>OX388038.1:22181600-23495652 GCA_947578705.1 Lacanobia wlatinum
TGTAGTCTTTGATAATGATGCGGTAGTTACTTAATCTCGTAGAACTTTGCTTCTACGAGATTAAGTAACTACCGCATCAATCTACTGCAATCTATAAGCAAACATAGTATTTCTCGGGTACAAGTGAAGCCAAGGCGCTTCTCATAATAATGTTTAGTTAGTAGGTTTGTAGTGTATGTATATACTTATGATTGCTTTCGAGCGCGTACGTCACAACGTACGAACTGGGTGGGAGTCAGTCTGTGTTCAACCGTCAGTCAGGCAGCACGTGGTGATGCGTAGGCGAGCCAAATACCTACTATTAGTGATACGATGCGTGGACACTACATATGGCGACGAGGACAAAAAAAAATTAAAACTGTAAGTAAAGTGACTTTATAAAAAAAAAAAAAAAAGAAAATGTGACTGGCGAAGTGGCAAGATAATTTACTTATGCTACTTAGGTACATGAATGTTATTTATTCAAACTAAGAAAACATGCAACATTTTCATTTACATTTCTCAGCGATTATAATTCCCTTCACCCAAAATATGGTTTAAACCATTAGTTTACTTTAATTAACAAATAGATACCCATTATGATTCAAAATTATAAAACTTTACACCTACTTAACAGTGGTGACTATTGCTTAACTTACGAAAAAGTCATTACATTGGAATGTTCAGCTACACTGATAACATTTTAAGGAATGTTCTTCGTTGTTTAGTAACTCGCACTAAAGTAATAATGGACTATAGAATAATCATAATGGTATTGAAGAGCAAATGTTAAACTGTGTTTGTTTATTTACACCTACGTAAGTTATAAATTATGACAAACAATAATAAAATGTCGGTTTTACCCTACCCAGTGATCTTGTAATTATTATTATATTCATAGGTATTGCTAAATTGTTGAAGTACCTACATGTGCCATAATGAACAAAGTGATTAGTGGATATTTCAATAATTCTGAAAAATAAACACCACCACATCTTAAAAACGTGGTCAGAGACATGGAGTATTTTAATGATTTTCTACCCTAATATTATGCTTGGCCTTATCGGAAGGATAGGTTGCAGTATTATTTAAATACTGTGGTATTTATTGGTGGTTATTTAGGACAAGTTCAAAAACAATTATTGACCGTCTGGACGTTACCTAATTAAATGGATATACCCCAGTAACTTACCTATATTCCATGTAAACTGGCGTAGTACCTGGTCATTTAATCGACAAATAAATAATAAAGTTATTTTCAAGTTTTATAACAGTATAATGATATAATAATATTGATTTATTATGATGTTGGAGCAGCATTGCTGGTCATTAAATTGACACCGTTTGACTATGTTCAGAGGATCCTCAACAGCATTATTGGTCATCAAATTGACGCATTATAAAAAGGAAGCAGAATTTTGTGATAAAAATTGATATTGAAAAAACAACAAACTAGTTGGCTCACGATATAACACTAACATGTCCCAACTCACATTGGAGAAGTTCGACTGCGAAGGAGAACGTTCTTCGGATGGAGTCAGATGGGAGCGTGGGAAACGAACACTATCTATTTCGATGCTTCTGGTATTGACAAGATCGAAAAGAAAAAGGCAACGACCTGGGAGTCTAACCAGGGACCTCATGCTTAGATATTTGATTTGTACTACATGATTAGTTCTAAAATAATAAATCAAAGAGCGCATAAATTTAATTACAGTAGAACATACCTACTGGTCATTAAATTGACAAGTCATCATTGAATGACAGTAATTACAGTAGAACATACCTACTGGTCATTAAATTGACAAGTCATCATTGAATGACAGTAATTACAGTAGAACATACCTACTGGTCATTAAATTGACAAGTCATCATTGAATGACAGTAATTGCAGTAGAATTTACCTACTGGTCATTAAATTGATAAGTCATCATTGAATGACAGTAATTACATTAGAATATACCTACTGGTCATTAAATTGACAAGACATCATTGAATGACAGTAATTGCAGTAGAATATACCTACTGGTCATTAAATTGACAAGTCATCATTGAATGACAGTAATAACAGTAGAATACACCTACTGGTCATTAAATTGACAAGTCATCATTGAATGACAGTAATTACAGCAGAATATACCTTCTGGTCATTAAATTGACAAGTCATCATTGAATGACAGTAATAACAGTAGAATACACCTACTGGTCATTAAATTGACAAGTCATCATTGAATGACAGTAATTACAGCAGAATATACCTTCTGGTCATTAAATTGACAGTTAGTTATCAAAGACAAAATAGGTCAGCAGTACCTAGTGGTACTTTTTATGTACATACTGGTCATTAAATTGACAAATTTGATTGTGAGGGGGAACCTTCATCAGTAGGAACGAGATAAAAACGCTGAACGTAGGAACTCTTGATCTACCTGGAAGCTGTTGGCATCAAGGGTAGTGACAAGTAACGGGCTTTGCTGCTACATTTTGTGGACTAGAATTGCTAAGAATGTCTATACTAATATTGTAGAGCAGAGGAGTTTGTTTGTTTGGTTGAACGCGTTAATCTCGGGAACTGCTGGTTCGAGTTGAAGGACTATTTTAGTGTTGGACGGCCTATTTATCGGGGAAGACTATAGGATCTAACATCATGCTACGACCAATAGTAGCAAAGAATTAATGGATAATGTGACGAAGACGAGGTTGCTCGGATCAGCTAGTTTAATAATATACCAGATACAAATATCACCTGCTGATGGAGTGGATGTCTTTGAAGTGGCTATCACCAAACTCCACGCATACTTTACACCTAAACAAATTGAGAATTAAGAACGTCACTCTTTTTTATTGATCAAACAAGGGGCAAATGAAAAGTTTCAAAAATTTCTTAGTACGGCTTAGACAATAAGCAGACAGATTTCAGTTCAAACAGAGTCGAAAGACATACAATATGTGTTCAAAATCGACGATGACAGTTTACTAGATTGTCGTATTGGTGGAATGAAGGTTAAAAAAAAAATGTTAGTAGACTCTGCGTGTAGGTAAATCCAACTTTAATCACACACAAAACTTGGGGAAATATGAAACAAAACAAGGTAACCAAACATTCAGTTGCAATAAGACTTTTATGGTTCTTAAAGTAAGAAACCCCAAGGGGTTCTTCCTAATGGTCTTGTTAGGTCAAAACCTAACAGGACCATTTAACACAAACATAAAAATAGCAGATAGATCCGAAAATGCAACTTTTTACTTTTTTGCATCTCTGATGGAACTAGAGATCTACTTGGGAAAGAAATTGCCATGGCTATAGTTATAATAATAATAATTCTTTATTTTCGGACAACAATGATCCAGCGTGTTAGTAAACAATATTATAACTTATTGCTAGTGTTAGTAGCTAAAATACAACAGAGAAGAAGACAGAACCGAATAAATATTATTGTGAAAAGGCCAACCCCAATCTAATGGTTAGTGATAGTCCTTCTCACAAAACTTTTAATTATCGAAGAGTCGATACTCTCCGCCACAGTTTTTAGTATGCTGTTGCCACTCGCCCGCAACCTTGACAACAGCGACGCGGTTTTTTTGCGAATGACGGCGTGGAAGCCGTCGGTTCGGTTTTGCGCAAACATACCAGAAGCGCTGCACCATCGTGGCAGTCCCAACAGCATCCTAAAAATGTTATTATACTGGACGCGTAGGTCATCCAGCGATCTTTTGGTATAGCTGACCCAAAGATTCCCCGTGTAGAAACCCTGGCAATATGCTTTAAAGTGTTACTTTTATCAAGTAAAAGTAACACTTTGATAATGGGTGTACTTAAAATCGGATTACAAATTGACCAAATGGAAACTAAGACAGTTTCCGAAATCCAATGATGTTTTAGTGGAATTGCCAATCGATGAGAAAATACAACCAGCTTCTCAATCATTAAGAAGGATAATAGGAAGAAAAGTTGAAAAAAAAAATATAAAAGAACGGTTACCAGTAACTAATCTTAAGACTATAATGTACCTACCATATTCTGACAAATACATGATTATGGTTGGAGAAAGATTCAAGGAGTGTAATTCCCTGCCAGAGTCTGTGTTTCCTGATAGTTGCAAACTGGGAGTCTTTAAGTCGGGAGTGATTGGGTTGCTTCTGGGCAAGCGTGCTCCATCTTCAACCACGTCATCGCTTGCCACCAGGTGAGATATTGGTGCCTATAAATATAAAAAAGCGAGTACTTAAAGAGATTCCCATAGGTGGTAATAGTTTCAACATTTTATTCAGTACGAACTTAAAGAATGAGATATTGCATGGCAAGGTTGCCATAAGGTCATGTTCCAACTTAAACGTGTTTAGTGAAAAATTGTATTTAAGCTTTTATATTAAAGTGTCGGTGACAGTTTTCTTACATAACAAGTTATTAAATTCAGTTCGTAAATTCGATAGTAAACGATTATAAACAGTAACTTGATATTAATGACATTGATTAAAGCTGTAGGGATACAGAGAATTCTGAGCTATTACAATTTCTGAATAGATTTTTCACTACCGGGTTGCTTACTGTAGATGTAAGTTAATATAAGTAAGATTTAAAATAATATTGATTGATTCAAACTGTTCGGTGCAGTTATGACCATGATGCTCGTAGATTGACGTAGAGTAATTCATGAACGTAGCCCCTTCACATGAACGTAGGCACAAACATTGACAGGCCTAGGTTCTCTTCTCTTCGTAAACTCTGATGTGCATAACTTACCGGTTGGTATGTTTTAAAATCTCATTGTCGGGAAGATGCCCAAGGCCAAGTATATGAATAATTGACGTTGTGAAGTTATGAAATAGATGACGAGTAAGCATAAAATTAGTTTGTGTGAACAGGTTCTTAGTTAGAAGTGCGAGTATAGGAATTGTGTTATGCTGAGCTATGAGATAGATGTTGACTGTGAATAAGATACGTAGTCTTTGACATTCTTTGTTAAAATCAATGTGAGTTTTATGACTTCATTGGTGCTTGGACTTGGTAATCACGAATACTAGTCAATCACGAATCAAACCTAAAGGATTGATTACAGCCAGTTTAGAACTGTCGAATGGCTAAAACACTGAACGAAAAGTCAGTTAACTGAAGATTTAGAATAGCTCTGTGTGTAAAAAAAATTTAGACAACTGCCGTAGAGATTAACGATAACAAATTTCTTGGGGGATATTGAAGTATATAATGATGAAACAGGACAAATGATGAAAAAGAAATGTCGTACATTTATAGAAATTGAAGGTCAGTGGAAAGTTTTTAATGATAAAAAAAACCAAGGAATTGAATCAAAAAGATACATCTGCTTCATAAATAAGATTGATTAATTATGACTAAATTAAAAAGAGAAAAGGGAAGAAAGATAGAGATAATAATAATATCAAGGCATATAACATTGAATACAATAAAGAAAATCAAAACAATTATCTCACATGTGATCATTGAAAAAAATATAATTGGTATATAATTACAATATGGTATAATCGGGTCGTTAACCGGAAAAAAACTATAATAAAGGAGTAAAATACCTCTAGTGTCATGTACAGTGTTTGGAAGGAAATAAATACTTAGTAATAAATACATACATATATTATTTATAAGTACTTAGATCCATAAAAAAACTTACTACAGGAAGTATTTATACACAAATAAAAAAAAAGGAAGGGATGTAGTGTATGTATATACTTATGATTGCTTTCGAGCGCGTACGTCACAACGTACGAACTGGGTGGGAGTCAGTCTGTGTTCAACCGTCAGTCAGGCAGCACGTGGTGATGCGTAGGCGAGCCAAATACCTACTATTAGTGATACGATGCGTGGACACTACAAGGTTAAAAGTGTTATTACCAAATTTCATGTTTCTAAATCTACGGGGAGAACGTGTGATATCTTAAAGGAGTTTAATAAATATTCGATGAATCGTTCAGTCGACGTAGCGTTTGTCGATAAAAGGTTGTTTCGCAATAAAGTCCATTCGAACAATCGTTCAGTCGACTAACCGTTAATCGAACAAACGACTCTCGAAGTAAAGTTACGGACCCCTTTCTGTATATAGTCATATCGTACAAGCGTATTTCTGTATTGGGTTCCACGCTCGCTATTAGGAGCACACGTTATACATTGGACAACATATTAAGTGTCACCCTCTGGAATTCCGCCAAAGTGCAAGAAAATAAGTCCAAACGCCGAGAGACACTATTCAGTATTGTTACTGCACGAATCACTTATAAGTTAGGAACCTAAAATTTTATAAATAATTACTTGCAGGTAGGTAGGAAATAAAGTAGAAAAATATCTACCGACTTATTTATTTTACCGATGGATAAAATGGATTAGAATAGATGTTGTATTCTTTTTCCTAAAATTTGGCGAACGAACATTGGTAACTAGGTACGCATGCCGTTACGGATGTTTTATAATATGTAGTAAACTTTGCATCGGGACAGCCCACAGGCAGCCCGGAGTGCAAGGCTTGTTTAAACGTAAATACGTTTAGCCCTAAACCCTTGAAATAAAACTGTTTTATTGAGTATTGGTAGTAAAGTTAGTTCGTCGGAAAACCCATAGGTAGCAGTCCGGAGTGCAAAATTTAAGTTTTAACGTAAATACGTTATTTTAATACTTACTAGGTAACATGTCTGTTTGTTCATACGTAGTATACGCGATCGGAGGAGTTTCGTCTTGCAAAGGTGGAAACAAACGCCGTAATATGCGTTCGAATTTTTGTAATTTCTTCGTTAGGTGTTCGTAATCCACATTACTCGTTCTCTTCGACACGGTACAGCAACAATAAAATGTTGAACGGTTGGACACTAAAATGTGAATGACGAGAGATTCCAAATCGACTAATAAGGAGAAACCGAGGTACCCACAGTCGAAAAAAAAGGAATACTCTCAACTATAGCGTCTGAGTGGTGTCACTTATGTGTTACTACATGTGTAATAATTCGTACTAATCTCGAGGACGAAGCGTTAGTATAATTATACAATTTGTATCATACTCATACAAAAATAATAATATACTAGCTGACCCGCGCAACGTCGTCTGCGTCACAATTTTCATTACTGCTCCGGTCCTATTGGTCATAGCGTGATGATATATAGCCTTCCTCGATAAATGGGCTATCTAACAGTGAAAGAATCTTTCAAATCGGACCAGTAGTTCCTGAGATTAGCGCGTTCAAGCAAACAAACAAACAAACAAACAAACAAACAAACTCTTCAGCTTTATACATATATTAGTATAGATATAGTATGCAATTCAAATAAATATTATGTGCGAAACGAGTTTTATAATTATAGTAAAACTTTACGTTGCGTTGCTATACGTCAAAACATTCATGCTAGGCCCTGAGATACTACAATAACAATTTCAACTCGTATACAGATACTACCAGCCATTGTGAGATTTTTGTTACTGCACCTAGCAAGAGCCCACTCTCGCTAGGTGCAGTAACTCCTACGTTTTTTTTGTCGGTATATGGTTTACACTCAAGATTACATCTGTTCCAATGGTCAACGGATCTATGGCTTATGTGACCAGTTCATTGCCTATTTGTTTCAGATTGCTTATATCGTGAACAATGTCAAAATCTTCAGTTCTTTGCCGGATGAACCCGTCTGGATACAAAGTTTGTTTGATCCGAAAATTCTTGAGGTCTTTTTAAAAATGATAACACCAAATAAAAATAAAAACGACTAACCACATAATGACTAAGATGATTCATATGTAGGTATTCATGGTTTTAGGTTAAGTGACTAGAATAGCAATACGTACTAACATATTCATAATTGAGTCTTGTTACTTGATGAATAAAGATATTATTATAAAATAAACATATTAAAACGATTTAATAGAGCTTGAGTCACAATAACGCAAACTGTAGCAAAACAATAGTAAGAAGGCTCAACAGACTTAAATGTAACGCAGCGTCGACGTAGAACAAGCCACAGACACGTAGCTTACTGAATGCAACTCGATGAAGCGCAGTAAGTTCTTGCTAAGTTTTCTTTCTTCATCTGTAAAAATTTAAAAGAATCGAATTTTTCAATAATAAGGAACATTTATAAATAACTAGCTGACCCGCGCAACTTCGTCTGCGTCACAATTTTCATCTATAATATAACTCCTACCCTACTCCTACCCTATTCCTACCCTACTCCTACCCTACTCCTACCCTACTCCTACCCTACTCCTACCCTACTCCTACCCTACTCCTACCCTACTCCTACCCTACTCCTACCCTACTCCTACCCTACTCCTACCCTACTCCTACCCTACTCCTACCCTACTCCTACCCTACTCCTACCCTACTCCTACCCTACTCCTACCCTACTCCTACCCTACTCCTACCCTACTCCTACCCTACTCCTACCCTACTCCTACCCTACTCCTACCCTACTCCTACCCTACTCCTACCCTACTCCTACCCTACTCCTACCCTACTCCTACCCTACTCCTACCCTACTCCTACCCTACTCCTACCCTACTCCTACCCTACTCCTACCCTACTCCTACCCTACTCCTACCCTACTCCTACCCTACTCCTACCCTACTCCTACCCTACTCCTACCCTACTCCTACCCTACTCCTACCCTACTCCTACCCTACTCCTACCCTACTCCTACCCTACTCCTACCCTACTCCTACCCTACTCCTACCCTACTCCTACCCTACTCCTACCCTACTCCTACCCTACTCCTACCCTACTCCTACCCTACTCCTACCCTACTCCTACCCTACTCCTACCCTACTCCTACCCTACTCCTACCCTACTCCTACCCTACTCCTACCCTACTCCTACCCTACTCCTACCCTACTCCTACCCTACTCCTACCCTACTCCTACCCTACTCCTACCCTACTCCTACCCTACTCCTACCCTACTCCTACCCTACTCCTACCCTACTCCTACCCTACTCCTACCCTACTCCTACCCTACTCCTACCCTACTCCTACCCTACTCCTACCCTACTCCTACCCTACTCCTACCCTACTCCTACCCTACTCCTACCCTACTCCTACCCTACTCCTACCCTACTCCTACCCTACTCCTACCCTACTCCTACCCTACTCCTACCCTACTCCTACCCTACTCCTACCCTACTCCTACCCTACTCCTACCCTACTCCTACCCTACTCCTACCCTACTCCTACCCTACTCCTACCCTACTCCTACCCTACTCCTACCCTACTCCTACCCTACTCCTACCCTACTCCTACCCTACTCCTACCCTACTCCTACCCTACTCCTACCCTACTCCTACCCTACTCCTACCCTACTCCTACCCTACTCCTACCCTACTCCTACCCTACTCCTACCCTACTCCTACCCTACTCCTACCCTACTCCTACCCTACTCCTACCCTACTCCTACCCTACTCCTACCCTACTCCTACCCTACTCCTACCCTACTCCTACCCTACTCCTACCCTACTCTTACCCTACTCCTACCCTACTCCTACCCTACTCTTACCCTACTCCTACCCTACTCCTACCCTACTTACCTAGGTAGGTAGGTAGGTAGGGTAGGTAGGTAGGTACCTACCCTACCTACCTACCCTACCTACCTACCCTACCTACCTACCCTACCTACCTACCCTACCTACCTACCCTACCTACCTACCTACCTACCTACCCTACCTACCTACCTACCCTACCTACCTACCTACCCTACCTACCTACCTACCCTATCTACCTACCCATTTTTTTTTGCTTTTAAACCTTTCCTGTATTTTGGCGAATCCAACAAAAAAAGAATGATTAAAATCGGTCCAGCCGTTCTCGAGTTTTAGCGAGACTAACGAACAGCAATTCATTTCTATATAATATATAGATTTCAAAACACGAAAAGTCAGTAGTGTTAAGGAAATAGCCTTGCGCGATAACTTCTATTTTTGAGGAACTAAAGAGAGTGCAATATGCTTTCATACCCAATGCAACAGATTTAGAAAACGACGGTATTATTCTCTTGCGCGAGCTATACATACAAAGAGTGTTTTCAGAAATTTACCTGAACATTTTGACTTTCAAATAAGTTCAGAAGAATCTTGAACATTTTGGATAGCTATGTAGAATTTTTCACATTGCCTGCTCAGTATTGTTTGTCATGACAAATATTTTACCACCCATATGTATATAGACAATGACGCTATAACTCCTGAATCCCGAAACAAAACATAATTACTACTGATTATTACTGTATGAGCATAACCTTGTATTAAAACCAGTAATTCGAAGATTATGAAAATCTACCAAACCGCACTAGGCGAGCTTTGCGAATATGGTCTTCCCAGTAGTGGAAACTATAAGGGACGATTGATATTATTGCAAAACTTGCATAAAGAGCGTGTGTTAAAATTTGTTTTTATAAATCTGAACTTTATTTAAGCCGTAATAAGTTTGAATTGCAAAGTGTTTTAGAAGTTAGAACTCGTTTTTAATGAGTCATGGAAAAAATCTCTTAGTCCTAACCTAATTTTGCTTTTTTATATATCAACCTTAGAATAATTATTGTAAGATATCAACAAATAAATTACACTAGACAACACTCAAAATTTCCCTAGAAAAACTCATGTTGTGTTTCGTAAATAATTATGTGCCTATTACCAGAAAAATAATCGTTTCCTTCCATCACGTATAGAAAACATGAAATTGACATTTTTTTAATCATTTTTTCTATTTACTAAGAAAAACTGATTTAAAAAATGACAATTTATGTTTTTTTTTTGCGGTAACCACCCCAATATTGTCTTGTTTTGTTAATATTCGTATCGTACATTCACAGTGTCCCGATTTTGCCTCAAAACTCCGGTTTGGTTTCGTATTTTTTGATTTGGCTTAATGCTTAAAGCAAAATCTTACGGCTTTGGAGGGTACGTATTGCAATATCTAAAATTAAAATAACTGATGTAAAATAACCTACGCTAAAAATCCTTGAAATGTAAATACCTAAGTTTTTTAAATACCTGAGCAACTAACACCTACTTACAAATTACTTAAGTTTAAAAAACTGATTGAACTAAATATGTAATGTTTAAAATATCAACAGTTATAACACCTCCACATACACTCTATTGTTGGTTGATGAGGTCAAACTCCACCAAATTGACGGCGGAGCCCCGCTGGCTCCTATTTCAAAAGTTTAAAGGAACTTCACCAAACTGAACCTCGGGGTGCCCCTGACGTCGGCCGTTTAGGATTAGGATTTAGAGAACTAAAGCTATTTAAAACTGTCATTTTGGGTATTAATGTTACTATTATTATTGTTAAAGGTAATAAGATTTGGTGAGCATTTATCCATTCGATAGACAAAAAGAATATTTTGGTGAGCATTTAACCATTATTAGGTATTTTTCATTTTGATCAATTAACAAGTTCAAGTTTTAGCTTTTTAAACTTTAGTTACATATCCATTTGACATTTCAAACTTTTGGTATCCTACTAATATTATAAATGTGAATGTTTGTATGTTTGTATGTTTGTATGTTTGTATGTTTGTGCCTCAATCAGGCAAAAATGGCTGAAGGGATTTGGAAGAAATTTGGCACACATATAGTTCACATCCTGGAATCAAACATAGGCTACTTTTTATCCCGGTAAAAGGCAACGCTTGACGAAGACTGAGGAGGAAGTGGAAACCCAGCGCTTCTGCTGCCTTAGTACTTCAGATTCAAAAGTACCAGGAGAATAGAAACATGTCGTAGTATTTCCGGGGCTGAAATTGGAAGCACTTAAGATTCACAAGTACCAGGAGAACAGAACGATGTTAAAGTATTTTTGGGCAAGAATTTTTTTTTTTTTACCGTCAAACAGAAATATGTATGTTGAAGTTTTTTCCGGGCTGGAATTGAAAACGCTATAGATTCACATGTGACAGGTGAACAGAAACATGTTAAAGTATTTCTTTGGCTGAAATTATGAGCGCTAAAGATTCGCAAGTACCAGGAGACCATAAACATGTCGAAATTATTCCGGCGCTGGAATTGTAACCGGTTAGAATTCAAAAGTACCAGGAGATATGAAACATGTCGAAGTATTTTCGGAGCTAGGATTGTGAATGCTAAAGATTCCCAGGAGGCCAGAAATTGGCCAGAATATTTCCGCACTAGAAATATGAGCGGTAAGGATTCAAAAGTACCAAAACAACATAAAAATGTGGAAGTTTTTCCGGGCAGGAATTATGAGCGCTAAAGATTCTTTATGTACTAGGAGACCAGAAATATGTCGAAGTATTTTCAGGGTTGGAATTGTGAGCGCTACATTTTCACAAGTACCAGGGGAACAGAACGATGTAAAAGTATTTTTGAGCTAGAATATATTTTGTTTTTTTTTTTTTAATAGTCAAACAGAACAATCTACGTTGATGTTTTTTCCGGGCTGGAATTGTAAACGCTATAGATTCACATGTGACACGAGACTAGAAACATGTCAAGGTATTTTTTTGGCCGAAATTGTGAGCACTAAATATTCACAAGTACCAGGAGACTAGAAACATGTCGAAATATTTCCGGCACTGGAATCGTGAGCGGCTAGGATTCAAAGGTATCACGAGAACAGAAAAATGTTGAAGTATTTTCCGGGCTGGAATTATGAGCGCTAAAGATTCATTATGTACCAGGAGACCAAAAACATGTCGAAGTATTTTCGTGGCTAAGATTGTGAATGCTAAAAATTCAAAAGAACCAGGAGACCAGAAACATGTCGAAATATTTCCGGAGCAAAACTTGTGACCGGTAAGGATTAAAAAGTACCAGAACAACAGAAAAATGTGAAGGTATTTTCCGGGCAGGAATTATGAGCGTAAAAGATTCATTATGTACCAGGAGACCAGATATATGTCGAAATATTTCCAGGGTTGGAGTTGGGAACAGTTAGGATTCCGAAGTACCAAGAGATTAGAAATATGTCGAAGTATTTTCAGGCGGTAATTATGAGCGCTACAGATTCACACGTAGATACCAGGAGATCAAAAACATGTCAAATTATATTTTCGGCAGGTATTGTAAGCGCTAAAGATTCACAAGTAATAAAAACATGTTTTAATGTTTCAGGCGCCGGAATTTTGAGTGGTAAGGATTCAAAAGTACCACGAGAACAGAAACATATAGCGGTTTTTTCCGGGTTGTAATTATGAGCGTAAAAAATTCACAAGTGCCAGGATACTAGAAACATGTCGAAGTATTTCCGAAGTGAGTGTTTAATATTTAAAAATACCAGGAGAACCGAAACATATCGAAGTTTTTTTCTGGGCTGGAGTTATGAGCGCTAAAGATTCACAAGTACCAGAAACATGTCGAAGTAATTCTGGAGCTGAAAGTACGGACAGTTAAGACTCGCAAACTAGCAGAAAAGAATGAAGCATGAAGGTGAATATCCGTGCGCGCCACCTCTAAAGTCTACGCAGACGAAGTCGCGGGCGAAGTGCTAGTTTTGAATATAGGTGAAACAATCACTAGGTATTTGCATCTTAGGGATTTTGAACGTAGGTAATTTTACGTTAGTTCTTTTAATTTTAGATATTGCAATACGTTTCTCTTTGAGATGATAGCCTAAAATAAAGTTAGTTAATTGTTAAATGACTATGAAGAATTGCCGTATTTAGATATCATTAAAATACTCTTTCTGCACACATACCAATTTTTTTTTATCAGAAAACTGAATGAATACGATGAGCGCATCCACCAAGAAATTGTTTCATTGGAAAAGTAATATCAAGGAAAGTGGACTCATGCAATGCTTGCAGAGTACTGCTGGTATAATAATTAATATTTTTCACTCTTGAAAACAATATTTACTTTATAAAAGTGACGAAAAGCTGTGAAAATTAAAGATGAACATCTGTTAAAATCTATAAGCAACTGAAAAATTTTATTTACTGTCCTAAGTTTTTTGTACCATGAATGTTACAAATCACATAATCAAATCTCGGGGCAAAAAAAAAGTATTTTTTTGTTGCTTAGTGTTACTTATCAAAATATACAAAATCCTACTAATTTTATAAATGTGAATGTTTGTATGTTTGTATGTTTGTATGTTTGCATGTTTTTATGTTTGTATGTTTGTGCCTCAATCAGGCAAAAATGGCTGAAGGGATTTGGTTGAAATTTGGCACACATATAGTTCACATGCTGGAATCAAACAAAGGCTACTTTTTATGCCGGTAAAAGGCATGGCTTAATGGAGACTGAGGAGGAAGTGGAAACCCAGCGCTTCTGCTGCCTTAGTACTTCAGATTCAAAAGTACCAGGAGAACAGAAACATGTCGTAGTATTTCCAGGACTGAAATTGGGAGCGCTACAGATTCACGAGTACCCGGAGAACAGAAAGATGTTAAAGTATTTTTGGGCTAGAATATTTTTTGATTTTTTTTAACCATCGAACAGAATATATCAATCCTACTAATATTATAAATGTGAATGTTTGTATGTTTGTATGTTTGTATGTTTGTATGTTTGTATGTTTGTATGTTTGTATGTTTGTATGTTTGTGCCTCAATCAGGCAAAAATGGCTGAAGGGATTTGGAAGAAATTTGGCACACATATAGTTCACATCCTGGAATCAAACATAGGCTACTTTTTATCCCGGTAAAAGGCAACGCTTGACGAAGACTGAGGAGGAAGTGGAAACCCAGCGCTTCTGCTGCCTTAGTACTTCAGATTCAAAAGTACCAGGAGAATAGAAACATGTCGTAGTATTTCCGGGGCTGAAATTGGAAGCACTTAAGATTCACAAGTACCAGGAGAACAGAACGATGTTAAAGTATTTTTGGGCAAGAATTTTTTTTTTTTTACCGTCAAACAGAAATATGTATGTTGAAGTTTTTTCCGGGCTGGAATTGAAAACGCTATAGATTCACATGTGACAGGTGAACAGAAACATGTTAAAGTATTTCTTTGGCTGAAATTATGAGCGCTAAAGATTCGCAAGTACCAGGAGACCATAAACATGTCGAAATTATTCCGGCGCTGGAATTGTAACCGGTTAGAATTCAAAAGTACCAGGAGATATGAAACATGTCGAAGTATTTTCGGAGCTAGGATTGTGAATGCTAAAGATTCCCAGGAGGCCAGAAATTGGCCAGAATATTTCCGCACTAGAAATATGAGCGGTAAGGATTCAAAAGTACCAAAACAACATAAAAATGTGGAAGTTTTTCCGGGCAGGAATTATGAGCGCTAAAGATTCTTTATGTACTAGGAGACCAGAAATATGTCGAAGTATTTTCAGGGTTGGAATTGTGAGCGCTACATTTTCACAAGTACCAGGGGAACAGAACGATGTAAAAGTATTTTTGAGCTAGAATATATTTTGTTTTTTTTTTTTTAATAGTCAAACAGAACAATCTACGTTGATGTTTTTTCCGGGCTGGAATTGTAAACGCTATAGATTCACATGTGACACGAGACTAGAAACATGTCAAGGTATTTTTTTGGCCGAAATTGTGAGCACTAAATATTCACAAGTACCAGGAGACTAGAAACATGTCGAAATATTTCCGGCACTGGAATCGTGAGCGGCTAGGATTCAAAGGTATCACGAGAACAGAAAAATGTTGAAGTATTTTCCGGGCTGGAATTATGAGCGCTAAAGATTCATTATGTACCAGGAGACCAAAAACATGTCGAAGTATTTTCGTGGCTAAGATTGTGAATGCTAAAAATTCAAAAGAACCAGGAGACCAGAAACATGTCGAAATATTTCCGGAGCAAAACTTGTGACCGGTAAGGATTAAAAAGTACCAGAACAACAGAAAAATGTGAAGGTATTTTCCGGGCAGGAATTATGAGCGTAAAAGATTCATTATGTACCAGGAGACCAGATATATGTCGAAATATTTCCAGGGTTGGAGTTGGGAACAGTTAGGATTCCGAAGTACCAAGAGATTAGAAATATGTCGAAGTATTTTCAGGCGGTAATTATGAGCGCTACAGATTCACACGTAGATACCAGGAGATCAAAAACATGTCAAATTATATTTTCGGCAGGTATTGTAAGCGCTAAAGATTCACAAGTAATAAAAACATGTTTTAATGTTTCAGGCGCCGGAATTTTGAGTGGTAAGGATTCAAAAGTACCACGAGAACAGAAACATATAGCGGTTTTTTCCGGGTTGTAATTATGAGCGTAAAAAATTCACAAGTGCCAGGATACTAGAAACATGTCGAAGTATTTCCGAAGTGAGTGTTTAATATTTAAAAATACCAGGAGAACCGAAACATATCGAAGTTTTTTTCTGGGCTGGAGTTATGAGCGCTAAAGATTCACAAGTACCAGAAACATGTCGAAGTAATTCTGGAGCTGAAAGTACGGACAGTTAAGACTCGCAAACTAGCAGAAAAGAATGAAGCATGAAGGTGAATATCCGTGCGCGCCACCTCTAAAGTCTACGCAGACGAAGTCGCGGGCGAAGTGCTAGTATATAATATTGATGTTTTTTCCGGGCTGGAATTGTAAACGCTATAGATTCACATGTGACAGGAGACCAGAAATATGTCGAAGTATTTCTCTGGCTGAAACTATGAGCACAAAAGATTCACAAGTACCAGGAGACCATAAACATGTCGAAAGATTTCCGGAGCTTGAATTGTGACCGGTTAGAATTCCAAAGTACCAGGAGACCAGAAAAATGTCGAAGTATTTTCGGGGCTAGGTTTGTGAATGCTAAAGATTCATATATACCAGGAGACCAGAAACATGTCGAAGTATTTCCAGGGTTGGAATTGTGAGCAGTTAGGATTCAAAAGCACCAGGAGATCAGATACGTGTAGAAATATTTTCGGGGTTGGAATAATGAGCGCTACAGATTCACAAGTACCAGGAGAACAGAACGATTTTAAAGTATTTTTGGGCTAGAATATAAATTTGTTTGTTTTTTAAAACTGTCAAACAGAAATATGTATGTCGATGTTTAATCCGGGCTGTAATTGTAAATGCTATAGATACACAAGTAACAGGAGACTAGAAACATGTCAAAGTATATTTTTTTGGCCGAAATTGTGAGCGCTAAAGATTCACAAGTACCAGAATACCAAAAACAGCTCGAAGTAGTTCCGGGGCTGAAAGTACGGACAGTAAAGACTCACAAATTATTAGAATAAATAATCATGAACATGAATTGCCGAGAATGAAAATTTGGGACATAGAAGTTGCACAACACCTCTAAAGTCTACGCAGACGAAGTCGCGGGCGAAGTGCTAGTATATATATATATTTAAAAATATTATTTACCATTATACTACTTACGAAGTTCATCAATCCTCACTGCAACATTTCGATTGATACTTGTATGTAAACCAAAGCATGAATAAACACTTGTAATGCATAAAATAGTAGCTGAAAAATGTCAAATTCTATATTAGTTTTATTTTTCAATATTGGATCCAACAAACGGCAAGGCAAACTCACATACAAAATATTGAAAGCAACCTATTTGATAGTCATAGCACTTCAGTATATCGACGTAAGCCTGAAACATTTTCTTGCTAAACTCCTTGCCATGTGTACTATTCATGACTCCAGAATTAAGAGCTTGAGCATTCCATAAATGTACTTTTTCTTCTAAAATTCTTATGAGGTAAGATACTCTCAAATCAAAGAAAACGATACCACACGTTGGAGTGCCCCAAGTGCCCATACACCTGTACTTTGGGGGATTTAATTAATGCCACCGACGCTGCAATTAACGTAGCCACCTACTGGGCCCAAAAAATCTAAGAACTTAACCATCGACTCGAAAAGAAGAAGAAGATCACCCTAAAGAAAGATAAATGTAACTTGTAGATAAAATACGTTAACAAAGAGACATAATCAGTCAGGGTCAAAACTGTAGAAATCCAATTCCAAGTAATGATTCGTCTAAAATTGGATTCATCGTTGAGAAATCTGTGTACATTTTGAAAAGTCAAGACGAAGTGTATTTTAATTTTAGTTTGAATGATTCCGGTGACCAAGTTAATAGCGAACCCAAAACAATTGTAAATACAGTCGTAATAGGCAACAATAAACATGAAAATAGTGTCTCCGAGATATTCTTGTAAAAGTAAAACGTATAGACACGATGGATGGTTGTAAAACTGAATATCAGTGCACCAAAGATAGAAACAAAAACCGAAAATAAACTACTTGGAATTACAACGTTGTCTTTGATGCGATAGTTGGGACAAAACATTAGATACTGTAACAGATTGAACGGCAAAAGCATCGACTGCACATCTTTGTCCACTGTGTTTTAAAGAAACGTCCACAATAAATTCCTTTGCGAAAACACGATTCTTCATGTTTAGTACACCATTTTCTGTAGCTTTTTGTCACATAAATGATATTTAAATCGATACTTTGGTTCATACATCATCAGGATGATATATTAAATACACTCTCATTATAGTAGTTTTCTGTTCATAATCCAATATTGTTTCAAGGTTTTTCAAACATTATTTAATAACTAGCTTCTACCCGCGACTTCGATTCTTGCCGAAAAAATACTTTGACATGTTTCTGGTCTCCTGGTTTCTACTTGTGAATCTGTAGCGCTCATAATTCCAGCCCGGTAATACTTTGACATGTTTCTGGTAGCCCGGTACTTTAGAATCCTAACCGTCCCTAGAAATACATCAAAATTATCCTGTTCTACTGGAACTTGTGAATCCTCAGCCCTCGTAATTCCAGCCCGGAAAAACTTCATGTTTTTGCTTTTCTGATACTTTTGAATCCTAACTGTTAACAATTCGAGCGTCACAAAAACAGTTCGACAAGTTTCTGGTCCCCTGGTACTTTTGAATCCTAACCTCTAGCTAGGAAATAGTTCGACATGTTTCTGGTCTCCTGGTACTTGTGTAATATTGAGCACTCACAATTCTAGCTGCTAAAATACTTCAACATGTTTCTGCTCTCCTGGTACTTGTGAATCCTTAGCGCTCACAATGCGAGCCCCGAAAATACTTGCAAGTTTCTACTCTCCTGTTACTTGTGAATCTATGGCGTTCACAATTTCAGCCCGGAAAACCTTTGACATGTTTCTGTTTTTCTGACAAAAAAATACTCTTGCTCAAAAATACTTTGACATGTTTCTGTTCTCCTGCTACTTTTGAATCTGAAGTACTAAGCAACAGCCGCTCTGAATTTCTACTTCCACTTCAGTCTCCATTAAGCCATGTAAGTTACCGGGATAAAAAGTAGCCTCTGTTAGTACAGGATGTTAACTACAAGTGTGTCAAACATCCTAATCCCTTCAGCCGTTTTTGCGTGATTGACGGACAAACATCTAAACACACAAGCATACAGACTTTCATATTTATAATATCTGCAGTAGGATTAACATTTAGCCAGTCAGCTTCGATTTGCCGCCGATATAGTTGTCATGGTTGAGACTACGGAGGACCTCAGTACAATGCTCGATGACCTGAGTAGAGCTTCCGAAAGAGTGGGTCTCAAAATGAACATGGACAAAACCAAGATTATGGTAAATACCCATGTAGCACCCACTCCTATCAAGATTGGAAACTCTACACTCGAAGTTTTAGACGAGTACTTCTACCTGAGACAAACGATCCAGTTAGGTAGGGCTGGCTTCGAGAAAGAGGTCAACCGTCGAATCCGACTCGGCTAGGCGGCGTTCGGGAAGTTGCGCGGTATCTTCTCGTCCCACATACCACAGTGTCTCAAGACGAAAGTCTATGACCAGTGCGTGTAATTGCCAGTGATGACATACGAAACTGAAAAGTGGTCGCTCACAATGGGACTCATCAGAAGGCTTAAAGTCAGTCAAAGGACACTGGAGAGGGCAATACTTGGAGTTTCCTGGCATGATCAAATCAGGAATGATGATATCCGCAAGAGAACCAAGGTTACCGACATACCCTGAAGGATCTCCAAACTAAAGTGGCAGTGGGCAGGGCACATTGCTCGTAGAACAGATGGTCGATGGGGCAGAAAAACTCTGGAGCAGCGACCGCGTACCGGAAGATGCAACGTTGGAAAGCCTCCCAAAATGTGGACCGGTGACCTGGTGAAGGTCGCGGGTAGCCGATGAATACGAGACGCGCAGGACCCATCGTTGTGGCGACGCTTGGAGGAGGCCTATGTCCAGCAGTGGACGTCTTTCGGCTGATATGATGATGATGATAACAATTTAGCAAAATATTACGCAAATAATTTCTGTATAGAATAAGGGTTTTATAAAAGTACCTGAAATGGACGAATAAAAAAAGACATCTATCTTTTACCCGTACGAGAGGTAAAGGTACTTAAGTATTTTTGTGTTAAGTACCACGAAACCCAAAAAATCGGAATAACGTAAAATTGCCTTATTTGTCGACGAAGAAATAATAGTAGCAAGACATTAATGTTCAAAAAAATTATATATTATCAAAAAGACTGAAATACCTTTCAGGGTTTTTGTTTATACTTTAAAAAAACTTGAATTAATTGGATGTTATGAAACTACATTATAATTGTAAAGCTAATATAGTAAAGGCATCAAGTAAGTGACAGCTAATATTTCAAACACCCATATAAACATAAATGTAACAAAATATATTTATTAAATTCATATGATCGAAAATGGGTCAATTAAGCAAGTGCGTTTAGTACAGTTACCTTCGATTATTGTACGAGTAATGTACTTTAGACCTAGACATGCTTTATAAAATAATAAAGAAACTTCATCTCTTTGGAAAGAAATATCCTGCAAATGTAATTTCTGAAAATGTGGTAGACAATGACGTGCAGTCCGTGCTTATACCTCTGAATCTCCTGCAATATCTTATGTTCTGCCCAAAATATCACATCAAAGACGATTTTATTACTCCAAATAATCTCGTCTCCAATTTTTTTTCTTTGTTTGGAACACTAATATTTATTGGCTCAAATGTATACCGGAACTATCGGCAGACTTCTGACAAACAATATCAGGGCATTCCTTTTACTAAATCCATGTTCATAAGTTCTTATAGTGATTGTATCAGCTACTGTTTGGGATTTGTCATTAATTTTGTGCTTGGGATCACTCACACTAAAAAAAACGTTAAGTTCGTCCTCACTTTACAAAGAGTTCACAGATTTCTCAACGACGAAAACAGTTTTAAACGATTCATGATTTTCAATTGGATTTTTGCAATCGTGGGTTTTTTTGGTAACACCATTGTCTTTACTAGTTTTACCGTTCTCTTAAATATGAATTTTTCTTCAACATTCAGTTGCATTTTCATCGTATTTTTTGACCTAAACGTACTTTATTTCATTCGAGTCATGAAATTGTTGGAAGATAAAGTTATTCTATGGAACATCAGAGCGTTACAATTTCAAGAAAACGAAGGCACACTTGACGAGACCTTTTGCAAGAAAATGTTTCAGGCTTACGTAGATATATTAGAGTGTTATAATTTATATAAAGTATGCTCCCAGCAGTTTGTTAGTATCTTGCTTTTATTACATTGTTTTATTTGGAAACTTCTCCGATTAATTTATTCTATTCATATTGTAAATTTCAGATTGTTTTTTACATCGTTATGGAAATGTTACTTCAAGCCCTAATATACGTCCAAATGGTTATTGACATGATAAAAATAAGTATGAGGATCAATAAATATGTGAGTAATTTTAGCTACTTTTTATTTCTTTGAGTGAATTTAGCAACTCATAATTATCTTTCAATCAATGTATCATCAAAAACGTTAAATTTTGTTTTAGGATGCAGCATTTTTAGCTTCGTGTATAATTTACTATTGGTTCATCAAAAATTTTGCATGGACGACTATCACTGTCCAGAAATGCGAGAAATTCTACTTGGCAATTCAGAAAGTTCAAGATTCTTGTGCACTCATATTGAAGTCTAATTGTTTGGGTAAGTTGAACATGAAATTAGTGAGACATGGATAGCAAAATCCTTGGACCTTATAATTTCGGTGTGTTCCGAAGTTGTAAATGTTATCTAGTAAGCTGCTAATCTTATATGAGGCGCTTATCTGACCTGCAGCAGACATCTGCTGCAAGCTGTGGGCTGAGAGCATCTTAACTTATGGGTCAAATGAAGGGACATACTTGACTCTTATCAAAAAGACTGCCCCAGAATGGCTGCGACACACGTGTTTGGAAAAGGGAGAAGAAAGTTTTTATTCAGTAGAAGAACATAAATATAGATAAACTACTATTTGAGATAATTGATGATTATCATAATATTTTAGATTATAAGTCTTCTCTTTCTCTCTTTTAATTTGCAGATGACGAAAAAAAAATATTCAAGAATGTGCTTCGCGTACATCGAGCATCATTCAATAAGATGCGAGTCTGTCGCTTGTTCTATGTTGACGTTGCTTTCCTAATAAGTTTCATGAGTTTTCTTACGAACCATATTATTGTGTTGTTACAGTTTGCAATTTTGTAGTCAAATGTAATTAAATCTGAGTTGTGGGTTTTCGTTATCATTTTTCTATTTCTAATCCAGAGTTCTTTCGAGATAAGCAAACGTGCTCCATCTTCGATCACATCATCGCTTCATCAGGTGAGGTAGTGGTCAAACGTATGCCTATTAATAGTAAAGAATGGTCACTTTGTTGCCTCGACCCGTCTTTTTTCTCATCTCTACATTCATCATTGAAATAATGGGAGTTGCAAATCTGAAGATATTATTTTATACTAGCACCCTTTTTTCAAGGATGGGAAATCATCGAATGACTCTTCCCGCTCTGGGCGGAGCGAAAGCGAGTGTCAGATTTACCTACTGAAACCCATCCGTGTTTCTCCTAATGCCCAATATGTTCCAGGGCCGCGGTAACTCTTTCGAACAAATTCCACAACCCTGGTAGGCAATGGCCCTAGCGGGCTCCGTCTTCTATCGTGATGTTTCATTGAGCCTTCGCTAGCATTACTGTTCCGCAAAAGAAGGTAACCGCTTTCCATGCCTCTTCGCTGTAGACCACGGATTAAACCAAGGCCGGACGCGAGAGGTTGCCGCCGCCGATCGCCGTGATGAGGACACGGCGGTACTCCGCCCGAGTAGGGCAGACCTCCACCGTATACTCCATCGTCTCCTCCGGGCGATACTCGCAGGTTTGACACCCGGGCGTGTTCTCCCACTGAATCCAAAACGGGTATCTACTAAAACAACCGTGTCCGGTGAGTAACTGCATCAGGCGGAAGGTGAAGATGCCGTGGCACCGCTCTAGCCACGCTTGGATTGTGGCGTGTCCAGCGCTGGGTTACGACAGTTGTTGTCTCCACACCACCATGAGATCCTGCCGGAGCTCCGTCCGCCGTGCCGCCTCTAAGCGCCACCCATAAACGAGCGCGAGGTGGCATGGTGGCAGTCCGGTCAGGAGGCTCGCTGCTTCATCGGAGATCGTGCCGTATCCCCGGGCCAGATGGCCATGACCCTCTGGGACTCGTTGAGGTATCGGGCTGGACGCTTCCTCAAAATAAGCGCCTACACCGGCACCCCATAGAGGTCCATCCGCACGACCTCCGCATAAAGCTTCCGGCAGGAGGCGTTTAGAGTTTCTTTTTTAGCGGCTTCTGTCCAATCTAGGGGACCGAAGCCCCGGCCCTCTCCAGTCTGGGAGCAAAACGTCGGAAATGCTCGACGAAGTACCACCGGCTGTCGAGAACGAGACCCAGGTACGTCATAGTCGTCCCAACACCTATGTAAATCCCTTCTACCGTTATTTCGGATCCCGATGGTGGCCTGTTCCGGGAACCATGGAAGCACATGGTTCGGATTTATATCGGGTGAACTTGAGACCCAATTGTAGGATCCTCTCAACTACTGTTGCAACCCCGCGTATCAATAGCGTAGCAGACCACGCTGACGCGACTAGGGAGGTCTGGCCTGCATAATTAATGGTCTATGTACAATAGAAATATGTTGAAAGAATAATTTAACCTACTGGCTGCTTAGAGGGTGAGTACAATCACGACACATTAGGCTATGACGCGGAGCGAGGCAGCGAAGTGGAGAAACGGAGAATTTTTAACCAATGGAATTGCACAAAATGTCAGTGGCGTCAATGGACAGGCAGCCAAAGGGCAAGGACATTTTACACTTTTGTCTTAATTAACCGCGATCAAGTGAGCATAGATTCCATAACACAATACTATTGTATCTGTCTTACGGGTCGGCTGACGATAGAAAGTTGGGCACAACTTCCTATCGATGTAATATCAAAACACGAATATAAACATGTTGTTTTATTTATTTATCTATACTTCTAATACTAATATTAAAAAGAAGAAAGATTTGATTGTTTGTTTGAATTGAATAGGCTCCGAAACTACTGGACCGATTTGAAAAATTATTTTAGCATTGGATAGCTACATTATCAGGGAGTAACATAGGCTATATATTATCTCCGTACTTCTACGGGAACGGGAACTACGCGAGTGAAACCGCGTGACGTCCAATAGTTTTTTATAATATGGCGGCACGGTTGGCGCAGTGGTTGAGCGATCGGCTGCTGCGCCGCGTGTCGTGGGTGCGTTTCCCGCACGGAACAAATATTTGTATGGCCTACAGATAGTTGTTCCGGGTCTGGCTGTTTGTTTATGTGACTTTCCATGTTTGTAAACGCATCCACGATACAGGAGAAATTTCTAGTGACTAAACGTTTAAAAAAAAAATATGTTTAATTCCTCGTTACAAACTCCCAAAAAATATATTTTTTGATGGTCCAAATCATCATATTTGCGCTGGATTTCGACTTGGATCCCATAGTAACAATTAAATAATACCCCATAATCTTTCATTTAGTGTAGGTTTCATTAACGTTGAGGTTTTGGTCCAATATCCGTACAAAATTGTCCATGGTCCTTTGTACAAATATGTTTTGTTCTTCTGAGAACATCTATTTTAACCTAGACACCTATATAGAATTTTTCTAATTTGTAAATATCAGGAATTCCTCCTCCAAGATTGGGGAGGGGTTTATCATTGAAATAATATTCCTTAATTTTTGACACAGGTTTCAATTGATCATTCACTGATAAATCGAGTGACATCGGATAGGAAACGAAAAAATGTGGGAAATTTCTAGCTTGGTTTAGACATTCTTCAACTTCCCCAAATATAGCTACTCCCATTAGACCTTCATCGGCAGCATATGTTGCCTACCATAATATCTACCCTTGACGATTATTTGACACAGCATCGACCATATATCCATAGAAAAACCTCTCGTTGTTTTTAAAATCCTTTTTATCAGCCACATTGAAATAAACTACTACATGGGGCTTTACTTCTTCAAAATAAGTTAAAACGACATTGGACTGTGTAAGAGATTCGACTGGTTGTTTTTTTTAAGAATTTATATACTTCCTTAACGTCATCAGAAGAGAACCCTAATTTCCTGGCTAGTGCGAATCCTCGTTCTTGTGGTTTGTATGCTTGCGCCCAGTTAGAAATACTAACGTCACTCTGAACTATAGCCCTCTTAAATATTCCCTTTGACATAGGCGATTTTAAGTGGTAAGCGACACTGACTCCACTAGCACTCTCACCAAAAATGGTAATATTTTCTGTAACAATACTAAAATTGGCGATAGTCTTCTTCACCTACCTAAGGGCTAAGACCTGATCTTTCAAGCCAGCGTTTTCAGGTACATCTTCTGTGTCCAAACAAAGGAAACCAAACACTTCAAGCCGGTAGTTAATTGTGACAAAGACAACATCTTTTCTTACTAGTAATTTGGGACCATATTCGTCGTCTTCACCAGAGCCTGAAACAAAACCTCCTCCGTGTATCCAGAACATAACAGGAAGGGGCTTGTCAGGTTTGACGTCAGGTGTGTAAACGTTAAGATATAAGCAGTCTTCATCACCACTTGTCTGTCTTTATTAACGAAGAGTTCGTGCTGAGCGCACTTGGAGCTAAATTCCTTTGCACTGTAAATACCTTCCCAAGGCTGTGAAGGTTGTGAGGCCTGAGAACAATATAAACAGGGTTTTGATGAAAAGGAAACAAAATCAATAGCGGCCACAAGCAGTACAACAACAGCACTTGACATAAGATATTGTTGATTTTATGGATAAAAAATAATTTTCGAATAGAAAAATTGACATAAACGCCGCCCGCATGCTGCTATCCATTCAACACAGTTAGGCACAGTCGGTTGCGTGCATTGCAATGCGCACTGCAAATCAAGCGTTTTTTATTATACCTTAAAATCTTCGTTTTCCAGGAATATCCTTGGTCATTGTAATTTAACGTAATATGAAGAGAGCATAGATTTCGGCTATGCAATGGGTATTTTTAACCCCCGACACAAAAATGACTGGATGTTTACACCGTGTACAAAAGTGAGTAGGTGTGTATTGGGGTACCTGGATCAAGAGATCCAGGCACCCCAATACACTATTCAAAATGAGTGTTCTATTCAGAATCAATTATTCAAAATGAGTAATCTATTCAGAATCATCTATTCAGAATCCTCTATTTAGAATCATCTATTCAGAATCCTCTATTCAGAATCGATATTCAAAATGAGTGTTGTATTCAAAATACTCTATTCAAAATGAGATCTTTATGCAAGATTCCATTCGGAATGAGACTTCTATCTTTAGGATTTCATGATGGTTTATATTACCGAGACTTGACCATTAGGTATCTTTGACTTACAAGTATTTACTTCCCCTACAAATAGATTTAATCAGACTCAGTTGTTAGGCGCGACTGATTGTTTACATAACAAACACATTTCCATTCCCGTAAAGGAAACAGATCGCATTCTTTTCTACCCATCGCGTTCCTCACAGCTGTAAAGTTTTAATTATTAACTTAGTATAGGTTTACATAGTGCATTTAAAAATGCGAGTGTTCCCTTATAATAATAGAGTTCCAAGTCATTTCAATTAGGTTGTTAAGTGCAATATAATTTGATTCTAGGTGTACCAATGCAATGTATGAGATGTTTGCTAAATGTTTTTGCTTTTTTAATAGAAGTGATAGAAATAAAACAACTGCAATGTAATTGCTAGTTTATTAACATATTTTTATGCAATTTGCTTATAATATCCTTTACACATTTATAGATATCGTCATTAAATACATTGGCCCACAACATGTTGGACACAGACATTGGCACTGCAATCACATGGCGAATTCGTGAATTCTTCGGCGTCAAAAACTTGTATTCGTATTATTTTACTGCGATGACCCGTTGATGGTTTCTGTATATACGAGTATTAGCTGACCCGCGCAACTTCGTCTGCTTCACAATTTTCATTACTGCTCCGCTCTTATTGGTCTTAGCGTGATGATATATAGCCTATAGCCTTCCTCGATAAAGGGGCTATCTAACACTGAAAGAATTTTTCAAATCGGACTAGTAGTTCCTGAGATTAGCGCGTTCAAGCAAACAATCAAATAAACAAACAAACAAACAAACTCTTCAGCTTTATATATTAGTATAGATATAGATACAACATCATTTTTTTTGCTTTTTATTATTATTGTGTTCTCCGGGCGATCCTCACAGGAAAGTATTTTTGTGCTAGAATTATTTTGAACGCTAAAGATTCACAAGAACCAGGTGACCAGAAAGATGTCGAAGTATTTTTAGGCTAAAATTGTGAGCGGTTAAAACTTTCAAGTAACAGGAGACCAGAAAACATGTTTAAATATTTTTAAGGCTGGAATTTTGAGCGTTAAAGATTCAGAAGTATCAAAAGACCAGGAAACACGTCAAAATATTCCCAGGGCTGAAAGCAAGAACAACAAAGACTCACAAACTATGAGAATACCAAAATCATGAAGATGCATTTCCGAGGATGAGAATTTGCGACACAGAAATCAGGCTGAAAGTACGGATAGTAAAGACTCACAAACTACCAGAATAAAAAATCATAAAGATGAATTTCCGAGACTGAGAATATGGGACAAAGAAGTTGCGCGCCACCTCTAAAGTCTACGCAGACGAAGTCGCGGGCGAAGTGCTAGTGTAAAGTAATCCTAAACTTACGGCTCTCTATATGGCTAGGAATTTGTGCTACGAGCACTCAGATGCACTGAAATCTATAGACGAGCGTTATAACCGCAGCGTTTGTCCTTCCAACACGTTCAATATAAAAATCACACTAAATTTAAATTACTTATATAAGTACGTTTTCGTTTACTATGAGACACAATTTTATTGATAAACTTTTTTTAGTGGGATCTCGTTGATACTTAATGAATGAAGCGTTTAAAACACTGCGATTGTAACGCTCGTCTATAGGTATTTGTTGATGTAAAAATGCTGTGCTTGCAATCTTTGTGATGAACTTATTTTTGCATGTTTGTATTTTTACAAATTTGGTTATGCATGACGCGTTTTTACGCCTATATAAACGGGTCGGGGGCCACAGTTTGTACCAATACACCACTGGAAGGACTCGGTGCTCATGAATTTATATATTAATTACAGAACATAAGTACATCAAGCAAAACTCAGCAGGCTTTGAAATGTAAGTAATTTATTTTTATCTTTCCAATCAAGCCTCTGTTGAATAATTTAATCTACTCACTCATTTTATCTATTCAATCGTTTCATTTATTCTTCGATTCAATCATTTTATCTATTAAATCGTTTCATTTATTCCTTGATTCAATCATTTTATCTTTTTTAATCGTTTAATTTATTCCTCGATTCAATAATTTCATTCATTTACTAATTTCATTTATTCATTATCTTTCAAAATTATAGTCGATTAATTTATTTCAGTCAAATAATTAATCTACCTTTTCTTGTGCATTCAATCTATTAATTCAATTAAAGCAATTCAGTCCCATCCTGTACTAAACTGGGACAATGTTTTTTTAATATCTAATAAATAAATGTATATTGTTGCAGGTCGAAACAAACAGCTAGCCAACTTTTCTCTTCCGATGATGAAGCCAACCATCAGCAGATGTTGAAAAAGCCGAAGGACTCCAAAACGTCATCTTCGTCGCTGAATGCTAAGAGGTTGGCGGAGGAAGAATCGTCGAACACTCACAATCGTCGAGATCAAGAAGAGGAAAATGAATAAAACCATGATCAACCCCATCAGCGCCAGCATGCGACCCACATTGCATGACCTGTTCGGGACCGACAACGACGACAACCAGGAAGGGGAGGGCCCTGGAAGCACGTTGGGTAAAAAAATAACACCATTGCATTCATTTTATTCGCTCAGATTAGCTAATGAAGTAAACAAACTAATGAAAACAAAAAGGGTAAATTTTATAGAGAATTAAAGATCTACGATCGAAAGAGTGAGATAGACGTGTAGGACCAATAAATCGATGGAGGCATGCAATTATAACTGTAAAAAATCGCACTAATGATGAGATGCCAGCGTGAAATCATTTATAAGAATTTTTAAAATAAACTCATAAAGAGTTCAAGCACTGTCCTATAGATTATTTTAGCAGTTATATTTAGTAGATATATCTCTCAATTCTGTTATAATACGAACTCACTTATTTTTTCTTCTCATTTGTATCCTGTAATCATTGTAATAATTATTTACCTAATTACTTTAACTATTGTATCTAATATTATAGTTATCGAATACCTATATGCGTACAAAATAAATATTTATAAGGGTGACAAATCATATCTAATATATTCAGAAATGTTACTATAATATTATCTTTTTGTTTCATTTACAGTACAAACCCTTTCTACTTACCGAAAGCAATGAAAAAATAATCCAGAATATATTGAATGTAAAAAATGTCACATTAAATCCCCGACTCCTCCTCCTTGCGTCGTATTCCTCAATGCTGAGGGTCGTGACCTCCCTTCTGTATCACTTTTACACGTTTGATGTTTCTCCACCTGTTTCTGTCCCTAGCGGTGTGGAGGGCGTTGTGAACGGAAGTGTCAAGGGCGGTGCGAATCTGGTCAGACCAACGTATTGGACTGCATCCACGAGGTCTTCTTTCATCTACTTTACCGGTTACGATGAGCTTCTCGAGGTTGCCACTTTCTTACCTCGCAATATGACCGAAGATTCTAGGACTCTGCGCAGACACTCAGCTGACAGTCGCGAGGAGATTTTCAGTTCTCGCAATATGGACACGTTAGTCCGAAACGCCCTCCAAGGAATACGGAGCATCTTTCTCCAGCACCACATCTCAAACGCGTCAATGCGTTTGCGGTCTGCAGCTCTCAGTGTCCAAGTCTCAGCGCCATACGAAAAGATCGAGAAGACTAAAGTCCGTACCAGTTTAGTTTTCGTTTTTACGGAAATGTTACGATCTTTCCAATTTTTTCCAAGCTGAGATATTGTGCTCTTAGCCATGACAATTCTCCTGCGTACTTCCTTCTCGCACGACCCATCGTTACTGATGTTAGAACCCAGGTATATAAAGTTGTCCACTGATTCTATTCCTAATGCGCCAGTGAGTTCCAACTTCCCAGATCGATCTACCACCATGACCTTGGTCTTGGATCTGTTCACGAAGAGTCCCCTCTCCTCGCTAATCTACTCCATTCTGTCTAGAAGTGCAGCCATTTCCGACTCATTTGCTGCAAGAAGAGTAGTATCATCGGCGTAGCGCAGGTTGGTGATTTTCACGCCACCAACTGTAAAGCCTCCCTCCCAATTCTCACAAGTACATCTCGTAATGTATTCTCCATAGGCGTTAAACAGAATGGGTGATAAAATACATCCCTGGCGTACTACTTGGTGGAATTTGAAGGGTTTTGAAGCTGTTTTATCGACTCTTACGACTCCTGTGTTTGAGCCATACAGGGTGCGAAGTAAGGCGATGAGATGATTCAGTACTCCAAGTTCTTGCAGGACTCTCCATAAGCAACTCCACTTGACACAGTCGAAAGCTTTGCTGTAGTCAACAAAACACAATACCACTGGCGTATCGAACTCATATGCCTTCTCAACGTGCTGCCTGACGTTAAGGATCTGCTCTTGCGTACCCCTGCCCTTCACGAAACCTGCTTGCTCCTGCGGAATTTGTCAATCCAGGTAGTGGCGGATGCGATTGTTGAGAATATGGAGCAAGATTTTGCTGGCATGTGACATGAGGGACGAGGTTCGATAATTGCCGCAGCTTTTTGTTGATCCTTTTTTGTGCAGTGGAAGAATTACGGATTCCGACCAATCCAACGGCCAATCACCGTTTTGCCAGACTTGTGAACAAATTTTGAAAATTGTCTCTACATCAAATAACAGCAGAGGTGCTTAAAGCCATGGGGGACCATGGCTTTAAGCACCTCTGCTGTTATTTGGTCGCTTCCTGGTGCTTTCTTCGTCTTGAGAGACTGTAGAGCAGCAGATACTTCGGAGCGAAGAATCATGGGTTCCAGTTCTAGACCACTCCAGTTCGGGATGTCTCCGGGTGTTGAAAGGGGGTCTGCGTACAACTGCTCACAGTAGGCACGCCATCTCTCGGCAATGCGGTCAAGCTCGTATAGTACAGTGCCATCGGCATTCTCTATGACCCACGATTTAGCTTTGAACTGCTTGGAAAGGACTCTAACTTTCTTAAAAAGGTCTGCAGTTTGTAGCTTGATCGAGTGACTCTCAATGTCGCTGCAGATGCCCTCAATGAAGTTGTTCCTGTCGCGGCGACAACTGGTTTGGATAGCTCTGCTAAGCTCGGAGCACCCTGTCAAAATTGCCCGATTTTGCAGACCTTTAATCTTTAGATCCTTCCTGCGCTGAATAAGCTCCCACGAATAATCGGAGATCCAACATTTTTTCTTCTGCTCTAGCTTGTTCTTCTTACAGACCTGGTCTAGCGTATCGCTGATTTGGCCTTTTAAGTACCTCCACTGTACGTCAGCGTTAGCGTGCTAATGTGCAGGACCGTGCTTCAGTTTCGCCTCTAACGCCTCTCGGAAGATCGGTTCTTCAGAAGGATCTAGGCTTCTAGGCTTTAATGGTTGACGTCTAGGTGCTTTTAAACGCAGCGAAAAGTTGGCTACGAGCAAATTATGGTCAGAACCGCACTCTGCGCCAGGAAAGATCTTCACATTTAGAACTGAAGATCTCCAGCGGGTATCAGATTTGATTTCTGTGCCTATCGCCTGGAGATCTCCATGTGTACAAACGTCTTGGATGATGCTGAAAGTACGTGTTCATAATACTGAGATTTCTATCTATACAAAACTCAATCAGTTTTTCACCTCGTTCATTCCTAGGGTAAGTCATTCATGACTGTCTTATTAAAAATCTGGTACAATCAGTAAGACGGCAAGCGACGAGCCATAAAACTATTTTTTGCTGTGTGAATCATTTGTAAAATTCTATAGCAGTGAAAATAAGTATAGATCTCATGTCTGTTGAAAAGTTTTGTGAATTTTGCCTGAAAAGAATAGCAAACTCTGTTTTAAGAATTTTGAAAGAAAACAAAAAAGATAATAATGTCATCTATGCAGATTTTGAAAGCCTATTTACTATAGAGTTGTTTCGAAACAAAATTTGTAAATACACACAATTTCAAAAACATCATCCCTCGTAATTTGGATAACATATGTTATTCACACGATCTAACCCAAACTAAATATGTCCTGACTGTGTTGAAGTTTTTGTTACTAGATTAATAAAGGATGTGACGAAAATAAATGAAATATTATCGATGAGTAAATCAATGATACCTGTTATAAAAAAAGAGCAAATCAGCTATAATAATGCTACTATTTGTCATATTTGTGATCAGTTCAGATCTGAGACATCCAGACGCACCATCCCTACCTTGTTACTATTCCACTAATTCGCACTAAGCGTTTCCAAACGTCCCTTATAATGCGCACAGCAAAGGAGTGGAACTTTCTGCCTTCGTCTATGTTTACAAACGCTTACAACCCTAATCTCTTCAAAGTTAGAGTAAACAGGCTCTTTCTGGGTAAGCTCGCTCCATCGTAGACTTTGTCTCTGTCATCTCTGACCTAGACTAGAGTCAAGAGCAAACCCACCACAAATAAAAAAAAAAGTTAATATTTCACGATAAGGTACGTGACCACGATCATGTGACAGGAAAGTATAGAGGACCTGCACATGTTCAATGTGACTTGATGTTTAGAGTATGTCCATTAATACCAGTAATTTTTCATAATTTATCGAATTACGGCTCCCACTGTGTCTCCACTATGCCCTTTCCATACGGCAACAGCATTAACTCGTCGTAAGAAGCAGCGGCCGTATAACGCGTTGCATCTGCTTAATAAAGTATCGTTTTGTAATATTTACATTGCTTGTCCAGTGACTTAGTGGATAAGAAGCAATGTATTTATTGTAAAAATAATAAAGTCGCTGTGATATATGATCACTTTTATTTTGTCACGTATTAAAAGTTTCACAAATAACTCAACAATTTTGAATGCTTTCGTGCATTTTATTTTTTCTCAATAGATGGCGCTCTAACTCATCAGAATACATTAGGAAGTTTCTTCCTAAACTTAAAAATTTAATATCTTTTGATTTTGTGGGTTGATTTTGATGAAATAAACGCTAAATGTTACTCGGGTTATCACTTAATATTTTTAAGTACTTAGATTTGGAATCCAATCTGTAGTTTATGCGTGATGCTCCCACAAACGCACAGACAAACAGACAAACAGACAAAAAATTCAAAAATTTCATTTTTGTGTTTTATATCTTGTAATTTTATCTGTGTAATTTTCATGCAAAAATATTCAATGTACAGACACGGTTAGTCTACGATTTCATTATATGTATAGATAGATAGAAGATAGATAAATTTTAATCACAATGTAAACATTGTGATTAAAATTTATCTATCTTCTATCTTTTTTTAATTTATTATATTTTTTTAATATATTTTTTTCTATTCTTTAAAATCTGATTTCGAAGGCATTCGTAAAATTATTTGTAAGAATGCTAGCGGTAAAATTATATTTACTTAAGATACCCTACTGCAGATTGACCCGAAAATACCGAATATAAGTTCAATGAAACACAAGCACAGTGATACAAGCCGGAAAAAAGATTTTATTTAACCTAATGATGCAAGATTCGGCGAAGTCTGAGTTTGAATATCCTGATTATCTTATAATCAAGAGTGAGGACCATTGTGAGGATACTCATACATTTGTTCGAGTAAACGACATACAGACTGATCAGGAAAAATATAATGCGGGCTCATCAAATTATAGTGATATATCAAAAACCACAGACACAGTTCTACCTGATTTAGAAGATGTTTTGTGCTACCAGATTCAGCCAGGAAATTAAATTATTTTCTTTTAAACCGTTATCTTCACTGTATCAGTTCGACTCTACGTCAAAGAATAAAATACCAGATGACAGGTGTCAAATATTAGGTTACAGGTTATGGAGTATGTTCCGCAACAAACAGACCAAAATAATGTAAATATCCGTTAGCAAATTATGTTCCAAATTATCTATTGTTTTACTTATACAACATACCTCGATTTGGTGTGCATTATACGTGATCTTAATACAACATAGGTATCTATAGTATACATTATAGTTTATTAGTAATTTATTTAAACAGATGGAATTTGGGAACAAGAGTCATTTGATAACGTAGCTATTGTAGACAGATAAATATTCTAATGCAAGCATTGTGCCTATTCATCTAAAGTAACAATTAATAGTTCGGTAACATACCTTGACGATCTTGATAGAGGTCTCTTTTGATTTGAATGCAACTCATTTTGAATAGAGGATTGTGAATAGATGATTCTGAATAGAACCAAGAAGAATCTCTTTTGATCCAGGTACCCCAATACACACCTACTTCCGTCCGTCCGTCTGGCCGACTGTCTATCAGCGGGCTGTATGTCAAGAACCGTAGTAGGTAGACAGTTGAAATTTTCAGATTGTGAATTTATATGCTTATATTCTAATGTCAAATTGTACAGGTACGTGAGATTTAAAACTTGTTCGTTTAAAACGTTTTTGGCAATCTCTCGCGTTTAAATAATTGAATTAAATGTTTTTATATAATTTATTGTTATCCACAGATGAAAACAAGCAGTTGTGCAAGAAAGTGAGGCGCGCGTACCGAGCATCGTTCAGTAAGATGCGCGTCTATCGACTGTTCTACATAGACGTGTGTCTTCTTCTGCACCTGGCGGCACTTCACTCTTACCCACTATACCGTTGTGTTGTTGCAATTCGCATTTCTGTAATCTTAATTTAGTTTGATTTCATTAGAGGATTTGGAATATGACTATCCGGGTGTCCGTCTTCAAACTAATGCTCAATCATTTTAAAACCAATAAATTCTTATACGATCAGGACGTTGTTCGACTGACGTTGTTGTCATCTCATTAAAACACATCGCCTCTTTACAAGAACAACGTGACATCTCATAAAAACGTTTTTTTTTATTATTTGTTATTCAAAACCAAACGCAAACCAAACGCGGTATTTTAAAAGTGAAATTCACGTTGTTCCGTTAAAGAGGCAACATATTCACGGCGTGGGATATGCATAGGAATGTTTTGTGACGAAAACAAAACGACGCAATATCACGAAAATGCTGTTAAATTAAAACATTACGTAAAGCACTCGGTTTAGATAAGCATAATTTAATGAATGACAAGAGTATCGAGTTTAAAAAAATTGGTTTTAAAAAGACAAAACGAGAGCACAACAAAACTCAGTATTGGGTCCTATCATGTTGGAAAATAATTATAATCGGCTATTTGAAATACTTGCAAAGTATCAAGTCTTGAGGTTGTTTCATCCATGACATTCTGCATTAAAGCGTCATCAGAGCTATCTCTGCCGGAACGATTGCCTAATCTTTCTGTTTAAGGATCGCATTGAAGAGGTTAAAGAGATGTGGGAGTAATTTTAGAGATCCTATAATCAGGAAAGAAATTTATCAGGAATAATTGTGAGCATCAAGATGACGGGACCAAGTCCCCAATTAAAATCTATCACATTGAAGTGTTTGTACTACATATTGGAACGAAGTTCGCGTTGTGAAAGGGGCTAGACGGAAAAAATTCATACGAAAAGTTGTAACGAAACTTTTTGCTATAGTCGTAAGCCGTGCGGCGTGCGCGTGTTTCTGTCTCTCTCTCTCTCTCTCTCTCTCTCATAGAAAGCTAGCCTGTTATTTTCGTTTCGTCTTTCTATTTCCGTTTACGTTTTTTTTTTGTTAATAATAAAAAAATATTAATATAACTTATTTTTTTTTACAATTTTTTTTTCTAATTATTCGAAAGGAACTTCGTTCCATCCGGGTGTCCCTTGACACCTCTCAAGTTTTTGATACCTTAATTTGCAAACTCGCTAACTCCATACGACCAAATTTTAAGAGACAGTTAAAACTCTGTAATATTTTTGTAGACTACTTATAAAATCATGGATATTACATCATCAAAACTAACAATTTATGATATTATCTACCGACGGTATTTTAGATTTTTTCATAAGTAGTCTACAAAAATGTCCTGTCCCTGGTCCCGCCGCTTTGACATCAAAGTGCATAAATGCGTCCATTTCAAAGATAACGATGAATGATAGATAACTTTTGATGTACTTATGTTATAGAATATAAAAATGACACACGTTCATGTACTTACGACATACTAAGTTATCACATTGTATTTACTACACGATCTGTAACGATTCTCACATGAATTCAGCGATAACGTGAATCATCAATTTGGTGGGACCAATGTTTTAAACACATAACTTTAATTTGGCACTTCCAATTGTATTGAAAGTTGAGTATATGTAGTACTAGGACTTCGATTGTGAATTACCTGCCTCTGAGTATCGCTTCCAGGAGGTTTTTTTTTTTACTATTGATTGGCACGCGTTTGACCACTATCTCACCTGATGGTAAGCGATGATGTGGTCGAAGATGGAGCACGCTTGCCTAGAAGTAACCTATTCACTCTTGACTTAAACACTCCCAGGTTGTAGCTATCAGGAAACACAGACTCCGGCAGGGAATTCCACTCCTTAGCTGTACGCACTATGAAATTTGACGTCAAAGTGGCGAGACCAGGGACGACTTGACATACTTCCTTTACTTTTAGAGGTACAAATATCTTGTTTAGGGTACAAATAGTACATATGTAGTACAAACACTTCAATGTGATACACTTTAAATTGGGGATTTGGTCCCGTCATCTTGATGCTCACGAATAATTTTATTGGAGTAGCGTATCTACGATTACATGCTTCTTTATGTTCTTTTGCATTTATAATATTGTTTTGTACCTGTATACAACGTTTGATGCCACTTTGTATAATCACAAAAGGTGGAAGAGAGAGGGGGCGCCACTATCATATTTCTGCCCTTGTTCGGAAAAATCGTAGAATAGAATAGAATAGAATAGAATACTCTTTATTATGTACACCATATAAGTTACAGAAAAAAATAGATGAAGAAAACATTACATAGGGTGACACAATGGGCGGCCTTATCGCTAAAAGCGATCTTTTAAAGACAACCTTTGGATGGATTTTAAAGAGAGGAGTGACAGTACTGCAGGTAGTCTTAGGTGTACTATTTATATATACAATAATTACATAGATAAATACATATAAACAATATAGCAAAGAACCCAAGTTAAGACGGTTAAGGAGAGAGATAATGACTTTTTACTATAATTTTAAAAGTAGACAAAGATTGAGCACGCCTTATCGACACCGGCAAGGCATTCCATAACCGCACGGCCTGAATGGTAAAGGATTTGTCATAGAAGCTGGTGGAATGCATCGGCATCTCTAGTCTCAAGTTTTCCGATGACCTTAGATATCTATTATGTGTGTCATGAAGGAACTTGAAACGTTCTTTAAGATAAGAGGGGTTGTAGGATTGAACAGAATACTGTAGAGCAGAAATAAAATATGAGAATCCCGGCGAAGTCGTATGGGAAGCCACTTGAGCTTTGTACGAAATTCAGAAATATGATCATATTTGCGCAGACCAAATATAAATCTTATGCACAGGTTTTGAAGACGCTCAAGTTTATCGAGTTGTGCCTGAGTGAGATCGAGATAACTGACATCAGCATAGTCAAGGATAGGAAGCAGAAGGGACTGTGCAAGCGCAATTTTAGTGGCAGTGGGAAGAAAGTTCCGCAATCGTCTAAGGGACCTGGCAGATGCAAACATTTTACGGCTTACGTCCTGGAGCTGCGGACCCCAAGACAGATGTTTGTCGATCCAGACCCCAAGGTTCTTAACCTTCTCACTTATAGGAATAGTAGTTCCGTTAAATTGAACCTGGGGAAGCTGAGACCAATTTACTTTTGGAATCATCTTAGAGCTGCCAACAACAATGACCTGGGTCTTTGATGGATTAACCTCAAGACCATTTGCCTCACTCCATTCACAAATTTTAGCTAAATCCTTGTTTATTGTAATAAACGCATCAGGCAAGTCTACAAGGGTAGCTTGTTTGTAGATTTGCAAATCGTCTGCATAAAGGTGGTAGGACGAGAGAAGATTTTTGGAAATAGCGTTGATAAATATTGCGAAGAGTAAAGGAGATAAAACGCCACCCTGAGGTACACCGGCAGTTGTATAACACCAGGAAGAGTTAGATTCCTCTATACATATACGTTGCCGGCGGCCATACAGGTAACTGCGAAACCAGTCAATCGCCATTGGAGATATGTTAAGCGAGCGGAGTATGCCAAGCAGGATATCGAAATCGACAGTGTTGAATGCATTACTGAAATCTAGTAAGCAGAGAACCGTCAGATTTCCTCGTTCCATGCCCAACCGTATGTCATCGGTAACGTTTACCAAGGCCGTAGCGGTGCTATGACCAGGACGAAATCCGGATTGAAAAGGATTCAGCAGACTATTCCTACAAAGGAAAGCACTAAGCTGATTGTGGACAAGGCGTTCGAGGACTTTGGAGAGGAAAGGCAAGATGGAAATAGGACGGTATTCGGAAAAGGAAGTAGGATTTGCCTTTTTGGGTAAGGGAGTGATTTTGGCCTCTTTCCAAGTTGATGGAAAGACTCCATGGGATATAGAATAATTTAGGATATAGCATAGGATAGGAAGGATTTCGTCGAGGACAGGGAGTATCATTTTCCGACTGACACAATCGCTACCAACTGCGTTAGAGGTGATTGAAACTATGCTCTTCTTAACATCGCAATCAGAGAATTGACTAAAAATAAATGGGAAATGATCCGGAGTTGGAAGGTTTGAAAGATAGTTTATTGTAGTTGCTTTCAAGGTCCCATTACATGAGGACGAAGACGAGAAGTGTTGATTCAATAAATCAATATCTAGGTCTTTAGGAATCGATTCTTGGCGAGATTTTCCAACTCCTACGGATTTAAGAAATTTCCAGACTTTAGCTGGGTCTCCGTTTTCAACTGAGGTGTGGATATGGCGTCGTTGGGCATCTCTACACACCTTATTGCAGCGATTTCTAGCATCTAAAAATTTCTCCCAGTTCGACGACGAGGGACGGCATTTGAATTTTGTTTTAGTAACAGCTTTCCTATGGATTTCGGTTTTAATGTCGCCTGTTAGCCATGGAGCCGGAAGATGTTTAATTTTAATTGCACGAATGGGAGCGTGAACGTCGTACAGCTGCACAAGGTTGTCCGTCAACAGGTTAACTTTATCGTCAATGGACTCAACGCTGACCAGAGGCGCCCAGTCAATGTTGCCGGCATCTCTCCGGAGATCATCTGCATTCATTCCACTAAAATTGCGCTGCAGAAGAATTTTTGGTTTTGCCTTAGGAGGCCGAATTTTATAAGAGAGGAAAATAAGGTCATGATAGGAAAACATATCAGCTGGGCATTGTCCATGCTTGCCGACATGTTGAGAAGAGGAAACAATAACAAGATCTAAGAGAGAAGGGTTACAATTTGGGAAATGGTGTGTGGCACTTAAGGGAAGAATGGATAGATTCAAAGATTGAAGTGCTGATTGGAGGGAAGAAGAGCGGGAATCCTTCTTCAATAAGCAAGTATTGAAGTCCCCCATGATGATTGTATGACTGTAAGATGGCATCAGATTTTCTAGGATATTTTCAAACGAGGAGAAGAAATTAATGCGAGACGAAGGGCTGTAATAAACGCCTAGAAGGATTTTTGTATGGTTCAGGGTGACTTCCAAAAAGAGATGCTCGCCCGCGTTTGACGGTGGCGGCTGTGCTGACATATCAATAACTGAAAAAGGAATGTGCGGTCGCAGGTATATGGCAACACCACCCCCACCGCCATGCGCACGGTCATTTCTAATTAGCTGAAAACCTGGCAAGGAATAGGATGTTGATGGGAGGCATGGTTTTAGCCAAGACTCTGAAACAAGGATAGCATGGATGTTCTTACAGTCAAGGGACGCTAGCATGTCAGAATAGTGTGCCGGAATACTTTGAGCATTTATATGGACTACATTAAAATTCTTCGGAACATCGGAAAATTGAGATTCAAGCGAGTCACCAAGGGAAGGAATACTAACAAAACTGTCGTCATTACTGGATGACATCAATTTTTTATAAATAAACAATGAAATATATAAACTACGAAATATAAAAAAAAGAAAAAATATCTAATAAAAATAAAAAAGGGGCAATAATTATCCACCCGCCAGTTGTGTGTATTCTAATTAAAATCTAAAACATGCTTTACAACAACACAAATAAAAAGCACAGTAGACTAATCGTCCGGGTAAACAGTTACATACTATAAAGCAATAGAAGTAAAGCAAAACATTAAAAGAATAGAAAACAATAATTATCTCAAACTACAACAACTAATAAAATATACATGTAGTATTCTGGGCGCACTGTCAACCAGTTTCTGAACGCAACAAAATGACAAAAAAAAGAGAAATGTCAAGTTGACAGCTGCCAGTGGAAAAGATAAACATTGAAAGAAAAGTGAAATTATAGACTGCAAGATACTTTTAGAAAAAAAATAAATCAAAGGGTAGAAGAAGTTAAAATACAATCATTGGAGACTAGAGTACTCACAAAAGTGGAATAAAGCTGCTACCCGGACTAAGACACACTTCTTGAAAGTTGGAGCAAGTCGCAAATTACTTCTTAGCGGCACGCCGGGCCTTCTTCGGTGCCGGCGTCGGTGACGGTGATGACAACTCCGATGGTGCAGATGCGACGGGAGTATCGGGTTTATTCCTGGCTTGCTCGATCCCATTTAAATCTTCAATGGAATTTATTCTATGCCGAGTGCCGTCCGAACCAAGAACGTAAATAAGGCCCTGCTTTGTCCAACAATTGGTCTCACCGAGCCTCTCCCTCGCTGACATGAAGAGCTGATGTCGGGATCTCGTCAAGAACTCCGACAGTGTAATACCAGTGCCCTTCAACTTTGTTTTTGCAAACCAGACACTATCTCTGACATTGACGTCCCTTAATTTGCATAGTATGGGCCTGGGCTTGCTGGCACCTGTCGGTCTACCCATCCGATGGCAGCGCCTGACATCAGCAACAGTAAAATCTGTCAGCTTTAGGTGGCACCGCATAACTTCAGCCACAACCTGCGCAGTATCTTCTTTGGCCTGTTCCGTGACACCGTGCAACAGAACCATTTTCCGCCGACTCCGCATCTCAAGGTTGTCCAGTCCTTGCGCCAATACCTGTAACTGCCGCTGAAGACAGCCCAACGCATCCAGAATGAACTTTTTGAAAGCAGTGTAGTCCGCAACTAAACCATCTGTGCCACCCGATGTGCTTGCAGGGTTTTTCTTCAGCTCAGCCTCAAAGTTGGTCATCCGGTTTTCAAACAGTGTCATCATATCAGACAATGAGACTTTCAGTGCTTCCATGATTGTTTCCTTGTGTGTCCTTTTGTGTTTAGGAATGTAAGATTAAAGAGATAACACTATACTGGTGGGTACTCTAGGCTAGCATGTAAATGCATACATTTATGAAGCTAATTATGTTGTTATTTAATTTTAATTAAAATTTAAAAAGCGAGCGATTTTATTTTCCACCTTATGTTCAAACTACCCACTAAACACATAATCAGATCTAAGAAATCGTAGATCTAGGGCTGCCTTCTAGGGCTGGGTTAAAAAATTTTCACCAGTATAAGAAATTTTATATTCTACGGATAATTGTGTAGCTATAAGATAAAAATAGAAAACATTCTTAGCACGCCGGATAAATGAGCAAATAGCTTTTTTGGGGGCCGAGTCACCCGCGTCCGTAGGAGAATACCCATTGCAGTCCCTACACGTGGTCCCCGGGTGGTGCTAATCAGGTAACACTAATTGGAGGTAGGTTTCGGCCGATGGCTTGCGACCACCCACTGGGCAAAGACGTACCGCCAAGTGGCCTAGCCGCGTTCCGGTACGATGCTCAGTGTAGCCAATCCAGAGAAGTTGGGTCTAAATAGTTGTTCCAATGCAGGCAGACCGACCAGGCTCGCGTTGATATGGGCGTATCGGGAGACTAGTCGCGGAGGATAGCGGGATCCGAGGCACGGTGCGCCGCTGGCCGACCGCAGGTAGTTGGGGGCCCAAGTAGTGTACTAGCCATACATGAAAGGCTGCCCCGCCAACTGTCGAAAAATCCCGGAATGCACTATCGTGCTGGTTGGCGACCAGACGAGAGGGCCCGATGGACATTCCGGGGGGGCCCGGGCATCCCCGCAGTCTCCAGACTAGTCCTCCATTGATGTCGTCCGGTCAGAGCGTGCCTGAGGGTTAGCAGCATGGAACCTCATTTCACTTCCTTCTCCTCTACCTTACTCACTCAATATGACCAGGAACAAAAAGAGAAAAGCTGTACAGCGGCAGCACGTCCTCTCGCACAAAGTGCACCTCTCAAACATACGAGGTCTGCACTCAAATCTCGCCGCAGTCCATCACCACCTAGAGACTGAGAAACCAGCGCTCTTGTTTCTGTCGGAGATGCAGATCGGATGTCCGTCAGACGTGTCTTACCTTTTATACCCAGGGTTTACCCTGGCGCACCATTTCAAACCACGCGCGGGCGTATGTATGTACGCCCGTGACGACATCTGCTATCGGCGTCTCCGCAATCTTGAGGACTCCAGGTTCTCAACGCTGTGGGTTTTAGTGGACACAGGCCTGGAAAAAATTGTCTACGCCTGTGTCTAACGTTCGCACAACGGTGATTTGGAGGCGACTGGGCTTACACAGCACCGCAGTGAGGCGGCGGATGCGGCTCAGCAGCGGTACCCTTCTGCCTAATTGGTGCTACTGGGGGACTTCAACGCCCACCATCAGGAGTGGCTCTTCCCATACCAGCACACAGACCATGCTGGGCGAGAGATGCGAAAGCTAGCGCAAGCGTTAAATCTTACCCAGCTGGTCCAGGGGGCAACGAGGGTTCCGGATGTTGATTCGCACACTGCCAATTGCTTGGACCTTCTGCTGACAACAGATCCAGACCGCTACTCGGTGTCGATTTCTTCACCACTGGGTAGTTCCGACCACTGTCTGGTGAAGTCTGTGTCCGATCCCAGCCCAAGAGGCACCCGGCGGGTATGGCGATACAGGTCAGCAGACTGGAATGGCATGCGATCTTTCTTCGCATGTTATCCTTGGCAGCCTACTTGCTTTTCTTTGACTGATGCTTCGTCGTGCACGGACGCCGTGACGGATGTGTTGCGGAGGGAAATGGAGTACTACATTCCGTTCTCTGACGTAACAATGTCTGGCGAAGCTCGTCCATGGTTTGGTGCCGAGTGCAATCGCGCTGATGCGCTTAAACACGCAGCATACCTAGCATGGGTCGACTCTCGTGCACGCAAAGCAAATGACGTGAGTTAGAAGAAGAGAGCCTTCAACAGGGCTGCCAAGTCCTGCAAGAAGGTGTTGCGGAGGGCTCGGTTTGACCACATTAGCCGAATAGGGAACAAACTTTCTTCATACCCAGCGGGTAATAAGGCTTTCTGGTCCCTGGCTAAGTCGGTCGAATCGAACTTCTGCCGCCCCTCACTACCACCACTGCTGAGACCCGACGGGACGCTGGCTCACTCCGCTGAGGAGAAAGCGAACTTGTTTGCTTCTTTGTTTGCGGAATCTTCACGTATGGATCCTGGTGGCGCGAGGCCCCCTGCTTCTCCTGGTGGATGCGAGTCGAGTATGTCGAATATTCAAATTCATCATAGGGACGTTCTTCGGGTACTGCGTAACCTAGACGTGAACAAGGCTAGTGGCCCCGACGGCAATTGTTTTGAGGACTTGTGCGCCTGAGTTGTCTCCGATCTTGACACGCCTATTTCGCCTTTCGTTTGAGACTGGAAAAGTGCCGAAGGTTTGGAAGCAAGCTATCGTGCAGCCCGTGCCCAAAAAGGGTAGTCGAGCTGACCCGTCGAATAATAGACCTATCTCAGTAACGTCCATGCTCTGTACGAGTATGGAACGCGTGCTGAATCATAAACTCCTGGCATACCTGGAAGCGAGTGATCTCCTTAGTGACCGACAATACGGGTTCCGCCGAAATCGGTCAACTGGGGATCTTCTTGCGTATGCCATTCACATCTGGAGTGAGGCCATAGAGAAGCACGGGGAGGCACTAGCGGTCTCCCTTGACATCTCGAAGGCCTTTGACAGGGTCTGGCATGAAAACCTTATTAGTAAGCTTCCTTCCTTCGGTCTGCCTGCCGGATTGTGTGATTGGATTGCGGATTTCCTGAGGGATCGGTCTATCCGAGTGGTCATTGATGGCTGCTCGTCTGGACTGCTGGATATTAATGCCGGGGTTTCTCAGGGGTCGGTGCTTTCGGCAACACTGTTCTTGCTGCATATTAATGATCTGCTTAAACCCAGTACCTTTGGGTATGTAGATGACAGCACTGTTGCTGAGAGAAACGTGTCCAACACACGAGCTGGTGGGTCGCAGATCCGGTCTCTTCGGGAGGCTATGGTTGAGCACTTGAACGTGTCCTTACAGGCTGTCTCAGAATGGGGCAATGCCAATCTGGTCAAGTTCAATGCTGCTAAGACCAAAGCGTGTCTATTTTCCGCTAAATGGAGCCAATTCCACCCAGCTCCATCTTTCCGAGGTGCAACCGTGCCGATAACCGACCAACTTGAGCTTCTTGGGGTTACGTTGACATCTACCCTGAATTTTGGCCCTTTTATAGATAGTCATACGTTTGACCACTATCTTACCTGATGGTAAGCGATAATGCGGTCGAAGATGGAGCACGTTTGCCTAGAAGCAACCTATTCAGTCTTGTCTTAAAGACTCCCAGGTTGTAGCTATGAGGAAACACAGACTCCGGCAGGGAATTCCACTCCTTAGCTGTACGCACTATGAATGTGTTCCCAAAACGCTTTATGCGTGTGGGTGGGATGTCCACCATGTACCGGTGGCGCATCGCCTTTCGTCTTGTGGTCCGATGATGGAACGGGCTTGAAGGAATTAAATCATGCAATTCCGTCGTACACTCCCCAAAATGCAACCGATGGAAAGGACAGGCCAGCAACTCGGCGTCGATGCTCAAGACTTCGGAGCTTCGACTCGACGAGCCTGTCATTATCGATGATCCTCTTGGTTCGTTTCTTAACTGACTCAAAGGGCATCAAGCTTGTATTTGGCAGATCCATCCCAAAGATATATATTTTCATCTTTACTAACGCGATAGGTTCCAGGTTGATTTGGAAAGTTTAACAGTGACGGTTGGCTTGATTTGCTTTCTGATTCTGCTAAAATGGCATTTTTAGACCACCTGTTCTTTTAAAACATAACAAACCTTAAAGAGGTTTTCACATTTTACTTAATTAAATGTATAAAAACGAAGTTATAAGACAAATACTGAAAGTGCTATTTTAATTTTATTTATTTTTTTATCTTGATTCCTTGATCATTTTAGTAAATAAAATCACATCAATGACACAAATGTGAAAATGGGAGACACGTTTAATGATTAACGTTATAGGATTGTCTACAGAACTTGACACCTATTTAAGTCTCGATTCCTTTGTCGCTTAAGTTTGTAGACTTAAGCGAGATGCAAATTACTAACATTGAACGTGGCTCTAATTTTCACATAATTACATGTTTCTGATGTGATAATAATATCATTATTATTGTAAAGAAGGTCATCTGAAAGTGGCTTAGGTTTTTGATCAAAAGTCAGTCATTCATAAAAATTACGGTTTTTAAACGGTAATATATCAATAAACATTTGAGCTTCATTTGTGAAATAAGGTTCAAGACAAGCCTAATAAATGTGCCAAATATAATGTCTGTAGGTTAAATAGGTTTCGAGTTGTGAAGGTGTCAAATGTATGTAGTATAGTTAGGTGCGATAACTATACTGACACTACACGGGAATTTAACCCGTATAGTAAGGCGATTAAGCGCTATAATAGCAAGCGAGTGAAGCTCAGCTGGATAGAGGAAAGTGAATGAAGAACGATAGAAAAGTAACAAATTAATATATTGAATTTAAATTAAAACTTTAGAAGTATGCGGAACAGAGAGTAAAGTCCCGCACACCATTGAAAAGGGAGGATCCTCCGACCAGGCAGTTGTTGTGCCTGGCGGGCAACTGCCCGATAGTTAATATTCGGGCTGATGTATGTGTTCAAATCGCACGGTAAACTCTGCTTGCGCGATGCAGGATTTTAGTTCGCTGCTAGTTGGATGGATGGCGTCGCGGTTCTTTTTGTTCCGATGTAGATTAGCGTCCTTGGTTTTTCTTGTGGCGGCATTGATGCCGCTACAAAACTAATAACAAAATAAAAAGCAAATTAAAAGCAAGAGCAAGTTAAGCGCGGCGCGAGTGAACGGGCTAGTAGCCAACAGTGGTCTGACGCTCGCAGCTCGACTCCCTCACAGGTTGGCTGCGCGCACGCCGTCGCCCGGCCGCTCAAGGTCCTTGCTGCCTCCCAGTACAAATATCACGCACGCCGTGGCTGCGCGCGGCACGTGTGACCGCTCGGTCATTCACCTCAGTGCGAACAAAGTATCGTATAATTCGTAAGGGCTAGCCCAAGGTGCATGAGCGGAGCGATTTCGCTCCGAAATCAAGGGTGGCGGTCCATATGAAATTAATCACACCACGGGTAGATTGAAATGGTTCGTGCTACCCTTTCCTTTTTCTTTGAACTTGGCTGGACACGCTGCCGCGTGTCTGCTGGCGTCGACCAGGAGAGATTCTTCATGGCTCTTCATGTGACTGGCCGAAGGTGCAGTGTGCTTGCCAAGGTCGCTGATGAGGATGATAGAGGCTGAGGATGCTGACCAGGAATGCGCGACTGCTGCATTCTGGTGGTCAGGATACCCGTAGAAGCCGTGGGTACTGGCTGGCTGTATGACTCGCTGCTCAAGAGCTTAAGGTCACGATGAGGAAGTGATGATGACGTCACGCTAAAGTAGTTGCACGAAGGCTGCGCTGACGTTCTATGTCGAGGGTCACTAGTTTGGAGGTAGCGGCACAGAGAGTAAAGTCCCACATACCCCCATTGAAAAGGGAGGATCCTCCGAGCAGACGGATGTTGTGTCCGGTGGGCAACTGTCTAATAGTTAATATTCGGGCTGATGTATGTGTTCAAATCGCACGGTAAACTCTGCTTGCGCGATGCAGGATTTTAGTTCGCTGCTAGTTGGATGGATGGCGTCGCGGTTATTTTTGTTCCGATGTAGATTTGCATCCTTGGTTTTTCTTGTGGCGGCATTGATGCCGCTACAAAACTAATAACAAAATAAAAAGCAAATTAAAAACAAGAGCAAGTTAAGCGCGGCGCGAGTGAACGGGCTAGTAGCCAACAGTGGTCTGACGCTCGCAGCTCGACTCCCTCACAGGTTGGCTGCGCGCACGCCGTCGCCCGGCCGCTCAGGGTCCTTGCTGCCTCCCAGTACAAATATCACGCACGCCGTGGCTGCGCGCGGCACGTGTGACCGCTCGGTCATTCACCTCAGTGCGAACAAAGTATCGTATAATTCGTAGGGGCTAGCCCAAGGTGCATAAGCGGAGCGATTTCGCTCCGAAATCAAGGGTGGCGGTCCATATGAAATTAATCACACCACGGGTAGATTGAAATGGTTCGTGCTACCCTTTCCTTTTTCTTTGAACTTGGCTGGACACGCTGCCGCGTGTTTAGATTTCCTATCAATCCTACATCTACCATTTTCAATGATATTAAGAATCGCGTCTTTTCATTATTACTTGACAAACATAAATCACCTGTAACACAAATCCATTTATTAAACAAGGAATTGAATGAGGTTTTTATCACTTTTCATAATATTATGACACACGAGAATCCTTCAGTATAGAGTATATTTGTGTTTGAGGTGACGATGTCTAGCAAAAGAAAGAATTACCGAGTTATCAATCTTACTGATCAAACTGAAGTTTTGTCGAATACCAACGTTGATAAAGATGTGCGGTCTATGTTTTTACCTTTCACTCTAATGCAGACTATTCTGTTAAGTCCAAAGTATCGCATTAATAAGGACGTCATAACTCCAAATAACCTATTAAATATAATTATATTACTATGTGGAACAGTCATTTGCTCGTCTGTATGTTTGCTTCGAATTCTTCAGATAGACTTTGTTAAAATATACAATTTATCGATAGCTCAGATCTTCTCTCTGTCTTCTATTGCCGGCTATCATCTTTGCGGATTTCTCCTTAATACTGTGGTCAATCTGCTTCAAACAAAGAGTTATGTACAGTTAATTTTGACTGTTCAAGAAGTTCATAGATTTATTAACGACGAAGCCATATCAAAGAAATTCAATAGAAGCAACTGGATTAGTATGTCTACGATTATATGCTTCTTCATCTTCTTTTGCATTTATAACATTGTTTTGTACCCGAATATGCCGTTTCATGCCACATTGTATAGAGCAGTTTTAATACACTTTGACGTTAACATAGTTCAAGCCATCAGACTTATAAAGTTACTTCAGAATAAACTTGTGGAATGGAGACATCAGGTTTTACATTCGTTCAATGATCCTCAAAAAAAACTATGTCCCAAAAGATTTTTACAAACCTATCTCCAAATCTTAAGGAGTTACCAGATTTATAAAAATATTTATCATCAAATGGTAAGTTATTTAAAATTGATTTTTACTAGTTTGTTTGCTATTGACAGCGATGCGTAAATTCAATTGTCATCATCATCTGCTTAGCTTTTTTGGGGGTCAGTTTCCAGTCAAACTGGATTCAGCTGAATACCAATAGTTTACGTGGAGCGGCTGAATCCCAGACCTCCACAACCCATTAACTGGGTAACACTTTCAGTACTCTGGCAATACTGGTTTTAGATTTTCTGGCTTCTGACTATCCGTAACGACTGCCAAAGATCTACAAATGACAGCCAAGACTAACGGCTTAACGTGCTTTCCGAGGCACGGAGGAGTCTCAGTATGTTAAGATGGTCACCACATCCGCAAACAAACCTCGGCAAACGTGGCCTAACCTCAAAAATCGACCCGTGCTGCTATATTATTTAGCCACGAACTCCTCCTATTGTTATTAGATCAATTAAGTTAACGGAGTTCTTAGTAGAGGAGACGGCGGAAGATCGACATTCACCCACCTGATAATAAGATGAGACATATTTGTCATCAAATTTTATTGAGTTATATATGTTACCGGCCAAACCCGATTTCAGGACAAACTAGTTTTCATCATCATCATCATCATATCAGCCGAAAGCCGTCCACTGCTGGACATAGGCCTCCCCCAAAGGGGGGGTGTTGCCATAATCAGAGCCATGGTTTACATCTGCTACCTCTAAAAAAGTTAGATTGCAAATGCCGAATTCTGATCTGAAAAAGAAATAAAATAAAAACAAATTAACTATTTTAGAATATCATTAATGCTCCAGAAAGATATATAAGTAATTAAGCAAGAAAAAATAAAACCTGCAATATAGTTTCTAAAGTACACCATGTTTGGTGCGAACTTCGTAAAAACCTTCGTCATTTTTCTGAAGAATAACTCTAATGATGTTTCTGAGATCACCTTTGCTTTTGTCAACATCTGGAATCGGTATAATCACATTATCTCCAATGCAATATTCTCAATATTCTCAATGTGGATGAGACTTGTCAGAAGTAGCTTTCATTTTCTTAGCCTGTATCACAAGTTTTTCTGCTGCAGTTGTTTTAGCTTTATGAATGTCATTTTTAGATGAAGAAACTTTCTTGGTTACTAACTTCGGCAACGTTATCATCACTGTCTTCTATCAGGTTAACATTGCGATCATCTTCAATTACCTTGTTTAAATCATCTTCATCCTGAATATCATTAATTATGATTTCTTGCCGCAAAGAGGAAGTCGAAAGTCCTACTCTGGGTTCTATTCTAAATAATGCCTTGTATGGCGATTGTTTTATCCCTGAATGGAAGGCGCGGTTTTTCAAAAATTGAACATATCTCAAGCCTTGTGACCATTTCGTTGAAATGTTGTCCTTCATCCAAGAGCCTATCATATTCTCATAATCTTGATTGGCACGTTCAGCAGAGCCCTGGCTTTGACTGTGCCTGGGTTTTCCGTGCACAATTTTGAGTTCTGGCCACAGACTGGCTAGCTCACTTATAATATTATTTACAAATTCCTTACCGTTGTCAGATTCAAGGATGCACGGCGCTCCTATAGTTAGAAATATATCATTCAAATGGTAAGCCAACACTGTCGCTCTCTTACATTGTAGAGCTAGTAGCAGAACAAATTTTGTTAGATGGTCCTGGTAAAATAAATTTCATCTGGTTGTGTCTGAAAATCGATCAGATCTACTTGGCACCTACTATTCATTTCCGAATAAAGAATGGGCTTAGAGACTATTCCTCTTTTCTTCTTTGTTTTCTTTCGATGACACGTAGATATAAGCTTATCATTTCTTTTGTGATATTGGCATATTTTTTAAATGTTTCGGCTAACATCCTGTCACGACCACCGTGGCCGACAGCCACATGAGCTTTGTCAATCCAATCATAAAGTTCATCGGATGGAAGATAGTATTTTATATTACCTTCACTCATTGATAAATAAAAACCCAAGATGCACAGTCTCGAACACATGCAACACTCGAAACTGTCGTAAAAACTGACATGTATCAAGTGTCATGTGTGAGTTGTGTGTAGTTATACTAAAAACATTTTTTTTTTTGTAAATTCAACCTTACACGGATCGTTTAAAGTTGTTTTTACAAAGCAGTGCAGTATGACGAGTGAAGCGATTTTTTTTTGGAAATTCAACCTTACACGGATCGCTTAAAGTTATTTTTACAAAGCAGTGCAGTATGGCGAGACTGTTGCGCACAATTATACATATTGCGCTTGTTGTTTGCGGACGTTTTTGAGATGCTGAGTGTGTATCTTGGTCACTCCGTGCAATCAGTATTTTCACATCCCTGATTTCTAACACAGCAAATCGTTTCAATCTCCTTTTTTGTAATGGTGTCTTTTTTCTGCATCTTCAACTTGTTAAATGAGTTCCAAATATTGTTCTGATGATTACACATTATAATGAGACGACTTTTTACTTTCATTTTGTAAAATTTCTGTCAAAAACTTCGTTTTTGATCTGCTTGTCGACCTGACGTAGGTTCATCCATATTGAAAAAGAAGAGAACTTAATAATGTAGTATAATACGTAAACTTTTAATTTTATATTGCAATCATTAACTAAATACGTTACGCACGGCTGGCAACTAGACGCAAAATGTGCTTAAAACGACACGACGAATGGCGAGCGAGGAGCGGCGTGGAGCGCTCGGGGCGTGATTTGGAAATTTCCGCATGTACATGTACAAGTCCTTCACTACAAGTCCTGACATGTTTGCTCAATAACTTTCGACTCTGCTTAATTTTTTTGTTTAGACTAGGCCATACCAGTTTATCCTAGAGTGTGCGTATTTATACCAGGATCAACTAGTTTGGCCTAGCCTAAACTGGTCTATCTTATCGGGCTTAGGACAAATTAGTTTGGACTAGCCTAAACTGGTTTATCCTATCGGGCTTAGGACAAATTAGTTTGAACTAGGCTATACTAGTTAATCGTATTGCGTATAGAAAGAACTAGTTTAGCCTAGGCAGAACTAGTTTGTCCTGAAATCGGGTTTGGCCGGTAACATATACACGCCTATGGCAGCTTGCCTATCGAAAATTGGCTATATTTTTAGAGTTCCGAACAAAAAATGGAACCCTTATAGGATCACTCGGGTGTCTGTCCGTCTGTCACAGCCAGTTTTCTCCGGATCCACTAGACTGTCTGTTGAAATTTGGTACACATATGGACTATTGTAACCCGAACACGGACGCGTTACGTAAATCATTAAATTTTTAGTATGGGGGTCACTTTTGGGTGTCAAACTAGAAAATTAAAACGAAAAGTTTTTTGAAAAATATCATATGGCACAGCAAATGAAAGGCGAGAGTTTTAATTATATTTATTCATAATTTTAAAATAAATGGTTTTGAAGTTATTCAAGAAATTAGACGAAAAATGACCATCCCAGCCTTATCTCCGAAACTGCTGAGTCTAAAATTTAGGAAAGAATGGAGATAATTGATCTTTTTTTATTTTTTTATTTGTGATTGGTTTGCTCTTGACTCCAGTCTAGGTCAGAGATGACCGGGACAAAGTCTACGATGGAGCGAGCTAACCCAGAAGGAGCCTGTTCACTCTAACTTTGAAGAGACTAGGGTTGTAAGCGTTTGGAAACACGGACGCAGGCAGTGAGTTCCACTCCTTTGCTGTGCGCATTATAAAAGACGTTTGGAAACGCTTAGTGCGAGTTGGTGGAATAGCAACAAGGTAGGGATGGTAAGATGCAGTGCGTCTGGATGTCCGATGGTAGAAAGGGGCCGGTGGGATGAGGTCGTGGAGTTCTTGGGCACACTCACCGAAGTACAATCTGTAGAAGACCGACAAGCAGGCAACCTTACGGCGATGAGCCAAGCTATGCAGCTTGGCATCCACCAGTTTTACGTCACCGATGAGCCTCTTAGCTCTGCGTTCCACCGAGTCAAGCGCGGCAAGCTAATACTTCGCTGAGCCTTCCTAAAGGTGGCTACAATACTCCATGCAGGATCGGACTTGCGCTTTATATAGAGTTAAAAGCTGTCCAGGCTTGAAGTATCGCTTCAACCTATTCAGGATGCCCACCTTTTTGGCAGCGGTTTGGGCTTTGTACTCGATGGTGGCGCCGAAGTTGAGACTGGATGTCAACTCCATGCCTAGGAGCTCGAGCCGATCAGTCACAGGAACAGATGCACCCCGAAAAGTAGGAGTTTGGTCAAAACGACTCCTTTTTGCGGTAAAAAGACACGCCTGTGTTTTGGTGGCGTTAAAAGTGACCACATTGTTATCACCCCACTGGGAGACAAGGCTTATGGTCAAATTTGTCCGCTCTACCATGGCCTCTCTCAAGGAACGAACTTCATCCCCGCTGGTTGTTGCGCTGGACAAGTATCTCTCTGAAACTGTACTGTCATCTGCGTATTCAACAAGACCAAGCTGAAGTAGGTCATTGATGTGCAGCAGGAAAAGAATTGCGGAGTGAACAGACCCCTGAGGAACTCCAGCATCAATAGCCATGAGGTCAGAGGAGCAGCCGTCAACGACTACTCGGATCGACCGTTCACTCAGGAAGTCTGATATCCAGCTACAAAAACCTGCTGGGATGCCATAAGCAGGAAGCTTGCTCAGTAGACCTGCGTGCCAAACCCTGTCAAAGGCCTTCGAGATGTCGAGCGACACGGCAAGTGCTTCGCCGTGTCTCTCGATGGCCTCGCCCCAGCAGTGCGTGACATACACAAGAAGATCGCAAGTTGACCGTCCCCGGCGTAAGCCATATTGACGGTCACTGAGGAGATCATTGTCTTCAAGGTAGGACAGCAGCTTACTGTTAAGAACCCTTTCCATAACCTTGCAAAGGATGGAGGTAATGGCGATCGGACGGTAATGTGCAGGGTCAGCACAGTCTCCCTTTTTGGGCACCGGTTGCACATTCGCAAGCTTCCATGATTTCGGCACCGTTCTTTTTTCAAGAGAGAGGCGGTACAGGCGTGCCAACACAGGAGACAGTTCAGGTGCACATTGCCTCAGCACTCTCGCTGGAATGCCATCAGGCCCGCTGGCCTTATTCACGTCTAGACTGCACAATACTCTTCGGACCTCTTTAATGTGAACTGTGATCTCCGGCATCGAAGAGTCACAACGAGGTAAAGTCGGTGGTTGCTTGGAGCCCGCGTCCAGACGCGAATTGCTTGCAAAGAGAGTTGCAAATAAATTTGCTTTCTCACTTGCAGAGTGAGCCAGCGAGCCATCAGGTTTCAACATTGGAGGCAAAGTGGGTCGACAGAAATTCGTTTCAACCGCTTTCGACAGGGACCAAAACTGTTTACTACCTGGAGGGTGCAATGCTAGTTTGGCCCCGATACGTCCGACATGGTCAAAACGTGCCCTACGTAAAACCCGCTTGCAGAACTTAGCGGCAGAATTAAAGGCTCTTTTCCTCGCGCGAACCCTACGTGCTTTAACCTTTCGGTCGCGGGCCTTGATCCACGCTTGGTATGCAGACTCTTTACGGGCCTCAGCGTGGGCGCATTCTGCATTATACCAAGGCCGGGATTTGTGACCGAGCGGGATGTCGGAGAATGGAATAAAATACTCCATCCCCTGCCGAATCACGTCCGCAATCAAGTCAGCACAGCATGAGGGGTCACCCGAGGAGAAGCACACTTGCCGCCATGGATAAGATGCAAAAAAGTGCCGCATCTCATCCCAATCTGCTGACTCGTATCGCCATACTCGTCTCGTGCCTTTAGGACTCTTATCTGGAGGAGAGCAGGTCAATACGGATTTCACCAGGCAGTGGTCAGACATTCCCAGCGGAGCTGAGACCGATACTGAATGACTGCCCGGATCAGTTGTCAGCAGAAGGTCCAAGCAATTGGGTGTATGGGCGTCAACATCCGGTACCCGCGTTGCCACATTCACCAGCTGGGTTAGATCTAGCGTTAAAGCAAACTTGCGCGCCTCTAACCCGGCATGGTCAGTTTTCTGGTACGGGAACAACCACTCTTTATGGTGGGCGTTGAAGTCCCCCAGAAAAATGAGCTTCGCTGTTGGGTACCGTTGCTGGGCTACGTCGGCCGACTCCACGAGGGAATTAAACAGCGCTGTTGTCTCCTGATCACCGCTGTGCGATCGGTATACGCCGATGTAAATAAATTTCTCCACGCCTGTGTCCAAAAGTAGCCATATGGCAGTAAAACCCGATTTCTCAAAGCAACGGAGACGACGACAACAAATGTCATCGCGGACGTACACACAGACCCCAGCCTGCTTCTTGAACTTGTGTTCCAGAGAGTAGCCCGGGTAGTTGAGGTACGCCACGTCCGACGGGGTTGTTATCTTCGTCTCCGTTAGGAAAAACAGGTGCGGCTTCTCGGTCTCAAGGTGGTGATGGACCGGATCGAGATTGGAGTGCAACCCCCTAATATTAGTGAGTTGCACTTTTAGTGGGAGGAGGTGCAGCCGTTGTTTTACCATATTTTTCTTCTTTGCTTTGGTCATCATGAGTAGATGGGGAGAAAAGTTGAACTGTCGAGGCGCTGCTCAGTGAACCAAGTGGAACACTAGAGCTAAACTGACTGGTGGGGAACTCATTTGGAGACTGCGGGGACGCCCGAACCCCCCCGGATATGGCCACCGGGTCCTCCCATCCAGGCGCCGGCTGGCACGGTGGAACATACCGGGATTTTTCGCCAGTTGGCGGTGCAGCCTTTCACACGTAGCTGGCGTGCTACTTGGGCCCCCTACTAACTGCGGTCGGCTAACGGCTGGCACCGTGCTTCGGATCCCGCTACCCTCCAAAATGAGTTACCCGGAAAGCCTAGCCCAGTGACCAAGACCGGTTCTGAGCAGAGCAACTGACAGTCTCCTTCTCCCCCAGAGGCACTGGCAGTCCCGCACAACGACGGAACACAGCAAGCTGCTTGGCGCCGGACTTCGGCGGGATGGTGGTAGCGAGCCAGGCGGCTCCTTGCGGAGCCTACCACCGCTTTTAGTGGGATCGTTCTGCCGTACCACAGGCAAGCCTGTGGTGCCGTTGCCCGGGGTGGACCGCGAGGAGGTAGATCCAAAACCACCCCAAAATTACAGGAAATCTTTACCTATAAATTACAGGAAAACCTATATAGTGTTAAAATATCGTGTTAAAAAAATGAGATTGGTTCGGAACCCTTTACACGCGAGTCCGACTCGCACTTGGCCAGGTTTTTTGCAGGCGTAGACGATTATTATCATTATTAAAATTGTCTTTCTTTGGATACCAATTTTTATTGGTTAACGGATCGGTGTAGTTGCTTATACTGACTTACCTATTCATACCTGCTTGCAAGATAGCTATAAACAGAAATAAGTAGGTATGATGATTATTATTATATGTATTTAGCTATAGAAATTCAGACACGATGTAAAAATAGTGTGACGTCCCTTCACTCTTATTAACAAAAGATTTATTTTATTTCGAAACGCTTCACATGTTGTCAGACACTTAGAAAAATCATGAATTGTCCCTTGAATACTGGCTATTCAAGGGACAATTCGCGTCGACCAAATTAGAGATATATATCCATATCTGATTTATGAAAGTGCTCTCACTCATCTGTTTGCGATTTATAAACATTTTTTTTTTTGCGCTGGGTAAAAATGCATTACGCGTACCCTCCCATCGGGGGATGGGGGGTTATGTGGGACTCCCCGGACTAGCCCGGTATACCCACTAAAATAACCCAGCGGCATTCCCGCATCGTCTGAGTGGAAGGGGGATGGGGGCTGGGAGATCGGCACAGCCTTTACGTCCAGTCCCCCTCGGCGAAGGCGCCCCCGCGCCTGTCGCCCGCCCATCCACCACGGGAAGGGAGAAGGCCGCGCCTTCTCCGACCTCTTCTCCGTGTTCGGAGCGGCACAGCGAGAGGGTCGTCCTCCCGCTCGCGCTCCGCGGGCAGGCGACCGCTGCCCAGGCCCCCTCACTCTCCAGCATGGAACTGACCACGCCGGGAAGTGAGAGGTCCTGGCCGATCTCCGCGGTTAGACTGCGGCGCAGCTCGGACCAAGCCGGGCACACCTCGAGGGTGTGCTGTGCCGTGTCCTCCGCCGCGCCGCAGTCGTGGCACGGCGATTTATCACTTTAGACCAACCCAAGCGAATTTTGGGTTAAACGGTAAGGGCCAATCTATCACTTTATTTCGAGAATTACAAAATAATCAGCTTTTTAATTGCGTAGCTATTGGAGAGGCACTCAATATTTAATTTAGGGTACGTAAATATTGCATTCTACAAGCACATGTGTATATGCTTGTAGAATGCAATATTTTACATTAGTTGAAATGCGACCGTTTCTACAATTTCATAGAGTCGATATCAGAATAGCCCCGAGCACGTCGCACTTATCAAAAACGTCTGGGTACCTATCTATGACCGACCCTTACGAGAATGAAGATACAAGAAAAACAAAAGTGCTTTGGAACAACGATTTGGAAAAGGCGGGGACTCAAGCTTTGGTCACGCTAGGAAACGGACGTCTGTTTTAGGTTAACCAAGTTAGATTGGATTAGGCCGGAGGCTATCGGGCCATAAAAATATAAAAATGTTTAAAAAATACAGTGATATACATAATGTTAATACTAGGAATAAACACAAATTTGTTGTTCCTGTAACCAGGCTTAAAAAAATAGGGGGCTCATTTAGATGCCAATGTATACGCTTTTATAATAAACTTCCAAGTCACATTCAAGATCTAAGCATAAATAAATTCAAAGCATTTGTAAAGCGTAAACTTTGCCAGAAGGCTTTTTACACCATAAAAGATTATCTTGAAGACAAAAAGGCTTGGGGTTGAGCTGTTCCAATAAAATAAACTTGCACAGTCTCTGTTTTTATTATTATTGTCAATATATATTTATTTGCTTGGTTTATACATTGACATTTCTTTTTTATCAATTTTTTAGTTTTACTTTTGAATTTTTTTTTTATTATACACAATTTGACTTTTGTACAATTTTTTTTTTGTTTTTATATACAATTTGACATTTTTCTTTTTATTATATACAATTTGACATTTTAATTTAATTTTTCATATACAATTTGACATTAAATTTATCATTATTTTTATTATGAATGGGGACTATGTGGATTATTTTTTATTTCATTGAGTAACTTTAATGTTTGTCTGGCAGTTTGAGTGCTTTGTACGGCCTACACAAATGTCCTTTCTTTGGTATTGTTCGTCGAGTTGTTGAGCTCCTATGTGGATCTGAGTTGAGCTACACGACTACTGACAAAGGCTTGCACTGACTGGACAGGTTCACTCAAATCTGTGTGCTTCTTTCTTCTAAAGACCAACTCAGACACTAATCTGCATGGTTCTTAAAAAAATGATGTATTGTAAGTGTGAGGACTATGTAGGTCGTTATTTTAAGGATTGATTTCATGACTGTCTGGCAGTTTGAGTATATTATGCGGCTTACCCAAATGTCCTTACTTTGGTATTGTTCGTCGGTTCGTTGAGCTCCTCAAAGTTTTGAGTTGAGCTGCACGATTACTGACAAAGGCTTGCACTGTCTGGACAAGCCCACTCAAACCTACGTGGTGCTTTCCTCAAAAGGCCACCTCAGACCTTAACCTACATGTTTTTCATATGTTATTGGCAATTGTATGGACTTCAAAAGAGACTGTGACCTCTGAGTTTGTTTCGATGTTTCTTCTCAGGGTAGTCAGCTAGGAAACATCCGGCCTCATCTAGATAAATATGTCAAAAAAAAAAATTGACGTGTAAAAGAGTTACTTGTAACCTATTTGCAAAATAAATATCATTTACACGGCGCGGCATACGCTGTCAGAGTGTGCCGCTTGGGAGGAGCCGCGTCGTGCCCTCATTTCTGTGGTAGGCAGTGACCTCTCGCTGCCAGCCGTAGTCCGTGCTATGGTTGATGGCGAGGAGTCCTGGGACGTGGTGGTCTCCTTCTGCGAAACAGTTATCGCGCAGAAGGAGGCTGCGGAAAGGGAGAGGGAGATCTCGACCTCCCTCCCGGCCCGCAGCGGACGCACCGGGCGTCGGAGGACGCCGCTCTCGCGGCGCTCTCGCTGCCCTCTTCCGGCCCCCCTAACTGGGTCCAGGGGCGGCGGACTTGGGGATGTCCGTCGCCCTCCATTCATCTGGACCCGAGGTGGCGGCGCGTGGTGTTCTCGTGCGCCCCTCTCTGACGTCGCGGGGGAAGTCAAACACCTCACTCCCCCCGCTGACCTGAGGTGGCCCGCAGAGGCGGGCCGTAACCAGCCGGGGATTACGGAAGTCGTAAGCCCCAGCGATCTCCGGCGTAGGTGAGAGATGGAACACCGGGTTGGTTTTAGTCAGCAAGACTCTGACAGACCCCTCCGTCCGCCCCAGGGCGGAGGACATCCATGAGGATTTCCCCCTGTTAACAAAAAAAAAAGGCCGGAGGCTATGCCTCGGCTCGGAGATGGCTATACGCCATAAGCTATAGGCTGGCGTAAGATAGATTAGCAGACGTGTGGTCCATTGTAACCCTTAGGATAGCCATTATTATTTATTAAGTTAAATATAAGTTAGCTTAATTTAGTGTTTAATACGTGTGTGTGTGACAGTGTGCGTTGGAGTAGTTGGGATGATTTCTTTATTGTTCTAACTTATTCTAGGCTGATACTGTGCTTAATTATACACAGTGACACTAACGTAACTAACTATAGTTTAACAACAAAACAGACAGATTCGTGTTGCTGGGGAGTTTCTTCCGCTACTTTTTCTCCTTTAGCTCAAACACTAGGAAATAGTGACGGGTGGACGTTTTAAGGGCTGTCTATAGGCTTTGAAAGAGTTGAAGTTCTCAGCTCTATTTACTTCTTGAGTACATAACTCTCGATTGTAGTATCTAATTGTATTTGTACTAATTCTTGAATTTATATTCTCTACCAGCGACCACTGAATTGGTCAGATACGACCACTGATTCGGTCAGATACGAATACTGGTTCTTACATATATGTAATTGTTGTACGAAGAGTGCGCTTCCTGGGATGGGTTGACCATACCTGTCTATATTACACAGTCTAAGGACTCTTAGGATCCAAGTCTCCATTATGAGCTTGATGCCGACGCTTTGCCACTATAATGTCGCTTGTGTCACTTTAGGAAGTGTTGCTCTAAGTTCCATGGGTACAGATGTGAGGTATCGTGTGAGTCAAAATCAAAATCAAAATCAAAAGTCGTTTATTCAAATTAGGCTGCCATTTGCAATTAGGAGCCAGCACTTTTTGAACGTCAAGTTTTACAAAAGACAGTCCCCCAAAACGTCCGCCCGTCACCACTTCCTAGTGTTTTAGCTGTGGAGAAGAAATGGCCAACAAACTTCCCAGCAACACATCTGTCTGTGACGTTTTAAGAACTTGAATCTATATAAAAGTATGCTAAGTAATTAATACATGACACAAAACTTATAACTTGTTAGCTAGCACACTATAATATTGATAATGATAGAAATGTATATAAAAAAACAACGAATTGACCTACATAGTCATATATATAAAAAAATAAAAATAATAATAAATAAAAAAACAAAAAAAAACAATATTATATGAATACATATAACCTGTCATAAGCTAATTACTTAAAGAGAAAGAACATGATAATTATGACATTTTCTTGCGTTTAACACAACGACCAACTATTCTTATCGTCTAAATAATCATTAATAGAATAGTATGCCTTCGAACAAAGGTTAGATTTAACTTTAGCTTTAAATGAGTTAAAAGGCAGATCAAGAAAAGAAAGTGGAAGTTTATTGTATAAACGGATACCGAGCCCCACAAATGAGTCGTGGACCTAACGAAGTCGGTGGGAAGGAGCATGTAGCTTGTGCTTGTTTCTGGTGTTAAAGCTGTGGATGTCGCTCGTTTTACTGTATAAATATATATTTTGCCTAATATATAAAATGTTTGCAAAAATGAATTGAGATGCTACCGTGAGAATTCCAATCTCTTTGAAAATTTCTCTGAAAGAAACTCTTGACCCTAGCTGATATATTGCACGCACGGCACGTTTTTGTAAGACAAATATATTTTGTATATCAGCAGCTTTTCCCCACAATAGAATACCGTAGGACATAACGCTATGGAAATAACTAAAATAGACTAACCGAGCTGTGTTAACATCAGTAAATTGTCTTACTTTGCTGACGGCGTATGCGGCAGAGCTGAGCCTTCCCGATAGGCTTGATATATGTGGGCCCCATTGTAGTTTGGAATCAACAGTTATGCCCAAAAATACTGCCGTGACTACAGTTTCAAACACCTCGTCACTTAAGATTACATTGGGTCCTAAATTTCTAACATTAGGCAAGGCAAATTTTATACATTTCGTTTTCTTGGCATTTAGAACTAAATTATTTGTCGTAAACCAATCCGTAACCATTGAAAGAGCGTTGTTTACGTTATCGAAATCTTGTCTATTCCTATCTACTTTAAAGATAAGAGAGGTATCATCCGCAAACAATACTACGTCACAGATACCCTTTAATAAGAATGGTAGATCGTTTATGTACACCAGAAACAAGAAGGGACCCAGTATTGAGCCTTGAGGCACACCTAGATACACTGGTAGCCCGGAAGATTTCACACCATTGACATCAACACATTGGAACCTATTATGTAAATATGAATCAATTACGTTAAGAGCTTCGCTTTGGAGACCGTAGTGACGTAGTTTACGCAAAAGCGTGTAGTAACTATTGACCTTATACCAGTTACGCTTGCGTAAAGGTTTCTCACACGATCTATTATTAATTAAAATATAGTAATTGGTTTTCACTTTGTTATATTGTTACTTTCTAAAACCACTTCTATTGTGTTTCATAACTATGAATTCGTAAGTCTATCCACTATATATTTCGATCGCTTTTAGCGATAAGGCCGCCCATTGTGTCACCCTATGTAATGTTTTCTTCATCTATTTTTTCTGTAACATATATAGTGTACATAATAAAGAGTATTCTAATCTATTCCATACTTTGTCCTATCATCATGATAAGGCGTTTCATAACTATTCCATAATTTTGGTCTTCACTGCATAAACGGCGGGGCGCGGCTCTCCCCCTTACGGGAGGGACCGACCTTAGCAATTAGGTTAATTCTAGGTAAAGCGAAAATTTTATCAGCCTAGGGTAACTAAGGAACAGTCACAATAGTTATTGAATTGGATTTGGTAAACCTAACAAGGCATATTTTCCATGCTAAATACTATCAATTGAAGCTAAATTTGTTCGGTTATCAAAAGGTTATGAAAATGAAATGGTTAAAATTTATTTAATTAAAAATAGTCATGAACATTTTTCAATTGGCAAGCTATCATGGGCATGTTTATTAATCAACTAGTTTACCCACGCAACTTCGTCTGCTCCGCTCCTATTGGTCTAAGCGTGATATTGTATAGCTTATAGCCTTCTTCGATAAATGGGCTATCTAACACTGAAAGAATTGTTCAAATCGGACTAGCAGTTCCTGAGATAGCGCGTTTAAGTTAACAAACAAACTCTTCAGCCTTATTTTTTAAGTATATATATATTATACTAGCTGACCCGCACAACTTCGCCTGCGTCACAATTTTCATTACTGCTCCGCTCCTATTGGTCTTAGCGTGATGAAATATAGCCTATAGCCTTCCTCGACAAATGGGCTATCTAACACTGAGCGAATTTTTCAAATCGGACTAGCAGTTCCTGAGATTAGCGCGTTCAAGCAAACAAACAAACAAACTCTTCAGCTTTATATATTAAGTATAGATATATAGAATATCGATAAAATTTGGTAAAAAATATTTATGTCTCCTCTGGTTATCATTGGTGGGTGAAGGTCGATCTTCCATCGTCTCTTTGGCCATTTATGTTAAAATCATATGTTAACTTTAAAAAATTGTTCATTTCCAGGTTTTGTTCTATACGGTTCGTAGCATATTACAAACGTTAGCGATTAATGAAATATTTATAGTGGTTTATAAAACACTGACTGGAAAAAACAATGAAATCAATGTAAGTTTTTTTGTTTTTCACATTAATAAAGATAGTAAAATATTTTGAATTTTTCATTGCTCTGTTCTGTTTGGTAAATTATTGTTTTTCAGAAAATAGCATTTTCATCAACAGCGATAGTTTACTTTTGGACATTGAAGAACTTAACGTTACAAACTGCACTGAGTTTGTACTGCGAGGCATTCTATGTAGCTGTGGAAGATTCTCAGGATACATGCGCTTATATTCTAATGTCAAATTGTACAGGTATTTTAAATTTGTTTGTTTAAATCGGTTTTGGTAATCTCTCGTGTTTAAATAATTTAATTAAATGTTTTAAATAATTTATTGTCATTCACAGATGAAAACAAGAAGTTGTGCAAGAATGTGAGGCGCGTGTATCGAGCATCGTTCAGTAAGATGCGCGCCTGTCGACTATTCTACGTGGACGTGCGTCTTATACTGCACCTGGCGGCATTTCTCACTCACTATACCGTTGTGTTGCTGCAATTCGCATTTCTGTAATCTCAATTTAGTTTGTTTTCATTAAAGGATTTGGAACATGTGTATTCGGGTGGCCATCTTCTTTAATTTTCCATGAAATTTTACAAATCCATCTCGATTGTGTTAGCATACTGTCAAATACTGTTCAACGCTCAAATTCATGCTCAATCACTTTAACATCAATAAATTCTTACCCGATCAAGTAGAAGTATGGTTCCATCAAAGGACGTTGTACGACTGACGGTGGTGCCATCTCATTAAAACACATATTCACGGCATGGGATATGCATAGGAATGTTTTGTGTCGACGAAAAAAAAAACAAATCGACGCAAATCACGAAAATGCTGTTAAATTAGAACATTACGTAATGCACTCAGTTTAGATAAGCATAATTTAATGCTTATCGATACAAGAGTATCGAGTTCAAAGAAATGGGTTTTAAAAAGTCAAAATGACAGCACAACAAAGCTCAATATTGGGTCCTACCATGTTAGAAAATAATTATAATCGGCTATTTTAAATACTTGCAAAGTATCATGTCTTAAGGTTTTTTTATTAAGGGGATGGGTTCATCCATAACATTCTTCATTAAAGAGTCATCAGAGCTATCTCTGCCGGAGCGATTGCCTAATTTCTCTGTTTAAGGATATAAACATTTGGGTTGTAAGTTTTCCTGTTTGTAGGATCGCATTGAAGAGAGAGAGAGAGATCCTATATTCAGGGCTTCGGTTGTAACGCCATATTCACTTGGACCCTTATCGAAGCACATCGTCTTAACTAATTTGTGTACTTTGTATAATGTTATGGGAGGTATATGTTTTCCGGGCAGCAGTATTTAATTCTTGTTTTTAATTTTGAATTATTTCAGTAAAGAGAGGTGTAGAAATCTAAGCAGAATTCAATTGTTTTCGATTTGTTGGAGTAGGCTATTAATTTACAGTTTGATTTAAGAAATTCCGTATCGCAGAAATTTAAGTAGTATCTATAAGTCCATTCCAAGTCCATTACGGTTTCATCAGGGGTGCCTCAAGGCTCGATACTGGGCCCTTTGTTATTTATTATATTTGTCAATGATATTGACATGTGCTTTCAAAATTCTAAATTTTTACTTTACGCAGATGACCTGAAAGTTTTTAGACCCATCAAAACTATGCTTGACTGTCAACTGCTTCAGCAGGACCTCAATCGTCTTGCAGATTATTGCACTAAGAACAAACTCCAACTCAGTATTTCGAAATGTTGTTGTATTAGCTTCACTAAAAATAAAAATATATTTAAATATCCCTATACAATACATAGTGAAACTCTGGCAAAGGAGAGTTTGATCCGCGACCTGGGAGTATTGCTTGACGATAAACTGCACTTAGACGCACATGTTAATAAAATTGTTAATAATGCTTATCGAATGTATGGCTTTGTGATGAGATCAGCCACAGAATTCAAGCACCCTAGTACTTATTTATACCTCTATCGATCACTAGTTAGGTCTCAATTAGAATATGCAGTACCTGTGTGGAACCCCTACTACAATAAATATATTGAGTGTATAGAAAGCATACAACGCAAATTTCTGAAGTCTATGCATTATCGCTGCTTAAAAAGTTGTTATCTCTCTTATAGTGAGCTACTTAAAAAATACAATTTGCTATCTTTGAGTTCAAGGCGTACATTTCTTGAAACTACATTCTTGTATGACTTATGCAATAACTCGTATGATTGTTTAGATTTAAGTAACAAGTTGTACTACATTGTTCCCAGAACATGCCAGGGACGCAAGGCTCGCGCACGACCTGTATTCGCCACTACTTCTAGTCGTACAAATGCAGGCTTGCGTGCGCCTCTTGGTCGCCTTACGAGCAATTTTAATAAGAATTTCTACAGTTTGGATTTGTTTGCTTTACCACATAGAAAGTTTAGAGTCATGTTGCTTAGCTTATTAAAAAATTGATGCGACACTGATGTTCCACTTATGCGGCACTTTTGACAGCTTTATGTTTTGTTGATGCTTTTCTTCTTTATACGATTAATATTCTTCTTTTTTTTTTATTGTTCCCAACGCTTGTCTTAAATGTACCAAATTGTCTCATTGTGTATCTGTGGAGAACGTAGTTGATTTCACATTTGTATCATTTCTGTATCATACCTTTTTTTTGTAATTTTTTTTTTTAATGTGTAATTGTTTGTTTTCCCGAATAAATAAAATAAAAATAAAATAAAAATAAGGTATAAAAACCTAGAATCATCTAGGTTAGATTTACCAAAAAAGATTGAACATGATTTAATAAAAAATAAATAAAAAAATAAATTGGAATTATTATTAAATTGGCAAATAGGATATTATCCTATTTGCCAATTTAATAATGATTCCAATTTAATTTACGTAACGTACATAACATTCGTGATATCGTCATTGTAGCGTAACCAGAAACCACCCAGATTTGGCCCTAGACATTCGCGATGGCGCGCAATATGGCCGCCAACAGCTGAGCGGATATTTGATATCCTAGCAAAGCAGGTCGCTGGCAACAAGAACTGCTTCAAACAAGCCTCACATAATGAATTTCTGTTACTTTTAAGTATTTATATAAACAGTTGTATGGTTATCTCGAAAAAGGAAATATACTCGCGACTGAACAAAAAGGATTCAGAAATAGTAAAACAATAAACTTGGCAATATATGATTTTTTACATAATGTCATGCCAAATGTAGATGCTAATGTACGATATTTTGTGACATGACGCAAGCATTTGACCATGTGCGTCACGAAATACTTATTGAGAAATTAGAAGCATATGGCATCATGGGGAATGTCTGAAGCCTTGTTCAACAGAAGACAATTTACAGAAATTTCAGCAATAAATAAGAGCAATAAACATGAAGTAATTCATAAATCAAGGGAGCGTCTTCTTAACTTTGGCGTATCGCAAGGCACTGTCGTGGGCCTACTATTTTTCATTCTATATATTAATGACCTACCCAAAAGCATCGACCACCCAATGACTCTATTTGCTGACGATAGTACCAATTCTATAGAATCAATGATAAAATGGTTAGAAAATAACAATCTTAAGATAAATCTTGAAAAAACTAATATTATGCATTTTGCCCAAAGATTAACCATTCCAAATGTTTATCGTGATAATAAAATAGACAAAGTTGACACAACCAAATTCCTTGGAGTAATTATTGACAGTAGATTAGATTGGAAAGCGCATACGCCTAAAGCAAAAAAATAAGTAATTCCACTTACGCACTGTACAAATTAGCTCCAATGTTAAATGTTGATGCGCTGCTGATGTGCTGCTAAGATACGGAGTAATATTTTGGGGCAATTGTCACTGACAGCTGCAACCCATTTTGAAAAAAATATAAAATATTAACTCTTCCATCCATATATATTTTGCAAACCATTATGTTTGTCAAATCAAACCCACACCTGTTCCCCCTATTATTAAATAAAGTGATTCGAAATAGACGCGACAACAGCAAACTTTGCATTCCTAGATCCAGGACAGCCCTATTGCGAAAAAGTATATTCTATTTGGCGCCAATTCTATATAGTAGTTGCCAAAATGTTGGAGGGAATACACAACAGAAATATTAAGAAGTAGGTTAAAAAGATTTCTTTTAGGAAAAGCCTACTGACGAAATTTTGAATGAAAAATTAATCTTATTTCTGTATTTTTAATTAATTTGACATTAAATTGTATTTTTAATTACTTTGACATTGAATTGCATTTTTAATTATTTTGACATTTAATTGATTTGAATTAAATAAATTAAATTTAAATATTATTGCTGTTCTGTTGGATTTGGATTGTTTAATCTTTGTAATAGTGGATAAATTTGAAATTATTTCATGCCTACGTAATAAGTGTCATTTACCTTTTTATATTTGTACGCCGTTAAGACAAAACATGACTAATATATTATGTAATTTAATTATAACATCTTGCATGCCATGTGTGTATACTTATGTTTTGGACAAATAATTGATCTTATCTTATCTTACCCGGAGTGTGCAATGCTAGTTTGGCCCCGATACGTCCGACATGGTTAAAACGTGCCCTACGTGAAACCCGTTTGCAGAACTTAGCGGCAGAATTAAAGGCTCTTTTCCTCGCGCGAACCCTACGTGCTTTAATCTTTCGGTCGCGGGCCTTAATTAATGCTTGGTAAGCAGACTCTTTACGGGCCTCAGCTTGGGCGCATTCTGCATTATGTCAAGGCCGGGATTTGTGACCGAGCGGAATGTCGGAGAATGGAATAAAATATTCCATCCCATGCCGAATCACGTCCGCAATTCCGTCAGCACAGCACGAGGGGTCACCCGAGGGGAAGCACACTTGCCGCCATGGATAAGACGCAAAAAAGTGCCGCATCTCATCCCAGTCTGCTGACTCGTATCGCCATACTCGCCTCGTGCCTCTAGGACTCTTATCTGGAGGAGAGCAGGTCAATACGGATTTCACCAGGCAGTGGTCAGACGTTCCCAGCGGAGCTGAGACCGACACTGAAAGACTGCCAGGATCAGTTGTCAGCAGAAGGTCCAAGCAATTGGGTGTATGGGCGTCAACATCCGGGTTGCCACATTCACCAGCTGGGTTAGGTTAGTTGCGTTAAAGCAAACTTACGCGCCTCCAACCCGGCATGGCCAGTTTTCTGGTACGGGAACAACCACTCTTTATGGTGGGCGTTAAAGTCCCGCAGAAAAATGAGCTTCGCTGTTGGATGCCGTTGCTGGGCTTCGTCGGTCGACTCCACGAGGGAATTAAACATCCCTGCAGTCTCCTGGTTACCGCTGTGCAATCGGTATACGCCGATTTAGATAATTTTCTCCACGCCTGTGTCCACAAGTAGCCTTATGGCAGAAAAACCCGATTTCACAAAGCAACGGAGACGACGACAACAAATGTCATTGCGGACGTACACACAGACCCCAGCCTGCTTCTTGAACTTGTGTTCCAGAGAGTAGCCCGGGTAGTTGAGGTACGCCACGTCCGACGGGGTTGTTATCTTCGTCTCCGTTAGGAAAAACAGGTGCTGCTTCTCGGTCTCACGATGGTGATGGACCGGGTAGAGATTGGAGTGCAACCCTCTAATATTAGTGAGGTGCACTTTTAAATCATCAACAAAAACTTAAATCATCAACAAAATCTTCATCACTTCTTCTTTTTTGCCGGGATGTCACAAAGTTGAGGGGCGCTTTATGCTCAGGTTGTTGCAGCCCTACCCGGTCCAAATCCGTTTCCGACAAGGATTTATCTAAGTTGAGACGGTCTATTCTGCTGTTAATGCTATATACATACTCTAAAACATTTTTTGCTGTACAGTCTTGAGTCAAAGTATGCATGACGACGCACCAAGATACCTACAGGGAAACATCTGAAGCACGCATTTTTTATCAGTTTTGTGCTATGATTCACTTCATAATTAATTTTTCCACGCAAAAACTGGTCAAGTTCGAGTTCGTATCACCAAAACTTTATTAGTAGTTTTATACGTATATTATATGAAAATTGCAACAGGCTACTTAGTACAATGTGATACTATTAACATTTTATAGGCTGAATATAATATTAAACAGCCTTGTAACATACAGATACAAGTACTGTGTGGAGTTTTATGTATAGAATTTCGCTTTCATCTGTTTGGTACGGAACTACAAAATCAATACATCACGATGCAAAAAATTAAGTATATAGGCGTATTGTCAGGATTGGATATTTTAAAGTAAAAAGTAGGTAGTTTACTTATTAATCAATTTTATTCGATTAACTCACTTAATTTATAATAACTGTGAACTCAATTAATTATCATATCATAATTATTAACTAAAAGGTTTTAACACGATATTAGCAAATCTAGGCGCTATGACAACACGTGTATCGGACCGAGGTCTAGAATAGAATGCCCCGATCGCTCCGCGCGGTCTCCTTTTACGTCCGAGCACAAACAAGTGGAGTAGTGGGGGAGGTGGGGATGGCGACATCGCCTGATCGGTCCCGTACACGTGCCGTGTACAACCGTACGATGACGCAGCGCCGTCACGGCCATTCTGACGTGCGTACGTCCTCGGACGCGCACTTTAGAAGCACTTAGGTATTTTTAATGAGAACCACAATTTTACTGTTCGTTCATCCTGACATTAAAATCTTATCTCATGGTCTGGTCCGGTCCTACGACCCTTCAGAGTAATAATCTTCTGGTCCGGTCCTAAGACCCTTAAGAGTAACATCTTCTGGACCGGTCCCAAGACCCTTCAGAGCAATATCTTCTGGTCCGGTCCTATGACCCTTCAGAATTATACTACTGGTCCAGTCTGATGACCCTTCCAATGATGTACCTACATGATCTATTAAGTTAATCAAATCAAATCGTATATTTCAAATAAACCATTTACAGGCACTTTTGAATTGTCAAAGTCGGTCAGTCAAAAACATGAAGCTATTTGCACGTTCCAAAGCGTAGATCTCTATGGAGAAGAACGTGCAAGAAACTCCACGGACACTCTTTTAAACCATGTGATGTGTTACAAAAATCTTGTTAACATTAACATTGCTTGCTTCTATATGTGAGGACAATGCAAAGAACAAGAAAACATATAAATAATTCAAAATGCAGGTACAGATTAAAATAAGCCAGTGGCAGGTAAGAGATGACCAGTTTCAACTGACGGCGCCCGTTCACGAACATGACGCGTGCATCAGCACCATCTAACTCAACCATTTTGAAGGGAATCAAATGATCCAAAACACGCGCCACCATCAGCAAAACATTTGTGTGAGCATGACAAGCTCTCAACTGCCACGCTCGTTCATGTCAAACTAATTTAATAACGAAATCTATAATTACATATGTAAATGGCTCCATAGTGCTCACATTTACAAAAAAATTGAAAATATGCTTCTACGTTATACAAAACTATGGTTTCAAGTAACTAAGAAAAGAAAAAATAGAAGGCTGCTTTATTGTGTATACTTTGCTAATACAATAATGCAAAGAAATGATAAATAAATGATTGTATAGGAGAACAAAAAAAAAGGTAAGCATTTCTTCCAATTATCGAAAACCTAACAAGTGGACCCATGCTGCTGTGGCTGTGGAGCAGGACCGGCATTTAGCCAAGCATTTTTATCAAGGACATAATCTTCCAGTTTATAATATGCTTGTCCACATAATGTGCGTTCAATACACGTTTTAAATTTTCTCTCACTCAGTTCGAGAATATTAAGTGGTATTTTATTATAAAATTTAACACAGTACCCCATACGTTAACTACTTCTACTGGCTTTTTAAGTACGAGAGTCGGCAATTTTTTTTTAAAGTGTGAGCCCTAAAATAGTACCACTTAAAACTTTATTTTTATGGGAAGTTTCATGAACAAGTTCTTCATTATTATTCGCCGTCACGTCATCACTGATATTTTCTGCTTCTAACGTTCATGTAAGCACTCACGAATTACTTTACGTTAATCTAAAATCATCAAAATCATCGCTGCGCTGTGCGGTTCGAATCAATCAATGTTATTATAATCTCACCCGTATTAAATTGCACAAAATGGAAAATCTATTTAGAACTTGTAATAGCTCAGAATTCTCTGTACCTTTAAAGCTTTTATCAATGTCATTAAAATCAAATTGCTATTCATGATAGTTTTGATACTATCAAATTTACTAACTGATGTTAGGCAAACTGCCTTCGTACGTTAATACGAAAGCCTAGATCCAAATTTTCATGACCTTGTGGTACTTGCTATGCGATAACTAAAGCTAAAGCTCACACTGAATAAAATTTTGACACTATTACCGCCAATGGGAAACTCTTTTAAGTACTCGCTTTGTGCTAACTATGTCAAAATTACCTAGCACTATCAATGCAACCACCGAATTGGTATCAACCCCTTTAAAGCTTCGTTTGCTATTCAAATAAAACTTGAGCGACTCACCAAGTATTCCAGTCGGCCTTGAACGCTCTTAACCCCACAGATGTTGACATGATACTTGGCTACTGCAGTTTGCCAACCTTCGGTCTGCCACGCTCAGAACCGTTCAGAAGTTGCAGCTGCTCAGCAGTTGTTGCAACTGCTCAGCAGTTATGGCAGCATGCCAACCGCTAGCCTCCTGCTGGCTTTATACACCATGATACGATGTCTGAAACCGAAAAATGCTACGACAGTACAAGTCCAATAAAAGCTGTGGTGGGCCAAAAGGTTTCAGGTAAGTGTAGTAGTCACAGTATCAAAGTAAATAAAAATCTAAATTTTATCGGACCATTGGCACAAGAAAGCGGCCTATGCCTATGAATGGTGATATAAAATCAAAATATTCAAAATAAAGTGTTAGGTAACTAAATCGCTCCTATGTCCAAAAAAAATAAAAGCTCTCTGGTATTTCACTTCATGACTCGATCAGCGATAGCAAAATAATATCGCTTCATCAGCATTATTTGACCAATGACCAAGGCTTTGTGCCCATTTCAAGCGAACTCCTGTGCAACCGCCACTTCCAGGTATGTGCTTCCAATTCACCAAGAGTAGATAGCGACAGCAAAAGAATGGTCTCCCTTAGGGCAGTGTGTTGGCGCCGACGCTTTTTTTAACATCTACGCGAACGAACCGCCTTCCACCTAACACACGGAGCGGTTCTTGTACGCGGATTACCTGGCCCTAGCAAACCAAGCAGCGACTTTTATGGACGTGGAGCATAAACGTACAATGGCACTCAGTGTACTGAGAGATTAGTGTGACCGCAACGCTCCACGGCCGAACCCATCTAAGAGACAGTCGTGCGCCTTCCATCTCTGCTATAGGCCCGCAAATCGAATGCTTAACATCACATGGCGTAGAGCCAAGGTCCAACACTGCTCGAATCCAAAATATCTCGGTGTGACGTTAGATATGGCCTAAGCGTAAAAGTCAAACTGTTACAATACTTAGCTCCGTCGAACCCGGAATAACTTGCTCAGTCACCTAATTTCCATCAATTGGGGAGCGGCACCCGATGTTCTCCGTACAACCGGCATGTCCCTATTTTTTCTGCTGGCGTGTTTGCTTGCACAGTGTGGCACCGACCTGCTCTTTCTCGTAAAGTAGACATTGCCCTAAACGAAACGTGTCAGATAATATCAGGCTGATTAAAATAGACTCCACAAAACAAACTATCCGCTTGCAGGCATCGCACCTCCTGCTGTTCGAAGGATCTGAAAACCGATTCCCGACATCCCTGTATGGCCACATGCCAACTTCGGGAAGACTAAAAAGTCGCAAGAGCTTCCTTATTTCTACACAGGCGATCCTGGATATGCCATCTAAAGGGAGAAGCAGACTGTGGGAAGAGAAGTATCCACCACCTCACGACTTCATAAAACCCAAAGAGCAATTGCCCCTGGTCGTGAATCGCAATGGCCTTTGGAAAGCATTATATCGCGCGCCAGCGCAATTTGCGCACCCAGGTAGACCGCTGCAAACACAACTTGTAATGACCCAACGTGAGTGCAGTGCCCGTTTTCAGAGCACGAGCCATATGTTACAGTGCCCCAAGTGCCCATTCTCCTGTAATTTGGAGTATCTAATGAATGCCACTGTTGCTGCAATTAACGTAACTACCTACTGGTCCAAAACAATAAAAAAGTTAACGATTGAATCGAAAAGAAGAAGTATTATTGAAAATGCTATCGCTTAATCAGCAACACTTATGCTATTAATAATAGCTTCACTTTAAGATAAAGCGACAGGCCAATTATCAAACATCGATAATTGCCATTCATAAAGGCGTTGCCTTTTGTAAGTCAGTCTCCACATCATAAAAATGAACACTCGTAAACAAAATAAAAAGCAGCTCTACAGCAATTAAAAAGTTTAAACGACTCACCAGATTGGCGTAGAAATCTTCATATAAATTCACACTCCTCTCCTTGACCTGACCAGCTGTTGTGAAGTTGCTTGCCTCCGGACGGAACTGGTTTAGTTCAGGTTGATGAGGGTAGCCGCATAAAACTCGTCGAAAAGGAATTCGGCGCAAAGCTCTTCAGCGCGAGGTGGTAAAGATAAAGATCCTTAGTCAAATTGCTGATTACCACCTACCAAGTTAGCTCGACGGAGTCCCGCTTCGCGGGGGTCCTATTTCTGTTTGCAAGGTTTAAAGTAACTTAACCCCAGCCCCTGCCATCCCCTTCGAACCTAACCTGTCCGAGTCGGGGTGACCCAAGTCCCGAGCTTGCTTCGCTCGCTCTTGCATCCTAAGTCAAATTGCAGATTACCACCTGCCAAGGTATGATCTGCCGAACTATGTATCGAACCGCTCATTCCATCATTTTTACAGCTCATTCAATTATTGTACTGCTCAATTATTTTTAGATTTGACATCTATACTTCTATACTAATATATAAAGCTGAAGAGTTTGTTTGTTTGTTTGCTTGAAAGCGCTAATCTCAGGAACTACTGGTCCGATTTGAAAAATTATTTCAATGTTAGATAGCCCATTTATCAAGGAAGGCTATAGGCTATATATCATCACGCTACGACCAAAAGGAGCGGAGCAGTAATGAAAATTGTGACGCAGACGAAGTTGCGCGGGTCAGCTAGTTGTATGATAAAATAACTGACTTTTTACCTTTTGACAAATTGATTTTTTATTACTGTCCATGTTTTACTGTCGCAATAATTAATCAACCGCCATTAAATTAAATAACTACTCAATATGTTTTTCAACTGATCATAATGACATCTCGAATATTTAAATAACAGCTCACAAAATTAGTTCCCAAAAATAATATTAATGCAATTTAGTGCCCAAAATCCGCCATATTGCTTTTTTTTAAACACTTATCTAAGGACACTTGGGTTTTTGAAACAAATCTAATGACACCTTAATAGACAAATCGAAGCAGCCGTTTGAAAGGTACGAGGTAATAAAGAAATTTACAAACTAACAAACTCACAAACAAACAAACACACATACTAGATACGCACGTAGATGTTTCGAAGTTATATTTTTATTAAAAAATATAACTTCGAAACATGTTCAAAACAACATTTTGATTTGTCATTTATACCATAGATTCAGCCATTAATACGTCAGGATTCTGTCAAATATACTTAAAAAATATGTGGATTGAAAAGAGGTTTAAGGTTAAAAATATTCAAACACAATAAAAGAGGTTTTAAGTTTTAAAATATCCATCGCACCCAAAACATTTCACCCAATTCACCTGTATTGAGAAGTTCTCATTTCTGTTGGTTGGTTACAGGTCCTATGTATTTTAACTTACCCACAAACAATAAGTTAAAGGACACTGATAATAATATAGATTGAAATCATTCAGTCATTTCTTATGTATCGTCTGTTCACAAAATACATCAAGAATTAACAAAATACTGGGACTTAGAAAATGTTCCCCAAAATAAAACACTTATGAGTCATAGCGAGAAGGCATGCGAAGCACATTTTTTGTCACACACCTTCCGTTTAAATACTGGTAGATTTTCAGTACGTCTACCCTTAAAGGATACAGCTGATTGTCTTGGTGAATCTTATTCACTAGGTAAAAAACGTTTGTTAAATTTAGAAAGGCGATTTCGCAAACAACCACATGTGAAATCGCAATATGTAGAATTTATGCGCGAGTACGCACACTTAGGATACCTTTCAGAATCCGCTGTTCTTTTACCTTCTACATCTTACTTCCTTTGCCATCACGCTGTCTTCAAAGACAGTAGTGAATCTACGAAAATTTGAGTCGTGTTCGACGGCTCGGCTCCTACTTCATCGGGTCAGTCTGTCAATGTTTTTTTTTCTTTTCTTCCCTTCTGAATGTAGCAGACGACACAGTCTGACGCAGTCCACTCATACATATAGCAATTGGAAACTCTTTGCGAAACACTGTCTCTTAAGATACAGAATACCCTAGTTTGAGAGACAGAGTTTAATATATTGTGTACAGATCTCTGTTGCATCCATATGTTTTATGTATAGCTCTCTGACATAAGTTCAAAAATTGTAACCTTCAAGTATAATTATCTGTATTTTTTGGGAAATAAAGAAATTTATTATTATTATTTAAGGTATGTCTTGAATAATCTCGGGACTCTGAGGTCCCGGTCCTTTGGTAGGCGTACGAGGGGCCGAAGCCAACTCGCAGAGGCCCCGTTAGACATTTCTAATGGAATGGGGCACTATTATTATTATAATGACATCCTCATGGTTAGGCCTAATATGCAGGACTCACTGTTCTCCATTTTAATAAGGACTCGACAACATAAGTTCCTCCTCACAGGTGACATTGAGAAAATGTACCGTCAAGTCCGTGTTCATGAGGAAGATCGTAATCTTCAACTTATTTTATGGAGAGAGGATGAGTCTTTGCCCATCAAAACGTTTCAGCTAAATACTGTGACTTACGGAATGGCAAATTCCAGCTACTTGAGCACTCTATGGCAGATTGGTGAAGAATCTTCTGATCCTATGGTTAAGGATATAATTCAAAATGATTTCTTTGTGGACGATCTCATCACCGGCTGTGAAAGTGAGGATACCCTACGTTATATTCAGCAATCTGTAACTGAAGAATTAAAGAAAGGATGCTTTAATTTTCGTAAGTTTAAGACTAATTTACCATCATTATTCGATTCAAATATTCTAGGTGATGATAATCTTTTAGTAAGCGAGTCAACTAGTACACTAGGCATGGGATGGAACCCATCAAACGATCAGTTACATTTCCCACTTTCCTCTAACAATAATTTAACTAAAACATCATTTCTATCGTCCCTGTTTAAAATCTTTGACCGCTTAGGACTGATTAGTCCGTGTGTAATAAAAATAAAAATGTTGTTACAACAACTGTGGCTGCATAATTTAACTTGGGACTCCCCAGTTCCAGATGAAATTCAAAAAGAATGGAACAAGTTTATGCAGTCTTTACCTTCTCTATTAGCTTTAAAGGTTCCACGGCGTGTGCTCTGTAATGATCCAGCATCGGTAGAATTACATTCATTTAGTCCCAAAATGGTTACGGAGTTTGCATTTATTTACGTTCGGTTAATGCTGCGAACGAGATCACAGTCAATTTGCTTTGTTCAAAATCCAAAGAAGCTCCTATTAAAGGCACGACTATTCCTCGCCTGGAATTGAGCGCTGCCCTACTGGCAGCAAGGTTATGCAAGGCTGTCAAGAAGTTACTGCGATATGAAGTTCAGCATCAAGTACACTGGTGAGATTCGTCAGTAGTGCTAGCCTGGCTCCACACCAGTTTTATAAATTTGAAAACATTTGTAGCTAATAGAATTTCTGATATATGTGAGCTAACAGATGCCTCCTCGTGGCGCTATGTGCCCACATCTGTCAATCCTGCAGACTTCATATCTAGAGGAGTTAGTCCAGATAAGCTCGGCAGTACCCAGCTATGGTGGTCAGGCCCTTCATTTCTCATGGAACCTCAAAGTGAATCTATAATTAATTTTAAACACATTTCTAGCTTAACTAAAATAAAAAGATCTTTCGCTTACGTGCTAAGATGTATTAATAATCTAAAAACTAATAAAGATAAACTTCTTGGCAATTTGACGGTCGATGAATTGAATAATTCTTTTCTTTATTTGTGTCGTCTCGCACAGCAAGAATCATTCTTCTGTGAATATAATTTACTATGCAACAATAAGGCTTTAAGTTCTAAATCTAATATTTTATCACTGAGTCCATTCCTAAATAACGACAAGGTCATCAGAGTTGATCATCAAACGATCAGTTACATTTCCCACTTTCCTCTAACAATAATTTAACTAAAACATCATTTCTATCGTCCCTGTTTAAAATCTTTGACCGCTTAGGACTGATTAGTCCGTGTGTAATAAAAATAAAAATGTTGTTATAACAACTGTGGCTGCATAATTTAACTTGGGACTCCCCAGTTCCAGATGAAATTCAAAAAGAATGGAACAAGTTTATGCAGTCTTTACCTTCTCTGTTAGCTTTAAAGGTTCCACGGCGTGTGCTCTGTAATGATCCAGCATCGGTAGAATTACATTCATTTAGTCCCAAAATGGTTACGGAGTTTGCATTTATTTACGTTCGGTTAATGCTGCGAACGAGATCACAGTCAATTTGCTTTGTTCAAAATCCAAAGAAGCTCCTATTAAAGGCACGACTATTCCTCGCCTGGAATTGAGCGCTGCCCTACTGGCAGCAAGGTTATGCAAGGCTGTCAAGAAGTTACTGCGATATGAAGTTCAGCATCAAGTACACTGGTGAGATTCGTCAGTAGTGCTAGCCTGGCTCCACACCAGTTTTATAAATTTGAAAACATTTGTAGCTAATAGAATTTCTGATATATGTGAGCTAACAGATGCCTCCTCGTGGCGCTATGTGCCCACATCTGTCAATCCTGCAGACTTCATATCTAGAGGAGTTAGTCCAGATAAGCTCGGCAGTACCCAGCTATGGTGGTCAGGCCCTTCATTTCTCATGGAACCTCAAAGTGAATCTATAATTAATTTTAAACACATTTCTAGCTTAACTAAAATAAAAAGATCTTTCGCTTACGTGCTAAGATGTATTAATAATCTAAAAACTAATAAAGATAAACTTCTTGGCAATTTGACGGTCGATGAATTGAATAATTCTTTTCTTTATTTGTGTCGTCTCCCACAGCAAGAATCATTCTTCTGTGAATATAATTTACTATGCAACAATAAGGCTTTAAGTTCTAAATCTAATATTTTATCACTGAGTCCATTCCTAAATAACGACAAGGTCATCAGAGTTGGTGGCCGACTAGGCTCGTCTGATTATGATTTTAATAAAAAACACCCTGTTTGCTTCGCATCATTTTACTAAATTGATTTTCGAGTATGAACATAAACGCGGACTACATGCTGGTCCACAATTATTGTTGGCCGTTGTTAGGGAATACATTTGGCCGATTAATGACAGAAATTTAACTAGACGCATTTTTAATAACAGCTCCAGGTAATAACAGCTAACAACAGCTCCAGGAGTAATTGTCTTGCAGGGCAAGACAATTACTCCAATAATGGGACATTTACCCTCACAACGTGTCACGCGAGGCTTTCCATTTCGCACAGTGGGAATTGATTTCGCTGGCCCATTCCATATCGTGAACAGAACGCGGGACGCGGTGCTTCGTTAGTCAAGTGCTATCTTTGTTTTTTCATTTGCCTTACGTACTGAAAATCTACCAGTATTTAAACGGAAGGTGTGTGACAAAAAATGTGCTTCGCATGCCTTCTCGCTATGACTCATAAGTGTTTTATTTTGGGGAACATTTTCTAAGTCCCAGTATTTTGTTAATTCTTGATGTATTTTGTGAACAGACGATACATAAGAAATGACTGAATGATTTCAATCTATATTATTATCAGTGTCCTTTAACTTATTGTTTGTGGGTAAGTTAAAATACATAGGACCTGTAACCAACCAACAGAAATGAGAACTTCTCAATACAGGTGAATTGGCCGCGATCAACTCTCTCTCGGTCTTACCGAGAGAGAGATGATCGCGGCCAATAATGTCCCAGTAAATATCGGCACCGATGACAACATCAACAGGTGCAGGTTGGTGGAAGTGAGGGTCTGCTAAAAAGTAATCACTTGAAATATTACGTTTTTTAACGTCAACGGGTATTCGGGGTATAGTACCGGTCAAAACTGGCAACACCAGAAACGAAGAAGTGACGGTGAAATGCTTCATCAGAGATTTCTGTTGCCTGAGTGGTAGTTTTATTGCTTATGCCAATTATATTGACATGTAAAGTGATGGTCGGTTCGACAAGCAGTCTTGTTTTAAGAGATTGAGTAATAAATGATGACTGACTGCCACAATCTAAAAGAGCACAAACCTTCATTGTTTGATTGGTTAATTACGCCATCAACTCCATCTCGGTCTTACCGAGAGAGAGTTGATCGCGGCCAATAATGTCCCAGTAAATATCGGCACCGATGACAACATCAACAGGTGCAGGTTGGTGGAAGTGAGGGTCTGCTAAAAGTAATCACTTGAAATATTACGTTTTTTAACGTCAACGGGTATTCGGGGTATATTACCGGTCAAAACTGGCAACACCAGAATCGAAGAAGTGACGGTGAAATGCTTCATCAGAGATTTCAACTGAACCACACAAGTTTCTGTTGCCTGAGTGGTAGTTTTATTGCTTATGCCAATTATATTGACCTGTAAAGTGATGGTCGGTTCGACAAGCAGTCTTGTTTTAAGAGATTGAGTAATAAATGATGACTGACTGCCACAACCTAAAAGAGCACGAACCTTCATTGTTTGATTGGTCGTAGGATTAGTTACCTCAATATAAACAGTACGCAGTAAAACTTGATAGTTATTTTGATATTTTGCTATCAGCTTTTTTATGCAAGAGTCTATTGTGCATAGGGTTGCACATGCGACACGGATGCATGCGACAATTGCGTGCAGAGTGGCCTGATCTTAAGCAGTTGTGACAAAGCTTCAATCTGCTCACATCACTGACACGGTCATCCACACTCTTAGCCAAAAAGGTAGGACAATCATAAAGACGATGATTACCTATACAAATGACGCATGATATATCAGAAGTAATTCACTTCACTCTTTGAAATGTATGACTGATGAGATTTTATTTTATTGTTAGAATCTATATGCTTTGACGTTGTCTGAGTTTTAGGTTTAGAGTAAGGATATCTGCTATTTATTGACTCAAGCACATCAGCGCGATCAGTGAGAAACTTAAAAAACTGTTGCAAACTAGGTATATCAGTATCCAAAGTGCCCTTGTATTCTTCCCACTTGGCTTTGGTTTGGCCATCAAGTTTAGGGCTCATTATGTGAATCAGTAAAATATCCCATTCACACGAACCTAGACCGAGACTAATTAAAGCACGCAAGTTTTTTATTTACATGGTTTACAAGGAATCGTAATGATTTATCAGGCTCACTTGTGATTGGTTTCATGTATAATAAGGAATTTATATGATATCACGCGCCGTTATATATCATCATCTGCCTAGCTTTTTCCCAACTATATTGGGGTCGGCTTCCAGTCCAGGATTTAGCTAAATACTAGTATTTTACGTAAAGCGGCTGCCTACCAGACCTCCAAAACCCAATAACTGAGTAACACGGTACTTCATGGCAAGACTGGAGTCAGATTTAATGGCTTCTGACAATCCGTAACGACTGCCAAAGATCTACAAGTGACATCCGGGACCAACAGCTTAACGTGCTTTCCGAGGCACGGAGGAAACTCGGTATGTTAAGATGCTAATCCATCCACAGACCAACCTTGGCAACCGTTACTTAACTTTGAAGATCGACCCGTGCGGCTGTTATTATCTAGCCACGAGCTCCTCACGCGCCGTTATATATATTTTTTAATAATTTTAATATTCATAAATACATTTTTTTAAGATAACTTTTATCTATTTAATATCGTACCGTAACTATGTTGTACGATAATGTTGTTTTTAATTATTATTATAGTGTCAGAGTTCGAGACAAGTAATATTGATAATGGACTATTCATTCAACTTAATTCTCATGAACGTCTTGTCTGTCAAGTTAATTTAGTTAAGCTAATTTCTCCAGGTCAAAATTCTTCATTCGTAGTTTGATTATCTAAACAAAATGAAGTCCATACGAAGACCGCAACATTATCATAAAAGAAAGCATTATCTTGCAACAGTCCCATTAAATACCCTGGTTGACAGAGATATTCAGTCGATGCTACTACCTTTAAACCTAATGCAAAACATTTCATTGTTTCCTAAATATTATATTAAAGATGATTTCATACATCCTAATGGCTGCCTATCAAAGTTGGTGTCATTATGTGGCGTGATTATATTTATTTTTCTGTTTGTCTATCGTATTTGTGAGCTCAAGTCAAATCAAGATGTAAGAAAATATTTTAAGTCATTGTACATTTGTTCTTACTTCGACGTTGTCACGTTCGGCAGCGGATTCGTTATTAACTACATTATTAGTGTGCTTCAAACGAAAATAAATATTTTGTTTGTGTTGAACTTTCAAGACATTCACAGATTTATCAACGAGAACACCCGCTTCAAGAATTTTATTATTTGGAACTGGATCAGTGTCATTTTAACTTCAGGTTTTTATGTCTCCATTATTGCTTTCTCTACCATAATTCTATGTCTTCCTGTCTATGAACTATTTTGTGGTTTATCTTTGGTATGTTTCGACGCAAACTTATTGTACGCTACCAGACTAATTAAGCTTTTAAACAGTAAAATTGATTTATGGAACATTGAAGCTCAGCATTTACAATACATAGATGATAGTGACAAGGATTCTTATTGCAAAAGAATGTTTCAAGCCTATGTTAATATTTTGGAGTGTTACGATATTTACAAGATTTCCTTTCAGTATTTGGTACGTATGAGTACGGCTGCGGTTAAGCTTTTTATGTTGATGATGTTACTTAAACCAGATTTTCAATTACAGATCCTGTATCACACCTTAGAGTTATTTTTCCATGTTTTAGTCAAGACTCAAATATCGATAGAAATGTTCAAAATTGTAGAACGTGTTGACACTTACGTTAGTATCAATTTAAATACTTTGTAGTAACCTACATAGTCATACGAGCGCATCATACGTCTGGCCGCCGTCACAGCGCGCAAAGAGAATAAAATCCCCATACCCAAAAAATAAAATTAACTTCGTCAAAAAACCCGACCGCTAAAAACGACTACAAAGTTCGATCGGTTTTTTGACGAAGTAATTTTTTTTATTTCCTACATTTTAGTGAGTTACATTTTTTAAATCGTCTCCTCAAGCCCTTTATCTTGATACCCTACTCGATAGATTTTGCAAATTAAAATAATTTGAAGGCATGATATGGCGCCAAAAATCGGCCATTTTTTTATACCCAGTATCCCTCTCACAATCAAGACGAATCTAACGACACCTCGAAGCTAAAATTCATTGAGCCGTTCAGGCTACAGAACGTGCCAAACAATTATACAACATACATGACATATATACATTTTGTCGAAAAACATAACTCTCCATCTGGGGCAGTCGGGTAAAAAAGTTATAACGTCGAGCCATCTGGATCAAAATTTATAAATACATTGAAAGATAGATGCACAAAAGCAGAAAACTCACTAACCCTTATATAAGTTTCTCTCATTATAATAATATGATCATGATGGTTATGTTGTCTTTACAGCACACAGCATATTTAACGATCACCTGTTTGTACATATGGACAGTCAAGTATTGGATAATTGAAATTATTTTGAGCTCTTACTTTGAAAATTTCTACAGAGCTATGAATTGTGTCCAATCTTCTTGCGCGGTTATTTTGAAATCAAATTGTACAGGTAATTTTATAAGTTTTAGGTTTAAGCTACTTACCGTCGGCTTTTTTAAATACACTATGGGCTCGTCACAAAAAAAAAACACTAGGCGACTGATACAATTTGTAGTTCAAAATTAATTCAACTAATCACACGGCATCATAACTAACGTTTGACAATTAGTCACATTAATTTTGTCAAAGTCAAAGCGTTCATTTTAATTAGGTCATTAAACGGCACTTTTGAACGTCATCTAACATTGAAAATAATATAGTAAAATAATAAAGTGACTCTACTGTCCATTCGGAACGATAGATTCTTATGGAGAAGAACGGACAACAAACTCCATAGTTACTATTTTCAAGGAAATGTTTTAATATCTGGCATACAAAAATGTAGTAAAAATATGTAAGGACCATGCACCTAAAACCAACAGAAAAATATAAACACAAAAATGAAACAGTACATTTATAAAGTTTATACATAAACCAACCAGTTTGATTTTGTCTACACCCTTGATTGTCTTATGGAGCAGGACCATCATGTTTCCAAATTTCCAGATTACATTCAGGATAAGAATGCTCTTATCCTGAATGTAATCTTCTAATTTTTAAATGCTTGTTTATAAAATGTGTTTTTACAAACGTTAATTACGTAGACTGCAGACGGTGGATCGAAAAAAAAACCAAAGTGATTTTAAAACTAATTTAATTAAAAGAAATTATTACAACTAATTTGATGAAAACTATTCGATGCAAGAATATGGAATGACCAAATAATACTTAAAAATAACTTATTGCTACTCGTGAGTTTCTGCTGCGTCGGCGGCTCGTGGCTGAACGGACGTCATCGCTGCAGTTTCTATGCGGTTGGCGTAAACATGTAGGAAAGTGCGAAGTCGGCGGTATCCATTAAGGGTCCGTATCTAACACGTTTTACATTATCTTTAACTTAGTTCTAATATGTCCCAAGGTATTTTATTGTAACATTTAATACAGTACCTCATGAAAGTTGTTTGTACTTTAGATAATCTAGAAAATGGTAAATTTATGTTTGTTTCTAGTAATAATATTATGTCTATCACTAATTTTACTAAAACATGTCGATTATTCTGCACATACATAATGTTTTCAGATATGAATTGGCAAGGGACTGTCATAATATAAATCTTTTTTTAAAGTTCTCTTAGAGAATCGTGGCAAAGCAGATTATAAAGGGCTCTGGTAGCTCTCTTTTGTAAAATAAATATGGATTCAATGTCAACAACCCAACCTTACAGCAAAATACCGTACGACATAATGCTATGGAAGTAGCTAAAATAGACCAAACGTGCGGTTTCTACGTCTGTTACCTGTGTTATCTTCCGAGCCGCCCCGCTTTATTGTAATTTCTCGTCTAAACTGATTTCCAGGAAAACCGTCTGAATAATAAACTCCAGTTTTTCTCCATTTAATATGATGTCATATTCGCTACTTCTAAAATTTGGTAAAGTGTCTCTATATTCATAAATATAGAAACAAAATTAATGTAGCCCTTTTAAATATTTCAGATGCTGAAAAGACGTTGTGCAAGAATATTAAACGCTTACATCGAGCAACATTCGACAAAATGGCTATTTGTAGAATGTTCTACGTAGATGCTACTTATGCGTTAAAAATGTTGGTTTTGATTTCTAACTATACTATAGTGTTACTACAGTTTGCTTTACTTTAATCACTGTTCCCGAAATGATCCGGATTTATGGGCCCCTTATTAGTCATAACTATAGTTTTAGTCATGGAATAGTTTTGTTGTAACTTAAAAAAAAATGGGTTCTAGTTTTGCTATCTGTTTTGTGGAAGAACAATAGGTACAGTCAGTGCCATGAATTATCTGAAAACTTGTACCTTCTTACAGTAATGGCACAATCATTGCCAGACACATTACTTTATGATAACTATTCGTCTCCGATAAAATGGAACAAGGGCAAGTCAATGATGAATTGTCTCGAAGTATTGAGAATGTTTTTTTGGTAATACAAGCATTATTATCGTCACTCGCGCGCCGCGTTCAAGGTTGGGTGTGTTTGGTTTGTGCGCAGGCGCTGAGTACGACGACGCACTTTGTAAACAATGTCGCAAGTGTTAAAATGTAATATCTGTTATATCGTCACTGACGAACTATTAGCTTATGTGCAAAATAAAATATCAGTTATTGACGAAGAAACATTAAAAAGAATTTGTGTGTCCACGTTCACGAGCAGTGAAATTAGTGAATCAAAGTCGTTATTATTTGAATCCCTGTCGACGGATCAGCGGAAGATTATAAGAAACAAGTGCGAGTCGGACTCGCGTGCAAAGGGTTCCGAACGAATTTTTTTTTAACATGTTATTTTAACACTACAGACTTCTAATAGAGTTTCCTGTAATATTTAGGTTTATGCTCAGTAGTTTCGGAGATAAGGGGGGGAATGGTCATTTTTCGTTTAATTTCTTGAATAACTTCTAAACCATTTATTTTAAAATTATGAAAAAAATATAATTAAAACCCTCACAGTAAGCCCTTTTATTTATATGTCACACGATATTGTACGAAAAACTTTTTATTTTTTTATTTTCTAGTTTGACCCCCAAAAGTGACCCCATACTAAAAATTTAATAATTTACGTAACGCATCCGTGTTTAGATCATAGAAGTCCATATGTGTACCAAATTTCAACAGAATCGGTACAGTGGATCCGGAGAAAACTGGCTGTGACAGACGGACAGACAGACATACAGACAGACAGACACCCGAGTGATCCTATAAGGGTTCCGTTTCGGAACCCTAAAAACAAAAGAAAAGAAAGAAGGAGACCTGGATGATATCATAAGTGTGTTTAAAAGCACGGATCCTGATGTAATTCCAGTGTTTGTGGCGAGAGTGCTCGAAAAACTACCCCCAATTATATTCGATCATCTCGATTGTACAAAACTGTTAAAAGACTGACAAGATTAAACTCAGAGATTGAAAATATCAAGAATTCATAATATGTCACACTAAAACAATTTGAAGACTTACGACAAGATATAGCACACATCGCTAAATCCATTTACAATTCCAACCGGATATATAAACATGAGAAGGGGTGCTTGGAACACGGAAAGTGGTCCTGTAGGAATGACAATGAGTCAAAATTACTCCTCTAATGAGCAGGAATTTCAACAGTCGCCTGACAACGTACAGAGAAATAGAAGTCTTGAGACAGCTTCTGATAATTGCCAAGCTAAAGTTATGAGGTGTAAACCGTTATCTCGATCCATGCCCATAAATGAGTCACCATTGACACGAGTGTGCCAGTTGTATAGGGGGTCGAAGTGACGCAAGCGGTCAGCTGTGAGAATGTCATACAGACGACTATCGATGGCTTAAGTATTCCTAAACAAGTCATGCAGGAAAGTGATACTAATAAGGTGGCTCAAAATAATTTTTGTCAACAACTTGAGTCTACCATGCAAAATAAATCACGAAAAACAAGAGAATCCTTGGCAAACAGTTAATACAAATAAAAAGAAGAAAAAGTATGGGTATTTGGGCGCAAGAGGTAAAGCTGAAGCGACAATATCATCTTATAACATTTTATTCTGATAATTGACAAACGTTTTTTTGTAATTGATAAATCTTTAACCCGATGCAATAACACTAGATAATAAAAGATATGGCACGATATCCTACGTTATTTATAATCCTGTCGTATTAGTCCACGAAGCTGCTGTTATGAAAATACCTATTTTTATTACGAATGTGCATAAAGATACCTTAGATTCTGATATTGTTGATTACATCAAAATGAAAACACAGGAGAAGGTGTTCTAAAGCTTACAAGTTCTTTGTATCCGAGTCTAAAGTAGATATCTATGTTTTTAGATGAAAAAATATGGCCTAAAGGGATTATCTTAAGACGTTTCGTGCATTATCGACATCGTAAAGTGGAGGGAGAATCCACTGACACTTTCAGTTCTTTACAGTTCAACCTATAAGTTTGCCAGTTATAATTGTAAAAACGTGAAGAGCGCCGTGGGCGATATTCGACGATTATGCTACGAGTGTGTTTTGATAGCACTGCAAGAAACCTGGCTGCTTCCAGAAGAATTGTCGTATCTAAATAGCATAGATGGCAGATTTAGTTGCACGGGGACATCAGTTGTGGACACGGCGGCGGGTTTGCTGCGTGGCAGGCCTTACGGCGGCACCGCGCTTCAATGAAACACCCGTGTGTTTTCTAGTGTTACTGTGATAAAGTGCAATAGCCCGCGAGTGTGTGCTATTCGCATTAATACGGCCGCTAGTCCGTTTATAGTGCTGTGTGTTTATATGCCAACAAACAAATCGGAGAACTTGACGATGTTTACTGACTGCATGGGAACTGTAAGTGCTATTAGTAATGCGAACACGAACCACGTTATGAAATCGAACCTATCTTTGTTTTAGAGGATTTTAATGCTCATCCCGGCGAATTATTTTTTAATGAATTGAATATTTTATGGGATGAGTTCAAATGGTTACTAATTGACGTTAGTGAGCTAGGATTAACCTCTGATACATTTACTCATATAGATCAAGCCTGTGGGTCTAAGCGTTGGTTGGATCATTGTGTTGTGTCGCAATCTGCCGCTGTCTCAGTGTGCAATGTGTATGTTAATGATGACGTATTGTGGTCAGATCATTTTCCCGTTATACGTGAATGTAAGTTGGTGTGTTTAACTCCAATTAGAATTATTCCGAGTATAACTTATAATAATAATGTTAAGTGGGGGAGGAAAACTAATGACCTTATTACACAATATAAATGTGAATGTCATAAACGTCTTAAACTTATTGATTTTCCTACTGAGTTTCAAAAGTGTAGTGACCGCTATATATTATAATGACCGTACTGACAGCGTAGTTATTGATAAAATTTACTCTGAAACTGTATTCGCATTATCCCAGGCATCTTTGGGGAGAGGAGGGGGCGGGCGTAGCCAGAGTAAACGTCGTAGACCTAAAATCATTGTTGGTTGGAATAAACTTGTTCGCGACAGTCATAGGGCGGCCCAGGCGAGTTTTCGGGAATGGCTATAATTGTGTGGTAGTCCTGCCACTGGTGTTATGTATGACAAGATGTGTGAGAGCAGAATAATATTTAAATCACGTTTAAAATGGTGCCAAAAACATCAAGACCAACTGAAAATGGACGTTCTCGCTGCTTAGCATAATGAGAAAGATTTCAGTGGTTATTGGAAACATACCAATCTTTCGGAGTCTCGGCCGGGACTTCCTGTGAGTTTTGACGGTTCAAATGATTTAAAAAGCATTGCTGAAAAATTTTAAAATAATTTTACTGTTAGGTCACCGTTGGTACCTTTCTCGTCGTCTCAGGGTGAGGGTGGGATAAGTGGGGAATGTGCTGATACCAGGATTACGGCAAGGGATGTATCAAGGGCTGTGAAATCCACGGAAACTGCGATATTGTGTCTGAAGAGTGCTGTCAAATATTACACTGATAAGAAAACATCTGTATACGCCTGCTTCCTCGACCTTTCCAAGGCCTTCGACCTGGTCTGTTATGATATCCTATGGGATAAAATGAAAGCAGCTCATAGACCGAACGAACTTATCACCATCTTTAAGTACTGGTACGGGAACCAGGTGAACCAGGTCAAGTGGGCGGGCACATTGTCGGACCCGTATAGGTTGGAATGTGGGGTGAGGCAGGGGGGTTTGAGCTCACCTTCCATTTTTAATCTGTACATTAATGGGCTGATCGAGGCGCTCAACGAGCATCATACTGGTTGTTATATAGATGGCGTCTGTTTTAATAACATCAGCAACGCAGACGATATGGTGCTGCTGAGTGCCTCGGTCTGCGGACTCAGAAAGCTGATAAGTATCTGTGAGGGTTATGCAACGGCTGACGGACTATTGTATAATGTAAAAAAGAGTGTATGGTCTTTCAGGGCGGTCAGAGAAAAGTAAGTGAAATGCCAGCTATAATGCTGAATGGCACACCCTTAGAAAGTTATTCCTGACTTGAAAGATGATGCAGACATTGAACGGGAGCGAAGGGCGCTCTCGGTCAGGGCGAACATGGTAATCCGTAGGTTCGCATGATGCTCAGCAGAAGTTAAAGTTACTCTCTTTAAAGCTTACTGCACTACATTATACACATGGAGTCTATGGACTAACTACACGCAAAGATCGTACAGCACCCTTCGTGTCCAGTTTAACAATGCGTTCAGGATGATGTTGGGTCACCCTCGTTACTGTAGCGCGTCGACAATGTTTGCGGAAGCGCGCGTAGATTGTTTTTATACAACAATGCGCAAGAGAGGTACCTCCCTGGTTCGGCGGGGGAGCTCCAACAGCATGTTGGCCACGTTCGCGGAAAGGGTCGATTGCGCCTACATCAATCACTGCTGTGGGTTACACATTGAACGCAGGCAATGAAGCATCACTGCAAGCGTCTTAAGTATCTATTTGTTGTTTTGTTTGAATTATAAATTTAAATGTGTATGTATGTAATTGATAATAACAGTAAGATAATAAAGTGACTGTGTTTATGAATATTATTTTAAAAAGTCTATGAAACTTGAACTAAATGATTATTATAATTATTTTTTTACTTTCACGGGTCCCTGGAGACCCAGTCCTTTGATAGGCGTACGAGGAGCAGAAGCCAACTCGCAGAGGCTCCGTTGGACATTTATTATTATTATTCTCGTTTATTTATTTTTTTACATATACTTTATATTTTTAAATATTTCAATAAAAACATAAAAAAATACATTTAACAATATAAAAATAGTAGCCCACCGGTATCGGGAATAAGGTCTAAGCTACCGGCGGTCAGGGCTCCAGAGAGAGGAACCTCCTAAAAATACGAGCCGTGTCCAGAAGTATCGCTTTCTGAATCAAGCCCTTGACCCAGCTGCCTAACGAGAGCCTCCTGAGGTGTTGGTCGGGGCTCGTGGCTATTAAGCCGTTGGCTGTCAAAACTATCGGTACAATGATTGCGGAGTCCACTTCCCACATGTCGACAACCTCGCGAGCCAAGTCAATATACTTGATTTGTTTATCTTTCTCGGCATTCACGAGGTTCTCGTCATACGGGACGGTTATGTCTACAATCATTGCACGCCTCACTATTCGATCCACCACCACAATACCAGGCTTACTGGCAACAATAGTCCTGTCAGTGATGATGGACCGGTCCCAGTACAATGTGAAATTGCCATTATCGAGAACTGGGTCGGGCGCATACCTGTAGTACGTCACCTCCGACTCCACAAGAGAGTATTTCAGAGCAAGTTGCTGATGGATAATCCTGGTTACAAGGTTGTGCCTATGCAAGTATTCTCCATTAGCTAGACGAGAACAACCAGAGATAATAAGGCGAATTGATTCTCCCAGACGGTGACATGCCCGACATATGTCGACCGTGCCGTCCTTCACAATAAATCTCCGGTAGTTCCTTTATTTAATTTATTTATTTAAGGAACTTTTAACAAAATGTTACACCAGTTCCATCGTTCCGGTTTTCCTTGCCTTGCCATAACTTCGTCCATAATTGCACAGACAAAACCTTCGGTTTCTCCAAAAAGATCACCGAAACGCAGCCAGGCTACGGACGCTAGTTGGTCTACGTCGGACCCATGTAGGACCCGGAAAAAGCGTCCGTGAAGCTCCTTACTCTGCCATACCGCCTTGCGTTCGTTAATGTCAAGCACCACAGGTTTGCGCCAGTTCTCATTTGCGAAAGAGAGTAGGGTGAGTCCCTTGTCCACCGCCACTACATCTCGATGCATACCCACGTCGACAGCTGGGAAATATTTCCTGAGACTGCATATCTCGCGATTGTGGAGAGTCTTAGAATTTAAAAAGCCTCGACCTCCACACTTTCGCGGGATATACAGTCTCATTACCGACGACCGTGGATGATGCATTCGATATGCAGTAAGCAGTGTGCGGACCCGCCTATCCAGGGCGACAAGTTCCATTTGAGTACATTTGAATACGCCGAAAGAGTACATCAATACCGGCATGACCCAACCCTTGAAGGCGCGCACCTTGTTTCCGCCTGATAAAAGACTGTTAAGTATTTTGTTTAGGCGGCCAAAGAAGCGCTCCTTCAACGATTGTTTCATATCAACAGCATTGATGCCTAACGCTTCCGATATACCCAAATACTTGTAAGTTTCGGATGAGGAGAGGGATCTCAGCTTTATGGAATCCGAGAGTTGAGTTCCCACGGATTCCATAATCTTTCCACGCTTTACATGCATGACCGCACATTTGTCCACACCAAACTCCATCCTGATGGCGTTACTGAAAGTTTCAGTTACCTTCAGTAGCTCCATCAGTTGCAGATTAGTGGAGGCAAAGAGTTTCAGATCATCCATGTAAAGGAGGTGAGATGTAACCTGACCACCTCTCCTCAACCGATAGCCTAACTCTGAATTCTCTAGCAGTGTACTAAGAGGATTCAAGGCTAGACAAAACCAAAGCGGACTCAAACTATCGCCCTGAAATATACCCCGTTCGATCCTTATCGGTTCGCTATTCCTCTGGATGTTTCGACATCCTGGATAGCGAAGGACTGTCCTCCATTGCCCCATACACGACATCAGGAAGGTGCGTAATGTTGCATCAATTTTATACAATTCTAGCACCCTCATGAGCCATGTATGAGGTACCGAGTCATAGGCCTTCATATAGTCTATCTAGCATGTCAACAGATCCTGACGGGAACGACGAACCTGTTGGCTAATGGCCATATCAATAAGGAGTAGCTCCTTAGTACTGCGGGACCCATTCCTACATCCATTCTGAGAGGCAGACATGATGTTGTTGTTTTTAATATGACTATTAACCTTTGCCCTCAAAATGGATGTAAGAACTTTATAGACCGTCGGTAAACTCGTGATCGGTCTATAATTTGTAGGCTCCGCGGTACTACTTGGTTTATGGAGCAGGTGGGTTATTCCTGTGGTTAAGAACTGGGGTAGCGACCCAGACTCTAAGGCAGACTGGAATTGAGACGCCAAGCAAGTGTGCGATCTTGTGAACCATTTAATCCAGAAATTGTGCAGCCCGTCCGGCCCTGGAGTTCTCCAGTTAGGCAAACGACGGACTGCACAAGCCACATCTTGGGGGCTGATGGTAATTGCCACCATTTCTGGTATAAGATTGCACACGCGCTCGACCTCCCGAGTCCAATCGCCCTCGGTATGACTGACAGGCACCGACCAGATACTGCGCCAGAATGAACACATGGCGTCATCATCTGGCAGGTGCATATCAGTCACACCTTGGACCGGTCGCTCCCAATCCCTATATACCCACCTTTCATTACCTCGGAATGTGCGATTCAGGGTGTATCGCTCCTTTCGCCGCCTATAGCTACGAATACGGCTTGCCCATTCATACACCTTTTGCTTCAGGAAGTCGATGCGCTCTGTGACACGAGATATATAATCTCGGGGATTGACATCAGTCCCAGAAAACGCCCGTCTCACAAAGTGCATCACTCTAGGGCGACTGTTGCCCTCCCTGAAGCAGATCAGTTTGCCGCTTAGCGCTCTGGCCTCACCGATACGACGCTCGATCCTGCAGTGCCAAGATGGTACGGCTAGTTTTGCTCGTATAACTCTGTCATTGGTTATTTTGACATTAGCTACATGACATGCCGCTACAGCCGCGCAGTACATTATCGAGTGCGCATCAGTGAGGTCTTCGCAGTCATCAAAATTTATTATTATTAGTGAAATATAGGAATTGACCTGTTATTTCGGTAAACTACAATAAATATTGCTAGACGAGCGTGTTACAATAAACACCGATAATGTGTTATAAAATTTTAATAGTATTATAACACGTAAAGATAAAATAATTATTACTAATGGACTTTTATATCAACTTTAATTGCAACCTATAATTGATTGCATGTTTGGTAGTTAAGTAACCTTTTTCGCATATTCAATGGCACGGTTGTGTCAGAATAACCCAACTGAAAGTTAAAGTCGAAATGAGGAAAATATATTGCAAGAAATAGTTTACAATCAAGTGATGGTCATGGCAGAACACTTGGTTGACAAAGATGTGCACTTGATCCTTTTGCCTTTGAACCTGTTGCAGAATATATTGTTGAGTCCAAAGTAGCGTATTAAGGAAAATATCATATGTCCCAACAGCTTTACATCGCGTTTGGTGTCACTTTGTGCCGCGACCTTATTCAATTTTCTTTTTTTATATCAAATCTACGATTTATGTCATGATAAAGTTAAAAGAAAATACATTAATATTATGTACATTTTCTCTTACTTCGACTTTGTTTTGTTTACCATCGGATCAGTCATCAATAATGTCGTCAATGTGGTGAATACGAATAGAAATATTAGATCAGTCGTCAGATCAGTCATCAATAATGTCGTCAATGTGGTGAATACGAATAGAAATATTACTTTTGTTTTAAAAATCCAAGATGTTCACAGATTTCTTAATGTAAAGAAGAGCTTCAAGCGCTTTATCATTCTGAATTGGCTCAGTATTATCTCGGCTTCAGGTTTTTATATTTACATTATCGGTTATACTTGCATAAAACTTAGGCTTCCTCTTTATGATTTCTGCTGCGGGTTGGCTTCCATGTTGTTTGCTATTAACATGGTGTATACTACCAGACTAATTGGACTGTTACGCTACAAAGTTAATATGTGGAACAGTGAAGCTCAACAGATGGAGCGTTACGAAAGAGAATCTTATTGCAGGAATATGTTTCAAACTTATAAAAATATTTTGGAAAGTTAAGAGATGTACCGGTCTTGTTTCCAGCAAATGGTATGTTAATTTTCTTCTAAAAACCGAGTTATTTACTTTGGAGTTATAGCCTAAAAAATGATTTTTTTGCAGTTCGTTTATCACACTGTTGCGTTTTTTTGGCCATGTTTTGATCAAATTGCAAATAACTATTGAAGTTTTTAAATCAGCAGCAGAACATGGCGAGTACGTGAGTACCCCCAACCCCAGCTTTAACTCGGCAAATATTAAAAAATAATAGTTTTCTAAAAAAAAGATTGCACTTGAAGATGCGGAAAAAATGTTAATCTAATTGAAATTATAATTTTGAAAACTTGGGTGAAAATTTTGATGATAATGCAGTACAGTACTAAAATAAAAGTAACCATTATATTGACCTAATAAATCGGTGATACCAAATTAATATTGTATTTTTACAGGTTGCAGTAAGTTTTACGTTCATATCTTTGTATTACTTGGTGATAAAGAGTTTGATACTACAGATTATTTTAAGCCTATCTTGTGAAAAGTTCTATTTAGCGATGAATAGTGTTCCGGACTCATGTGCTCTCCTTTTGAATTCAACTTGTTCAGGTAATACATTTTTTAAACAACATTAAAAATGATATTTACTAGATTTTCTCACGGAAAATATGCCTACTGATAATGATAAAATGTGTCTCTGGGTAACCGTCAATCAAAATGAATAGCTACCAATTAGGTTAGTCATCTGCTTTTTCCCAACCTTATTGGGATCGGCTTCCAGTTAAATGGGTTTAGCCGAATACTAGTACTTTATGTAGTAAAACTGCTAATTAGACCTCCATAACCCAGTAATACAGTTAACACGGTACTTCTTGGTAAGCCTGGTCAGATTTTATGGCTTCTTACAATCCGTAAAGAATGCCAAATATCTACAAATGACGGCTAACGTACTTTCCGGGGCACGAAATAGTCCTGAGTGCTAATTTTACTAATCTTAAAGCAACATTCGCATATCAGTCGCAATCTGTCATAAATGTACATTAAGGTAATAAATACTAAATGTATGGAAATTGAGGCGTTTTTAGGGTTTCAAACAAAAAACGGAACCCTTTTATCTTCAGATCCACTGGACTGATTCTGTTGAAATTTGGTACTTATATGGACTTTTGTAACCCAAACACGGACGCGTTACGTAAATAATTACAAAACTAGAAAATTAAAAAAAAAAGGTTTTTGAACAACATTGTGTGACATATAAAATGAAAGGGCTTACTGTGAGGGTTTTAATGATATTTTTTCATAATTTTAAAATAAATGGTTTTGAAGTTATTCAAGAAATTAGACGAAAAATGACCATTCCCCCCGTATCTCCGAAACTACTGAGCCTAAAATTTTGAAAAACATGTAGATAATAGATCTATATCTATAGATTACAGGAAAACATATAAGAAGTGTATAGTGTTAAAGAAACATTAAAAAAATATCGTCCGGAACCCTTCGCACGCGAGTCCGACTCGCACTTGGCCAGATTTTTTGACAAATTATGACCGAGATGCGAATGCGAAAGTTGCTAACCTCTCAAGAATTGGGGCCAAATGGTATTTTGTCTTTCTATTGTCTTATGTGTGGAACCCTCTGGTGTGTGTAGTAGGTCACACATCCACAGACAGACCTTGGCAAGTGTTGCTTAATCTTAAAGAATTACCCTTAAGACTGTTATTAGTTAGCCACGAGCTCCTCATAATCTTATAACAATTAAGTTATTCATGTGAATATTACAAATGCTGAAAAAAAGTTATTCAAGAACATTAAACGCTTACATCGAGTTGCATTTGATAAAGTGAATGCCTGTGGAATTTTCTACGTTGATGCTACTTTTCCGCTTAAAAATGATGGCATGACTTACTAACTACACTGTTGTACTGCTACAATTTGCATTTTACGATCCAATTACTTTTCTAAATATAGCATAGTATTGGTGATGTTTCTTGTTTAAAGAAAAAATAAATAATTTTTTAATTGTGCAATGAAAACCTGTGTGGCTTTTATCAGAATGAATTTAAATTGAAAGGAGTTATTTCTACATACTGAATCCTACTAATATTATAAAAATTAGAAAGTTTGTATATTTGGATGTTTGTACAACAATCACGCAAAAACGATTGAAAGGATTTGGATGAAATTTGGCACACATGTAGCTCACATCCTGGAATAACACATAAGCTAACAACATGGCTGAATGGAAACTGAGGAAGAAGTGGAAATCCAGAACCGCTGCTGCCTTAGTACTTTAGATTCACAAGTACCAGGAGACGCCAAAGTATTTTTGGGCTAAATTTTTATTTTTTATCACAAGATAAGAAACATTGCGAAGTTTTTTCCGGGCTGGAATTGTGAACGCTAAAGATTCACAAGTAACAGGAGAACAGAAATATGTCGAGGTATTTCCGGGGTTTAAATTGTAAGTGGTTAGGATTCACAAGTACTAGGAGAGCAGCAACATGTTGAAGTATTTCCGGGGCTGCAATTGTAAGCGCTAGAGATGACAAGTACCAGGAGACCAGAAACATGTCGAGGTATTTCCGGGGCTTTAATTGTAAGCGGCTAAGATTCATAAGTACCAGGAAAACAGAAACATGCCGAAGTTTTTTCCAGGGTGGAACTAATACCGTTACCGTTAAAGATTCACAAGTACCAGGAGACCAGAAATATGTCAACGTATTTTTCCGGGCTGGAAAAATGAGCGCTAAAGATTCACAAGTGTCAGGAGACCAGAAACATGGCGAAGTATTTTCGGGGCTGGAATTATGAGCGATAAAGATTCACAAGTAGGTACCAGAAGACCAAAAACATGTCAAAGTATTTTTCAGGGCTGTAAAAATAAGCGCTAAATTTCACAAGTGCCCGGAGTGCTATTGAACCCAAATACGATATCTCTGCTGTGAGATTTCGAAGAGTCGGGTCTTCCAGAGACCATTTTGGTTGCAGCATCAGGTCGAAGTTATCAATTAAGGGGATACCTTTAGAATAAGGCCGTTTTTCGTTTTAACGTATCTTGTTAGGTACTTCGAACAGGGATGTGAGATTACGGTATATGCTTTTTGACTTTATGATCTAGTATCCAACTGAAGGAATACACGATACGAAGAAATTTTCTCGATAGAAAAAAATCACAAAGTTCGAAATATCTTTTTACTTTTTTTAGCTACAAGACGCGACGCTTTAGATTGATCATATGAAAATAACTTTATAGCATATAAAATAACCTTATCGAGGTTTCAACTGAACAGATTTCGATATAATAATACTTTTATGTTATCAAATCCGAAAATTTATTTTGGCACTTACGTTTTTTTATTCCGAGCTACACTCCTATTATCTTCATCTCATCTTTTGCCTTGCAAAAGTATTTGCATCTCTTTCATTTGTTCACTTCTTCAGATGCTCTGTGGAGCTCTTGCAGGCAGGACCTGTATCACTTTTCTGCAAATCGGAGCTGTCAGATCTTCGTAATTTCAATATATTTTTTTACAGTAAATGCTAATAGTTTAGCCGTTTATAGATAAATTTAGTGTTAAAAAATGTCTGCACCATGTAAATGTGTATTTTTATGACCTTGAACAATATAAAACGCAATATTTTTTTATCCGCACTAATTTTTGAATTATGTATAAAATTGGTATGAAATAAAAGAGCAAAACTAAATTAAGTACAACGTCGTTGGGACTTCCTACCTGAAGGCGACAATGGACTCGTTTACCAGGAAATGAATAGCAACGGCTTGAAGAAAATAACGTTTCCAAGTCATCACCTTTACTTGTACATACGTACTGTATCCTCCAATGTTCTCATCTCACAAAGCAATATTGGGTAAACATTATGTTTTCTATATTGGAGTGTCTGTTTATACAGCGTTATTCTTACATTTTAACTCAAGACACACACTAAAATAAATGTTTTCATTTTAGGATTGAAATACGTCAAACATCAATGTGTCAAGAATGTGTTAAATGTCAAAGGCAACAAGCCTAGGGAAAATTATGGAGTCGCGTTTGAATTGTGAAAAATGTGTTAAGTAAATACTAGCTTTTTACCCCGACTTTTCTGCGTGGGTTTTAGAAGTACCTACCAGAAATAAATGAAAAATATTTAATCCTACTAATGTTATAAATCTAAGTCAATATGATGTTGTTGTTGCTCTTGATATTTTGTGACTCTTTATCCCTCATCATTTCAGCCTTACTTCATATCGTACCACAGACATATTTTTGTAAAAATAAAATATTAGCCAGTTCAATTTAATTGACAATGACGTAATTTCAAAGCCTTAAACTTAAGGCTTTGAAATTACGTCATAACTAACTAGTTATGACGCATTTTCAACGTCTCATTAGATATATCGCCAATAAAACAGTATGTAAATCAAGCCTTCTCATAAAGTCGGCGAAAAAATTATTTTTAAATTATTTTTTAATTATTTTTAAATTTTTACCTTCCAAATTTGTTTAAAACGCTTACTTTCTTTCGCTTTTACGACAGTAAACATTACAAACATCAGAATAAGGTTAACATTTTTCCGCCATTCCAACCTATCAAAAGTCTTGGTAGACCGTATAGTTTACGAAGACAAAAACAGCACAATACAATATCAGCGTTTTATCTGAAATAAAACGCATATTAAAATACTTACCCAACTGGAAGCTTTCTTATGAGATCGATGAGAGAGTAGATGTTTGTTATCGCCTGGTGCTATACTGTAGGCCAATGTGATAAAGCAAGAAAGAAAGGAGATAGAAGAGAATTTAAACAAAGTTTTAATTAATAATTTATGCATTTATTTAAATAAACGTATAAAGCAATTCAATGAAATTACATAGATAAGTGTACTTTCTAGAAACTTTATCTATAACTACTATGTGTAACTTAGAAATATAATTAACACTTTTTTTTAATAAGAAATCATAAATTGTAATCATAAACAACCAATTTAAGAATATCTGTTCTAGGTAAACAACATTTTTATTTAGCAATGTTAATCAATTGGATTGAACAATTGTGTGACGTTTTGTGAATCAGTACTTCTCATTATTTCTCGTCTATAAAACTGCTGGAATGTATTAGCTGAACGCCAATTTCCACGTGCCAAGATTTCGTCGAGAGGATAATTTTGAAACCAGCTTTTGGAGGCTACAGCAGACCGGGTGCTACCTGGTGTGGCTGCAATGCCAGCTTCCCGAAACAGGGTCTTTACCCATCCTGCAATGGCTGTACGTGAAGCAGGTTTAGCCACACCTCTAATCGTAATAAATAAATTAGTTGATTTTGCCGCTTTACGTCTGTCGTTTAATAATGCTATAGTTTTTTCTGTCCAGTATATAGGGTTAAGGTTAGAACCATCGGTATTTAAAAGCAATTTCCAGCCGGATTGCCTATAATTCGTGCTGTCAGTTTTGGAGTCAAACCGAGGCCAAAATATTATACTGCTATCAGATTTTATGCAATGATTAGGATCAATATTAAGCAGAGTTAGATCGTGTATTCACCTACCAGAGCAAAGCAACGACAAAATTCCAGTATGACGTGATGTTTGAAATAGATTATTTGAATTAATTGTGTAATTATTCAAAACTGAAATTATTTATCAATATCCCAAACTGGAGGCTTTGTGACCTTTGGATTTTTAAGGGCAATAGATTTTAAATCATGTCTTACTAGAACGTGTGAACTTAACTGACCTCAAGTTTCAGCGTTACATAGTGTAGAAATTACCGATTTATGTAAAAGTATTGAATTATACGACAACTTATCAATTAAATATAAATCACATAAAAACTGCGCTAATTGTAAACCAGTGGGATTCATTAAGTTAAGGTTTTTATTACGGCACCACGACGTCCAGCGCTTCCAGGCTACTTCGTAGGTTTTTAGTGTAGATTTTCGCCAAGAATTCTTAAGCAGTGATAGTTGTTGAGCGTTCCATGTCTTTATCACGTCAGACCACCTCCACACTTCCAAACATCGAGGACAATGTTCTCGACCTGCGGTGGTGGGAGTCCCGTCGACGTGTCTATTAGGTATCTCTGTAGGTTTCTCAGATTTAAAGGAGCTGCGAGTGCTCGGGCTTTGAGATCGGCACGCCAGAATACCCTCTCCAATCGAGGTACTACTAATAGGAATATTCCTATCGACTGTTTTAAGTGAGACAGGACTTTGGGGACTAGGAAAGGTGGTGGGAATATCCACTCGAGCTCGTAATTCCATGGGGCACTGAAGGCATCGTGGAATAGAGCTTGAGGATCTCTCAGATCTAGGGACACGTAATTGTACACTACGTGAGCAGTCGCCGAGACAAATAGATCTACTATCGGGGTTCTCCATTTTGCAAACACTGTTTCAACACAAGTCGGTAGTAAGTGCCATTCTGGAGGTTGGCGAAGGCGCGATAAATGGTCCGCATGATTGTTGTATTTGCCTGGAATGAAGTGTATGTTGAAGTGTATGTTGATGTTGGTCTAACAAATTCAGAATTCGATAGGTTATTTCCAACAGGGATAATGTCCTCGTACGTCCTTCCTTTCGAAAGTAGGTGAGGTCGCAGTTCTGTTGTCACTTTGAATGAGGAGCGAACTTTGATGAAGCCATTGAACTTGGTTCTGAAGAGCATATAAAATTGCTAGCATTTCTTTTTCATTGCAATGCAGCGTTTTCTCTTCTTGCGACCAAGTTCCTGACAGAGCTAAATTGTTCGCTTGATCCGACGCATCTGTCGTCAGAAAATTTATTGGAGGAGGGTACTGAAGGGGTGTTGACCTTTGACAATTTTGGGCCCACCAGTTTAGTTCCTCTAAGACACCTTGTGGTAGTGGGTAGGTCTTTGATGGCAGGACTGGCAGCGAATTTACGAACATTAGTAACTGTCGATGATTGAGCCGACCCCGAAGGACAACAAAACTGGCATAATTTATAAGTCCCACTATTTTCTGCAACTCCTTTAAAGTTAACCGCTCTTGTTCGCCTGATTTATCCTGATAGCCTAAGAAAAGATTCAGGATATCTTTGTAATGATGTCCTGAATCTTTTCTTTTGGTAGGATTTTTTTATTTTCCCATGGTTTCTATAGTATCCCTAAATAAATTATCTTTTGAGGAGAAACAACAGATTTTACGAAATTTCCTGTCCACCCCAGGTTTGTAATATTTCTAGTTATTTTGACACGCTCGCGAAGCGTGTGAACAAAAATGGCGTGCCACTTTTTTACAAAAACTAAAAACTACCCGCAACCACCAGGAGGTGCCACTGAGCCGGAAGTAAGGAGGGGATAAAAGTACGAAAACTAGTAAGAAATCGATGGGAAACGGAAATGCCATCTCATATGAAAGCTTCCAGTGACGGTCAAGTAGTTTAATACAAGTATTTTTCCATGATTTGGTATAAGTCTTGAAGATGTTCCGTGGATGAAACAACAATCAGGATGAAACTATTTACTACTTAGCAATATGGGCCTGAGGATGGAACCAGGGTTATCCTACAGCCCCGGATTTGGAATGCCGCATATAATAGCAGCGGTGCTCATGTATACTTCCGATGGAACTTTACTGAAAGGGTCATTGCATCACATTTAGGGTCTCATATCAACCGAAAGACGTCCACTGATGGACATAGGCCTCCTCAAAAAGGGGGGGGGGTCGCCATAATCGCCACGCTTGGCAGGCGGGTTGGCGATCGCAGTGTATGGTTGAGTTTTACGGAGAACGCTGCTGCCCATTCTCTGGCGAGTCCCTTAGTCGCCTCTTACGACACCCATGGGAAGTGATGGGATGGTATTATTCTTTTACGGCACCATACGGCACCGGCCGACACTATACGGCATTAACGGTCTAATACTGATTAACTATGTCCAGCAGTGGACGTCTTTCGGCTGATATGATGATGATGATGATGACTGGTTAACTAGGTATTGAACTCTACTAATATGATAAAGATTAAAAATATTTGTTTTTTTTTTATTTGTGATGGGTTTGCTCTTGACTCTAGTCTAGGTCAGAGATGACCGAGACAAAGTCTACGATGGAGCGAGCTTACCCAGAAGGAGCCTGTTCACTCTAACTTTGAAGAGATTAGGGTTGTATGCGTTTGGAAACACGAACGCAGGCAGAGAGTTCCACTTCTTTGCTGTGCGCATTATAAAAGACGTTTGGAAACGCTTAGTGCGAGTTGGTGTAACAGCAACAAAGTAGGGATGGTAAGATGCAGTGCGTCTGGATGTCCGATGTTAGAAGGGGGCCGGTGGGTTGAGGTCGTGGAGTTCTTGGGCACACTCACCGAAGTACAATCTGTAGAAGACCGACGCAGCAGAAGCAGGCAACCTTACGGCGATGAGCCAAGCTATGCAGCTTGGCATCCACCAGTTTTACGTCACCGATGAGCCTCTTAGCTCTGCGTTCCACCGAGTCAAGCGCGGCAAGCTGATACTTAGCTGAGCCATCCCAAAGGTGGCTGCAATACTCCATGCAGGATCGGACTTGCGCTTTATTTAGGGTTAAAAGCTGTCCAGACCTGAAGTATCGCTTCACCCTATTTAGGATGCCCAGCTTTTTGGTTCTTCTACTTCGGCGCCACCATCGTGTACAAAGCCCAAACGGCTTTGTACACGATGGTGGCGCCGAAGTTGAGACTGGATGTCAACTCCATGCCTAGGAGCTCGATGTTTACAGGACGTTCGATTTATTTTTCACTGATACAAAACAATCTCCGGAAAATGCACGGTTTCTGTGGAAAAGGCTACTTATCTTTTCATTCGTTTTCATAACATGTGTAAATATTTCAATTACGATTAAAATATAACTTTTATACAACTGGTCCACTCCATACCTTCCGTATGCTTAAAAGTCTCTAGTACTATCTCTATCGCACAATTATGGCCATATTCTTAAATAGTCAACTGAATTAGTAGTTTTCAAAATAATTTGGGGCCATACAAAACATGATATAATTTACCAACGATTGTAAAAAATGAGTATTAAAACAAATCAATATTTTTCGTCACTCGATATTTTATTAAATTGTATTTTATCGACGTCCAAAATCACTGTTTATAAGAGTGCTGATTTGTGCTAATATTTTGACAGAAGAAGTTTATGAAGTTTGCGTGCGGGCAACATTGAATCAGTTGGCGGTTTGAATTAATTTCATGTTGTGGCGCTAGGTTCGATATTTCGGACTTTGCACATGGAAGCATGCGGGGACTGCGCGGTGCCAGGAGATGAAATCGGTGCTTTCGAGCTATCATTTATTTCAAAAATACGGCCTTAATTGTCATTTAACGATTATACTGGCATGCGTGAAGCACTTAATCGAGTAATCATACGCCAAAAATGCCTTACATCATTTTGGAAAAGAGCTAATACTCTTACACTTCTGAACCGATATTAACCAAACATATCTAAAATCGAAATTGGTCCATCCGTTTGAGAGCTACGATGCCACAGACAGACATACATACACAGACAGACAAACGTCAAACTTATAACACCCCTCTTTTTGCGTCGGGGGTTAAAAATGAATTTATGTTGTGGAGCAACGGTACAACACAGGCTCTCTACTAAAATAACCTATTTATCTTATTGATTAAGGTAGTGAGGCGGAAGATCAGGTGGGTTGAATGTATTAAGGAACTCCAAGGGATAGTTAATAGCATCATTTATTTCACTACAGTGTCCACAGATTTGTACTGGTATCCTAATCCTTCGAACAATATCAACAAAGTGTCATTAATGATAGAGGTTTGATCGTTCTTTGGTGTCAAAATCGCACGGTCACATAACATAACAACTGCATAGGTTTGCTGAAGTTGCGGAATTTGTTCGAAAGCGTCACCACGGCCCTGGAACGCAAAGGGAGGAACACGGTGCGTTTTAGTCAGTAAGTTCTGTTCCGTCCAGAGTGGGAGGAGTGATTTGATGACTTCGCACCCTTAAAAAAAAACAAAACAAAAATAGGTTTGCTAAGTAGGTTCTGGACGTCTGGGGTATATTTGGGCTATTAGATCATCAACCGTCGAAATAACTAAAGCAAGATCTGTTGGAATTGAAATCTTGTACCCAGTTTCAGGGTATTCTCCATTCCCTATTTTAAGAAGGAGACTGGAAAATTGTCCGTCACAAATACCGCCTTTCAAGTATACTTGCATGTTTTGAAGGTACAGTTTTTTTACTAAGGGCCATGGAGTTCAGGTTTTAATGCAAGCCATTAACTGTCATGAGACATTACAGCAAATTCATTCCAATTTTGTTTCAAATGACCAACAATTTCTTTACGAATTTTTATTGGTCTATCTTGTATCTAAGCCATTCAACAAATAAGAAAGCGAACGAAAAAGGCATGTGCCATCACCTACTATTGGAGCAATAGTAAAACTAATTGAGTTTCCATCTGCTCCTATTTTGATAAATGAACAGAAACAACAATACCTATAAATGTAAGAAAATAACGAAAACCAATTTAGGTACCAACAATACTATTAACTAAGAAATATTATTCAAACAAATCAAACAAATAAAAAATCAGAGCAATTGCTAATAATTCACAGACAGATTTCTAAGATTTAAATCTCACAATGTAAGTATCTAAGAGAATATGAATTTTCGAAGGAAAATCGAGGTTACATAATGAAAGTTTTTAAATCAAATTCAAATATTAAAAATATTGTTTTTGCATTTGGAATACTTCACATACACTTTTTAGCAAAAAAATCGAAACACCTCTGAAGTTTGGTTTTGTGTGACTTTTATGTATTTTTTTTTTCATTATGTTAACAAAAAAAAAAGAATGCCAGTTTATTGCGGATATTATAAGGTATTGAAATATTGGTATGAAGGTATAATAATATTAATATTTTCAATAATAACCGGCTAAGCGTGAGTCGGACTCTCGCACGAAGGGTTCCGTGCCATAAAACGAAACCGAAAAAAAATCTCGTTTCTTGGCCCCCTTTAATTTTTTATTTAATTTAATTTTATTATTTGTTGTTATAACGGCAAAATTAATACACACTCTGAAAATTTCAACTGTCTACTAATGTACTTGTGTTCCTGAGATACAGTCCGCTGACGTTTAGGAGCGGAGGCTTAGTAATGGGGTTTCGTTGGTTACTCTTTACTACGGAACCCTAAAAATTAAATTTCTTTAGCTATCGTGTTAATATGTTCAACAGGTATGTTTTTACCCTTTAAGAAGAATTTGTAATGTAAGAAATAAAGACCTAAAACGAAAAAAATATTTAAAAGTTTATCCAGTAACTTGTATTTCCTCTCCGGGCTCTAATGACTGCCAAGCGGTTCCTCATGGAACGGAATGTTTTGTTGTGGGATATCCCACCTTTTCAGTAGCTGGCCAATCGTCTCCGTCGACAGGATCTCTCGCTGTGAGTCGTCTTATCAACTCATCCCATAGGTGTTCTACGGGATTCATGACCAGGCATTTTGCTGGCTTGCCCATAACTGTAATACCGAGTTCGCTCAGGTATTCATTTACAATGCCTGCGGTATGATCTAGAAAAAATCCGTTTGGTAGGATCACAGAACTTATTTAAAAATCAATATTTAAAACAAAAAAATGTGATTAAATGCTGAAATTCCGAAGGCATGAATGAACATTGAAAATAATTTCTAATTTCATTTTCTGGATGAGAATTCGAAAATATTAATTCTTGTTTGGAAATGTGTTAACTGACAGCTATTTACTGGCGTATTTTTTATGGTTCCGTACCTCAAAAGGAAAAAACGAGTTTCGTTTTTTCCTTTTGTGGTACGGAACCTGCCTGTCTGTCTGTCAAAACGCTTTATCTCGTGAACGCGTGGAGGTATTGAGTTGAAATTAAAACCATGTACTCAGATTAACAGTCCCGTGAAGTGGTGAAATAAATAAACTTCTAAGTTTACGTTAAAAAAAGATACGGCCGTTTATGTTGTTATGTTTATAAAAAAAAATATTTTGACACTCTCAAGGGAATCAAAATATATAGGGTATTTTCCGTTGACCTAGAACTATGTTTGGCAAGTAAAACCGTCTTATACTACGCGTATAGGAAACACTCAGTCACTTAGTCTGACTTGCTCTTGACCGGTTTTTTTTAAAGTAGACCTGCTACAATTTGAGACTAGAGTTGTCTCTGTAGATTCAATAGTTTTCGAGATAAGACCTATCAAAATTTAGTTTAGTTTTTTTCGAACTTCGTAATATTTAGACGTCACTCAAATAACTCTAGCGGGATCTAGTTCCAAAAATGTGGAAGAGGCAGGAAAAAGCAAATGATGTCGATGGTTGAAAAGTAATCTTTTTCAACGCCCGGATTTTTTTCGACCTTGTAAATTATGTGCATCGCTAAGCCAAAGAAGCAGGATGTCGAGTCCCAACCACTAAAGGCATCGATGAAGAGTAAATCTCTGGAAAGCTCTGGTATCAATGAGGACTTTGAAGAAGCGATGCTTCATGACATCTGATGTTTTGCCTCTTCCACATTTTTAGAAAATGATGAATTTTGAAAAGCATAAAGCTTGTCGGAAACTAAATTGGTTCTGCAACACTAGAAAAATCTAGTCTCATATTGTAGCAAATTTAGTCTGCTTTAAAAACTTCCCAAACAAGTATAGTCAAAACTATGTAGTACTTTAGGGTTACAATCGCCAAAATCTGAAAAAATACTGAAAATTTCGCGGTTTTTTCGATTTTTAACAAAGTTTTGTTCGGCGCTCGAGGTCAGAAACTTGGATTATTCATTAGGCCAATGTCATAAACAAGTCTTCAAAAAATCAGAACTACCAGATTTGACGCAAAGTACCCCGTACTTTCAGGCGACAAGGTTACTAGACTAGAAAGCTACATCAACTTATAGTTGTCTATCTCTTTAACTTGAAACTTAATTTATTATTATGTCTATCTATCTATGATAAACAATCCTATTTTTTTTAGTTTTGGTGATGATTGACAAGTAGTAAAGGAAAACACAACATAGTAAAGGTTATATAAACGCCCACTTCAAATTTTGGAAGCCTTCAATTAAGTGTATTCGTTCCTTCTATTCAACCGTTCACATACAGTTCCCCTTAACCGTTACTATACCGTTCATTTGCTTTTAAATTTTCAATTAAAATGAGTTCCTTGGAGCTTGAGGCATATCATATCAGAAAAACCAGAAGGGGTATTCATGATTCGTTTCTGAGCAAAATGATCGATAAAGATGTGCAATCAATACTTAAACCTTTAAACCTAATGCAAATTGTTGTATTGAATCCTAAATACAACATCAAGAATAATCTCATACACCCAAATAATTGTTATAATAAGTTCATATTACTGTGTGGGGCCGTGCTGTATGTATCGACTTATTTGTATCGAAACATTGGAGTTTTACTCGACGAAAATCTAAAACGTTACAGTTTGATCGACTACCTGTTTTTTGCCTCTATTTTCAGCTCTGTCTTTTTCTGTGTGGGATTTATCATGAATTTTATCATTAATACTGTTCAAACGAAGAAAAACGTCACATTCGTTTTGACGTTTCAAGAAGTGCACAGATATCTCAATAGTGAGACCAGTTTGAAGTGGGCTATCATCAAAAGTTGGATTTATCCCGCTTCTATATTTGCATTTTATTTTATTTTAATCTTCTTCATGTTCTACTTTCAAATCAAACCACAGTTTATATGCATTTTCAATATTTTTTCATTGATAACCCTTGATACTAATAACATTTATGCTATAAGAATAATACAGTTATTGACCGACAAAGTAACGCTTTGGAATGAACACGTCTTAATCTTAGCAATCGATGATTGCAACGAAAACGAATGCAAAAAGATGTTTCAAGCTTTTTCACAAATATTTGAGTGTTACGATATCTTCAAATATGTTTTTCAAACATCGGTGAGTCATGCCTTGCATTTTTAAGATTGTGTGTTTTTTCAACATTTTGATCTTCTTCTTCTCGTGTGGGCAATTAAGTCTAACGCCCCACATATCATAGTCAGAGTTTCTAAACCACCTCAAGGGCCTCTGACATGGTTTATTTGACGACCGCATTTTGGCGGCCGGGACGACCGGCTTATACGTGCCTTCAAAAAGGTTATTCTGTACTTGCCCGAAGTACGGAATAATCTTTTTATCAGACAATCAGGTGATTCAAGCCTTCAATGTCCTTTTTTTTTTTTCGAGCGAAGAAAATGCCTAACGCATACCACATCATCCGGGGAGACGACGTGGTTATGTGGGACTTGCACCCACTACAAACTTCGCCTGTGCACCTACTTTCGCCTTGATGGGTGGTTCGCGAGAACTGATACGCATGGCATTCGCGGCTCATCCATCGTGGCCCACTTTTGGGCTCCCTCTTCTATGCCCGCCTCCGGGCTCCCTCTTATATCAGCGATGTCCGGGTGCACTGGGACATCACCACAACTCCAAGGACCTTGCGGCGTGGACGATAGAGTCCCCGATTTATCATCTGTAAAGCCTGCAATGTCCTAGCCAAACTGGATACAACTTTGCAAAGTATGCTTCCCGTGGAAATTGAACCCACGACCACCGGGTCATAAGGCAAATGCCTAAACTACTCGACCACGGAGGCAGTTGAACATTGTGCTGACTTTGAAGTAACTTAACCGTGTTAGTGTTGCCAAGAATCTGTTCAGCTTTAATAATAATATGTTGTAAAAATGTTCAGTCGATTAAAAAAAAAAACAATGTTGACCCTCAAAATTTGTCAATTCAATCAAAAGCTTCGTCACAATATTTCTTGTTTTTGATAGGTTATTATAGGATTTTGCTCTTTTTAGGTTGTTTATCACACAATGGGAACATTTTTCAACACTTTAATCGACTTTCAAGCGATAATTGACATTTACATTCTTTATTACAAATATGTGAGTACTAAAACTACAGAATAAAGTTTTTTTTTTATAATTTAACAAATAATTAAATTGTACTCATTGACTTTTTAGGAAAAAATACCTTATGTATCGCTAATAGTTAAGTTGTGGTTACTTAAATCTCTGGTTATTCAAAGCATACTTGGCTTATATGTTGACAAATTTTATGAAGCTCTCAATCATGTGAAGAATTCATGTTTGCTGATTTCTGCTTCTGATTGTACAGGTAAAGTAAATAATATATTTGCTAACATTGGTAGGTGGACGAATCATTATGTTAAAATACTTTTTATGGTTCCGTACCCAAAGGGTAACCAACGGAACCCTATTACTAAGCCTCCACTGTCCGTTCTTCCATCTGTTTGTCAGCGGGCTGTATCTCAAGAACCGTAATAGGTTGACAGTTAAAATTGTCACAGATTGTGTATTTCTATTGTCGCTATAACAACAAATAATAAAGTCAAGGTTTATGGTACGGAACCCTTCGTGTGCGAGTCCGACTCTACTTGGCCGGTTTTCATTCTGTGGGATTTTCTAAAGGCACGTGTCGTGGTCATTCTTGAGCACTAAAAGCAAAATATTTGTGACTTTATTAGTGAGATAACTAATGAAGAATGAGATTTTTTATGAAAGTAACGACAGTAGGCTAGTGCATTTATGGCATTAAACAGGTAATGATTCGGTAACTGTTGTTATGCGTATGAAATTGTGAAACCTGATTATAATAATTATGAAAATTATAATTACTAAATAATCTTCATTTAAAGTTGGGTACATCCGATAGAAGATTGACAAAAGTCCAAACGTCGACGTGTTGATCACACAAGACAATCCTTTTTTATTGTTTCGGAATGAACCTATATCTTGGCGATCGACTTACTTATCGTTTACTTTAATTCGTTTACAGTTCAGAAGAAGCTATGCAAAAATATCCTGCGAGTGCACCGCGCGTCATTCAGTAAAATGAGTGCATGTGGCTTATTCTGTATCGATATTTGTCACCCATTACGTTTGACGGCACGAATTACTAGGTACGCTGTCGTGCTTTTGCAGTTTGCGTTTCTTTAATCTCAGTAATATTAAAGAAGAATAAAATTGAGTACATAAAAAGACTTTTATTTTAAACAAGATGTTGCCCGCGACTTCGTTCGCGAGTAAGTCGGAAAGTAAAATGTTGTCACTAGATAAGATCTCTAATATAAGATGTATACGAACAACCAATATCTGGAATTGCGTGACTCCTCTTAGATTTAGGATTTTGGTAGAAAATTATGCAAGGCACTGGCTGTTTCACCACTTCTGTTCCAAATGCCCATCAGCCCTAGTAAATTTTCGTAATGACAAACGTTTTAATGATAACGCTTCTCTATACATCGATGCCTTAGTTCACAAATGCCTTAACCGATTTCGATGTATGTGGTATCGTTAGCAGCGTTGCGTTATCCAGGGTAACATGGGCTAGTAAAACCTAAAAAAAATGTAATGGGGTAGCCATGGATCATGAAAAAAACGGAAATATTATTTTTATTTTCATGAAAATTTGCGGACATATACTATCATCGTCGTCGTCGTCGTTCGTCATCGTCGTGTCGTCTAATTAAAATTTATAAAATAATATTAGGACAGCCATGGTTCATGAATAAAAAAAGGAACGGTTATTTTTTCATATATAATTAACTAGATACTTATACTATCGTCGTCGAGACAGAGTATATGACAGTAGTATTCATTCGTTAATAATTTAGAAACTACGTCTCTAAACTTACTTCCTTTCTAGGAAAAAAGTTTTGTTGTACGGATATTATCATAAATACTAGTATATGTATCAAAATTCTTCCGTTACTGAGATATTGCGTGACTGAGTGACTGACAGATAACGCACAGCCGAAACTACTAGTCGTAGGAAGCTGAAATTTGTCATGTAGGTTCCTTGAAGAGTGTAAGGAGGCATTAAGATACAATTTTACGAAATTCCTAAGGGAACGGGAAATAATGGACTATATGCGCGAATGAAGTCGCGGGAAAAGCTAGTTTTAAGATCTAGCTAGATTAAATCTGTCTTTTCACTTTCCACCGTCTTAAAAAAGATTCATTAGGTAGGCTTTGGAGCTCAGTAGGCCACTGCAATCACAATTTAACCAATCGGGGTAATATAGACTATCGACATAGTGAGATTGCGGTGCTCATGACTGAACCATGAACAAGATGGGTAATTCTGTTGAAATTTCCGGAGTGTGCATACACTGGAAATTAAGAACCCAAAACGCCACTAAAGCCGCGACTGTCTTGTAAACCGACTGGACACATAGGTACACTACCATTACGACCCACCATAGTTGAAGGACAGTGTCACCGTTGCGAACTATACGGCCATTTGGAAAGCCATTTGTAACTCGCTTTGTAACTCCCGGATACGTCAAGGATTGAGCCTGGCACTGCAAATTGCGTCCGTCTCCAGGACCGCATCCAATGCACAGTACCATTAAGTTGTATTCTGTGCGGACAGTTTGGGTACCCAGCTAGCTACTGCGCCTTCTCTAAAGCCCTCAAGCTCGCTCTAAAACTGGTGTAGCATGCCAACGTCCACCAACAGCGAGGAAGTCAATCTGTGAGGATCCCATCCCCCCAAGTGCACAACAGTGTTATCCCGCAGATTTGGTGGCTTCCTAGTTCCCGTCCATCACAACGCTAATGGGTTATCCCATTAGGCTGTCTGTCCATTGACGCGAGAGAGTAATGCGGAACCGAGTTGCCGATTTTCTGTCAATTGGTGCAGGTGCTGACTGCGTGGGCGGCGGGCGGCGGGAGATCAGTTATACACCAAATTCCCCGCTCCGCTTCCTCTCTTCGGTTCCCGGTTTTTTATGTTTTTTTTAACTATTTCGCAAATTTCTGTAAACTGAAGCGGGGCGGGGATATATTCAATTCCATTGGTTAATATTGGCACAGCTCCGCTCCACTCCTCTTATTTCTGCTCCATTGGATATTCAGCCTTACAGCGCCATTTCCAGCGCCTAGGCCTACCTACCGACCTAGGTCTAACTACCCCAGGGCAACGACTTAGTGTCACCCAGTTACCCTGGACGCCTATAAGATCTGTCTTATACTCGCCGCCAAACCCATGGTTAATGAGCTCCGGGAATCAGTAGGCAAACTCGATTTCATATTGGTCTGGAACCTGGATTTAGGAACCTGTGTTTGATTCAATAGATCTAAAACAGATTAGCTGTTACAAAACCGGAACTTTTAAACAAGGTTTCTTCAATGCCAATGGCATCTGCACCGTGCCTCTCTGCACCTTACCACGCCCTTGTCTCACCTTGAGTACTGTGCCTGTGAGCTGGGTGTGACTTGGCATCACAACCGATCACCATCGTTTCGGCTTATTACCATCTACCTTAGACTGCTGGTGACATTATATAAATGAAAATTATACCAGTTTGAACTGTATAACTATGTGATTTCCTTTGACCTTCCATCAGCTTTATGGAACCTCAACACATTCAGATCGATATTTGTTTAAGGTATTAAAAGAATAACTTTTTTAAGACGTTGTAAAAGTAATAAGTAAAGAAAAAAAAAAATTTTTTGTGGAATTCTCATGCTGTCGATAATAATATGTCGGTCAATAGATGACATTGCGTGTATCTGCATTACGTAGAATAATACGTTGATTGTTTCTAGAAAATTGCTACAATTCGTATCAGGTTTATGTGTCAAAACTTATCTACATTGGTCTTATACTTTTTTAACAGAATACAGATAAAGAGAAAATAGGTTCTGTTAGTTATACTTTAACAGTCTGGCTATTACATTTGGCATACTTGAATAAATGCTAAAAAAATATCCGAAATACAACAATAAAATGTTATGAATATGTAAACTAACTGCGATACATTTCATTTAGTTTGTACAGTTTGAATTTGCCGCGTAATAACTTTGATGTATAATCTATCTGTGAAATTGTTTTATGGTTTGATTCTATGGAGCGAGCTGTCATAATTGAATGACTGATACCACATGGTAAATATATAGATTATGTTAGATTACACAAGTGAGAATTTTAATGTAATTAGAATATTAATAGTGATTAACAAGAACTGGTGAAACAATTGCTTTAAATTTTGTTTCTCTTTTCAGGTAAAACTAGTGAATAATTAATGTCACAGAATGTTTTGTAAAACTGTTAAATCTAGTTTATGTAATAAAACAAAACTTGTCTTTTCAGAGCAACTCAATATTGGTTATAGTTTTACTGTTCATAATAATATCCAAGGATAATTATAAATTATCACATTATAAATATTTGAATATCTTAGGTAAAATAGGAATCAAAAAGTAAGGAAATGCATGAGTTAAATAAAATTCAAAAAATATTACGATTAGATTTTCGAACCCACACCAACTCTTTCGGCAGGCAGTCTTTAATCCGATGGTCTATGACTATTGTTGACAATTTAAAAAAAATAGCTGATCCCAACTAGCAAAAATATGTCGTGTAGTAGTCGCGGCAACGCAATTTATTCAGCATTTTGACTCCTAATAGAAGTCGTATAAACGTAATGAAAACGTTTATACAACGCGATTTGGGCCCATTTTATTCAGCAATTTAGTCAAATAGACATCGTATAAAGGTAACTTATTCAGCTAAATCGTCAGGTAATTGTCGCTGGGGTGACTGTTACAAGCTAAAGTTGCGCTATAACTGTAACTTATATGACTTTTATATGTCATGTTTGTCTTATTAAAGCGACCTGGAATACAAAACAGCTGAATAATTGTAAAGTAAATTAAGCAAGTGCGTCGTCGTGTTGTGTTTTAAAAATTATAATACATCGGTAAGTACAATTTATTTAGCAGACATGTTAATTTGTAGGTTGCACCAAATGTAGGTTCGTAAACTCACGCATAGGTTTGCAAAGTATTGCGAAGGTAAGTTTTCTGATGAAATATACTAGGTTTTATCATAAATATTTAACGCCCCCCTTTAATTCTTAGTAATATGAATACAATAACAAATATTTTTATATCAATATTCATTTGTACACCATTTTTACTGCTAACAGGCGGTATAATAGCTTCTTATACAGAAAATTAGCAGTATAAGCGCCATGATATCACACTTATTATATTTTATATTATATTTTTACTAGGCTTGTAATAGTCGTATAAATGCAACTTATACAACATAATAGCAGTACAAAAGCAACGATGTTGCTTTTACTCGACTTGTCACAAGAAAGCTATATAATATGCTTTTACTCGACATAAGCGTCGTATACTAGCGACTTATTCAGCAAAATCTTATATGACACTTTAGTCATATAAGGATGCTGAGTAAACGTTTACTCAGCATCATTATGTGATCAAAATGCTGAATAACTATAATGCTACATAAGATGCTTTTATACGACACGTGCTGAATAATTTACACTTACTCGACTTTTATAACACCGAAAAGCTAAATAAACTCAACCTTATATGAAGAATTTGCTCGTTGGGATCTTATTTATGTCAAGGGTTTTCGCTGCTCCATGAAAGTATAGCGTGATGATAAACATTGCTAAGGTTATACCTATAAGTATCTGCAATAATGTAATCGGTTGTGGCTTCTTAACACAATTCCTCACTTAACAGTTTGTAAAAATGTGGAATAAAACTTCAAATATTATTTTAAGTACGCAAAAGCCTATTTTATTTTTATTTTGACATATTATGGTGCAAAAATACAGTTCAAAAGAGAAAATACAAAAATAATATCTGTTCGACAGATATTTTTGAATATTGCTCATCCTCCATAGCACATAGCGTAATAATATATAGCCTATATACTGACCGTTTCTATAAGATTTTATATGCAAAATTTGAACAAAATCTGTTCAGTAGTTTTTGCGCCAATTGGAAACATACACCTCAAGATTTATTATTTTATTATGTGTATATAGAAGGTGGTAGTTATTCTTTGAAGTAAAAGCTAATTGTCTGACAACAGTGATCAAGGACATAAAATAGGGTTGATTACTGATAAAAAAAAAATATGATTCCGTTTAGTTCGTCAGTTAGATTATCGAAACATATTAGAAGCGTGTTTTTTGCTTTATCAAAGCAATTAAAATTGACAAAGATAAAACGCATCAAAGATCAGAAGTGAGGGCTTGTAACGTCACTATTCTGTTAAAAATTTACTTACAAGTGGCATTATACGAGTTTTCAGCGCACAGTATCATTTGAATTTTTTGTTTGCATGAAAAGAGAAAAAATACGTGGCCAATATTTTTTCGAAATTTATCTGACGGACTAATTACATTTTTAGTCTCTACTCTGTAAAGATGATTAACGATCGGAACCCGGCGTGCCCAACCAAGGCGGTGCGTGGGAGCGTATGGTGCGCTCAACGTGCCACTGCGAGAGAAGGCGCCGACGGAGGAGGAACTGAGGACTCTGCTCACTGAGGCCGACTTCTCAATCAACGCACGACCGCTGACACACGTTAGCGTGGACCCCCGCAACCCCGAGGCCCTTACCCCAAACCACTTCCTGTTGGGGTCATCAGAGGGGCTTCGATCAACGAGACCCTGCGACGAGGCTGACAGGAGGACTTGGCGAGCCAGTCAGGCGCTCGCCGACCACTTCTGGCGACGGTAGCTACGCGAGTACCTTCCAACCCTGTTACCTCGCGGTGAGCCACGCAACAACGTGCGCCCAGTACGAGCCGGCGACGTAGTCCTCGTGGTCGACAGCACGCTGCCCCGGAACACCTGGCTGATGGGAGTCGCCGAGTGCACGCATCGCGGACCAGACGGCGGCATCAGGGTCGTCGAGGTGCGCACCAGGACCGGCATGTTCCGACGCCCCGTGAGCAAGCTCGTCGTCCTGTCAACGGAAGAGGAGGCTACGCAGGCTGCGCCGGGGGAGAACTGTAGCGGACGCCGAGCAAGACTTAAATCATCCTACTAATATTATAAACGCGAAAGTTTGTATGTATGGATGTATGGATGTTTGTTCTTCTTTCACGCAAAAACTACCGAATGGATTTTAATGAAAATTTACAATAATATAGCTTATACATTAGAATAACACATCCTACTATCCTACTAATATTATAAACGCGAAAGTTTGTATGTATGGATGTATGGATGTATGGATGTTTGTTCTTCTTTCACGCAAAAACTACCGAATGGATTTTAATGAAAATTTACAACAATATAGCTTATACATTAGAATAACACATAGGCTATAATTTTTAAAGATAGTGTGTGAATTGTCCAAAATATAACGATAATGTAATTCCTATACAAAATGTTCATGGGTTTCGTAACTGTCAAACATTTAATGTTTATCCCACCGATACGGTAAACTCTCCCCTCAAATTTAAGAACGTATTTAAATACAGGTTTCGAATCGACAACATATATCTACAATATTCGGATAATGGCGTATTTTAGATTTGTAAAATGTAGAATAATGTCAGTTATGAAAAAGGATTGACATATATTTTGGTTGTCAAATATTAATGCGTGCGTTCAGAAATGAATTTATATTGAACGAATATGAATAAATTCGTATTATTCGTATCATGATAAAAAAAAACAAAAGTAGATAACTCGTACATAGGTTAACCTGATAGGAATTGTGGCAATTTGATGTAGATGAAATCGACTTATTACTTAACTAGCTGACCCGCGCAACTTCGTCTGCGCCACATTTTTCCTTAATGCTCCGCGCCCATTGTTCGTAGCGTGATATTATATAGCCTTTAGCGTTCTTCGATAAAACGTATCTAACACTAAAGTCATTTTTCAATTCCAACCAGTAGTTCCTGAAATTAGGGCGTTCTAAGAAACAAACAAACTCTTTAGCTATATAATCTAATCTTCTTCTAATATTCTAATATAATATAAAAATCTCGTGTAACAGTGTTTCTGAAAAAACTCCTTCGAAACGGCGTGACTAATTTATTTGGTAGGACTGAGAATAGGTCGTAGGCTAGTTTTTTTATTTATATGGCAAAACAACGTTTGTCAGGTTAGCTAATAGTAGTATAGATTCCAAGAAAAGCCACATTTTTTCTTTTAATATAGGATAAACTTTATTTTTCACTACAATTTACATAAATTATTTTACATAGGACAGATACCATACATAATTCAGGTAAGTATATACGTGTGGGAGACTGGTGCCTAAGCCACGCTCGAGGGATGTGTTTCAGAACACCAGGATCCCACCCCTTTACAATTAAATTTTATAAATTACTATCTGTTGCCCGCGACTTCGTTCGCGTGTATTTCGGATAGTAAAATGATGTCGCTAAGATGAGATATACGAACAGTCAACATCTAGCATTGCTTGACTGCTCTTAGAATTAGGAATTCGGAAGACTGTTATGCAAGGCATTGGGTGTATCACCGCTTCTATTCAAAACGCCGACCAGCCCTAGTAATTTTTGTAATGAGAAACGTTTTAACGATAACAAACACGACACGACACGATGTTGAAGAAAGTTCTTAGGGTTGTTAACACGCGATAGAGCTACATAAAGTTGGAGATGGGAAAACCAACCAGAAGAGAAGTCTACCCCCGCAACAGATAGAGTAAATTAGAGTTGAGACTCCGTTACCCGCATTTAGACTCTCATCCGTTCCGTTGTGCGTAGGACACCTGGCTTAGCCGGCCTTCCTCCGCCCAAGTGCACAGAAGCTTCCTGGGTGCGCCATAGGTTTCGCGGAGCGACCTCACCATTCCAAAATTTGTTCACGTTGGGAAGCAGAAGGAGAAGTGGGTACGGCTCCAGCACTACCACCTCGAAAACTCTCTACGCGAGTCCGCCTCTGGCGTCATTGCCTGGAATCAATGCCGTGATGCACTGGAGGGTGCACCCTCCACTGTAAATCCTGTGCCTGTAACAGATAATTTCTGGCTCTGAAATGGTCATGACGTATCATGGGCTCACTGGGAATTTGGTTAGTTATATGTGACTTTCAGCCGAGTGCCTTTGCAACTTTGTTATAGAAATTAAATATGTTAATACAAATTATTGAACTTAATCAGATGATATTTATCATTTTTTTTCCATGGACGCTTTCATAAAAATATTCTCCTTATTTTTTCCCAAAAACATTTGTCACTATTATCCGTATTGATGGTCTGCTTGGTCGGTGGGTTCCCCGAACAGGGAAGAAATAAATGAATGCTGAAGCAACGGAACAACACAGGCTATCGTCCAAAATAACCTAATTATCTTCTTGATTATGGTGTGTGCCGTCAGAAATTTTAACACTATTCGTAGAATTATGCGCATTTGAGTAGCCTTCTTATATCATGTTCGCATTTTTCTTCTTCTGCGTCGTTCCTTCACTGCTGAGGCTCGCGACTGCATACGACGTGTATCCATGCGGTCTTCTGCTACGGGCAAGCTCTGTGCGTGCTGCCTTTAACAGCCTTCTTTATGGCATCGAGTCATATAGAAGACCATACTGTTTTTGCATATGTGAAGTTTAATGTGTTGATATTATATTGCACTACATGGGTGCTATTCTTCAAACAAAAAAGTTAAGAAACTACTTTTTAAGTTTTTAGAACACAGTGAGACATCCGATTAGCCAATCTAATTCAAATCTTTTCGCGACTCCTCTATCATGGGACTTCGCCAGCTGCTCGAAGGTGGTATGACGTGACCCCTGGCCCTAGGCCCGTAGAGATTCATTATTAAGCAACTCAAGTTAAGCTTAGCAAATGTAAACGCGCGCCTGTTTACGAATATTCTAATATTAATAACACTGCGATAGTCTGCGAGGTCAAATGCGAAACGCCATCTATGGAATCTGAAGTTGAACTGTCAAAATATTTAAAGACTTAAAATATGTTTTGACGTAATTCTCATGCTGTCGTAAGTAATGTTTGTGTCAATAGATGGCATTACGGGTATCTGCATTAAGTAATAAGTTGATTTCATCTACATCAAATTGCCACAATTCCTATCAGGTTAACCTATGTACGAGTTATCTACTTTTGTTTTTTTTTTATCATGATACGAATAATACGAATTTATTCATATTCGTTCAATATAAATACATTTCTGAACGCACGCATAAATATTTGACAACCAAAATATATGTCAATCCTTTTTCATAACTGACATTATTCTACATTTTACAAATCTAAAATACGCCATTATCCGAATATTGTAGATATATGTTGTCGATTCGAAACCTGTATTTAAATACGTTCTTAAATTTGAGGGGAGAGTTTACCGTATCGGTGGGATAAACATTAAATATTTGACAGTTACGAAACCCATGAACATTTTGTATAGGAATTACATTATCGTTATATTTTGGACAATTCACACACTATCTTTAAAAATTATAGCCTATGTGTTATTCTAATGTATAAGCTATATTATTGTAAATTTTCATTAAAATCCATTCGGTAGTTTTTGCGTGAAAGAAGAACAAACATCCATACATCCATACATACAAACTTTCGCGTTTATAATATTAGTAGGATGCAGATACCCGTAATGCCATCTATTGACACAAACAGTACTTACGACAGCATGAGAATTACGTCAAAACATATTTTAAGTCTTTAAATATTTTGACAGTTCAACTTCAGATTCCATAGATGGCGTTTCGCATTTGACCTCGCAGACTATCGCAGTGTTATTAATATTAGAATATTCGTAAACAGGCGCGCGCTTACATTTGCTAAGCTTAACTTGAGTTGCTTAATAATGAATCTCTACGGGCCTAGGGCCAGGGGTCACGTCATACCACCTTCGAGCAGCTGGCGAAGTCCCATGATAGAGGAGTCGCGAAAAGATTTGAATTAGATTGGCTAATCGGATGTCTAACTGTGTTCTAAAAACTTAAAAAGTAGTTTCTTAACTTTTTTGTTTGAAGAATAGCACCCATGTAGTGCAATATAATATCAACACATTAAACTTCACATATATGCAAAAACAGTATGGTCTTCTATATGACTCGATGCCATAAAGAAGGCTGTTAGAGGCAGCACGCACAGAGCTTGTCCGTAGCAGAAGACCGCATGGATACACGTCGTATGCAGTCGCGAGCCTCAGCAGTGAAGGAACGACGCAGAAGAAGAAAAATGCGAACATGATATAAGAAGGCCACTCAAATGCGCATAATTCTACGAATAGTGTTAAAATTTCTGACGGCACACACCATAATCAAGAAGATAATTAGGTTATTTTGGAAGATAGCCTGTGTTGTTCCGTTGCTTCAGCATTCATTTATTTCTTCCCTGTTCGGGGAACCCACCGACCAAGCAGACAATCAATACGGATAATAGTGACAAATGTTTTTGGGAAAAAATAAGGAGAATATTTGCATGAAAGCGTCCATGGAAAAAAATGATAAATATCATCTGATTAAGTTCTATAATTTGTATTAACATATTTAATTTCTATAACAAAGTTGCAAAGGCACTCGGCTGAAAGTCACATATAACTAACCAAATTCCCAGTGAGCCCATGATACGTCATGACCATTTCAGGGCCAGAAATTATCTGTTACAGGCACAGGATTTACAGTGGAGGGTGCACCCTCCAGTGCATCACGGCATTGATTCCAGGCAATGACGCCAGAGGCGGACTCGCGTAGAGAGTTTTCGAGGTGGTAGTGCTGGAGCCGTACCCACTTCTCCTTCTGCTTCCCAACGTGAACAAATCCTCGGAATGGTGAGGTCGCTCCGCGAAACCTATGGCGCACCCAGGAAGCTTCTGTGCACTTGGGCGGAGGAAGGCCGGCTAAGCCAGGTGTCCTACGCACAACGGAACGGATGAGAGTCTAAATGCGGGTAACGGAGTCTCAACTCTAATTTACTCTATCTGTTGCGGGGGTAGACTTCTCTTCTGGTTGGTTTTCCCATCTCCAACTTTATGTAGCTATATCGCGTGTTAGCAACCCTAAGAACTTTCTTCAACATCGTGTCGTGTCGTGTTTGTTATCGTTAAAACGTTTCTCATTACAAAAATTACTAGGGCTGGTCGGCGTTTTGAATAGAAGCGGTGATACACCCAATGCCTTGCATAACAGTCTTCCGAATTCCTAATTCTAAGAGCAGTCAAGCAATGCTAGATGTTGACTGTTCGTATATCTCATCTTAGCGACATCATTTTACTATCCGAAATACACGCGAACGAAGTCGCGGGCAACAGATAGTAATTTATAAAATTTAATTGTAAAGGGGTGGGATCCTGGTGTCCTGAAACACATCCCTCGAGCATGGCTTAGGCACCAGTCTCCCACACGTATATACTTACCTGAATTATGTATGGTATCTGTCCTATGTAAAATAATTTATGTAAATTGTAGTGAAAAATAAAGTTTATCCTATATTAAAAGAAAAAATGTGGCTTTTCTTGGAATCTATACTACTATTAGCTAACCTGACAAACGTTGTTTTGCCATATAAATAAAAAAACTAGCCTACGACCTATTCTCAGTCCTACCAAATAAATTAGTCAGGCCGTTTCGAAGGAGTTTTTTCAGAAACACTGTTACACGAGATTTTTATATTATATTAGAATATTAGAAGAAGATTAGATTATATAGCTAAAGAGTTTGTTTGTTTCTTAGAACGCCCTAATTTCAGGAACTACTGGTTGGAATTGAAAAATGACTTTAGTGTTAGATACGTTTTATCGAAGAACGCTAAAGGCTATATAATATCACGCTACGAACAATGGGCGCGGAGCATTAAGGAAAAATGTGGCGCAGACGAAGTTGCGCGGGTCAGCTAGTGTATATACAACGTTGATACGACAGAGGGGCATTAAATTACACTACGTATACTATACGTGTTTAGTATTAATCCGATACGGTATAAAAATAAAAAGCTACAAAATTGAGATTTTTTTTCTTTCAAACAAACTAAATAGCTTACAAATCAGAGTAAAACGCAACCACCCTGTGCAAATAAATTCAACTGACCTAGGGAAAAGCGGCAACGTCGCGCGTGCGCCTGAGCGCGGTGTGGGTATAATTGTGGTCGGGCGGGCGGCCGGCGGTGGCGCAGGCGCGAGCTTAGGCCTCCGCTCGCGCCCGCTTTTATGATAGGTAAGGTTTTGAAGTAGGTACGCACACAACAACAATCACAACAAAAACACTAAATTTTTAAATTCTCGATGTGTGGAGGACACATCGACAATTTAAAAATTCACAATTCACAAAAAAAAAATCACAAACATACCTAATTCACAATTAAAATCATGTCCGTGTAGTCTGCCGCCGTGTTAGTTACACGATGCATTGTTGAACACTTTAATTACACGCACACACAACCAAAGTTTAATTACGTGTCCTATCACAATAAAAAACAGTCGATCACAAAAAAAAAACACTAACACTAATAATAATAATCCCAAGTTACGTGTCCTGTCACAATAAAAAAAGAAATACTGTCTTAAACTTATTTAGTATCTTATCACAATAACAAAACAAAATCAATTGTCTGCGCGCGGGCGCACGCAGCAGCTTCCGTGTTACGTAACATACTTTCCAGAAGGAAGACATCGGCACACTGAGGCCCCACTTACCGATCGCAAATATCTAGAATGCAATAACAACACACTGACCTATTTCTATTTCTTTTAAGCGCGGTATGTTTTGCTATGATTGTCACTCTCGTAATGAAAGTGCAAGTGTGTGTTTATTGCTTCGTTTTTTGCATTGCTATCTTTTTAGTGAAAATTTGGTTGTACTTATGAATTGCGTCGGAGCGGCAACAACGCATCGTAGGTTTTACTCGATTTATCGTTTTAAGGTGCATGACCGATGCGTAGGCATAATCAGCTGTTAGGAAAAAGATACATCGTGTTCAATTGAGGCAAAAACTTAAAAAAATATTTGCGACTAAACTACTGCTCCTATTTAATTGATTTTTGGTACAGAGCTTGGAAATGGTACCTAGTATAGGCAGTTTAAAGGAAAGCCCCTCTGTCGTATCAACTCGGTATAATAGGCTATCACGGGGTATTTTAATAAAGTATGTTAAAGTACGTAGTAAGTTAAAGTAGGACAAAATCATGTAGATAAAATCATCACGTGCTATTTTTCGAGCGGGATTAAAGGTCCCTACAGATGGTCAACAGATGTGGCAAACAGCATAGCGCGTCTGCACGTTAAGTAAGAACAAAGAAAGTAACGGGATACCGCGCAATGTTTTAAGAGAGTTTGTAGCGTGGTTTTTTGTTAAAAGTAGATTCCTAGCTTAATTTAAACAGGAAAAAAGTTAGTTTCTGTGTTATATTTCAAAGTAAGATAGAAATATAACCTGAAATAAACCATGTACAACAAAGTAAATAAGTAGGTACATATTTAGAACTAAGTATGATGGACTTAGGTTTCTTTCTCTTTTGATTATAAGTATGTTTCAGTGTTTATTCCAAATTAGGACAGGAATAAAACCTGAAAATAACTAAGAAATCTATAATAAATATGTAAATCGTAGTAAATAGAAGCAAATAGAAAGTAAGCATAGTTAGAATCAAGTAGAATAGACATCAATTCTTAGTTTGTTTATAAGTAGGTTTCAGTGTTTTATTCCAAAGTAGGACCGGAATAAAACCTGAAAAGAACTGAGAAATGTGTAATAAGGTTGTATATAGGCTAATGCAAGTAGGCACGTAGCTTATAAATCATGTATAGTAGTGTAAATGGTAGGCGTGTGTGATGCAGAATGAAGCAAGAGTGTGAAGGGGTGAAAGAAAGTCCGAAGTAGGTACACAAGAAGAAGAAAGAAAGTTTATTTCACAGACAGAGGTTACAGTTCACACGCACAAGAGTTCCACTAAGAATAAGGAGAAGGATTGGTAGAAAGATAGTATAGAAGAACGAAAGCAAGCGAAAGTACAGTCAGATTCCAGCTTAATGTAGGCGCGGCGCGGCGGAGCTAAGTGACTACACAAGTGATCGCAAGTAGTCGTACCGGCGGTGCGTGGCCCATCACCCAGCACCATTCCTGCGCGAGCGCAAGGAACCGATAGTGCCGTCCCGCTCGCGCGGTTGCTAGAACAAAGGACGTGTCACAGCTTCTAATGTAAAAAATCTGTTTGTATCTAAAATGTTAGTGACAGAAAATTATTTTATTTTGATTACCGATTCTATACAATACTAGGTGTAACATATAAGCAAAGTAAACTATTACTTTGCTGATATGTATTCTTGGAAACTAAACGATTAATATTTTTTTTAAAAACAAAAACTTTACAGCTACAATAGAAATTTAATAAAACAAAACAAATGTACACTTCCACACGATATTAAAATTAAAAAGTAAAAATGTCGGTCGCAAAGACGTGTTGCTTGGCCGGTGGTTCTCGAACGAAAAAGGGGCGCGCTGTTTTTTTTTTTTTATTTTTATGTGTGGCCTCTCGCAGGTCAACCTAGGAGGTTGTCGACTGCTTAACCGGACTTTCCTGTGGTGGCCTTAATATAAATATTAAAGCCTCCAGCCAGGGCTTATTTTAAGGGGCGCGCTGCGGTCGGCACTCCCTTTTATACCAACTGATGTCTTCTATTTTTCCGGCTCACAACACGGCCTCTCCTGACAGGAGGCCGTCCCGGGCTCCTTGATGTCTTCAGCTCTGGTAGTCAGTTTCCAGCACGGGCATCGATGGTCCTTCGTCCGCTGAAGGTCCCTCAGGCTCGACGTGAAGCTGCTGTGACTCAGGCTGGACCTGATGTTGCAGTGGCTCAGCCTCGGTGGAGCAACGCAGCGTCTCAGCCTGGATCCCAGAGGTACCAGGTTGTGGATCGGGAACAGCCTGATCAGCTGACGAACCCAGCTCAGCTCTAGCCAGTGTAGACTCCTCTTCATGGTCTGCATCTGCACAGAACATAAAAAGCGTATGCCTAACACACGACAATACATACACAAGCGTATACACACGCTTGCTTTCAGATACATGGTAAGCCATCGAGATAGAGGCACTACGTGAAGCTTGTCTCGATGCAAACACACAAACAGTCAGGGAAAGAGGCACTACGTGAAGCTTATCCCAGTAAAAACACATATGGGAAAGAGGCACTACGTGAAGCTTATCCCAGTAAACACACATATGGGAAAGAGGCACTACGTGAAGCTTATCCCAGTAAAAACACATATGGGAAAGAGGCACTACGTGAAGCTTATCCCAGTAAAAACACATATGGGAAAGAGGCACTACGTGAAGCTTATCCCAGTAAAAACACGTATGGAGCTTCATACTTAAAAGAGCCATAAGGCAGTCACCATCAAAGTAAGCAGCACATACTTGAGGAGTCCACTCTCCACGCCAAGGAATCATGTATTCCGCGGCCGCCTGCGTATACTTTCCATACAAGCCGGTCAAAAGTTGGAGCTCATAGCGTCCTTGTGGCAGGGTTTTCACGATGCGGTAGGGTCCACGCATACAGGAGTTCAACTTGCCAGTTGATTGAGCCTGCTTTCGAACAAAAACTAAACCATTTAGTTCAAACACCCGGGGAGGTTTCCTCCCTTGATTGATGTACACATCTTGTTGGTGCTGATTCTGTTTAAGTCGTTCCGCTGCTCGCTGTCTACTCATTTCACGTAGAGTTTCTCTGTTAGAACTGGAACCATCGCGCGCAACATCACGTACCAGGCTTCTTATAAGTGGAGTTGCTGCTTCAATACTCGCCAGCAGATTTAGGGCAGAGTATTGCGTAGTTCTATGCTTGGTGATGTTCAGTACTAACTGAATTTCCTAGACAACAGTCGGCCATGCGTTTTGTCAGTAATTAGTTTCGACACGAATCATATTCAAAACCGTTCGACAATAACGCTCGACTTGCCCATTTGATTGATGCATCTCGGGCGTTATAAAATGCGTATCACATCCCATATTCTTAACCCAATTAAGAAATTCCGCGCTTTGGAACATGCGGCCTCTATCGGCTACTATTAATTTAGACACCCCAAATAGCGATACCACATTAGTAAAATATTGCTTTAGCTCATTTGCGTCCTGCCGATACATTGGGTAAAGGAGACAAAACTTGGAAAAGGCATCAATAACTATTAGGACATGACGGTACCCATCGGCTTCGGGAAGCGGTCCTAAGACATCCATGTGAATGGTTTCAAAGGGTAAGTCTGGCTTTTCCCAAGACTTAATAGGTTGTAGTGGGGCTCGTGCAACTTTCTTATGCGTGATGCACACCAGGCAATGTGAAATGTACTTTAAAACAAAATTTCGTAACCCAGGAAACCAAAAGTGCTTAAGAATTAAATCAACCGTTTTATCGACCCCAACATGGTTGTGTTCGTCATGAAACACACGCAAGAGACTGAGTCGATGACCCTTAGGAATGTAACAAAGAAAACGGGAAGACTCACCAGTAGGGGAGTGCTTTACATAGAGAATATCGTTCTTGAGAACATATCGCGTGGCATCTAGTTGCCCGTCATTTAGTTTTTGTATTAGAACTTGAGTTTCTTCGTCGGCAGCCTGTGCAACCTGTGCCCAATTCTGAGGTTTCTGAACTGAACACACGTTGACAGGATTCCGACTTAGATAATCAGCGTGAGACATAAGAGTACCTTTGCGATAGTCCAGGCCAAAATCAAAGTCTTGCAGGTAGACCCACCATCGAGCTACCCTGGGTAATAAATCCCTCTTGCGCTGTGTGAGCTTCAACGCATCTTCACTGTCGTTACAGTCTGTAACGACAGTGAAGTGCACACCCACAAGGTAAGGTCTAAAATGCTGTAGAGCTTTAACCACAGCAAGGGTTTCTAGCTCATACGAGTGGTACCTACTCTCAGCGCCCTGTGTAAGTCTGCTAAAGTAGGCAACCACTCGCTTTTGATTACCATCATGCACTTGGAACAAGACAGCTCCATAACCAATAGAACTAGCGTCTGTATGAACTTCTATCGGCAAGGAAGGGTCATATATTGCTAGCACAGGTTCCCTTGTGAGGCACTCAAGTATTAATTTACGAGTAGCCTGCTGTTCTTTTCCCCAAATAAACGCTACACCTTTCTTAGTGAGAGCAGCAATACAAGCTGTCTTCTGAGCGAATACTGATATATATCTACGGAAGTAGCTGGCTAAGCCTAAGAACTGGCGAACCTGTTTCACATTTTTTGGTTCTGGGGAATCAATTAAAGCCTTTATTTTGTTAAGGCTCGGTCGTACCTGACCTCGACTAATTCTACGTCCTAGATACTCGATTTCAGTCGTTAAAAAGGAACATTTTTTTCAAATTGACCGAAAATCCTGATTTTGTGTGTTCTTTTGTTTTGTGCTTTAAGTACCTGGTACAAAAGGTCGAACCCCTGGTCTATTGTCTGACTCAAAATAAATATGTCATCGATATAGACAATTACATCACCAGAATCAATAAATTTGCGAAGTGTTTTTGATATAACTCGTTGATACACCACCGGGGCGTTCGCTAATCCATAAGGCATCTTTAGGTATTCAAAATGCCCTCTAGCGTTACGAACCCGGTAAGTGGAACGGACTCCTCGTGAAGGGGTATCTGATGGAAACCAGTTGCCATATCGAGACTGATGAAGTACCTGTTACGTCCCAGTCGGTCTATGTAATCGTCAATTCGCGGTAGTGGGAAACGATCTTTGACTGTGATTTCGTTTAACTTGCGGAAATCTACGCACATCCTCTCGGATCCGTCTTTTTTCTTGACCAATAGAACCGGACTTGCGTAATTGGACTCGGATTCGCGAATAATACATTTGTCGATTAAGTCTTTTATTATTTCGCGAACGCGAAGCGTTTCCGTATGAGACATTCGGTAAGGTCTGTAATGGACAGGATTATCATTGCTCAGTCTAATCGTCATACACCCTGTATTCACAGTTGAAGTCGCGGTACCGGATATGAAATTTGCTGAAAACTCGTTTATCATATTGAGTAATCGTTGTAATTGTTCACCTACAAGAGGCGTATTAATTGGTATCAGCTCATCGTCCCGAACAATCATTACATCTTCTACGCTGTCGAAAAAAACTGTGTTAAACCGTCGAATTCAATCGGTAGGGTGACATATGACGTGCTTTCGATTTCCTGACTTCCCAATCCCCGTCACACCCGAAAAGCTGGCTTATGCGAACAATTGAAATGTTTCAGCAGCGATGAAAGCGATATGGTCGATCCACTATCGATTAACACATCTACCGGTATTCCCTGAATAACGGCTACTACGACATCATTATTGCGGGTAGTCATATTTTCTCTACAAAAATTAACATTATTTTTGTTGCGCGACTCCGTTTTCTGTTTTGCGAAACAATTATCTACTTTGTGACCAGGCTTTTTGCAAAAGGAACAAGGTTCAGATTTGGGCGGCACGAACATTGGTTTGGAGACGGAATTATTTGACTCATTTGAATCGACTTTAGGTTTTTGGTTGCAAGAAGCCTGTCTATGACCCGTCGCTCCACACGAAAAACACTTGCCCTCCTCAAGTCTACGTTTTCTTGTCAAATTATTCGCGTGATTACTTTTAGCAGAATTATTTTGGAGGGTAGAACGTGAACTTTGTGTCTTAGGCGTAGGTGGTTTTACATAAATAGATAAAAATTCAACAATGTCATTTGGCGACAACTAGCATTGGTAGCCGATGCTCTAATATGAGGATCCATGATACCACGAACGACAATCGCAGAAATGAGCTCGTCACTGAGTCCGCGTACTATGCGCAATCTAAGTAATGAATGTCGGGCGTAATCCGCATAGGTGGAATAATTATCTGAATTTGTATTCATTACATCAAATAAAATATTTGCAATATCTGGCGTTTTCGCACACAACGGCGTAAATTCCCTTTGAAAACTACTCCAGGTACGATCACTCGAAACCCATTCGCTTAGCCATGTACGAGCATCACCTCTTAAACAGTTGCCTATTCGCGACAGACACTCATAATCATTCCAATTATTTAATAGTTTTGCCTGATCGACTTCGTCACACCAATCACTAATATTATTGAGACTAGGGTCAAAACTAGAAATAAAAAAATGTTGGTCAGATCTCACCCGGTTTCCAATGGAACGGATGGCGTCGACTATGGGGTCCGTTGCGGTGACATCACTAGCAGCGCTGGCCTGTTCCGACAAATACTCCGCCATTGGGCCAGCATGGACCACACTGGACGGCACAGACGCCAGCGGTGGCGTGCGTGAACACGGCGTGTGCGCCGATCGCCTCGGCAACGGAGACTCGACAACACGCTCGGCATGGCGCCGCGATGTCGGGGTCGTCTGGCGCCGGCGATGCGCCGCGCTCCGATCGCGATGATTTTTGTGGAGATACCATCTTTTCGCGGGAGCGCTTCGGCTGTGCCACTGATGCCTGCTTCTCCATTTCCTCTAAACGTACTCGCATTACCTTTAGTTCACGCGGTATGTCTCGTTCTGGGGTCTGCGTATGATCCCGTCGTCTGCTGTGTCGCTGACCTAGCTCACGGCTGTGGCGACGACTTCGAGAGCGATCCGACATTTAAACCACACAGAACTAATTTAAATAACAGAAACAGAAATTGGATTGAACCCCACTTCTGATCTTGGAAACTAAACGATTAATTATTTTTTTAAAAACAAAAACTTTACAGCTACAATAGAAATTTAATAAAACAAATGTACACTTCCACACGATATTAAAATTAAAAAGTAAAAATGTCGGTCGCAAAGATGTGTTGCTTGGCCGGTGGTTCTCGAACGAAAAAGGGGCGCGCTGCGGTCGGCACTCCCTTTTATACCAACTGATGTCTTCTATTTCTCCGGCTCACAACAGTATATAAATTATTTTTGACTTTAATTTTGAACAAATCATAATCTGTATTTAATTTTAATAGAAAATTTTATGTTAAATACAATATTATATGTATGTCACTACAGTTGATAAGACTAATGTAGGTTTTATTGTGTACTTTTGTAAAGCTTTCTTAGGTAGAATTAGGAATTTACGTTATGAAATTACAGCAATTGTATAAATTCAGCTTAGATGTAGGTTAGGTAGGACATATAATTACTACGTGCAATGTAAAGTACTGTTGTTTAGGGTTTAGACATAAGTAGTTATTATTTCTTGGTAGGGTTTCATGTGAAATCTAGATTAGATTTTTTTTACTCCCCTAGATATAAGTATATGAGTAAAAATCATTGTAAGAGGGCACAGAGCGTAGGCAAGTCCAACATTTCCGGAGTACAAGCGTAAAACAACTAGGTGATTTGAAAATATCTAGGTGTGATCCTTGACCAAACCCTTAACGTATCTTCTGTGAGCACATGATGGCGGTGCGCTCGCGTGCTGCCTTCGCTCTCGGTAGGCTCCACTCCATGCTGAATGAACACAGCAAACTGTCCCTCAAATGCAAACTACGCATTTATACCACGTGCATTCGCCCGATCATGACATGTGTGTGTGCTACATTCGCCCATGCAAAGCCGAAAGGCCACGGGTGCCCCGTGGTTCATTAGAAATGAGCGACTTCATGTCGACCTCAAAGTCCCGACCATCAAGCAGTTCATGAAACGCCTTACAAAACGTTTCATCGAATCTGCCGAAAAGCACCAGAACCCACTAATCGCATCGGCTACCCGATACGCTTCCTCTTAGATCAGTAGGATTCACCATCCACGGCACACCGTACTCGAACCCGATGATCCCATTACCCTTGTCCAAGGGAGTTGTAGGGAAACCAGGACTCTTAGGAAATAAGCACACAAACTGCGACCCGCCGCCTTCCGGCCTCGCCGATGAGGCCCAGCGCGACGTCCCAGTAGTAGTAAAAATGTTATTACTCCCCGTCTTTTGCCTAACGAGCCAGCCCGCGCCGCTCAGCCATTAGCTTTAAACTCCCCTAAAAATAATGTCATGACCCAGCCTGTCCCTTGCTGTCCTCCCTAGAACGACGCTGCTGAGCCTAGGTCCGTACCCCACAGGGGATGCCCTCAGCGAGCGGAGTTGTAGTTTTTAAGTGTTTTGTTGCCTTGGCTGGGGGCTTTAGCTTGGCTGGCATATCTGAGGCCACCACAGGCTAGCCCAATTGAGCAGTGACCACCCTTAGCGAGGTGAACTGCGAGTGGTCCCTATAAAAAAAAAAAAGTTCAGAAGACATCGGCCTCCAGATCTCCTACGAGCAACAACGAGAAATATACGCATCGAGATAGCAAGCAGTATTTTCTTTTGGAGATTCCTGACGACACCTTGTAACATCATCATCAACGAATACAGTTCACTTCAATATATGTGTATAAACAACAATAAAAATAAGTGTTTTTCTTAAATGAATAAGTAACCAGTCCTAGTAGAATGAAACAGACGTGTCATCGGCGAATGCCATTAGTATAATTAATGATCTCACAATTAACGTAGGCTTTTAAATATTGTCGTTTGCCCCAAACCTGTTTGATTAGAATTAATTGTTAAATTTAATAATAATAAGCTGGCAACTCTGGCTGTCAAAAGAAGTTTTATTTCGTCTCTTAATTTTATATCAAAGAAAATCAGTTTTTAGCCATATTAATATACCATAGTTGCAATATAAACCCTCCACAACCAAAAAAGACCAAGGGGGCTACTCTCTAACGAAATCCGTAGTTTCGGGCTTAGTTGTGGGCGGGCATTTTCTACGTCGTATCACCTTACCACTGAGAACTAACGATAACACGATTTCACAGTTACTGTGAAATCGTGTTGTCATTCATTCTCAGTTCGGGTTCGGGACTAATCGCAAGTCTGTAGGTGATATGGAGTAGAAAATGCCCGCCCGCAACTAAGCCCGAAACTACGGATTTCGTTAGAGAGTAGCCCCCCAGATTAGAAACTAATAACTAACAAAAACTCATTAAACATGGAGAAAGAAGAAAATATGTATATGACCGACAGATGACACAATCATGTCACTTCCCGTTCTATATCGATGACGATGAACGAAATAAAAATATTATGATGATCACAAGAGCACCATCGCAACGTGCATGCCCACCACCCCCGGACCCGTCGCTGAGCTCCGCCTCGCCGTCGCCGGACTTTGGATTACCAGAGTCGCCGGCGGTTGCAGTTGCGTCGAGCTCCAGCGACGGGTATTTCTCTCCGCCGACGTAGCCAACACCTGTGCGTCGGCAGGGGAGAGGCTAGCCACCAAGGGGCTTGGGACTTAGGGACCAACCGGCCCCGAGCCGGGTCGCTACCGGTGGTTGTGTGCAGCGCATGAGATAGACGCAGTCCATGAATGAAAACGTCATGCGCGCATACTACGGGTCTACAGAGGGGGGAACTAACATCACTGCGTACCGTGTCAGGATGCTGTCTCTGTTTCAAAATCTGGAAGCAACCGTGAACGTCTCGGCTCAACGATTGTCGGATCTGGGGGGCTACTCTCTAACGAAATCCGTAGTTTCGGGCTTAGTTGCGGGCGGGCATTTTCTACTCCGTATCACCTAACCACTGAGAACTAATGATAACACGATTTGACAGTTACTGTGAAATCGTATTGTCATTCAGTCTCAGTTCGGGTTCGGGACTAATCGTAAGTCTGTAGGTGATACGGAGCAGAATACGCCCGCCCGCATCTAAGCCCGAAACTACGGATTTCGTTAGAGAGTAGCCCCCCAGGTGCGGGTCATCCAACGTAATCACAGGTTGGATGACGCTGTACTTGATAGGCTGCGCTCAGAGGTACTCGGCAACCTTGTCATCTCGACCCCGACTCAGACCGCGGTACAGGCGCCAACTAGTGGCGCAATCACACCGCGGCCCGGTAAGTAGCCAGTGCAATGATAAATTAAGGAGCGCACTGGAGGATGCGCTTTATGAGTATAGATCAACTCCAACCGAACTTAGGCCCCGATTACCACGGTTACCCATGCACAAAAAGGATAGGGCGCTGGTGTGTGCTTTGGACTCGCTGCTGCAGAACATCTTTGAAAGCAGCGAGAGCCTTGTTGATACGCACTCACTCCTGTTTTGCGGGGCTGTTGCGGCATGTCGTGTAGCGAACGTCGAGTTCCTAAATTGTGATGAAGCTATACGACCAAAACCTGCCACACCAGCCTGGCAGTGCAGGATTGAGCGGCGTATCGATGAGGCAGAAAGTTTGCGCACGGGCAAATCGTATTCGGCGGTAAAAGCAGCGGGTTGACCGATACTTGCAAAACCGCATGTTCCAGAGCGATGAGAGCGACCTGAACAAAGTGTGATAGACGTGTGCAGCCCGGATGATGTTGCCACGAGTACATTTTGGCGAAACATCTGGTCGGTACCCGTCTGTCATGCCGAGAGTGGCTGGATGCGCGATTTCGAGCGCGTGTGTGAAGCTATACCACAAATTGATGAAATTACCATCACTCCACTAAATGTAGCCAGAGCGGTCCGTCAATTTCCGAACTGGAAGTCTCCGGGACCGGACGGGCTGCATAACTTCTGGCTTAAGTGGTATAGCAGCTCACACGCGCCTCTGGCATCTCAATTCCAGCCTTTCTTAGAGTCTGGGTCGCTACCACAGTTTCTAACAACAGTCGTTACCCACCTGCTCCATAAGACTGGTAGTCCCGCGGAACCCAAGAACTATAGATCACTACTTGTTTGTCGACGGTCTATAAACTTCTTACATCCATCCTAAGAGTGAAGATCAATGAGCACATTGAAACTACTTCAATTATGTCTGCCTCTCAGAATGTATGTAGGAAGGGGTCCCGCGGCACTAAGGAGCTTCTCCTCATAGACATGGCCATAAGCCAACAGGTTAGTCGAACCCGCAAGGATCTGTCGACATGTTGGATAAACTACAAGAAGGCCTATGACTCTGTGCCACATACATGGCTCATGAAGGTGTTGGAGTTGTACAAAATAGATGCAACTCTACGCACCTTCCTTGAGTTATGTATGAGGCAATGGAAAACAGTCCTTCGCTATCCAGGATGTCGACCAATTCAGGCGAACGATGAGCCTTTATGGATTAAACGGGGAATATTTCAGGGCGACAGTTTGAGTCCGCTTTGGTTTTGCTTAGCTCTGAATCTTCTAAGCACATTGATGGAGGATTCAGGTTTAGGCTATCGGTTGAGAAGCGGTGGTCAGGCCATATCTCACCTTTTTTACATGGATGATCTGAAACTCTTTGCCCCCAACAATTCGCGACTGATGGAGCTACTGAAGGTAACTGAAACCTTCAGTAGTGCCATCAGGATGGAATTTGGTGTGGACAAATGTGCAAACATGTATGTAAAGAAAGGGGACATTATGGAATCTGAGGGAATTCAACTCTCGGATTCCATACAGGTTAGATACCTTAGCTCAACCGAAACTTACAAGTATTTGGGTATGTCGAAAGCGTTGGGCATTAATGTTGCTGTCATGAAGCAATCGTTGAAGGAGCGTTTCTGTGGCCGCCTGAAAACGGTTTTGAATTTGTAAATTTGTGAGTATTATGTTCCCTTACTAGCAAACTTATTAATTTTAATCTGCTGGCATTTCTTTATAAACTACTAATAGGTACACCTATTAGTATATAATTGTTTTTTTGGGAGCATCGTTCTCACATATAATCAACTGATTAATGTATGCAAATATTGTAAAGCTTATTTTTGAAAAGAGTAACTATGGAGTTTCTTGTCCGTTCTTCTCCATAAGAATCTACCTTTTGCGAACGGACGACTAGAGTCACTATAATATTTTACTTTATTTTAATTTGACGTTCAAAAGTGCCTTTATTGGTCTAGTTGAAATAAATCATTTGACCTTGACTTTGGTCGGGCGGAAATAAGGTGCGTGCCTTCAACGGTTGGGTCATGCCAGTATTAATGTTGTCTTTCGGTATCCTCAAATGGACTCAAACTGAACTCGACGCCTTGTATAGGAGAGTCCGCACACTGCTGACCGCAAATCAGATGCATCACCCACGATCGTCGGTGATGAGACTGTACATTCCGCGGAAGTGTGGAGGTCGAGGCTTTTTAAACGCCAAGACTCTCCACAACCGCGAGATGTACAGTCTCAAAAAATATTTTCTCAAAGCTGATGTGGGTATGCACCGAGATGTGGTCACAGTGGACAAGGGACTCACCCCGTTGTCCATGGCTAAAGAGAACTGGCGCAAACCTGTGATACTTACCAGAGATGACCGCAAGGAGGTATGGAAAGGCAAGGAGCTTCACGGGCGCTTCTATCGGGCTCTTCATGTGTCCGATGTAGATTTTTCAGCGTCCGTAGCCTGGTTACGTTTCAGTGATCTCTTCGGGGAAACTGAAGGTTTTGTCTGTGCGATTATGGATGAAGTTATCTTGACGAATAACTACCGAAAGCATATTATGAAGGACGGGACAGTGGACGTGTTTCGGGCATGCCACCGTCCGGGTGAGTCCATCAGACATATTATCTCCGGTTGTTCTCGTCTGGCTAACGGCGAGTACTTGCACAGGCACAACCAAGTGGATAGAATTATCCATCAGTAACTTGCTTTGAAATACAAAGCTGTGGATTCTGTGGTACCGTATTACAAGTATGTGCCCGACCCAGTTCTCGAAAATGATCATGTCACGATGTACTGGGATCGGTCTATCATCACTGATCGGACTATTGTTGCCAGTAAGCCTGATATAGTGGTGATAGACCGATTAGCGCGCCGCACAATGATAATTGATGTTACCATCTCGCATGACGAGAACCTCGTGAAGGCTGAGAAAGAGAAGCAAATCAAGTATCTCGACTTAGCTCACGAAGTTGTCGACATGTGGAATGTGGACTCAGCTGTCATTGTGCCGATAGTCGTTACGGCCAATGGCCTGATGGCCAAAAGCTTCGACGACCATCTGTCGAAGCTGGCGTTACGCGGTTGGATAAAGGGCCTGATACAGAAGACAGTACTCCTCGATACGGCTCGTATTGTGAGGAGGTTTCTTTCTCTGGAGCCCCAACCACCGGTAGCTTGGACCCTGCTCCCGACACCGGCGGACTACTATTTTTTTATATTTTTAAATGTTTTTTTATAATATGTTGTTTTTAAGAAATATTTAAAAATGTAAATTAGTATATATTATTTAATATAATATAATTGATAAAAATTGTGTGGATCTGACGTTTAGATGTGACATCTTGCTCTCACTCATCTCATGCTACAAGCGCTGGTATGCTTTGACTTGCAGTCATACACACACATACACAATAAGTAAGGACTGGGGACCAAATCTTGCTCAACAAAAATAAAACTAACAAGTGGAATAAAATTCTTGACATTTTTATTTAATTTTTCATATTCAATTTGACATGCATTAGTTAGCTATTAATATATAAATGAAGACTTAAACAACTACACTAAATATCAAGAAATTATGTACAAACGCGTAACGCGTAACGTTGCCATTCAACGCGGCAATGCTGCCAGTGTTCTAGGCACTGTTGCCATTGACAGCGATGTGGATTATTTTTTTGATGCCCAATGATTAATTTTGTTTTTATACGCGTTTGTACATAATTTCTTGATATTTAGTGGAATAAAATCATTTATGATTTTTACTATTAATAAAAAAGAATTTAAACGTTTTCCAACATTATGATCTGCTAAAGAAATATTTGAGATGATCATTAGTCACAATAGATACAAATTAAAGGATTAAAAAGGACAATAAAAGTATTAATACTCCAGCGCGCCCTAACACTTGCCTTATAAAAATACAATACATTAATAAATCAAATATATTATTATATTATTTTTAGTATAGCCTTGCCAAGAAGTACCTACTGTACTGTGTTACCAGATCGGGTGGCCACTAACATTCAAGTACCAGAAATAATATTATGTCCTAGTCCGAATACAGTCTGCGCTGGATCTCAACGTGGTCGTGGGGATTCACAGAGAGGTCGAGGACCTTTGCAACGAAATCGTGGTGTCTCTCAACGTGGTCGTTCTGTAAGTCGCCGGCATCATCTACCTGATCGTTCATCAAGCGCACCAAGCACATTTCAAGGTAATTCTCGGTACCGCACGAGGGACCGCATGAGTAGAAATAATCAGCTGCCTGATTTATGTGGTACTCCGCCACCTAGCGTTCGTGCTCAGTCCGAGGCAGCTCAACGCAACAGGGATCCGTCTAGGCGAAGGCTATGGAAATCTATTCCATTTGACCAAAAAGTACATAATTTTCCGCCACGGGAACAATAAACCATTAGAACGCCTCTCGAATACTTCGAGGACTATTTTGACGATGCATTTTATGAGAGCTGCTTACTGCACAAATAATTACTACTTGAGGCAAACTGGAAGGGTGCTCATACCAATCCTGTAGAAATGAAGAAGTTCATTGGTGTGCATTTTATAATGGGATGCATAACTTATCCACGACTTCATATGTACTGGAGGCAAGAAATGAGACTGGCATTAGTAGCTGATATCATTCCAAGAGATCAACTGAAGCTGTTGCGCACAAATTTTCATGTGGTGGAAGAGGATATCGCACCAGTTGGTAATATGAACAGTCTATGGAAAGTACAACCGGTATTAAATCGGGTAAAAAATACCTGTGAGAAAATAGAAAGGCCGGGTTATTCTATAGACGAACAAATGACCCCCTTCTGCGGCTTGTGCCCAAAAGGTCTACGCCAAGTCATAAAGTCTAAACCTAGACCCACCAACTTGAAAGTTTTTGTAGCCACAACAAGCGATGGTCTAATGTTCGACTTTGAAGTCTATCAAGGGGCTAACACCGCATTCACAGATAAATCTCTGGGTGTGGGTGGAGCAGTTATTTTGCACCTTTCCAAATCCATTCCCCCAGGAAGTTGCATTTACTTCGATCGTTATTTCACGTCAATACCTCTCTTGGAAAGGTTATCTGAAAAAGTAATGCATGGCACAGTAACGGTTATGATGAATAGAGTACCTGACAAAAAATATATGACTTTTAAAAAGGACCGTGAAATAAACCGAGGAGATACTGAACAGTTCGTAAATAATGGTGTTGTAATTGTGCACTGGATGGACAACAAATCCATTCTGGCGGCATCCAATTGCACTTCGGCAGGCGATCATATTTTCTTGAAGCGATGGGATAAAAAGGAGAATGCATACATCGATGTCAGGCAGCCCCTTACCATTGCCAATTATAATCGGAACATGGGAGGAGTTGACGTCCTCGACCAATCTTTGAAGGACTTTGAAGATCATATTACATTTTTTTTTCATCTTGCAGTCGCAAATGCTTGGGGTTTATACAAAATACACTGCCAGATGGCTCACGTACATAGAGGCCAAGTGTTTGACTTACTTCAATTCAAATTGCAAGTAGCTGATGGTCTTACCAATACCCCTGATCGTCCAAGACCAAGATCCTGTTGAAAACATGGAAGGTTTGGAGACTCAAGATCCGGAAAATGTCGACCCAAATATTCCTGCCAAGAGATACCGACCGGCTAATGTACCTTCAGAGGCGAAACGTCACGATGGTTATGAACATTACCCGGTATTTGACGAGATCGAAAACCCTCGATCCTGTAGAATGGAAGGGTGTACAAGTAGATCCAAGATAAGATGTGAAAAATGCAACGTGTATCTTTGTCTTAACAGAAAAAACAACTGTTTCACATCCTTTCATAAGCAATAATTAGAGGCTAAGTTTCCTAAGATTTTATTTCAAAGTGGTTGTACCAAAATGATCTCTCAAGTTCATCTCAAGAAGTCTCATGTTGATCTCAAGAAGTTATTTTTTTAGTTTAAATGTTTGTTAATTAATTTTTTATTTATATAAATAAATAATTACGAATAATCATGCCTTTTTTTTCATTATAAATTACCAAAATATACATAGCAAAATTATACCTTAACAAAATTCTGATAGATAAGGTAAAGCCGACATCGCACTATCGTGACATGGCGTTTTCTCAGGGGGGGGGAGAGGGCGGGACATTTTTTATTATTTTCTAGGATGACTTTGGACATGGGTGCTTAGAATATAAGAGTGAAAACGAGCTACGCAAGATTTTTTTCCCCGGCCTTAAAGGGGTATACCACTCTGCGTTAATCGTTCTACGATCTTCAAGTGCAATAGTCGCAACATGGCCGGTTTTTCCAACGAACGTGGCCACCATCTTCTTTGAAGTGCTTCGAGAACGAACAACTTTAGTCGGCTTTGGCTCGTCTTGAAAGACCCAGATTGTAGATTATTGTTTGGAATCAGGATCGTAGGCATCAATCCAAGATTCGTCACCGCTGATGATGTCGTAGATGTGATTTGACTCTCCTCGGTTGAACCTTTGCAGAGTTTTTTTACACTATCTGACGCGGGCCATCTTGTGATCGTCGGAAAGCAGATGCGGTATCCAACGGCAAACTAGCTTTCTCACACCAAGCGCTTCATGCAAGATCTTCTGGTGGTCCCTGAAATGACTAATAGAGCCTCTATCTTTCGATACTCACATGACGATCTTCGAGAATTAGTTGTCTCACAGCAATTTTGTTATCTTCAGTGAAGGCGGATTTTGGGCGTCCTCCTCGCGAGATTTGTCACTAACACTAGTATGTCCACGCTGGAATTCTAAATACCAGCGTTCGACAGTCCGCATACATGGGGCTTCATCACTGAACACAGATGTTAGCTCTTCAAAACACTGAAGCCGTGTCAGGCCTCTTCTAAAGTTGTACGCCGTGGGACAGCCACTGCTCGGCTGTCCCACGGCGTTTTCTCAAGCCAGACTGAAGGTCAGGCAGCATATTATTTGCTTCCAGATATTCCAGCATTTGGTTCTAAACCACCCTCTCCAAGACCTTTGATAAGCAAGGCAAAATGCTTACTGGAAGCAGATCTTTAAACGTTCTGGGGTTGCCTATTTTAGCTAAAGGTCGCACAATAGCCCGTTTCCATAAGTCAGGGAAAGTGTGTGTATCTATTGATTTATTTACCATTGTGGTGATAGCCATGAGGGTAGTTGGTAACGTGAGCATTATCATATCTAGACTCAAGCCATCAGTACCCTTAGCGTTTGACTCCAAACTCCTCATAACTTTCTCAATTTCCTACTCATTAACATTTCGCAATTTAAATCGAGTATCCCCATATCTGTTAATATTAAAATATAAAAGCTGAAATGATGACACCATGCTTGTCCCAGGTATATTGAGAAATGCCCTATTAATTTCATCTGGGTCATAAAATTGTTCAGGGAGCGTGCGTTCACTGTGGTCTGGAAAATGCTGGACTTAAGATTTTTCCATAGCTTTTTGGGGTCTTTTAACTGACTATTAATGTGTCCATCAAACTATACCTTCTGTTTCTGCTTCAAAGCTTCAAAAACTTGTTTTTTTTAAGTCTAGATAATATATTTTTTTACTTTCTTGTTTATTCTTATTATAATCAATTTTTGCCTCATCTCTTAGCTTCATCATTAACTTAATATTATCTGTTATCCATGGGGTGGAATGGTCTCTAAAAAATTTAGTTTTATAGGTGCATGTAGGTCAAACAGTTGTGTACCATGTTAGTATTCTACCATGCTATCCACATCTGGCAGTGAGCTTACTTCAATCCATGGCATTGGTTCAAATCCACTGCAAAATAATCGTCCGAAATATCGCTTAAAAGTCGAAAAACAACTAGCCTAGGTTTATTCTAAACCTTCTTCACCGCAGTATCACATACAATAAACGAGTAATGTCCTAGTTCACTGCTATGATTGACCAATACATTTCGTACCCCTACATCTGTGCAGATGACATCTATGAGAGTACTACTGTCTTTTACGAAATGGGTTGGTGACGCTACTACTTGGTTCAGATTTGTAAAAAAAACAGTCATATCTTTTGTTTTAGCATTATTTATATCCAAAAAAATAACATTAAAATCTCCAATCATCCAATGTCACTAAATGATCATAGGGCGCCAATGCACTTATACAACGTGTTGATTTGCATCCTAGTCAAATTCAAGGACGTTATTATGCTAATGATTCTCGACCCAAATCAACAATAAAATGGGTAGGTATTTTTTTATATTTTTTTCTTATTTACAGAAATCCGTAAGTGTAAACCAGCCGTATTTAAACGCGGCCCGTCTGTTACTAGCCCTATAACCGCGCTTTCACACACAAACAAACGCAAACAATACATACACAACGCATACGCAACGATAATTCGATAAATTCGTAGGTAATCAATCCCACCCCAGTCACGGTACGGGGACTCTCCCGCGCAAGCTCCTAAGCCACGCCCCCGCGGCCCCGGAACTAACAGTGTGTTTGATATCACCGAAGCGTACGTGCGCTTTGCGAATTCCGCTTCTCCGTACATCGTTGAGACGTAGGTACAAAGTGCAAGATGACGGACAATTATTCAAATGTCAAGTTGGTGGATATGGTCCGCCTGTATGCCATCAGTGGAGACAGCCTACGTGGAGCCAACCGGATGTTCACGGAAATGTTTCCCGGTCGGGAACCCCCATCACGGAGCGTCATGCTGGTTGCTACGCAGAGACTGCGGGATCATCGTCAGTTTGACGTTCCCCGGCGTGCTCATGCTCGCGGCAGCGTAGGCCTGCTTGTCGCCTTGCAGGAAGACATCCTGGAATACTTCCAGCGAGACCCACGGGCAAGCACGCGGGAGGCTGGTCAACACTTAGGAGTGCACCACACCAGTGTGGCGCCTACTGAAGCGTGAACTGCAACACCCGTTCCACTACCGCAAGGCACAACCTCTACTTCCAGCAGGATGGCGCTTCCCCTTACTATGGTCGGCAAGTACGCGAGTACTTGACTGAAAGTTTTGGTGACCACTGGATCGGTCGCGGAGGACCTGTGGCCTGGCCTCCGCATTCTCCAGACCTGACGCCTCTAGACTTTTATTTGTGGGGAGACGTTAAAAGGTTAGTTTACACGGAGGAAGTGACAAGTGTAACAGAATTACATGCAAGGATCATTAGTGCTTTCGACACTTTAAAAACGAATGTGTTAGTGTTACGTAAGCTGAAGGAAAACCAGCTACGTTGTGTTTGATTGTGCGAAGAGTGTGATGATGTGTGAAGCAACTTTGAACAATACCTCCGGTTAACTTAAGTAGGTAATTTATTTATTTGTACATTTTGTAAATACGTCGTAAGATTAATCAATTTTACTAGTGTAAATAAGTTGATTTAAAATTTTTAACTGTCCAATAATACCTAAGAGTCGAAAGTATCTCCACGTACTTACACTTAACTAGCACGTCTTTCCATTTCCATCAAACGTACAAAACATTTTTAGACTTAGTAGATCGGTACACCAACTAAGGTAGGTATTCTTGCCGGTCCTAAGCCCATTAAGTACGAAGGAAAATTTCAAATCAACCAATTTAATCCACAAATAAAAACAAAATCACTACGAAGACTTTAGGTTGAAGGATAAAGCAAAACTAACATTTTATTAATCATCTGATAACAGGTCAGTGAACTTTTCTTTGGCGCACTAGTATTACTGTCATTAGTAAGATTTCCGTATTCCAATGATGCTCAAAGATGAGTTAGTTATCAAGTGAAATTTATGACAATAATGTAGGTGATTGTCGAAATAAAATTAGGTAAAATTATTGCTACCGGTCATTGATCGGTCGCGTTCGCGCGCGCTAGCATTTCGTAGGTAAGACGTCAACACTTACGCACACAGCTGCATTGTCGCTGTGTGCGTAGTCGGGTGATTCCGTTTTATTTGTGTTGAATTAAGGGCTTAATTCTGAAATACTGTTAAATTTCAACAACAAAAATAGCAGCGCTTATTAGTTATTGCCCGCTACCGTACTTTCGATTGATTATTTCTGTCTTTTATGACAACCTCCTGAAATTTGACGAGGATGCAAAACAACACGTTGTATAGTCAGTCATTCTGTCTAAAAATCTAGATTAAAGTTCAAACCAGTGTGGCCTGTATGCTGTGCCTATTAACAGCTTTTTACCATTAATAGTTACATTTAACTACATCTGTTCTAAATCGGACTGCTCTGAGAGTGGCCGGACACGAGCCCTTATTCCCGCTTTAATGTAAAAGTTACGCCCCCACCGCGCCCCCCACTTTTCGCCGCGTGGCGCGGCACGTGCTTTTGTCGCTATAGATTTGCTCCGTTGGTTTTTCTTGTGGTGGCATACCGCTACAACATGACAGATACGACGCATACACTCGCCAACCAAACCGGAAACCTAGACTGATAGAGCTAACACTAAGTAATATAATAAAAATAACAACACCAAACAATGGATTATTTATTCGTATCCGAGTATGGTCCAATAAACTTCCCAATGTCTTCTTCAGATGCAATTCTGTGAGTGGGGTCCCCGGGCTTGTTTCGGACCAAGATGCGACCACGTTTCGATCAAACGAAGCGCCAGTCGTTCATCCCCGCAGCAGCCTTTAGTTGGTGAAATAACCGCTGGTTCAATTTGGTCAGCTCTCGTTAACGTAGAAACGTGCTGGCTTCCCCGTGAGACCAAGGTTCTCCATCGTAGCGCCACGTCATTCGCGAGCACCAGCTAACAGAGCGTCACGCTGGTGACGGCGAGCAAGGTGCACCATGATGGGACGGGGGCGGGGTTCCGTCGACGAAGTAGGCCTGGTTGCTTTGATGTGTTGGCCTCCCGCTTGCTCCGCGCTCACAATATCGCGATCATCTAAAGGCACTCTTAACTTCATGGCAATTAGCTGGAGGAGATATGTTGGATTTTCCCCTTGAGCCTCAGACACGTTAGCGATTACCACATCGTTTGCCATCAGCCCCTGATCCCTGCCATTTAGGTCCCGCTTTAGCTGCTCCACTACGCTCTCCACGACTCCCGAATCCGCCGATGAAGCACAACCCTCACGTTTCTCCAGAACCTCCAGCCTGAACTCTATCCCGTCCATACGACTCCGGCACGAATCATTGGACGCCTTCAATTGGACCACGTCTTTCCTGAGCTCCAAGACCTCAAATCGTAAGGTGCGTAGTTCTGTAGCGGCATCAATGCCGCCACAAGAAAAAAAAACAACAGAGCAAATTTACATCGCAACAAAAAGAACCGCAACGCCATCTATCCAACTAGCAGCGAACTACTACGTTGAAATTACCGAGTAGTACCGAGCGATTTGAACACATAAATCTGCCCGAATATCAATTATTGGGCAGTTGCCCGCCAGACACAACAACTGTCTGGTAGGAGGATCCTCCCTTTACTCTCTGTTCCGCATACCTCCAAAGTTCTTCCACCACCAACTTCAATGCAGAGCCCACATTCTGCGGGAACTCGGGTAGCGACGCTACAGCTGATGGAGGCGTCGTCCGAATCACTAGTTGGGACACCCGCAGGTGTCATAGGCGCCAACGTTGTCATCGTGGGCGGCGTCGACAAAGGCACATCCGCCGGCTCCACACTTTTTAACTCCGCTACCAGCCCAGGCACAGCTGTCTCAGCCTTGCTGTCCCTGCGGACGTTTTTCCTGCACTCGGGGCACTGCCCGATGGTGGCTGTGGGACCCTTTGCAGGGAGGCCGACACACGTACGGTGATAAACGCCGCCAGATTTCGTAAACCTTGTTGTGTCTATTGCAAACACAAATTTCCCGCATCCACCACTCTACTAAACACCTTATTAAAAACTTCTTATTCACTGAACTGTCGTATTTTTATTTTAAAACTTAATAAGACCGACACTGATCCCACCAGTATGAACGTCAAAACGTCACTTGCCGAATATCCGGCCTGAGCTCAATAACACTGGCATTGAAGAACAAACCTGTGGCTTTTGAGAGCAAAGATATATACCAGGTACACAAGGTCGAAGTTTTATTACACTTAAGAGTTAATAAATAAACGATGATGAGAGAGGATTGAACTCACTGAAGCATTCAATAATTCATTGCTCATTCAAAACAGGGAACCGTACTTTGGGTTGCTGCGCCCACGTAATGGTTGTAATATGATTTTAGAGCCTGGCAAGATATGAAGAGAATATCCACAGACCGGCTCTCTTCTTGGACTCAATAATAGATCATGATAATAATAATTAAACACTGTTTTTTTTTAAGTTTATAATGCAGTTATTGAGTTTCTTTTTTGAATCGCAATAAAAAATGAATTATGAGTTATGCTTGTTTCAATAATGGAAAGTAAGTCTTACCCATTCAACTTAAAATAAATAGAGAAACCATGGACAGAATTTGATAAACATTGGCACAGAGGAACATGGCTGTGATACCTACCTAAAAATCTTTGAATCATCGACCTTGAAGTTACTGTCCAGTTTACAAGTCACTTTGATGAGCCGTCCTTAAACCTTACTCAAAGCAACAGGTCAGGTCAGGCACGATGTCTTTTCCACTGTATGTAGCTATTCAGTTATCATACAACTAGCCACCCGCCCCAGCTTCGCTCGGGATCAATTTAGAACAAAAAAAGAAATGCGCCTACTGTAAAATTATTGTTAAACGCGGTTGCCTTTATTTTACGATAATTCAATTTTTTTGGGTGGTAAAATCATCACATGGGTCCTCCCGCCCTGGGTGGAGCGAAAGGGACTGTCAGACTTAATGACTAAAAACCACCCTGCTCTTTCGGTTGCCCTTTGCGTTTTAGGGCCCCGGTATCCTGTTTAGACAGTCCCGCGACCGCACACCTCTCTGCGGGCAGCCTCTGGCTAACTGCTACTCTTCCTCAAGGCAAACCGCCCGTTTGCTTAACATATTAGTAATCTATTCAGTTAGTACCTGTTCTACACCGTGTTTGGAGAGGGCGGTACTAATGCTGGAAAAGCTAGCCTTGTCGAAGGCTCCTTCGATGTCTATGAAAGTGCCCAGGCAGGACCCTTTCTGATGAATCACTTCTTCAATCTGGCTCACCACCAGATGAAGAGCGGACTCTGTTGACTTACCCGAGCTATATGCGTGTTGGTTACCATGCACTGGTATTTTTTTTAAAACGCCATCTCGTAGCTCCCTTTCACATATTCTTTCCATTGTCTTCAGTAGGAACGAGGTCAGACTTATAGGTCGATAGGATTTGGCGTTTGTGTAGTCGCTTTTACCTGGCTTCGGAATGAATATGACTTTCACTTCCCTCTATCCTTTAGGAACGTATCTAAAGGCCAGGCTCGCTCGCATTAAAGGCACCAGTTTTGTTGCAGCAGCGGTACATCAGGACCTGGTGCCTTGAAAGGTTTTCAAGCTTTTGATGGCCCACTGAAGTTTTTCCAGCGTAATCATCTTTCCTGCATAAAGCCAATCATCTTCTGATGGTGTTTGGATAACGTCATGCCATTCATTTATCTGCGCGAATACGCTGCCTGGGAAGTGAGTTTCTACTAGGAAGCGTTGCGCTTCTTCAGCGTATTATCGGGTTTCCGGAGCGTGGCGATCTCAGGTATGTTCTGTTGCACTAGTATTTTCCTTACCCTGTTTGCTTGTTAGCATGATTCGATGTTACCACAGAATTTACGACATCCTGTATGTAGTTCTTCTGAATCTGATGCATTTCTTGTAGCTGGACTTTGCCGCGTAATACGCGTCCCAGTCCTCATCAGTACATGTATTCATGGCTCTGTTAAGAGCCTTCCTTACCTTACCGCGTTTGCGCTCTAGATCCGCACCCCACCAGGGTTGTTTACCCGGTGTGTCGCGCAGAATCGTTTCCGGGCAGGCGATTTGGTAGCTGTTTATCAGCGATTCGGTGAGTTGTGATACTTGCGCGTCGATCTGTGCCGTGTCCGCAAGAGACTTTGAATCGCCTGGTGGCGCAAGCCTTAAGGCAAGGTTGCGATTTATTCGTGTTGCGCGGATTACGCCTAGATTGTTTGGGTGGTATACAGACCTGGATGTTGAAGCGGATCTACCTGTGGTCTGAGCAGGAAGCCTCATTTGAGACCTGCCACCCAGTGGCAGCTTTTTTTTTTACATCAGCTGTCAAAGACATTGACATCGGCTCCGCGCATTTTATTTGTTTATAAATATTATTAACAAATATAAGTCCATAATAAGTAGTGAAATATGAACAAAATTAACCAATAGACAAGTGCAAGTGTTATCTAAACGTGATACTCAAGATAAGTGCTTAAAACCTCCATCATAATAGTGCAGACATAGTTGTGTTCAAACTGGCAAATAAATCAATGTTAAACATTACTTATACATAAAAATCTACTGAAGTGCGAAGAATATGCTAACAAATGTGAAACAATAGTCATTTACTGTGTTAAAACATAAAAAGTGCATAAACTATAGTAATAAAAAAGTTTGTTGGTTGTCGTAAAAACATTCAAATTTGAACACCGACTGTCTTTAACGAACAAAAATAAAACTAGTGGAACCGATACACTAAATTCAACTAGTTTTGCCAAGTGGCTGAGAGGAACCAGCTAAGACTGCAAAGCTGAGAGTCGTGAGTTCGATCCTCAGTGAAACATTTGGCTTTTTGTATTTAAAAAAGGCTCCGATCGTTAATCAATCATAAATATCAAAATCGAATACCCGGCACATCGAAAAAAACATGAGAATGTCGTTTAAAAATAATTATGTCATCTTCAAGCAATGGCTGTAAGATGGCAGCTCCAGTAACTTGCTTTAAATGCAAAAAAAACCACGGTATCATACTGTGTTCAACATGTAATAATATATGAATTGAATTGCGACGGCTATCCAGAGCAAAACATATCGTTTAATGGATAATGAAGCAAAAAAAATGGAGGTGCAAAATGTGCATTAAAAATAAAAAAGTTATAAGTAGCGAAACATCTAACATCACGATGAGAAAAAACAGAACATCACTATAAGCCCACCATCACTAGATCAAACACGTAGTACAAAGAATAAAACACGTGTTGAAGATATACAGCTCACTCCACAACGTACTTCTAAAGCCTTGGATTCACATATACTTACAGATTTTGATACGTCCGAGGAATCATACTTAACACCAAATAAACTGTCAAAGAGTGTGGACGATACAATATCTGACATAATAACAATGTCCGAAATGAAAGAGACTATTTCCCAGCTAACAGATGAAATCAATAGTACACACGTACAAGAGACATTCCCTATTACCGCGCAACCTGGCCACAACACCTTCGGCTCCTACGTTACATTCCTCGTTAATAACTGACTGTAATAATGACATTCAAATATTGGTCTTACAACAGGAAATTACAACCCTACAACAAAAATTAAATCATGCGAATCAAGAAATCACAAGTCTGAAGAAACAAATAGAGAGCCTTAAATAGTGTTTTTTTTTGTAATAACATGGCATCGGGAATATCAGTTCAGACATATACAGCCACGGAACATCAAAAACGTGAACCTGAAAAGAAAGCAAAACAAATCTTCGGCGCTCAGCAATGTGTTGGACTAGCTTCAGCTATTTTACGCTCAAGAGTGGAAACCCAATACGAAAAATACGAAGTGGTTGCGGAATCGAAACCAAACGCACTAAGTAACCAAATAATAAAGTACTGTGCAGACACGAAGCTAAAAATAGACGATAAACTCGTAATCTGCGTGGGTGAGAACGATTACAACATTGAATTAATTCCGTTGCAACTTAAAACCATATTAGACAAATTCAATAATAACTTGATTTTGGTACTGAATGTTCTTAAGAATGATTATGTTCGAGTCAATAAGTTAAATTACAGTATTAAAAACTTATGTAAAAAGTATAACACATGTAATTTTGTTAACACTACATATAAATTATCAGATATTTGTAATTCATTTAATTACCTTATAGACTGTAACGATTATGATAGGACTTATTTAAACCTAAACGTACTGAAAAAATGAATAGCAGGTAATAAACCAAGTCATAAGTCACGTACGAACGTTAACATAAACAAGCCAAATAAAGGGACAATCCCCTACTATTTTAATCGTCAAAGCAGTGTTGAAGTCCACTCGACAGAAAATCCTACAGACAATCCAGTAACTACTTCCATGCCACATCAATTTATAATTCTTCATCAAAATATAGCAAGTGTATTATCAAAGCGAGAAATACTGGAAATAACTTTACAAGAGTTACGTGAAGCACAAAATGAACCAGACGTCATATGTCTCTCTGAAACCTTTACACATTCAGTGCCAAGAACTCAGCGTATGGGTCGAGCAGTGATTCGTTATGTGCCCACAACCCGTATCTGAGTCGTCGTTTTAAGTAGCTACATGTGACTTGTGTTCATGCGCGGGTTGTGGGCACATGAACGAATTGTTGTTCGGCCCATGTGTTGAGTGCTTGGCCCTAAAAATGTAAAAACACTTTTGCACTTGGCACTGAAAGTGTTAATAAAGGCTATGAGAGTTATATAAAAATCGCCAATTACGAAATGGCTGCTAATTATTGCAGAGAAAAACAAAGAGTTGGTACATGCATCTTAGTTAAAAGAGGATTTATTTTTAGGGAATTAATATATGCCACACAACATTCTTTTGAAACCTGCGGCATAGAACTGTTATCTAATAAATTAATTATTATTTGCCTCTATAGAACACCATCATCAGATCCTACCCAATTCTTGAAAAAACTTAGTAGTCTCTTGAATGAATGAATATAGCCTTTTATTCAGATCAATGTTACAATTACATATTATAAAAAGAACAATACATCAAAAAACTTAAATTTAAATCTTAATCTAGTCTTTTACTTGAATTTTACTTATTCTTTGCAGATCTGTTTGCCAGTCGGCAAAGGCCTCCTCCAATCTTTTCCACTCATATTTTTCATTAGCCACCCTGTTCCATGTGACGCCTGCCACTTGTCTTATGTCATTGTCTCATCTTTTTTGTGGTCTACCTTTTTTTTCTTTTACCTTCTCTAGGATACTATTGTGACACAATTTTGCTCCATTTGTCTTTTCCTCTTATCATGTGCCCTGCCCATCGCCATTTAAGCCTTTAAATTTTGCACGTTATGTCTATAACCTTTGTTTTACTTCTTATTACACGGTTTCTCAGTCGATCTGACTTCTTCACATTCATCATGCTCCTTTCCATTGCGTATTGGCAGGATGCAAGTTTACTAATCATGTTTTGAGATAAGGTCCATTGCCATTAGTAATTCTTCTTTCAACTTCTTTGCCCATCGGATTATCATGTGTTATTATCCCTGCCCACCACCACCCACCCCTGATAACAGAAAAATGTTGAAGTATTTTCGGGGCTGGAATTATGAACGCTAAAGATTCATTCTAAACCAGGAGACCAGAAAAATGTCGAAGTATTTCCGGTGCTGGAATTGTGAGCAGTTGGGATTCAAAAGTACCAAGAGATCAGAAACACGACGAAGTATATTTTTGACAGGAATTGTGAGCGCTAAAGATTCAAAAGTACCAGGAGAACAGAAAAATTTCGAAGTATTTTTGGGGCTGAAATAGTGAACGATAAAGATTCATAAGTATCAGGAGACCAGAAACATGTCGAAATATTTTTTGGGCTTAAATTGTTAGCACTAAAGATTCACCAGTTTCAACAGACCAGAAATATGTCAAAGTATTTTTGAGCAAAAAACTTTTTTTTTTCACCAGGAGTACAGTAGTGTATTTCTGTAAACATGTCAAAGTGAAGGCTTGGGTGAAGTGATCGTAAAGTTACCTGTCGATCCATGTAATCAAGATGGAATATTTTACAGCTCACTTCGTGTTCACTTCACCCAAGCCTTCACTTCGACATGTTTCAGAATCTACCAGCTGATACAAGTCGAAGATTTTTTCAGGCTGGAATTATGAGCGTTATAGATTCACAAGTACGAGGAGAGCAGAAACATGTCGACGTATTTTCGAAGCCGAAATTATGAGCGCTTAAAATTCATAAGTACCAAGAAACCAAAAACATGTCGAAGTATTTCTGGCGCTGTAATCATGAGCAGTTAAGATAAAAAGTAACAAGAAAGCAGAAACGGGTCGAACTATTTTCGTGGCTGGAATTGTGAGCGCTAAAGATTCACAAGTACCAGGAGACAAAAAACGTGTCGAAGTTTTTCTGGCGCTGGAGTTGTGAGCGGTTGGGATTCAAAAGTGCCGATTCGAAGTATTTCCAGCGCTGTAATTATGAGCAGTTAAGATAAAAAGTAACAAGAACGAGGCATGCCTTTTAAGTTTTGTCGTTTGAAGAAAAAAACACAACTAGAACCTTATAGTACTTTTTATTGTTTTTCAAATTATTCACCACGTAGCTTAATACACTTTTCCATTCGCTCAAACCAGTTATTATAACATTTATTCCACTCTAAAGTGGGGGTGTACAAAATGGCTGACTTGAAAGCGTCGACTGCTTCTTCACCGGACTGGAACCTTTGACCACGAAGACTTTTCTTAATTTTAGGAAATGTAAAGAAATCGTTAGGGCTTAGGTCAGGACTGTATGGAGGACGGTCAAGAATTTTTACTTTTTCATGCTTCAAATACTCAATCGTTTGACGAGCGCTGTGTGAGCTTGCGTTGTCGTAGTGCAGGATGATGCGTCGCTTTGAGTTAGATTTTCGAAGTACGGTGATGACTCGTGGTAAACAAACTGTGGTATATCACTCTGCGTTAACCGTTCTACGATCTTCAAGTGCAATAGTCGCAACATGGCCGGTTTTTCCAACGAACGTGGCCACCATCTTCTTTGAAGTGCTTCGAGATCGAACAACTTTAGTCGGCTTTGGCTCGTCTTGAAAGACCCAGATTGTAGCTTGTTGTTTGGAATCAGGATCGTAGGCATAGATCCAAGATTCGTCACCACTGATGATGTCGTAGACGTGATTTGACTCTCCTCGGTTGAATCTTTGCAGAGTTTTCTTACACCATCTGACGCGGGCCGCCTTGTGAACGTCGAAAAGCAGATGCGGTATCCAACGGCTAACTAGCTTTCTCACACCAAGCGCTTAATGCAAGATCTTCTGAATGGTTGTCCTTGAAATGCCTAATAGAGCCTCTATCTCTTGATACGTCACATGACGATCTTCAAGAATTAGTTGTCTCACAGCAATGATGTTATCTTCAGTGAAGGCGGATTTTGGGCGTCCTTCGCGAGATTTGTCACTAACACTAGAATGTCCACGCTGGAATTCTAAATACTAACGTTCGACAGTCCGCAGATGGGGCTTCATCACTGAACACAGATGTTAGCTCTTCAAAACACTGAAGTCGTGTCAGGCCTCTTCTAAAGTTGTAGAAAATTATTGCACGAACATTTCCCTTAGACAGATTCATTTTCGTACGTAACCTGACAGATTCCAATCAACGCTGTGACTAAACAATAGCATTAATCCTAATACTTTCAACTGTATTGAGATTCATAATTTAAACACATTCGAATATAGAACAGTTCCAAATTCAAAATTGCCGGGAAATATGGAAACGACAGAACTTAAAAGGCATGCCTAGTAAGCAGAAACATGACGAAGTATTTTCGAGACTGGAAATATGAGCGCTAAAGATCCACAAGTATCAGGACACCAGAAACATGGAAAAATATTTCCGGCGACAGCACGGCACAGAAAGATGTCGAAGTTTTATACGGGCTGGAATTATGAGCTCTAGGGAATCAGAGTAATGTTATGCAATAATATATCAACCCTAAAAAACCTAAATGTGAGAAATTTTAGTCCAAAGCAGATTGCAGCTTCAAAAATATTCGTATTGTATTCTTGTTGTAACTTAAAGTTATTTAATAGGGCAAAATAAATGGTAGTGATTCTGATACAACTTACCAGGGTATGGACTAGAGGGTGATAGAAAAAAAAAATAATAATGATGTTTCCTTTATTGCAAAATCATAATATAGAACTTGGTCTTATTGAAATAAACGGTTAAGTCCAAATAGCTTATTGCAAAAATCATTCACAGTATGTTTATTATGCAATAGTCTTTTATAAGCTTATGATAGGTTATTGTAAATTTAAAAAAACATACGAAAATTTAAACAAAATTTCAATATACCACAAGTAAACTTAAGTAACACAATTATTTATTAGTAAAAAAAAAAACAAAACTAAAAATTCAAAAAAAATAGATCGTGACGAGATTCGAAGAAATATGATATCAGTCTTCTTCTTCCTCTAAAAGATGTTCAATATCTTCAACATGATACCTTTCTACATCTTCATCGAGAGAAACACCTTGTGTAGTTTTTAGGAAATCGTAAAATGGTTTTGCGTCTATGGGTACGAGTTTTAATAATTCTTTTAGGTCCGTTATTTTTTCCTTACTCAAAGGCTTTCCTTCTGGCCAACATACAGGCAAATGAATATTTTTTAACGAAGCTTTACGACCTTTGCCGGCCTTCTCCAATGTTCACTATTTGAGCATTTTCTTAGGCAATATCATTCATTATCTTTAAAATATAAGGAAAATCTTTTTCTATCATAATTTCGTGCACATTTAGCCAATTTACTTAACACTTAGCATTGTCAATTTTTCTATTAGTTATGGCTTTCTCTAGTGGCTTTACAGATAGCATCTCGGAGGATATAATTCTCGAAACGTCAAACTTCCTATGCTTCTTTGACTTTATAATATTTTCTGCATAGTCTTTTAATGTGTAAAGCCTTTGTTGCGTTTTTAATTGTGTTTCTATAACACCGAAAAGGACGAGTTCCGTTACTGAACGTCCGTTACTGTGTACGTTGTTCAAAATGTACTTTCGCAAACAAGATCCAACTTCTTGCATACCCTTTCCACCTTCATGTTCAAGCCATAAGTTATAAATTGACCGTTTGTTACTACCTATATTAATCCCTAAATTGTATAAATTTAGCTGCCGTTTGTAATAAGCTATGTTAGTCGGAATTTTTGGAAATGATTGTTTTTTGCATGTCAAAAGTAAGTGTTTCTACGGAATCAATATTTCCTTGCATTTCTTTTTGCACTCGCAATGGAATGACTCATCAAACGTTTTTGGTAACACTTCTTTTCCTTATGCACTGATATACTTTTCGTTTACATTTGCTCTTTATTTCCGCTCTTTTCTAGGCTGGTCTTCAATTTTTCTTGTCGTTCCGCGCTTGGGTCCACCGATTTTATTTCTTTCTAATTGATCTTCTACTAGAGAATTGTCACTGTTTGTTTGTTGTTCTATTAAAGTATTTAAAATGCTTGACTGATTTTCTGAGTTTTCAGTTGGTTGTTTCCGTGCTGTCTACATTAATGCTTTCAATTGTAGGAGTTGAATTATTACACGTTAGATTTAGTTCAGTTTCTGTAAGAATTGTGTTTGTCGCACCATCTACATTACTGTGATTATCATTAATATTGTTAGAAGTTATAACTTCTATTTCTGCGATGATTTTGTTTCCTTCGAGATCATGATCAAACATTATAGAATGCGAGCTATTATGAACAATATCTGTATCTTCCAGGTGTATTGTAGTATTTACATCTTTGGGACTTAAATCCCGTTCAAAATGTTTTAGTGTTAACGAAGGCGAAGCTGTATTATAAAGCATGAGAAGAGGATCTTGTTTTAACTGAGCTAGCTTCGTTACGTCTTCACTATCGTAAGTTTCTAAAATTTCTGTGGAATCTTCCTCGTCGTCAAAATGCTTACCACAAGTCATTGCAACCAGTTTCTGCGCTCTAGAGTTCATAGTGGGTACCTAAAACGAAATATTGAATGGCTATAGCTTCGTAATGGAAGTTGTATTACCTGTAACTGGATCTCGGTATCAACTGTTTAATGTTCTAACGTTTTTGTTTTTACCTTTCTTTATAGTTTGTTCGACAACTCCCATGTCTTTTATTATATTAGTGATATGGATATGGCTTCCATGAGTATAGATCTTAACTTTTTATACGCAAATCAAATTATTAAAAATGTTTCTTGATGAATGGATCAAAACTATTAACATTTTGAATGATAAAAATATTGTATGAATGATAAAAATTTTGGTAATACTGAGTACACCTTTTATGAGGACAAACTATCGAATCAGGGAAAAAAAATCTGATGTACATTTTGTTGAGTGATAAGTGTGAGTGAGAGATTCATTTATGGACATGAAGTTTATTTCCCGATTGGATGGTTCATCGTGATACCCCACTAATTTGAATCAGCATAGCATATTAGCATCCCTTCGGGTTATAAAGACGTTCAAGATAAAAAAACGGTGGTCTACTATTCTACTATGTTATGAAATGTCTTTATGGAAACAGAAAATGTTTTATCAGAGACAAACACCCTAAACCAGCAACAATCACTGTGTGAATATAATAGCGGAAACATGGAAAATGGAATGGAATTGAGTGGGTGTGATCATGACAAATTGTGGGTGGATGAAGTGTCTCAAAAACAACCATTATAGTATTTGTCACAGCATTTAACAAATTACCTCGGACAGAGGATAAGCATTGTCATACAACGTGGCAATGCCGCCAGTCTTTTGGGCTCACTTCCGGTGGACAGCGATGCGGACGAATTTTTTGACGCCTTATCTTAGTTAGGATATTTTATTTTGTCTATATTTAGTACTTGTTGACGCCTTGCATGTGTGCGTGCAAACACACGCATACGGCACGGCGCGGCGCGGCGCGAGAGGGCGGCGCGCAACCGGCGGTAGCAGCGAGCGGCGCGCGCGGGGCACCTGCGCGGAGGGCGCGGGCGCGGTGCGCCCCATCGCTACAAGCCAGTCTGCCAACGACACCGGCCGCGGTCGCGTGTCGCTCATTAAGATTTTTTGGTAGCTCACATTATTGTCAGTAGAAAGTCTTACATTAAATGACGTAATTATTGTATCCATTTTGAGTCTCAATTATCACCGACCGAGTCCACCCCTTCGCTGCCAGCATTCCAGAGTTCTACATTTGGTCCAATCGAGCCGGACTACGGGCAACGCGACGACGCGAAGAACAAAGAATCTGCGCACGAGGCGGCCATTAACGTGGACTACGCAAGCACAACACGTGGAAAGATATTATACTGGATGAAAATCACGGATCATAGTGCCAGTGCCAACCTTAACAGTGCCAAGTCCATCCTCATATTTCACCTAGTTCCCTGCTAACCTACGTTACATACGTCCCTTTACCTATTACTAAATTATTAGTACGACGAGTGTTCGATTTATTTCTAGAAATCCCATTTTCAGGCCTTAGTTTCTTGTGACGCCCTATATGCATGGTTATTTATTGTGTTCATAACTTATATTGCGAGAACGTGGTCGCTGTAGCCTTCCGCGGCTGGGCTACTTGGGGCGCTGAGCTAGCCCACGTGCATGCCAGCACGTGGCATGTTTTGCGTGCCGTGGGGCCCGTGCTAGCGCGTTGCACTCGCTTGCTTGGTGTTTAACTTTTTTCATGCGCACCCTCGCTGCTTTGCAAAAATTTAAGTATAACCTTGCACATTTACTTCAAGATTTCTTAGCTTGCTCTGAACTTAAATTAAATTCATCGCCATCATGGAATACAAGTCGTTACTTAAAAAACGTGGAACCTGTAAGGCTAAATTAACTCAATTTAAAACTTATTTAGAAATAGTTAAAAGTTGTGACAGTTTGAGTTCCTTACAAATTAGTGAATTGAAAATAAGATTAACAAAAATAGAGGAGTTATATCCTGAATATGACAGTATACAAAGTGAAATCGAGAATGTATCTGAAATTCCAGAGGACCAGTATCAGGAACGCGAAACCTACGAGATCCAGTACTATGCTGCGATTGCTGCTGCCCAGGAGCTGTTGAGTAAGCAGGAGGCCTCTGCGGGAAATGGATCTGTCACAGGTGCTAGTACTGTTTCTGGAAATAAAGGTGGGATAAAACTTAAACTTCCTACAATACATCTACCTACCTTTTCGGGTCAAAATCACAACTGGCTTGAGTTCCATGACACATATGTCTCATTAATACATTTAAATGACAGTATTCCAAGAATTAGTAAGTTCCATTATTTGCGAGCTGCTTTAAAGGATAGTGCTGCTTTAATAATAAGTTCTCTTGACTTCTCCGATGAGAATTATGATGTTGCATGGCAGCTACTATGTGACCGCTATAATAACAGACGGCTTATAGTTTACAATCATGTGCAAGCTATCATTAATATTGAACATGGAAAACAAGAATCCTTTAAAGTTCTACGCAATATCATTGACACAGTTAATCGTAACATAAGAGCTTTGAAAACACTTAAGTTGCCCACGGATGGTTGGGATGTGCTCATTATTCACATAGTCTCAAGTAAATTGGATTCAGTGACAAGTAGGGAATGGGAAACTTACTGTAATGCATTAGATGATTTAGCCACACTTACTGACTTTAACAAATTTCTTAAGAATCGAGCAGATTTATTAGAAACTATTGCGGAAGTTCATAATAATGGTTCAAAAGAAAGACATAATGGCAGTTCACACAAGCAAGGTGACAGTACACATAAGCAAAAAACATTCACTGTCAACTCGGAGTCTTCAACCAATAACGACCGTACAGTTGTCCATTATGTAAGGGTAACCATGCCATTTATCATTGCTGAAGTTTTAAGTCGCTTTCCATTGAAGCTCGCATTCAAAAAGCAAGATCCCTTAACCTGTGCCTTAACTGCTTACGTAATGGTCATAAATCATTTAAGTGCAAGATGGGTGGCTGTGGTCACTGTCGTAAACGACATAACACCATGTTGCATTTAAATGAGCCATCCAGTACACAGGATACAAACAATGGTAGTACTGATTCTCCACCTACTTCTACACAACCTACTACTGACACTAGTAGTGTAGTACTCTGTACAGCACAGTCAAACACACAGTTGTCAACAAGCTCACAAGATAATGTGGTTCTGTCAGCTACTCATAACCCTCAATGATTGTTGTCAACTGCTACCATTAATGTTACTGATCACAAAGGTCACAAACACAGAGTCCGTGTGTTATTAGATAATGGTAGCACATCAAGCTTCATTACAAAAAGCCTATGTGACAAACTCAGATTACCAACTCGTTCAACCTCGACATTAGTTGAAGGGTTAAATCATCAATCTAGTTCTATATTTAAGAGATGTGATGTCGTTATATCATCACTCATTAATTCATATTCTGAGAGTGTAAATTGTTTTGTGGTTCCACACATTACTCAAGCATTACCTTGCAAACAAGTCAACCATAAGGGACTAGATATACCCCAAAATATTACATTAGCGGATCCTTCATTCCACACACCGTCACAAGTAGATATGTTGCTTGGAGCAGACTTATTTTGGAGTGTATTGTGTAATAATAATATATCATTAGGTAAAAATAAGCCTACATTAAGTGAAACAAAGTTTGGATGGTTGATATCTGGGCCCACACAGTCATTACAACATAAAATTAATACAGTCCACTGCAATCATTTAAATACACATTATGATGATCAACTTCAGGATCAATTAACCAAGTTCTTTGAGCTTGAAACAGTCACAGTGCACAAACCTGTATCCAAAGAGGAACAGGAATGTGAAAGTAATTTCATACAAACTACTACTCGTGCAGATGATGGTCGATTCATTGTAACAATTCCATTAAAAGAATCGCCTCAACAGCTTGGTAGTTCATATGAACAAGCCCTGTCTAGGTTCATATCGTTAGAGCGTAGATTTAAGCGTGATTCTATATTCAAAAAGCAATATGCTGAATTCATTAAGGAATATATATCGTTAGGTCACATGACTGAAAATACAACTCCAGAAAAGGATGAACACACATACATTATGCCACATCATGGAGTGGTACGTGAAACAAGTTTAACAACTAAATTAAGAGTTGTTTTTGATGCATCTGCTGTAACCTCATCCGGGTTATCGTTTAACAAATGGTTGGCCCCACAGTACAAAGTGACCTCATTAGCATATTAATTAGATTCAGACAATTTAAATATGTTGTTACTGCAGTTGTTGAAAAAATGTATAGAATGGTAAAGGTAATTGAAAGCCAACATATGTTACAACAGATACTATGGCGTTTCGAACCTAACGAGCAACTAAAACAGTACAAACTCAATACTGTAACTTATGGTACCGCATCTGCACCATATCTTGCAACACGATGTCTAGTTCAGCTGGGAAAAGAATGCACTGATAAGTCCATTTCAGATGCTATCATTAAAGGGTTTTATGTCGATGATTTTATTTATGGGGACAATGATATGTCAAAGCTGGTAGACATCTGCAGAGGCGTCATTAACCAACTTGAAAGCGGACAACTTTCTTTGAGAAAATGGAATTCAAATAATTCACACATTATACAAAGGCTCGTAGGTGAAAATAGCAAAGACGAATTACTCAATTTAAGTAATCATGAGTATTCAAAAACATTAGGATTACTTTGGGGTTGTAAAGAAGATGTGTTGTTATTTTCAGCAAACATTAAGCAACATGAACACATTACAAAACGCACAATCTTGTCTACCATGGCTCAAATATTTGATCCACTTGGACTCATTAACCCTTGCATATTGCAAGCTAAAATTATTTTACAAAGGTTATGGTCATTAAAAATAACATGGGATGAAAAGGTTTCAAGTGAGGTTCAAGCAGCTTGGTGTAACTTTATCAAGTCATTAAGTGATATTAGGAAAATAAGAATACCTAGACATGTCACCTGTGACTATCCTGTCATTTGTGAACTGCATGCCTTTAGTGATGCATCAACACAAGCTCACAGTGTTTGTGTTTATCTCAGGTCTGTGTCCCAAAATAATGAAGTGACAGTGAGGTTGGTGACTGCAAAGAGCCGTGTAGCCCCACTGAAACCAATGACGGTGCCACGTTTGGAATTGAGTGGAGCCCTATCAGCAGCTCGTTTAGCTGATAAGGTTAAATCTTCGTTAGGACTTCACACTTGTACTTACTGGTGTGACTCGACCATTGTATTAGCTTGGATTAATACTTCTAAGACTAATCTGTTAAAACCATTTGTTTATAACAGAATTCATGAACTGAAGTCTCTTACAGGGCCAGGTACTTGGCGTTATGTACCTACAAAGTCAAACCCAGCTGATATAGGGTCGCGCGGTGCAGATGCTCGTCATCTGGAATCCAATAGCTTGTGGTGGTCAGGACCAGCATTTTTAACAGAACCAGAGTCTAACTGGCCTGAGCCACCAACAAACGTTAAGGAAGATGACTTGCCAGAATTTAAGGTTCAAAGTCATTTAAATGTCTCAGAGCAACAATCAGTCGAATTCGTAAACCGATTTTCCGATTTTAGCAAACTACAGCGCATTACAGCCTACGTATTGAGATTTATCAATAATTGTCGTTATTCACAAAACAAATGTATAGGGTTTTTAACTTTACATGAACTTAATCGGTCTTTAATTACATTATGTAGAATTTCACAAGTTGAATCATTTCATGAGGAGTATAGATTATTAAAAAACAAACAACAATTGCCATTAAAAAATAAATTAACTAACTTGAATCCAGTTTTACATTCTGATGGTGATCGGATTAGAGTTGGAGGTAGGCTCTGTAATTCACATTATGGGTATGACACCAAACATCCTATATTGCTACAGGCATCTAATCACATTACAGTACTTATTTTTAAATACTATCACAAATTACTCATGCATGCTGGTCCACAGTTGCTACTATCAAACATTCGTCATAAATTTTGGGCATTCAATGGTAGGAATCTTTCTAGAAAAACAGTACATAGCTGTGTCACATGTTGTCGTTTTTCAGGCAGAATCACACAGCCAATAATGGGCAACCTTCCTGAGCAACGCCTACATGCTGATTATCCATTTATGAACACAGCAGTAGATTATGCAGGACCAGTGATGATTTTGAACCGAAAGGGTAGAAGTGGTCATTTAATTAAGGCATACATTTGCATCTTTGTGTGCTTAGCTATTAAAGCAGTACACGTAGAGCTTGTGACAGATCTCAGCTCCGAAACCTTTATTTCTGCTTTAAACAGATTAATTGCCCGCAGAGGAAAACCTGTCAACATCTTCTCGGACAATGGTACATGTTTTGTAGGAGCGTGTAATGAACTGGCCAGGTTTTTAAAATCAAATGCCAACTACTTAAGTGCTCATATTTCAAATTTGTCAATTAACTTTAAATTCTCACCTGCCTATAGCCCACACTTTAATGGTTTAGGTTTAGCTGAGGGTGCTGTGAAATCAGTCAAACATCATTTGAAACGTATACTTGCTCTTGCTAATCTTACTTACGAGGAAATGAATACAGTACTTACTCAGATAGAGGCTATCTTGAACTCAAGGCCTCTAACTCCTTTATCTTCTGACCCTTCAGACCTAGTAGCCCTCACACCTTCACATTTCCTTCTCGGAAGAACATTAACCGTTTTACCCTCTCCTCAGGCACAAGACACTACAAGGTTGAGCACTTCCTCACGATATATGAGAACTCAACAGCTGAAGACCCATTTCTGGGATAGATTTTATAAAGAGTACATTACAGAGCTGCAAAAAAGGCAGAAATGGTGCAAAGGGGGAAGAGACCTGCGACTTGGAGAGATGGTGCTAGTCAAGGATGATAGACTGCCACCAAACAGATGGTAGCTCGGGCGAATAACCAGCGTGTATCCAGGCTCCGACGGTGTGACCAGGGTAGCAGACGTGAAGACAACATCGGGCACTCTTCGGCGCGCCTTCAATCGGCTGTGCCCGCTACCAGTTGAAGATGATCCTGATGTGTCTACAAGCCACAGTCCCTTGGCGAGGGGGGCAACTTGTTGACGCCTTGCATGTGTGCGTGCACACACACGCATACGGCACGGCGCGGCGTGGCGCGAGAGGGCGGCGCGCAGCCGGCGGTAGCAGCGAGCGGCGCGCGCGGGGTACCTGCGCGGAGGGCGCAGGCGCGGTGCGCCCCACCGCTACAAGCCAGTCTGCCAACGACACCGGCCGCGGTCGCGTGTCGCTCATTAAGACTTTTTGGTAGCTCACATTATTGTCAGTAGAAAGTCTAACATTAAATGACGTAATTATTGTATCCATTTTGAGTCTCAATTATCACCGACCGAGTCAACCCCTTCGCTGCCAGCATTCCAGAGTTCTACAGTACTTTAATGCTGTACCTAGTTAATGAAAATAAATTTCCAAATAAATAGAATTTACCTATACAAATTACTTCAGCTCATCTATTTTGATATAAAACAGCATTCTCATAACTCACTATTAATTTTTAAATTTTAAAGTAATGCCAAAGATTTCATCATACCCAACAGAAGTTTTACTCAATAACAGACTAGATAAAGAAGACCAAAGGATGTTTTACCCTTTCAATTTACTACAGACTCTGTTGTTCTCATCTAAATTCTTCATTCGAGATAATTACATCAATCCTAATGGGAAAAAGTATTACACCGTCGCGCTTTTTTATATTTTTTTTATGCTTTGGAATAATTTCCAACGAATACCAACAGATGATCTGGACAGAAATATGGGGTACGATACAAATGGAATCCTTATGTTGATCAATGTATTCTTGTTCATGTACTATTGCTTAAGCCTTGTTGTGTTTTTTATATTCGACATCGCTAACAGCGATGACAATAGTGATTTGTTAGAGTACCCACTAAGATATAACATGTTTTACCTAATTGTCACAGTTGACTTATTAGCTACTTACCTTCAATAAATTGTTCGATATGAGAAAATAAACTGTTTTAGTAAGAAGTTTATTTATTTTTATACTTTGAAAAATTAAAATGAATAAACGTTTTGCCTTCACGTATGTAACATTTTTATTCTTAACCTCTTTATTCAATAAGAAAATAACAATATTTATTGCATTATTATTTGTTACTCTCGTTTATTTATTTATCGAACAATAAAAGAACAGATGAAGATTATTGTTGAAAAGAAAAAAGTCTTGAACTAAAGTGAGTTTCACAAATGCTATGAACCAAGGTCATACGTAATTACATACTCTGCGTGTGTGAAAAAGAGACTAGATGTTTTTTTTTCCGTTCGACGCCAGTGTGGGAATGAGGTATCCATTCGGTGATCAATGTGTTCCGCGTTCATACATCACTTATACACACAGATGCTGGTACGGCCTGTACCGCGCGTTCACAGCAATACAAACTTTAGCAGGCTACTGCACTTTTGAGCCATGACTGTATGTATGAATGTACGTATGTTCCACTCTAGCACCTAAACTACTGAACCGATTCTGATAAATGTGGTGTAAAAACGTTCCGGGTAACAAAGGCTATATACATTTTCACTATTTTTTCCATACAGATGTAACGAACTCTAAAAATATAAATACAGTATTAAAACACCGAGTGACAGGGAAAATATTTTACAGCATTTCATAATACCTACTGCTTCCGCCATTAAGCACATTATTCCGTAGTTGGAACTTATTTTTTATTAAATCTATACATATAATAAAATCGTAGACTAACTGTGTCTGTACATTGAATATTTTTGCATGAAAATTACACAAAAAACTCAGGAAAAATGTATAAAACACAAAAATGCAATTTTTGAAATTTTTGTCTGTCTGTTTATCTGTTTATCTGTTTGTCTGTTTGTCTGTGCGTTTGTGGGAGCATCACGCATAAACCACAGATTGGATTTCAAATCTAAGTACTTAAAAATATTAAGTGATACTCCGAGGAAAACTTAGCGTTTATTTCATCAAAATCGACCCACAAAATCAAAAGATATTGAATTTTTAAGTTTAGGAAGAAACTTCCTAATGTATTCTGATGAGTCAGAGCGCCATCTATTGAGAAAAAATAAAATGCATGAAAGCATTCAAAATTGTTGAGTTATTTGTGAAACTTTTAATACGTAGACGTAGCAAAATAAAAGTAAACATTTTAATACCTTATCGTTATTTATCGTTACATACGGGCTTCTTATTTAACGTCTGCCAAATATTTTGTCAGTTTACAGGGTCGATAGATGGCGTTGCACTGATGACGCGTTTTTCTGAACTGCGATGTTAAGATTTTCCGCTGGAGAATGACCTCACACGATTTTTAAACACATTTGTTTACGTAGGAATTTCGGTTTGGTCTCTGAAAGGTCTTAAACTGTTAGGGACTAAATTGCTTAAATCTCCGAGTTGTGCTGGTTTCGTTTAAAGTGCATTTATCGTAGTTTTGCGAAGTACTGGACGGTTCGACTTGCGGATCAGGCCTGTAGGGTTCCGTACCAAAGGTGCTGTGCTGACAGGACCCTACTGCTAAGCCTCCGCGATTGATTCCGTTTAGAGCGAAGCAAAGAACGGTTCGATTTGCAAAACAAAGCTAATAATAATAAGGTACCGTACCAAAGGTGGTCACGGTGACGGGAACGATCGATTTTGGGGGGCTACTCTCTAAGTCCGAAGTCCGTAGTTTCGGGCTTAGTTGCGAGCGGGCGTATTCTACTCCGTATCACACTACAGACTTACGATTAGTCCCGAACCCGAACTAAGAATGAATGACAACACGATTTCACAGTAACTGTCAATTCGTGTTATCATTAGTTCTCAGTGTTTAGGTGATACGGAGTAGAATATTTTTTTTTCTTCTCAATATATAAGTAAAACAAAGTCGGGTTTGTTCGAACACTTTTCTAACTAACTCGAGCGATTTTCATAGTTTTTGTGTTTTTGGATAAGTCTTCGTCCAGAATAGCACAATAAGAATTAAAATACAAAAAAAATAGTATGTAGGTAGGAAGGGTAGGTAAGGTAGGCAGGTAGGTAGCGTAGGTAGGTAGGGTAGGTAGAGTAGGTAGGTTAGGGTCGGTAGGTAGAGTAGCCAGTCGACGGGAGCGAAGCCGCGCGTGTCAGCTAGTAAATAATACATCTACTTGTGGGTTTTTCTGAAAGCCAGAATTTGTTGCATTGTTGCCTTCTGTATCTATCTATTTTGTGATGCACAGTTACTAGACAAAACGCGAATGAAATAAGAAGACCCGCGATATTTTGTAGAAGTTTATCTAGTTTGTAATGTTTTATAAGTTGGAAGGACTTTAATAAGAGTTTATAAGGAACAGAAAAAGTTAATTTGGATTGAATGCCGTAATACGAAAGAAAATAACGTGGTTTGTGAGTTAGTTTTGAAGGTTATTGAATAGATCGAACTATTTATTGGGCTCTAGGCGAAAGTACATCCTACCTGATCAATGCCCTTACTTTGATATTGTTAGCGTAAACGTCTGTATTGAAACTGAATAAGCGCCATCTGGTGACAACAACGGTGTAGGGTGCAAATGCAAATACACCTTAACATTTATAATAATTATTGTCAATGCAAATGTCAGTGAAATGTAGAATGCAATGAGTGCCAGCGGGCTTGAATCCAGAAATAAAAATGCAAGTTGTCCGACTCAAACCACGTCTATTGGAACACTAAATTGAATTTAGATAGAAAACTGCACCACCCATGCTCTGCATGCTGCTGCTGTATGATCGTCATCTTTTACTAATGTATCCCGCGTGTAAGTGCAAAGATGCGCATGCGAGCCTACTTATTGCACAACTCATCACTTACTAAACATTTTTAAGAATCGTGTACGTGCACCGTATAAACGGAAAACCTTTTTTTCCATACACTTTGATATAAGCGAACATTTACGTCAACGCAATCGAGTGTGAAACTCGCACTATACCCTCTGAGTTGACTACATGATATATCTGTCCAATGCTTGCACTGTCTAGAGACTTCCAATAAGTTCTGTATTTTACCCAAAAGTCCATGTTAGACATTATCATGGATATCATCAAATCAAATCAAATCAAAAGTCGTTTATTCAAATTAGGCTGAGAGCCAGCACTTTTTGAACGTCAAGTTTTACAAAAGACAGTCCCCCAAAACGCCCGCCCGTCACCACTTCCTAGTGTTTTAGCTGTGGAGAAGAAGTGGCCAACAAACTCCCCAGCAACACATCTGTCTGTTACGTTTTAAGAACTTGAATCTATATAAAAGTATGCTAAGTAATTAATACATGACACAAAATTTATAACTTGTTAGCTAGCACACTATGATATTGATAATGATAGAAATTTATATAAAAAAACAACGAGTTGACCTACATAGTCAGATTATAAAAAAAAAAAATAATAAATAAAAAAACAAAAAAAAAACAATATTATATGAATACATATAACCTGTCATAAGCTAATTACTTAAAGAGAAAGAACATGATAATTATGACATTGTCTTGCGTTTAACACAGCGACCAACTATTCTTATCGTCTAAATAATCATTAATAGAATAGTATGCCTTCGAACAAAGGTTAGATTTAACTTTAGCTTTAAATGAGTTAAAAGGCAGGTCAAGAAAAGAAAGTGGAAGTTTATTGTATAAACGGATACCGAGCCCCACAAATGAGTCGTGGACCTTACGAAGTCGGTGGGAAGGAGCATGTAGCTTGTGCTTGTTTCTGGTGTTAAAGCTGTGGATGTCGCTCGTTTTACTGTATAAATATATATTTTGCCTAATATATAAAATGTTTGCAAAAATGAATTGAGATGCTACCGTGAGAATTCCAATCTCTTTGAAAATTTCTCTTAAAGAAACTCTTGACCCTAGCTGATATATTGCACGCACGGCACGTTTTTGTAAGACAAATATATTTTGTATATCAGCAGCTTTTCCCCACAATAGAATACCGTAGGACATAACGCTATGGAAATAACTAAAATAGACTAACCGAGCTGTGTCAACATCAGTAAATTGTCTTACTTTCCTGACGGCGTATGCGGCAGAGCTGAGCCTTCCCGATAGGCTTGATATATGTGGGCCCCATTGTAGTTTGGAATCAACAGTTATGCCCAAAAATACTGCCGTGTCTACAGTTTCAAGCACCTCGTCACTTAAGATTACATTGGGTCCTAAATTTCTAACATTGGGCAAGGCAAATTTTATACATTTCGTTTTCTTGGCAATTAGAACTAAATTATTTGTCGTAAACCAATCCGTAACCATTGAAAGAGCGTTGTTTACGTTATCGAAATCTTGTCTATTCCTATCTACTTTAAAGATAAGAGAGGTATCATCCGCAAACAATACTACGTCACAGATACCCTTTAAGAAAAATGGTAGATCGTTTATGTACACCAGAAACAAGAAGGGACCCAGTATTGAGCCTTGAGGCACACCTAGATACACTAGTAGCCCGGAAGATTTCACACCATTGACATCAACACATTGGAACCTATTATGTAAATATGAATCAATTACGTTAAGAGCTTCGCTTTGGAGACCGTAGTGACGTAGTTTACGCAAAAGCGTGTCATGGTGTACGCAATCAAAGGCTTTGGAGAGATCACAGAAAACTCCAATTGCATTTTGCGAGTTCTCCCATGCGTTAAATATATGTTTTAGGAGAGCGACACCCGCATCTGTAGTCAAACGACCTTTTGTAAAGCCGTACTGTTCATTATGGAGTAGTCTATTTAAATTAAAATGTATTAACAACTGCTTGAGTATTAACTTTTCAAATATTTTGCTAAATGCAGGTAAGATGGAGATAGGCCGGAAGTTGCCTATGTCGTTTTTATTACCTGATTTAAACAAAGGTATGACTTTACTATTCTTCATAAGATCAGGAAAAGTTCCTAAATCCACGCATTTATTAAACGTTACAGCCAGGTAGGGAGCTACTATGTCTATTATATTACTCAAAAGTTTTATGGAAATGCCCCAGAAGTCACCTGTGTTTTTAGATTTAAGTGTATTGAAAACGTCAACTACATCACTTGGTCTAACGTGCTCAAAACTAAATAATTGATTACACTTAGGCACACTACTATGCAACAGGTTTTCAGCTTTAGAAGAGGATGAATTTAAGGAGCGAGTTGTAGTTATAGGAATATTGGAAAAAAACTCATTAAATGCCTGAGCTACGACTGCAGCATCAGTCACTAATTTGCTGTCGACTATAATCTCTAACTGATTGTCTCGTTTAACCGATTTGCCCGTTTCATTGTTAATGATTTGCCAGGTGGCTTTTACTTTATTATTAGAATTTTTAATATTCTCACTTAAAAATTTTGATTTAGCAACAACGCAAACCTTTTTATATAATTTGGAATATTTTTTAACATACTCTAAAAAAGGGATATCAAACCTGTATTTTTTAAAACCATATAACTCATATAATCTCGCTCTACTTTTATATATACCTGCAGTAGCCCATTGGTTGAAACCAACGGAGGTACTTTTAATGTTTATGGTTTTTGTCTTAAAAGTGGATTGATATTCTTTTTGCACAACATCAAAAAGAGCTCCATAAATTTTATTTGGATCCTCATGTTCTATCAAAGACGGTGTAATTTTATTAGCTATATTATTTTGGAACTTTTTGCAACGACTAGCTGTATAAGGCCTGCATTCAATTTTATGCAGCTTTTTATTTTTTGGCAAAGGTAAGCTAATCAATAGGCCACAGTGGTCAGACGTTAAGTCACTTAACACTAATTTATGTTCGGCATCACAATTACTAAAGATATTATCTAGACAAGTCGATGAAGATGCCGTGATCCTAGTTGGTTCATAAAACAAGTTAACCAAGTTATAAGACCTAAATAGATTCAGAAGTCTGATACTTAATGGAGTAACATCTAAAATATTTACATTAAAATCTCCACATACAACTATACTTTTATTACTTGATTTTAATTTATTAAGTGAATCCTCCATTACCGATTCGAAAAGACCAAAATCACCAGAGGGCGGTCGATAAACGCAAACTATAACGTATCGCTCGAGTTCAACACAAGACAACTCAATAGTGCGCTCAATAGAAAGATTAACTAAATCTAAACGTTGTTTACATTTTAATTTGTTTGAAACAAGGACTAATGATCCACCGCGAATCGCACTTTTTCTTACAAACGCACTTTGTACGGTAAAATAATCATCATTAATAAAAACTACTTCATGCTCTTTCAACCAATGCTCAGTTAAACATAACACCTGAACATCATAATTCTCTATAAACAAACTTAACTCAAGTTCCTTGCCGGACAGACCTTGCATATTTTGATGTACAATATTCAAAATATGAGGCTTTTCCGTTGTCGAGTTTAATAGTTTAAACTCTTATGTGTATCAATAGAAATGTTAGTATCATTACTAACAGTATGCGTTGGTACACCACATATACCGGTGTCACACTGTATATTGAATGCTAAAAGATTAGCAATATGTCTCCTACAACTAGGTGGTAAATACATATTATAACTAGTCAGTTTGTAATCAGTAATAAATTGATTACAATCAAAATATAAAATAGCGTCACTATGACGATAGGTCCTATTATAAATAAGCATATTTAAATCAAAAATGTGCCTGTTTAGGTCCTCAGGTAAATATTGAGAGTAAGGTAAAGCACAGAAAATAAATTTACAAGTATTTATCTCACTGAGATGTAACATTAAATTGACAGATTTAATTATGTCTTTTTTACCTACAGCTAAACTATCCCCAAATAATATTATAATAGTTGAGTTGGGGTTTATCTTTGACAATTTAATATTCCTAATGAATTGGCAAAAACTGGCGCCGGGTAAACAATTATTTATTACGTAATGGTTTGAACACTGGTTATATATACTCATAGATTTGATTCATTGTTTTACATCAGAGTTTGCGTCAAATCCGGTAGTTTTGATAGCAGACTTGTTTATAATGTTGGCTCATTGAATAATCCAAGTTTGTGACCTCGAGCGCCAACTGCAACGTAGTGAAAAATTGTTGATCGCAGAGCGTATTTGCAACAATTTTTCTAACAAACAATTTTATTTTTCATGCGCTCAACCGTTTTTGAGATAGAAGGCGGCGGAATTGCAGCGCTCAGTTTCACTGTAATATATGGTCAACCATGAATCTCGGTGAATAAAACCTTGTTTAAAGTTAAGAAATCATTAAAATATTTTTACAAAGAATAATTTAATGAACAGATTGGTTTCTTCTCTAGCCCCCCTAGAACAACTCACTATAAAGTAACCAGCTTATAAACTTATCTTTTAAGCCAAAACTTTTGTTGAAAGTTGACGTCGTAAACTCTTCACAAACTGCATTTATATGAATTGCAAACAACAACTCCTTCACCAGCTTAGTTAGCAAACCAGTGATATTTATCTTTGTCTCGTGTTTAATGCGAGTCTCTGCTGGTGACAGTTCACAATACGCTTGTTAAGATATGCAGCATGATGATGATAGCAGCATGCATTGAGCTGTATTCTTGCAGTAGTTGCTCGATGAGTGGCGCGTGTATTGTTTGTATTGCGCAAGTTTGACCTCGTTTCCGTTTCTCTTCGTTCGTTGTAAAAATACCTTGCTTGGGTATGTTGTTGTTTTGAAGCCAGGAAGGGCCTTTCCACCACAGTTTGTGACCTATCAATTCTGATGGTGAGATTCCTCTGCTTGCGCAGTCCGCAGGATTTCGATCTTCGGACTTGACATGGTTCCAGGAGTTGGGTGGAGTTATTTGTTTAATTTGTGTGACTCTGTTGGCAACGAAACTCTTACAGCGCCCCACATCACCATTTAGCCAGCCAAGCACCACCATGGAGTCTGTTCAGCAATGTATGGTAAGTGGCTGCAAGGTGATGGAGTTTTTAACTTTTTCGATCAGTCGAGTTAGTAGTACTGCACCACATAACTCCAGTCGTGGCAGAGAAATAGGCTTTTTCTGTGGGGCTAATTTTGTTTTAGCTGCTACTAGCCTTATCAACTGTTGACCTTCTTTATCAGCGGTCTTGCAATATATGGCACATGCGTAAGCCCGTTTTAATGAATCACAGTACCCATAAAGTTTAAAGGGTTGTTGGGTATCGCCGATCCAGCGTGGTATGGTTATGTCGTGTATGTGTGCGAGCTGATTGCGAAATTGCTCCCATTCTTGCTGTATCTTTGGTGGGAGTTGATCGTCCCAGCTCGTTGCTGTTGACTAAGCATGTTGAAAAATTAGCTTGGCTTTTACTGTTACTGGTGATAGCCAGCCAAGTGGGTCGTACAGTTTTGATATATCCGACAGCAGTGTGCGTTTTGTGTTGACATCATGTTTGTTGCAGAGTGATATTTGTTTGTAAGTAAACTGATCCGTGCGCGGGTTCCAAGTGATGCCTAGCGTTTTGTTTGTGCCTGCGTCCTTGAAGTCGAACATTTTTTGGCTTATCAATTCATCTGATAAACCTTTGAGCAGGCGCGTTACGTTGCTAGCCCACTTTCGTAAGTTGAATCCACCGCCCTTCAGCGTTGTTATAAGTTGACTTCGAGCTTTCTGTGCTGATATGAAGTCGTGACTTCCGCCGATTAGGTCGTCCATGTATAGTTGATTGGAGAGAATAGCCGCCGCCAAGGGGTACTGCGCGCCGTCATCCTTCACCAATTGCCTTATGGTTCGCATTGCCAGAATGGGAGCGGACTTGGTGCCATATGTTACTGTAGTCAGTTGTAACTCTTGTAACGGCTCTGTGACTGAATCCCTCCACACTATTCTTTGCAGGTGTTGGTCTTTTTCCTGAATACGTATTTGTGGGCAGAATTTTTCAATATCTGCTGTGTACACGTATTCGAACGCCCTCCATCGTAGAATAATAGCTTGTAAGTCTTGTTGTAAGTTAGGCCCGCATTCCATCAGTTGGCTTAGACTGTGTCCTGAGCTAGTGGTTGCTGTACGTTGAAAACCACTCGGAGTTTGGTTGTCGTTGAATCGGGTCTCATTACTCCATGATGGGGCAGGAAACAGCTCGGCGTATCCGGCTCAGTGCACTTTTTCATTTGACAGTCGCGAGCAGTACGTCACTGTGTGTGAACGTTAGCAATGGCCGATGTGAACGGGTCAACGACCTCTAAAATGTTAAAGTGCGTGAACTGTAATATAGTTATAAACGAGGTTCTGGCCTTTATTCAGAACAAGTGTGATGTGATGGACGAGGACTCAATGATCAGACTGTGTATCACGGCGTTTAAGTCGGAAGGAATTAGCGTAGCAAAAATTTTTTATTTACCTCGGTCAACGAGAACAGAATGACATTTTGTTTATTGGGACATACTTAACACGAGGATCTTTGCGAGATTCTTCATCTGCTGGCTCACGAGGACGAACAAACAGGGCGAGGCGGTGTGTCAATTTTCTGAAGTTTCCACTTTGGTATCTTCTTTGGCGGTGGACTGTCTTCAAAATTGTTCATCGGTGATGGCGTTTGTGGAAGTGGGGAGATCATAATATTCAAATCTTTGGCCCACTGCATGAAGCTTGATAGGGATTCTGGAGATGACTGACCTGTTTCAAAGGATAAATCTTCAGTTGCCTTCAAGGGTATCTTCTCATTCCTTAATTGTAGGAAGCTGTACTCTTCATAAGGTTTGTCTATGAAGAACCAAACTCGTTGGGGTATATTGAGCATTATTCCCGCATCTTCTAAGAAATCAATGCCAAGTAGTGTGCGATTATCAGTTGCACCAGGTATGATTGTAAACGTTATTGGTAGTTTACGTTTACCCATAGTAATGTTTATGGTTGTAGTAAGTAATTGGCGGGTTTGCACAGATCCATCAGCCAAGATTGTGTCTGCAGTTTTTGTGTTGAATATTTCACCATTTCTTATCATTAACTTATACAGTTGAGTACTTGCCACACTGGTTCTTGCCGCTGTGTCGATATAGGCATAACCTCTTTCACCTTTATAAGCAATTTCTATTGTTGGTATTTTTGCACGATCCTCCACTAATTCAGTAGTGTCAATTGTGTAAAACGCTACTGGTTTAGGTGGGGTTTCCTTATTTTTACATTTCACACACCCACTTCGAAAAACTCCTGGTTCCCCACATCCATAGCAGGACACTGTTGAGGTTTTTTTTTCACACAATTATTTAAAAAACTGTCAGAAGTCAGAATAAATCCAATACGAACTCAATATTTAAACCAGGTATGTCATGTGAAATGTAAAACCGCGCTAATGAAGAAAAGTTTTTTTGGTATTGCCCCGCGCATTTATAATAAAGTACCAAATGTAATAAAAAACATGACTGTTATACAATTCAAAAGGGCACTAAACGATATATTAATCGAGAAAAGTTATTACGCAATTTACGACTTCCTTAATGATGAATCGCTGACTGATTAACTTATTTTATTATTTTACAGCTACTAAGTATCCTGATTGACATAATTTTATTCTGATTGACTTACTTATTATTTTTTTGACATCATTGTGATATTTTTTTATTGTTTTTTGACACTTTTCTGATTTTTATTGTTACTTGAACAAGACATTTATTTAATTCAATTTGACATTTTTTGATTCGACATGTATAATTTTGATAATTTTGACTAGTGTCAAAAAAGTAGAGTTTTGACCAGTCTGACATTTTTCCGTTTTTTTTTTTATTGTAATTTAAACATGACATTTATTTAACTAAAATTGACATTTATATTATTTTTCTGACATTTGTAATATTAATATTTTTTATTAGTGTAACCAGACATAAATTTTTCAGATTATTTTATTGTAAAGTAAAAATTACATTACTTAACTTTGATTTAATTTTTATATTGAATATATTAATTTTGAAATTGAATATTATTTGCATGCCATGCCACGGTAGAATATGGAGGACTTTACTATGTGTGTATAAAATAACATCTATGTAACTATTACCCATGTTTGCAAATAAATAAATGATTGATTGATTGATTGATTGATTGAGGTCTCCGTGGCTTTAGTGTCTGTTGGTGCCTGATTTTTCGATTCCGCTAAACGTTTCCGGCATTCTTCAATAATATGACCCTTTTTCCCGCAGTACGCGCAGCGTTTGGGCAGCTTTTTAGAAAAACGTTCCGTTGCTGAAGAACTAGTACTCGCCTGCGATTCTTGTTCCAAGTTTTCTAAGTGGCGTACTTTTTCAAGTAACTCGGCGAACGACTTGACATCGGATCTGGCAACCTCCTTTTTTATGCTTAGTTTTAGTAGGCCGTACACGAAATCCAGATGTTCCTCCTCTCTGTTGCGTTTTGAAGGTAATTGCGAGAGAATAGCACGTTTTTCACAAACAAATTCGTCTATGGTTTCAGTTGTTTGCTTTTTCCCAAACAACTCCAAATAAATATCGTGAGACTGTTTCTTTGGTACAAATACCGAACGTATTGCATCTAAAGCGTTATTCCATTTCTTTATGTCAATTTTCACACCGTGCCACCATGTTGCTGCCATGCCATTCAATAATAATGGCAAGTCTTGCAACGCGTCTTCATCGGAGATATGTTCGACTTTTTTGTATACTGTAATACTGTTTATAAATTCTTCGACTTTGTTATAGTCTCTCACTCCCTCGAATTTCTTCGAGCAACGAGCAAAACTTTTTGCGTTCATGGTGTTACTTTGTGCCGAAGTGATCGTACTTAGTAAAGTGTTCAATTGTTCTTGCGTCATTGTTATTGACATCTTCACAATTATCAAAAATAATGTGGGTAGATTTATTTATTATCGTTGGGCGCCAATGTAGGGTTGCTGGTGGAATAAAAGGTCCCGTTGACGTTTAGTCATACATTTATTAATTAATACTGGCAACTATGGTACAGTTACAATTAATAAAATGGCAACCCTAAAGTGAGGAGTGAAAGGGACTGCGTGGCTATCGCCCGTCAAACCTCCCTACCTGGCTAATTCCTGAAGACCGCTAGGCTATCGAACAGGAACTAGTCTTACTTAGGCTCAGAATTGGCTGCGTGGCTACCGAACTCTGTTCCTCTAGCTAGTCGAATGATAAAATGTTCCAAGGCGTCGCTCCTTTTAAAGTCAGCCAAGGCTGTATGTGTGCACAATATCTACACATACTCGTGTGGTTGTGATGCGAAGATTCACGAGCGGCGCCGATCCACACTCTGTACTCGTTATCGCCGACGACGGGTAGTGTTACACGCATGCAACACTAGATGGCGTTGGTAGTCCGTTACAAACAATATTTAATAAGACGTATTTTAATTTTAATGTAGGGTTAAAAATGCTTTATAAATTCGGACATATAAAACAATAATAATGTGACAGAAACGAATCGCTGTAAAACCGACTCCACGTAGTCTTGTCTGCCCCTACCCTACCCTAGAGTGTAATTTAAGCCCGCGAAGGCGCGGAAGGGCGAGGCGGACCGCGTGCTGAGGAGCAGGTGTTGTAACACCCGCCGCCGCGGCTGAATCCGAAGCTGTGGTGGTGAGCGTTAAAACCATCTGCGACGATAAGTTCGCGTGGGATCGTCGAAACCCCGCAGCGCCAGAGCCGTGATAGAAACCATGCATGTTGCATGTTTGCTCTTATGCTACATGTTGCATGCTTGCTTGCATGCTGTATGCATGGTGCATGCTTGCTTGCATGCTGTATGCATGGTGCATGCTTGCTTGCATGCTGTATGCTTGCATGGTGTATGCTTGTTTGTATGTTCGCATAGTTTTGACTTTTATCCCCGTCGCCATTTCCCGCCACACAAACGTCTTTTATAATGCGCACAGCAAAGGAGTGGAACTCTCTGCCTGCGTCTGTGTTTCCAGATGCTTACAACCCTCTTTAAAGTTAAGAGTGAACAGGCTCCTTCTGGGTAAGCTCGCTCCATCGTAGACTGTCTCTGTCATCTCTGACCTAGACTAGAGTCAAGAGCAAACCCATCACAAATAAAAAAAAATGATTTGTTTTTCTATGATACGAATATCGAAACTTTGAATTTTATTTGTAACAAAAATCGATGATTTAAATGTATTCAAAGTGAGTATTCTGCGTATTGAGTATTCTATAAAATGATAATACGAGTAAAATTTTATGTGAAACGAAATTCTATTAAACTATTTTCTATACAACAACGTACAACCATTTCAGGCAAAAGATGTTCACTGCTGGATAAAGGCCTCCCCCAAGAGTTGCCGCGCTGACTGGTCTTGTGCTTCTCGTATCTAGCGAATTGCCTTGCATCGGTTGAAGATAGTATTGCCACCAATAACAAGGCTTTCTGGTCATATGTCTCCAACCGAAAAACCAAAAAATAGAATTCTTAGTTCGATACATTTCAAGCAAAATTTTGCCAGTGATCCTACTACAGCGTGTAATTTATTCTCTTCCTTTTTTCACTCTATGTACGAACCCTCTATATTTAACTCTGATTCATGGGTACCTCCGCCTGCTAGTAGTGCTGATCATGATGTTAACTTATGTAATTTGTACTTCCCCTTAGTAAATATCCATAGAGAACTAAAACTGTTGGATCCGACTAAACGACCTGGTCCGGACAGTATTGCTGCGGTATTTTTAAAAAATACTCACAGTACAGCTATCCGATATTTATACTGTTTAATATCTGTATTTCGTGTGGAGTTTTTCCAGATGTATGGAAAAGCGCTAATATAGAGATAATGTAGAGATGTATCGTCTAATTTCCATATTTTCAGCATTGGCTAAACTCTATGAAAGGCTTGTTTATGCTGAGATCTATCCAGTTATTTGTCATGTTTTGATTAAGGAGCAACATGGTTTCGTCAAAAATAGGTCTTGCATAAGCAATCTTTTAATTTACACAACGCAACTTTTTGAAAATATTGATAACAGACAACAAACAGACGCGATATACACTTATTCTCAAAAGCATTCGGCAAAGTTGACCATAGATTATTGCTCAATAAAATCGCGTACAATGGTTTCAGAGGGGATCTCCTGCGTTGGTTTGTTTCCTATATAACGAATAGGACCCAAAAGGTTGTGATCGACGGTTTCGAATATATCTCTATACAAGTTACGCCAGGAGTCCGTCAAGGCTCAATTTAAGGACCTTTATTATTTGTACTGTTTATAAATGATATAAAATTTGCTTTCAAAATTCCTCCTAGACGCCGACGATTTAAAAGTTTTTAAACAAATTTCTAATAAACAAGACTGTGTAGAATTTCAATACGATTTAGATCGTTTCTCGGCCTATTGCTCTTATAATAAACTGTACCTTAGCTTGCCTAAGTGTCATAATATAACGTTTAATAAAAAGAAAAATATCATACAATTCAACTATCGACTCCGGCAGTTGCGATAACTCCTAAGATATTCATTTTAATTGAATAGTGTTTGGGGTAAATACGTTCCAAAAAGATATTGACCTTAAATAAGTTTATAAAATAATACACTAATTTTTACGGTAAACTTAAATAAATAAATAAATCTCTTTATTTTCAGGCTACTTTGGCCCATAGATATATACCTTACGAAATAACATATCTATAATAATATACAGATTGTGTTAGTAGATAAAAACTTAAAACCTATGTTAGTAAAAACACTTCACTTCGCACTACGTTATTGTGCGTTCTTGTGGCACTTGTCCGCGGAAGCGACGGAACACCAAGTCCAGCGGCCAAAAGTCATCCTCCATGACGAGGTGCAGAAAACATGTTGGTACGCTGGTAAAATGATTAAAGTGACCAACTGTCACACCGCGGCGCCATTTAAGTTTCGCCGAGAATGCTATTTTCAGTCGCTCGTAATTTTAATTCAGTGATATCTTCTAAATTATTCATTTAAGTGATATACTGTCAGGACACTTTTAATCTATATTAAATCGTCAAGATAATGAATATACTTATTGAATAAGGATTAATGCTGTATTGCTTAAAATCGCTTCGTAAATAAGCCATTATTTCTCATAAAAGTAAAGGATAAAAAATGGTTATTGTGGGTTATCCCTAAGAGATAGACATATACCATCGCAGACTATTTTGTAGACCTTTTTAAGGTATAAAATACTGTAGTACATTATTTTGATCTATGTATCTCGTAGGGTTCAGCCAGCGTTTGCAATGTAAGCGCAAAAAATGTGTTTATTTACGACATCACGTTATAAACCTCTAAAATTATCGCATCAAAATCCCTTGCGTAGTTTTGAAGATCTAAGCAAACATAAGAACAGACAGACACGGGAAGCGACTTTGTTTTATACTATGTATAGTGATTGATATTATTTTACTAAATATTGATCAGCTTCTATGAGAATAAAACAAAAAGTAAAATAATTCCAGATCTTTATAAATAAAACAAATTACAGTAATGCAAACTGCAACAGTACGACAGCATAGTTAGTAAGAAGTGCTATAACACGAAATGGCAGACTTATGTCTATGTGGAAGAGGCCACAGGCATTCATCTCGCTGTATGACACTCGGTGCAAACGCTGGATATTCTTACAAAGTTTTCTTTCTTCGTCTGAAAAAACGTTAACAGTTTAACTACAACGTATCATCACGACTGATTTCTCAGAAAGATTGGGAAAAGGTACATGGCAACGTTCATAGAAGAAGCAATCATCGCGCGAACACGCGATCGAAGCGTTTAAATTAATTGCAAGACTTGAAAACATCTCCTGTCGGCACGACGAATCATTTGCCTTTGACATACAAATGAACGGGACAATTCGCGTATTCACGCGATGATCACTTTGTATTAGGACGACGACGCCTAAAGGAAACTCGCATTTTTATTGGAAAACGTCATGACATTTAACAATAAAAAAGTAATGTATTTATGACGTGCCGTCTCGTGAAAACTTAAAATAAAATTATATAATAACCTGTACAGTTTGATGCCAAAACCAGAACGCATGAATCTTGCGATATCTGCACAGCGTCATAAAATGCATGAGTGTTGTAGCAGAGGACGATTTGTAACAACAAACACTTTAGCATTGATGCGTAAAGTAACCCTTGCACGATGGTAAAACCCTGAAAACGAAAAGATAATACAATAACTTAGTTTTAAAACTCATCAGCAGCCAAAAGATAGTTTTATTGCTGGATATTAGCCGTTTGCAAGCGTAATATGAAGACCAGAAGGCAAATTCTACTAATTTTTAAGCGAGACGTTCGCATCTCATTCGCTATCTGCAAAAAAAGCCTCAATTTCTGTACATTTTTGACAGTTTACGACTGATTTGCGAATGCAAACGTACCTATTAAAAATGAGTAAAATATACACTTTTTTAAACATTTAATAAACGCGACAGGTGACAAGTGATATTTGAAGGGTGACTATTTGACTGGCTGTAAATTTTCTGTTCATTGTAACCGAATTCCTAAGAAAATCTTGGCAACTGAATGAATTTCTGTACTGTTCACATTTATACGGGGACATAAAACCCGCTGATTCGACACTTATTTTCGTGTCACAAACTCACAATAATTAATGTCACAATTACAGGTATCCGTTCTCACACATAGACACTCGGTGTGTACATTCAGTGTACGGTGTATAGTGTCGTTGTATATTCTTAGCTTTACACTATTTACTCTAAAGCGTCGTACTAGCGCGAGCGAGGGTTGCCCTCCCTTCGCGCCTCCGGATTTTTATACATATATACTCTAGGGGTAACAGCCAAAAGACTACATAAAGTCGTGGTGCCCCGATTCGGTTTTGGAACAATTTCGAACTATTTTACCTATGAAAATCGGCGTCCAGTGTAGAAGCGTAGGTCAATTGTGAAGGTATTATTTAGGTTTATAAATTAAAATATTACCTTGAAAAGTCAATATGTTGTGCTACAAAAGTTAGTGACAGAAACGAATTGCTGCAAAACCGACTACATGTGGTCTAATTGTCTGCTCTACCCCTAGAGGTAAGCCCGCGTGGGCGCGGAGGGGTGAGGCGGCCGGCGAACTTAGGAGCAGGTGGTTTTAGCGCTCTCCACCACGGCTGCAAGCCGAAGCTGTGGTGGTGAGCGTCTGCGATGATAAGGACGCGTGGGACTGGACTGGAGCCGGTTTATGATGAACTTTGATGTATTCAATAATGACATTTCGAATTTAAATATGTCGTCGTGTGTATTGATAATTATAATCATTCGATATTTTAATCACTCAGCATGTCAATCTTAGACGTTTTATGCTTAGGTATAACAATTTTGGATATTTTGATACATTCAATATTTAAACTTTCGATGTTTTGAACATTGAAATTTTACCCGTAGGTATTTTAATCTTTGATATTCAAATACGTATCCGATTTAAACCTTGGATGTCCGGTGGCGGCAATTTACCCATACTTTTTTAGAATCTTTATGCCATAGCCGCCGCCGCCATTTAGAGTTTAGGACAGTTCAACAAACAGTTAAGTTCATGGAGCCCTAAAGTTTCACGTTGCCAAGATATTTCGAGACGAATTCATGACTATAATTAAAAAACTGGACAAGTGGGAGTCGGACTCGCCCACCGAGGGTTCCGTACAAAATTGTAGGAACATATTTCTTTAAATAGAGACTATATTTTTATGATTTAACTACAAATGTGTAGATTTCAGATTTTTCCCTATACTTGTAGTCTAAGGCGGAATTATTTGCCAAATTTCATATTTCTAGGTCAACGGAAAATACCCTATATATTTAAATTCCCTTGAGAGTGTCAAAGTATACGTTTTTTGCGCCTACGGCCGTTTTTAGGGTTCCGAAAAAAAAAAGAAACCCTTATAGGATCACTCGGGTGTCTGTCTGTCTGTCTGTCTGTCTGTCTGTCCGTCTGTCACAGCCAGTTTTCTCCGGATCCACTGGACCGATTCTGTTGAAATTTGGTACACATATGGACTTCTATGACCCAAACACGGACGCGTTACGTAAATCATTAAATTTTTAGTATGGGGGTCACTTTTGAGGGCCAAACTAGAAAATTAAAAAAAAAAGATTTTTGAACAATATCGTGTGACATATCAAATGAAAGGGCTTACTGTGAGGGTTTTAATTATATTTTTTTCATAATTTTAAAATAAATGGTTTTGAAGTTATTCAAGAAATTAGACGAAAAATGACCATTCCCCCCCCCCCTTATTTCCGTAACTACTGAGCCTAAAATTTTGAAAAAAATGGAGATATTAGATCTTTACCTAAAGATTACAGGAAAACCTATTAGAAGTTTGTAGTGTTAAAATTACATGTAAAAAAATTAAATTCGTTCGGAACCCGTTGCACGCGAGTCCGACTCGCACTTGGCCAGTTTTTTTAGGTCAACTTAAAATTTTGATTTTTTCGCAGCTTCAAGGGAGTATAGACTTGAGAATATTATTTTAATTTCAACTCGATACCTCCACGCGTTCTCGAGATAAATGTTCTTAACTGACAGATGAACGGACGGACAACAAACTGATCTTATAAGGGTTCCGTTTTTCCTTTTGAGGTACGAAACCCTAAAAAATACTTAATTATGCGCTTATATGCATTAGATTAAATTCAAATAATAGTTCCCAGCTTGATTTAACCATTTATTGGAAGGACACTCATCTTTTAGACCAAATGGATCAGATTATCCGACGCACTTTGTCATTAATTTTGAATGTGGCCTTGGACGACCGAGCTTGGGCACAAGCTTCCCTTCCCATCCGCATGAGCGGACTCGGCGTCCGCAAAATTTCTAGTATGTATATGTTTACCGGCTTTCATATCTTCGGTCCACCGCACTGAGGATTTAATCAGGAATATCCTGGCTTCCGCACTGGTTGATTTTGATGTACCTTGCTTCACCGATGACATCGATGCCTGAAAATTCGCTTGTCCGAATACCGACCTACCTGACATACCATTTTTCCAGTGGCGGTGGGACGAGCCACTCTGCAGGGTAGTTCAGAATAACTTACTGTCCACGTCTGCTACTACTACTGAGCGCGCGTCTGCTGGTTGTGGGAAAATGGGAGTCGAGTCTTTGGCTTCATGCACTACCGTCGTCGAACCTAGGCACTTTGGTCGATGACACCACTTTTCGTTTAGGAGCCCCTTGTTGTTCTCCCAATCGCTATCACTGTGGTAAAGTTGTCAACAGCCTCGGGCACCACGACCTTTCTTGTAGCCGCAGTGCAGGTCCTTTTGCACGACACGACACACACAATTTAAACGACACTATCCGACGAGCTCTCATCATCGTCGGCGTTCCCAGCCGTGTTAGAACCCAATGGCTTGGCACGTGACGATGGCAAAAGACCGGACGTCATGTCTTTGTTTCCTTGGAAGATGGGTAAGCCACTAGTGTGGAACGCAACCTGTGTCGATACTCTTGCGACGTCCCATCTTCTTAGTTCATCGTGTTGTGCTGGCCTGTTAACTGCCGCTGCGGAAAACCTCAAGCGGCGTAAATATAATAACCTTATTGGTAACTATATTTTCAAGCCGTTTGGAGTTGAAACCCTCGGGCCGTGAGGCCTTTGTGCTCACAGCCTTTTCAAAGAAATTTCGAAACGGCTGATTGACACTTCCCGTGAACCAACTAAAATTAACAAATGCTAATTTTTATTATTATTTAAGTAAATTATGTTTACTGGAAGGAAGTAAAAATTAGAAAACTTGAAAACCACTTTACTAAAAGAACTTCGCCAAATAATAGTGATTAATTTATACAAATGTTTCAATCAAGCCGAGAACAAGAATACAGTCTACTGAGTAAAGGCGTGATTTATGTTCATTTTTAATGGTTTTTTTTGTTCTCACATGGCGACTTTACCTTTAAATATCTCGGCAACTTGATGCAATTTAGATCGTGCGCTGCATCTTTGACAAAATCAAAATGGCGGCGGGGGTTTATGTCACAAAGGTTATTTTATCCCTTTGGCACATTTTTCATCACGGCCTGATAATAAAGTTCAAAAACGTCAATACACAAAAAAGCGTTCGAACAGTTTTTTAAACAAGTCCCTAGACTCTAGACATTCTGTCAGCAGTAGCGTGGCAAAGGCGATTGTTTAAACGTCAAAAATGTATGGTATTGATAAACGCTGCAAATGTTAAATATCACGTGATTTTGGATTTTCGACAATCGCTTTCACTAAGGCTTCGGACACGAAGTCAGCGGGCGCGGGTAGTAGGGAGCATATGGTGGCGTACGAGCGACTAGTGAGCGTCTTGTGGTGCCCGGGTGTCTGCATTAATGCAGTGTTGTGCATTTTATTTTTTGTTTTTTAACGACTGTCGTAACACAACCCTACGCCGCTCTAGCGCCGCGCGATCTGCTCGCTGGCTTCGTAACCGGGTCTACCGCGCTGCTGTCGCGTCACTGCCCGCGCCGCCACCGCCGTCGCTCTGCCACCGCTGACTTCGTGTCCGCGGCCTTATAGTTTGTTTTTTGCCTCTGGCTTTACTCTTTTGCATGCTTGGTTTTCGCATCATCAGAATCTCACGGTATTCATTCGGTCATCGGGCCGACACTTATTATTTATTTTAACGTCTTCGACGCGGTCAGTTAAAATTAAAAAAAAACCGGCCAAGTGTGGAGAGTCGGACTCGCACAGGAAGGGTTCCGTACCATAAACCTTAATTTTTATTATTTGATGTTATAGCGGCAATACAAATTCAATTCAATTCAAATATTTTATTTCGGATAATATCCAAATAATGTTAGTAGTAGAATAACTTAGCCTAATGTAAATACACAATCTGTAAAAATTTCAAATGTCTACCTATCTTGAGATACAGCCCGCTGAAAGACAGACGGACGGATGGACGGACAGCGGAGGCTTAGTAATAGGGTTCCGTTGGTTACTCTTTGAGTACGGAACCCTAAAAAAAGAAACGAGGTACTCACACGCTCCGGATTTCTCGAATACGAATGTAAAAAATCAATAAGTACTTGAAATTTTATTAAGCCAAGGAAAAATGTCTCGGATGTGTGAAAAACAACCTGAAAATAAATTATTCATTTAAAAAACAAATAATATTTTCATTTTTCTAAGGAAAATAACAAATGTTGTCTACTTACGGGTAGTTGAAAAACTTTTTTGTAGATATTGTAGCAGTCCAATATTTGTATGTTAGCATGGCACATTTTGTTACAACGCAGTATATGGCTCCCATTACTCAATGAAATCCAAACCTTAGTATTCCATTGCACAGCCTTTTCGGTTAGTAACTTAATCAAGCTGATAGCATAAACTACATTACAATCGATAGTAAACAAAACTAAAATGTAAAGCATGACGTACCATGGAGGATGCATATAAACAACATAAACATAAATACTTGTCATAATATGGAACACAAAGAGTGAAGTAACATTGAACCAATTTCTTCCAATACTCATCTTGGTACTGGTAAAATTCTGAATAAATGTATGAACGCTTTGAAAAGTCAAAATGAATCTCACGTTATCCTTTGAATGAAGGGAATTGAGGACAAAATTCAAGACGTAGCCAAGAGCGTAGAAGAGCGAATCGAAAATAGTAGCGAAGTAGAGGAAATTGACCGTCTGGTATCGCTGCATATTCTCATCGAACAGCATCGCACTGATCCGATACAAATTCAAGGACTCGAACATAATTAACCCACACAATGATATGAGGTTACTCGTTAGATCATTCGTATTCACTAAATTATGTTGGATTTGATACTTGGGATTTAGTGACAGAGTTTGCATCAAATTCAAAGGCAAAAATATCGCTTGCACATCTTGGTCTACGTAGCAACACACAAACGCTTCGTTACGACGTAATCTGGCCTCCATTTTATGTGATGTTATTCCAGAATATACCTTTAGATGGTAAACAGTCTTTAATATATCTAATACTGATAACGAGTTTCACATCAATGGATTGATGTCATGTTTATTTGACTTAAGTAATCACTTTTAAATAGGTATGTACGGTTAAAATATTCGAAGGACAAAAGCTTTAAAAATCAATAAACCAATTTTTTAAACTTAAAAATTAAAAACAATACACAAAACAATATTACTAAAAAAAGTATTGCTTTATAATAGTAATAATATGTGGCTCGGCTGTCAACTGGAACGTCATATTTTTTCTCAATCCGCAATTTTCAATACACTTTAATTAAATTACTATCATCAAAATGGCAAATATATTCATCTCTAGATGTAGATCTTGTACTGTGCAGCTGCAGCGGCATCTCGTGTAGCTCATGTCAAATTTCCTAACAGTGACAGAGCTACACGACCAGCTGTACCAGCTTGGCAGTGCAGGATCAAGCGTCGTACCGGTGAGGCCAGAACACTGATCGGAAAACTTATCTGCTTCAGGGAGAGCAACAATCGCCGTATAGTGATGTGCTTTGTGAGGCGGGCGTTCTCGGGGACTGATATTAGTCCTCGGAATTATCTAACCCGCGTCACAGAGCGTATCGATTTGCTGAAGCATAAAATCTATGCATGGGTAAACCGTATACGTCGGTATAAGCGGCGAGTGGAGCGGTACACTCAGAATCGCACACTCCAAAGCAATGAGAGGTGGGTTTATAGCCAAGCCCTATAAACCCACCTCTCATTGCTTTAGAGTGTGCGATTCTGATTGTCGAGCGACCGGACCAAGATGTGTATGATACGCGCCTATCGGATAATGACGCCATGTGTTCTGGTCGGTGCCTGTTAGTCATACCGAGGGCGACTGGACTCGGGAGGTCGAGCACGCGTGCGACCCGATACCAGAAATTGGGGCAATTACCATTAGCCGCCAAAGATGTAGCTCGTGCAGTCCGTCCGTTACCTAACTGGAAATCTCCAGGGCCGGACCGGTCGGAATCGCACGCTCGCTTGGCATCTCAACTCCAGTCTGCCTTAGAGTCAGGGTCGCTGCCCCAGTTACTAACTATTGGAATAACCCACCTGATCCATAAATCAGGTAGTACTGCGGAGCTTAAAAATTATAGACCGATAACGTGTTTACCGACAGTCTATAAAATTCTTACATCCATTTTGAGAGAGATTTTCATCATATTGATAGTAATTCAATCATGTCTGCTTCTCAGAATGGATGTAGGAACGGGTCCCATGGTACTAAGGAGTTACTCCTCATAGACATTGCCATCAGCCAACAGTTTCATCGTTCCCGAAGAGATCTGTCGACGTGCTGGATACTGAGACTGCTGCGACAGTCTGAGACCACTATGGTTTTATCTGGCCCTCAACTCCCTCAGTACATTGCTGGAGGGTTCAGGCCAAGGCTTCCGGTTGAAAAGAGGTGTTCAGGTCATATCGCACCTCCTTTACATAGATGACTTAAAACTCTTTGCTCGCAACTGATGAAGCTACTGAAGGTAAAAGAAACCTTCAGTGGCGCCATCAGGATGGAATTTGGTTTGGACAAATGTGCGATCATGCATGTAAAGCGAGGGGAGATTATGGAATCTGTGGGAACACAACTCTCGGATTCCATAGACCTTAGGTCCCTTTCCTCAACCGAAACTTACAAGTTTTTGGGTATGTCGGAAACGCTAGGCATCAATCAATGCTGTTGATATGAAACAATCGTTGAAGGAGCGCTTCTTTGGCCACCTGAACAAAGTACTTAAAGTCTTTTATCAGGCGGAAATAAGGTGCGTGCTTTCAAAGGTTGGGTCATGCCGGTTTTGATGTACAGTAGTTTTCAAAAGTGGAGTAGCAATCACAAAAGGCAATACCTTCCTTTAATAAGTACTTTCAATACTACAGACACACACACACTTACATATCTTTGCAAATGATTGTATTTCATAAATTCAACCAGTAAGGTACTTGCTATGATAGCTACACAGTAGTTGAGTAAGCACGATCATACGCATTGTGCCGCGGGTTCAAATCTTACACATGTGACAGTTTTTTTTTATGTTTTAAAAATGCTCGAATAATCAATCTAATGAATACTTCCTTGTTATGTTCGACTCGTTCAATAAACTCGTAAAATTTTATCGTATTACCCATTTAACTTACGACTCATTCACCGCAATAAAACAACGTTGTTGGTTGGTTGTTATTATGAGTTAGTGGCGTGTGTTTAATCTAATATCGGTGTAGTAGTTTATTTTGAAATGCAAGCAAATTTAAATATTGAAATGAAAGCGAATATTATTGCGCTGCGTAAAAACGGACTTAACATATCACGAATTTTCTGATGAAACCGGACTGAGTGTGAGTATTATAATTTATTATTTTATCAAACATTTATCTTATTATAGTATACTGTAATATAATTAATTATGGTGTACTGCTGATCCTGGTAGTGCTTTTTAAAACGTTTTACATTTTTAGTAGATCTCAACTAAATAGAAGAAAAAATGTACCTACTTAATTTCAAAGTTTTATTTACCTAGATTAATGAATGATGAAAATATCATTATGAATGACTCTGACTGTTATATTTCCGATATAATTTTGTTTCTAAACAGTAGGTAAATTATATTACTATTTTGTTTAGTAGTCTAACAGTACTCCATTTTTGTTTTAGAAAAATACTGTGAGTCGGTGGGTTAAAAGATATGAGGAAGAGGGTTTGCCTTGCCAGTCAAAAGCGAAATGGAAGACCCCAGCTCATACAAGCGGCGCAACGACGGCACATGGTAAGCTATATGAAACGAGTGGTTTCATACCGACAAAAAATATTCCGCACCAACAGTTCGACTTACGTTGTAGCATTAAGTGATGTCATGTTACCCACTGTGCGCAACGTTTACTCTGCTGATGAGCTTAAGCAGATAACCTTTGTCTAGGACAATAGGGTATTTTACTAAAAAAATCGAATTAGTCCGTCAGATAGATATTCAAAAAATATTAAACACGTATTTTTTCTTTTTTCGCGTAAACAAAAGATGAAGATGATATAGTGCCAAAATGAGATGATAAAACACGCGTGACGTCACTATGATGGTACAATTTTACCAAGCCACATGACGTCACGCGTGTCTTCAATGCGCTGTATCGTCTTCATTTTTTGTTTACGTAAAAAAAGTAAAAATACGTGTCCAATATTTTTTTTAAATCTATCTGACGGACTAATTAGATTTTTTTAGTAAAATACCCTATTGTCCAATTCATCGTGCGAGTACTGTGCGGAGATAAAAGTTAGTCCATGGCCAGCACCAGAGGCGGCGTAAGGCGTGGGCGACGTGGGCCACAGCCTACTGCCTCGCGGTCCGAAGGGCCTCGCTGCTTTGGTTTTTTTCAACTCAAAAAAATAGTAGGCCACAAAAAACAATTGAATCCTTAACTAACAAACAAGCCGAACGCTTAGGCCGATCGTGCCTCTCTATCGCTTGTTCCGCGCTCTCGCTTGCACGCTCGGCTCAGGAGGAACGTGACACTTTTTCGTGCAGCCGGCGTTCATCGATTTACAAGATGTTATCATGTCAAAAATACAAGTTATCCAAGTCTATGTCAATTTTTTTTTGAGCTCGGTTTGCTTGCTGTTTCTATTTGAATGATTTTTATCATTGTTAAGGCTTAGCTCAGTAAATATTGTCAAAATATTAGCCGCGGTAGAATAGGCACTATGATTTACCTACTCGCATAAGCACACTACGTTCTCTCTTACATCATATGTTCTTTTAGTTTACTTCTTTCTTGAATATTTACTAATTTTGCATAATAAGTCAAAAGAAAATCAAAACTACTCGTGTCGGGTGTGATTGAGTTCAGTGAGATTCACCCTCAAATTGTAAAATCCATCCTCTAAAAACCTACTCAAAAAATCACTCTATTTTTAGGTAGGACCTAAATACCAATCTTGCCCACATCAAATTACAGTCTTGCGCCGCCACTGGCCAGCACAATCTCCTGACCCCAACCCTATTGAATATCTATGGGATCTGATGATACAGGGATGAGAAGCACGGAATGAGCGATCTGATGAACAGTTGAAGTTGCATTGCATGGAAATATGGTAAAAATTAAGGGGATTACGGGTGGTGAATGAGGTTCACGTGTGTTGATGTATTGTGGTGCAACTTGAGTGAATTCGCAAAAGTTACATTATATTATTAAGTTACTCAAATTAAGAATAAAGTATATTATTTTATAAGATATGGATGGAGGATTTAGTTTGTAAGGCCAATCTATCGCATCGGATCGCAGATCTGTAATGATAGTTTTAGGTAAGATTTGTAAAAAATAAATAAATATGCCTCAATATTGTAGGATCCATTCGTCAACGTTTACTTGATCGCATTGCTAATAGCACGGCACGCCAGCATTAATGACATCATCCGTCGGGCTCTTGTCACGGCCGGGGTGCCAGCTGTTTTAGAACCTATTATTATTATTATTGTTTTTCACTTTCTCGAGTCCCTGGAGACCCGGTCCTTATTATTATTATTTAAAGCTAATATTAAATTACATATTTAAGTAAATTAAAATTACCAATTAGGATTATTTTGAGGTTTAGTTTCAATCTTCTTTTCGTAACGAAAATGAATACTTAAGCTGTAACCTCAATAAGTCCCAGTGAATACGGTTTGTTTACTTTGAGGTTTGAAATGAATGTTAAAACGAACTCACTCGCAGTAGAATAAAAGTATTACTTTGAAGTTCTGAGTAATTTAATTGTATTGTGAAAACGAGTTCGCACTTGTTATATTTACGTGGGTAGATTTGCGCAAATTTGTTTGTTGTGATTTGTTAGAATACCCACTAAGATGTAATATAATTTACCTGACTAGCTGTTGCCCGCGACTTCGTTCGCGTGTATGTTAAAAAATAAAATTATGTCGCTATGTAAGGTCGCTGTGATAAAATATGCAAACAGTCAATATCTAGCATTGCTAGACCCCCTTAGAATAAGGAATTTGGAAGACTGTTAGGCGATTAATACACGGCACCGCGCACCGCCGCGATCGGCACTGAAGCGGATCTCATGTCACATTGGCCTCTAATAAATCCGTTGATGCCTAACACACGTAAACCGCCTTACTGCGCGGGGCACTGCTACGAAATCCATGCCGTGTGATAAAAGCTTTATGCAAGACAGTGACTGTATCGTCTCTTCTGTTGAAAATTCCGTCCAGCCCTAGTAATTTTCATAATATTCGTAATGAGAAACCTCTGTACACAATGCTGATGAAAGTTTTTAGGATCATTAACACGCAATAGAGCTACATAAATTTGGCCATGGGTATACCAACCAAAAAAGAAGTCTACCCCCGCAACGAATGGAGTAGAGACTCCGTAATTTAGACTCCCATTTGGTCCGTTGCGCGTAAGTGTTCTGGCTAAGTTAGCTAGCCTAGCTCCACCCAAATGCACAGAAACCTCCTGGGTGCTCCACAGGTTTCACGGAGCGACCGCGGGAAGTAACGGCCTCATTTCCAGGATGAAGTGGGCGACTGATTTCTCGGTGTCTAAGCAACCTCTGCAAATTGGGCTGTCTATGGCGCCTTTGTTGTAAAAATGTTTTTTAGACGGAAATGACCCGTGACTATACCTTTTATTGTACGGAAGGTTTATGCGGAAGGTATCTCTACTTAGGCTGAGAAGTAGTTAAATCAGTCGCGTGTATAGGCTTGACATTGCCATTTTTGACTGCCTGCAGTTTGTAGCCCGTGACCATTAGTTCTCATGAAGTTTATTTGATCTCTGGCAAATTCATATATGAAACTGTGAGAAAGGTAGCAGGAAGAGTGGGTGTGGGTCCAGCACCACCAACTTGATACTGCCAAGGGATCTGCAGTTGCCCATGATCCACTGGAGGGTGAAGCCCGCAACGGATAATTTCTGGCCCTGAGTTGGTCATGACGTAGCTATCATAGGCTCTCTGGGAATTTAACAGTTTAGAAAGTAAATGGAAAATAATTGGGAATGAGGGGGATTCTGGGAATGATCACATCGTCACCGGAGTAATCAGCCGAAATGTTTTTTCAGCTACTATAACAGTTTGTTGGATATGTGTGACTTTCAATATTCATAAAATTATGCGCATTTGAGTGGCCTTCTTCTTCTTCGTCATCGTTTTCTCACTGCTGAGGATCACGACCATATACATCGCGTCTCGCGCGTCGCGCGTCGTCGCGTCGGTCTTCTGCAGTGTGGATCGCTTTGTAATGCTACCTCCAACCACTTTTTTATGGCGTCGGACCATAAAGAAGACCATATGTTTGCGTATTTGCACTTTAACGTGTTGATATTATATTGCGCTAAATAAATGGTGCTATTCTTCAAACTACGAAGTTAAGAAACTACTTTATGAATAAGGTTGATTCGGAACGTAAATCATAACAATTTTAAGTTTTTGGAACACAGACATGCAATTACCCGAGATTATTCAACTGTTTTTGCGACTCCTCTATCAAGGGACTTCGCCACCTGCTCGTGTGTAGTATATGCCTCCTGGCTTCGGGCCTGTAAAGGTTCATTCTTCTTCTTTTCGAGTCGATGGTTAACTCTTTATACTGTTTTGGCTCAGTAGTGGCCACTGTGACTGTTCCTATGTTACCCTAGGCTGATAAAATTTTCGTTTTTCCTTAAATTAGCCTAATTGGTAAGGTAGGTCCTGCCGGTAGGCAGGAGGACCACGCCCCGCCAGCCGCGTGGTCCCGTAGGGCTCGTCCCAGACTGGACACCCTCCCGCCAATAGTAAGAAATGAATTCCCAGAAACTACTGCCTTGTCCGACCTTTGAGGCTGCGGGACAAGGAGGGGATGCAAGGTGAAGTTAATATTGGGAATTCACGGTTAGTATACATATGTAAAACAATAAATAATTATGGAACAATAACGAGATTACAATGTATGAAGTTAAGAAGACAAGAGGACTGCAAAAGGGAAAGTGACACGTAACGCTTGTGTGAAATAGTTAATTTTCAAAGCGCGATAGTGAATTTCTTTACAATAATCTAGAGACCCACCCCAGTGATGTACGGCCGTCATACAACTGCCTGTACATCGGACGTGTGCCGTCGATCCTAACGTGCATAGGTCTAGAGAGAACTTGCTGCGGTCACAACAGTACACGTTCCCTAGACTCAAGCATGTCTTACACAATCCTAAGGCAGAGGACTGCGAAGTGCCTCTGTCATTGAGCGAGACATGATCCCAGAAATACTGGACGCACGCTATATAAATTAGCCCCTTACATCGGCCTATCAACCCCTACTAACACATTATATAACTTAGCACAAGCGTACCGCGTTGTCAGTCGTTTGCATAACTCTTTGCACCGATTCTTGTTATCTGCGGAAGCGGATTTTGGGTTCGTCGCTTCACACTTCCATAATCTACCCATTTTAGGAAGACACTAGAGTACTGCTGCGGCTGCTACCACGTCTGGCAACGGGCGTTCCATGTAGGCTTCATAATATAAGTATTTCGCTAAATATTATTTTTTATATCAGTGAGAGGCCTCGGGGGCCGGGTGTGATTTAGCGAGATACAATCCCTATCGTCCATTAGGAGGGCTATCAATTCACTTCAACCCATACTTGGTGAAGCCTACCCCAATGGAAGTGTGCAAATATCAAGAACAGTGCAAAGTATTCTGCACTCAGTCAGTCCATAGGGAGAGGCAACCTCTACTAATGTTTGGTTGATATGACATAACCTTAGATATTGCAAGGAAACATTATAGTTCAAACAGGCCCTAACTTGTGGCGAGTATTATTCGGTTCAGCCTTCCATAAGCAGTGTTTTAGTGCAGTGTCTTGGTAAGGTTTGTCTAAAGTCAGTTTAGAGTCATTGTTGTATACAGTCTGTTGCTATGTCTAAAGCACACTCTATAGGAAGGCCTTCTCCGACTCCCTAGAACCAAACACATATGTCGGTTACCTCGTTTAGGTCGGAGAGGGTTATAAGGTAGGATAATACACACAGCACTCACCCATTAGTTCACCAACACACACATACCACACATATTAAAACTAATTTAATCTAACTTAGATTTAACTTAATAAATAGTACTGGCTAAACTATGGGTTACAACAACACAACTCGCCATTTGGCATTCAATGAGTCCCTTAGCCTATACAGAGACATCGCCTCCGATCTAACCAACCCTAACTCCTGTTAACCTAAAACAGACGTCTGTTTACTAGCGTGGCCAAAGCTTGAATCCCCGCCTTTTCCAAATCGTTGTCCCAAGATAGCAGGCTACTTTCTCGAAACTTCCAACTTTTGTTTTTCTTGTATCTTCATTCTCCTAAGGGTCGTTCATAAGCAGGTACCCAGACGTTTTTGATAAGTGCGACGTGCTCGCGGCTATTCCAATATCGACTCTAAGAAATCGTAGAAAAAGGTCGCATTTCAACTAACGTAAAATATTGCATTCTACAAGCACATGTGTGCGTACTATAAACTAAATATTGAGTGCCTCTCCAATAGCTACGCAATTTTAAAGCTGATATAACATATTTTGTAATTATCGGAATAATAAAAGTGACAGGTTGGCCCTTACCATTAAAAGTAAAATTTATGATTTTTCTAAGTGTCTGATAACATGTGAGCGTTTCGATACAAAATAAATATTTTGTATTATTAGGACTGATGAAGGGTCACACCACGTTAATAACAAAATCGGTAACATTCATTAAATCCTGCAAAGTACAGGTGCTATTGAGCAGCTTTAGCATATTTAGCTTAGCAAATGTAAGCGCACACAACTTGACGAATATTGTAATCTCAACACCGCAAAAATGAGATCAGATGAATAACGCCATCTATGGAATATTTTATTTATTTATTAACAATTTTACTGGACAAATTACATAGAGTCTTAAATATATCTCTTAATTCTAAGGATTACAAGCCTGAACTAGGAAATCCTGTGTTTCAGGCGAGAAGATCTAAAATAATTTAAAATTAACAAATAATCAAAAGGATTCTATAGTACAATACAAATGTGTAAAAAATCTGTGATATAGACAGTTAACAACTTAACTTCTAGATAACTAACTAAACTAGGTCTAAAATTGTATAAATCGTACAGTTTTTTAAATAACAAGGTACTTAAACTAGGTCAAGAATTGTATAAAAACAAAATCACTTTAGCACAATCAGTAAATTCTCTGTATCATCATAGGACATTTTTTGAAGAGTTTCCATAAGAATTCTCTTACAGTTAACTTTATTCAGGCTATAAATGTTTGCTTTCGCATTCAATCTATTGTAGAGGAAAGGACCAAGAAACATATAAAATTTTGATGAGAAAGCATGTTTGGTATGGTTTTGAGGACAGACTAAATCTTTACGTCTTTTGTTAGTAAACTCCGTGCTATATGTTAGATCTGCGTGCTGTTTTAATACAATACCCATTATAAATAACTGCCGGACTGTTAATACTCCACATTCCTTGTATAGGAGGTTAGTAGGGAAAAGGAAAGGGCGGAAAGTAGACACTTTGAGAATTGCCCTCTGAGCTCTTTCGATGGTTAATAACAATGTTTTACCCGCTCCACCCCATGTCGTAATACAGTATGTTACTATCGATTGACAAAGGGCAAAGTAGACTTGTCTCACAATATTTGGGTCTGCAATGAAGCATAATTTTTTATGATATGATGTTGAACTATCAAAAGATAGGTAAAGATGTTTCAAATGACAAAAAAATATGTTTTGGTGTAATCTCATGCCGTCGAAAGTACTATTCGAATCAATAGATGGCATTGCAGGTATCTTTCTACATTGCCACAAATTCTTATCAGGTGTATGTGTAAAAGTTATCTACTTTGGTATTATACTTTTTATCGTGATGCGTAAAAAAGAATACACAAAAACAGAAAGTAAGTTCTGTTAATTATCCTACTAATCCGGAAATTTAGTACTTCGTCACATCCAGTTCCATACATTTTTAAATGAACAGGCAAACGAAGTTGCGGCCAACGAAAATGATTAGAGCAAGAATATAAAAAAGTAAAAAATAAGTCAACAATAATTTAAAAAAAGTTGCGAAAACTGGGGTTTGATCTTACACCGAATCATTCGGCAGCCAGTCATTGTACCGCCGGGTCTATGAATTCAGTTGACATTTGATTTAAATAGCCGATATTATAATAAGTTATGGTAATTGACTGCTTAGCTTCTCGAAGATATAGCGTGATGATCTAACCAAAACGCAATTTGTTCCCTTCTCCATCAACAAAACTAAGACTCCACCCCGAGGTATTTTCCAAACAAGCACACACTTGCATCTCACAGCCCAACTGCAATTGCCAAGAAATTGCTCGCGCGGAATGTGTGAAATACTTAGGCATACACATGGATAGCGGCCTGAGGTGGCAAAAGCACATAACAATAGTTAATACCAGGGTAAGACGACTCATTTATGTGTTTTAAACGCTTAGAGACAGTGTAACTATGGAACAACTCAGACTTGTATACTTGGCCCTATGTCAATCTATAGTACAATAATGCATCACTGTATGGGGAGCGGCCGCAAAGACGCATCTATTGAGCTTTGAGAGGGCACAAAGAGCGGTGCTGAAAGTAATGACAAGAAAGCCCTACAGACATCGTACATCTCAGCTGAACTTGGAATGTAAAGTCTTAACAGTCAACCCTTTGTGTTCAGAGCTGTTCTCAGGAAACATCAAAGCGTACCATTACCCAATCCCAATAGACGCAGCAATATGCCTGTGTGCCCTGGTGTGCCGTGTAGGACATCCTTTGCAAGGAAACAGTACGAGGTCATAAGTTGTAAGCTATACATCATTATAAACAAACATCTCAACATTACTACTCTTAGCAGACACGAACTGAAAGGGAAAGTTTCTGAATGGCTCCAACTATTAGACTATCAGAAGACGGAAGACCTACTGGCACATATTGCGTAACATATTTCATAGAATACAATACTATTAAACAAACTCTCACACACACACACTCACACCACACACACACATACACACACACACTCATACCACACACACATACACATACACACGCACACACACATACCACACACATCTGTTAAACTTAAATAAAATAAAAATAAAGAAATTAGAATGTAAAATTAAAATTAGATTATAGAATAAGAAATATATCGATAGAAAGTTATCTTAATATTGTAACTCTACTGCAGCGACATTGAAACCATTGTATTTGTATTTTACTATGTGAATCCTCCTTTTTTTTTAAGGATGAGAAATCATCAAATGACTCCTCCCGCTCTGGGTGAAGCAGAAGGGAGTGTCTGACTCTTACTGACTAAAACCAATCCGTGTTCCTCCTAATGCCCTTTGCGTTCCAGGGCCGCGGCTCTTTCGAATAAATCCCGCAACCCCGGCAGATGTGAATCCTCCTGCGGTTGAACACTGTTTCCCAAAATACAAGCTCAAGCTTAGTTTGGGAATCAATGTTACATTTATAAGATGAATGTATTAACTGGCGACAATAAAGAATTAGGTATTTATTTAATTGGTTCAACCTTTTTTCAGACTGGCTAAAATAGCCTCACCTTTCATAATTTCATGCATTAACAGCACATGTGTGATTGCTGTGTACCTTAAACTTTTTTTGACTTGAATTTAGGGTACATTCAAGTCAAAACGAAACAGGCGGTTGAGAATGTCATGCTCACTCAATAGTCTAGCTGATGGTGGAACATTCATAATAATATAGTACTTACAAAGGTCAATTAAAAACAAAATTATAACTGTGTTTATAACATTATTGTATTTCATAATTATTTCACTAGTTTTGTGAGAAAAACTACAGTTATGTTCACTATTTGATATTAATTAAAGAAGGTAAGATTGTGGTGAATTGTTTTTATTATCACTGAACTGGAACATAATAATATTGACTGAAGTTGGTTGTACTGAATTCCACTATTTTTGGTAAAATTATAAAGATTTCTAAAAAAAAAAGATACGCGGGACATGTGTAATTGTAAACAGTTACATTACGCCATCGCGGTTATATTACGCCGCGGGTACTGCATTAAAGTTCGGTCGGGTTTATCGTTCACAAGTCTCTTGTGTGATTGTGTCCAATGTGGTGAGCATCGAGATTATGTCGACCAGGGTGGTAAAGTAAAGTACAGTTTAATTGCTAAGATTGCAGGTACTTAAAATAAGGTGTTACAGTAAGATGAGTGATTCTTGTACAATCTACCTTACATTAGGCATGCAAACATTAGTGCAATTGTCAACCAAAATTAAGTAATGGTTTACAGTTAAAACCATAGTTGGCATAGTACATTCATATTATAAAATACAATTAAAATCTACTTAATACAATTGGAATACGAATCATATAAATTGAGAGAATGTTATGTCATTAGGTATGTCGTAAATGGGGTAGACTTGGTAGCCCGCTGCTTGGTCCGGCGTATTCATCTTATGTGTCAGGATACAGTAAGTAGGCGAAGGAATACACACAAGTGACGCGAAAGGTGTTTTAGTTACTTTAGAGTCAATACAATACAATTAAGGAGGTAACTACAAAGAAAGGCACTTGGAGTGATTATAACGGCAGCGAGTTCGCGGGGTTGTTGGGGACACACCGATACCTCAACACCATATTCACAATCAGCAACCGACTCGCTTAGCTGTTCCCAATGATCTGCCCATGCCACATCGGCCAGAGGTTTTAGACAAGTATCCTCCCCTCACCCCGCGTACGAGCTTGATACACAAAAATGTACCTCCGTTACAAACAATAAGTGCCATTTCTCCTAAATGGCCTACAAACCAATTGACAAAACTATCGTTTTCAAGAAAGGGCCATAAACATTCTAAATTTACGAGCACGGGCGCCACGACCCATGCTTGCGTTACATTATTTTTTACAGTTATTAAGATTAGAACTAGAAACAGATTGTTGGGTCACAAAGTTAAGATTTACGATGTTATTTTCTCCGAAACAACCATCACTTAATAAAAACAAGTAATTCTTAAAACTAAGATTTCTAAATCTGTATAGGCTTCAGCCACCACGCTCCGACATATATTTAAGTTTTCGTCCTCGAGATTGGCATAAGACTATGTAGTACCGCTCAAGATTCGCCACTTGTGCACTGCAATTGAGAGGGTTTCCCTAGACAAGTTTTTTTTTTTTGTGAGGGTACAGTAGTAGGATACCTTTTCAACATCGCTCGACAACCGTCAACATATTGTCATTCGCATTCCAGTGCTTCGCCACTTCGGTGCTATTACGAAAGGAAAAATTGTATATATAGTTTCTGCAGTGTGTGTAGTGTTTTGAGTGATGCCGAAACGTAGAAATAGTGCTGATAATTACGATCACCTTGCAAGAAAATTACGCAAAATCGAGCGGAAATTGCAAAAAGATCGGCACAGAGAACGATTGTATTCGAGTTCACCAAGAACTAACAATAATGATTCTAGGCCTGAGATTCGGAATGACGAAGGTATGTTGTACTGTGGTACTATAACTTTTACACCTCTCATTCGTGAGCTGGGAGATGCGGGCAATTGTGGAAGGACTGTCACTCTGCCGATGTTCATGTTTACCTGCTTTTTAACAAAGTAGCGTTTATTCAACAGACGTAGGGGCTGTTGACAACCTCTAGGTAATAGAAGTTAAAAGCACCTACATATAGATATAGATATATAGATTTATTTTATTATCCTTCATTTAATTCAACCGTTTACGGTTTCTTGTAGTACCATTATTGGAAACCTGATCAGTTAATGATCATTAATAGAATGTACATGTATGTCGTGATCATACACAGTTTATTTCTTTATTTAGAGTAGGCAGTCTAAACAAATGTGTTAAATAAGAATTTTCTTATTTTAATTATTTATCAGGCGGAATTGCAGCAATATTATACTTTCTAAAACCAAACATACGTAACATTCCGCCAATACAATTATTTTCAGAATTCCAGGTAGAATCAGAAGTAATTAGTGATGTGGAATTACAACTGTGCTCGTCAATAATTTCTGCCGTCGTAGTGCCCAATCAAGTGCCCGCACCTGGGACTATGCCCAGTCCTACGACTGAGCTCGCGCCCGCGTCCGTGCTTCCGCCCTCACCCGCCCCCGTTACCACGGCCGCGTCCGGACCGGCGCCCATGCTGGCGCCTGAGCCACAGCCAGGTCCGTCACATGCTGACGCTCAAGCTGCACAACTTGACAGCGACGTTATTGATATTCTTGGAGAAGACCCGACTGCACCAAAGGTTGTAGGTGAGGAAATATTACCTGCCTTATCGATCAGACTAGAACATATAGCAACCTCTGGATTGACTAGTGAGTTACGCAAAATCTTATAAATAAATATGCGATGCCATCCAACTGTCCTCTCATTGGGGCACCGTCTCTAAACCCTGAGGTGAAGGCTGCTATTACTGAGGCAGTCTTAAAAAGAGATCAAAGTATTGAGGGCAAACAGAAGCAACTAGCGGTAGCTATTTCTTGTGTAACAGAAGCCATCACACCGTTAATGTCAAATGATAAAAAAGATCCAAGTCAGCTACAGCTGTTGATGGATGCTGTTCGTATGCTATGCGACATTCGATATATGCACACATCTATTAGAAGGGGTCTCCTAATGAACAATCTTAAAAAAGATTTAAAGGATCAAATACAGGGCACAAAGGTTGACAGTTACCTGTTTGGAAACAATTTTGCGGATAATTTAAGAACTGCTAAAGCAATTTCCAAGTCGGGAGCTGAGCTCAAGCCAAGCACTTCAAAACCGGTACCATCTAGAATGCCTAGTCCATCAGGCCCAAGAAAACCTTGCCAGCTACGTTCCAGAATTTAAACGAGAAAGCTGCTCCCCCGGGTCGCAGGCCACTGGGGAGCCAGAGGATAAAGGAGCCTGCTGCTCACAGGAGTCAGCCCGCCAGATCATCGAGGACGTCATCGCAGCGGGGCCAAGCTCGGAGCTGGCGCTAGATGAGGTATAATATGCTGGTAGACTTTCTTCGTTTTATACACAGTGGCACAAAATTACTGATGACAAACAGGTGTTGTCTTGGATTCAAGGCTATAAAATTGAATTTACCAAGCCGGTGGTTCAATCCTCTATCTGCAATAATATGGAGTTTTCAAGTAATTTAAATATAAAAATGTCCCTGGCAATTAATAATCTTATTTCAATTGGTGCAGTATCAAAGTGTTCTGCTTGCGAAGATCCTACTTTAAAATCACGTTTTGTATTGAATCTTAAAGAAATAAATAATTTCATAGATACTGTTCATTTTAAAATTGAGGACTTCAGGACCGCCTTAAAATTGATATCAAAAAACTGTTATATGAGTACGCTTGACCTCAAAGACGCTTATTTTTTGATAAAAAATCATCCTGAGTATAAAAAATATTTATGTTTTGTATACAATAACGAAATTTACGAGTTCAGTGTGTTACCTTTTGATTTATGTACAGCGCCTTATATTTTCACGAAAATTATGAAACCTGTTAGAAGATTATTGAGATGCAATGGACATTTATCAACTGTGTACCTGGATGATTATTTTTAATTGGCTTGGACTATGATACATGTGTGACAAAAATATTCGACACTAGTCGTCTTCCCATGGCTTTAGGATTTATAATAAACACAGAAAAGAGTAATATTGTGCCCAAAAAGTTATGCAAATTCTTATGTTTTATATTTGATTCAAAAAAATTACTTATCACTTTATCTGAAGAAAAAGTTTTAAAAATAAAATATAAGCTATTAAAATTTCAAAAACTTAAAACTTGCAAAATAAGGGATTTGGCCCATTTGGTTGGTTTATTGAACTCTGCTTGTAATGCTGTGGAATATGGTAGATTATACACAAAAAAGCTAGAGCGAGTTAAATATTTAAATTATAGTGTAATTAGTGAAGCGTTTCTTTAAAGGTGTTTATAGATTACGTCCAGCATTACCTAAATATAGTGTCACATGGGACACATCCAGTGTTCTTAATTTTCTAAGTACTTGGTATCCAAATTCCGAAATCAGTTTTGAAAATCTGACTAAAAAACTAATATGTTTGCTGGCGTTTATCACGGCACATAGGATGCAAACGCTTTCTAAAATTAATATTTTGAACATCGAACAACACTCTGATGTTATTGTAATTAAAATACCAGATTTTATCAAAACGTCTCGACACGGATCATTACAACCAACTCTGACGTTACCGTTTTTTAATCAAAACCCGCCTATATCTTTGTAAAACGTTACTTGAATACCTAAAGAATTCTAAAAGTTTGCGTGTTAATCACAATGATCTTTTTATTAGTTTTTCACCACATTGTGTGGTTTTTTAGAAAACCACACAATGTGGTCGGATCACAAACTTTAAGCCGATGGACTAAGTCGGTGTTAGAACGATGAGGAATAGATGTCTCAACATTCACGGCACATAGCACGCGGCATGCCGCCACGTCTAAAGCTCGTAGTCTTTTTTTTTTTTTTTTAAGGATGGGAAATCATCAAATGACTTCTCCCGCTCTGGGTGAAGCGGAAGGGAGTGTCAGACTCTTACTGACTAAAACCCATCCGTTTTCCTCCTAATGCCCTTTGCGTTCCAGGGCCGCGGCGACTCTCTCGAACAAATCCCGCAACCCCGGCAGGCACTGGCCCTAGCGGGCCCCGTCCTTTATGCTGACAGCTCCTTGAGGCGCGCGTGGAACACAGCGCGCCGTCGACCCGGGCCTGGTTCTGATCAGACGTCGAGCCACCGAATGCTCGCCGTCCGCAGGCCCGCGCCTACGGTGGCCGAAAATCGCCCTGCGACTCCCGACGCCCGGGGCGTCTTCTTCTGTTGCGGCGGCTGGGGCGTGAGGTTTCCCTCTCTCTCACGCGTTCGGCCTCCTCCTTTGCTAGCATTACTGCTTCGCAGAAGGAGTTGATTCCCATGCCTCCTCGCTCCGGACCATGGATTGGACCAGGGCCGGACGCGAGAGGTCGCCGCCGCCAATCGCCTCGACGAGGACGCGGCGGTGTTCCGCCCAAGCAGGGCAGACCTCCACCGTATGCTCCACCGTGTCCTCCGGGCGATCCTCGCAGTAAAGCTCGTAGTCTAGGAGTCAATTTTGATCTTATTAGAAGAACTGCTGGGTGGACCGGCAGTTCACAGGTGTTTAGTAGATTTTAAAACAGGGTTGTTGTGGATAACAACCTAAACACTAATGATTTTGGTAACGTGATATTGTCAAGTTCAATTATTAATAATATTGATAGGTAACTACGATGATGAATAGTTTGTTTATTATAACATTAATTCACAGATAACTGTATTGTGTTTATTTTCTGAATTACAAAACATAGTAGTATTTGGTAAATTTTGTAATTTAAAATTATTTTCATTATATTCTGTATAGGTCTTGAACTTAATTTGAATATAATTTAATATCGGTCCAGCTAGGTAGGGCCAACTTCGAGAAAGAGGTCAACCGTCAAATCCGGCTCGGCTGGGTAGTGTTCGGGAAGTTGCGCGGTACCTTCTCGTCCCACATTCCACAGTGTCTCAAAACGAAAATCTATGATCAGTGCGCGTTGCCAGTGATGACATACGGAACTGAAACGTGGTCGCTTACAATGGGCCTCATCAGAAGACTCAATGTCACTCAAAGGGCAATGGAGAGGGCAATGCTTGGAGTTTCCTTGCGTGATCGAATCAGGAATGATGGTATCCGCAAGAGAACCAAGATTACCGACATAGCCCGAAGGATCGCCAAACTAAAGTGGCAGTGGGCAGGGCACAATGCTCGCAGAACAGATGGTTGATGGGGCCGAAAAGTTCTGGAGTGGCGACCGCGTACCGGAAGACGTAACGTTGGAAGGCCTCCCACAAGGTGGACCGATGACCTGGTGAAGGTCGCGGGTAGCCGATGGATGCGAGACGCACAGGACCGGTCGTTGTGGCGACGCTTGGGGGAGGCCTATGTCCAGCAGTGGACGTCTTTCGGCTGATATGATGATGATGATGACTGCATTAAAGAAACGCAAATTGTAGTAAAACAATAGTGTAAGTAGCTACGACGTTGCAGAAATTCAGCAGTGTTGCTGCGTCAACGGCAAATAATCCACAGGCACTCATTTTTTCGAAATCTTTGTGCAGTATCCGAAAAATGTTCTTCCAGACTTTTTTTGATGGCACTAAAAAAACAAATACAATTTTCGTGATGAATAATTGATCGCAAGCACCACTGGTGCATTACATGTCTTGAGCAATGAGCAATTAGGTTTTCTATATAAAAATCATCAGTGGCCCAGTCTTGTTTTGTCCTGGTAAATAAAAGAAAGTAAAGTCCGCCTTTGTACACTGTCACATTACTGTTAGGTGCATTAAAAAGTCCGCCCCCTATTTCAAGTCCCACAGTACATAGAGTTACATAGAGATGTACCATACGACTCTGTCTTACCTTACAGGATCTTCATGTGTGATATTATGTTATGTCACTAGGAATTTTATATTCATTTATACTTACAATCCTGCGATACTTTTTGTACAACATTAGTTCGTGCTTTTCCAAGTTCTGCATAAAATGCTTCACAGGCGACACATAGCCCCAATTCCACAAGGAACACCTTGGTTAACCACAGGATTACCCCAAACGTATGGCTTATGATCACTTCAAAATTCTCCTGCAATTGAGACAACTATATAAATGATTTTAGAATAATCGTCAAGGAATTTTGGATTTAAAGGATGACCCGGGTGGCTTCTCACGAGACATGGATTCCGTGACTGTATTATATTAAATGGGATAATACGAAAAAATAATGCATAAAAATTATTAATTACATTGTAAGAGTAGGATTGTCGTTGTCACTTTTTTAAATGGCAAATAAATGTTTGCACCCCGCTTCGGATAGTTTTGAATTCACTTTCATTATTCATACTTAAATAGAAGAAACTTTCTTGACCTATGCTGGAAATCTTAAGAACTTACAAAGTGTGGAATACAAGAGTGAGCGAAGCGAACTCAAATTTTTTTGCACCCTGAATTTACTACTTACTTTAGATGGTAAGTAAGAATCTTCGATAAGAGGGGCCACAATGCACATTGTGGCAAGCCCTCAAGCCAGAAAACTTCAAGATAAATTCCACCTCTTATATATGCCAGCCAGTTAGACACAGGGTCGAACTGGCAAAGTTCTCTTTTTAAATGACTCCATAAAAGAAGGATACTATCGATTCGGATGTGTTTACATACACTTTTGATGTATATTTGGGCATAACTCTGTCATACATAAACGGATTTTATAATTCTTTTTTGTTCAAAATAGGTTTATTGCGTAAAGATCTGATAAGGTACTATAGAGATGGATATTTAAATGTATGGAATGTTGGGGGGATATAACAACACTAAAATTGAAAATAAATAAATAACTTTAATTTTGAATGTCGGTGTTCTGGTGTGGTTTCTTCTAAATTAAACTTATTTTGTACTTTGAAATGCTTTTTATTTGGAAGTTGGTTGCAATTTTTTTGGAAAATAGTTTTTTCGGACACCGTTTAGAAAAATGAGAATAGGTGAAACCAATGACCTTATGATCTGTAAGTCCAACCAACCACTGGTTCTCGTGTATCCTTTTATATAAAACAATAATGCCATTTATACTCACAAAATGCACTTTTGACCATATAATCAGAACCCCCACGTAAACCAATGTCTGAACAAACGTGGTTATAGAGTGGAACAAAACCTGCAAAAAGTTTTTCTGGTTAATATTCTTTCACAGAACTTAAAAAGATGAAAAATTTTTCGAATGCAAGAACTTATAACTCAAAACAACCTGTCCGAGCAAACCCGTATAATTCAATTGTTTCATTTTTATGCTGACATCGACGCGCAGCGAATGAATTAAAATCACACGTTTGAGTAATCGTTTAGTAGTTGCATAGCATTGGTGAAAGACTCATTCGCCGCGGGTCGATCATCTATCAGTTTTGGGTCAATACACAAATTTAACTTAAAAACAGTTTATCATTTAAATGTACCTTTACCCGTACATTTTTGGTCCTTCGAGCCGGATTCGCGTTTGGATTTCGCGTGTGTACACTACAGTGTAGCAATCAAGTACTGTAAAGTGTTTCACTAGTGACATCAAACGAACTAGCAGTGAAGGCGTTTGTACTGCCAGCAATAGTGCAGTACATGGCAGCAGCAGCAGCAGCAGCAACAGCAATCAGCAGGGATCAACAGGGATCCACACTTCGTGAACGACAGAGCTTCGCTTGGACAATCAAGTAAGATCGTTCCATTTACTATCATTTCCATCAACAACATGTCTTCAATGGAGGACGTTCTCGCCCAACAACAGCAACTACTCATTCAGATAGAGCAAGTTTACACCAACTTCAAAAAGCATGGCTCCGATCGCAAAACCTCGGACTACATACGCCGAAGGTTAGAAAATTTGGATGCATGCTGGCAAGAGTATCAATCAAATCATTTGAAATTGTGTAGCATCGAATATGCCAGATCGCATACTTACTTCACTTCGAAGGAATTTGAAACTGTGAAGGAGAGGTATGACCAAATCAGAGCAACTATTCAGAATCATCAGCCAACGGAGCAAAGACCATCAACACCGCTTCTAAAGCCTGCTACTCCTCTAGCTACTTCAAGCACTGTTCAGCAACCTTCAGTTCAATCTTCAAAGTCTCAGGGATCAAACAGCAAGACCGATGAGATGATGAGGAAACAGATGAGCAACTTCAAGGCATTTGAACATACCGTTTCATGTATCGACATGGATACTGTAGCGGAGAAATGGGAATTCGATCATCTGTTGAGTATGGTAAAATCTCGCTGGGCGAAGATTGACACTCAGCACTGGGACTTAGACAGTGAGCTGGGAGACCGAAATCAAGAGTATCATCGTATGTACCTCAAATACGAAAGTACGTACAACGCTGCTATCAAAGCAATCAATAAGAAGATGTCATCCATTTCACATAGAGAGCATACTACGCCAAAAATAGAAATACCTACATTCAGCGGTAATTACCATCAGTGGACATCTTTTAAAGATCTCTTCACAGAAGTGGTTCATAGCAACCCATCATTATCTGGAGCTCAGAAGATGCAGTTCCTCAAATCGAAAGTTAAAGGAGAAGCTGAGCGTCTCATACAGCATCTTCCGATCAGCTCAGACAACTACGTAATAAGTTGGGACATCTTCGAGCCGGATTATGACAACAAAAGGATGATATTCACATCGCATATTAACATTTTACTGAATATGCCCATTTCACAGCAAGCATCAATTAATCATATCAAACGAATCCATGATACTGCACTTGAAACGATGAACGCCATACAGAATCTCGGCGTAGACGTGACGTCGTGGGATCCATTGATCGTGCACATCCTGTGTCAGAAATTGGATTCGGAAACATTCTGCGAATACAACGCAGCTGTCAAACACCCTCGAGAATTACTCGAGTTGAATGAGTTTCTAGCCTTTCTAGAGGGGAAGTTCACTAGAATGGAAGCAAGCAGAAGAAAACAGGAGGTCAATCATCAAAAACCCTTTTCTTCAAACACCAATAAACCATCAGAATCAAAACATTATCACTTCAAGCAGTCATATTCAAGCAACAAGGCTATTTCGCAATCACCTAATTACAGGAAATTGCAAAACAATCGACAAAACTGTCCAGTCTGCAATGACGCACATGCTATATTTTATTGCAAACAATTTGCTGACTTATCCCCGATGAAGAAAAAACAATGTATTGCTAACTTAAATTATTGTCAAAACTGCTTATATGACCATAAGGGAAAAGAATGCTTGTCAAAAAGGCGTTGCCTCGAGTGCAACGGATTTCACAACACATTGCTTCATGAATCGTACTCAAAAGAAGGTAAAAGGTAATTCGACGCCTTCTACACAGCAAAATAACATTCGTTCTAATCAGGAACGTGCAAATCAAGGCAACACGCACGTGACACATCAAAATATGACGCAAGAAACTCTACTTTCAACCGCACTAATCAAGGTTCAAAAGGCAGATGGGACATATCTGATCCTGCGGGCTCTTATTGATCAGGGCTCACAAATGTCTCTCATCACAGAGAACGCCGCTCAGCAATTAGGATTGAAGCGATCCAGGTGTGATGGCATAATCACAGGCATAGGGCAAAAAGAAAACAGTTGCAAAGGAATCATGAACCTCAACTGTATGTCAAACTCAAAAATCAAACAATATCAATTTAATATAGATGTTTACATCATGAAAAACTTAACAAAATATTTACCATCACACTCATTCCCGAAAATAGTGTGCACATTTTTGAATAACTTAGAATTAGCAGATCCTGAGTACAACATCAGCCGACCCATAGACATTTTATTGGGTGCAGACGTCTATTCGAATATTCTTTTAACTGGCATGTGCAGATTAAGCGAATCACTTCCACTTGTTCAAGAAACTCAACTAGGTTGGATATTATGTGGAAATATCAAAACTACACTAACATGCAACGTCGTGCAATTCGATTTAGACAGAATTCAACAATTCTGGGAGATAGAAGATGTTACAGAAGAAAAATCACTGTCATCAGAAGATCAAGAGTGTATTCAATACTACAAAGCAACAACAAATCGATTGGACGACGGAAAATACCAAGTGAGACTTCCACTTATACCACAATTTGAGGAGAAATTGGGGCAATCTAAAAATAAGGCTGTCGCTCAATTCGTTCATTTAGAAAAGAAATTGCATAAAAACGATTCATTATTTAACGCATATAAGTTATTCATTACCGAATACAAAACCTTAGGTCACATGAAACCTTCACCTTGCAATCAGACACCGGAATGTTTCCTACCGCATCATTGCGTATTGCGCGAAGATAGCACAACCACTGCATTAAGAGTTCTTTACAATGCTTCGGCAAAAACAACTACAAATAAAAGTCTAAATGACCTGATGTACACGGGGCCCAATTTACAGAAAGACCTTCAGTCTCTTTTCATTAAATGGAGACAATATCAGTACGCATTTACGGCTGATATAGAAAAAATGTTTAGGCAGATTTGGGTACACCCGCAAGATCAACCTTTACAAAAAATTGTTTGGAGAGATAACCCGTCGCAAAAAATACAAGAATATCAATTGACAACAGTGACGTATGGCACAAAAGCTGCTCCATTTCTTGCAATGATGACATTGAGACAATTAGCGACTGATGAACGGGATAAATTCCCAGAAGCTGCCAAGGTCATCGAGGAATTGATCTATATAGATGATCTGGTTCATGGAGCCTGCTCCCTATCAGCAGCACAACAGTTGCAGCAAGATTTGAAGAATCTACTGAAGTCAGGCGGTTTTAACTTAAGAAAGTGGACTTCAAACGACAGTCGTCTGCTGCAACTAGAAGATCAAGACTATTATAAACAAAAAAGCAAGAATTTTAATCAAGCAGGATTAACTAAGACATTAAGACTGCGTTGGAACCCCACAAGCGATAATTTCACATTTGTATCAAAAATTGAACCATCACATAATAAAATCACTAAAAGAACCATACTATCAGACATGTCTAAAATATTTGACCCATTAGGATGGATTGTGCCAGTAACAACAAAATTGAAGATTTTATTTCAAGAAATATGGTTATCCAAGCTTCAGTGGGATGAACAGGTACCAGATAAAATCAGCAAGGAATGGATCAAAATCAAGGAAGAATTAGAAAATATCAATCAATTCAAAATACCAAGATGGTACGGTACGGAAAACGCGTGTAGTGTAGAGTTACACGGGTTTTGTGACTCATCAACAAAGGCCTATGCGTGCGCCATTTATTGCAGAGTAAGAAATAGCAATCAATCAATAATATTAGTAGCAGCTAAATCAAAATTAGTTCCAACAAAAAAGCAAATATCACTTCCTCGATTGGAGCTATGTGGAGCACTGTTGCTGGCCAAACTCATGACCAAAGTCAAGCAGTGTCTAGCAGGTCATGACCTACATATATTTGGTTGGAGTGACTCTACCGCCGTCTTGGGATGGCTTCAAGGAAACCCAAGTCGATGGAAAACGTTCGTAGCAAATAGAACAATAAAAATAACAGATATCATTAAAACACAATCATGGCGATATGTAAAATCAAGCGAAAATCCCGCTGACTGTGGAAGCAGAGGACTCACAGTGGCTCAATTGAAGGATTGGCATTTGTGGTGGCAAGGACCAACATGGTTACAATCTTTTGAAGCAACCAAAGACGGTCACACAATCTATACCACAGACGAGGAAATAAAGAAGCAAGAAGACGTTCATGCTGTTACATAGCATGAATCAAGCATCATAACAGACCTATTAAACAAACATCAATCAATCAGAAAAATTACACGTATTCTAGCATTAGTGATGAAGATTACGACGTACAAAAGAAAAGCAAAAAAGCATTATCTATCATTATCAGAAATCAGTCAAGCAAAACAAAAAATTATCAAGCAAGTTCAGCAAGAAGAGTTCGCGAATGAAATAAGAGATTTAAAGCAAGAAGGAAAGCTAAATTCAAAAAGCAAATTGTTAAAATTAAACCCTTACCTGGATGAAAACGACATCTTGAGAGTCGGAGGGAGACTTAAAAAGGCACATATCAGTCATGACATGCAGCACCCTATTATTCTGCCGCACTGTGGACGTCTGACAGAATTAATAATAGAGGACGCACATCAAAGCATGTTACATGCCGGACCCCGGCTGACCTTGGGTTTTATCAGACAAAAATATTGGATTCTAGGAGGAAACGTCGCTACGAAGAGGCGGCTTCGTCGGTGCGTACCATGTAAAAAACAAAATCCACATTGCCAACAACAAATTATGGGGCACTTGCCGGAGTCCAGAAGCAATCCATCCCGTCCTTTTACACACACAGGCGTAGATTTTACCGGCCACATTTACGTCAAAGCAAGTAAAGGACGTGGCGTCAAAAGCACTAAAGGATATGTGGCTGTCTTTGTGTGTATGGTCACAAAGGCCGTACACTTAGAACTAGTAAGTGATTTAAGCACAATTTCATTCATCGCAGCATTAAGAAGAATGGCGGCTCGCAGAGGGACGCCTAGTCACATGTACAGCGATAATGGTCGCAATTTTGTCGGTGCGGACAAAGTACTACAACAGGAATATCAAGCACTAATGAACATAATGCAAGATAAAGATCTAAAAACAGAAGTATTAGATATGGAAATCGAGTGGAGCTTTAATGCGCCTGCGTGGCCATCCGCAGGAGGCCTATGGGAGGCGGCAGTTAAAAGCTTCAAATACCATTTCAAGAGGGTTATTGGTGACCAGATTCTTACATTTGAAGAATTATATACGGTACTTACACAGATTGAAGCTTGTCTCAACACGAAGCCATTATGTGCTATATCAGAAGATCCAGACAATGTTGATTTTTTAACGCCAGCTCACTTTCTAACAGGTGGATCTAAGGTTTCCATACAAGAAACTGAAACAGATTTAAGAACCCGATGGCAGTTGACACAAAAAATTGTACAGGATCTCTGGAAAAGATGGAGGAATGAGTACCTAGTACAAATTACAGAAAGAAGTAAGTGGAGACAAGCTACGAGCAACCTCAATGTTGATGATATTGTCATGATTTATGATGACAACGTTCCGCCGGGAAAATGGCTGATGGGCAGAGTCATCGAACAACATCCGGGTTCCGACGGTAAAGTTCGCGTGGTTACCGTAAAAACAAAAACGGAACACTGAAACGTCCTGTCACAAAGTTATCAAAACTCCCAGTTAACAATTAATCCCCGCAAATCAAGCAAGCAAATACTGCGGGTACGGAAAATTCTAACACAAATAAGCAGTCTGAAACAAGAAAAGGCACTCGTTACAATATAGCGTCAGTGTTTGCAGCAATCATGTTGTTCTTTAGTATCATAACAACTTCCCAATGTGCACTTAATGTAACACAATTTAGAAATAATCAACATATTTACTTCGACAAACTAACAAACATGCAGATCATACGCGACGACTGGAAACTAATCATATATTACGATTTAGATCCTTATTGGGAAGGAATTACAGCACTTAACAAAAGTATAATGGCCCTGGAACACACATGCAGCTCAATACAAAAACAAACACATTGTGTCATAATATTATTGCAATTACGTTACGGGTACAATGAACTCAATTACAATAATCATATATTACTCAGTCAGCATTTTGCAAAGCATGCGAACAGGTGGCGGCGAGGTCTTATCGACGGTGTCGGTTACATAGCAAACGGCCTCTTCGGTGTATTGGACGCTCGATTCGCAGAACAATACGAAAAAGATATCACTCTTCTACGCAAAAATCAAAAGCATATTGTATCTTTTTGGCAAAATCAAACTTCAGTCATAGAAGCTGAATTCAGTCTCTTAAAGAGGACGGAGGCTACAATGCACAAACAACATAAAATGATTCATCAGCAGTTTGCAAACATCGAAAATACATTAGAAGTTTTAAAGGCTGAAACTCAAAACATTTCGAGAGCAAGTGAAGTTTCTATGGGAGCTATAGTCGCGAGCAATCTATTACGCGACTTGAAAGATTTACAGAACGCTTTAGTGGATACAATAACAGACATCTATCATGGCCGATTTAATCCACATTTACTAACAGTGGAACAATTACAGGATCAGCTGAGCACTATATCTAGTCATTTGTCTAATGACGTCACGTTACCTGTAGAAAATATTCATACAGATCTTGCACAACTGTATAAACTTCTAAGAGTCAAAGCAAGAATGCTTAAGAATTACTCAATATTTGAAGTACAAATTCCTTTGATTAGCAGGGACTCCTATGAAATATTCAAGCTTATACCAATTCCCACAGAGAAACCCAATGGCACAATTTATCAATTAAACCAGTGTCAGATTTCATAGCTGTGAACTTGAAAAAGGATGCATACGTTATCATAACACAAAATATCATAGAGTCATGTCTAGTGACAAACGTACACTTGTGTTATATTCATTCTCCTATTTACAAATTAAGCAGAGATAAAGACTTCTGCCAATCAAAGGCATCAGCGTGTGAAGTCAACGTTGGTCCCTGTAAAAATCTTTGGGTGGAGAGCCATTCTATCAACAATTATATCTATTTTTGCTGCGGTCAACGCCACCTACGAACAGTATGTGGACATCAAGTTACCGCGCATCAGCTGACTCACTCCGGACTTATAACTATAGATTACGGCTGCATAATAAAAACAGAAAATTTTGAAGTAACTGCTCATCAACAAAGAACGAGCGATGTTAGTATTCGTGCTAACCTATACTCACCAGTCATTGCATCCATAAACCACGTTATAAACGTGTCGATTCCTCAAGATGTCTTAAACTACTCCAGCATAGAGAGCGATCGAGAGCTTAAAACGATTGAAAACAAAATCAAGATCATGAAAGAGAATGGATTGTTACTTGACAGTATGTCATCTCATGACATTCATCATTACACCGCGATCTACTGTTTGATCGGCGTGGTAGTAGCATGTCTTGAAGTGTTCGCGTGGAGACGCGCGCGCAAACGCTGCGCCCCCGCGCTCGAGCCTGCGCCTGCACCGGCGCCACCCGCAGCAGACGGCGCGCCCGGTGGCGGCGCACGCCTGGTCATGCAACGTGCGTTTGTTGGAGATAGTGTAGTGTATCAGTGTAACAGTGAAAGGGTGAAGGTGGTAACAAGTGCGCGAGTGTTAGATAAAGCCACCTCCCCTATGTTAGGTTCTTATACTAGTATATCAAATTTGTGAACAGTGTCAGTGTTTGTGTCATCGATAGAGACACTAGGAAATTAGATTAATATCAAATCATTTATCATAACTGTCATTTGTTTCTTCTCACATTATATTGTCTTTATATCTTCTCTCGGGGAGCATGTACGAGCAAACCCGTACAATTCAATTGTTTCATTTTTATGCTGACATCGACGCGCAGCGAATGAATTAAAATCACACGTTTGAGTAATCGTTTAGTAGTTGCATAGCATTGGTGAAAGACTCATTCGCCGCGGGTCGATCATCTATCAGTTTTGGGTCAATACACAAATTTAACTTAAAAAGAGTTTATCATTTAAATGTACCTTTACCCGTACACAACCAATCCTACAAGTTATAAGTTGCTTCTTTATTTGACACTTGGTTAGTCTTTAAGATAACTAAATGGGGGTACACTTACACTAAATCCAGCAGTTTTCAACGTCAGATCCCAAGCATCATAAATCCACATGATTGTTTTCTGCATTTCTTCAAGTATTTGGTCTCTATCCACTGTTATATCATCGTTGCCATTCCCAAAATCATTATTTATTATAATAGAATTCCATTGAATAGTTTTACACGTCAGCATATGGGTGTATAACAAGATTTGAATTATTTCTAAATCCAAGAGTATTGATGTAGAAACGAAGATTCCTCTGAATAAAGTCCAAGACGGATCGTAAGTTATTTTAAAAACTACAAGAATTAAACAAAAGAGTACGATTGCAACCGTTAAAGAAAATGCCATAGTCTTAAAGTTCTTAGTATCACTACTACTGTGAAGACATTTGCTTATCTCGTAAAGAAGCAAAAGCAAATGCACTGATGCAGTGCTGTAAAATAAATTAATAAGACATACTCCGACGAAGTTTAACAAATACTCCAAATATAAAATGTTGTAGATGCTCCAGAATGTTGTCCCACTAAATCTAGTGGACTCCATGATTCCACGGTAAAAAAAAATCATTACACAAGTCATGATAATAGCGCCAGCTATATTCTTTCTCGAAATGTTTTCTACATAATTGTTATTAATATTGTATTTTCGTATACAACAAAAAGTACTAATGTAGTAGAATGGAGAGAAAATGGTCAAAAACTCGTGGTTGATGCAAACTTTTGTTTTAAGTTTCATAATTTGTGGTTTTTATGTGTTATTGAAAAGATACGCAGTTGTAAGTGACTTAAAAAAGCAATTCTGTAAGTGAGGTAAATAGATCGTGGCGGTCAATCGTCCCTAATGATAGTATTTTTCCCAAGAATAATAGCTAGCTTTCAAGATAATTGCTTAGAAAATTCCAAGCAATTATCTTGAAAGCTAGCTAAACAAAGTATACGTATGAAGTTTTTATTAATATGTTTAATGGATGCTTGATCACTATAAATGATGTTAGTAATTATACTAAACTAGAATTAAAAAAGAATAATGCAAAAAAATTCGTTGCTGATAAACAGATGCGTTCCATAACACTATAAATAATAACCATAATGCGTGAAAAAAGAAAATGGCTCGATTTATCTCGTATAAATTTCGTCTTCCTAGTCCCAGCAATTTTGGCATGATTTGTCAGTCTGACAGTGTCTCTTTTGAATATACAGGAAGAATTGTTTCGGGGCAAAATGTTTTCGAGTTATCGAAGTTTTTCAGTATTTTCACCTTTTCCAAATTTTTCACCTCACGATCAAAAGCTGCAAATGGTGAGACATTCACTCTACTCTGAAGAATCAAGTGATTCTTTTCAGATGGCTTTGGAATAAATAAATCTCTCAAATAGCAATATATGAAAAAAGAAACAATGTCTTTGGAAATGAAGCTTCGGAAAGTGCAAGTCATGAAAATTGTATGAAACATCTCTTTGCTATTGCGGCAGTTTACTCGAAATAAATGTATTGCAATTGAACTTGAGATAACTTAAAACATATTATTGTTATCTCTCATAGATTGTCACTTTGTCGAGGGCCTCCGGTTCCTTCCTCTGCAATAATAGCCCATAAGCATAACAATCTATACAACGTGTTGATTTGCATCCTAGTCAAATTCAAGGACGTAATTATGCTAATGATTCTCGACCCAAATCGATAGTAAAATGGGTAGGTATTTTTTTTTATTTTATTTTCTTATTTACGGAAATCCGTAAGTGTAAACCAGCCGCGGCCCGTCTGTTACTAGCCTTATAATCGCGCTTTCACACACAAACAAACGCAAACAATACATACACAACGCATACGCAACGATCATTCGATAAATTCGTAGGTAATCAATCGCACCCCAATCACGGTACGGGGATTCTCCCGCGCAAGCTCCTAGCCACGCCTAATTAAACGTTTAATTCATAAACTTTCCCTTTGCATCGGGCCAGCAGACATGCCTACGGGACCAGTGCGCCAGAAAAGGGCAGTCCGGTCTTTCAGCAATAACGCTTAGGATGCTGTTGGGACTCCCAGGTATCCTACGCATCAAGGAGGCCGCCCTTTTGCGCATGATAGCCTCAAAACTATCTATGCCTGCCTCAGCAAACATGCGCTACAGAACCGTGGAAGCCCCAGCAGCACCCGGAAGGCGTTATTATATTGAATACGAAGAGCGTTGTAGGCCTTCTGCGTATACTTGATCCACAGGCTTAATTATAAAATTAATGTTAAATTAAAAATTAAATAATGCACAAAACAAAAGTTGAAATATTATTATTTGAAATCAGTGATTGTCATGACATAAAGTGCAATAAAAAAGGGACTACGGATTATCAATATGAGTTCATAATTTTCGACTTAAATTGGGAAGATGTCGATGTTGTAATGGCTGTTAGAGCCGATCTTCTTGTACGTGCCCGTCATTCTACTCAGGGGAGCGGTACGACCCAGGTTAGTGCGACAGCTTCTGCTTGCGAATGTTCTACATATTCTCACCGATCTGACTATGCCCCGGCGGGGTACCTCTAAGTAGATTTGATCAAACAGATCGGGAGTACATGTTATATTGTTGACAGTTTTGTACAGTAGAAATCAGCCAAGGTTCTACGTTTTTGCAGAGAAAGTAGTTTGAAGTGTCGCATACGCTGCATGTAGTCGGTTCTATAAGCAAAATTGGGGTCTTTAAATCGTAGGTACTGCGTTAAATTACGTTGGACTCTTTCAATACGGTTGGTATGGATATTATAAAATGGGTTCCAGACCGGGGATGCATAATCCAAGGTGCTACGGACAAGACAATTATAAAGGGTTTTTAGAGCGATGGTGCTTTTACATGCCCTACATGTTCTCTTAATAAATCCAGTCGAAGCCAAATCTCACCCAAATCTCAGTACAAGCAGTACCTGCGAGTGAATAGTGCGTTGGTATCATGTATTTTTTACGCGTGAATGTGATGTCACTTGTTGACGTTTAATACCGTACCGTTCATGTCACACCAGGCCTGCAATGAGTTGAGATCGCATTGAAGTAGCTCGCATTGAGGCATCCTCGAGTGAGCCAATTTTGCGATAAATGTTTAGGTCGTCTGCGAAAAGCGAGCACTGAGTGTGGCGAAAGCAGTCTGATACATCATTTACGAAGATTGTAAATGAAATAAGTCCGGCATGCAATCCCTGTGGCACTCCAGATGTAGCAATATATTCTGTGGAGTGATAATCTTCCACCACCACTCTTTGTTTCCGCTTGTCCAGATATGATCTGAGCCACTCCAAGAGATTTCCATGTATACCATGGTTTTCTAGCTTCTTCAACAGCGTTTGATGATCAACTTTGTCGAAGGCGCTACTTAAGTCGGTATAAAGGGCATCAACTTGTTGACCAGCATCCATGAAAGCGGACAGATCATTCAGGTAGCAAACTAAGTTTGGTTGTGGTTGACTCATTGCTGCAAAACCCGTGTTGCTGTGGTGCAATCTGTATTTTAATGTGGGCAGTTAGGATGGGGCAAACTAGGCACTCGAATACTTTGGAAAAAATAGATTGTATTGAAATGGGACGATAGAAATATTAAAAAATGTAATTTGTATGTATGTATATAAATAATAAATGGAATAATATGAAAGCCCATTTATTTCCAATCTACAATTTTTTAATATTACGTGAATGTACGAAAACGAATTCTTAAACCCTGGATAGCCAAAGGACTTTTAAAATGTATGCGAAACCGCGAAAACCATTATGTAAAAGCAAAAAAAAACCTGGAAATGAAATTATTCAATGCACATATCGAAGACACAGGAATTATTGTAGTAATATTTTAAGGAAAGCTAAGCTTGACTATGAAAAATCTATGATTAGAGAAGCCGGAAATAATAACAAGATGTTGTGGGAAACTATAAAAAACCTTACATATACCTCAAGGAAGAAGGTCAAACTAACACAATTAATTTGCCCCAGCAATCCGTCAGCTTCAGTCACTGACATAATCTCGTTTTTTGGGGGAGTTGGTAATCGCTGGCTGAAAAAATAACATCTAATAAAACTAACACACCATGCAGCGCTGGTTCATCTCATAGAACGAATGCTTTCGTTGATTCAATATTCGTCGTGCTCGTATTCGTGTTGCATGCTTGCTTGCTTGCATGCTGCATGTTGCATGCCGCATACTTGCTGCATGCTTGCTGTATGCTTGCTACATGCTTGCTGTATGCTTGCTGCATTGATGGTGTATACTTGTTTGCATAGTTTTGTCTTTTATTCCCATAGCTATTTGCCACCGTTACCGCTTCGCGTGGTTCCGTCAAGCGGGTCCGAATGAGGGAATGCATTTTGTCAAACGTTTAGAAACTGCCACTCGATAAAATGTTTTTCTTAGTAATAAGTTTTATATTAACTAATCAATGACTACGCGCGACGCGAGCGCCATGATAATACTTAGCTCCGTATCGCTCACTGTTTAAAAATATTTATACCACCTATTTTGTGTTGTGATTAGTACCAAAATGAAGTAAAAAGTGCAAAAACTTAGTGCAAGTGTTAGTAAATCTCAATTACTTTATGGGAGATGATTAATAAAGATATTCTGCACCAAACTGTTCGAGCAACATCAAAGTTATAAATGTGCCTAAATCACCTAAACAGTGTTATAAGTGCAATTAAAACAACACAATCCATACAATAAAAACATTGGAAGTGCAATAGCAGTGATAAAACTGAACGAAAAGTAAAACAAAATAGTGTTCTCTAAACAAAGAAACGGACTTTGAACTCTCTTTGTTATGATTATGAATCTGTTTGCAACGGACTATTTAAAATATCTTTATGTCTGAATACTTTACACACCGTAATTTCGACATATTACTAACAGCACGAGTGGCACGTTTGCTTAGCGGCCGACCTACATACCAGTGCTCGCGTGTCACAAGTTCGATCCCCACGGACGACTAAGCTTTTTGTGCTGTATTCAATTTATATTAATTTTTTATCATTTTGTTGCTTTTTTTTTTTTCTCTCTCTTCTTCGCTTTTTTCTCTTTTGCTATTTTAATTATTTGACGTAACTTGAAGGTGACATTATAGTTTTATGATGTCTTCTAAAACTAGTACAAAAAGCGATCGCAAGACGTCAGAGAAGGCTATATGCTTTAAATGCAAGAGATCAGTAGATATTAAAAAAACAGCCTTGTGTTCAACGTGTAACAATCGGTATGAACCAGATTGCGATGGTTACCCAGAACAAACCTACCGTATGATGGACCAGGAATCTAAAAGCAAATGGAGATGTAAGACATGCAAAAATAAGAAAATCTCTAACACTACCCATGGATCCCATGTCACAACGAGGAAAAAGGCGAACCTGCATCGAAACTGCTCCTCTCCAGAACCAAGTGGAAATATCCTGGAAAATAAAGAGCCTGAAACTGTGACGTCCGCCATTCAAAAGTCTTCTGACATCTTGGACTCTCACATATTGTCCGAATTCGGAAATTCAGATGAATCGTATAATACGCCCAGTAAATTATCTCAGAGTGTGGACGGTACAATATCTGAAACATTGACAGTATTAGAAATGAAGGAAACGATAAAAGAGCTCACACATAAGCTGGAAAGTACTGAAAATGAGCTAGAGAATATGATACTAGAAAATAACAATCTTAGCTATCAAATAAATAAGCTAAATTCGGAAATAAAAATGTTAAAATCATTGTGTCATTCGCCGGCAACCCTAGGAAACAGTCCGGCAAATAAAAATAATAAGAAAAGACATTCGCTTCTTGACCAAAATTCATTCTCCACGCCATCTACTCCTTTGGCGATAAAATCGATTGTTAACAGTGGTAAAAACATTGAAATAATGTGCCTGCAACAAAAAATCTCGGACCTGCAACGTGAACTGAAAGAAGCCCAACAGAAGATTGAAGCTTTCACAAAGAAAATAGATACGTTAAACCGCAATTACAGTTTACCTAAACATTCACCGGTACCAAAAATCTGCACACAGACGCCTATTTGTACTGAGGAGCAAAAACATGAATCGACAAATAGGATACTTATTTTCGGCTCTCAACAATGTGTCGGCTTAGCAGCAGCCATGATAAATTCAAGACGAAACACAATGTATGAAAAGTATAACATTGTCGCGGATACTAAACCAAATGCACTCAGTAGCCAAATAATAACGAGTTGCCGTCATGCTAAGTTAAATTTGAACGATAAACTTGTGATTTGTATAGGAGAAAATGATCGTAATGTAAAATATATTTTATCACAATTACAAATTGTTCTAGATACCTTTTATAATAACATGATTATTGTATTAAATGTGTTCAAAAATTATTATATAGATGTTGATAAACTTAATTACAGATTTAAAAATATGTGTACAAGTTATAAAAAATGTAAATTTCTAGAAAGCGAAACATCGAAACTATCTGAACTGTGCACTAAAATAAATTATCTTATTGATTGTAATGATTATAACGAGAACTATTTAAATCCAAGGGAACTTGTAAAGTGAATAGCGAGTAACAGATCAAGTTTAAAACTATTTAACAATATTAATGAACCCAAAAGAGGGACAATCCCCTTCTATTTTGATCGCATGAAATTAAAAACACAAAAAACTAACGAACATAAAAATTCAGAATCCAGATCAATTACAGAAAAAGCTCAGAAAGGGACTATTCCCTATTATTTTCGTGTGACACAAAGGAAATTGACGTTTTTTCGAGAAGACTCCACCAGCGGTGACACACAATTTTAAAATACTTCATCAAAATATCGCTAGTATCTTATCAAAAAAAGAAATCCTTGAATTAACCTTACAGGAACTACACGAACAACAGAATGGCCCGGATGTAATATGCCTTTCCGAAACCTTTATAAAAAAAGGCAATGAAGCGTATATTCAGATTCATGATTACGAAATGGCTGCTAGTTTCTCCAGGGAAAAACAAAGAGGCGGGACTTGCATTTTCGTTAAGCGTGATCTTGTCTACAGGGTTCTACCCTTTTTACATAACCATGCAATACAAAATACGTTTGAAGTATGTGGCATAGAACTTACCTGTCATAAATTGATAATTATATGTATCTATAGGACACCTCAATCCGACCCCACCCAATTTTTAATCAAGTTAAACGGTCTTTTGTACCAGGTATGCCAAAGATATAACTCGAAAACAAACGTGATTCTAACAGGGGATTTTAACATTAACACTCTTAAAAAAGGCAATATTACAAATCAGTTACAGGATCTAGCATGCAATTATAATCTTAAACTGCATATTAATGAACCAACTCGTAAGTCTTCTTGCATCGACCATATTTTGAGTGACATTCCTGGTGCTATTGGTACGGTAATGCCACTCCATTTATCCGACCACGACACAGCACAAATGTTGAGCTTCCCCGTAAGACATGAATCACGAACTCAAGCAACGTACTATGCATATAAAAGAGTTTTCAGCTCAGATAACATGCAGAAGTTTAAAAAATGCTTACAAAATTTATCTTGGTCCGAAACTTACGCAGAGAAAGACATAAACAAAGCATTTAGTTCCTTTCATGATACATTGTGCCTGTTCTTTAATTTATGCTTCCCTAAAATAAAGGTAAAAGTAAACAACAAAATTAAAAATAAACAGAACTGGATAAGTAAAGGACTTAAAAAGAGTTGTAAAACGAAACGGCTCTTGCGCTACCAATATTATAAAAATAAAAATAAACAAAATAAAATAAAATATGTTCAATACTCAAAACTTTTACAGAAATGCATATATAACTCTAAAAAGAACGCAAATATCAAGTTAATTAATAAAAGTGAAAACAAATGCAAAGCGGTATGGAAAGTAATTAAAGATGAATTCATGGGCAATAACTTTAAGAACGATATAGGAAACATCCTTATTGACAATACAGTACTTACAGACGCTGTTGAAATAGCAAATGCGTTTAATAATCACTATATCAATATAGCACACTCTTCTAGCACAAGTACAAAGACTAATTCTGACCAAAGTTCACAAGTTCATTCGATGTTTCTGAAACCTGTGTCCGAGAATGAAGTCAGAGCGGTAATAACATCATTAAAAAACACAAATTCAGCAGGTTATGACGAAATTAATACGAGGATTATAAAAAAATGCACCAATGAACTTATTATTATAATAACATATTTAATCAATCTATCATTCGCACTTGGCACCTTTCCGGAATCATTGAAAGTGTCAATTGTTAAGCCACTTTTTAAAAAAGGTGAAAAGTCGGATATTAATAATTATCGTCCAATAACATTAATACCTATTATATCCAAAATTTTTGAAAAGTGTATGTGCAAGAGATTGATAGGCTACTGCGATAAATTTAATATTATTAAAAAAGAGCAATTTGGCTTCCAAAAAAACAAATCCACAACTCTAGCTATCTTCTCTCTTATAAAAACCATATTGACTAATATTAACCAAAACCACTTTACTACAGGTTTGTTTTTTGACTTATCTAAAGTCTTTGACCTAGTATCTCACGACCTGTTACTACAAAAATTGGAGGCAATTGGCATTAGAGGCATTGCACTTCAATGGATATCGACATACTTAAGTAACAGACAACAGCGTGTTATAATTACAAAAGTGGATAGATATAACGACATGACACCGCACTCTTCTGAACTCAAATGCAACAAATATGGCGTCCCGCAAGGAAGTGTGTTAGGCCCAATTTTATTCCTATTGTATATTAATTCTATTATTGACATAACAAATCATAAATGTATATTATTTGCTGATGACATTTCCATTATTGTGACATCTGATAAAAATAATAATACAATTGACGATCATGAAACTGACATTAATAATACAATTGACATACTCATTAAATGGCTAAATAAAAATAATTTATCATTAAATCTTGAAAAGTCTGTATATATACAATTTAACCGATCGAATAATCCTAAATATAACTACAAAATGAATATAAAGAAAATTGTTGAAGTAACACAAACTAAATTTCTGGGCATTACTTTGGATCAGGACGTAAACTGGAAAACCCATGTTGACTCTGTCTCAAAACGAATAAACAAGCTTGTTTACGCGCTAAAAAAAATTAGGAATATCACAAACATCCAAACGGCAATAACAACGTACCATGCATATGTTGAATCGGTGTTACGCTATGGGTTGATTATGTGGGGCAATAGCACCGATCAAAATAGAGCTTTTGTTGCCCAAAAAAAATGTATTAGAGCATTATACGGACTTCAATCCGATGATTCTTGTCGGCCGGTATTTCAAAAACTTGGTTTGTTACCGCTACCATCTCTTTATATATATGAGATATGTATGTTTGTGTGGAAACATAAGGAGTTATTTACAAAAGCAGACGATGTACGTCCTCGAAACCGGCGCGACCCTCACAGGCTCGCGCTGGATGTAATTCCAAGACTGACCAAATAATAAAAAGAGCTGTTTGTATATGTGTGTAGAAATATTTAATAAGATACCGAGTGACCTAAAAATCCTAAATACCAGAATGTTTCAACGTAAATTGCATGATTGGCTGTCCACTAATAGTTTTTATAGTGTTAGAGAGTTTTTGACAAAAAAATGTAAATGATTGATTTTATGCACGAAAAATTTGCACGCTTATAATGTTAAGCAAAAACATGTATGCTCTGTATGTAATTCTTGTACCATCTTATATACCATGTTTTATGCAAATAAATATTATTCTATTCTATTCTATTCTATTCTAATATGAGGAAAAAGAATATTTGATTTGTTATTCTATGATATAATAAATATCGAAACAAAGTTTATTTGTAACAAAATTCTATGATTTAAATTTATTCAAAGTACGTATTCTGCGTATTGGTTATTTTATGAAATGATAAAATGAGAAAAATTTTATGTGAAACGAAATTCTATGAAACTCTTCTATAAAACAACGTACAACCGTAAAAACTGAAGTCTATTGCTCATTTCGATGCAGTTTATCATATTCTTATAAATGAAACTTTAAAAACATTAAAAAAAAATAATTTTAATAATAACTGCAAAATTTACATGAAAATAAAAATACTATGAAAATAAATTCAACACGAATGGGCAGAGAAACAATGTTGACACGTCTGCGACCGCTGACAAAATGGACGATTCTACGCCGGGTTCTTCTTTTTATACGCGTGGCCGCGTTGGAGGGGTATGTCCGGTGTTGCCATCTAACACGGCCTCTCCTGACACGGCAGCGTCCTCGCAGCCTTCGTCAGCTCGCGATGATGTACCAGCACCATTGTCCTCATGGTTGAATGACTGATCTTCATCGCAACCTGAAACCGTAAAACAAAACAAATGTTAAAATCGCATACTAAACGTTATCACACAAGATAGCAGAAGGGTTATATTTCATATAGCAGCGACTCTATGTACTGAACAACACAAACTTCGCACGACAATTAAACACAGTCATACACAACGACTTTTCATATCACAAGTAGGGTTTACTCAGGTCATATTCCCACACCAAATACCATGCGCGCATCAGGATTTACATCAGTTACAGCAGGTCAACCATGAGACCTACTTCAGGATTTACACTCGGTCTATAGTCAGCATGGGCCCCACCGACATCAACCTTGATACCTTCACTATGGGCTGCACTCTCAATAGTACAGTCCACAGTCTGTGCCACTCAAAACCATGTGCACTAAGGATTTACATGAGTCTCGGCACCCAACAGTATAGAAACAAGTGCAACCAGTGATCGTTTAGTACATATAGTCTATAAAGTGTAAGCAGAAGCTGGGTGCAGACAACAAAAATAAACCAATGAAAGTTCTCAACTAACTTTCAAAAAATCCAGCACATGTGTCAGGGGTCCATTCACCACGCCACAACACCATGAACCCAGCAGCTGCTTGACTGGTTTTGCCATACGAACCAGCTAGCAATTTTAGTTCGTACCTATCGTTAGGTAGAACATTCACAACCCTATATGGGCCTCGCATGCCACTATCTAACTTGCCAGTACTTTGGGATCTCTTTATGACAAAGACTCTGTCATTAAGGTTGAACTTCTTAGGAGGACTTCTATTTTTATTGACATACGCATCTTGTTTAGATTTGTTTTTATTTATTAATTCATCTGCGCGTTGTCTACGTAGCTCGCGGATCGCTTCGCGATTTGCATTTGAGCCCTCAAACGTAACATCCCTAATTAAAGAGTTAATTACTGGCGTAGTAGATTCCGTTCCGATTAATAGATTTAATGCGGAATATTGTGTCGTTTTATGTTTGGTTATGTTTAATATGAGCTGTAATTTCCACAAAATGTTCGGCCATTCGTTTTCGTTATTATTTACTTCGATCCTGACCATATTCAACACAGTTCGGCAATATCTTTCAACTTGACCGTTTTCCTGATGCATTTCAGGCGTAATAAAGTGTACTTCAACACCAGACTCAGATAACCAGTGTATAAAGTTGTGATTATCAAACATCCGACTGCGGTCACACACCAACCGCTTAAAAGTGCCAAACAAGGATATAGTTTGAGTTATAACTCTCTTTAACTCATCGCAATCCTGTCTGTACAGGCTATACAACAAACAATATTTTGTATATGCATCAATTATTATCAGTACGTACTTAAAACCGTTACATTCTCTAAGTGGACCGAGTACATCAGCATGTACAGTATCGAACGGTATCGGGTTCTTTTGCCAAGAGGATATCGGCTGGAAGGGAGCACGGGGTATTTGTTTATGCGATATACATACGACGCAGTGTGTTACGTACTTTGTAACAAACCGTCTCAAGCCCGGGAACCAAAAGTGTTTGAGAATCAAATCAACAGTTTTGTCTATACCCAAGTGTTCATGTTCGTCGTGGAATACACGCAACAAACTTAAACGGAACGCTTTTGGAACATAACATAGGTAACGCTCTTGCTCGCCCTCAACACAGTATTTATAATACAAAAGATCGTTACGTTTTACATAGCGACTTGAATCTAACTCACCGTTATTTAACTTTTCTAATAGTGACAAAGTCTCTTCGTCACCCGCTTGAGCTATCTGTGCCCAATTAAGGGGTTTCTGAACAGCATTCACGACATTAACCGGATTTCGACTCAAATAATCTACGTGGGACATTAAACAACCCTTGCGGTATTCTAACGTAAAGTCAAAATCTTGCATATAGATCCACCATCGCGCTACTCTCGGCTGAAGATCTTTCTTGCGTTGGGTCATTTTTAAAGCGTTACAGTCCGTTATTATCGTAAAATGTTTACCGACCAGATATTGACGAAAATGTTGCAGCGATTTTACAACGGCTAAGGTCTCGAGCTCATAACTATGGTACTTTGATTCCGCACCCGCCGTGAGCTTACTAAAATACGCGACGACGTGCTTACGACTATCTTTGTGTATTTGCATCAAAATACCGCCATAACCTATCGCACTCGCGTCAGTATGCAACTGCGTAGGTAGATCGGGATCAAATATCGCTAACAAAGGCTCGCTGGTTAGATACGAAATAATTTCCTGCCTAGCCTTCTCTTGTTCATCGCCCCAATTAAAAACAACACCCTTTCGAGTTAATGCAGCCATGCAAGCAGTCTTAATAGCGTAACTGGGAATATATCGCCGAAAATAGCCAGCCAAGCCCAGAAATTGACGAACTTGCTTAACGTTACTCGGTTTTGGCGACCTATCTAAGGCTTCTACTTTATGCTTGCTCGGTCTAACCTGACCCTGGCTGATTATTCTACCCAAGTACTCTATTTCGCTAGTTAGGAAACTGCACTTCTTTAAATTTATAGAAAACCCGGCTTCTGTTAAGGTTCCTAGGACTGCGTCTAGCAAAGTAAGGTTCTCACTGATTGTATCCGATAATAAAAGCACATCATCAATATAAACGAGTACCTTACCAGATTCAATGAATGATTTTAAGGTTTTACTGATGGTTTTCTGGTAAATAACGGGGGCATTGGCAAGGCCGTACGGCATTTTACAGTATTCGTAATGACCTTCAGGGGTTATGAAGGCAGTCTTGTGAATGGAGTCTTCACTGACCTTCAGTTGGTGGAAACCTGAGACCATATCAAGTGCACTGAACCATTTAGCTTTACCTAGCATGTCTACATGATCATTAATCAACGGGAGCGGGTGTCTTATTTTAACTGTAATTTGATTTAGGGCTCTATAATCAACTACCATCCTATCTGAACCATCCTTCTTTTTCACAAGCAAGATCGGGCTAGCATATTCCGATTCTGATTCACGAATTATGCCTTTCTCTAACAAATCTTTAACTATGACACGAACGCGTATTTTCTCGTCATACGACAGTTTGTACGGTCGGTAATAAATCGGAATATCACTAGTCAACTTGATTTGCATTTCACTATCCTTAACTGTGGTGGTAGCTGTACCGGTTAAAAAGTAATCAGAATATTTTTTTAACACGTTTAACAACCGTTCCCTATCCTGCCCGGTAACATGAGTCGATATGTTTTTGAAGTCCAATGATGGATCTACTTGCGTAATATTATTCACGAAAACACTACTATGAACAATACACTGCGAATCACCGGTACGAATGTACGCAACACCTTTCCTATTTAAGACGTCGGTACCAATAATTACGGGTACATTTAAATGGCACTTATTCACAACATAAAAATCAACCTCTAACGTAATACTATTTAATTGTATCGGTAATGTAACCATAGACTTTGCTATAACTTCCATTCCACCTAAACCTCGTAATAATTGGTGAACCGGTTTTAATTGACATGAAAAGTGCTTAATTAAATCAGAAATTATTAAAGAAACGCCTGAACCGCTGTCAATCAGTACATCGACGGGTATATTCGAAATAACGCCAGTAATGACATCGGAGTTTTTACATCCACCCTCATTTTCGCGACAAAAATTTACGGAACTATTATTTCTGACACGCTCCTTAGCAAAACACTGACTTTCCGCATGACCTATTTTTTTGCAGAAACCGCATTTGTCAGGACGAGTTTTTGTCGAAGGGCTATTCGTATTATTTTCAGAAATATTACTTTGTGAATCTGATTTAGGTCGTTTGGGACAGTTTTCGCGTTTGTGACCTACTTCGCTACACTGAAAACAACGTACCTTAGAAGTATCGAAAGTTTTACGTTTGAACTGGCTATTACCATTACGATTAGAGGCAATATGAGTACTGGGTTTCTTATTAGAATTAGGCACACTACATTTTACAAAGCTCGACAAGTAATCCACTATGCTGTCAGGAGTTAATTTAGCATTCCTTGCTGACGCACGAACCTGTGGGTCAGTGATACCACGTATAATAATTGCAGTTAGTAAATCACTGCTTAACCCTTTAACGATACGTAATTTCAGTAAAGATTTACGGGCATATTCAGCATAGGTAGAATACTTATCCGACTCGGTACACATAACGTTGTACAGAATGTTCGCGACATCGACAGACCGTGGGCACAATGTTTTCAACTCTAATTTGAAAATAGGCCATGTACGCGTGGTGCTAGTCCACTCACTAAGCCAAGTACGGGCCTCCCCCTTAAGGCAACGACCTACGCGAGCAAGGCATTCACCATCCTCCCAACGATTAAGCGATTGAGCTTTATCAACTTCGTCGCACCACGTGTCGACATCATGAACACTCGGATCAAAATCAGAGACAAAATATTGGTTTGATCTCACCGGGAATGTCATCAAGGCGTCGAGAAAGCGTTCAGCTACGCTTTTGGCGTCACTCTCCGTCGGCAATGGTGTGGCCGCAAACTCTTGCGTCGGGGCGGTGGATGCTGAGGGTGCGCAGGTAGGTGTTGTGGCGGGCTCCACATCTGGCGGTGACGTTCTTGGCACGGCCAGAGCCCGGTAGGACCCCGGACTCGCCACCGAAGCACGTCGCAACTCGTTCCCACGCGTCCGTTCTTCCAGGTCTTGAAGCCTCCTCAAAACCTCGTTTAAACTATTAGGAGGCGAGGGAGTTCGTACACGACGTCTCCCTTTCCTCTTGCTATCAGAAGGCATTGTGTCTCTGCCCTACTGAACCTCAAAACTACCGCTATAGAACACACTAAGTAAAACTATTTCAAATTTAAAGAATCAGAGATGGTTGTCCAGCAGGTAAGGCCTTCGAATCCCACTTCTGATCTTATAAATGAAACTTTAAAAACATTAAAAAAAAATAATTTTAATAATAACTGCAAAATTTACATGAAAATAAAAATACTATGAAAATAAATTCAACACGAATGGGCAGAGAAACAATGTTGACACGTCTGCGACCGCTGACAAAATGGACGATTCTACGCCGGGTTCTTCTTTTTATACGCGTGGCCGCGTTGGAGGGGTATGTCCGGTGTTGCCATCTAACAATATATTATTTTCTTTTTAATTTGAAAAATTTTCAATATTAACTCTTACAGCTATTTTATCGAAATTCTTATAATTTCAATATAATAGCTGTTTCAGCTTTCGATAAATTTTCAATTTTTAGTTCAGTTTTAACTTATTATATTTTGAAGTCCGTGCCTTTAAATTCGACGCCTGAGGGTCAATTCGACTAATTAAGGTGTCATGCGTATGTGATTTGATTTTTAAAGACACTGGAAAATGATATTCTGCTAACTTTAAAATTCGACAATGACAATCCGATGTCTTTAAATTAGACACCTGTTATGTTTTGATATCATTTATCTTCCACGATCTCGATTTTTTTCCTATGGGTCTTTCCATACCACCCACCTGCGCACATTATGAGAATAAGCTAATCTAGCAGGACAGTAATATTTTCAAAGTAATATGAAATTTCGGTAAATACAATTTATTTATTACTGACAATCTACAACGTAAAAATCTAAAGGAGTTAATATTGCTGGCATAAATTAAGTAAGTTTGTAGCGCTAATGAGCAGAAAAGATAACCCCCAAAGTATTTTTATTAGTAGTTGTACTCAATCAGGAGCAGGATAAAGAGGTATTGGATTATTGTCCCGTATTTGATTAACGTTTGGTGTTATAATTTTTATTTTTTTCTCATAATATTATCATTTTCCCAATTAAGTAATGAAAAATCAATAAATCCAGATATTTTTTTGCACAATCCTCATATGATAGAAGAGTAGTAGAATTGAATAATAGTATACTGTTAAGCTTACTATTATTCAATTCTACTACTATTATAATATTATTAGTTGTTATTTTCAGAGAAATAACTTTGTCCGGCTAGATTGGTAAATTTTCACATTTTGCCTGTTTATGACCCATCTCTTATTCTAGCTAACACAAACCAAACCACAAATATATCCCTATATACCAAATGCGCATCACGCCTAATCACACGCATAATACAATTGATGTTGTTGTTAAGGTTTACTTTAGTGTGTACGGGTAACTTGCTAGAAAATCACAAATGCGTCTGTCTTCAATGATGTTTATTAGCGACTAACTTAATGATTCTCACGCAACTACTTAAATACATAAATGAAGTTAACGACGCAACATACCGCCCACCAAAGGGACAAAGAGGCCCTTTATATAATGCTTAGTGGATTGTATACATACTGAAAATTTAAACTTGAAAAACCGTATGCAACGTTTCCAATTATCTAAATTCAAACATAATATTATTGTATCGGCGTAATTTGCAATGAAGTTAAATTGTAACAATACAAATAGACATCATAATGCCTGCATGCAAAATTGAAATAAATTTGTTTGACAAAATTAATTGAGTAAAGTTATTACTACAATCGTTAACTATTAGTTAGAAGGGGACATAGTTTCGTGACTGATCTCTTCACAACGCTAGTGCCAGATTTAACGCTATATACTCGTGTGACTCCATCATGTCTACAATTCGGCCTAGCAACCATTTTCCTGCCGGTATTCCATCAGCTTTGATTAGCACTATACCACCAACAGAGAATTCCTGTTTCTTCTGATTCCAGAACGGATGCTGTTGTAGACTTGTTAAATATTCGTTTTGCCATCGTCGCCAGATGTCGCCTACGAGCTTTTGAGTATATTGCCATCGTGTTAGGGTATGAATCTTCGTGTTCGTAAAATCTGGAGAGGGCACGACAATTGGGGCTTCATGTATCAAAAAATGACTAGGCGTAAGGGGTTCTATAGAGTCTGCATCTGAGTCATCAATAGGACATAGAGGTCTTGAATTAAGACATGCCTCGATTTGGCACAGTACTGTTGTAATTTCTTCGAACGTAAGATTTGTTGTCAACACGCGTTTCAGATGAGTCTTCAGGGACTTTACACCAGCCTCCCAGAGGCCTCCAAAGTTAGGACTGTAAGCTGGTATAAAACGCCACTGTGTGCCTTCCAAAGCCAACTTATGTGCAATGTCTTTCTCAAAATTCAAATTAGCTTCTTGCCATGCTGCGGCTAAATCCTTTTCTGCACCAACAAATTTCTCCCTTGGTGGCTCCAGATGTGGCTGCATTTACCTCTTCTTGATACAAAACGTTTGTATGCATTAATAAATCCTTCTGTGGTAAGATCTCCTACCAATTCAAGGTGTATTTCCTTTGTAGACATACATACAAATAAAGCAATGTACGCCTGAGTTTTCATTCCTCTTCCCCTTGACATTAATATTTGGAATGGACCAGCATAGTCCACGTCGCTGTGTAGAAAGGCTCTAGTAGGAGTTACTCTTTCCTTTGGCAGATCTCCCATGATCTGAGTTCGTGCACTAGCTCTTTGCTTTGCACACACTAAACATTTACGATTGAAGTTTTTTTATTAATCCCTTAGCTCGAATGATCCAATATTTAGAGCGTAAAAAACACAACATTAACTGCACACTACCGTGCAATGTTTGAGCATGAGCGTCTGCAATGAGTAAAGGAGTTAAATTGTTATTATGTCCTAATATTATAGGGTGTTTGTCTGTTTCGTCTAACCTTGCTTGTCGAAGACGACCGCCCACCCTGAGGATACCATCTTGATCTAAGTAAGGGGTAAGTGCTTTAATGTTACTATTTTTCTTCACATTTTTATTCATTTTTAATCTGCTAATTTCATCTGTAAATTCTTCTCTTTGTACTAGCTTAACACATTTCATCAGTGCTGTATGTAATTCTTCTGTTGTTAAACTCCTGCCATTTTCGTAAGTGTCTTTTATGCAATTAATAAATCTTCGACAGTATGTTATCACCTTTAATAATTCTTGTAAGTTATCAAATTCCTTAAACTTTGCTGTGAAATTATGTTCTTCTTCATCTTGAATTTTAGTATTTATTTATATTTTATCCTTTTTCTGTTCCAGGTCAGTGGCGACTACATCAGGCTGTTTTAATATTATTTTCTTTTCAGATAACCATTTTGAACCTTTCCACCATAACTCTGACTGTTTCAGTTCAGCAATTAGCATGCCTCTCGACGCAATGTCTGCAGGATTATCTTCTGATGCAACGTGGTACCATTGGTTGTTAGACAGCCATGCAATAAAAGATAGTGATACTTCAAGAGGAGGTAAAGAACTTAAAGAGTACTTGTGTCACAGTAAGTCAATTAGAGGACCTTAGAAGTGCATTACTGGAGTCAAAGTCGCAATCTCCACCCGCTCACCGTAACGTAAATACGAGAAGAGGTGCTTGCACGTTGAATGAAAGTGACTCTAATCAATCTGGAGCTCAGCTTTGTGACAGCTTGATAGTCTCGGAACCATCAAATGCAAGATGTATTTCAAGCCTTAATAAGGTAAACGCTCTGTCAGCTGATTCTAACAATGGCGATAGCATGTTGCACGAAGCGGCAACAGTGAGTCATTGCAGTAAACGTAGTCCGCGCTCGGTAGCTATGTCGTGCGTTCCTCAAGAGATAACAAACCGGTTTGCCGGTCAGCTGTTAAGTGAGCAGCGTAAACGAACTGCTGCTAATGATGCCAAACAGAGTTTCGAGGAAAATCGAGTTGATGATGAAGGATGGACAGAAGTTAAAAGGAAAAAACGTTAAAAGGAGAAAATCAACGCCAAAAGACAGTCTGCACACTATGCCTACAAATTCTTTGTGGCACAATCAAAAGTCCAAACATTCCTTGATGATAAGTTGTGGCCTCAGAGCGTTATATTTCGGAAATTTGTACACTTTAAATCGAAGTCAGCAGCACTAGCTGGTTGTACTGGAAACAGCTCAGTAAACGTAGTTAATGGATAGTAAAAGATGCAAGTTAGTTACATTTAATTGTAAAAACGTGAAACGTTCGGTAGATTATGTAAGAGACTTGTGCAGCAGCGCAGACATAATTGCACTTCAAGAAACCTGGTTGCTAACTGAGGAGCAGTCATACTTCGATACCATTAGCTGTGAGTTCAGTTCGACGGGTACGTCAGGCATAGATTCAGCGTCAAGGCTAATACGTGGGAGGCCTTACGGTGGTGTGGCTATTCTATGGCGAAAAGTAATGTTCGGCAATGTAACGGTAATTGAGTGTCATAATCCGCGCGTTTGTGCCGTGAAGATTGCGCTAACTAATAAATCCATATTAGTGGTGAGTGTGTACATGCCGACCGATGACGTTTCTAACCAGGCGGAGTTCGCGGACTGTCTTGGCTCGGTGAGTGCAATTATTGACAGTTGTAACTTATAATGTTGTTATGTCTTAGGTGATTTTAATTCGCACCCAACGGAACTATTTTATACGGAACTCTCAAGTTTTTGTGTTGAACAGCAGTGGACATGCATTGACACTGAGTTGTTAGGTATTAGTTCGGATACACACACTTTTATTAGTGATGCTCATGGATCGCAAAGGTGGCTTGATCATTGTTTAGTCACGATAGCGGCTGTGCCTACTGTTATGCATTCGCTTGTAAAATATGACGTGCAGTGGTCTGACCATTTTCCTTTGGTGATTATTTGTGACCTTAGTTTTGTTCAGATTCAACAGCCAAATGTAAGCATTGAAGTGAATGGGGTGATCTGGGGAGAAAGGAGTCATAAACAGATTCATGCTTATAGCGTAAAGTGTCATGAAAAATTGCGACTTATTGACTTCCCGGATGACTTTAGAGAGTGTGGCGGTCAGACTTGTAATGACCCGCGCCACTTTAATGTAATAGATGCAATGTATGGTAAAATTATTAGTGCATTGTGCGAGTCGGCTACCGAGACGGTAACATATGGGGGACGTACTGAAAAGCGAAGAACAGTCGTGGGTTGGAACGTTCACGTGAGCGGTGCACATGGGGAGGCTAGACGTAAGTTTTTATGCTGGCTAGATAACGGTATGCCTAAGTCGGGACGTATTTTTGATGAGATGCGTGAAGCTAGAAGGATATTCAAGTCTCGTTTGAAGTGGTGTCAGGATCATGAGACTCAAATTAAAATGGATATTCTAGATTCACAACATTCAAAAAATGATTTTCGTTCTTTTTGGAAGCATACAAATAGATCAAATAAATACAAACAAATAGATACAAGGTCGTGTTTGCGTCGATGGCGTGAGTGATGCTAGACAAATAGCTGACCTTTTTGTAGACCATTTTAGTGTGCAGTTACCATTAGGCCCATCTAGGTCGACGCTCAATGTTGAGCCACGGAAAGACCTAAGAGTTAAAATTATGCCTATATATAGTAAAAAAAAAAATACTGCTAAAATGATCTGGAACAGAATTAACGAGATGTGTCGAGGTAAATCTCCCGGTCATGACGGGCTCAGCATTGAGCATCTCCGATTTGCTGGTCCGCATTTGCCAAGAGTGCTGGCTATGCTTTTCACTTTTTGTCTGGGTCATGCTTATATGCCGAGTGATATGATTAAAACAACAGTGGTGCCTATGGTCAAAAATAAGACCGGTGATATGAGTGATAAAAATAATTACAGGCCAATATCTCTTGCCACAGTCATGTCAAAGGTGTTTGACAGTGTGCTTAACGCTCAACTTAGTAGTCACATACGTGTTCACGATAACCAATTTGGTTTCCGTTCAGGTTTATCTACTGACAGCGCTATATTGAGTGTGAAGCACACTGTGAAATACTACACGGATCGCCAAACTCCAGTTTACGCCTGTTTCCTTGATCTAAGCAAGGCTTTTGACCTGGTTTCCTATGATATATTATGGAGGAAGATAGAAGAGGCAAATTTGCCACCAGAGGTGACGAATACTCTTAAATACTGGTATGGAAACCAGGTCAATAGTATGAGGTGGGCTGGTGCCCTATCTAGGCCGTATGGGTTGGAGTGCGGGGTGAAGCAGGGGGGGTTATGCTCGCCTACGCTATTCAACCTATATGTGAATGACCTGATTGGCGCGCTTAGCAGCATGCGTGTCGGATGTCATATTGATGGCGTGTGTGTTAATAACATAAGTTACGCCGACGACATGGTGTTGCTGAGCGCGTCTGTCTGCGGGCTTAGGGCACTCGTGGCCACTTGCGAGCAATATTCCAGGCTACATGGTCTGGCTTATAATGTTAAGAAGAGGGTGGTCATGGTCTTTGGGGCCAGGGGTAAGTACCCAGAAGCTGTACCTTCAGTGAGGTTGAACGGTATACCCCTTGTAAGGGTGGATCAATTTAAATATCTGGGTCACTTATTGACCACTGGCCTCAAAGACGATGACGATATTGACAGGGAGAGGAGGGCGCTGTGTGTGAGAGCTAACATGATTGCCCACAGATTCAGGCGTGCCTCTAAGGAGGTCAAGCGCACTATATTTAATGCTTACTGCACGTCTTTCTACTCGTGCAGTCTGTGGGCTCATTATACTCAGAAATCATACAGCGCCCTTCGAGTCCAGTACAATGACGCTTTTAGGGTGCTGATGGGGTTGCCCCGATACTGCAGTGCATCGGGGATGTTTGCTGAAGCTCGCGTTGACTGCTTTCATACTGTGATGCGGAAGCGGTGCGCATCCCTGGTCAGAAGGGTGCGGGGCAGCACCAACAGCATTCTGTCCATGTTAGCAAGTAGGAGAGATTGTGCGTTTGTGAACCACTGCTGCAGGGTTTCCGCTGGGCCTGTCACCTTGCGGCAGTGATATCGCAAGCTGTTTTGGTTTTTGTGTTGTTTTGTGTTCTACTAACATAGTTTTTAAGTACATTGTTACTAACACTATGAGCCTTGTTACTTGTAATGTTAATTATTAATAACAATTGTAGAATCGGTCCACGCAAACATTTGTCCTTCGATAGCTTTGCCCATTTGATTCATTAATCTTTCCGTGGCTCAACATTGAGCGTCGACCTAGATGGGCCTAATGGTAACTGCACACTAAAATGGTCTACAAAAAGGTCAGCTATTTGTCTAGCATCACTCACGCCATCGACGCAAACACGACCTTGTATCTATTTGTTTGTATTTATTTGATCTATTTGTATGCTTCCAAAAAGAACGAAAATCATTTTTTGAATGTTGTGAATCTAGAATATCCATTTTAATTTGAGTCTCATGATCCTGACACCACTTCAAACGAGACTTGAATATCCTTCTAGCTTCACGCATCTCATCAAAAATACGTCCCGACTTAGGCATACCGTTATCTAGCCAGCATAAAAACTTACGTCTAGCCTCCCCATGTGCACCGCTCACGTGAACGTTCCAACCCACGACTGTTCTTCGCTTTTCAGTACGTCCCCCATATGTTACCGTCTCGGTAGCCGACTCGCACAATGCACTAATAATTTTACCATACATTGCATCTATTACATTAAAGTGGCGCGGGTCATTACAAGTCTGACCGCCACACTCTCTAAAGTCATCCGGGAAGTCAATAAGTCGCAATTTTTCATGACACTTTACGCTATAAGCATGAATCTGTTTATGACTCCTTTCTCCCCAGATCACCCCATTCACTTCAATGCTTACATTTGGCTGTTGAATCTGAACAAAACTAAGGTCACAAATAATCACCAAAGGAAAATGGTCAGACCACTGCACGTCATATTTTACAAGCGAATGCATAACAGTAGGCACAGCCGCTATCGTGACTAAACAATGATCAAGCCACCTTTGCGATCCATGAGCATCACTAATAAAAGTGTGTGTATCCGAACTAATACCTAACAACTCAGTGTCAATGCATGTCCACTGCTGTTCAACACAAAAACTTGAGAGTTCCGTATAAAATAGTTCCGTTGGGTGCGAATTAAAATCACCTAAGACATAACAACATTATAAGTTACAACTGTCAATAATTGCACTCACCGAGCCAAGACAGTCCGCGAACTCCGCCTGGTTAGAAACGTCATCGGTCGGCATGTACACACTCACCACTAATATGGATTTATTAGTTAGCGCAATCTTCACGGCACAAACGCGCGGATTATGACACTCAATTACCGTTACATTGCCGAACATTACTTTTCGCCATAGAATAGCCACACCGCCGTAAGGCCTCCCACGTATTAGCCTTGACGCTGAATCTATGCCTGACGTACCCGTCGAACTGAACTCACAGCTAATGGTATCGAAGTATGACTGCTCCTCAGTCAGCAACCAGGTTTCTTGAAGTGCAATTATGTCTGCGCTGCTGCACAAGTCTCTTACATAATCTACCGAACGTTTCACGTTTTTACAATTAAATGTAACTAACTTGCATCTTTTACTATCCATTAACTACGTTTACTGAGCTGTTTCCAGTACAACCAGCTAGTGCTGCTGACTTCGATTTAAAGTGTACAAATTTCCGAAATATAACGCCCTGAGGCCACAACTTATCATCAAGGAATGTTTGGACTTTTGATTGTGCCACAAAGAATTTGTAGGCATAGTGTGCAGACTGTCTTTTGGCGTTGATTTTCTCCTTTTAACGTTTTTTCCTTTTAACTTCTGTCCATCCTTCATCATCAACTCGATTTTCCTCGAAACTCTGTTTGGCATCATTAGCAGCAGTTCGTTTACGCTGCTCACTTAACAGCTGACCGGCAAACCGGTTTGTTATCTCTTGAGGAACGCACGACATAGCTACCGAGCGCGGACTACGTTTACTGCAATGACTCACTGTTGCCGCTTCGTGCAACATGCTATCGCCATTGTTAGAATCAGCTGACAGAGCGTTTACCTTATTAAGGCTTGAAATACATCTTGCATTTGATGGTTCCGAGACTATCAAGCTGTCACAAAGCTGAGCTCCAGATTGATTAGAGTCACTTTCATTCAACGTGCAAGCACCTCTTCTCGTATTTACGTTACGGTGAGCGGGTGGAGATTGCGACTTTGACTCCAGTAATGCACTTCTAAGGTCCTCTAATTGACTTACTGTGACACAAGTACTCTTTAAGTTCTTTACCTCCTCTTGAAGTATCACTATCTTTTATTGCATGGCTGTCTAACAACCAATGGTACCACGTTGCATCAGAAGATAATCCTGCAGACATTGCGTCGAGAGGCATGCTAATTGCTGAACTGAAACAGTCAGAGTTATGGTGGAAAGGTTCAAAATGGTTATCTGAAAAGAAAATAATATTAAAACAGCCTGATGTAGTCGCCACTGACCTGGAACAGAAAAAGGATAAAATATAAATAAATACTAAAATTCAAGATGAAGAAGAACATAATTTCACAGCAAAGTTTAAGGAATTTGATAACTTACAAGAATTATTAAAGGTGATAACATACTGTCGAAGATTTATTAATTGCATAAAAGACACTTACGAAAATGGCAGGAGTTTAACAACAGAAGAATTACATACAGCACTGATGAAATGTGTTAAGCTAGTACAAAGAGAAGAATTTACAGATGAAATTAGCAGATTAAAAATGAATAAAAATGTGAAGAAAAATAGTAACATTAAAGCACTTACCCCTTACTTAGATCAAGATGGTATCCTCAGGGTGGGCGGTCGTCTTCGACAAGCAAGGTTAGACGAAACAGACAAACACCCTATAATATTAGGACATAATAACAATTTAACTCCTTTACTCATTGCAGACGCTCATGCTCAAACATTGCACGGTAGTGTGCAGTTAATGTTGTGTTTTTTACGCTCTAAATATTGGATCATTCGAGCTAAGGGATTAATAAAAAAACTTCAATCGTAAATGTTTAGTGTGTGCAAAGCAAAGAGCTAGTGCACGAACTCAGATCATGGGAGATCTGCCAAAGGAAAGAGTAACTCCTACTAGAGCCTTTCTACACAGCGGCGTGGACTATGCTGGTCCATTCCAAATATTAATGTCAAGGGGAAGAGGAATGAAAACTCAGAAGGCGTACATTGCTTTATTTGTTTGTATGTCTACAAAGGCAATACACCTTGAATTGGTAGGAGATCTTACCACAGAAGGATTTATTGCTGCATACAAACGTTTTGTATCAAGAAGAGGTAAATGCAGCCACATCTGGAGCCACCAAGGGAGAAACTTTGTTGGTACAGAAAAGGATTTAGCTGCAGCATGGCAAGAAGCTAATTTGAATTTTGAGAAAGACATTGCACATAAGTTGGCTTTGGAAGGCACACAGTGGCGTTTTATACCAGCTTACAGTCCTAACTTTGGAGGCCTCTGGGAGGCTGGTGTAAAGTCCCTGAAGACTCATCTAAAACGCGTGTTGACAACAAATCTTACGTTCGAAGAAATGACAACAGTACTGTGCCAAATCGAGGCATGTCTTAATTCAAGACCTCTATGTCCTATTGATGACTCAGATGCAGACTCTATAGAACCCCTTACGCCTAGTCATTTTTTGATACATGAAGCCCCAATTGTCGTGCCCTCTCCAGATTTTACGAACACGAATATTCATACCCTAACACGATGGCAATATACTCAAAAGCTCGTAGGCGACATCTGGCGACGATGGCAAAACGAATATTTAACAAGTCTACAACAGCGTCCGTTCTGGAATCAGATGGAATCAGATTAAATGTAGTTAGTGAGTAAGTACTTACAGTAGGTAACAGTAGTTAATGCTCGTCACTCAATGTATACCTACTGACAATCATCGAGAGTCTAAGCAGTGACGTAAGGGGGTTTCAAGGAATAAACAAAGTAAAAAAGGCGTTTTAGACCATAGCTACGTAAGTATTCCTATTTTGGGCTAACCGAGCGGTAATAGTTCTAGCACTTTTATTTCTTTATTAGCTGTTTGGTAACAGCAAATCCTAACCTAAAAAGTAACATTCGTATTTTTTGGAGTTTGTGGCGTTTAAATCGTAAAAATTACTGCAGGACATTATTTTCTTAACTCAAAGGTAGTTTTTCTACTATATCTTATAGCTATACATGTACTTTCATTACCAGGTTTTTAAATGTATGGGAAATGGGCATTGTTCTTTTGTGGGGATATTGTCCCACCTCCCCTGTCAGACTTCAGGCTCATTAATGTTCTATCAACTTCATCATCGTTGATTTCTAGAAGAACGAATGTGTTTTTAAGTAACGGTAAGTTATTTAGTGGATTATTAGGGTTAGATACATTAAGCTGGATTTCTTGAGCTAATTGTTTACCTATATTTGCAAAATTATTATTAATTAAATTTACTGATTCCTGAGGCGACATTCTTATATTTAGCATTTCAGAGTTGTGATTTTTGCAATTATTAGAATAAGTTAGATGTTCAATATTTTTTCGGAGCAATTTATTGTTTGGAACTGAATTTGTAAGTAAATCTCTTTCATATTTTCGCTTTAATTTTTGTTTTAAATAATTGCAATGATTCCGGTATCTATTATAGGTCCCTCCCGATAACGATGCCGCTGAGCCGAGGCCCGTACCCCACAGGGGGTGCCCCCAGCGAGCAGAGTTGTAGGTTTAAGTAGTTTTTAGTTGCCTTGGCTGGGGGCTTTAGAATCATTCTGAGGCCACCACAGGCTAGCCCGGTTAAGTAGTAACCACCGTTATAGAGGTGAACTACGAGTGGTCCACGTCCAAAAAAAAAAAAGTATTATAGGTTATTTTCAAGATTTAATTATGTGGGTCAAGTCTAAATTGTTTTTGTAGATTATTACGATTTTGTATGCAACGTAAAACACCAGTGGTAATCCACGGCTTAATTATCCACTTACTATTAGGTACCGTTAGGATAGTAGTGTTATTATTTAAGGAGTTGATTAATTTATTAATGAGAAGGTTAGTCAATAAATTGGGGCCATTACAGAAGAGTAATTCAGACAAATTTTGCTGTTGTAAATCTTTCAAGGCCTGTTCATAATCTAAAATGGTAGTAGTTTTGTTAGGACTGTGAATATTGTTTAATTTAGTTAGAGACAGAAAGGTAGTATAATAGTCAGTAATTGTGGTATGTAATATAGCAATGAATGGCGACACCTTTTCTTTTGTATTTTCATCATGAAATGATCTAGGCAGTTCCTTTCTCTTGTAGGAAGTACATGTCCAGGTAGGATACCATACAGTGACAACATATTGAGATAATTATTTCTCGTATTGTGCTCGCTCCTCGTCTCTAATTCTTTTGGTTTAATAATGATATTTATGTTCCCCGCTACGATGATATTATTGTATGAAATTAGTATATCTAAGTGAGCGCTCAGTGAGCTCAAAAAGTTGTCAGTATTAGTATTAGAGGAGGAGCGGTAAATACACAGTACAATATTGTTAAGCATGTCTAACCGAAGACAAGATGCTTCAGATAGCTCGATTTCTTTTACTTTGTGTTTTAAGCCTTATTTAATACTAGCACTTCGCCCGCGACTTCGTCTGCGTAGACTTTACAGGCGGCGCGCACCTTCGGTGTCGCATATTGTCATTCTCGGAAATTCATCTTCATGATTCTTTATTCTTATAGTTTGTGAGTCTTAACTGTCCGTACTTTCAGCTCCGGAACTAATTTAACATGTTTCTGGTGTTCTGGTACTTTTGAATCTTTAGCGCTCATTACTCCTGCCCAGAAGAAACTTCGATATGTGTCGGTTCTCCTGGTATTTTTAAATGCAAATCACTCACAATTCCAGCTTCGGAAATACTTCGACATATTTCTGGTATCCTGGTTCTTGTGAATCTTTTACGCTTATAATTACAGCCCGGAAAAACCGCTATATGTTTCTGTTCTCCTGGTACTTTTGAATTCTAATCACTCAAAATTCCACCGCCGGAAACATTAAAACATGTCTCTGGTCTCCTAATACTTGTGAATCTCAAGCGCTTACAATTCCTGCCGAAAGTATAATTTGATATGTTTCTAGTCTCCTGGTATCTACTTGTGAATATGTAGCGCTCATAGTAACAGCCCCAAAAATACTTGGACATATTTCTAACTAGCACTTCGCCCGCGACTTCGTCTGCGTAGACTTTAGAGGTGGCGCGCAACTTCTTTGTCCCAAAATCTCATTCTCGGAAATTTATCTTCATGATTCTTCATTCTGATAGTTTGTGAGTCTTTACTGTTCGTACTTTCCGCCCCAGGACTACTTTGACATGTTTCTGGTATTCTGGTACTTGTAAATCTTTCGCTCATAACTCCAGCCTAGAAGAAACTTCGATATGTTTCGGTTCACCTGGTATTTTTAAATGCAAACCACTCCATAATTCAAGCTTTGGAAATACTTCGACATGTTTCTGGTATGCTTGTACTTGTAAATCTTTAACGCTCATAATTACAGCCCGGAAACCTAACCACTCAAATTTCTAGCGCCGGAAACATTAAAACATGTTTCTGGTAATTCCTGCCCGGGAAAACCTACCACATTTTTCTGTTGTTTTGTTACTTTTAAATCCTTACCACACATATTTCTAGCGCAGAAATATTTTGACATGTTTCTGACCTCTTGTTACTTATGAATCTTTATCATTCACAATCCTAGCCCCGAAAATACTTCGACATGTTTCTGGTCTCCAGGTACTTTTGAATTCTAACTGGTCACAATTCAAGCGCCGGAAATATTTCGACATGTTTATGGTCTCCTGGTACTTGTGAATCTTTAGCGCTCATTATTTCAGTCAAAGAAATACTTCGACATGGTTCTGGTCTCCTGTCACATGTGTATCTATAGCGTTTACAATTCTAACCCAGAAAAAAAATCAACACACATAATTATACCTGATCGAAGGTTAAAAAAAAAAAACAAAAAATATTCGAGCTCAAAAATACTTTAACATCGTTCTGTTCTCCCGGTACCTGTGAATCTTTAGCGCTCCCAATTTCAGCCCCGGGAACACTACGACATGTTTTTGGTCTCCTGGTACATAATGAATCTTTAACGCTCATAATTCCTGCCCGGGAAAAACGTCCACATATTTCGGATTTCCTGGTACTTTTGAATCCATACCGCTCATAATTCTAGCACCGGAAATATTTCTACATGTTTCTGGCCTCCTGATACTTATGAATGTTTAGCATCCACAATCCTAGCCCCGAAAATACTTCGACATGTTTCTGGTTTCCTGGTACTTTTGAATTCTAACCGGTCACAATTTCTAGCGCCGGAAATATTTCGACATGTTTATGGTCTCCTGGTACTTGTGAATCTTTAGCGCTCACTATTTCAGCCAAAGAAATACTTCAACATGGTTCTGGTTTTCTGTCACATGTGAATCTATAGCGTTTACAATTCCAACCCGGAAAAAAATTTAACATACATATTTCTGTACGACGGTTAAAAAAAAAATTAGAAATTTTCGAGCCCAAAAATACTTTAACATCGTTCTGTTCTCCTGGTACTTATGAATCTTTAGCGCTTTCAATTTCAGCCCCGGAAATACTAAGACATGTTTCTGTTCTCCTGGTACTTTTGAATCTGAAGTACTAAGGCAGCAGAAGCGCTGGGTTTCCACTTCCTCCTCAGTCTTCGTTAAGCGTTGCCTTTTACCGGGATAAAAAGTAGCCTATGTTTGATTCCAGGATGTGAACTATATGTGTGCCAAATTTCATCCAAATCCCTTCAGCCATTTTTGCCTGATTGAGGCACAAACATACAAACATACAAACATTCACATCCTACTAATATTATAAACTAGCACTTCGCCCGCGACTTCGTCTGCGTAGACTTTAGAGGTGGCGCGCAACTTCTTTGTCCCAAAATCTCATTCTCGGAAATTTATCTTCATGATTCTTCATTCTGATAGTTTGTGAGTCTTTACTGTTCGTACTTTCAGCCCCAGGACTACTTTGACATGTTTCTGGTATTCTGTTACTTGTAAATCTTTCGCTCATAACTCCAGCCTAGAAGAAACTTCGATATGTTTCGGTTCACCTGGTATTTTTAAATGCAAACCATTCATAATTCAAGCTTTGGAAATACTTCGACATGTTTCTGGTATCCTTGTACTTGTAAATCTTTAACGCTCTTAATAACAGCCCGGAAACCTAACCACTCAAAATTCTAGCGCCGGAAACATTAAAACATGTTTCTGGTAATTCCTGCCCGGGAAAACCTACCACATTTTTCTGTTGTTTTGTTACTTTTAAATCCTTACCGCACATATTTCTAGCGCAGAAATATTTTGACATGTTTCTGGCCTCTTGTTACTTATGAATCTTTATCATTCACAATCCTAGCCCCGAAAATACTTCGACATGTTTCTGGTCTCCAGGTACTTTTGAATTCTAACTGGTCACAATTCAAGCGCCGGAAATATTTCGACATGTTTATGGTCTCCTGGTACTTGTAAATCATTAGCGCTCCGTATTTCAGTCAAAGAAATACTTCGACATGGTTCTGGTCTCCTGTCACATGTGTATCTATAGCGTTAACAATTCTAACCCGGAAAAAAATTCAACACACATAAAAATATACCTGATCGAAGGTTAAAAAAAAAAAAACAAAAAATATTCGAGCTCAAAAATACTTTAACATCGTTCTGTTCTCCCGGTACCTGTGAATCTTTAGCGCTCCCAATTTCAGCCCCGGGAACACTACGACATGTTTTTGGTCTCCTGGTACATAATGAATCTTTAACGCTCATAATTCCTGCCCGGGAAACCGTCCACATATTTCGGAGTTCCTGGTACTTTTGAATCCATACCGCTCATAATTCTAGCACCGGAAATGTTTCTACATGTTTCTGGCCTCCTGATACTTATGAATGTTTAGCATCCACAATCCTAGCCCCGAAAATACTTCGACATGTTTCTGGTTTCCTGGTACTTTTGAATTCTAACCGGTCACAATTTCTAGCGCCGGAAATATTTCGACATGTTTATGGTCTCCTGCATGGTACTTGTGAATCTTTAGCGCTCACTATTTCAGCCAAAGAAATACTTCAACATGGTTCTGGTTTTCTGTCACATGTGAATCTATAGCGTTTACAATTCCAACCCGGAAAAAAAATTTAACATACATATTTCTGTACGACGGTTAAAAAAAAATCAAAAATTATCGAGCCCAAAAATACTTTAACATCGTTCGGTTCTCCTGGTACTTGTGAATCTTTAGCGCTCTCAATTTCAGCCCCGAAAATACTACGACATGTTTCTGTTCTCCTGGTACTTGTGAATTTGAAGTACTAAGGCAGCAGAAGCGCTAGGTTTCCACTTCCTCCTCAATCTCCATTAGGCCATGCCTTTTACCGGGATAAAAAGTAGCCTATGTTTGATTCCAGTATGTGAACTATATGTGTGCCAAATTTCATCCAAATCCCTTCAGCCATTTTTGTCTGATTGAGGCACAAACATACAAACATACAAACATACAAACATACAAACATACAAACATACAATCATACAAACATACAAACTTTCACATCCTACTAATATTATAAATGTGAATGTTTGTATGTTTGTATGTTTGTATGTTTGTTTGTTTGTGCCTCAATCAGGCAAAAATGGCTGAACGGATTTGGATGAAATTTGGCACACATATAGTCCACATCCTGGAATCAAACATAGGCTACTTTTTATCCCGGTAAAAGGCATGACCTAATGGAGACAGAGGAGGAAGTGGAAACCCAGCGCTTCTGCTGCCTTAGTACTTTAGATTCACAAGTACCAGGAGAACAGAAACATGTCGTAATATTTTCGGGGCTGAAATTGGGAGCGTTAAAGATTCACAAGTACGAGGAGAACAGAACGATGTTCTAGTATTTTTGGGCTCGAATATTTTTTTTTTTTTACGTCGAACAGAAATATGTATTTTGAAGATTTTTCCGGGCTAGAATTGTAAACGCTAGATTCACATGTGACAGGAGACCAGAAACATGTTGAAGAAGTATTTCTTTGGCTGAAATTATGAGCGCTAAAGATTCAGAAGTACCAAGAGACCATAAACATGTCAAATTATTTCCGGCACTGGAATTATAACCGGTTAGAATTCAAAATTACCAGGACACCAGAAACCTGTCGAAGTATTTTCGGAGAAAAGTATGTGAATCCTAAAGATTCATAAGTACCAGGAAGCCAGCAAGATGTCAAAATATTTCCGCGCTAGATATATGAGCGGAAAGGATTCAAAATTACCAAAACAACAGATTAATGTGATATTTTTTCCGGGGCGTTAAAGATTCATTATGTACCAGGAGACCACAAACATGACGAAGTATTTCTAGGGTTGGAATTTTGAGCAGTTAAGATTCTAAAGCACCAGGTGATCAGATATGTGTGGAAGTATTTTCGTGGCTGGAATAATGAGCGCTACAGATTCACAAGTACCAGGAGAACAGAACGATGGTATTTTTAGGCTTGAATTTTTCTTATTTAACTTTTTAACAGTCAAACAGAAATATGTATGTCGATGTTTTTTCCGGCCTGGAAATGTAAATACCATAGATTCACAAACAACAGGAGACTAGAAACATGTGAAAGTATTTTTTTGCCTGAAATTGTGATCGCTAAATATTCACAAGTACCAGGAGACCAGAAACATGTTGAAATATTTCCGGCGCTGGAATTGTGACCGGAAAGATTTCAAAAGTACCAGGAGACCAGAAACAAATTGAAGTATTTTCGGGGCTAGGATTGTGCATGCTAAAGATTCATAAGTACCAGGAGGCCATAAACATGTCGAAATATTTCCGCGCTTGAAAAAGGGGGCTGTTGTTCCCAGGCAGGAATTATGAGCGCTAAAGATTCATTATGTACCAGGAGACCAGAAACTAGCGGAAGTATTTTCGTGGCGAGGATTGTGAGTGTTAAAGATTCACAAGTACCAGGAAACCAGAAACATGTCGAAGTATTTCCGAAGCTGGCAGCATTTAAAAATACCAAGAGAATCGAAACATATCGAAGTTTGTCTGGGCTGGAGTTATGAGCGCTATAGACTAACAAGTACCAGAATACCAGAAACATGTCGAAGTAGTTCCGGAGCTGAAAGTACGGACAGTAAAGACTCACAAAATATCAGAATATAGAATCATGACGATGAATTTCCGAGAATGAGAATATGCGACCAGGAAGTTGCGCGCCACCTCTAAAGTCTACGCAGACGAAGTCGCGGGCGAAGTGCTAGTTTATAATATTAGTAGGATGTGAAAGTTTGCTTTTTATCCCGGTAAAAGGCATGGCCTAATGGAGATTGAGGAGGAAGTGGAAACCTAGCGCTTCTGCTGCCTTAGTACTTCAAATTCACAAGTACCAGGAGAACAGAAACATGTCGTAGTATTTTCGGGGCTGAAATTGAGAGCGCTAAAGATTCACAAGTACCAGGAGAACCGAACGATGTTAAAGTATTTTTGGGCTCGATAATTTTTGATTTTTTTTTAACCGTCGTACAGAAATATGTATGTTAAATTTTTTTTCCGGGTTGGAATTGTAAACGCTATAGATTCACATGTGACAGAAAACCAGAACCATGTTGAAGTATTTCTTTGGCTGAAATAGTGAGCGCTAAAGATTCACAAGTACCATGCAGGAGACCATAAACATGTCAAAATATTTCCGGCGCTAGAAATTGTGACCGGTTAGAATTCAAAAGTACCAGGAAACCAGAAACATGTCGAAGTATTTTCGGGGCTAGGATTGTGGATGCTAAACATTCATAAGTATCAGGAGGCCAGAAACATGTAGAAACATTTCCGGTGCTAGAATTATGAGCGGTATGGATTCAAAAGTACCAGGAACTCCGAAATATGTGGACGGTTTCCCGGGCAGGAATTATGAGCGTTAAAGATTCATTATGTACCAGGAGACCAAAAACATGTCGTAGTGTTCCCGGGGCTGAAATTGGGAGCGCTAAAGATTCACAGGTACCGGGAGAACAGAACGATGTTAAAGTATTTTTGAGCTCGAATATTTTTTGTTTTTTTTTTTTAACCTTCGATCAGGTATATTTTTATGTGTGTTGAATTTTTTTCCGGGTTAGAATTGTTAACGCTATAGATACACATGTGACAGGAGACCAGAACCATGTCGAAGTATTTCTTTGACTGAAATACGGAGCGCTAATGATTTACAAGTACCAGGAGACCATAAACATGTCGAAATATTTCCGGCGCTTGAATTGTGACCAGTTAGAATTCAAAAGTACCTGGAGACCAGAAACATGTCGAAGTATTTTCGGGGCTAGGATTGTGAATGATAAAGATTCATAAGTAACAAGAGGCCAGAAACATGTCAAAATATTTCTGCGCTAGAAATATGTGCGGTAAGGATTTAAAAGTAACAAAACAACAGAAAAATGTGGTAGGTTTTCCCGGGCAGGAATTACCAGAAACATGTTTTAATGTTTCCGGCGCTAGAATTTTGAGTGGTTAGGTTTCCGGGCTGTTATTAAGAGCGTTAAAGATTTACAAGTACAAGGATACCAGAAACATGTCGAAGTATTTCCAAAGCTTGAATTATGAATGGTTTGCATTTAAAAATACCAGGTGAACCGAAACATATCGAAGTTTCTTCTAGGCTGGAGTTATGAGCGAAAGATTTACAAGTAACAGAATACCAGAAACATGTCAAAGTAGTCCTGGGGCTGAAAGTACGAACAGTAAAGACTCACAAACTATCAGAATGAAGAATCATGAAGATAAATTTCCGAGAATGAGATTTTGGGACAAAGAAGTTGCGCGCCACCTCTAAAGTCTACGCAGACGAAGTCGCGGGCGAAGTGCTAGTTTATAATATTAGTAGGATGTGAATGTTTGTATGTTTGTATGTTTGTGCCTCAATCAGGCAAAAATCCTACTAATATTATAAATGTGAATGTTTGTATGTTTGTATGTTTGTGCCTCAATCAGGCAAAAATGGCTGAAGGGATTTGGATGAAATTTGGCACACATATAGTTCACATCCTGGAATCAAACATAGGCTACTTTTTATCCCGGTATAAGGCAACGCTTAACGAAGACTGGGGAGGAAGTGGAAACCCAGCGCTTCTGCTGCCTTAGTACTTCTGATTCACAAGTACCAGGAGAACAGAAACATGTCGTAGTATTTCCGGGGCTGAAATTGGGAGCGCTAAAGATTCACAAGTACCAGGAGAACAGAACGATGTTAAAGTATTTTTGGGCAAGAATTTTTTTTTTTTACCGTCGAACAGAAATATGTATGTTGAAGTTTTTTCCGGGCTGGAATTGTAAACGCTATAGATTCACATGTGACAGCTGTACAGAAACATGTTTAAGTATTTCTTTGGCTGAAATTATGAGCGCTAAAGATTCACAAGTACCAGGAGACCATAAACATGTCGAAATTTTTCCGGTGCTGGAATTGTGACCGGTTAGAATTCAAAGGTATCACGAGAACAGAAAAATGTTGAAGTATTTTCCGGCCTAGAATTATGAGCGCTAAAGATTCATTATGTACCAGGAGGCCAAAAATTTGTCGAAGTATTTTCGTGGTTAAGATGGTGAATGCAAAAAATTCAAAAGGACCAGGAGACCAGAAACATGTCGAAATATTTCCGGAGCAAAAATTATGAGCGGTAAGTATTCAAAAGTACCAGAACAACAGAAAAATGTGGAGGTTTTTTCCGGGCAGGAATTATGAGCGTAAAAGTTTCATTATGTACCAGGAGACCAGATACATATCGAAATATTTCCAGGGTTGGAGTTGGGAGCAGTTAGGATTCAAAAGTACCAAGAGACTAGAAATATGTCGAAGTATTGTTGGGGCTGTAATTATGAGCGCTACAGATTCACACGTAGATAGCAGGAGATCAAAAACATGTCAATTTTTATTTTTGGCAGGAATTGTAAGCGCTAAAGATGCACAAGTACTAGGAGACCAGAAACATGTTTTAATCTTTCAGGCGCTGGAAATTTGAGTGGTAAGGATTCAAGACTACCACGAGAACAGAAACATATAGCGGTTTTTTCCGGGCTGTAATTATGAGCGTAAAAGATTCACAAGTACCAGGATACTAGAAACATGTCGAAGTATTTCCGAAGCTGGAATTGTGAGTAGTTAACATTTAAAAATACCAGGAGAACCGAAACATTTCGAAGTTTTTTTATGGGTTTGAGTTATGAGCGCTAAAGATTCACAAGTACCAGAGTACCAGAAACATGTCGAAGTAGTTCTGGAGCTGAAAGTACGGACAGTAAAGACTCGCAAACTAGCAGAAAAGAATCATGAAGGTTAATATCCGAGAATGAGAATAAGGGACAAAGAAGTTGCGCGCCACCTCTAAAGTCTACGCAGACGAAGTCGCGGGCGAAGTGCTAGTCCTACTAATATTATAAATGTGAATGTTTGTATGTTTGTATGTTTGTATGTTTGTATGTTTGTATGTTTGCATGTTTGTATGTTTGTGCCTCAATCAGGCAAAAATGGCTGAAGGGATTTGGATGAAATTTGGCACACATATAGTCCACATACTGGAATCAAACATAGGCTACTTTTTATCCCGGTAAAAGGCATGGCTTAATGGAGATTGAGGAGGAAGTGGAAACCCAGCGCTTCTGCTGCCTTAGTACTTCAGATTCACAAGTACCAGGAGAACAGAAATGTGTCATAATATTTCCGGGGCTGAAATTGGGAGCGCTAAAGATTTACAAGTACCAGGAGAATAGAACGATGTCAAAGTATTTTTAGGCTAGAATATTTTTTGTTTTTTTTTTAACGGTCGAAAAGAAATATGTATTTTGAAGTTTTTTCCGGGTTGGAATTGTAAATGCTATAGATTCATATGTGACAGGAGACCATAAACATTTTGAAGAAGTTTTTCTTTGGCTGAAATTAGGAGCGCTAAAGATTCACAAGTACCAGGAGACCATAAACCTGTCAAATTATTTCCGACACTGGAATTGTAACCGGTTAGAATTCAAAAGTACCAGGAGGCCAGCAACATGTCAAAATATTTCCGCGCTAGATATATGAGCGGTAAAAATTCAAAATTACCAAAACAACAGAAAAATGTGGAAGTTTTCCCGGGCAGGCATTATGAGCCTTAAAGATTCATTATTCCAGGATTGGAATTTTGAGCAGTTAGGATTCTAAAGCACCAGGTGATCAGATACATTTAGAAGTATCTTCGGGGCTGTAATAAGGAGCGCTACAGATTCACAAGTACCAGGAGAACAGAACGATGTAAAAGTATTTTTGAGCTAGAATAGTTTTGTTTTGTTTTTTAACAGTCAAACAGAAATATGTATGTCGATGTTTTTTCCGGGCTGGAATTGTAAATGCTATAGATACAAAGTAACAGGAGACTAGAAACATGTGAAAGTATTTTTTGACCGAAATTGTGAGCGCTGAAGATTCACAAGTACCAGGAGACCAGAAACATGTCGAAATATTTCCGGCGCTGGAAACGTGAGCGGCTAGGATTCAAAGGTACCACCAGGAGACCAAAATAAAATCGAAGTATTATCGTGGCTAGGATTGTGTATGCTAAAGTTTCACAATTACCAGTAAGCATGAAACATGTCAAAATATTTCCGCGCTAGATGTATATGAGCGATAAGAATTCAAAATTACCAAAACCACAAAAAAATGTGGAAGTATTTTCGGGGCTGGAATAATGAGCGCTACAGATTCACAAGTACCAGGAGACCAGAAAAATGTTTTAATGTTTCCGGCGCTGGAATTTTGAGTGGTTAGGATTAAAAGTGAAGAAGGGAAACAGAAACATATAGCGGTTTTTTCCGGGCTGTAATTATGAGCGTTAAATATTCACAAGTACCAGGATACCAGAAACATGTCAAAGTATTTTCTGGGCGGAGTTATGAGCGCTAAAGTTTATATATGTGCGATATATGTCTTGTGCGAGTCCCAAATAAACATTTTTCTTTGTGTCTTTTCTGTCTTTAAAACCAGAAAAATGTCGAAGTAGATGGATTTCCGAGAATGAGAATATGGGACAAAAAATTTGCGCGCTACCTCTAAAGTCTACGCAGACGAAGTCGCGGGCGAAGTGCTAGTCCTACTAATATTATAAATGTGAATGTTTGTATGTTTGTATGTTTGTATGTTTGTATGTTTGTATGTTTGTATGTTTGTATGTTTGTGCCTCAATCAGGCAAAAATGGCTGAAGGGATTTGGATGAAATTTGGCACACATATAGTTCACATACTGGAATCAAACATAGGCTACTTTTTATGCCGGTAAAAGGCATGGCTTAATGGAGACTGAGGAGGAAGTGGAAACCCAGCGCTTCTGCTGCCTTAGTACTTCAGATTCAAAAGTACCAGGAGAACAGAAATATGCCGTAGTATTTCCAGGGCTGAAATTGGGAGCGCTACAGATTCAAAAGTACCAGGAGAACATATGTATGTATGTAAAATTTTTTACCGGCTTGGAATTGTAAACGCTATAGATTCACATGTGACAGAAAACCAGAACCATGTCGAAGTATTTCTTTGGCTGAAATAGAGAGCGCTAAAGATTCACAAGTGCCAGGAGACCATAAACATGTCGAAATATTTCCGGCGCTGGAATTGTGACCGGTTAGAATTCAAAAGTACCAGGAAACCAGAAACATGTCGAAGTATTTTAGGGGCTAGGATTGTGAATGCTAAACATTCATAAGTATCAGGAGGCCAGAAACATGTAAAAATATTTCCGGTGCTAGAATTATGAGCGGTATGGATTCAAAAGTACCAGGAACTCCGAAATATGTGGACGTTTTTCCCCGGCAGGAATTATGAGCGTTAAAGATTCATTATGTACCAGGAGACCAAAAACATGTCGTAGTGTTCCCGGGGCTGAAATTGGGAGCGCTAAAGATTCACAGGTACCGGGAGAACAGAACGATGTTAAAGTATTTTTGGGCTCGAATATTTTTTTTTTTTTTTTTTTAACCGTCGATCAGATATATATGTGTTTTGGATTTTTTTCCGGGTTAGAATTGTAAACGCTATAGATTCACATGTGACAGGAGACCAGAACCATGTCGAAGTATTTCTTTGACTGAAATAATGAGCGCTAAAAATTCAAAAGTACCAGTAGACCATAAACATGTCGAAATATTTCCGGCGCTTGAATTGTGACCAGTTAGAATTCAAAAGTACCTGGAGACCAGAAACATGTCGAAGTATTTTCGGGGCTAGGATTGTGAATGATAAAGATTCATAAGTAACAAGAGGCCAGAAACATGTCAAAATATTTTTGCGCTATAAATATGTGCGGTAAAGATTTAAAAGTAACAAAACAACAGAAAAATGTGGAAGGTTTTCCCGGGCAGGAATTATGAGCGCTAAAGATTCATTATGTACCAGGAGATCAGAAACATGTCGAAGTATTTCCAGGGTTGGAATTGTGAGCGGTCAGGATTCTAAAGTACCAAGAGATCAGAAACATGTCGTAGTATTTTCGGGGCTCGATTCGTGAGCGGTTAGGATTGAACAACAGAACAATGTGGAGGTTTTTCCGGGCAGCAATTATGAGCGTTAACGATTCAGTATGTACTAGGAGACCAGAAACATGTCGAAGTATTTTCAGGTTTCAGATTGCGAGCGGTTAGGATTTAAAAGTACCAGGAGATTAGAAATATGTCGAAGTATTTTCGGGGCTGTAGTTATGAGCGCTACAGATACAAAAGTAGATACCAGGAGACCAGAAACATGTTTTAATGTTTCCGGCGCTAGAATTTTGAGTGGTTAGGTTTCCGGGCTGTAATTATGAGCGTTAAAGATTCACAAGTACCAGGATACCAGAAACATGTCGAAGTATTCCCAAAGCTTGAATTATGAGTGGTTTGCATTTAAAAATACCAGGCGAACCGAAACATATCGAAGTTTTTCTGGGCTGGAGTTATGAGCGAAAGATTTACAAGTACCAGAATACCAGAAACATGTCAAAGTAGTCCTGGGGCTGAAAGTACAAACAGTAACGACTCACAAACTATCAGAATAAAGAATCATGAAGATGAATTTCCGAGAATGAGAATATGGGACAAAGAAGTTGCGCGCCACCTCTAAAGTCTACGCAGACGAAGTCGCGGGCGAAGTGCTAGTTTATAATATTAGTAGGATGTGAATGTTTGTATGTTTGTATGTTTGTATGTTTGTATGTTTGTATGTTTGTATGTTTGTATGTTTGTATGTTTGTATGTTTGTATGTTTGTATGTTTGTATGTTTGTATGTTTGTATGTTTGTATGTTTGTATGTTTGTGCCTCAATCAGGCAAAAATGGCTGAAGGGATTTGGATGAAATTTGGCACACATATAGTTCACATCCTGGAATCAAACATAGGCTACTTTTTATCCCGGTAAAAGGCAACGCTTAACGAAGACTGAGGAGGAAGTGGAAACCCAGCGCTTCTGCTGCCTTAGTACTTCAGATTCAAAAGTACCAGGAGAACAGAAACATGTCTTAGTATTTCCGGGGCTGAAATTGGGAGCGCTTAAGATTCACAAGTAGCAGGAGAACAGAACGATTTAAAGTATTTTTGGGCAAGTATATTAATTTTTTTTACCGTCGAACAGAAATATTTATGTTGAAGTTTTTTCCGGGCTGGAATTGTAAACGCTATAGATTCACATGTGACAGGAGACCAGAACCATGTCGCGGTATTTTTTGGCTGAAATAATGAGCGCTAAAGATTCACAAGTACCAGGAGACCATAAACATGTCGAAATATTTCCGGCGCTTGAATTGTGACCGGTTAGAATTCAAAAGCACCAAGAGACCAGAAACATGTCAAAATATTTCTGCGCTAGAAATATGTGCGGTAAGGATTTAAAAGTAACAAAACAACAGAAAAATGTGGACGTTTTCCCGGGCAGGAATTATGAGCGCTAAAGATTCATTATGTACCAGGAAATCAGAAACATGTCGAAGTATTTCCAGGGTTGGAATTGTGAGCGGATAGGATTCAAAAGTACCAACAGATCAGAAACATGTCGAATTATTTTCGGGGCTGGATTCGTGAGCGGTTAGGATTGAACAACAGAACAATGTGGAGGTTTTTCCGGGCTGGAATTATGAGCCTTAAAGATTCAGTATGTAATAGGAGACTAGAAACATGTCGTGTCAAGTATTTTCAGGGTTCGAATTGTGAGCGGTTAGGATTTAAAAGTACCAGGAGATTAGAAATATTACGAAGTATTTTCGGGGCTGTAATTATGAGCGCTACAGATACAAAAGTAGATACCAGGAGACCAGAAATATGTTTTAATGATTCCGGCGCTAGAATTTTGAGTGGTTAGGATTCAAAAGTACCAGGAGAACAAAAACATATAGCGGTTTTTTCCGGGCTGTAATTATTAGCGTTAAAGTTTCCCAAGTACCAGGATACCAGAAACATGTCGAAATATTTTCAAAGCTTGAATTATGAGTGGTTTGCATTTAAAAATACCAGGCGAACCGAAACATATCGAAGTTTCTTCTGGGCTTGAGTTATGAGCGAAAGATTTACTAGTACCAGAATACCAGAAACATGTCAAAGTAGTTCCGGGGCTGAGAGTACAAACAGTAAAGACTCACAAACTATCAGAATAAAGAATCATTAAAATGAATTATCCGAGAATGAGAATATGGGACAAAGAAGTTGCGCGTCACCTCTAAAGTCTACGCAGACGAAGTCGCGGGCGAAGTGCTAGTTTATAATATTAGTAGGATGTGAATGTTTGTATGTTTGTATGTTTGTGCCTCAATCAGGCAAAAATGGCTGAAGGGATTTGGATGAAATTTGGCACACATATAGTTCACATCCTGGAATCAAACATAGGCTACTTTTTATGCCGATAAAAGGCATGGCTTAATGGAGATTGAGGAGGAAGTGGAAACCCAGCGCTTCTGCTGCCTTAGTACTTCAGATTCAAAAGTACCAGGAGAACAGAAACATGTCGTAATATTTCCAGGGCTGAAATTGGGAGCGCTACAGATTCACAAGTACCAGGAGAACAGAACGATGTTAAAGTATTTTTGTGATGGAATATTTTTTGTTTTTTTTTTAACCGTCGAACAGAGATATGTTGGAGTTTTTTCCGGGCTAGAATTGTAAACGCTATAGATTCACATGTGACAGGAGACCAGAAACATGTTGAAGCATTTCCTTGGTTGAAATTACGAGCGCTAAAGATTGACAAGTACCAGGAGACCATAAACATGTCGAAATATTTCCGGCGCTGGAATTGTGACCGGTTAGAATTTAAAAGTACCAGGAGACCAGAAACATGTTGAAGCATTTTCGGGGCTAGGATTGTGCTAAAAATGTATAAGAATCAGGAGGCCAGAAACATGTCGCAATATTTCCGGTGCTAGAATTATTAGCGGTAAGGATTCAAAAGTACCAAGACAAGAGAAAAATGTCGAAGTTTTTCCCGGGCCGAAATTGTGAGCGCTAAAGATTCATAAGTACCAGGAGACCCAGAAACATGTCGAAATATTTCCGGCGCTGGAATCGTGAGCGGCTAGGATTCAAAGGTATCAGTAGAACAGAAAAATGTCGAAATATTTTCCGGGCTGGAATTATGAGCGCTAAAGATTCATTATGTACCAGGAGACTAAAAACATCTTGAGGTGTTTTCGTGGCTAAGATTGTGAATGCTAAAGATTCAAAAGTACTAGGAGACCAGAAACATGTCGAAATATTTCCGGAGCAAGAATTATGAGCGGTAAGGATTCAAAAGTACCAGAACAACAGAAAAATTTGGAGGATTTTTCCGGGGAGCAATTATGAGCGTTAAGGATTCATTATGTACCAGGAGACCAGAAACATGTCAAAACATTTCCGGGGTAGGAATTGTGAGCGGTTAGGATTCGAAAGTACCAAGAGATTAGAAATATGTCGAAGTATTTTCGGGGCTGTAATTATGAGCGCTAGAGATTCAGTAGCAGAAGCATGTCAAATTATATTTTCGGCAGGATTTGTAAGCGCTTAAGATTCACAAGTACTAGGAGACCAGAAGCATGTTTTAATGTTACCGGCGCTGGAATTTTGAGTGGTTAGGATTCAAAAGTACCAGGGGGGGGGGAACAGAAACATATAGCGGTTTTTTCTGGGCTGTAATTATGAGCGTAAAAGATTCACAAGTACCAGGATACCAGAAACATGTCGAAGTAGTTCCGGAGCTGAAAATACTGACAGTAAAGTCTCACAAACTATCAGAATAAAGAATCATGAAGATGAATTTCCGAGACTGAGAATATGGGACAAAATAGTTGCGTACCACCTCTAAAGTCTACGCAGACGAATTCGCGGGCGAAGTGCTAGTCCTACTAATATTATAAATGTGAATGTTTGTATGTTTGTATGTTTGTATGTTTGTATGTTTGTATGTTTGTATGTTTGTATGTTTGTATGTTTGTATGTTTGTATGTTTGTATGTTTGTATGTTTGTATGTTTGTATGTTTGTTTGTTTGTGCCTCAATCAGGCAAAAATGGCTGAACGGATTTGGATGAAATTTGGCACACATATAGTCCACATCCTGGAATCAAACATAGGCTACTTTTTATCCCGGTAAAAGGCATGACCTAATGGAGACAGAGGAGGAAGTGGAAACCCAGCGCTTCTGCTGCCTTAGTACTTTAGATTCACAAGTACCAGGAGAACAGAAACATGTCGTAATATTTTCGGGGCTGAAATTGGGAGCGTTAAAGATTCACAAGTACGAGGAGAACAGAACGATGTTATAGTATTTTTGGGCTCGAATATTTTTTTTTTTTTACGTCGAACAGAAATATGTATTTTGAAGATTTTTCCGGGCTAGAATTGTAAACGCTAGATTCACATGTGACAGGAGACCAGAAACATGTTGAAGAAGTATTTCTTTGGCTGAAATTATGAGCGCTAAAGATTCAGAAGTACCAAGAGACCATAAACATGTCAAATTATTTCCGGCACTGGAATTATAACCGGTTAGAATTCAAAATTACCAGGACACCAGAAACCTGTCGAAGTATTTTCGGAGAAAAGTATGTGAATCCTAAAGATTCATAAGTACCAGGAAGCCAGCAAGATGTCAAAATATTTCCGCGCTAGATATATGAGCGGAAAGGATTCAAAATTACCAAAACAACAGATTAATGTGATATTTTTTCCGGGGCGTTAAAGATTCATTATGTACCAGGAGACCACAAACATGACGAAGTATTTCTAGGGTTGGAATTTTGAGCAGTTAAGATTCTAAAGCACCAGGTGATCAGATATGTGTGGAAGTATTTTCGTGGCTGGAATAATGAGCGCTACAGATTCACAAGTACCAGGAGAACAGAACGATGGTATTTTTAGGCTTGAATTTTTCTTATTTAACTTTTTAACAGTCAAACAGAAATATGTATGTCGATGTTTTTTCCGGCCTGGAAATGTAAATACCATAGATTCACAAACAACAGGAGACTAGAAACATGTGAAAGTATTTTTTTGCCTGAAATTGTGATCGCTAAATATTCACAAGTATCAGGAGACCAGAAACATGTTGAAATATTTCCGGCGCTGGAATTGTGACCGGAAAGATTTCAAAAGTACCAGGAGACCAGAAACAAATTGAAGTATTTTCGGGGCTAGGATTGTGCATGCTAAAGATTCATAAGTACCAGGAGGCCATAAACATGTCGAAATATTTCCGCGCTTGAAAAAGGGGGCTGTTGTTCCCAGGCAGGAATTATGAGCGCTAAAGATTCATTATGTACCAGGAGACCAGAAACTAGCGGAAGTATTTTCGTGGCGAGGATTGTGAGTGTTAAAGATTCACAAGTACCAGGAAACCAGAAACATGTCGAAGTATTTCCGAAGCTGGCAGCATTTAAAAATACCAAGAGAATCGAAACATATCGAAGTTTGTCTGGGCTGGAGTTATGAGCGCTATAGACTAACAAGTACCAGAATACCAGAAACATGTCGAAGTAGTTCCGGAGCTGAAAGTACGGACAGTAAAGACTCACAAAATATCAGAATATAGAATCATGACGATGAATTTCCGAGAATGAGAATATGCGACCAGGAAGTTGCGCGCCACCTCTAAAGTCTACGCAGACGAAGTCGCGGGCGAAGTGCTAGTTTATAATATTAGTAGGATGTGAAAGTTTGCTTTTTATCCCGGTAAAAGGCATGGCCTAATGGAGATTGAGGAGGAAGTGGAAACCTAGCGCTTCTGCTGCCTTAGTACTTCAAATTCACAAGTACAAGGAGAACAGAAACATGTCGTAGTATTTTCGGGGCTGAAATTGAGAGCGCTAAAGATTCACAAGTACCAGGAGAACCGAACGATGTTAAAGTATTTTTGGGCTCGATAATTTTTGATTTTTTTTTAACCGTCGTACAGAAATATGTATGTTAAATTTTTTTTCCGGGTTGGAATTGTAAACGCTATAGATTCACATGTGACAGAAAACCAGAACCATGTTGAAGTATTTCTTTGGCTGAAATAGTGAGCGCTAAAGATTCACAAGTACCATGCAGGAGACCATAAACATGTCGAAATATTTCCGGCGCTAGAAATTGTGACCGGTTAGAATTCAAAAGTACCAGGAAACCAGAAACATGTCGAAGTATTTTCGGGGCTAGGATTGTGGATGCTAAACATTCATAAGTATCAGGAGGCCAGAAACATGTAGAAACATTTCCGGTGCTAGAATTATGAGCGGTATGGATTCAAAAGTACCAGGAACTCCGAAATATGTGGACGGTTTCCCGGGCAGGAATTATGAGCGTTAAAGATTCATTATGTACCAGGAGACCAAAAACATGTCGTAGTGTTCCCGGGGCTGAAATTGGGAGCGCTAAAGATTCACAGGTACCGGGAGAACAGAACGATGTTAAAGTATTTTTGAGCTCGAATATTTTTTGTTTTTTTTTTTAACCTTCGATCAGGTATATTTTTATGTGTGTTGAATTTTTTTCCGGGTTAGAATTGTTAACGCTATAGATACACATGTGACAGGAGACCAGAACCATGTCGAAGTATTTCTTTGACTGAAATACGGAGCGCTAATGATTTACAAGTACCAGGAGACCATAAACATGTCGAAATATTTCCGGCGCTTGAATTGTGACCAGTTAGAATTCAAAAGTACCTGGAGACCAGAAACATGTCGAAGTATTTTCGGGGCTAGGATTGTGAATGATAAAGATTCATAAGTAACAAGAGGCCAGAAACATGTCAAAATATTTCTGCGCTAGAAATATGTGCGGTAAGGATTTAAAAGTAACAAAACAACAGAAAAATGTGGTAGGTTTTCCCGGGCAGGAATTACCAGAAACATGTTTTAATGTTTCCGGCGCTAGAATTTTGAGTGGTTAGGTTTCCGGGCTGTTATTAAGAGCGTTAAAGATTTACAAGTACAAGGATACCAGAAACATGTCGAAGTATTTCCAAAGCTTGAATTATGAATGGTTTGCATTTAAAAATACCAGGTGAACCGAAACATATCGAAGTTTCTTCTAGGCTGGAGTTATGAGCGAAAGATTTACAAGTAACAGAATACCAGAAACATGTCAAAGTAGTCCTGGGGCTGAAAGTACGAACAGTAAAGACTCACAAACTATCAGAATGAAGAATCATGAAGATAAATTTCCGAGAATGAGATTTTGGGACAAAGAAGTTGCGCGCCACCTCTAAAGTCTACGCAGACGAAGTCGCGGGCGAAGTGCTAGTTTATAATATTAGTAGGATGTGAATGTTTGTATGTTTGTATGTTTGTATGTTTGTGCCTCAATCAGGCAAAAATGGCTGAAGGGATTTGGATGAAATTTGGCACACATATAGTTCACATCCTGGAATCAAACATAGGCTACTTTTTATCCCGGTAAAAGGCAACGCTTAACGAAGACTGAGGAGGAAGTGGAAACCCAGCGCTTCTGCTGCCTTAGTACTTCAGATTCAAAAGTACCAGGAGAACAGAAACATGTCTTAGTATTTCCGGGGCTGAAATTGAGAGCGCTAAAGATTCATAAGTACCAGGAGAACAGAACGATGTTAAAGTATTTTTGGGCTCGAAAATTTTTAATTTTTTTTTAACCGTCGTACAGAAATATGTATGTTAAATTTTTTTCCGGGTTGGAATTGTAAACGCTATAGATTCACATGTGACAGAAAACCAGAACCATGTTGAAGTATTTCTTTGGCTGAAATAGTGAGCGCTAAAGATTCACAAGTACCAGGAGACCATAAACATGTCGAAATATTTCCGGCGCTAGAAATTGTGACCGGTTAGAATTCAAAAGTACCAGGAAACCAGAAACATGTCGAAGTATTTTCGGGGCTAGGATTGTGGATGCTAAACATTCATAAGTATCAGGAGGCCAGAAACATGTAGAAATATTTCCGGTGCTAGAATTATGAGCGGTATGGATTCAAAAGTACCAGGAAATCCGAAATATGTGGACGTTTTTCCCGGGCAGGAATTATGAGCGTTAAAGATTCATTATGTACCAGGAGACCAAAAACATGTCGTAGTGTTCCCGGGGCTGAAATTGGGAGCGCTAAAGATTCACAGGTACCGGGAGAACAGAACGATGTTAAAGTATTTTTGAGCTCGAATATTTTTTGTTTTTTTTTTTAACCTTCGATCAGGTATAATTATGTGTGTTGAATTTTTTTCTGGGTTAGAATTGTAAACGCTATAGATACACATGTGACAGGAGACCAGAACCATGTCGAAGTATTTCTTTGACTGAAATAATGAGCGCTAAAGATTCACAAGTACCAGGAGACCATAAACATGTCGAAATATTTCCGGCGCTTGAATTGTGACCAGTTAGAATTCAAAAGTACCTGGAGACCAGAAACATGTCGAAGTATTTTCGGGGCTAGGATTGTGAATGATAAAGATTCATAAGTAACAAGAGGCCAGAAACATGTCAAAATATTTCTGCGCTAGAAATATGTGCGGTAAGGATTTAAAAGTAACAAAACAACAGAAAAATGTGGTAGGTTTTCCCGGGCAGGAATTACCAGAAACATGTTTTAATGTTTCCGGCGCTAGAAATTTGAGTGGTTAGGTTTCCGGACTGTAATTATGAGCGTTAAAGATTTACAAGTACAAGCATACCAGAAACATGTCGAAGTATTTCCAAAGCTTGAATTATGAGTGGTTTGCATTTAAAAATACCAGGTGAACCGAAACATATCGAAGTTTCTTCTAGGCTGGAGTTATGAGCGAAAGATTTACAAGTACCAGAATACCAGAAACATGTCAAAGTAGTCCTGGGGCGGAAAGTACGAACAGTAAAGACTCACAAACTATCAGAATGAAGAATCATGAAGATAAATTTCCGAGAATGAGATTTTGGGACAAAGAAGTTGCGCGCCACCTCTAAAGTCTACGCAGACGAAGTCGCGGGCGAAGTGCTAGTTTATAATATTAGTAGGATGTGAAAGTTTGTATGTTTGTATGTTTGTATGTTTGTATGTTTGTATGTTTGTATGTTTGTATGTTTGTATGTTTGTATGTTTGTATGTTTGTATGTTTGTATGTTTGTATGTTTGTATGTTTGTATGTTTGTATGTTTGTATGTTTGTATGTTTGTATGTTTGTATGTTTGTATGTTTGTATGTTTGTATGTTTGTATGTTTGTGCCTCAATCAGGCAAAAATGGCTGAAGGGATTTGGATGAAATTTGGCACACATATAGTTCACATACTGGAATCAAACATAGGCTACTTTTTATCCCGGTAAAAGGCATAGCCTAATGGAGATTGAGGAGGAAGTGGAAACCTAGCGCTTCCGCTGCCTTAGTACTTCAAATTCACAAGTACCAGGAGAACAGAAACATGTCGTAGTAATTCCGGGGCTGAAATTGACAGCACTAAAGATTCACAAGTACCAGGAAAACAGAACGATTTTAAAGTATTTTTGGGCTCGAATATTTTTTGTTTTTTTTTTAACAGTCGAACAGAAATATGTGGGTTGAATTTTTTTCCGGGTTATAATTGTAAACGCTATAGATTCACATGTGACAGGAGACCAGAACCATGTCGAAGTATTTCTGTGACTGAAATAATGAGCGCTAAAGATTCACGAGTTGCAGGAGGAGACCATAAACATTTCGAAATATTTCCGGCGCTTGAATAGTGACCGGTTAGAATTCAAAAGTACCAGGAGACCAGAAACATGTCGAAGTATTTTCGGGGCTAGGATTGTGAATGATAAAGATCCATAAGTAACAGGAGACCAGAAACATGTCAAAATATTTCTGCGCTATATATGTGCGGTACGGATTTAAAAGTAACAAATCAACAGAAAAATGTGGAAGGTTTTCCCGGGCCGGAATTATGAGCGCTAAAGATTCATTATGTACCAGGAGATCAGAAACATGTCGAAGTATTTCCAGGGTTGGAATTGTGAGCGGTTAGGATTCAAAAGTACCAAGAGATCAGAAACATGTCGTTGTATTTTCGGGGCTGTAATTATGAGCGCTACAGATACAAAAGTAGATACCAGGAGACCAGAAACATGGTTTATTGTTTCCGGCGCTAGAATTTTGAGTGGTTAGGATTCAAAAGTATCAAGAGAACAAAAACAGATAGCGGTTTTTTCCGGGCTGTAATCACGCTAAAGATTCACAAGTACCAGGATACCAAAAACATGTCGAAGTATTTCCAAAGCTTGAATTATGAGTGGTTTGCATTTAAAAATACCAGGCGAACCGAAACATATCGAAGTTTCTTCTGGGCTGGAGTTATGAGCGAAAGATTTCCAAGTACCAGAATACCAGACACATGTCAAAGTAGTTCTGGGGCTGAAAGTACGAACAGTAAAGACTCACAAACTATCAGAATAAAGAATCATGAAAATGAATTTCCGAGAAGGAGAATATGGGACAAAGAAGTTGCGCGGCACCTCTAAAGTCTACGCAGACGAAGTCGCGGGCGAAGTGCTAGTTTATAATATTAGTAGGATCTCTTGGTACTTTTGAATCTTTAACGCTCATAATTCCTGCCCGGAAAAAACCTCCACATTTTTCTGTAGTTCTGCTACTTTTGAATATATAAACTTTAGCGCTCATAACTCCAGCCCAGAAAGAACTTCGATATGTTTCGGTTGTCCTGGTATTTTTAAATGCTAACCACTCACAATTCCAGCTTCGGAAATACTTAGACATGTTTCTGGAATCCTGGTTCTTGTGAATCTTTTACGCTTATAATTACAGCCCGAAAAAACCGCTATTTGTTTCTGTTCTCCTGGTACTTTTGAATCCTAATCACTCAAAATTCTAACGCCGGAAACATTAAAACATGTCTCTGGTCTCCTAATACTTGTGAACCTCAAGCGCTTACAATTCCTACCGAAAGTATAATTTGATATATATTATCTTTATCGCTCATAATTACAGGCCGGAAAAACCCGCTATATGTTTCCGTTTACCTTCTTCACTTTTGAATCCTAACCACTCAAAATTCCATTAAATCATTTTTCTAGTTTCTACTACGTATATCTGATCTCCTGGTGCTTTTGAATTCTAACTGCTCACAATTCCAACCCTGGAAATACTTCTTCATGTTTCTGGTCTCCTGGTACATAACGAATCTTTAGCGCTCATAATTCCTGCCCGGGAAAAACTACTACATTTTTCTGTTGTTTTGGTAATTTTGAATCCTTACCGCTCATATATCTAGCGCGGAAATATTTTGACATGTTTCAGGCTTCCTGGTAATTGTGAAACTTTAGCATACATAATTCTAGCCAAGAAAATACTTCGACATGTTTTTGGTCTCCAGGTACCTTTGAATCCTAGCCGCTCACGTTTCCAGCGCCGGAAATATTTCGACATGTGTAAAATACTTTCACATGTTTCAAGTCTCCTGTTACTTGTGAATGTATAGCATTTACAACTCCAGCACGGAAAAAACATCGACATGCATATTTCTGTTTGACTGTTAAAAAATAAAACAAAAAAAATTCTACCTCAAAAATACTTTAACATCGTTCTGTTCTCCTGGTACTTGTGAATCTGTAGCGCTCATTATTCCAGCTCCGATAATATTTCTACATGTATCCGATCATCTGATGCTTTAAAATACTTCGTTATGTTTCTGGTCTCCTGGTACATAATGAATCTTTAGCGCTCATAATTCCTACTTGGGAAAAATTTCCACATTTTTCTGTTTGTTTTTGTAATTTTGAATCCTTAACGCTCATATCTAGCGCGGAAATATTTTGACATATTGCTGGCCTCCTGGTACTTATGAATCTTTTGCATTCACAATCCTAGCCCCGAAAATACTTTGACATGTTTCTGAATTCTAACCGGTTACAATTCCAGTGCCGGAAATATTTCGATTTTTATGGTCTTCTGGTACTCGTGAATCTTTAGCGCTCATAGTTTCAGCCAAAGAAATATTTATTCAACATGTTTCTGGTCTCCTGCCTGTCACATGTGAATCTACAGCGTTTACAATTTTAGCCCGGAAAAAACTTCAAAATACATATTTTTTATGACGGTTAAAAAACAAAAATATTCGAGTCCAAAAATACTATAACATTGTTCTCTTCTCCTGGTACTTGTGAATCTGAAGTACTAAGGCAGCAGAAGCGCTGGGTTTCCACTTCCTCCTCAGTCTCCATTAGGCTGTGCCTTTTACCGGGATAAAAAGTAGCCTATGTTTGATTCCAGGATGTGGACTATGTGTGTGCCAAATTTCATCCAAATCCCTTCAGCCATTTTTGCCTGATTGAGGCACAAACATACAAACTTTCACATTTATAATATTAGTAGGATATACAACCACCCCATCATTTTGGTTTATCTGACGTGACGTAAAGTAGGACTGATATTTTTGTAATTGGTGAATAGGATTAAAAGCATTAATTCTACATTCCGTCAAAATTATTACATCAGTTTCGAAGTTAAATGTCAAGAGGGTGGGTAGGCGCAAAGTCATCAAAGTTACCTTATATTTTGGGAAATAATAGTTAGATTGTTTTTGTTTACGTGAACATGTTTATTAAACTCTAAAATATCACATTTGACACATTTGACAGTACAGGCGATCTCGATATTATCTATATCATTTACAGTTAGTAAATGTTTAGAATTAATGTGTGTTTGCTCATTTATTGCAACTCTTTACCGCTTCAAGTTCATAAGATTCGTATGTAGGTACGCGATATAAGTCAAGCACGTATTGGAGGACTTTATTCGTGTACAGAATATACACATACATAATTTAATTTAAAGTATATTAATTTCAGATGTAGGTGTACTCAAAACGGGAGCTTACGACTCCCGTCGATAAAACAACATCAAAACCCCGTTCCACCAAGGAGTACGACAGGGATGCCTTTTGTCGCTCATTCTGTTCAACGCCTATGAAGAGCACATGCATGATATGTATATGTGAGAATTGGGAGGGAGGCGTCACCATTGGTAGCGTGAAAATCGCCAACCTGCGCTACGTCCAATATCCTACTCTTCTTGCAGCAAATGAGTCAGAAATGGCTGCACTTCTAGACAGAATGGAGCGGATTAGCGAGGAGATGGGATGCGAGAACTTAAAATCTCATCGCGGCTGTCATCCGATTGTCTACGCAGAGAGAGCGAGAAGCTCAGAGTGACCGGCAAAGTAGATAAAAAAAAACCTCGGAGATACGGCCCAATACGTTGACCAGACCCGCACCGCCTTTGACTCTACAGTTCACAACGCCCTGCATACCGCCAGAGCCAGAAACAGGTGGAGAAATATCATACATGAGAAAGTGATGCAGACGGTCACGACCCTCAGCAATGAGGAATATGACGCAAGGAGGAGATCATATTGTTAGTGTTCCAGCAAAGCAAAGTTTATTTTTAAAAATCAATAATACACGGTGCCATTTTAGTCGTCTTACAAAGGTGGCCCACCTAATGTACACGACATAAACTACCTCTAGGCGTTTTTTTTAATAATTCTTTAAGATAATAGGTACATACAATAAAAATAAATAATATATCAGAATTATGAAGCACTTTCTTAATATTTTTTACGTATCAAAAAGATAGATACATACAATTAATGTCAAACGCAGCATAAATAAAATTGCAAATAAACATAGTTAAATGCAAGAAGTTGCAATGAAATACTGCCATAATTGTGTGGAATAAATAAGGACGTTAACGCCGAATACAGTAAAATTGATATCCAATTGTAAATAACAAAACTTTTAACACTCTTACTAATATCAATACTTTTATGTATAGTCTGAATTGTAACAATGAGCAGTATGTTTTTTTTTTACTGTGAACGATGTTAAGAATGAAAAAAAATATAACGCCGAAACCAAGGTAAACAAATGAAAATGTTGTTACGAGCGAAATTATCAAATTATTGTGGGCATTTGTGTAGCCATCGTTAACTTCATCGAAATACATGTTATAAACAGTGGTCACAATAACAAAACACATAGTAAAGAACGACAATATTATCCGATCTTTGTGGCCAGAAGATTAGAAAATTTGCCCCCGGTGACTTTTGATCATATCGATGTTACAGCGTTGCTCAAAAAGATAGTTTTACTCGAGAAAAGTATGCAAGATTTTCAACATCAGTATGCTACCAAGAGTGAATTAAATGATCGGATTAACGAATATTACAAGACTACGTCCTTTGTGAATCAGGAGAGAAATGTAAACACGCAAAGAGGAGGTAGATTTGAATTGTTCAACAGTGGCCCGATGGCACTACGGACGGTTAGCGGCGATGAATCATTAGTTAGCGAGCGAAATGTTTCTGCGCATCATCCATCTCTTTCCCCCGTACAGCGGCTGCCTCCTGCGTCATCGCCGAGGCAGACCACGATGAGCGAGCCTGATGCGAGTCTGAGTGAGACGGCAGGCGGATGCACAACATCAGCTGATAATGGTAACCCGCCGCGTACCGATTGTGTGCCGCGACCGCTAGCGCCGGTTAATAAAGCAGCTGATCGATGTAAACAACGAGTTAATGTTTTAATCGAGAAGCGGCCGTCGTTTTCCGAGGTTATTCAAAAAGACGGTGAATGGAAAGTACCGAATAATAATGAGGAATGGACCTTAGTACAAAGGCGGAGACATAGAAATCGGTTTATTAGTCAAAAAGGGAGTGCAGTGGTTGCTGTTGAGGAGAAAAGTGTACAGTTCAGAGCGGCGGACACGAAAGTGCCGCTATTTATATCAAATGTGCATAAGGCAGTTTCTGAGCAGAATATTGTTAACTACGTGTATGAAAAGACTCGAGAGCGAGTTACACTAGTTAAAATAAAAATGAAACAGGAAAAAGACTACAGTGCTTACAAGCTTTTTGTAACTAAGCATAAAATTGATACATTTTTAGACGATAAGTTGTGGCCATCTGGAGTATCATTTAGGCGTTTTGTGCACTTTCATATGAGGCGGAAGACCAATGAAGTCAATGAAAATACAGATAGCAGTAATGGAAAGTCTTAGTAAGATAGTAAGTTTTAATTGCAAATCACTCAAGAGGTCAATGGACGGAGTCAGAGCGTTATGTCAGTCGGCGGACGTGGTAGCCCTCCAAGAGACGTGGTTGCTGCCACATGATCTGCCGCTACTCAGCACTGTCGATGACAGCTTCGGGTGCACCGGGACGTCGGCTGTGGACACCGCGGCGGGCCTACTGAGCGGGAGGCCATACGGTGGTGTCGCGTTATTGTGGCGTAAGAATGCGTTCGAGTCAGTGTTACCGATAGAGTGTAATAATGTGCGAGTGTGCGCGGTCAACATAACCGTAAGTAGTAGATCTGTAGTGATTTTTAGTGTCTATATGCCCACGAACTCAAATGACAATCTTCCGGAGTTTACAGCCTGTCTCAGTACTATTCGCTCAATAATAGAAGTAGAGGAGAATAAGGGAGTTGAGGCTTTTTATATCATAGGAGACTATAATGCACATCCGAATGAGTTGTTTTATAATGAAATGATAAATTTTTGTTCAGATCAGAGTTGGTTCTGTGTGGATGTAAATATGTGTGACGGCAACACCTATACTTTTACAAGTGACTCGCATGGCTGTAATAGATGGTTGGATCACTGCATCGTCACTGAGTCTGCGCGGCAATCAGTCGTTAGTGTGACAGTACTGTATGACTTGTATTGGTCCGACCATTTTCCGATTGTGGTCGTATGTAACTTACAGAAAATTAAGCCTAAAATTGTAGACAAGGTACATACACCTGTTAATCGTGTTTTATGGGGCGAGAGGTCATCTGAGCAGATTAGCGAGTATCGCGACCTCTGTAACTCTAGACTTAGACTGATAGATATTCCTCAGGAGCTGAGTGGTTGTTGTGATAGGTTCTGTGATCACATAGAACATCGCTCAGCTCTTGATGAAATGTATTTGAATATTATAAATACGCTAGCACTGGCCTCCGTTCAGACTTATAGGACAAACTGTCGGAGGAGGGGTGGCTATGTTACAGGATGGAATAAACATGTCGCAGATGCTCACCGCGAGGCACGGCTTAAATTGCAAGTGTGGATAGCGGCCGGGCGACCGGCCAGCGGTCGTATATTTTGTGATATGGCGGAGGCGAGGAGACATTTCAAGGCCAAACTCAAGTGGTGTCAAAACAGGCAGGACCAGCTTAGAATGGATCTCCTCGCTTCCAACCACGCTGCTAAGGACTTTAAGCATTTTTGGAAAAACACAAACAGGATGAATGTGAGGCCGAGTCTCCCGGTGAGTGTCGGTGGTATTACTGACCACAAGCATATTGCCGATGCTTTTAGGGACCACTTTTCTGTGCAGTCGCCCTTGAGCTCAGTGTCTCGTAATGCGAACGATGCTGAGATCATTGAGACAGAGCGAAACGTAAAAATACCTGCTAGGAAAGTGGCTTCAATTATTTCTAGAATGCAACGTGGAAAGTCGCCAGGTCACGATGGCCTCAGCATCGAACATTTCAAACATGCGGGAGTCCATCTGCCTAGAGTGTTGTCACTGTTTTTCACCCTGTGCCTGGGTCACTCTTATTTACCGGAGCCACTTATGAGGACGATAGTGGTCCCTATAGTTAAGAACAAGACGGGTGATACATCCGATATGAATAACTATCGGCCCATCTCGCTCGCTACCACCATGGCCAAGGTGCTTGACGGTCTGTTGAATGGCTACCTATCGGAACACGTTGAGATACATGACGCCCAGTTCGGGTTCAAAGCGGGAGTATCCACGGAGAGTGCTATCCTTAGCCTGAAACACACAGTCAAGTACTACACAGTGAGAAGGACGCCGGTGTATGCGTGTTTTCTCGACTTGTCGAAAGCCTTCGATCTTGTCGCTTATGATGTGCTATGGGACAAGTTGAGGGGCGCGGGTGTGCCGGCGGAGTATACATCCCTTCTCAGATATTGGTATGCTCACCAAACAAACCGGGTGAGGTGGGTCGGTACTCTGTCGGATGAGTACAGGATGGAATGTGGTGTAAGGCAGGGGGGGTTAAGCTCGCCGCTGTTATTTAACCTATATATAGACCAGCTTATCGAGCGACTGAGCAGCATGCATGTCGGCTGTCACATTGACAGTACTTGTGTCAATAACATAAGCTACGCTGACGACATGGTGCTGCTCAGTCCATCGATAGGCGGGCTGAAAAAGTTACTGTCGACCTGCGAGACGTATGCGGAGGTGCACGGCCTTAAATACAACTCAAAAAAGAGTGAGATCCTAGTGTTTAAAGCACCTAAGCAACAGCCCCGTCGTGTACCTCCTGTATATCTCAACGGTGTAGTACTCAGTGTGGTTAATAGTTTTAGGTACCTAGGTCACATTGTCACCAGTGACCTACGGGATGACAGCGACATAGAACGCGAGCGCAGGGCGTTGGCGGTGAGGAGCAATATGCTGGCCCGTAGGTTCGCTCGATGTACGGTAGACGTCAAAGTAAGTTTATTTAAAGCGTTCTGCCAGTCTTTCTACTCGAGCGGCCTATGGGTATCATATACGAGCCGAGCCTACAACGTCCTGCGAGTTCAATACAACAACGCCTTCAGGATGCTGTTGCGGCTGCCGTGGCGCTGTAGTGCGTCAGGCATGTTCGCTGAAGCTCGCACTGATGATTTTCACGCCATCATGCGTAAAAAAGCGGCATCCTTACTGCAGCGCTTGCGTAACACTCGGAACAGCATCCTGAAAATGATTGTTGACAGACCCGACTGCCCCATCCAAAGACACTGGGTGAAGGTAGCTATAGGGTTATGTAGCTAAACAAACTAGTTTAAGTATTACTAATAACACTAATATTAGCATATAAGCATAATCTGTTACTAACTCAGTACTAACAACTTATGGGCTAGTAATGTCTGAAATAAAGATATTTTATTTTTATTTTATTATGTGCCTTTTGCCATTGGGAGTAATATAATTATCTTGAATAGTATATTTGGAAGCGAACAATGGAAAAAGTATACAGTTTATGGGATAAAACATCTGTTGGACTTCTTTTTCTATACGATTGTTCAGTAAAACTTCTGATGGATACAATGACAAGTTAGGTTTAATTTTCTTCTCTTGAAATATTGTTCTGATCTTGGACATTTTTACCACTCCATGTCTGTTTCTATATGGAAAATGAATGGGACGTTATCAATAAAGTTTTAAATTGATTGCGTTCTAAATATAATACCGTGTGTGTTGATGACATCGATAAAACTCATGTTTCAAAATACAGTAAAAGTAATGAAGTAATAACAATATCCGGTGGAAAATTACGACCTTCATTTTAAGGCGAATACCTATCTATAGCTATACACCTTTAAATCGATAGGTCTAACCAAATACCATCACAAACCATGTCATTATAAATATTGAACGACTATGGAATGCCTTTTTGTTACCATCTTTATTATTACTACCTTCGTTATTCTACTTCTAGTTCTTAGTTTTCAGGGGCCCTTCCTATCTGAGTTTGTTTCGGTGTTGATTCTCAGGGCAGTCAATATTATTTATTGTCAGATATTAATTTGACACTAATATTGACGTGTAAAAGAGTTATTTTAACTTGCAAATTAAAAATCCCAGTTTCTTCCAGAAACTCCAATTATTTTTCATAATTACTATCATTTTTATTAATTTATCTTACATACTAATTTACATGTAAAATACTGGTATTCAGCTAAATCTGGCTTGACTGGAAGCCGACCCCAATGTAATTGGGAAAAGGCTAGGCAGATGATGACTAATTTACATTTTTAAATAATTCTTAAAAAACGCATAAAAGCATTTAAAAATATAAAAAACAGTAGTCAGCCGGTGTTGGGAGTAGGGTCCAAGCTACAGGTGGTTAGGGTTCCAGAGAAAGGAACATCATCACAATACGAGCCATATCGAGGAGTACTGCCTTCTGTATCGGGCCCTTGCGTAACAGCAGCTTCGGCAGATGGTCGTCGAAGCTTTTGGCCATCAGGCCATTGGCCGTAACGATAATCGGCACAATGACAGCCGAGTCCACATTCCACATGTGGACAACTTCGTGTGCTCGTGTGAGATTTCTCAAAACATTACCTTACCATTCATCGAAATGTTTTTTCTATAATCATATAAATCTTCTGTATATACTGCTAAGCATTTAACAATTTATGGCAGTATTGATGTCTTTCTGCGTTCTCTGAGTAATTTGAATTTCTTAAATCCACTTACGAAGCATTTTCTCTTGTAGTTTAAGTCTCATCGAAGCATACGCAATATTAACATCAAAGTCTTTTGTAACTGATGCTGATTTAATATCGCATATAATTACTCTATCGCAAACAATAACAAATAATGGACAATGAAAAAAAAAAATTTTAGATGGTAATGTAACTCCAGTTCCAGGCAATGATAAATTCGAGTTAGTTTTCATCTATTTCTTAAACTCGGAGCACGTATTGGATGTTCAAGGACATTAAACTAGCTGTGCGTTATGTTGAATTGTCTGTCAATTAAGTCGCCGAGCAAGAAAATGACAAAGTTTAAAAGCATTGTCCAAAAGCAAAGAAAATAATAATATGATGGTTCCGTTCTTTACTGTATTCCGTTCTTTAATGTACTCAATTCAACGGGCAAAATAACAAATTGATGCAAACAGACACATCGATATGAAAGCTATAGACCCGTATTAAGTTTCACTGGAAACAGCCACAATATTGTTATGAATAGAAAACTTCGCGCAAATGAAAAGACTGCATCATTCAATGGCCGTATTTTGGGGAGTGTGCGACGGATTGCATAATTTAATTCCACCCAGCCTATTCCATCATCGGATCACAATACACCAACGTCACCAACACGCACCATCGGTACATGGTGGACATTGGGATGTCCACCATGTACCGATGGTGCGTGTATGAATGTGTTCCCAAATTGTTTTGTGCGTGTGGGTGGGCCCACACGCACAAAACAATTTGGGAACACATTCATAATGCGTACGGCTAAAGAGTGGAATTCCCTGCCCGAGTCCATGTTTCCTGAAAGCTACAACCTGGGAGTCTTTTAGTCAAAAGTGAATGGGTTACTTCTAGGCAAGCGTGCTCCATCCTCGACCGCATCATCGTTTACCATCAGGTGAGATAGTGGTCAAACGTATGCCCATCAATAGTAAAATAAAAAAATGGTCTTAGTATTAATTTTAATTCTTCTTCAATCACCTTATTAAGATATATCTGAGAAGATAAGACTTTTGGTACATTCTCGTTTATAACAGAGTTTCTTTTAGATTTATAATATTTCATGAAATATGAACACATATCGGGTACACCAGGCAATAAAATGATGCGTGGTATAAGAAACGAAATAGTATACTTAAGAGGAAATGCGGGTAGATAGATTTTGTATGTAAAAAGTCATAATTCGAGGTTTGGCTCTCACCTGTTTCCTCCTCCAATATTAAACCGATTTAAAAGATATTTCGCAAACCGAATACAAAGAATGTACACTGTGTCCCTATTTTTTAAAAATATCGTTTTGATGTCATTTAATGGTAATTTAGGAGTAATCGTAATTTCCGTAATTTATGTGCGTAATAAAGTATTTTTTGTAAAAAAAATAAATTACATTTACAACATCAAATTACAGATACACAAACTGTAGTAAAACAATAGTATATGAAGTTATAAATCCTGCCAACTGTAGAGGTAACTGGGCGTGTATGATGAACAAGCCGCACGCGCTCATCTTCTTGAATGATGCTCTTTGTGTACGTAGGATGTCCCAACAAACCCTTCTGACGGGATCTGTGAGGAACAACATAGATACTTATGTTAATAAAATTGTATGATGACAAAGTAAATACCTATAAGGACCAAATACAATTTTCGACAAATTTGAGAGCATGGAAATACGCTCATTTGTGACTTTATTATTAAATTAGTAGACTTTATTGAAAACTAGGTACAGCATTAAAGTACTAAATATATACACTTAAAATAAAATATCCTAACTAAGATAAGGCGTCAAAAAATTCGTCCGCATCGCTGTCCACCGGAAGTGAGCCCAAAAGACTGGCGGCATTGCCACGTTGTATGGCAATGCTTATCCTCTGTCCGAGGTAAAAGCCAGCCCTTGGGTCACGCGAAGTGTCAACTAAGCGTTTAGAAAGATCTTTAAATAAGGCATGAGCACTCGGACCCTACGGTCCAAGAGTTTCAACCCCAAACGGCTCAAAAATATAATTGCCAACTAGGTTATTATATTTCCGCCGCTTGAGGTTCTCAGCAGCCGCAGCGGCAGTACCAGCACAGCACGACGAGCTAGGAACATGGGATGGCGCAAGAGTATCGACACAAGTAGCGTTCCACACTAAAGGCCTACCCATCTTCCATGGAAACAAAGACATACCGTCCGGTCGCTTGCCGTCGTCGCGTGCCAGGCCATTGGGTTCTAGTACGGCTGGAACGCCGACGGCGACAAGAGCGCGTCGGATAATGTCGTTGATGTTTGCGTGCCGTGCAAAGCGACCCGCACTTCGACTGCATGAGAGAGCGTGGTGCCCGAGGCTGTTGACAGCTTCGCCACAGTGACAACGATGAGAAGAACAACACGATGCGCCTAAGCGAAGGGAAGCAGCGAGGCGGAAAGTTATATCGTCGAACAAGGTGCCTAAGTTCAACGACGGTAGTGCGTGAAGCCAGAGGCCCGACTCTTAAATAGGTTTAGTACCACAACTAACATGAATCTACGCGTATAAAGAAATTGTAGCTTGGGACCCTACGTGCGACTTCCCTGTATTAGACGGTGGCCATATTTGAAGCGCTGACAAATCTATTGCTTAAGTGACAGTTATTTCTTCACCGATAAGAAATATTTGGACATCTTAAGTGATGTTATCCTTGAAATGTACTACGTAACAATAATGTGCTATTCGAGTTTCAGTTTAAGTTTTCATTTATCGCTTCCAGTAAACTTGCACGAAAGACGATTCCGCTAAACCAACTTCCACGCATCTACTTGCACAAAGACACTTGTGCAAAAAAATTTTTCGCGAAACCACTAGCTTTGGTTTTAATTTTATTTATAATATTAAAAAAAATATATGTATAGCAAAATAGCATGTTAAAATGTTGAAGAATTATCTTTTACCGAAAGATTCAACTATCTCTTTTAATCTTGATGAAGCTTCCATGTACGTGGGTCAAGACCCTATTGACAAAATTTGTTCCGGGCCTGTAAAAATAGTCGAGGGCTCTCTTTCCTCGAAAGACACAACTATCTTTTTTAGTATCACTAGACATTCCGTATAGGCCTTGAGATTGTTGATAAAATTTGCTCCAGTTTTAACCCCAAAAACCTTTGAGCCGACATAAAACGTCTAAAAACTTCCATGATGAGTTGATGTGCGTATGAGGATCCACCCGTGAAACTCTTCAATGGAGTTGTTTGTTCTGGGTAAACATTGAGAACTGCATCGGATTCGTATTGACCTCCATAACCTTCCCGACTTCATAATAGGGATATTGTGAAGTCGGGAAGGTTATGGATGAAATTTTTTTATCATCTGTATAGTTTATCTAAAAATATACAAAAATATAATGCTAACAGTGAAACTTGAATCATAATTGCTCGAAAACCGAACGAAATATAATTATTTTAATGAAATCCGGTCGATTTTGTAAACATGTCGGCTTGGGTGAAGTGATCATGAAATGAGCTGTCATTCCATCTTGATTACTTGAATTTTTCTTCTTGGACAGCTCACTTCGTGATCACTTCACCCAAACCTTCACTTCGACATGTTTACAGAAACGCATTGCTCTGTTCCTCTCGTGAAAACGCTGCTTTCTATGTCAGCTGTGTAGGTGTCATATAATTTGACGTGTTGTAATCTTTGAAACTTTATAACTTCATCGCTGATGAAGGTATGTAAAAAATGATTTCATGATTGTTTCCAAGAGCTTATAACCAGTGTTTAGCGAGACGTCGTGACACGCGCACGTATAACTATATCGCCTTAACATTTATCGTATTTACCAACCGGTAATAAGTTTCAATTAAGCTGTTCGACGGCAAAAAGTAGGCCGAAAATCTTATTAATTGTGAAAAACTTGTACAAATAGGAGTGCAAGCTCAACTTACTAATGAACGTACTTTCTCGTTTGAAATTGTAAAAGGGGTGGATCTAGATACATCAGAAAAAGAATTACTGGATTCTTTGACTAGTTCATCTAAAATCTTGTCAGTTAAGAGGCTCAGACGCATGGATCCTGAGGGAAATTGGGTCAATAGTGAAACCGTTAGAATATGCTTTAAAAGTCGCTCACGACCCTCATTTGTGTATGCATACGGCTGCAGATTCCCTGTAGAATGGTACACTTTTCCTGTGAATCAATGTGCTAATTGTTCGAAATTCGGGCACATTAAAAGATTTTGCCCAAGTAAGAATGTCTTATGTCCTAAATGTGGCAAACATCGTATGAATTTCGAATTGGCTTTAGATAAATCGTGTAAGATACAATTGAAAGAAAAAAAAAAACCGTTCAATCATGGGTGACAAGGACCTATCACATAAGGAAGCATTTGAGGATTTTCTCAACTCTGAAAAAGAAATTCGTACCAAAAATCTTGAAAACTAATATTTATCTAATGAATCTCCAAAAACTTATTACCAATGTGAATCTGAAAAAAGACAGCCGCAGACCTATGCTGATGTGGTAAGCCAATCGACGTCTACAAATAGGAAAATCACTCAGGAGAAAGACACAGAAAATGAAATTTTATACAGGCGTAAAAATGGAAATATTGTAAGAAACAAGCAAACAGAAAAACAAAGATTCTGATAGTTTAATCATGGAAATTGCCAGTGAATCCACAGAGGGTGAGCAAAGCCTAGGTGAAGAGTCAGAGTAGAAAGAAAAATATGTAGAAGAAAGGAGAAAGAAAATACAACGTCTTACGCGAAGTTTTGAAGAAGTTATACTATGCGAAAACAAAACTTTTATGGAATAAATCTTTTTGCTGTTAAAGTTTATTTATGACTAGTGGACGTCACGCGGTTTCACCTGCGTAGTTCCCGTTCCCGTGGGAGTATGGGGATAAAATATAGCCTATGTTACTCCCTGATAATGTAGCTATCCATTGCTGAAAGAATTTTTCAAATCGATCCAGTAGTTTCGGAGCCTATTCATTTCAAACAAACAAACAAACAAATCTTTCCTCTTTATAATATTTATTTGATTATTTGATGAGTGTAAGTCTTATTTTGTTAATACGTTTTGTGGGAATGGAGTATTAAGAACAGTTTTTATTTTTTTCGATGGATAATAGTAATAATAAAAAAAAACTATTAATATATATGTCAGTGGAATGCACAAATCTTAAAACCGAAGCTTTCTAGTTTCGATGCCTTATTGATCCAAGAGAAAATACATATAGCTATCGTGAGTGAAACCTGGTTAGACTCGGACTCTGACTTGTATATCAATAACTACTGTATACATAGGCGAGACAGAGACGACTCATAAATGGTGGGGTAGCAATATTTGTCCTTAAGTCACTGCAATCTAAAGCATTTACATTTAGCCTAAGTAACCCCGGCGGCATTGAAGCAGTTTATATTAAAATGTATAATTGTAACGATTTAGATAATATCATAGCTGTTTATTGTCCACCCTCAACGTATTGAGGGTGGACAATAAACAGCTATGATATTATCTAAATCGTACTCAACAAACTGATTGGGACAATTTATTTTCTATTGCATCTAAGAAAAAATTAATCGCCGGTGATTTTAATGCGCACCACTGTAATAAACCGACAAGCAAATTCAGACCAAAAAAGTTTTGGAAACCCGAATTATCTGAGGCGGTAGCCTTAAGGAGACTAGCACTAAACAATTTCAGACAAAAACCCACACCAGAAAACCTTAAAAAATGGAAAAGGAAATTGAAACAGCGACACAAGATTACAGGAATTTTTGTTCAAGTATTGATGAGTGTAACTCAGCGTCAGATATGTGGTGTAAAATGAAATGGCAAAAAAATCATCTTAAACCTACATTTTATGTGCCGGTTGACAGACAACATGAAATTTCATCCAAAAATGAATTGTTGGAAGTACCATTTAAAATGTCAGAGTTAGTAAATGCTTAAAGAAGAAAGAAACTGCTCCCGGTAATGATGGGATCACATATTCCATTATTTATAAATTACCAGAGGACGGCAAGGTTTTCTTACTGCATTTGTTCAATGTCGTTTTTGCAACTGGTATAATACCAGATCAATGGCGGACCGTATTGATTATTCCGATATCAAAGGCATCAAGCAATCACAGCCCCGATATGAAATTAAGGCCGATCTCTCTCAAAATTTTTCATAACATGTTGTTGAAAAGAATGAAATGGCACGTAGAAAGGAACTTAATTTTGTCCCAAAATACGACAGGATTCCGTAGAGGTGAGACATGCTTGGATAATTTATCAAGAATCATAACACACATTCAGGTAGGGTTATCAAAAAAAATATCAACCGCCGCGTGTTTTTAGATGTGGAAAATGCGTACAATAATGTACTTACAGAAAAAGTAATAAAAAAGGCAGATCAAACGAAATTCGGCTATTGCATTTGTAATTACGTATCATCTTTCCTAAGTGTGCGGCGTTTAACGATAAAGGACAGAGTTACCAATGGGATTGTTGGATCTAGGTGGACTAGCACTGGCCTGGCCCAGGGAGATCCACTTTCACCATTATTGTTTAATGTGGCTACGTATGATATTTGCCAAGAGAATGAGGATTCACATATAATGATGTCCCAATACGCAGATGACTTTGTCTTCTATAGGAGCCATAAACATCTTAACACATTTGAATTAAAGTTACAAATATCGTTAAATTCTGTGGTGAATAAATTAAATTGTATTGGACTTGAGATCTCTTCAAATAAATCTAAAGTCCGAAAATGCAGTGTACAACACATTAATTTGAAAATAAAAACTGGCCAAGTGCGAGTCGGACTCGCGTGCAAAGGGTTTCGAACGAATTTAATTTTTTTAACATGTCATTTTAACACTACAGACTTTTATATTGTTCAAGGTCATAAGAACATACATTTACATGGTGCAGCCATTTTTGAACACTAAATTTATCTTTAAATGACCAAAATATTAGAGTTTACTGTAAAAAAAAATATTTTAATTACGAAAATCTGACAGCTCCGATTTGCAAAAAAGTGACATAGGTCCTGCCTGCTAGAGCTCTACGGAGTATGTGAAGAACTGAAAAAATGAGAGAGATGCTAATACTTCTGCAAGGCAAAAGATGAGATGAGAATAATAAGAGTTTAGCTCGGAATAAAGAAACGTAAGTGCCAAAATAAATTCTCGGATTTGATAACATAAAATTATTATTAAATCGAAATCTGTTCAGTTGAAACCTCGATAAGGTTATTATATATTTTTTAAAGTAATTTTCATAGAGTCAATCTAAAGTGTAGCGTCTTGTAGCTAAAAAAAGTAAAAAGATATTTCGAACTTTTTGATTTTTTTCAGTCGAAAAAATTTCTTCGTATCGTGTATTCCTTCAGTTAGATACTAGATCATATAGTCAAAAAGCATACACCGTAATCTCACATACCTTTTCCAGGTACCAAGCAAGATACGCTAAGGGACTACTCACATTTATTCAGCTCCGTTCGCGTTTCGCTGAACGATTCTAGTCACACTTATACAGTTTAGCTTCTATCAGCCGCTTATAGCGTCATAAGAATGAGAAAGGTGCTGAATACGCTGCGAAGACGGTAAGATGTCCGTCACTACCGCAAGACCACCGACGCCAATCGCTTCTATATTTGGTATATAATAAGTACTTAATTGGTACTAATACAGTATATGCAATATTTCAATTTTTGCTTTAATTTTAAAGAGTTCTATCTAGAATAGACCACCAAATAAATAAAAAATAGACACTTTAATTTATTGCCAAAATTGCGTTTCTAAACCGACAGTTGAAATTTTCGCTCGAAAACGGACGATGACGTCACTCCTGTCCGCCACTGGCCAAGAAATGTCACGAATCAAAGTCAGAGAGTAAGATCCCAATGCTCCCAGAACTTACTTATTTTATCAGAATAAAAATATCTGGATTCTGTTCCACATACACTACTACTACACTGAACTACTGCTACACTACTACTTTTAGCTTTTGATTAATTTTACATCTGTCTGTTTTGTGCTAGTCTCAAATAAACATTTTTCTTTCTTTTACATATTTTATTCTGGGAAAATAAGTTTTCGTATGTAAGTACTTTGAACATACGCATAACTGCTAGCTTGGGCTGACGCGATTGCTAATTTGCAAGTATCATCATCAAACGCTCGCTTTAAAACGACTAGATCGTTTACACGATTATTACAAAATAATCTGAAATAATAAGTAATTTAGTAATATTTTACTAAATTATTAATTGTAATAGTGTAATATCTGATCGCTATCTCCACTGAGAATTTAGATTCTATTCACAAGGCTGTAATTTGGACATAGTTTCTTTACTGAGTATAAATAATGAAAACTGCAAAACTAACTCCTAGACTTTTGAAATATATCTAATACCTTCATCACTACAAAAATTGCCTGTTGGAGTGAGCTAGCACATATGTATGCGTACGTTGAAATTACACTAGCACTATTCTATTCAAATATTTTGTATTTGCGAAAATAATTAACTTCTAGGAGCCCTGGGATCTTGAATTACAACAATGTAATACAAAGATCACGTAAAGAAAAATATCTTGGCCTTTATTTAGATGATAGACTTACATGGGAAGCACACATTGACCATGTCAGATCCAAGCTGAACTCAGTCTTAGGAGCGCTTCGGAAAGTCGCTAACTGCATACCACATAAAGTACGCTTTATAATATATAACTCACTAGTAAAAACACACCTGGAATACTTGATCGAAATATGGGGCTCAGCTTCCAAAAATAACTTGAGACAGCTACAAACTACACAAAATAAAATCATTAAAACACTATTTCATTACAATTACTTAACACCTACAAATGAAGTATATTCAAATACTAAACTTTTTAACCTTACACAATTGTATGTGTTCAATACTTGTACCTTAGTTAAAAAAATTATATCAGGTACTATCCACTCAAACATAACATTCACTCAAAAGACACACAAATATCACCTCAGAAATAAACACACGTTGCAACTGACTCAGCCACGCACACTCACATACGGTATAAAAAGCATTCTTTATGAGGGAGCACAATTATATAACAACCTGCCAAACGACATAAAAGAATGTAGTAAATTAAGCATATTTAAAAACAAATTAAAATCACATATTGTTAGTAAGTATTGTACCTGCGATAGTTTATAGTTATATTATATTGTCATGTAATTTTAAACTAAACTAGAGCAAAAATAAGTGTATTTAAGTTAATTTGTAAATCTCATTTTAAGTGAACTATGTTCTTATGAGAAATAAAGTTCTTTAAACCTAATTATTATTAACAAGAGTTCCAGACAGACATCACCAGACGCTGATTAGTGTTTAAAATCAATATTAACTGGAATATAAACGTTGCACTGACCCTTCTTTTATGCTTTTTTTACATTTTAGTCACAAAATATTGATAAATATTGTATTTGCATGTTCCATATAAGTACTCGAAAAAAAAAATTGATACCTTCGCAGTTTTCGAGAAAACTACTGGGTCTGGCGGTAGTCACGCTCTTTATTCATTTAGTATAATGGACATTTCTATGTGCGATATTTTTGTCGTTTGGCTTCTTGCAGAAGAAATAGAGTGAACAGGCTCCTTCTGGGTAAGCTCGCTCCATCGTAGACTTTGTCTCGGTCATCTGACCTAGACTAGAGTCAAGAGCAAACCCATCACATATAAAAAAAAAATAGATAAAATTAAACGTAATAAATTAAAACGCAAACGACAGTGGGTCGACCCAGTATAGGTACAGTTCAAGAACTAGATCGAAGGATTGAGAATTTATGTCTCTCTGATAATTCTACAGACTTTATACGGATAAAACTAGAAGTATAATTGACATATAAACAGAAATATTAATCTTGGCAATTTGTTCGAAGAGATCCCTCTTCGATCTAGCTCTTGGACTATACCTACCTTAAAAATGTAGCTCATTATATCTTCTAAACTAAGACCCGTTTAAATCTGTGGCTTGGCGAAAACTTGTGACTAATTAGCGACTAAATTTGGGAAAGAAAACAATTTTCGCTAGGTGCCCTAGCTTCTGGAGGAATGCTCAGCTTGGGCACAACAGCGCTGTGCACTCGTTGCGGCACTTCGTGTAAATGATATCTCGCTTCCGTCCGTAGTTAAAACTATGGTCGGAAGCGAGAACGCGTGGGATGCCATCGCCTCTTTCTGCGAGGAGGTGATGCACGCAAAGGAGGCGGCGGAGAGGGAGAGGGAGAGAGAGCATACCTCTCAATCCAACCGCAACAGAAGGGTAACCGGGCGTCGAAGGGCGCTAAACGATCTCCGGCCACCATAAGAAGGGGCCTGCGGGCGGCTAACTTGGGGCCGAGTAGTCGCCTGACCAGCTGGGCCTAAAGGACGTGGTGCGCAGTTTCAGTGCGCGCCTTTATAGGAGCATGTGCGGTCGTAGAAGCGCGGCCACACTAAGAGGTGGAACTCGCTAGCAATGGCGGTCTGATACCAGTCGGGGGCGCGCGTGAATTTTATTGTATCCCGGGCCTCCCACTTATGGTAACGGTAGGAACTGTGGGGTTTTAGTCGGTAGGAGTCCGACATAACAATCCGTCTCCCCAGATGGAGTATATCCATGAGGATTTCCCCACAAAAAAAAAAAAAAAAAAAGGTGCCCTAGCTTCTGAGATTCAAATGGACCAAGCTGGGGTAGGCGCACCCCAGATCGGCCGCCTATAAACCCTTATAACTTTTGAACTAGTGGTCGACTAATTCTGATATTTGGCAACTAATAAGTGGTGTTTTTAACCGACGAAAACACGGAGGAGGTTCTCAAGTCGATGCGTATATATTTTTTTAAGTATGATCACGCATAGCTTTTAACAGAGTAGTCTGATTTTGATATTTTTTTTTGTTGGAAAGGGCCCCCGAAATTGGTCCCATATAAATTTGGAAAAAAAATCCTACCCTAAGGGTGGGGAAATAAGAGTTGATTTATTGTTCACTCACAGATTTTACTGCTGAGTTGTGTAGCATTTTTTGTAGGCCTACCCATGTTGGTATATAAAACCTGCTTTTTTAAATATTTATATTATACAACAAATTAAAAGTTAAAGTTGGATTATATTACAGTTAATAACTAAAGCAACGTAGGTGCATCTTTTAAAATTAATCAAAAATTAAGCATGCAATAATTAGTAGATTATAGCCACAAAAAAATATAAAATAATAACTTTTCAACAAAATAATTATAATATCCGAAAAAACTGAGAAGCAAAAAATAATAAACCTTTTTAGAAAAAAATAACTTTAATTTCGGAAGTCGGGGTTAAAATACGAAGAAACAATAAAAAACACCGACTTCCGAAATAAAATTTGTTCTTTGTAAAAAGTTTTATTTTTTTTTGGTTCTCAGTTTTTGCGAAGGTCTAATTATTTTGTTGAAAAGTTTTTATTTTATAATTTTTATTTTTTAGGTTATCAAAATTAAAATCCCTGATGGTAACCTTGCCAGTGTCAGTCACACAAGTAGTCGAGAACCATCCGTGTATCGCGCTGTTCCGCCGCGTTCGACGCTGAATGCGGTGGAACAGCGCTGAACTCCGTACATAGCACTCGCATGATAAAACACATTCGTCCTCGATTTATACTTGTTTGCCACGAAAGCTGAAAAGACGCGGAAAGCTGAATGGATGCGGACGCATCTCCATATAAAATCGTTGTTTTCTATGGGCATAAGCTGAATAGAGCTGAAAAAGTGTGAGTATTCCCTAAAACGGAAAACGACCTTATACTAAATGTATCCCCTTTTTTTTAAGGATGGCAAATCATCAAATGACTCCTCCCGCTCTGGATGAAGCAAAAGGGAATGTCAGACTCTTACTGACTAAAACCCATCTGTGTTCCTTCTAATGCCCTTTGCGTTCCAGGGCTGCGGCGACTCTTTCGAACAAATTCCGCAACCCCGGCAGGAACTGGCCCTAGCGGGCCCCGTCTTCTATGCTGACAGCTCTTTGAGGCGCGCGTGGAACACAGCGCGCCGTCAACCCAGGCCTGGTTCTGATCGGATGGCGAGCCACCGAATGCTCGCCGTCCGCAGGCCCGCGCCTGCGGTGGCTGGAAATCGCCCTACGACTCCCGATGCCCGGGGCGTCTTCTCCTGTTGCGGCGGGTGGGGCGTGAGGTTTCCCTCTCTCTCACGCGTTATGCCTCCTCCTTCGCTAGCATTACTGCTTCATAGAAAGAGGTGACCGCTTCCCATGCCTCCTCGCTCCGGACCATAGATTGAACCAGAGCATCCGGCTCTGGTTCAATCTGAGATTCTGCGGCGAGAGGTATATAGCCACAAAAAAATATAAAATAATAACTTTTCAACAAAATAATTATAATATCCCAAAAAAATTGAGAAGCAAAAAATAATAAACCTTTTTAGAAAAAAATAACTTTAATTTCGGAAGTCGGGGTTAAAATACGAAGAAACAATAAAAAACACCGACTTCCGAAATAAAATTTGTTCTTTGTAAAAAGTTTTATTTTTTTTTGGTTCTCAGTTTTTGCGAAGGTCTAATTATTTTGTTGAAAAGTTTTTATTTTATAATTTTTATTTTTTAGGTTATCAAAATTAAAATCCCTGATGGTAACCTTGCCAGTGTCAGTCACACAAGTAGTCGAGAACCATCCGTGTATCGCGCTGTTCCGCCGCGTTCGACGCTGAATGCGGTGGAACAGCGCTGAACTCCGTACATAGCACTCGCATGATAAAACACATTCGTCCTCGATTTATACTTGTTTGCCACGAAAGCTGAAAAGACGCGGAAAGCTGAATGGATGCGGACGCATCTCCATATAAAATCGTTGTTTTCTATGGGCATAAGCTGAATAGAGCTGAAAAAGTGTGAGTATTCCCTAAAACGGAAAACGACCTTATACTAAATGTATCCCCTTTTTTTTAAGGATGGCAAATCATCAAATGACTCCTCCCGCTCTGGATGAAGCAAAAGGGAATGTCAGACTCTTACTGACTAAAACCCATCTGTGTTCCTTCTAATGCCCTTTGCGTTCCAGGGCTGCGGCGACTCTTTCGAACAAATTCCGCAACCCCGGCAGGAACTGGCCCTAGCGGGCCCCGTCTTCTATGCTGACAGCTCTTTGAGGCGCGCGTGGAACACAGCGCGCCGTCAACCCAGGCCTGGTTCTGATCGGATGGCGAGCCACCGAATGCTCGCCGTCCGCAGGCCCGCGCCTGCGGTGGCTGGAAATCGCCCTACGACTCCCGATGCCCGGGGCGTCTTCTCCTGTTGCGGCGGGTGGGGCGTGAGGTTTCCCTCTCTCTCACGCGTTATGCCTCCTCCTTCGCTAGCATTACTGCTTCATAGAAAGAGGTGACCGCTTCCCATGCCTCCTCGCTCCGGACCATAGATTGAACCAGAGCATCCGGCTCTGGTTCAATCTGAGATTCTGCGGCGAGAGGTCGCCGCCGCCGATCGCCTCGACAAGGACACGGCGGTGCTTCGCTCAAGCAGAGCAGACGTATGATCCACTGTGTCCTCCGGGCGATACTTGCAGTGTTGACAACCGGGCGTGTCCTCTCGCCGAATCCGAAACAGCTACCTCCCGAAACAACCGTGTCCGGTGATTACCTGCGTCAAGCGGAAGGTGAAGACGCCGTGGCGCCGCTCTAGCCACTCCTCAAAGAGGGGAAAAAAGAGAACCGCCTACAAACACGAACTTACGCCTACAAATACGAAAAAATAAAAACTAATTTTGGAAGTCGGTGTTAAAAAAAAGAGACCAAACTAAAACACTTCTGAAATTAAAGTTGTGTTATTTTTACTTTTGATTGTCCATGTTTGAAAGCGTTTCTTTTTTCTTAGATTTTTTTTGTTGAATTGTTCTCTATTCATACTCTCAGGGAGAGTTATCCTCCCATAACTCTCCCATGCGATAATTATAATCGCCCCAGCTATTTATTTAAATGATATTGAACAACTTTTTAAGCAAAAAGCTTTTTTAGTTCACATTACGGGGGCTATCATAAAACTTTAACTTAATTTTTTTTCATACTAGTTGTAGGTGTAGCAATAGCAGCAATATTAGCAGTAGTTCAGCATGTTTCTTTTAATACCATGTCTACTTCTTTGGCAGAAGTACAACGGTGTCACACTGGAGATGCATGTAATTTATACAAAAAACTGTAACTATTTTCTGGATTGTCGGAAGTAAGTCATACTAAAATAATTACTTACTAGAACAATTACTTGACTGTATGAGCATCCCGCAGGTACTTTGAACATCTCTCATTGTTGCATAAAATCTCTCGCAATACCAAACCAAACCCAAAAGTATAACAATATTCTTCATGTTCCAAATATGAGTAATGAATGGCAAGGAGACATACTGGAAAAAATGTAGAAAACATTATTAACATGGCTTCATCTATAAACGTCGATTTGGAGTACGAAAGTTTGAAATCAATATGTCGCCGTCAGTTGAAAAATCACATATTCTTGAGCTACTAAGTTATCTTATGTAAGTTATATTTTTATTGGGGACAAATAATGAAGAAAAAAATAACCCCAATAAAAAAAAAACCGGCTAGATGCGAGTCGTTCCGGCGCGCAACGGGCTACGAATCATATTGTTTTAACATTTTATTTCAAAACTAGTCTTCTTATTGATTTTTCTGTAATCTATGAGTGAATAACTACACATATCGGCACATTTAGCGGAACAAAAAATGCTTACTATAAAATTATAAAGTTTATATTGAAAATAATTATAATCAGAAATGAAGTAACAAACCCATTGACACCTTTTAACATCGATTTACAAAGTCTTAATTTTATTGAAAGTAATCAAAATTAATACAAAAGTGCACTTTTTCTATAATTATGTTGTGGTAACACACTTGAAAATTTAAGAATTGTGAGATTTTAATATTAAATAAATGAATGACTAATAACGAGTGCTTCCCTCTTGCTCTGATTAACGTTTCCGTCAGTCTGGGCATGCTGAGAAATATGTTATCAATTGTGTCTTGGGACAAGCTCTGCCATTCTTCGTTTTGCTTTTCTCCTAAGTTATTAGGGGGCGGCATTCTGGTTTTAGCGCTTCTCTTAAACAATTCCCATACATGCTCTATAGGATTCATATTCGGAGATCTTGCTGCCCACTGCATCTCTGTTATACTTATATGGTTGAGATATGCTTGGACTGAGCGAGCACTGTAATCTCGGGCTTATCCTGCTTCAGAATAAAACCGCCATCGTTATGGGGCAAATGGGACAACGTGTTCTTCTATTTTATCCCTGATATATTTGATTAGCAGTCATATTTCTTCCATCGACAACCACTAACTCCGTACAAGCTCCCAAACATATCCCTCCCCACACCATAACTGAATCGTCCCCATATACCATCTTATTTTCAAAATTAGACTGAATGTAACGTTCTCCTTTGCATCTCCACATTTGTTGGCTTCCATTGATCTGATTTAACAGCACCTTGCACTCATCAGTGAGAAGTACCCGTCGCCATTGGTTCATATCCCAAAGGAGATGTTCACTAACAAACTTTGCACTATTTAACCGATGTACACGATGGTGTTTTTAAAGTTTTGGGGCTTTGGCAGGTACATACGAACTTATATCTACTTCATCAAATCTTCTGCGAACTGTGTTCACTCGTACTCCTCGCATAACTTCAAGTTCATTTCGGGCTTTACCCGCGTCTTCCTACGAGCTTGAAGTTGCAGGCAACGGTCATTTCGCCTCGAAGTAAACCTTTTTCTGCCTTGGCTTCTCCTCCATACAAGATAATCAGTCATCTTGTATCGTTTGATACCGCGATTAATCATCGAAATTGATTGCTGAAGTCTGCCAGCAATAAATCAGTTGTGACAATTTCTTCACTTTTTATCTGCCCAAATAATCTCCTGTGGTGATAAATCGGGTATTTTAGATGATTTCAACTGTGATACCCAAAAGTTGACAGGAGAAAAATATTCTAATAAAAATTACAACTTGCAAATTTTTAAAATTCACCTCAGACTGAGCTCGTATCACTAACAAATCAGTACTAGCGGAAAAATAAATACTTCGATGAAAAAAGTGACTGTCACCTAATGTTCCATTTTTAAATGACAGTTCAAGATAAAAAAGTAAGATAACAGGCCAGTTTTTTATGAAACACGATACGATAGGTAGTGCATATTTTTTTTCTGTTCCGCTAATTATCATTATTTCTGTTTTTTTTTATCGAGTAGGGCGATCAAAAAAAGCTATACAACACAAAAAGAGCATTTTAATTTTTTTTTGCCTGTCTGTCTGTACACGCTATTCTCCGAAAATGCTTAACAGATTTTGTTGGGGATTTCAAAATTAGATTAAAAAAAAAATCTGAGCAACATTTAGTCTCTGTTTCATTGAAATTGTTGGCCAGAAAAAATGTTATAGACATTTAAAGATTTTAAAATTACGTATCAAAGTTTTTCGACAAGTTTTGTTCAACTTTCAATTGTTCGTTCAGTTTAGCTTAAAGTTAGCCTTTAAAAACATATCTTTAGAAATTGTAATCATCACGCTACATATTTTAGGAGCTAAGCAGTCAATAACGATAACTTATTATAATATCGGCTGTTTAAATAAAACGTCAACTGAATTCATAGACCCGGCGGTACAACGACTGGATTCTGAATAAATTGTTGTAAGTTCGAATCCCAGTTTTCGCAACTATTTTTAAATTATTGTTGACTAATTTTTTACTTTTTTATTTTCCTGCTCTAATATTTTCGTTGGCCGCGACTTCGTATGCCCGTACGTTTAAAAATATGTGGAACTTGATGTGACGAAGTACTGAAATTTCGGATAAGTAGGATAATAAACAGAACCTATTTTCTGCTTTTCCGTCATCTTTTTTGTTCGCATCAATCGCATTACGATAAAAAGTACAAAACCAAAGAAGATAACTTTTACACAAAATAAACCTGATTATTTGTAGCAATGTAGATGAAATGAACTAACTACGTAAAAACATATCTGCAATGCCATCTATTGATCCAAATAGTACTTGAGATTACACGACGACATATCTTTTTAGTTATTAGTGGTACATTTAAAACGTGAAAAAAAGTGATTCTTTTAATACCTTAAAAAAATGTCGTTCTGAATTAATGTAATATTCCTATTACCTAACAAAAATAAAACGAACTCCAAACTAATATTGATAGATCAACTTCATATTCCATACATAGCTTTATGATAAAGGTTTTTAGACCGACCAGGCTCGCGTTGATACATATCAACGCAAGCCTGGTCGGTCTGGTCTCCCGGTACGCACATGCGTACCGGGAGACTAGTCACGGAGCGTAGCGGGATCCGAGGCACGGTGCGCCGCTGGCCGACCGCAGGTAGTTGGGGGCCCAAGTAGGTAGTGTACTAGATATACATGAAAGGCTGCCCCGCCAACTGTCGAAAAATCCCGGAATGCACCATCGTGCTGGTTAGCGACCAGACGAGAGGGCCCGATGGACATTTCCGGGGGGGCTCGGGCGTCCCCGCAGTCTGCAGACTAGTCCCCCAATAGTGTCGTCCTGTCAGAGCGTGCCTGAGGGTTAGCAGCATGGAACCTCATTTCACTTCCTTCTTCTCTACCCTACTAACTCAAAACAATATGGCCAGGAACAATAAGAGAAAAGCTGTACAGCGGCAGCACTCCCTCTCGCATAAAGTCATCATCTCTCTAACATACGAGGCCTGCACACAAATCTCGCCGCAGTCCATCACCACCTAGAGACGAGAAACCAGCGCTCTTGTTTCTGACGGAGACGCAGATCGGATGTCCGTCTGACGTGTCGTATCTCACATACCCAGGGTTTACCCTGGAGCACCACTTCAGACCACGCGCGGGCGTATGTCTGTACGCCCGGGACGACATCTGCTATCGACGTCTCCGTAATCTTGAGAACTTCAGGTTCTCAACGCTGTGGGCTTTAGTGGACACCGGCCTATATAAAATTATCTACGCCTGTGTCTACCATTCGCACGGCGGTGATCTGGAGACAACTGGGCGAATACAGCACTTCAGTGAGGCGGTGGATGCGGCTCAGCAGCGGTATCCTTCTACCCAATTGGTGTTGCTGGGGGACTTCAACGCCCACCATCAGGAGTGGCTTTTCCCATACCAGCACACAGACCATGCTGGACGAGAAGCGCGAAAGCGAAAGCTAGCGCTTGCGTTAAATCTCACCCAGCTGGTCCAGGGGGCAACGAGGGTGCCGGATGTTGATTCGCACACAGCCAATTGCTTGGACCTTCTGCTGACAACAGATCCAGACCGGTACTCGGTATCGATTTCTTCTCCACTGGGTAGTTCCGACCAATGTCTGGTGATGTCTGTGTCCGTCTACTCCCCGCCCGATGCTAGCCCAAGAGGCACTCGGCGGGTGGTATGGTGATACAGGTCAGCAGATTGGGATGGGATGCGATCATTTTTCGTATGTTACCCTTGGCAGCCTACTTGCTTTACTTCAACTGATGCTTCTTCGTGCGTACGAAGTACGCATACGAGGCCTGCACACAAATCTCGCCGCAGTCCATCACCACCTAGAGACGAGAAACCAGCGCTCTTGTTTCTGACGGAGACGCAGATCGGATGTCCGTCTGACGTGTCGTATCTCACATACCCAGGGTTTACCCTGGAGCACCACTTCAGACCACGCACGGGCGTATGTCTGTACGCCCGGGACGACATCTGCTATCGACGTCTCCGTAATCTTGAGAACTTCAGGTTCTCAACGCTGTGGGCTTTAGTGGACACCGGCCTATATAAAATTATCTACGCCTGTGTCTACCATTCGCACGGCGGTGATCTGGAGACAACTGGGCGAATACAGCACTTCAGTGAGGCGGCGGATGCGGCTCAGCAGCGGTATCCTTCTACCCAATTGGTGTTGCTGGGGGACTTCAACGCCCACCATCAGGAGTGGCTTTTCCCATACCAGCACACAGACCATGCTGGACGAGAAGCGCGAAAGCGTAAGCTAGCGCTTGCGTTAAATCTCACCCAGCTGGTCCAGGGGGCAACGAGGGTGCCGGATGTTGATTCGCACACAGCCAATTGCTTGGACCTTCTGCTGACAACAGATCCAGACCGGTACTCGGTATCGATTTCTTCTCCACTGGGTAGTTCCGAACACTGTCTGGTGATGTCTGTGTCCGTCTACTCCCCGCCCGATGCTAGCCCAAGAGGCACTCGGCTGGTATGGTGATACAGGTCAGCAGATTGGGATGGGATGCGATCATTTTTCGTATGTTACCCTCGGCAGCCTACTTGCTTTACTTCAACTGATGCTTCTTCGTGCGCTGACGCCGTGGCGGATGTGTGGCGGAAGGGAATGGAGTACTACATTCCGTTTTCAGACGTAGCAATGTCTGGCGAAGCTCGCCCATGTTTTGGTACCGAGTGCAATCGCGCTAATGCGATAAAACATGTGGCGTACCTAGCATGGGTCGACCCCCGTGCGCGCAAAGCAAATGACGTGATTCAGAAGAAGAGAGCCTTTAACGGGGCAGCCAAGTCTTGCAAGAAGGTGTTGCGGAGGGCTCAGTTTGACCACATTAGCCGAATAGGGAAAAAACTTGCCTCATACCCAGCAGGTAGTAAAGCTTTTTGATCCCTGGCTAAGTCCGTCGAATCGAACTTCTGCCGCCTCTCACTACCACCACTGCTGAGACTCGATGGGTCGCTGGCCCACTCCACTGAGGAGAAAGCAAGCTTGTTTGATTCTATGTTTTCGGAATCGTCGCTTCTGGATCTTGGTGGCGCGAGGCCCCCTACTTCTCCTGAAGGATGCGAGTCAAGTATGACGAACATTCGCATTCATCAGAAGGACGTACGTAGGGTATTGCGTAACCTAGACGTGAATAAGGCTAGTGGCCCCGACGGGATACCGGAAATTGTTTTGAGGACTTGTGCGCCTGAGTTGTCTCCAATCTTGACACGCCTATTTCGCCTTTCTATTGAGACTGGAAAAGTACTGAATGCTTGGAAGCAAGCTAACGTGCACCCCGTGCCCAAGAAGGGTAGTCGAGCTGACCCGTCGAATTACAGACCCATCTCGGTAACGTCCATACTCTGTAAGAGTATGGAACGCGTGCTGAATCGTAAGCTCCTAGCATACATAGAAACGAATGATATCCTTAGCGACCGACACTACGGGTTCCGCCGAAATCGGTCTACTGGAGATCTTCTAGCGTATGCCATTCACATCTGGAGTGAGGCCTTAGAGAAGCACGGGGAGGCACTTGCGGTCTCCCTTGATATCTCGAAAGGCCTTCGACAGGGTCTGGCATAGCCTTATTAGTAAGCTTCTTTCCTTCGGTCTGCCCGCCGGATTGTGTGATTGGATTGCAGATTTCCTGAGGGATCGGTCTATCCGAGTGGTCATAGATGGCTGCTCGTCTGGACTACTGGATATTAATGCCGGGGTTCCTCAGGGGTCGGTGCTCTCGGCAACATTGTTCCTGCTGCATATTAATGATCTGCTAAAACCCGGTACCTTTGGGTATGCAGACGGCAGTACTGTTGCTGAGAGATACGTGTCCAATGCACAAGCTGGTGGGTCGCAGATCCGGTCTCTCCAGGAGGCTATAGTTGAGCGCTTGAACTTGTCTTTACAGGCTGTCTCTGAATGGGACAATGCCAATCTGGTCAAGTTCAATGCTGCTAAGACCCAAGCGTGTCTTTTTTCCGCTAAAAGGAGCTAATTTCACCCAGCTTCATCTTTTCGAGGTGTAATCATGCCGATATCCGACCGACTTGAGCTTCTTGGTGTTACGTTAACATCTACCCTCAATTTTGGCCCTTTCATAGAGGCAAAGGCTCAAGTGGCTGCCAGAAAGTTGGGGGTCCTAGCAAAGGTGAGACGGTACTTCACGCCGGAACAGCTGCTCAAGCTATATCAAGCGCAAGTTCGATCGTGTATGGAATACTGCTCTCATCTTTGAGACGGATCTGCCAAATACCAGCTTGATGCCCATGAGTCAATTGAGAAACGAGGCAAGATGATCATCGGTAATGACAGGCTCGTCGAGTCGAAGCTCCAAAGTCTTGAGCATCTACACCGAGTTGCTGTCCTGTCGGTTTTCTATCGCTTGCATTTTGGGGAGTGTGCGACGGAATTGCATTATTTAATTCCGCCAAGCCCGTTCCATCATCGGACTACAAGACAAACGGCGATGCGCCACCGGTACATGGTGGACATCCCACCGACACGCACTAAACGTTTTGGGAACACATTCATAGTGCGTACAGCTAAGGAGTGGAATTCCCTGCCAGAGTCTGTGTTTCCAAATAGCTACAACCTGGGAGTCTTTAAAACAAGAGTGAATAGGTTGCTTCTGAGCAAACGTGCTCCATCTTCGACCGCATCATCGCTTACCATCAGGTGAGATTGCGGTCAAACGTATGCCTATATAAAGTTAAAAAAAATGCATTTTATCTCATTTTCGCGGTTTTAAAATTACAATATTCGTCAACTTGCGCGCAGTTATTTTGCTAAGCTTAACAAGCTAAAGCTGCTCAATAAGACCTGTACTTTGGAGGATTTGATGAATACCAACGATGCTGCTATTAATGTAGCCACCTACTGGGTCAGAACAGTATAAAGAGTTAACCATCGACTCGACAAAACGAAGAAAATGAACCTTTACAGGCCTGAAACCAGGAGTCATGTCACCCGCGAGCAGATGGCGAAGTCCCATGATAGAGGAGTCTCAAAAACAGTTGAATTAGCTCGGTTAATAGCATGTCTAACTGTGTGTCAAAATGAAGGCTGTTGGAAGTAGCATTACAGAGTGATCCACACTGAAGAAGACCGAATGGCAGGGGGACGCGACGGATGTGGTCGCGATCCTCAGCAGTGAGGAAACGACGATGAAGAAGAAGGCCACTCAAATGCGCATAATTTTACGAATACTGTTAAAAATTGCTGACGACGTATACCATAATCAAGAAGGAGGTTAGGTTGTTTTAGAAGATAATCTCTGTTGTCCCGTTGCTTCAGCATTAATTCATTTCTTCTGTGTACAGGGAACCACCGATGCATAATATTGACAAATGTTTGTGAAGAAAATATTTCCATGAAAACGAGCATGGAAGAAATGGTACATAATATCCTATTAAGTTCTATGATTTTTATTTACACATTTAATTTCGATTAAATATTGCAAAAGCACTCGGCTGAAAGTCACACATACCAAACAAACTGTTATTGTAGCTGAAATAAGATTTCGGCTGATTACTCTGGTGACGATGTAATCATTCCCAGAATCCCCCTCATTCCCAATTATTTTTATTCTCCATTGGGAATTTACCAGTTTTGAAATAGGCTCACTAGCCTATTATAGGTACGTTATGACAAGCTCAGGGCCAGAAATTGGCCGTTGCAGTCTTCACCCTCCAGTGGACCATGGGGAACTGTAGATCCTTAGGTAAAAACGCCACAGACGAACTCGCAAAAAGGTTCCAAGATGGTAGTGCAGGACCTATACCCACTCTTCCTGCTACCTTTCTCTCAGTTTCGTTCATGAATTTGCCAGAGATCAACTATGGCAGTCAAAAATGGCAATATCAAGCTTATACAGGCGACTAACTTAACTACTTTTCGGCCTTAGTCGAAATACCTTCCGAATAATAATAGGTATAATCACGGATCATTACCCTCTAAAAAAACAATTTTGAAAAGCGCCATAGACAGCCCAATTCGCAAAGATTGCTTCGACGCCGACAGATCAGTCGCCCACTTCATTTTGGAAATGAGGCCGTTGCTTCCTGACGTGAACAAATCCTTGGAACGGTAAGGTCGCCCCATGAAACCTGTGGAGCACCCAGGAGGCTTCTGTGCATTTGGATGGAGCTAGGCTGGCTAATTTAGTCAGAACACTTTAGCGCAATGGACCAAATGGGAGTGGCCAACAAGCATGTAAATATAAAACTACCTACTGGTTTCGGTTTTAGTATTTGTAATGCCCAATAAGTCTTTTCCTGGTGAAGCTAATGCCGCCAGTTTAGTTTTTAGTCCCCCAGTCACTAAACATGTATAAACCATTTGCCAAAAAAAAAACATTTCATTACTGGATAACGACAATCCTATGAACTTCTGCAGTTGTATTACGTTAACATAATTAATTAAACTCTTATTTCACCTAAATACTATGTAAGTCCTTTTAAAAAATACAGATAGTAATTTGTCAGTGCCACCTCCTTTTAAGAAAATACTCGACTTACCCTAAGGATACCTTTTTCTATATAACTTTTGATACTTAAAGTTGCAGCAACGTTTCGCAAACTAAGGTAGCCGTTGAGAATCGTATAAAATAGAATCTGAAATTAAAAGTTAATACATTTACTCACAAATTTCCCATGAATAGACCAACTAGAACGCTGGCAAACAAAATGATCTCTGTTTAATTACAATCTTACCATGTGATGAAATGTTCTCTCTATAATCATATAGGCCTCCTGTACATTGACATATACATGAAACATTCTTTTCCAAAACTCTTCACTTTCTAAATCCTCGCTGTGTTTTGAGTTTTGAACTCTCTCTATCCACACACGAAGTATTTTCTCCAATAATTTCAGTATCAGCAAGGCATATACAACGTTGAAATCATATGCTATTGTTGTATATGATGATATTGCATGGAGAACAGTTACTTGATCAAAAGTAAAATAAAAAGTTATAACAAAACAAATACAAAAAATATTTAGGAAGATGACACAAGTCCAGTTGCAGACAGTGAAACATTTGAGTTCGTAGTCATTAATACGTAGGACTCTGAGCACGTGTTGGAGTTTTATGACCAACAAAATATTGTAATTACTCTGTATAATGTTTGAAAAAGTGTTTATCGAATCGCCAATCAAGTATGACAAGAAATCGCAAATTTGGTTGAAACAATAGTAAGTACTGTAAAAATCCCACCAATTTTTTCTAAATTCGACGAACCAAGTGACCACCTGATATAAACAGAAACATCGATATATTATCATGAGAAATACTCTTACAAAGTTGTAAGTGTTAGTATTAGGAATGACAATATTGTCTCGAATTGAATACTTCGCGCAGAAGAAAATACTTTGCATCAGATTCAGCGGCCTTAATACTGATTGTAAATCATTTTCTATCACGTTATTAAGTACTGGTCCATCCTCAAACATAACGTCGTTTCTGTACAATTTATTACAGTTTTTGAAGAAAGTAAACATGTCTGTTTCACTAGGCAATTTGATATTGATTAACATGAAAGTTATTGAGTTACCTCACCTTCAGTATATACGTTTGACAGCTGGTTATCTGTCAATAAAACTAATGATTAGTATTTATTCACATATACATATACATTTCTCATCAGAAAAATCGAAACACCTTGCAAGTTTATGTTTTGTAAGGATTATCTGAAAAATGTGTATATTGATGAATATATGTCAAATGTCGTTTAATAGTGAATAATATGAGGTTTTGAAATCCTAATGTTAATGTTCTAAATTCAAATTAAATTTTCATATGTTTCTTATTTTGTTTAACAAGTCATTTTTACCCTGTATAGAGTATGAAGAAAATTGTTATAACAACACACGTAAATGAAAAAAAAGCTTAGAAATGTTTATTTAATAACTTGTATTCCCTTCTCGAGCTCATATTACTGCTTTCATACGGTTCTTCATCGATCGTATGAGAGTCACGATCAAATATTGTGGCATTCCATTTCATTCCTCTTGGATTGCATTTTGCAGCTGGCTAAGTGTTTCTGGGGCAGGATCTCTTGCACGTCGTTCGTCTCTTTAATTCATCCCATATATGTTCAGTCGGATTCATGTCCGGGCTTCTTGCTGGCCATTCCATAATGGAGATACCGACTTCGGTAACATAATCACACGACAATGCTAGGGGCTCACACCGCAAGCATCGTACAAGCTCGCGATGTGAGCCCCTAGCATTGTCGTGCATGAATATTGTGATGGTACATCAGTCTTAATAATACAAAATATTTATTTTGTTTCGTAAAGTTTCACATGTTGTGAGACACTTAGAAAAATCATAAATAATCTCTTGAATAGCCAGGCGTTAACCAAATAAGAATTTATAAGTATCTGAAAGAGCTCTCACTCATCTGTTTCCGATAAATCACCTTAGAAAAAAACCCCAAGCGAATTCTTAAAACAATTAAGAAATTACACAAAAAAAAGGGTCCGACTGTGAGTCGCCAAACATATTGGGGTTCCATGCTCGGCGAGTGAAGCGCGTAGCCTGTCACAGGACCTCGGCCGTCCATCCGTCCGTCTGTCGGTCGGCGGTCGCTGTCTCAAAGGCCACAATGCTGGATGGTTGAAGTTTTCATATATTATGTATCTACTTTGCTGGTAAAGTAGCAAATAATACAAATTAAAGTTTATGGTGCGGAACCCTTCGTGTGCGGGACCTGGTAAGACCTCAACCGAGCGCGAGTCGGCTCGGTTGAGGTCTTACCAGGTAGCCACATCTGTTGGAAATCAGCAAGGCTCGACGCTGAAGGCGTTGGCGTCACTCGGTGTGAGGGCTTGAGAGTGTACGGATCTAGTTAACCGAGTTAGGTTTGAATTAGGCCGGAGGCTATGTCTCGGATATGGCTATACGCCATAAGCGATAGGCTGGTGTTAGATAAACTAGCAGACGTGTGGTCCGTTGTAACCCTTAGGATAGTCATTATTATTTATTAAGTTAAATATAAGTTAGATTAATTTAGTGTTAATATGTGTGTGTGTGTTGGTGAACTAATGGGTGAGTGTTTTGTGTATTATCCTACCTTATTACCCTCTCTGACTTAAACGAGGTAACCGACACCTGTGTTAAGGTTCTAGGAACTCGGAGAAACCCTTCCTAAAGAGTGTGCTTTAGACATAGCAACAGACTGAATACAACAATGACTCTAATCTGACTTTAGACAAACCTTACCGAGACGCTGCACTAAGACACTGCTTATGGAAGGCTGAACCGAATAATACTCGCTACAAGTTAGGGCCTGTTTGAACTATAATGGTTCCTTGCAATGCCTAAGGTTATGTCGTATCAACCAAACATTAGTAGAGGTTACCTCTCCCAATGGACCGACTGACCGCAGAATACTTTACATTGTTTTGATGTACGCGCATTTACCGGGAGCGGGGGTAGGCTTCACCAAGTACCCTAAACTGGATTTATAGCCGTTCTGTGGAACGTTAGTAAATGTGTCTCGTCAAATCAAACTTGGTTTTCGGGCCTCTCATTGATACAAAAAAATAATATTGTCGGTGTCGAGTTCCAAAACCCACTTCGGCGCGCAGCAAGACTTTTGTAGAGAATTCTAATTTATATAGCGCGCGTCCAGAATTTCTGAAAACATGTCTCGCTCAATGACAGAGGCACTTCGCAGTCCTCTGCCTTAGGATTGTGTAAGACATGCTTGAGTGTAGGCAACGTGTACTGTTGTGACCGCAGCAGGTTCTCTTAAGGCACATCTCTATGCACGTTAGGATCGACGGCACACGTACGATGTACAAGCAGTTATAAGACGACTGTGCATCACTGGGGTGGGTCTCTAGTTTATTGTAAAGAAATTAACTATCGCGCTTTGATATTACCTTTCTCCACACAAGCATTACGTACATTTTCCCTTTTGCAGTCCTCTTGTCTTCTTAGCTTCAAACATTGTAATCTCGTTATTGTTCCATAATCATTTATTGTTTTACGTATGTATACTAACCGTGAATTCCCAATATTAACTTCACCTTGCATCCCCTCCTTGTCCCTAGCCTCAAAGGTCGGACAAGGTAGTAGTTTTGGGAATTCATTTCGTACTATCGGTAGAAGAGTATCCAGTCTGGAGGCGAGCTCTACAGGGCCAGGCGGAAGGCCATGGGGCCTGGCCCTCCCGCCGAAGGGCGGGACCGACCTTAGCAATTAGGTTAATTCTAGGAAAAACGAAAATTTTATCAGCCTAGGGTAACGTAGGAACAGTCACAATATGAAACCGTTGCCAATAAAATGAGCATAGGGCATCACGTGAGGATCAAGACACTGTTCGAAGTACCGATGACTATTTAGTGCAGGCTGACGTGGCCCGGACACAAAGATAAGCTCTGTTTTACCGTCGGCGCTGATTCCTCCCCAAACCGTCCACGAACCGCCACCATAGTTGACCTTTTCTTCAATGCAGCATTGTGCAAAGCGTTCTCTATCTCTTCTGTAGACCTTGTTCCTTCTGTCGTTACCATACACCATAATTTTACACTCATCAGAAAAGAGGACTTTGTTCCACTGGAGGTATGACCAATTCAGGTGCTCGCAAAGTTAAGGCGCGCTCTTCGATGGTTTGCAGTAAATTTCGGCCCATTTGCTGGCACCACGTTCCTTCAACCTTAATTTAATTGTAGAGTCTCTTACAGTCACCCTACGTACATCATGTAGCTGCTACTGTAGTTGAAAAGCATTAGGCTTCGATTTCGTAAAGAAGTTGTTACAATAAATCGATCATCTTGCTCAGAAGTGACCCGATTCCTGCCAGATCCTGAACGGCGCGTGAACAAACTAGTCTCTCGATAGCGTTTGTAGATTCTATGAACAGACGTCTTTCAGCCACAACACGCTGACTAAGTCCAGAGCCACCACTTGGGCGGCTTCTGCAGGCGAAGTATCCATATTTTTTTGAAAAAAAATAAAAAAAAATTCAGATGTCCCAAAGTCACATTAAACAAATAAAGAACAAACAGTTTTAAGATAAGCACTAATTTATAGTTTTCAAATGTGAAATATACTCCAACTTAAACACACGTTTGTCACAAAACAGTGAATCATTTCATTTATAGGATAAACAAATGAAACTCTAATTTAGAATTTTCGCTTATCACTGTAATGGCCTAACTGCCAGCTATACAATCATGTGATTTTTTTCATGGAATGAAAACTCTTTTGTGTTAAATTAGGACAGAAACCACAAAAACGGAAGTGTTTCGATTTTTCTGATGAGAAGTGTATTTCTATTCTATAATTGGTACGGTTAAATTAAATCCATATCATATATATTATAGAGTAATGATCGTTATGGTAAATTTATACGGGAACTAGAGAAAACGGCATATGAACGCAAGCTAGTTAAATATATGCAGACGTAAAGTCGTTTAAGATACTCGTGACGATATTGAACATATGGTTATTTGATAACTGAACATACGATTGGATGTTATTGGATTGAAATTCCTTCCTTATCGCTCGGTCGCGCGTATCCCAAGTAGCACATTAGCGATGAATTAGGTAGTCATTAGTCAGCTATGCTGTTTAACACGTTAACTGCCATGTCAGGCACCGGTGCTTGACAGACATAGCACCTGTTAAGGCCATGTCAGTCCCGGGTAACTGACGCCACAGTATATAATTTAGATGATCTCAGGGAGCTGTCCGGCACGTTTAGCTCGTTATTATCTATTAAAATTGACTGACAAGGCCCTGGAAAAACTATGTTCAACTTGGCCCAACGTTTTTATATTTAGAACTGGATGTTTTATTGGGAAAAATAAAATGCGACACAATGAAACTATAGAAACTTTTTATTGTTCGAAATAATCATATTTTGGGCTTATACAGCTTAGAAAATTATAAAAAAAATGCAATTTAGAGTAATGAAATGCAATAATCAGTCAGAGAGTCCAAGGAAAAGTTACATTGTTTTATGTTCCTCGTTGAAACAAGATAGGCAAAAATGTGGTTCATTAGGGCATTGTGGGCAATAAGACTTATTGCCCACAATGCCCTAATGAACCACATTTTTGCCTATCTTGTTTTTCTAGCATAATTTCTGTCTATTGTTTGAACACTTACTTTATAACACCGTGAACAATACTTTCTAGATTTTTTTACAGGTCCTTCTTGCTTTTTTAGCTCATGCTTTTGCCTCCTATTTCTTGTCAATGGCATGTCAGGATTACTGTTTTCTTTGCCCGACTCTGTTAGATATTTGCACAACTTTTTCCTATATTCTACTATCCCTATTTTAGACTTCGTGGTTTCTTTATAAATTATATAAGAATTGAGTAATGCAGTGTTCAACAACAGTTCAACACCAAGTTTTCTGTACCATTTTACACTTTTTCTCAAAGGTGTAGAGTATGCGATCATCTGATCAGATAGGTCTACAGAAGATTTTGCGTTGTTATAATCGACTACAATTTTTGGTTTTATTATTTCTTTGTCTCTTTTGTAAGTCCTTGTAAATCCAATAGAATGTTTCGTAGACAGTAAATAAACATCCCTTTTATCCTTCCATTTCATACATGTCATACCATCTTCATTTTCTTTAGCTCTAAACTCTCCTTTTTTTATCTTTCCGTTTATAACATCTTTAGGCAAATATTTTCTATTTTTACGTAAAGTGCCCACAAGATGCGTTTCTTTGTCCAACAATTTGCGTCCAAGATCAATACTGGTATACCAGTTATCGGTATATAATGTATGACCTTTTTGAAGACATCCTTCCATAAGTGACATCACAACATTGGTTGGGGTTGTAGTTTCGGTCTCACTTCTCTTTCCCGCATATATTTGAATTCTGTTAGTATAGCCTGGATTAGTACATAATTTAAAAACTTTAATTCCATATTTGTGCCTCTTCAATTTGATATATTGTCGGAATATAATGCGACCCCGAAATGGTACCAGAGACTCATCAATGCAGAGATTTTCTTGAGGATAGTAATATGTTTCAAAGTTGAGATTCAAAGTATTTACCAATTCACGTATTTTGAACAGACGGTCGCCATATCTTTGGTTATCGTTGTTAGAAAAATGTACCATTCGTAACAAAATTTCAAACCTGTTACGAGACATAATCGTACGCGGGAAAGATTGACAAATCAGGGGGTCTGTTGACCAATAATCAGCTAGCTTAGGCAATCTAACTATGCCCATATATAAAATCAAACCACAAAACCTTTTGATTTCGTCTTGGTTTGTATCAGACCAACTAAGCAGTCGCGATCCTCGTTTTATTTGATTTTTTGAACTAAGTTTAGTAATTGTCTGAGCAGCAAATCGGTTGGTTTCCATAGCTATATCATGAAACACACTATCCGGAACTAACAAAGAATAGAAATCCTCTGGTTTGGATTTTGCCATCGTATTTCTCAAACTATAAGGTTTCAAACCAGGGCACTCTGTGAAAGGTATAATTCTTCTTTGCTTACCCGCTGGTTCATACCATAAATCGGTCTCAAGCCTTGTGCTAACCTGCTGTTCTGGGTTTTCATCTTCGTCGCCACTTTCTATCACGTACCGCCTCTTTCTGTTTTCTCGCCTATGCAAAATTACTTCTGTATCGTCACATATTTCACTACAACATGGAATTTCTAACAGCGAGGAATCTCTTTGAGTCAGTTGTTTTTCTAGTTCGTCAATTGCTTGCAGATCTACCAACAATAATTCAAAATCACACGTAGTATCAATAATGGACATGATTACAATAGCTATCGTCACACAAAATCTCCAAAAACACAAAAAATCTAGAGCAATGGATGCGTGCACTTCCGCAGATAATTCGAAGCGACTAAATAAACACTCTAGGTACATCGTATGGCACGCGCCGGACGGGTTGCAACCTGCAATGAACTACGACACGCGTAGGTACTTTTGTTCAAACGGCCGAGCGCTGCACCGAGTGATTTCCCGCGCAAATAAATTGGCGGCCGGCGGACGGTGCCTGACAAAATACCTGACATGGCCCAATAGCTATGTTTTGTTTCGTTTGGGCCTCGTCAGGCACATATGCCAGACATTTTATTTTTTTGCTTTATTTTACATTATAATCACCGGAAACAAATTAAAATAGTCATATAATGTGATTTACTTGAATATACAACCAAAAAACAAAAATAAAAAAAAAAACGTCATCAAAATTTTACTATGGCAGTTAACGTGTTAATAGTATATAATGTCTGTGTGTGTCTATCTGTGTGTGTCTGTGTGTGTGTGATGGTGTGCGTATAATTATGTGTTTCATTTTGTGTGTTACAATAGTGCCTAAGTATCTGAGTAATTTAGTGTCTATCCAATTTGTTACAATTCTCGTAGGAGTGTAAAAAAAAAATTGATAATTCTCTACATTTTTTTTACACTCGTGAATAAGTCTATTATGTATATAATATATATTTTAGCGGCAATCTGTATAATCCAGTATTCTATAGAATACCTAGGCAATGTATAGAGTACCTAAAACATTCAGGTTATGTATGAAATATTATTCATTTTATACTTAGCCTAGGTATTCAATACACTACCGAATACGCAGCCTGCAGTAACGCTACGTTCACACTACGATGTAAATTTCTTAGCCGGATCTGATTTTTAAAGGATACGGTTTAGTCACAATACAATATATATGAATGAGTTCACACGTGCGGAATGGGCAAAACCTATCATATCACCTAACCAATAATTAATGGCAACACAATCATTTTCATTCCGCCTCGAACGTCTTTGGCAAGTGGACGTGTGTCTGTTGTTTTAGTGGCTTCTAATTGTAAATTCTGTGATTGGTTCATTTTGTGATTTTGAATTCCTTGTCGCTCCTCTGGCACCTCAATCTGTCATTTACGCCCACTGGGCGTAACTAGAGAGGGATACATATACTTCTGTCACTAACAATTAAATTGTGTTTTTGAAACCAATGCGATTGGTTGGGATTTGAACCTGCGTCGTTTGAAGAGAAGGTGAATAGATACCGTGCGCCGGACCTCCGCGCCACGGCGTAAGTAGCAGCGAGTTTCGAATTTGCGGGCCGCTACGAGCGGCTGACGTCATCGGTGTGCCACTGAGTTGCTACGAGCTACGCGCTACGGACCAACAAGCTACGAACATTATATCGACTACGAGCGCGGCCTACGAAACGCGTTAACTATGTCAAGTGTTCAACGTACTCCACCAAAGTATCAGCGCGTCAATCTGAGTGAAACACAATCAGAACCGGACATTACCTCTGCGGTTAGTGAATATGTAACCAGCAGGAGCAAACGTCCTAGACCCGGAAATTCACCACCGAGTGGGGACGGTGTTTTCCAACAAATAAACCAAGACACTAGTCTCTCTACAAAACTGGAAGAACAAACCTCTCTAATGTCTAAATTGGTGGCAGATATACAAGAGATTAAATCGCAAAATGTTAAGATACAGGAGTCGAATGCCAAAATCTGCAAGACAAATACAGAGATTGAGCGATCTATGTCCTTTATGAATAAAAGCTTTGAAGAATTAAGAAAGGAAGTTGAGGAACTTAAGAAGGAAAGACAGGAGCAACGTTCCTACATAGAATCCCTAGAAAAAAAGATTGCCGATCTCCAAATAAAATCCCGCTCAGCCGGAATGGAAATTCGTAACGTTCCACTGACAGACAGCGAGAATACAAGTGGCCTTATCCAAACCGTGTGCAGCATAGGTAAGCTTGTTGGTGTCCCTATCAGTGAACCTGAACTTAGAGATATATACCGCTTACCTGGGAAATCCACCCCGGCTACCACTACACGCCCAATTATAGCGGAATTTATGTCAGTGCAAACCAAAAAGAAGTTAATATCTGCTGTCCGGGCATTCAATAAAAACATAGAAAGTAAAGATAATAAATTGAACACTGAGCAAATTGGCATTCCCGGCAAAAGGCAACCAGTATATGTCGCTGAACAATTACCAGCCAGCTCCAAAAAGCTTTTCTACATGACACGTGATTTCGCCAAGAAAAATCACTATACTTTCTGCTGGACTAACAACGGGAACATTTTTCTTCGTAAAAAAGTCGGTGACAAACAGCTACTTATTAATTCCGAAAAATGTCTCCAGGACCTTGGTATGCAGATTATATGACTTCCTCTGTTATTTATGTTCACATCTCCTGCTTATATCCTAATTTTAACTAAACTCCGTCTTCAAATCTTAGTACTAGACTTAACACACATTTTATTAATATACATACCCGCACACACACAAACACAAAACAATAAACATAATCTCACCCCAAACTAAATTGAAATACCAACCTTAAGCTTACTTATTAAAACCAACACAATCACATACACACAAACAGACATAAATGTTGCCATTCGTCGAATTGCAGCAATATTTAGCTTCCCTGTGCTCATATATAGTTATCACTTAAAGTATAAATGGATACTATAATAAATATTAATGAAGATTTGGACATTTTTAGGCTGGATAGCTCTTTTTCTTGTAATCCACAAGACTGTACGAGTTATATTAATGTTTCCGAGCGTAATATTAAATTATTACACATTAACATACGCAGTGTAAAGAAAAATTTTGATAACCTGCAAGCATTGATCTGTTCCACTAAAATTAGCTTTGACATTATTGTGCTAACTGAGTGCTGGCTGAGCAAAGTAAACGCCCCACCAATACTTAATGGCTTTCTGTCACACTCAACTAAACTTACATCAAATCAAAATGAAGGTGTAATAATTTACACTAAAACGGGATTAAATAGCTCAGTTTGGGAACCAAGCATTATAAACGCTAACTCCCTTGTATGTCAACTAGACTCTAAGTTTGCTTTTGTAGCTATTTACCGCTCTCCGTCTCACAACAGTATAGACCGAATAGAGAATTTCTTCTCCAGCTTAAATAATGTCTTGAGTGAACTTTCTCCTTTCCCAAATATAGCACTTATCGGGGATTTAAATATCGACATAAAACCGGGTAACAAAAGCCCTCACAGTTTTGAATATCTCATCCAAAATGCTTCCCATGGTCTGCTACCTACCCACCTAATACCCACAAGACAAGAAAACTGTCTTGATCATATTTTATTAAAGTCCAAGTTACCTTCCACTACATTAATACTAGAATCATACATCACTGACCATAAACCAATTATACTTACTTTAACGAACGCGAATCCAACTCGAAAGCAAAAACACACTATCTCTCGTCCTAATCTAGATGCCATTAAATCTGAACTAGAAAACATAAATTTTTCTGACATTTATAAAATTAATGATTCAAATGCAGCCTTGAATAAGTTTGTATCAATTGTAACTACCGTAATAACTAAACACACTACCAACATTACAGTTCCAAAGAAACATAGAATTATAAAACCCTGGATTACACCAGGCTTGTTAAAATGTATTAAAAATAGGGATAGGCTGCATATGAAATCAAAAAAATCACCAAATAATATAATTTTAAAACTAACATATACACGCTATAGAAACTTCTGTAATGATTTACTCCGGAAACTTAAAATAGCTTTTGATAAAAGTGAACTAGAAAAATAAAAAAATAATACCAAAGCACTTTGGAAAACTATACAAAAAATCACTAATACTCGTAAAGTACGCACCAGTCCCGATGAATTGTTAAAACTAGGCGATAATCCTCACTCTTCTGTGAACCAAGTTTGTTCCTTCTTTAGTAATATTGGCAAAAATTTAGCGGAAAATATATTAAAATCCCACGTTCCTACTAATAGTCTCCCTGACAATGATCGATCCGAAAAGTCCGATTTTTCACCTCCAGCTAGCTCCCTCGTTTTACTTGACACAGATGAAGGAGAGGTGGAAACAATCATCTTGCAACTACGTAATGATTGCGCTGTAGGTTGGGATGGAATATCATCTACATTGCTGAAAATTTGTCGCCACATACTAGTGCCACCAATCACCTATATCTGCAATCTTTGCTTACAATCAGGCACGTTTCCTGTCGGACTTAAAAAAGCTATAGTCCATCCAATATATAAGAGCGGGAACAGAACCTGTATCAACAATTACAGACCAATTTCCATCCTGCCTTCGCTTTCAAAAATTATTGAAAAGATCCTTAACAAACAACTTAGAGGTTTCTTAAACAAACATAGCATTATTGCCGAGAACCAGTATGGCTTCAAGCCTGGAGTTTCGACGGAAGATGGTGTACTGGATCTCACACAATTTGTAGCAGGTAAACTTGATAGTGGGGCTAAGTGCTTGGGTATATTTCTGGATCTGTCGAAAGCTTTTGACACAGTTTCTGTTCCCAAACTTACCTCAAAATTGGAGCTTCTGGGTATACGTGGCATAGCACTCGACATTTTCAAGGATTACCTCAGGAATCGTTCTCAGCAAGTTAAAATAGATGTGTATCTCAGTAATGAGGAAATTGTGACGTATGGTGTGCCCCAGGGAAGCATATTAGGTCCCACATTGTTCCAAATTTATGTCAATAACCTTTGCAGGATGGTGCTACCAAACTGCAAGATCTATGCATACGCTGACGATACTGCAATTGTCATCTATGGTTCTACCTGGGAAGAGGTTAAAACTAAAGCAGAAATGGCACTTAAGAGTATAATGAACTGGTTCCACAATAATCTATTAACATTGAACTTGGATAAATCTTGCTACATTCCTTTTGCAATCCGACGAAACACCAAGCCACCACATAGCTTTGTTGTAAATGCTCACTCCTGCCTGAACTCATCAACACCGTGTTCATGTCCTACACTAGTTAGAAGAGACTGTGTCAAGTATCTAGGTCTGCAAATAGATGACGGCCTACGGTGGGACAAACAGCTAGAAATGATAACTAGTAGGACAATGTGCCTGATATATGTTTTTAAATCCCTTAGAGAATCGGCTGACATAGATACACTAAAAATGGTTTATCTTGCACTGTGCCAGTCGATTTTCGGATATTGCATTACTGCTTGGGGTGGAGCTATTAAAACAAATTTCCTAAAGGCAGAGCGAGCTCAGAGAGCCGTACTAAAAGTTATGTACAAGAAACCGTACCTATATCCAACCAAACAAGTGTACGACGAATGTAAGGTTTTAACAGTTAGACAGCTTTTCATCTTGCAGTCTGTCCTAAGAACTCATAGAGTCATGCCCAGATCAAACCCAAATAAACGCACAAATGTCCCAACAGGTGTAACACATAGAACTACATTTGCCAAACGCCAATATTACGTCATAGGTCCTTATATATATAAGAAACTACACAAAACACTAAACATACTTGATTTAAACAGACATATGCTAAAACAAAAAATCACTCAATGGCTACTACAACAGGACTACCTCACAACGGAGAATCTGCTAGCATACATCTCGTAAAAATCAATCACAATATACACACATGCACACAGACACACACACACACACACACACACACACACGCACACGCACTCACACCAACACGATCATACACGAACCCTTACTCACATACACAACACACAGAGTTACCAACTTATTTCATGGAATAGAATAACTTAAGAAAATATGTAACATCGACACTGCTTCACTTGTATGTCAATTATTAACTGTACCCATATGGCTGAACCCTATCTCTTAAGATACAGGCTAGACCTAGTTTAAGAGATAGAGTCTATATAATTGTGCTTATAATGTGACAATTGTAAAATATATAATCTGCAATGTTTACAGTGCAATGTGTTCTCGTTTTATGAAATAAATATTTTTATTATTTATTATTTTATTATTATTATTATATTATAATCGTGTTGTCATTCATTCTTAGTTCGGGTTGCGGACTGATCGTCAGTCCGTAGGTGATACGGAGTAGAATATGTCCGCAACTAAGCCCGAAACTACGGACTTCGGGCTTAAAAAGTAGCCCAGATTCATTTACACGACAAAAAAAACCGTATATGGTTTAGTGGCAGTAGCATTTCAATACATGCGGTCATACGAGCGGTTTATTACCGGCCGGCTTTTAATAAATCAGATACGACAACCAGCGTCGTGGGCGCGGAATTTAAAAAAAAACTTAATTGATTATTACCTACATGTTAAAAAATTGAAATTTTTCATTGATTTTGCGATATGACACACCATTTTGGACATATAAGCAAATTAAAAAAAAAAAAAACTCAAAGTCAAGGGGTTGGCAGTGTCAGGGCGCATTTCTGCAAAAAACCGAGTTGGTGGCGCGCCATTCGGTTTTTTTTTTCAGTAAAGCAAAACCGAATATCGTGTGTACAGAGCATTCGGTTCTGTTGTATACGTACGGTAAAAATCAGAGACGACAAATCGTGTCTCCGTGTGAACGTAGCGTAACGTGACGAAAATATGTATATCGTAGCCATATTGTAGAATTAGTAGTTTCGTTAAATGTCAACATCAAACTTAAGCTCGATGACGGAACCCCACTGCGCGGTGCTTCTATTTCTGTCTGCAGGGTTTAAAGTCACTTTACATGAATGATGACGGGAGCTATATAAGTTCGCTCGCTCACTCTAGCTCCTGCCACCTCATTCGAACCTAACCTATCCATATCGGAGTGCCCCCATGTTACCTGTGTTCTAAGTTCCCAAATGAATTGGCTGAGTAAGTCATTAAACGATATCAAACCAATCAGTTTGCCTTGCTGTTCAATTAAATGCGGAGCATGTCACTTAGGCCGTTAATCAAACGGCTGATGAAGCTTGTTGGTTGCGACGTAAACTCGTTAATCGATGAATACAGGCCAAAATCTATTTATTATATACATTGCCGGTGGACAAGCAGGTAATCTATACATTGTATACATTACCTAGGTGAAGTCTAAAATCGACAATAATATTCATTATATCTCATACATTGCCTAGATGCCCCCAATATTTTATACATCACCTAGCGTTATAATCAAGATAGACACGCCTAGATATTGTATAGAATACCTGAATTATACAGATTGCCGGTACTATAAATACATGAAATATTAAATTATCATGGAATGTCGTTACGTCAGATTTATTAGATACTAGCACTTTGCCCGCGACTTCGTCTGCGTAGACTTTAGAGGTGGCTCGCAACTTCTTTGTCCTATATTCTCATTCCCGGGAATTCATTTTCATGATTCTTTATTCTGATAGTTTGTGAGTCTTTACTGTCTGTACTTTCAGCCCCGGAACGGCATCGACATGTTGCAGGTATTCTGGTACTTGTGAATCTTTAGTGCTCATAATTCCAGCCCAGAATAAACTTTGATATCTTTCTGTACTCCAAAAAAATAAAAATAGGATACTTCCAAACTCCATCCTTATAGTCAGCCATCACCAACTAGAGACCGAGAAACCAGCGCTCTTGTTTCTGACAGAGACGCAGATCGGATTTCCGTCTAACGTGTCGTATCTTACATACCCAGGGTTTACCCTGGAGCACCACTTCAGACCACGCGCGGGCGTATGTATGTACGCCCGGGACGACATCTGCTATCAGCGTCTCCGTAATCTTGAGAACTCCAGGTTCTCAACGCTGTGGGCTTTAGTGGACACCGACCTAGATAAAATTAACTACGCTTGTGTCTACCGTTCGCACGGCGGTGATCTGGAGACAACTGGGCTAATACAGCACCTCAGTGAGGCGCCGGATGCGGCTCAGCAGCGGTACCCTTCTGCCCAATTGGTGTTGCTGGGGGACTACAACGGCCACCATCAGGAGTGGCTTTTCCCATACCAGCACACAGACCATGTTGGACGAAAGGCGCGAAAGCTAGCGCTTGCGTTAAATCTCACTCAGCTGGTCCAGGGGGCAACGAGGGTGCCGGATGTTGATTCGCACACAGCCAATTGCTTGGACCTTCTGCTGACAACAGATCCAGACCGGTACTCGGTGTCGATTTCTTCTCCACTGGGTAGTTCCGACCACTGTCTGGTGATGTCTGTGTCCGTCTACTCCCCGCCCGATCCTAGCCCAAGAGGCATCCGGTATGGTGATACAGGTCAGCAAATTGGGATGGCATGCGATCATTTTTCGCATGTTACCCTTGGCAGCCTACTGGCTTTCCTTCAACTGATGCTTCGTCGTGCGCTGATGCCGTGACGGATGTGTTGCGGAAGGGAATGGAGTACTACATTACGTTCTCAGACGTAGCAATGTCTGGCGAAGCTCGCCCATGGTTTGGTGCTGAGTGCAATCGTACTAATGCGATAAAACATGTGGCGTACCTAGCATGGGTCGACGCCCGTGCGCGCAAACCAAATGACGTGATTCAGAAGAAGAGAGCCCTTAACAGGGCTGCCAAGTCCTGCAAGAAGGTATTGCGGAGGGCTCGGTTTGACCACATTAGCCGAATAGGGAACAAACTTGCCTTATACCCAGCAGGTAGTAGAGCTTTTTGGTCCCTGGCTAAGTCGGTCGAATCGAACTTCTGCCGCCCCTCACTACCACCATTGCTGAGACCCAATGGGTCGTGTTAGCGGAATCGTCGCATGTGAATCCTGGCGGCGCGAGCCTTTGCTTCTCCTGATGGATTCGAGTCGAGTATGACGAACATTCGCATTCATCAGAAGGACGTACGTAGGGTATTGCGTAAACTAGACGTGAATAAGGCTAGTGGCCCCGACGGGATACCGGTAATTGTTTTGAGGACTTGTGCGCCTGCGTTGTCTCCAATCTTGACACGCCTATTTCGCCATTCGTTTGAGACTGGAAAAGTACCGAATGCTTGGAAGTAAGCTAACGTGCAGCCCGTGCCCAAAAAGGATAGCCGAGCTGACCCTTCGAATAACAGACCCATCTCAGTAACGCCATACTCTGTAAGAGTATGGAACGCGTGCTGAATCGTAAGCTCCTAGCATACCTAGAAGCGAATGATATCCTTAGCGACCGACAATACGGGTTCCGCCGAAATCGGTCAACTGAGGATCTTCTAGCGTATGCCATTCACATCTGGAGTGAGGCCATAGAGAAGCACGGGGAGGCACTTGCGGTCTCCCTTGATATCTCGAAGGCCTTCGACAGGGTCTGGTACGATAGCCTAACTAGTAAGCTTCCTTCCTTCGGTCATTGTAGATTTCCTGAGGGATCGGTCTTTGGGTATGCAGACGACAGTACTGTTGCTGAGAGATACGTGACCGACGCACGAGCTGGTGGGTCGCAGATCCGGTCTCTCCGGGAGGCTATGGTTGAGCGCTTGAACTTGTCCTTGCAGGCTGTCTCTGAATGAGGCGATGCCAATCCGGTCAAGTCCAATGCTACTAAGACCCAAGCGTGTCTTTTTTCCGCTAAAAGGAGCCAATTCCACCCAGGTCCATCTTTTCGTGGTGTAACCGTGCCGATAACCGACCGACTTGAGCTTCTTGGTGTTACGTTAACATCTACCCTCAATTTTGGACCCTTTCATAGAGGCAAAGGCTCAAGTGGCTGCCAGAAAGTTGGGGGTCCTAGCAAAGGTGAGACGGTACTTCACGCCGGAACAGCTGCTCAAGCTCTTTCAAGCGCAAGTTCGATCGTGTATGGAGTACTGCTCTCATCTATGGGACGGATCTGCCAAATACCAGCTTGATGCCCTTGAGTCAATTGAGAAACGAGCCAAGAGGATCATCGGTAATGACAGGCTCGTCGAGTCGAAGCGCCAAAGTCTTGAGCATCGACGCCGAGTTGCTAGCCTGTCGGTTTTCAATCGCTTGCATTTTGGGGAGTGTGCGACGGAATTGCATGATTTAATTCCGCCAAGCCCGTTCCATCATCGGACCACAAGACGAACGGCGATGCGCCACCGGTACATGGTGAACATCCCACCGACACGCACTAAACGTTTTGGGAACACATTCATAGTGCGTACAGCTAAGGAGTTGAATTCCCTGCCGGAGTCTGTGTTTCCAGATCAGATAGCTACAACCTGGGAGTCTTTAAGACAAAAATGAATAGGTTGCTTCTAGGCAAACGTGCTCCATCTTTGACCGCATCATCGCTTACCATCAGGTGACATTGTGGTCAAACGAATGCCTATATATAGTAAAAAAAAATGCTAAGATAATTCGTTCAGGGCAGTAATGAATGTACTACAATATTGAGAAATACTTGGCTATCTTCACTTGACTTCAATTATTGAGTTCCGTCATCGAACAACAGAGGTTTTTTTTTTTCACTTTTTCTATCACCAGACATCGAACTAGACAGAAATATAACTTGATGTTTCATCATTAGCATTATTAAATAGAATAGACTAGACAAAGATAGAGAAACCTTACTCTATCTTGTATCTTAATCCTAAACTATGTTCCAACTATACGTACTGGTTTAATTTAATTATTTCCTTTATTTATTGATTTTTAGATATCGTTAACATGTATATTTATATATCTATATTATGTAGATAATATAATAAAGACATAATAAAAGAGTAGAGAACGTGATTTCTGTACATTAATGCATTCTACGAGCACATGTGTGCGTACCCTAAATTAATCATGCTTCTGTGTTTCGTTCTCGAGATTAGATATACACTTGTAGTCACACATACAATGTCACCACTAATGCACTCAGTTCAAAGATAAAAAAAAAATCGTTTGACAGTTGTCTATATGTTTCCCGCGTTCTGTTCAATCCGTCATTCACATTTCAGTGCCCCGCCACTTTGTATCTTTAATTTGCGTTCTAGTTTTTATCAACAGTTTTAGTGTTTTTGACCAAAAATGCATAACGGGAAGCATAATAACAAGGATTCATATATTTATATAAGAAGAAAAATAAAGAAGTTAGAAAGAAAACTGCTAAAAGGACGCCGTAGATATTCATCATCCTCAGACTGTGAAACAGTGTTTTCGATACCTCAAGGTAATATAATGCTTACGTTTTATTTCCGACAATGTTATTATTACATGCGGATTAATGTTGCAACGTACGAGTTACAACTTGTCCCTATTCAAACTCGGGTTAATGATGCAACGTGTTGAGTTCATCTACCCGCTGTGTACCTTCATGTGTTTTATCACATTGCTTTTACCTGTTCAGGTAATTTAACCAAGTAAATGGCATTTTGTTCATTACTAAACTCGGGTTCACGATGTAATGCCTATGAGTTCATCTTACCCGCTGTGCTCGTTCACAAAACGACGTAACTAAGTTACCTGTTGAGGTACCTGCTTATTTACCCATAACCATGTGTATCTATTGATTCACCTAAAATAAATTTCTGATACTTTCGTATCATATTACACGATAGAAAAAGTTATTTTTTCTTTCTTACGGAAATTGTACAGCGATTCATGTATTCCGATTTCAGAAAATACAATTATGGAATCGGAGAATAATGAATACCTGCCGGTGGATATAGAAGAGCTGCTACCAGCAAATAATGCTTCTTGCTTAGAATCACTGCAGATTCCCGTACCTGAACCAGAGCCAGAGCTTGCTCCCCAGGTTAATCCTGAAAAGGCTGGTGTTATTGAAAAGGAGGATCAGCATCAGGAACTAGACGAAAGTGTGATGGAAATATTGGGAACTGACCCATCAACCACTAAATCATTTGGTAAAGACATCCAGAAGGACATAGCCATACGCTATAAATTTATAGCCACGTCTGGTTTGACAAAAGAACTCCGCAAAGAGCGTTTAGAATCTCATTTTCCTCCAGCTAGCTGTAAGTTGATAGATGCACCATCCCTTTACCCTGAGATTAAGGCAGCTGTCACTGACGTCATAGTGAAGCAAGATAAAGCTATACATGCAAAACAAAAACAAATATGTAGCGCTATTGCATGCTTAAGGGAAGGTATTACTATTCTTTTGTCTTAAGAAACCATAGATCCAAATCTATTCAAGTTACTTGTAGACACGGCGTATTCTGTGTGACTGTCAACATTGTATTACTATACGTAATTTTATCTTGGCAGTGCTGAAAAAAGATTTAAAAGACCAGGTGCAGCTGACCAAAATTGATAGCTTACTCTTTCCACAAGAGCTTACTGAGGCATTGAAAATGGCTAAAGCTATAAATAAGTTAGGATCTGAACTGAAGTCTGTTCCTCCACCAAAGTTTATACCAAACAAGTCGAAGCCTCCATCCACAAGGAACTTAAACCGTACCGCGACCGACGTCGGGGCCTCGGAAAATGAAGGAGTCTGCGTCCTCGGCGAGGCAACAGCACATACCATCATCCAGAGGGTCAAGTCCAAACAACGGCCGCAGCCGTCAGTAGACACTACGGTAAAATATGTCAGCAGACTTTGTCATTTTTATGTTCAATGGTTATAAATAACATCAAACCAAACTGTATTATCGTGGATTAAGGATTATGAAATACCTTTTACCCAAACTCCCTTTCAAACTAATTTACCACTATCTAAGAAATATTCACATACTGAAGAATGTGATTTTAAACAGGCTTTACATAATTTATTGGCTATAGCAAAATGCCAACCTTTTAACGGCCAATTCCTATCTAATATATTCTTGGTACCTAAACCAAACGGTGAAACGTGCCTAATACTAAATTTAAAACAATTGAATGTTTTTATTAATACAAACCATTATAAGTTTGAAGACCTTCAGACAACTTAACCTTATTTCAAAAGACTGTTTTATGTCAACAATAGACCTTAAAAATGCATATTTTTTTAGTTAATATCACGACAATTCTAAAAAGTACTTACGATTTCAATGGAAAGATAACTTATTTGAATTTAATGTTCTACCGTTTGGTCTCAATACCGCGCCTTACGTTTTTACAAAACTTATGAAACCTGTAGTTAAATTGTTGAGTTGTACTGGTAATTTGTCGACAATATATCTTGACGATCTATGTTTGGTATCACATTGCTATAGTGATTGTGTCAATAATGTTGAATTTGCAAAGTCATTTCTTTCTTCCTTGGGCTTCATAATTAATGAATCTAAAAGTTGTTTGGTCTCTAGTAATTCATGTAGATATTTAGGATTTATCATTGAACCTAAAACAATGGAAATTAGTTTACCTTCTGAAAAACGTGAGAAGATAAAGAAGGAATAAAATTTAAAAACCTAAAATGGTGTAAAATTAGGGATTTTGCTCGCTTAGTTGGGCTTTTAACATCTGCTTGCCCTGCCATCGAAAATGGTTGGCTGTACACTAAGCAGTTTGAGAGATATAAATTCTTAAGTCTTGTAGGCAATGATAATAACTATGAGAAGTTTATGACCATTCCTTCTACCCTAAATCCAGATTTTGATTGGTGGATAAGTTCTATTGACAAATCTGTTTGCAAAATAAAATTTGAAAGCTATAATTTTGAAATACAGCCTGACGCCTCAACTACGGGGTGGGGTGCAGCTTGTGAGGGAAAAACAACAAGTGGTAGTTGGAGCCAAGAGGAAAGAAATCAACACATTAATGATCTAGAATTAATGGCTGCTTTCATTGGTCTGAAAATTTTTGCAAAAAATTTTTTTGGTTGTCAAATAATTTTGCGAATTGACAATACGACAGCGATTTCGTATATACTCGTATGGGAAGCGTGCAATTTCCCATTTAACCAATCTTACCAAGAGTATTTGGCAGTGATGTAAAGCTCGCAACCTTTTCGTTACTGCTTTATATATCCCATCAATGGAGAATAATATTGCCGATGCTGAATCGAGGCGCGTTCACCCTGACGTTGAATGAGAATTATCAGACTTCGCTTTTCAAAACATTGTAGTCAACTCTTTCGGTCAACCTGATAATATGTTTGCTAGCCGTATAAATAAAAAATGTGCTGAATACATTTCATGGCACCGAGATCCTGACGCATATAATATTAACGCTTTTTCCCATTCGCAATAATTTTCAAAATATTGAGAAAGATGTGACAAGGCAAGAGGAATACTTGCTGTCCCGGCCTAGCCATCCCTGCCATGCAACCGTTAAATACACCAGCCGATTACCCTGGTTGCAGGAATATTGTGCGGGAATCTCTACTGAGAAGAAGTGTGCCTCCTGCATCGATCCACATAACGTTAGCATCCCTATCGGAAAATTCCATCAAACAATATTATACTTGTTTGAAAAAGTGGTATTTTTTTTTTGTTAAAAAAAACAACTGATGTTTTCGAGGCCTCCATACCAAAAATTATTTATTTTTTCACTGAATTATTTGAATCCGGTGCTCAATATAGTTCGCTAAACGGTTGCAGATTGTCTTTAATTTTAGGTAATCAAATCAGTAAAGATGATCGGATACAAAGATTATTTAAAGGGATATCTAGACTTCGCCCATCTTTACCTAAATACGACTCGATCTGGGATACTTCAATGGTTATAGAAACATTGGCTAGCAGGGTACGCCACAATCAATTATTATTAGAAAAAATTTCAAGAAAACTAGTAACCTTAGTTGCACTTGTTGCAGTCCATCGGGTTCAAACCCTCTCTAAAATTAAAGTTGAGAATATTCACACTTCACCTAATGAGATTTATAAACCTGTGATTATATCTATTATTATTTAAAAGGTAACTTAGACTTAGGCTGATAAGTCGTTTAAATAGTCGCGTGCATAGGCTTAACTGCCTGAATTTTTTTTCTCGTAACCATTGGTTCTCATGAAGTTTAGTTGATCTCTGGCAAATTCATGTACGAAACTGTGAGAATTCACAATGACACCGGAACAAAACGCCGGAGCCCAAATTTAATTCCAGCTGCTATAACAATTTGTTGGATATGTTTGACTTTCAGCCAAGAGCCTTTGTAAAATTTAATTGAAATTAAATATGTAAATAAAAATCATAAAACTAAATTGGATGATGTGTACCTTTTCTTCCATGGCCGTTTTCATGTAAATATTTTCCTTATTTTACATACAGATTTGTCAATATTTTTCATATTGATGGTTGCTGCTTGGTCGGTGGGTTCCCCGTACACAGAAGAAATGAATTAATGCTGAAGCAACGGGACGACACAAGCTACCTTCTAAAACAAACTAACCACCTTCTTAATTTTGATGTGTGTCGCAAACGATAATTAACACTATTCGTAAAATTTTGCGCATTTGAGTGGACTTCTTCTTCTTCGTCGTTTCCTCGCTACTGAGGATCGCGACCACATACGTCGCGTCTCCAAGCCATTCGGTCTTCTGCAGTGTGGATCGCTCTGTAAAGCTACCTCCAACAGCCTTCTTTATGGCGTTGAACCATAAAGAAGACCATATGTTTGCATATTTGAACTTAAATGTGTTGATATTATGTTGCGCTAAATGTATGGTGCTTTTCTTCAAACTACGAAGATAATAAACTACTTTATTTATTTCGAACTAGGAACGTACCTAAATAATAACGATATTAGGTTTTTAGAACACAGACAGCCGATTAAGCAAGCTAATTCAAATGTTTTTGCGACTCCTCTATCATGGGACATCGCCACCTGCTCGCGGCTGGTATGACATGATCCCTGGTTACGGGTCTGTATAGCATCTTTTTTTTTCTTTTCGAGTGATGGTTTACTCTTTAAATTGTTTTGGCCCAGTAGGTGTCTACGTTAATTGCAACATCGGAGGCATTCATTAAATCCTCCAAAGTATAGGTGTTATCGAGCCACTTTAGCTAAGCAAATGTAAGCACACACCTGTTGACTAATATTGTAATCTTAACACTGCGAAAATAAGATCAAATGCATCCATGCATTGATCATGAGACACATTGCGTTGATCATGAGACACTTTTGTTGAAACTTGAGCACTATGGGATCGGAAATACAGCCCTTGAGTTACTTAGGTCAAACTTGATGGACAGACAGGTTAAAGTTTAGGTAAACGGTGTAAACTCACTAGGGTCTGAAATGACAATGGGAGTTCCTCAAGGCTCAATATTGGGTCCATTCCTCTTTCTAGTTTATATAAATGATTTGCCCCAACTACTTCAAAATCACCAAAAGATGGTGTTATTTGCGGATGACACATCATTGATATTTAAAATAGAGCGACGGTCACGAAATCTTGACGTCGTCAATAACTCTATTCTTCAAGTCCAAAATTGGTTTACGGCAAACAACTTGGTATTAAATGAAAAAAAAAACCAAATGTATTAAATTTACTTTGCCAAATGTTAAAAGTAGCGAATGTGACATCATATTGAATGGAGAAAAACTGGAGTTTATTAAACAGACAGTTTCCTTGGACGAGAAATTACAATGTGGGCCTCATATAACATCTCTAGCGGGGCGGCTAAGCTCAGCTGCTTATGCTGTTAGGAAGATTAGACAGTTAACAGACGTAGAAACCACACGTTTGGTCTATTTTAGCTACTTTCACAGCATTATGTCATACGGTATTTTGTTGTGGGGTCGGGCTGCTGACATTGAATCCATATTTATTTTACGAAAGAGAGCTGTCAGAGCCCTTTATAATCTGTGTCGCCGCGATTCTCTTCGGGAACTTTTTAAAAGATTAATATTATGACAGTCCCTTGGCAATTCATATATGAAAATATTATGTATGTTCGGAAAAATCGCCATCTTTTTAGTAAAATTAGTGATAGACATAATTTTAATACTAGAAATAAAGATAAATTAGATCAACCATTCTATAGATAAGCTAAAGTACACACATCTTTCATGGGTTACAGTGTTAAATGTTACAATAAAATACCTTGTGACATGTTAGAACTAAATGAAAGACAATTTAAAACGTATATCAAAAGCACACTTTGTAAACAAGCTTACTACAAATTAGAAGATTACATTCAGGATAAGAATGCTTGGAAGCATGCTGGTCCTGCTCTATAGGACAATTAATGTTGTGGACAAAATCAGACTGGTTGCTTTATGTATTAACTTTATAGATGTTCTGTTTCCTTTTGGGTTTGTATTTTTCTGCTAACTCACACATTGTTAATTAGTGATTCCAATATTTGTAAATGTGTGAGTATCATGTACTTATTTAGAAATTAATAAGTCTACCTCTGCATACCCTAGGTGCATGGTCCTCACATATAACTAAATTTTTGTACACCAAATATTGTAAAAGATTTATATGAAAAGAGTAACTATGGAGATTCTTGACCGTTCTTCTCCATAAGAATCTACCTTTCCGAATGGACAGTAGAATCACTTCAGTATTTTATATTTTTTGTAATGTGAATGACGTTCAAAAGTGCCGTTTAATGGCCTCGTTGGAATAAACGTTTTGACTTTGACATTGACTTTGACCATGAAATATGAAATTGAGCTATGAAAGGAAAAGTTCTGAGTTTGTTTTACATATTTTTATTAAAAAGAGGATTATGTTCATTCATAAAGATATTTTTGTAAGGTATTAAAAGAATCACTTTTTTAAGATGTTTTAAATGTACCACTAAAAATTTTGTTTTGGTGTAATCTCATGCTGTCGAAAGTACTATTTGGGTCAATAGATGGCATTGCTGGTATCTATATTACGTAGAACTTGATTGCATCTACATTGCCACAAATTCCTACCAAGTTTATGTATAAAAGTTATCTACTTTGGTTTTGTATTTTTTATCGTGATGCGAACAAAAAAGAAGACAGAAAAACAGAAAATAGGTTCTGTAAATTATTCTACTAATCTGAAATTTCAGTACTTCGGCACATCCAGTTCCACACATTTTTAAACATACAGACAAACGAAGTTGCGGCCAGCAAAAATATTATAGAGCAGGGACATAAAAAAGTAAAAAATAATTCAACTATAATCTAAAAAGAGTTGTGTAAAGTAGGGTTTGAACTTAGACCGAATCATTTGGAAGACAGTCAATGTACCGCCACTAAAATGGCCACTTTAGCACAATAAGAAAGCACATCACGCTACCCGTCACTGTCAAATTTTCCCAATCAACCTTGAACTTAATGCGTCAGCGATGAAGATGAAAAATAAATTTGACAGATTGCTGTGTAATTAATATTACGATTCTAATATGAGTCTGCTAAAGTGACCTTTTTAGACCCGCTGGTCTATGAATACCGCTGACGTTTGGTTTAAATAGCCGATGTTATAATATTTTATGGTTTTGGACTGCTAAGCTCCTCGAAGATATAGCGTATTAGCGTTAACAGACAGACAAAAAAATGCTCTTTATGTGTTTTATAGCTTTTTTATCGCCCCCTACTCTATTTATAGTATTTTTGTTTAATCAAATCAATCAAATCAAATCGTATATTTCAAATAAACCATTTACAGGCACTTTTGAATTGTCAAGGTCGGTCAGTCCAACAAGATGAAGCTATTTGCACGTTCCAAAGCGTAGATCTCTATGGAGAAGAACGCGCAAGAAACTCCACGGACACTCTTTTAAAAAATAATAAATTATTACAAGTTTTTGTTTACATCAAGTTGAAATTATACAAACATGTGAGAACGATGTAAAAGACGAGCAGGATAAAAGCGCAATATTTTACGTTAGTTGAAATGCGATCTTTTTCTACGATTTCTTAGAGTCAATATTGGAATAGCCGCGAGCACGTCACACTTCATTCAAAAACGTCTGGGTACCTGTTTATGACCGACCCTTACGAGAATGAAGATACAAGAAAAACAAAAGTGTTTTGGAAGTTTTTAGAAAATAGCCTGCTATCTTGGGACGACGATTTGGAAAACGGGGGATTCAAGCTTTGGCCACGCTAGCAAACGCACGTCGGTTTTAGGTTAACGGGAGTTAGGGTTGGTTAGGTCGGAGGCGATGTCTCTGTATAGGCTAAGGGAATCATTGAAAGCCAAATGGCGAGTTATTAATAATAATAATAATAATTTATTTCCAAAAACTTAGTACTACTTTACAATGGCAATGTGGCAACAATTTCGATTTAGGCAGCGAGATAAGCGTCTGTAGCCGAACTAGGCTAAGCCTGTATTTCGGCTATCAGCACCATTCCCCTCGACTATTTATAACAAATATAGGTGCCCAGCAACAGAGGTTTATATAATTAAATCAGTACTACATAATAATAGGTGACATGTACTCTTTAGACAAGCTATTTGGAAAAAGGTTAGTGGATAATTAATCTAGTCTAATTTTTAAATGGAAATAGTGTGTGTGTGACGTATGAGTTGAGTGTATGTAGGTGTATGTGTGAGAATGAATGTGCAGTGAGTGTATGGGTGTACTACGTGTGCGTGAGTGTTTGTGTTGTAGGTGAGTTATTGTCGAGAGTTTATCTTTGTTTTCTGTGCTCCATATTCTTAGAGTGTTTAGAATAAAAGTTGTTCCGTCTCCTCGTAGCTTAAACTCCGTAAATATTGGCATACTTTTAAATTGCATTGTTTTTTGGTCAAGTTGCATATAAATATTATTTTGTTTATCTTACTATAAAGGTGAGGGCCAAGAAAACTTACAAATCTTTTACCAAAGGTTGTTTTGAATGTGGCTAAGTTTTTTCGTACACGATGATTACGACGTCTCTGTAATAACATTGGTTTGTAGGGCTGTTTTCCGTGTTCTAGCATAATAATTTTAAGTATAAATAACTGTCTTACTGTCAAAACTTCGCACAATTGGAACAATGTTATCGTAGGAAAACGCATTGGTTTAAACGTGCTAACGTTAAGTATAGCTCTCTGGGCTACCTCAACTGCCTTTAGCGAGGTTTTGCATATTTCTCGCCAGGATGAGATGCAATAGGTCAGAAGCGACTGACAGAGGGTCTGATATATTCGCTTCAGCAGTGCTTGGTCCGCGACATGACGTAAGTTTTTAAATACATAAATTAATTTTCTTACTCTATTACAAAGGTTTTTGACGTGTTCTTTAAAGTTAAGGTTATTGTCTAAGGTAATACCAAGGTACTTTAGAGTATTAACGCGTTCTAGAGGTAAACATGTGCAGCCGTTCGCGGCTTTGCACTCATGGGAAACAGTTCGTAGGTTGTCACGAATACCCACCGCCTGCCTAATACTGAAGCAAATATACTTAGTTTTGTCTACGTTTAATGTAAGTATATTTTTCTGCAGCCATCCCTTAGTCACATCGAAGCCATTTTGAGCGATAGTGAAAACTTCCTCCCAGCTATTACCCGCAAAGACCAAAGCGGTGTCATCCGCGAAAGAGATAATTTCACCTTTGGCAAGTTTGAGACATGTGAGCTCATTTATGTACACGAGGAATAAGGTAGGCGCTTTTCTAATGCATTTTGTAAGCATTTTGTTAGGTAATTTAGACTAATATTTGGGTTTTCTGTTTGATAAATGGGATCAAAGTTAATAAGTAAAATGTCATGTGCTAGTGCTTTATCGTTAATTATGGCCTTTGTTGTAGTTGCATGTTGCCGTGGTTTTTTTTAAATTTAAACAAAATAAGAAGGGATGGTGGTCTGTTAGTGTTCCATTAGGGACTATGGTGATGGACGAGACTTTAGTTTTTATAAGGACATGGTCAATGCATGTATGGCGAGCGTTGCGTTTTATTAAAGTGTGCGCTGGCAAAAGACCGTGCGAAGCCGTTAAGGTTAGATAGCGTTCCCCTTCAGATTTAATTTTAGTCGAGTTTATAGCTAAATTCATGTCGCCTATAACAACGATGTGCTTGAAAGAAGACACAGATTGTAACGTTTCATCCAGCGACAAGAGGAACGGCTCCAATTTAGTGTAGGAGGGCGATCTGTATAGAGCCACTATAGCGACTTGGTTTCCAACGGTGGCTAGTAGGCAATTACTTTCATAGAATTCAGGTTCAATTATACTTAGGTTTATGTTTTCTTTGTAGTAGATAACTACTCCGTCATTTTATATTGGGTTTTTATTTGTTGTTACATGAGAGTAGCCAGATAGGTGAGGGATTACCGTCTCACTTTTTAGCCAACACTCTGTTAAAATTAGTATATCGCATTTAAGTTTAAATCTTTGGAGTAAAACCTCCAAGCTGGACAAATTTCGGTTTATGCTACGAATATTTTGTGTCAATATAATAAGGTTATCCGTGGTAGAAGTAATAATATTTTGACAATCCTCTAGGTCCGCGGTTTGTGAGTGAGATACAGATAACTGGTCAATATTTTCAGATAAATTAGTTACGTCGGCGAATGATTAACAAGAGAGTAGGTATAGACAAGAGTTGTGGTCCAGGTAGGTATGCCGATTATGGAAAGAGTTTGTATGTTAGTAGTAAAACAGTGTAAATGGGTATGGTTTAGGTGTAGAGTGTTAGAGATTATAGTTTGATGAGTGAGCGAGTTGTGTAATCGAAGTATGTTTGAAAACCATTTACTGTCCAGCAGAAAGAGTACCCATGACTTTTCTGGAATTGACGGGCCAAATAAAACAGTCTCTAGGTTTTATGAGTGAGTGCCTCTGATATGTATATCGGTTTTTGACTATAACTTGGGTTTACTTGGATCATATTTAACTTGTTGCCTTTTTGTTTCATTTTGTTGAAAGTTTTTACAGATATCAGGACCTGTTCTTTCAAAAACACAGTGGTAAAATCAACTACGATGGGTTCTGAAGAATCTTTTGCTTTTAACCTGTATATGTCTTTTATATTACTGGTGTCAATGTCTACATTTAATATTTCTCCTAATTTAGAAATCTCACTCACAAGAGTCTCCTTTGGTTCTCCATTTTATTTAGGTATGTTTCGAATTTCTATCCCAGACCCGCGAGTTTTCCGTTCCAAAGTTTCCAGTTTATCCTCCAGTTCTTTAATCATTAATTTGTCTGACTGTCTTTCTTTCTCAAGATAAGCTATTTTCGATAAAAACTCGTCATATTTATGAGACATTAGGTCTATACTTGCTTGCAAGTCTTGAAAACGTTTTTCTTGTTCATTGGAGAAAGAAGAGAACATTTTTGTGATCATTGCTAATATATCGGAATTTTCCCCGTCGTATTTCCGCTTTTTTCTTTCCGTTATGTTTGCCATTAGGGAATGAAGGTCAGGTTCTGACTCGCAGTGTGGTAGGGATGACGCAATTTGTACCTTTGTAGACGTAGACTTTTTCGCATTTCGAGAGCTCTCCGTTTCGGTTAACAGGATGGGTGTAGCTGGTGGACTGTGATTTAATGGCATGCTTCCTATTTGTAGTAATAGGACAACAATGTTAGGCAAGAGTATAACCCTTTCTGTGTGCAATGTGAAGACTGACGTTAATTTCGTATCCAATATGACACTCTTTTATATTGTTATTCAAATATAACTTAGACAGCGATAATGTTCAGGGTATTCACTGCAATGATCTTTTAGTACTAGGCGCCCAAAAAATGCTGCTGGCGATGGTTTTTCCCAGTTTAGCACACAGATTGGGTCACTGTCACCCTAAGAAAAGATTGCGAACGGAGCGCGCGCGCCGATGCGAAGTCCTGAGATATCGAGTACTAGGAGCGCCGACAGTGGCGGAGTGTTCGGTACGTTGCTAGCAACACGGAGCGTCGCGAGTGCAATTATGACTGCTGTATTGTTCCCGATTGTGCTGCGAAACTTTTATTTTAAAGAGAGTCGATAGTAAAAGTATTGTGCACGTTAATAAATCGCACACTAATAAAGGCCCTCAACGAGTCAATGTGCGTGAGTTCGCGAGAAGAACGTCGTAAGCGCCGTGGAATGCGCGTCACTTACGCATTTCACTCAATCAGATGGTAATCAACACTGTCACCACTTAATGTCGGTAATTTGAAATTACTTGCCAAATGTTTTTAGTCACTTAATTGTTGTTTATAGTACAAAACACACAATTCAATACTAATACACTTATATTAGCCTTAATGGTTTGAGTTCGTAACGAAATAAAGTCACTGTAGTCACTTTTTGCCAGGATAATAATTTTTTTATACGGACCAAATGAACATAGGTGTTGCGCGCACAATATATTGAGGTGACAGTTGTGTTGTTGTAACCCATAGTATAGCCGGTATTATTTACTAAGTTAAATCTAAGTTAGATTAATTTAGTTTTAATGTGTGGTGTGTGTGTGTTGGTGAACTAATGGGTGAGTGCTGTATGTATTATTCTACCTTATTACCGTCTCTGACCTAAACGAGGTAACCGACATATGTGTTTGGTTCTAGAGAGTCGGAGAAGGCCTTCCTATAGAGTGTGCTTTAGACATAGCAACAGACTGTATACAACAATGACTCTAAACTGACTTTAGACAAACCTTACCAAGACGCTACACCAAGACACTGCTTATGGAAGGCTGAACCGAATAATACTCGCCACAAGTTAGAGCCTGTTTGAACTATAATGTTTCCTTGTAATTTCTAAGATTATGTCATATAAACCAAACATTAGTAGAGGTTGCCGCTCCCTATGGACTGACTAAGTGCAGGATACTTTGCACTGTTCTTGATATTTGCACACTTCCATTGGGGTAGGCTTCACCAAATATGGGTTGAAGTGAATTGATAGCCCTCCCAATGAACGATAGGGATTGTATCTCGCTAAATCACAACCGGCCCCCGAGGCCTCTCAAATAAAAATAATGTTAGTTCTCGACATAAAAAATTAATATTTAGCGAAATACTTATTTTAGGAAGCCTAGATGGAAAGCTCGTTCCCAGACGTGGCGGCGGTTGCTGCAGTACTCTAGTGTTTCCCCAAAATGGGTAGATTATGGAAGTGTGAACCGACGAACCCAAAATCCGCTTCCGCAGATAACAAGAGTCGGTGCAAAGAGTAATGCAAACGACTGACAATACGGTACGCTTGTTATGTTTCGCGTCAGTAGTGGGTTGATAGGCCGATGTAAAGGGATGACTTATATAGCGCGCGTCCAGTATTTCTGGAAACATGTCTCGCTCAATGACAGAGGCTCTTCACAGTCCTCTGCCTTAGGATTGTGTAAGACATGCTTGAGTCTAGGGAACGTGTACTGTTGTGACCTCGGCAGGTTCTCTCCAGGCCTATGCACGTTAGGATCGACGGCACACGTACGATATACAAGCAGTTGTCAGACGACTGTACATCACTGGGGTGGGTCTCTAGTTTATTGTAAAGAAATTAACTATCGCGCTTTGATATTACCTTTCTCCACACAAGCGTTAGGTACATTTTCCCTTTTGCAGTCCTCTTGTCTTCTTAGCTTCATACATTGTAATCTCTTTATTGTTCCATAATTATTTATTGTTTTACGTATGTATACTAACCGTGAATTCCCAATATTGACTTCACTTTGCATCCCCTTCTTGTCCCGCAGCCTCAAAGGTCGGACAAGGCAGTAGTTTCTGGGAATTCATTTCTTACTATTGGCGGGAGGGTGTCCAGTCTGGGACGAGCCCTACAGGAGGACCACGCGGCTGGCGGGGCGTGGTCTTCCTGCCTACTGGCAGGACCTACCTTAACAATTAGGTTGATTCTAGGAAAAACGAAAATTTTAAAAAATAAAATAAAAAAATTTAAAATTTTCGTTTTTCAGGAACAGTCACAACAGCATGAGAATTACACTAGAAAATATTTTTTCATTTACTACTTTTACAACGTCTTAAAAAAGTAATTCTTTAAATAAGTACCTTAAAAAAAATATCGTTCTGAATGCACATAATATTCCTATTAATAAAAATTAAAACAAACTCCGTACTTAAATTTTAACAGTTTAACTACATATTCCATAGATGGCGTTATGCATTTGATCTCATTTGAATTATTGCGGTATTATGGTTAGAATATAAGTCAACGGGCGCGCGCTTACATTTATTAAGCTATGCTAAAGTTGCCCAATGCTGGGCCTTTACGGGCTTGCGAGCCAGGGGTCACGTAATATCACCCACGAGCAGTTTGTGAAGTCCCACGATAGAGGAGTTGATAGAATTGCGTTAGCTCCGCTGAAATTGGGTTTCTGTAAATTTTAAATATATTTACGAAAACATCATGTATGTCAGAAAGAATTTACATCTTTTTAGTAAAAGAGGCGACAGACATAATTATGGTACTAGAAATAGGGATCAATTAGTTCAACCAGGTTTCAGACTGGCTAAAGTTGCCTCATCTTTTATGGGGTACTGTTTAAAATGTTATAATAAGATACCTCCTCATATATTAGAACTTAATGAGACAAAATTTAAATCTTGTATTAAACGCACACTATGCAGGCAAGCGTATTATAAGTTGGGGGATTATATTGAAGATAAAAATGCTTGGCTGAATGCTGGTCCGGCTCCACAGCCACTAGGGCGCACAAAATAATCTGTTAGCATTTGGAAACATGGTTGGACCGGCTGAAGATTGTAAAAAAAAAAACAATATTTGCATTGTATAGACTCAATTTTATTTAGCAATGTATAATTTCATCCATTTTAACGGCACATGTGTGAGTACTGTGTACCTTAAACTTAAGCTATAGCTATCAGTTTTAGGTTTGTTTTTGACTTGAATGTACCCTGGCGGTTGGGAGTGTCATGCTCACACAAAAGTCTGGCTGATGGTGGCGTATGCGTTGGATCATTTGGCTCCCTTCAAAATGGTTGAGCCGAATGGTGCTAGCGCATGCGTCATGTTCGTGAACGGGCGCTGTCAGTTGGGACTGGTCATTTCTCAGTTGCCATGGTTTATTTTAAATATTTCTTTGAATTGTTCCTTTTTTTCCCGGACGCTTTTATCCTGCTCGTCTTTTACATCGTTCTCACATGTTTGTATAATTTCAACTTGATGTAAACAAAAATTTGTAGCAATTTATTATTTTTTAAAAGAGTGTCCGTGGAGTTTCTTGCACGTTCTTCTCCATAGAGATCTACGCTTTGGAACGTGCAAATAGCTTCATCTTGTTGGACTGACCTACCTTGACAATTCAAAACTGCCTGTAAATGGTTTATTTGAAATATACGATTTGATTGATTGATTCTGTGTTTTAAACACATCAAATTGTTTCGATTTGCGTTCCTGGTTCGAAATAAATAAAAAATCAACTTGATTCATCAAGTAGTTCAAGAAGATTGTTCGGTTACTTTAGAAGATAGCCTGTGCTATTCCGTTGCTTCACAACATGAATTCAATTCTTCTGCCACGTGTACGGGGAACCCACCGACCAAGCATCAACCATCAATACGCATAATATTGACAAATGTTTCTGAACAATGTAAGGAATGTATTTCAATGAAAACGGCCATGGAAGAAAATGATACACATCATGCGATTAAGTTTTATGTTTTCTATTTAGGTATTTATTTCAACATAGACGCTGTAGACGGCTCAATTTGCCGAGGTTGCTTCGAACCGAGGAATCAGTTGCCCACGTCATCCAAAAAGTAATTCCGAGGCTGCTCGAAGTGAAATTCTCGGAACGGTGAGGTCGCTCCGCCAAACCTGTGAAGCACCCAGGAAACACTGCCAAGACTAACTGAGAATGGGAGTGTAACATGGTGTAGATACCGGAGTCTCTACTCTAATCTTTTCGTTGCAGACTTCTCTTCTTTCTTCTTCTCGGTTGGTTTACCATGGCTAACTTTATGTAGCTCTATCGCACGTCAACAACCCTTTTTATAATTTTTAAGTATGGGAAATCATCAAATGAGTCCTCTCGCTCTAGGCGGAGCAGAAGGGAGTGTCAGGCTATTTTTTAATAAAACCCATGCGTGTTCCTCCTAATGCCCTTTACGTTGCAGGGCCGCGATGACTCTTTCGAACTAATTCTGCAACGTGTTAACAACCTTAGCAACTTTCTTTAACATCATGTATAGCGTTATCATTAAAACGCTACTCATTACGAAAAATAACTAGGGCTGTTTGGCATTTTTAACAGAAGGGGTGAAACAGCCAGTGCCTTGCATGATACATTTCCAAATTCCTAAATTTAAGAGGAGTCAAGCAATGCCAGATCTTGACTCGTTGGCGCAGTGGTTGAGCGATCGGCTGCTGCGCTGCATATTTCGATACGGTTGGCGCAGTGGTTTAGCGATCGGCTGCTGCGCTGCGTGTTGCGGGTTCGGTTCCCGCACGGAACAAATATTTGTATGGCCTACAGATAGTTGTTCCGGGTTTGGCTGTTTGTGTATGTCAGTTTGTATGTTTGTGAACGCACCCACGATACATGAAAAATTCCCAAAGTGGGACAACGTATTTAAAAACCGGTCAAGAGCGAGTCGGACTCGCATGCAAAGGGTTCCGAACGAATTTCATTTTTTTAAACATGTTATTTTAACACTATAGACTTCTTATACAGATCTATTATCTCAATTTTTTTTTTCAAAATTTTAGGCTCAGTCGTTCCGGAGAAATGGTAATTTTTCGTCTAATTTCTTGAATAACTTAAAAACCGTTTATTGTAAAATTATAAAAAAAAGATATAATTAAAACCTTCACAGTAAGTTCTTTCATTTGATATGTCACACGATAGTGTTCAAAAAACTTTTTTTCTTATTTTTCTAGTTTGACCCCCAAAAGTCAACCCCATACTAAAAATTTAATAATTTACGTAACACTTTCGTGTTTGGGTCACAGAAGTACATATGTGTACTAAATATCAACAGAATCGATTTAGTGGATCAGGACAAAACTGGCTGTGACATTCGGACAAACAGACAGAGAGACACCCGAGTGATCCTATAAGGGTTTCGTTTTTTGTTCGGAACCCTAAAAAAGAAAAATAAGAAAGATAAAGTATATGTCTTATCTAGCGACAACATTTTATACCGGCTTACTCGCGAACGAAGACGCAGGCAACAGCTTGTTTTATATAAATTGATTATTGACTGATGATTAAGAGACACCACTTGGCTATTACCTCCACTTCTCTTTATACTCCAGAGTATAATTTGAATAAAATAGAAAGCATTTGATGATAAAACTAGTCATTAGAATTAAGTAAAGTTTTAGTAATAACATAATTATTATTTATTTTGTCCTTATAATAACTTTGAAGAGTGGTGTTAAAACATTTATCTTCGACTGTAACGTCACTTGTAAGCTACGGAAGTAACTTTGTTATAATGAAAACATTTCAAAATAGGAAATACAAAAGTCACGTGTATACTATTTTGAACAATAAGGTGGATAGTGATGTGCAATCCATGCTTTTCCCTTTGAATCTGATGCAATACATCATTTTTTGTCCGAAATATCGCATTAAACATAATGCTATAACTCCTAATGGTTCCATAACCAATTTTGTTTCGATGATTGCAGCGCTAGTATTAAGTATTTCATTTGTTTACGCTACGTTTAAAGAATATTATAACAATGATTATGATAACCAAACAACTGCTTACTTGCAAAACATCTCTTTTTATGATTTTTTTCACTATTCTTTTGGATTTACTTTGAATTTTTTAAATGGGACGATTCAAACCAAAACGCACATAAGGTTCGTTTTTAGTTTACAAAAAGTGCACCGATTTCTGAACAATGAAACTAGTTTTAACCATTTTATAGTTTGGAATTGGATTACTGTAATCGGGGCTTTTGGTGCTCATTTTATAGTTATCAGTAGTTTTTGCAAATTGACTGGTTTACCATATCTTTCGTTATACGTTTGCTATATTTCAATTGCTTTTGATACAAATATTCTATATTCTATTCGAGTACTAAAATTAATGGAAAATAAAGTAGCTCTCTGGAGTTCATACGTTTTAAGTTCTCAAGAAATAGACGAGACGCACAGCAAAAAATGCACAAAAGAAGTGTTTAAGGGTTACAAAGATTTATTAGAGTGTTATGACATCTATAAAGAGTGTTTTCACCAATTGGTAAGTGCCTACTTGATATATTTGTGACTTTCAATATTAATAATTTACGTCTAATTTTGGTGTACTGTAAAAGATGGCAAAGCTGTGCACGTGTGCTAAGTTTCACTTTGCATAAGAATAAAGACAGGATCGACAGCCGGAACCGACAGCTTAAGGCAAATATACACACATCGAAAAAAGTTTGCGATCACTTTGAAAAATCGAAAACTTATTTGTTACGGTAGATTATTTATGATTTCTTCTTCTTTTTAGATTCTTTATTTAAAAATATAGAATTATAATATAAAACAATAAAACCGTTCAATTGTTTTTCCATATAGAAAGGCTTTTAGTCCTTGCTTACGCTCATTCAGAATTCTGATTTAGTCAATTTTTAGGGTTCCGAACAAAAAACGGAACCCTTATCACTCGGGTGTCTGTCTGTCTGTCCGTCTGTCACAGACAGTTTTCTCCGGATACCCTGGACCGATTCTATTGAAATTTGGTACACATATGAACTTTTGCAACCCAAACAAGGACGTATTACGTAAATTATTAAATTTTTAGTATGGGGTCACTTTTGGGGGTCAAACTAGAAAATTAAAAAAAAATGTTTTTTGAACAATATCGTGTGACATATCAAATGAAAGGGCTTACTATAGGAGTATTAATAATATTTTTTTCATAATTAAAAAACAAATGGTTTTGAAGTTATTGAAGAAATTAGGCGAAAAATGACTATTCCCCACTCTTATCTCCGAAACTACTGAGTCAAAAAATTTGAAAAAACCTAAAGATTACAGGAAAACCTATAAGAAGTCTGTATTGTTAAAATAACATGTTAAAAAAATGAAATTGGTTCGGAACCCTTTGTAGGCAAGTCCGACTCGAACTTGGCCAGTTTTACGGAATTAAAATACTTTTTCAAGGAAAGTTGTAATTGAAAAAAAGCCAAAAGGATTTTATCAGAAGTTTTACGAGCAAGAATAGTAACTTTGAGAGAAGAAAGATACACCACGAGAGAAATAGCACGCAAAGTTGCTATATCCCAATCCTGTGTCGTGACCACGTTGCAGAGGTACCACGGGAAGGGTATTTTTTGGGTGTTGAGCATTTAAGGTCCACTGGTATACACTTATGTAGGTTACTCGCCATGTTATTAAATCTTAGTGTAGGTCACTCCTATCAGCCTGACAAGCTCGTAAAACTGTCATAGTTCCCATAGTCAAAAATAAACAGGTGTTAAATCCGACAAAAACAGTTATAGGCATAATGGGTACAGTGATTGGCAGAGTGCTGGACAGCCTGCTTGAGAGGCAGTTGAAAATGCATATCAAACTCAACGACGCGCAGTTTGGTTTTAGGTTTCCGTTTGTCGACGGAAAGTGCAATTCTGTGTCTCAAGCGGACTGTGCAGTACTACACAGACAGGAAGACACCTGTATGTGGTTGTTTTCTGGACCTGTCGAAGGCCTTTGACCTGGTGAATTATGACATTCTGTGGCAGAAATTGTCAGATGACACAAACCTTCCACCTGAGATCATAAATATAATTAAATGTTGGTATGAAAGTCAGGCAAACTGTATAAGATGGTCAGATACTCAATCAGTACAGTATGGGCTAGATTGTGGCGTGAGGCAGGGGGGGTTGACTTCTCCCACTCTATATAACTTGTACATAGATCGGCTGGTTGGTGAGCTGAATAGCACCATGGTTGGTTGTTCTGTGGACGGCAGAATGATCAACAACATTAGTTATGCTGATGACATGGTGCTGTTCAGCCCATCAATCTGTGGCCTAAGGAAGTTGTTGGCCATATGTGAGAGGTATACGGAGGCTCATGGCTTGAGGTATAATGCTACTAACCTATTCGTATTAATTGTTTAAGTATTTCGTTTACATATTTATCTTGTTAATTTGAGTATTTATTATATATATATAGTGCATGTATAGTTTGTATATGTATATTATTATATTTATCTTGTTAATTTGAGTATTTATTATATATTAATAGTGCATGTATAGTTTGTATATGTATATTATTGTTCGTTTTAATTGTATTTGAATAATTTCAATCGCTTTTAATTCATCATATTGCACCTACCACTATTCTCTGCATCACCCAAAGTTTGACTGGTAGAGAATGCCTATGGCATTAAGTCCGCCTATGTACATTTGTGTGCTGAAGTATTAAATAAATAAATAAATAAATAAATAAATAAATAAATACTAAAAGTGAAGTGGTGGTTTTTAAAGTACCTAACAATACACCCAAATATACCACCGGTGATGTTACAAAGAACACCATCGAAAGTCGTCACTCAATTTAAATACCTCGGTCATGTGGTCACGGGTTCTCTAACTGATGACTAGGATATAGATAGGGAGCGCAGAGCGTTGGCAGCCCGATGCAATATGCTTGCCCGCAGGTTTTCGCGATGCACTGACGTGGTAAAACTGATGCTCTTCAAAGCCTACTGCCAGCCGTTTTACTCGTGCAGCTTGTGGGTTAGGTATACGCAGAAGGCTAACAACGCTCTGTGCGACCAGTACAATAATGCGCTGCGGATATTGTTGGGGCTGCCTCGGTTTTGCAGTGCATCGGGCATGTTTGCGGTAATGCGAGTGGATGACTTTCATGCCATCATGCGCAAACGGTGTGTATCGATGTTGCGGCGATTAAGAGGCAGCCGTAACAGTATTTTAGTTACACTGGCGGACAAGATAGATGGACCGTTTATCAGGCTCTGGGCTGGCAGGCATGTGCGTGCACATGTACATGAAGCCAATTAATGTTTTTTTTTGTGTATTTTGTTTTTACTAACATAGACTAAGTTCATACTAACACTATATGGGTCTCTTGGTCTGAATTAAAAGTTTTAAATTTGAATTTAGCTGACTGACCCCGCAGTGGTCGCCCAACTGTTTGGACTGCTGCCCCAACGCGCTGTATTAGATTGCTGGCAGTCCGTGACCCTACAATCAACGCTACTAAAATTAAAGCAGAAGTTCGGGCCGCCTCTGGGCTTAAAGTTAGCACTCAGACCATATGAGATTGCTTGCACCAGGCTGGATTACAAGCCCGAAGGTCTTGGCGAGCGCCTTTGAATTCCCGGCAATGTCAACGAAGGTTGCAGTGGGCTAGGCTTCGGCAAAATAAAGAAGGTAAAGAAGAAAACATTTGGCAAAACTGTCTCTTCGTTGATGAATCGCGAATCAGTACTCATCCAGATAACCGACGTGTCCGTGTCTGGAGAAGACCAGGAGACCGTGAAAGGCAAAGAACTGCCACTGGAACAGTTCAGCGAGGCGGGAAATCTTTTCCTTTTGGGGTGATTGCAGCTAGAAAGCCTTTGATCCCGTATCGAGGCTTCATAACAGCAGATATGTATAAAGCAGTTGCTATTGATCGAATTGTCAGACCATTCCGAGTAAACCATGGGCACCATTTGTACTGATCGATGATAATGTGCCCGCACACCGAGCTCAACGAGTCAATGCTGCTCTCAAAGAATACGACATCACAAGGTTAGACTGGCCTGGCGGCTCGCCTGACTTAAGCCCAATAGAATACGCGTGGGATGCTCTTAAACGAGCTATTTGGAACCTTCGACCGTGTCCTCAGAATAGTGCCACAGCTCAGGGAAGCCGCTATTTAAGAATGGGACAGGTTATCCCAAGAAAAGCTGGATAACTTGATCCTCAGCATGCCCAGGAGGATCTCCGCATGTGTTCGAGCCAAGGGAGGAGTTATACCATATTGAATATAAACCTTTTATTAATTAATTATTGTTAAAGTCTGGTTAAACAGTCTTTTTCTTTCTATAAAATTCCTGTTACAATTACATTCTGATTAATTATTCATTTTTTTTTAATTAAAAATAGTTTTATTTTTTAATTTCAAACAATGTTTTCCTATTTAAAGAAAACACACAACAAAGATTTTTTCTTGATAAAGTTAAATTTAAAAAAATGTATCAGATTATGCTAGTGATCACAAACTTTTTTTGGGGTGTGTGTCTATGATACGTCGTCGTGCAATTATTTATCAACCTTTGTAACTTTGTTTACGTTTCAGATACTTTATTACATTATAGAAGTATTCATCCATACTTTGATATACTGTCAAGTCTCAATTGAATCGTTACAGCTTCATATCGTTATCCAAGAAATAGTAAGTATAATATTATTGTCTATGTGCATTAATTTTTAACCTCTAACGATTATGTCGTAACCACACATTAAGGTTCAAACTATAACGATTGTCAGAGTTTGATATGTATGAGACCTACAAATGTGATATCAAAATGTTCCCATAATTTTACTGGACAGTTTAATACTGGTAACAAACCAGTATTAAACTGTCCAGTATTGGTAAAACAAAGCCATTTTAGTCTAATCACTGTCTGGAGCAAAGAGCCAAAACTGGACGAACCAATTAATTATGATCACGTAAAATAACACAGCTATGTTTGCTTGTAAAAGATATGTACTCTACTGAGCTAACGATTTTGTTACAGAATGTATCATTCTGGGGAACAATGATTGTTGCGATTTGGATTACAAAGTATTTGATTTATCTTACAATATTGAGCAAGCAATGCGAGAAATTCTACGTGTCTATTCAATGTGTTCAAGATACGTGCGCCCAGATTTTAATGTCAAATTGTTCAGGTGAATGATGTATGAAAATAAAAAAGCAGTAGACTTTTGTTGCCTTTAAAAAAATGATATTTTTATTATTTACCAGATGATAAGAAACAACTGTGCAAGAACGTACTGCGCTTACATCGAGCAACATTCAGCAAGATACGTGTGTGTGGCCTGTTCTACGTAGACGCTGCGTTACAATTAAGTCTCATGAGTCTTCTTACTAACTATGTTATTGTATTGCTTCAATTCGCAATTTTGTAACATAGATTGGACTGAATTGATTAAGTTATTTTTTAAATGATCAAAAACTGTTCGATTACTTAATGAAGCTGGTTTGAGATTAGATTTTTTTTTTATTTTAAATAAAAATTTAAGAGCCCTATCACAGAATTGCGTTTTCACTAACAAAACTGCTGACTCATCAGATTATGTAGAAATTACTCAGTTGCAATTACGTTTATTTTAGGGTTTATTGTAAGTTTATTTTATTAATATTTATCAAATTTTATTTTCATTATTTTCTTAATATTAATAACTAAAATTAACAAATACACTAAACTAAAATCAGACTAAAATATAGCATCAAAAATTTTGCCCTCAACGTTGTCAGCTGGTAATGTGCCCAAGAGACTGGCGGCATTGCCACGTTGAATGGCAATGCTTAATCTCTGCCCAAAGTAAAAGCCAGCTCTTGGATCACGGGAAGTGTCAACCAGACGTTTCTAAATTTCTTTGAAAAGGCTGTGAGCACAAGGGCTCCACGGCCCGAGGGTTTCAACCCCAAACGGCTCGAAAATATAGTTACCAATATGGTTACTATATTTACGTCGCTTGCGGTTTTCCGCAGCCGCAGCGGCAGCGGCAGCACAACACGATGAACTAGGAAGATGGGATGGCGCAAGAGTATCGACACAGGTTGCGTCCCACACTAAAGGCCTACCCATCTTCCAAGGAAACAAAGATATACCGTCCGGTCTTTTGCAATCGTCACGTGCTAAGCCATTGGGCTCTAAAACGGCTGGAATGCCGACGATGACAAGAGCTCGTCGGATAATGTCATTTAAATTAGCGTGTCGTGCAAAACGGCCTGCACTGCGGCTACAAGAAAGGCCGTGGTGCCCGAGGCTGTTGACAACTTCACCACGCATGTAAAGAAGCAGCGAGGCAAAAAGTGGTGTCGTCGAACAAAGTGCCTAGGTTCGACGACGGTAGTGCATGAAGCCAAAGACCCGACTCCCATTTTCCCACACCCAGCAGGCGCGCACGCTCAGCAGTAGTAGCAGACGTGGACAGTAAGTTATTCTGAACTACTCTGCAGAGCAGCTCGACCCACCGCCTCTGGGAAGATGGTTTGTCAATATTTATTAAATTTTAATTTCTTATGAACTATGGTTTATTTTGGTATAAATTGTACGTAATAACATTATTTATTTATTTAAAAATTTATGTACACATATCACATAGAAAGATAAAAAGAAGGAAACAGAAAAATAGGTACAAAGGTAATGCTTATTTCAAAAGAAATTTCTTCCAGCATACCTGCGAAAGGAGACTTGTATAAAAGATATTGTTACGAGCTTGGGGTTCGTTACAATAAAAACAGCCGATTCAACAACCAAAACTGACACTTTAATCCACAACACTAATTATCACTTTAAAACACACTAATTATAAAACACAATCGCACTACTGAACACTTCACTTCACTATAATTCGCAGTCGAAGATCGCTCTCGAAGTTGTCGTTTGTATCGCCAATTCAATACTGACTGCCGTCGCCGGATGTCCGCCCTTTATATACCGACAGTCATTTCCAGAACCCTCCTGTATGGAAACCTCTGGAAAGTTCGGGCACACACAGGTCCCGTCAAAACATCGAGAATGTTCTAGCACGTAAATGTCAGCTACTGGATACTAGATGGCGCCAGCAGTATGCCAGTATCTGCTACTCGATACTAGATGGCAGGCACGTAAATGTTTGGTTTGTTTCCGCTACCTGCTACTAGATGGCGTTAGCAGCACGCAAATGCCGCCATGTCCCCAACATTAATTCTGGCGCGTAACACTGCCCCCTCCTAAGACATGCTCGCCCCGAGCATTATCGGCCCCATAATAACGCGCCAGTCGATCCACGTGGACGATTTTAGGAGCACTTCTTGTACCTTTTTGTATACGGTAGGTCACGTCATTGATTTTTGTCGCAATCCGGTACGGCCCGTCCCATTTAGCTTGAAGCTTAGGAGATTTGCCTTTACTGCGAACTGGATTGTGCAACCACACTAGTGAACCTTCATCGAACCCTTTATTGTTCATTTTGCGGTCATAACGGGTTTTCATCTTGTTAGACATTTGCTGGCCCGATTCTCTGACGTGCTCATAAATGTCATTCATTTTGTTCCGCAAGTCATTCGCATAATCGGTTATACTACGTGGGGCATCAGGTGGCATTCCAGTGATCAGGTCTGCCGGCAGCCGTAATTCTCTACCAAAGTTTGCGAAAGCTGGTGTCACTGATGTGCTTTCGTGAACAGCACTTCGGTATGACAGCAAAAATGGTTGTATATGCTTGTCCCAATCGCGTTGCCGGTTTTCCACAACTTTTGCCAGGTATCTCTCCAATGTCTGATTGAATCGTTCCACCATTCCATCCGATTGTGGGTGGTAAGAAGTTGTTCTCGTTTTATGAGTACCCATCACTCTACAAGTTTCCTGGAATATTTGTGACTCGAAATTCCTTCCTTGATCGCTGTGAATTTCCAAAGGTACTCCAAAACGACAAAAGACTTCATGAACCAGTTTATCTGCAACTGTTGAAGCTTCTTGATTTGGAATAGCGAAGACTTCCGGCCACTTAGTGAAGTAATCCATTACAACCATGAAGTACTTGTTACCACTTTCACTTTCCGGAAACGGTCCCGCAACATCCAGAGCTATCCTTTCCCATGGTGCACCAACATTGTACAATTGCAATGCACCTCTGCTACGAGTTTGAGGTCCTTTTACAGCCGCACAACTTGTACATTTGCGACACCAGTCCTCGACATCAGCACGACAATGGACCCAGTAAAACCGTTCCCGTATCTTCAGTAGAGTCCGTTTGACTCCCATATGGCCTCCTGAACAGCCATCATGGTACAGCTGTAGAACATCCGGTACTTTAGCTTTAGGGACAACCATTTGCAAATGACAGCTGTCTCCTCGAGCATTTTCCCATTTACGGCACAGTACTCTATCCTGAATCACTAAGCTGTCCCATTGGGCCCAATAACTTTTTGTGATCGAACTCATCGCTGAGACATCACTCCACGTGGGCTTAGGAGCACTGGCCTTCATCCACTCCAGAATCGGCTTGATGTCTGAATCTTCGTGCTGAGCATGTTGTAGGCTTTCCTTCCACTCATTGCTGAGGTCTGTCTTGAGCATCCTCACAGGTATGACCTCTTTACCCTCTTGCCTAGTACAATGCTTGCAGTCTTCAGGGCAAGGTCTTCTTGACAGTGCATCAGCGTTGCCATGAGATTTTCCGCTGCGATGTTCTACCACAAAGTCGTATTCCTGCAGTAGTTCAATCCATCTCGCAACTTGTCCTTCTGGATTTTTGAACTGCAATAGCCATTTCAGCGCAGCATGGTCAGTTCGTAGGTGAAATTTCCGCCCCAGTAGATATTTGCTAAAATGTTGCAATGACTTTACCACAGCAAGCAATTCCCGTCTCGTGACACAATAATTCCTCTCTGGTTTCGACAATGACTTGCTGAAGTACGCAATCACAACCTCTTGGTCGCCATTCCGCTGAGATAACACACCGCCAAGTCCGATATCACTTGCGTCTGTGTCAACTATAAATTCCTTGCTGATATCAGGATACCCCAAAATAGGTGTTTTGCACAGACGGTCCTTTAGCTCCTGGAAAGCGATGTCGCAACTTTCATCCCAACAGAAATGTCGCTTTTCCTCAGTTAGCTTGTGCAGGGGTTTGGCTATATCTGCAAAGTTCTTGACAAAACGCCGATAATAGGAGCACAAACCTAAAAATGCTCTGACCTGCGTCTTGTCTTTTGGAATTGGCCAATCCTTGACAGCGGCGATTTTCTCTGGATCCGTGCGGATACCTTCTTCCGACACAACATAACCCAAAAAGCTAACTTGCCGTTTGAAAAATGAACACTTTTTCGGACTCAACTTGAGGTTGGCACTCTGGATCTTCATGAGCACGCGTTCCAGGTTTTGAAGATGTTCTTCAAACGTACGACCTACGATGATGATGTCATCCAAGTAGACAAGGCAGGCATCACCAATCAACCCGGTTAGTACCAGTTCCATCAATCTTTCAAACGTTGCCGGAGCGTTACACAATCCAAATGGCATAACTTTAAATTGCCATAGACCCTTTCCTGTCGAAAATGCAGTTTTCTCCTTGTCTTTCGGGTCAATTTCTACTTGCCAGTAGCCACTTTTTAGATCTAGTGTGCTAAACCACTTTACTCCAGTAAGCATGTCCAGCGTGTCATCAATTCTTGGCAAGGGATAGCTGTCTTTCTTCGTAACGTCGTTCAGACGACGATAATCAACACAAAACCGCATGCTGCCGTCCTTCTTCCTTACCAGCACTACCGGTGAACACCATGGACTGGATGAAGGTTCTATAACACCATCCTTCACCATTCCCTCGATCATGGTTTCAACTTCCTTTTCACGTGCTACCGGTAATCTCCTTGGCCGTTGACGGATAGGCAATTCTTCTCCTGTGTTTATTTTGTGTTGAACTAAGCCAGTCTTCCCAATGTCAGCATCGTTCGAAGAGAAAACATCGGTGTACTTAAGTAACATCCTCTTCGCCTTGACCATTTCATTTTGAGACAGAGCGCTGCGACAGTCTTCTAAAAGTGTGGTCACTCTCGTTTGTGCATCCTTGCTGAGGGTCCCAGTTGATAGATATTGGCATCGACGCAACCAATCCACTTCCTCGCAGGTACCCATCAGTGTGCCCTTTTCTATCACCTGCTCCTTGTCACAAAGGTTCAGCACACGTACTCCTGAGATGTAGGTGGCTCTGACCAATGTTCGTGCCACTTTCCATGGAAGGTCATTGTCTACCCTTTCCACGAGTACGCAACGATGAGTTTGCCCAGGATTCCGAGGAAGACTAACCGGTACAATCGTTTCCGATCTCGGAGGAAGAACAATCTTCTTTAGGTTGTACACATTTCCAGGTAAAGCCCCTTCCATGAAAAGTTCCTCTTGTCCACATTTCATAACTCCTTGATTAACGTCGATCTCACAACGATTCTTCCTCATAAAGTCTAAGCCCAGGATGCAATCGTCCATTATATCGGCCACAACAACATTATGCAGGTAGCTTTTGTTGCCTAGCTTCAACTCCATCTCTCTTTCTCCTCGGACGGGTATGCGCTGACCGGTGGCTGTTACCAAATTTATACGCTCTCGGTTGTATGCAGAGTCCCCAAGGAGCCGACTTATAATTTGGGAACTGACAACCGTGCGAGAAGCTCCAGTGTCTATCGTCAGCTTACATGGTGTCCCGTTGACCTCGCCCTTGATGATAAGGCTGTTCCCGTCACGGGTTTGTGAGATCGAAATCCTTGGGGCTCCTTGAACATCAGCCAGCACCCGCCCCGCAGTCCTGGCTTTTACTCGTTTCCCTGCTGTTGCTGGGCGGTGCTATTAGCCGCCCTGCCCTCTGGAGATCGGCTACCTTCCCCTTCTGCAGTTCGCTTAGGGCAACTGGATCGAAGGTGGCCCCTTTCACCACAGCCGTAGCACCTAGGGCTGTATCCTTTAACACGATCGCGAACTGTAACCGCTGCAACCTCCCTGACGCGGTGGGAACGATGATCTTGCCGCACAGCTTCCACCTCCAGTGCATGGGCCAAGGCGTCCTTAAGCGTCCCGTGGTGCCCGAGCCTCACTGCAGCCCTAACCTCAAGGTCGCGGATGCCGTCGATGAATGCCTGCACCAGGTTCCCTTCAATGAGCGCTGGTGCAGACTGGTATGCTTTTCGCACCAGCTTCTCCACTTCCAGGGCCCACTGCTGCAGGTTCTCACCGCTGCGTTGCACGCGATCCCTTAACTGCGCACGAAACACGTGCTCCAGATGGGCGTCGCCATACCTAGCTTCCAACGCCTCAAGCAGCTGCTCGTAAGTCACCTCCTTACCGAGAGCTTCCAGGACAGTTAAGGCCTGGTCGCGCAGGCCTAGGGTGAGGGCAGTCATGGCCTGATTTTTACTCCACCCGTTCGCCCTCATGACAGCCTCGAACTGAATCTTGTAGGCCGACCAAGAAGACGTCCCATCGAACGGCGGCACTTTGAACCCACGTGGCGAAGGTGTAGTGGCTGCTGAAGTAGCAATCCCATCTCCAAGTTTAAGGTTGCCCAACTCCTTCTTCATATCAGCAATGACGTCATCAAACTTGCTGATCCTGGTTTCAGCGTCTGACAAGCGGTTGTCATGCTGAGCAACCTTATCCTTCACCTCCTTCACCTCTTTCCCGAAGGACGCGTGAAGTTCCTTTATGAGGAGCATCTGTTCTTCCTGGCGGCGCGCCTGCTCCTCCTTGTCGCGCTGCAGATGTTCTTCCAAGCGTCGGGCCTGCTCCTCCTGTCGGCGGGCCTGCTCCACCTTATCGCGCTGCAGCTGTTCTTCCAAGCGTCGGGCCTGCTCCTCCTGTCGGCGGGCCTGCTCCTCCTTGTCGCGCTGCAGCTGTTCTTCCAAGCGTCGGGCCTGCTCCTCCTGTCGGCGAGCCTGCTCCTGCAGCATCATCATCAGAGCAGCAAAGTCTGGTGCTGATGATGCCGGAGCTGCTGTGGACGGGCCGGCCTCCATGGTCGGTAGCTGACCTTCCGACGTCTGCGGCGTTGCAACACCAAAACGCCTCTGGTCCGTCTCCTGCTGGCGTTGACTACGGGTACGGATACCCTCCGTGTCGTCCTTTGGCAGAATCGGCATGATTATCCCACTTCTGACACCAATTGTTACGAGCTTGGGGTTCGTTACAATAAAAACAGCCGATTCAACAACCAAAACTGACACTTTAATCCACAACACTAATTATCACTTTAAAACACACTAATTATAAAACACAATCGCACTACTGAACACTTCACTTCACTATAATTCGCAGTCGAAGATCGCTCTCGAAGTTGTCGTTTGTATCGCCAATTCAATACTGACTGCCGTCGCCGGATGTCCGCCCTTTATATACCGACAGTCATTTCCAGAACCCTCCTGTATGGAAACCTCTGGAAAGTTCGGGCACACACAGGTCCCGTCAAAACATCGAGAATGTTCTAGCACGTAAATGTCAGCTACTGGATACTAGATGGCGCCAGCAGTATGCCAGTATCTGCTACTCGATACTAGATGGCAGGCACGTAAATGTTTGGTTTGTTTCCGCTACCTGCTACTAGATGGCGTTAGCAGCACGCAAATGCCGCCATGTCCCCAACATTAATTCTGGCGCGTAACAATATGTAGACACCGTGTGTTAAAGGTATAAGTACTTACAAATAAAACAATAAACTTTAATATAACATACAATACATAAATATTACTAAAATAAATATACACTAATACATACTAAATAATATTATAAGATAAATAATAACACATACTTATATGCGACTATGACGGTAAAGAAAGGTAGTGTTCTTTCACTCTTCTTTTAAAAACTGAAAGAGATAATATAAATGTATTAAGAAGAAATGTACAGTTAATTCTGAGCGTTTTAAGTAGTTTTTATGGATTAGAACGTGTTTTTTTAAGGATACTCTATTCCATTTTTATTTCAAATTTCTGAGGCTAATATGAACGAAATCACTATTTATAAGGAATATCAATCAATATATATAAAATCCTTCCGTTACTGACTGACTGAGTGACTGACAGACAACGCACAGCAAAACCTACTGGTCGAAGAAAGCTGAAATTTGGCATGTAGGGTCCTTGAGGAGTTAAGGGGAGCAGAAATTAAGAGAGGGTTTCGCGAAATTCCTAAGGGTACGGGAAAAAACGGGATATGCGAGTACGAAGTCGCGGGCAAAAGCTAGTTATGATATAGGTATTTTTCATTTAATTTGGTTCATACAGTAGTTCAATTCACGAGCCCAAAAAAGTGCCGTCGCGCTTTTCATGAACTTTGGAATTTTGGCTTTTTGCAAATAAATAAACTAAGTTTAAGTAACTAAGTTTAAGTAAGTTTTGTCAATTGTCTTAATGTTTCAGTTTCTGAGAATAAGAAAGCCAAAGTTGGTTATTTTTTAACAATTTTTGGTTGACTTGTTTGTAACATGAGTCACCCCGTGTGATGTTTTTGTTCAAGCTGATGAATGACTCTTTTAAGTCATGTCGAGTGTTTGTTTACTATTAGTTTCTAATTTAATATACTTAGCGATTTATGACAGTTGAAAAAATCATTTTGTGAACTTGAAAGAGGATTATTTAAGAAAATACATCGATAACGTATATATATTTTATGACTTTTATCGGTGGAAGGGTTCTATCTTTATACGATAAAATTAAAGAAAAACATACTTCACACTGAAAAATATTTATTTTCAGGCGTATAACTGGCACGAAACATTTGCCGACGGTGAATAATTTTTCACTCAAATTAAATAATTTATTACAATTATACCATAACCCGTAAATTCAAAATATTGTTACTTTCTGAAAGCTAAGTTTATGTTGTAACTTATATATTAACATTATATTGATAGGTTAATCTAACAAAGAAAATTATGGGATTGATTGAAGGAATTCCCACTTACGTAATATGAAATTAACATTTCTTGTTTTTTTTTTGTTCCGTGAAGTTTGAGTATAGGCCCTTTCCAATGATTTATCACACTTGTTATTCAATAGCCATCGAAGAAAAATAAAAGAAGAAGTAAAGAAATATACAAATCGGGAGAATGAACAAAAACGCGGGCGGCCATTTTTGTTTGTTTACATTCGAACCCACTTGAACAATAATTAAAAACTAACTTAATATTAGTAGCTTTTGTCTATTTTTTGGCTAAAAGCTATTATCAAGTAAATTTCAATGCGATATCAATAACTTACAAAGAACTGGGCTCAAAATTTAATAAATTGCGATAGCATTCTGACTAAATTCTAATACAACGGTACTTGTAATAACAAGTAATAATAATAATATATTTATTTTCTCGCCACAATACACATTAGATACAAGGTTTCTAAGGAACAATAGTACACAGTAAGTATATTGTGGGAGACTGGTGCCTAAACTAGGCTTGAGGCCTGTATTTCAAGTCACCAGGTCTCCACCCCTTAGGTGATACAACATTCTTCATTGTTTATTTATTTAACAGACAGTGGTCGCGAATAATTTAATAATAACTTAAGATGTAATTTCTATATCTATATAATGTTAGCATAGTTAGTATAGTGTGGGGATGAAGGAAAGTGTAGTGTATAAATTTAATATTGATGAATATATTATACAGTTAAATTAATATTTAAATTATATAAAACAAGAATTACACCGAGACAGCTAGAATTTTTTCAGCTTCAAGATAGTTCAATTCCTGAAGCCAACGAGTTAATTTCATTGTACATTTAGTCTTGTTAAGGTTGTAAATTGGTAAGATCCTGTTAATTTTGTTGTAGAGGTAATGACCGAGGTGGCAGAAGAATCGCTGATAAAACTTGGTCGAAAGCCGGTTGAAACGTCTTTTACCACGCATTAGAGAGGAGGAATATGTTAAGAGACCATGCTGCTTCATAATTGTTTGTTGTATGAATAGTTGGCGCACTGTCAATACCTTCGCTTCTTTATATAGGAGGGAGGTAGGGTATCTAAAAGGAAGGCACAATGATACTTTCAGGATGGCTCTCTGTGCTCTTTCTAATTCGAGAATAGTGGATTTTGAGGTACCACCCCAGGAAGTGATGCAGTAAGCCAATAAAGATTGAGCGAGTGCAAAATACACCGATTTCCTCAGCCACCCGTCTAAGGATCTTAAAGACATATATTAACTTCCTCAGCCTGCCACTCAATACGGTGACATGCTCGTGAAATTTTAGTGCACTGTCTATAATAATTCCCAGATATTTTACATTATCGGCTTTATGGATGTAAGCGCAAGTACAGGTGGTGCAGTATGGCGTCGGACAAGTGTGATCTACGATGGAAAGCGGATCAGAAGCCGAGGTTTGCCTACTATGTTTTATGGAGAAAGTGACATAATTGGTTTTTGCAGCATTTAGAGTGAGGAAATTATCTCGTAACCACACCGATACTGAGCGACTGAGCATGCCTGTACACTTCACTCCACGTGGCCGCACTGAATAACAGGGCAGTATCGTCGGCGAAAGTTATAACTTTACTCATCTTTTATCGTAAAAACCTTGACACAAACACAATGTAAACACAACAGACCATCGAGTATCGCGCGCGAACCAATGACTAACATTTGACATTATTTTTTAAATAGGAATGAACCGCTGTGGAACTATTGTCGTATTTTTAGCATGAAGAAATATATTAAGATTCGAGTTGAAAAGAGAAAAGGATTAAAAACACTGTCTGTTAGAAAGAAATAGATATATTTAGATGAGCCCTCAACTGTCAAAAAAAAAGGGACAATAGTCACTTTTTTATTATGCGTGGGCAAACGAGGTAGACGGGATCTAAGCTCAGGCCGTGTGGAACGATACTCTCGGATAGCATCCAAAGCGCTCTTCAATCGCTCATTGCATTGGGTACTCACAGATATGGCCCCGTCGTCATCATCCTCACCAACGATGTTGAGTCGCGGTGAAACACTGAGTTGTATTTGCACCGCGGCCGGTGGTGAGGCAGGTGAAACGCGGCTACTCCGTGATTCCAGATGCAGTCTATCAAGTACGGCGTCATCCAAAAAACGGTTACGCTGGATGACCCGCACCTGATCCGATAATCGTTGGGCTGAAACGTTGACAGCTAGCTCAAGTACCTGAAACAGAGAGAGCACCCGACCCCGGTACGCGGTCAGGTTAGTTCCCCCTCTGTAGCCCCAAAGTATTAGCGGATGACATGTTCGGCGTCCGTCGCATGCGGTGCACACTTTCACCGGTAGCGTGGGAGGCCGGCGGGCCTCGAGGTCCTGAGCAGGCTGGTGGCCGACGCGCAGGTGGTGGTGTCGTCGGCGGCAAGAAGTATTCGTCGCTTGAGCTCAACGCAACTGTAGCTACCGGAATCTCTGGACTCACGACTGGCGCAGGTCCCGGCGGCTGCGAGGCGGAGCTGAGCAACGAACCCGAAGATGTTTCTTGTGCGGCTAGTAGTTGTGCCCGGCTTCTTGTCAGCATTGAATCGTTATAAGTAGGTATTGTATTTCCATTGCAATCTTGTTTTTCTTGATGTATCCAGGATTTTGAACATTTTGTAACTTGGTATTATTTAACTTATTTAAATTAATATGAAAATCCGGGGTGAAAATTTTTGTTGTCAGCCTACTTGTCAGCCGGACCACAGATTATTATTATTATATGTATTAGTTTAGATAAGATTCTTCCATTACTAAGATATTGAGTGACTGAGTGATTGACAGACAACGCACAGCCGAATCTACTGGTCGTATAAAGCTGAAATTAGTCTACGTTCTTTAGGGAGTGTAGGGAAGCAATAAGAGAGGATTTCCCAGAATTCCTACGGGAACGGAAAAAAAACGGGATTTTCGAGAACGAAGTCGTGGCCAGAAGCTAGTCATTTAATTGGCAACTTTTATCAATTTTATCAATCGGGTTTGTCCGCCCTGTATTACAAAGTGAAAAAACATCTATTTACAGCTTTGTGTCGCGTTTTAACTAGCATAACTTTTCGAAATGGTTGCTAATACAGAAACAAAGCTTACACCGTTAATTTTTAAAAAATAATAGTTATTCTTTCAGATACGTAAACTCTAAAAAAACAATAGTGTACATAGATAAAAAGCTCGCCAACCGTAGAGGTAACTCGGCGTTTATAATGAATAGGCCGCACGCGGATATCTTTCTGAACGATGCCTTTTGGACGCGCTGTATGCTTTTGAAAACCCTCTTTGCTGGATCTGTAAATGTGATAATAAAACGTTAATACGTTTAACTTATAAAAGTAATATAGGTAATGTAAGCATCTTACCTGAACAATTTCTCGACTTCATAAACATAACACAGGTACTCTGAACATCTCTCATTGAAGCATAGAATCTCTCACATTCCACGCTCAAGTATATAATAACGACAATGTTCTTGAAACTCCAAACATGCGATAATAAGGGTAGAGTCAACGCCTGAAATATATTGTTTTGTTAATCCACAAACAAAAGTATTGCGAGTAACAACTACGAGTAAAAACGATAAAATACGCGGTTTTGGTAACAACATCGTTATTGCCAACAAACAACAGCAAAAAATTATCAAATTATTAATAACTAGCTTCTGCCCGCGACTTCGTCTGCGTAGGCTTTAGAGTTGGCGCGCAACTTTTTTGTCTCATATTCTCATCCCTAGAAATCCTCGTTTGTGATTCTTTGCTGTTCTTATTTTCTGCCTCGAAATTACTTCTACATGTTTGTGGTTTCCTGGTACTTGTAATTCTGTAGCGCTCACGATTCCTGCCGAAAAAATACTTTAACATATTTCTGGTCTCCTGGTTTTTACTGGTGAATCTTTAGCGCTCATTATTCCAGCCCCGACAATATTTCGACACGTTTATTTTCTTCTGGTACATTTGAATCCTAACCGCTCAAAATTCCAACGCCGGAAATACTTCGACATGTTTCTAGTCCCCTGGTACTTTTGAATCCTAACGACTTGCAATTAAAGAAAGCTCTGGAAATACTTCGACATGATTCTGCTCTTCTGGTACTCGTGAATCTACAGCGTTCAAAATTCCAGCCCGGAAAATAACTTTGACATGTTTCTGTTCTTCTAGTGCTTTTGAATCCTCACTGCTCCCAATTCCAGCGCCGGAAATACTCTGCATTTTACTGGTCCTCTGGTACTTTTGAATCCTTACCGCTTCCAATTAAAGCCCCAATTAAATGCTTCAAACTATTTCTGGTCTCCTGGTCCTTGTAAATCTTTAGCGCTCATTATTCCAGCTTGGAAAAAAACTACGACATGTGTCTGTTCTCCTGGCACTTTTGAATCTGAAGTACTAAGGCAGCAGCGGCTCTGGATTTCTACTTCCTCTTCAGTCTCCACGAAGCCATGTACAAAATACTTTAACACGGGTCTGATCTCCTGGTATGTTCGAATCTGTAGGGCACACAATTCCAGCCCAAAAAATACTTTGACACGTTTCTGGTAATTGTGAATCTTTATTTAGCCCTCTCAATTCCAGCCTAAAAATATTTTGACGTGATTCTGCTGTCCTGTTACTTGTAAATCTTTAGCGTTCTCAATTTCAGCACAAAAAAAATTCTTTGACATGTTTATGGTCTCCCGGTACTTGTGATTTTTAGCGCTTTCAATTTCATTCTAGTCTCCTGGTAAGTTTGAATCTTTAGCGCACACAATTCCAGCCCAAAAAAAACTTTGACACGTTCCTGGTCACCTGGTACTTGTAAATTTTTAGCGCTCTGAATTCCAGCACAAAAAATACTTCGACATGTGTCTGGTCTCCTGATATCTGTGAATCTCTAGCGCTCACATTTCCAGCTCCGAAAATACTTTGACATGTGTCTGCTCTCTTAGTACTTGGAATCCATAGCGTTCACAACTCCAGCCCGGAAAAAACTTCGACATGTTTATGTTCTCCTGGTAAAAAAAAATCTTGCTCATAAAACTTTGACATGTTTCTCATCTTCTGGTACATGTGAATCTATAGCGCTCATAATTGCAGCCTGGAAAAAAACTTCGACATTTTTCTGTTCTCCTGAACTGTTCTTGAATCTGAAATACTAAGGTAGCAGCGGCTCTGGATTTCCACTTCCTCTTCTGTCTCCGTTAAGCCATGTAAGTTACCGGGATAAAAAGTAGCCTATAATAATATCTTATTCCAGGATTTGAACTACTTCAGCCGTTTTTGGGTGATTGACGGACAAACATTCAAACTTTCAAATTTATAGTATCAGTAGGATTTGTAATCTTTATCTTAATTTGTTTTAAATATAATTCGGCCTGAATTAACGCGGCCTGAAATTCGATTATAGGGCTTGAATTAATCCAAAGGGTCAAAACTCTTTGGATTAAGTCAAGCCATATTACACAAACCAGAGTTATATTTTAACTCCGAGTTAGTTGCTAGCCTGGGACTACATTGTATGTTAATATTATATTGTTACTAGCTGACCCGGCAAATGTTGTTTTGCCATAAAAATACCCACAAAAAAAAACCATAAAAATCGGCCAAGCCATTTCGGAGGAGTTCGATAACAAACACAGCGATCCGAGATTTTTATACATTAGAAGAATAAAAAAAGATAGATAGCTGTTGCCCATGAGTTCATTCGCGTGCATAATATGTCGTATAGTAAAATGATGTCGCTAGGGCTTTGGGAGGAACACGGATGGGAGGGAAGATCGCTAAGATAAGATATACGAACAGTCACCTGAAGTTGACTATTCACATGGGTCAAGCAATGCTAGACAGCATTGCTTTTTCACGTCGGGTAGCAGAAGCCTCATTTCCATAATGAGGTGGCGACTGATTTCTCGGTGTCAAAGCAACTTCTGCACATTTGGCTATCTATGGCGCCTATCATTATCATTTCAGTCAATTGCCGTCCACCGCTGAATGTATGACTCCCCAAAGAACGTCTACCATCCCGGTCTTGTGCAGTCCGCATCCACCCGCTGCCAGTCACCTTCTTTAAATCATCGATCCATCGTGCCGCAGCGTAATTATACCTATTATTATTCGGAGGGTATTTCTACTTAGCTTTGGTTGGAAGTCGTTTAGTTAGTTGCATGTATAGGCTTGACATTGCCATTTTTGACTGCCTGTAATTTGTAGCCCGTGACTATTTGTTGCCTGAAGTTCAGTTGATCTCTGGCAAATTCATGCACGAATCTGTGAGAAAGGTAGAAAGAGAAGTGGGTACGGGTCCAGCAGTACCCTCTCGGAAACTCTCTTCGCGAGTTCGTCTCTGGCGTCATTGCCTGGGGATTTGCAGTTCCCCATGATCCACTGGAGGGTGAGTCCCGCAATGGATAATTTCTGGCCCTGAGCTGGTCATGACGTATCATGGGCTGACTGGGAATTGAACAGTTTTTAGCCATGCCGGAGCAATTAGCCGAAATCTTGTTCCAGCTACTATGCCGGTTTGTTGGATATGTGTGGCTTTCCACCGAAAGCCTTTGCAAAATTTGTAAGAAATAAAATATGTAAATGGAAATCTTAAAACTTAATCAGAAGGTATTTATCATTTTCTTCCACGGGCATTTTCATGAAAATATTTTCCTCATTTTTCCCAAAAACATTTGTCAATATTATCTGTATTGATGATCTGCTTGGTCGATGGTTTTCCCGTTCACAGAAGTAATGAATTAATGCTGAAGCAACAGGATAACACACGGTGTCTTCTAAAGTAACATAACCGTCTTCTTGATTCTGGTGTATGCCATCAGCAGTTCTTAAAAATGTAGCTAGCAGCGAACTACTACGTCGAAATCCTGCATCGCGTAATCAGAGTTTACCGTGCGAATTGAACATATACATCAGCCCGAATATCAATTTATTAGGTCAGTTGCCCACCAGGCGCAACAACCGCCAGTTTAGAGGATCCTCCCTTTTCAATGACGGTTTGCGGGACTTTACTCTCTGTTCCGCAAACCCTCCAAAAGAACACAGTTAGACATCCAATTAACCAATCTAATTCGCAGCTCGCGAGTGCTAGGACGTGGCCCCTGGCACAGATTTAACTCAAGTTAAGCTTAGCAAATGTAAGCGCGTGCCTGTTGATGAAAATTTTAATCGTAACACCACAATTCAAAAAATGAGATCAAATGCGTAACGCCATCTATGGAATCTGAAGTTGAACTGTCAAAATAATAGTTCGGAGTTTGTTATATTTTTATTAATAGTAATTCATTCAAGCCGATATTTTTAAGTTATTAAAAGAATCACTTTTCTAAGACGTCTTAAAAGTAACACTAATAACTAAAAAAAAATTTGATGTCATTCTCATGCTGACGTTAGTACTATTTAGGTCATTAGATGGCATTACGGGTATCTGCATTGCGTAATAAATTGATTTAATGTACATTGCCACAATTCCTATCCGGTTTATGTGTAAAAGTTATCTACGTTGGTTTTATACTTTTGAACGTGATGCCATCAAAGAAGAATCATCATCCTGCCTAGCCTTTTTCCAACTATATTGGGGTCGGCTTCCAGTCAAACCGGATTTAGCCATCAAAAAAGAATACAGAAGAAAATAGAATCTGTTAATTATCCTTTAACACCTTGGCCATAATATTTTGGCACAGACGAATGCAAAAAAATTATACAACACTAACAAATGATTAATGTATGAAAATATTAGTAAGAACTAAAAAAACAAGGAAATCAGTAATTCAAAAATCATCATTATTGTCCGGAATCGAACCCGCATCGACTCTTTTAAAAGGCAGGCTTTAAACCGATGGTTTATGACTACTGTTGACAATCGATTGAAATAGCCGATCTTATTTATGTCATGGTTTTTCGCTGCTAAGCTCCTTGAAATAATAGCGTGATGATAAACATTGCTAAGGTAAGACGCATATGTTTCTGCAATATAGCAATATGTTTTGGCTTCTTATAACAATTCCTCAATAAACTGTTTGAAAAAATATGGAATAAAGTATTAATGTTATTTTAAGTACGTAAAAACCCGTTATATTAATTTATTGACATGTTATGGTGTTAAAAATAGAGTTCAAAAGATAAAATAAATACAAAAATAATAACTGTTGGTGGGGATCGAACCATGTGCCAAATGTCGATCAAAACAGATATTTTTGAATATTACTCGTCCTCCAAAGCACATAGCATGATAATATTAGCCTACCACCTATTCTCATACCTACCGAATATACACACAAAATTTCATGAAAATCGGTCTAGCCGTTTCGGAGGAGTTCGGTTACAAACACCGTAACACGAGATTTTGATATATTAGATTTAAGCTCTTGTTTGCGGCTCTCGAGTTAAAAGTTAACTCTGGTTTGCGCAAGTGTGCCTTAGAGTACGAGATACTTACACGATAATCACCTGTTGTTTCTGTAACGTCTTTTAAAGTCAGCACTGTACCTACGTTCCATAAACTAAGGAAAGCGCCGAAAAATATATAATATAAAATCTGAAAAAAGAAAAAATAAACGCAGATTTGATTAAAGTCATTTATGTAACTTCGTTGTCATCATCGGCAGACTACAGCAATCTATTTGGGGACCAAGTCACCCGCGTACGTAGGAGAACACCCAATGTTTAACCCTACACGTGGTCCCCGGGTGGTGCTGATCAGGTTACATTAACTGGTGGTCGGCTTCGGCCGATAGCTTGTGAACACCCACTGTGCAAAGACGTACCGCCAAGCGGCCGAGCTACGTTCCGGTACGATGCTCAGTGTAGCCAATACACAGGGGTTGGGTCGAAATAGTTGTTTCAATGCAGGCAGACCAACCAGGCTTGCGCTGACATGGGTATCCGGAGACTAGTCGCGGAGGGTAGCGAAATCCGAGGCACGGTGCGCCGCTGGCCGACCGCAGGTAGTTGGGGGCCCAAGTAGTGTGCTAGCCGCACATGAAATGCTGCCCCGCCAACTGTCGAAAAATCCCGGAATGCACCATCGTGCTGGTTGGCGACCAGACGAGAGGGCCCGATGATCATTCCCGGGGGGCTCGGGCGTCCCCGCAGTCTAGTCCCCCAATGATGTCGTCCTGTCAGAGCATGCCTGTGTGTTAGCAGCATGGAACCTCATTTCACTTCCTTCTCCTCAACCTCCTTCACTCAAAAATTAAAAGGAATAAAAAGAAAAAAGCTGTACAGCGGCAGCACTCCCTCTCACACAAAGTGCACCTCTCTAATATACGAGGTCTGCACTCAAATCTCGCCGCAGTCCATCACCACCTGGAAACTAAGAAATCAGCGCTCTTATTCCTGTCGGAGACGCAGATCGGATGTCCGTCAGACGTGTCATACCTGTCTTACCCAGGGTTTACCCTGGAGCACCACTTTAGATGACGCGCGGGTGTATCCCGGGACGAAATCTGCTATCGGCGTCTCCGCTACCTTGAAGACTCCAGGTTCTCTACGCTGTGGGTAATAGTGGACACAGGCCTGGACAAAATTGTCTACGCCTATGTCTACCGTTCGCACAGCGGTGACTTGGATACAACTGGGCTCACACAGCACCTGAGTGAGGCGGCGGATGCGGCTCAACAGCGACGGGACGCTGGTCCACTCTGCTGAGGAGAAAGCGAACTTGTTTGCTTCTTTGTTTACGGAATCTTCACGTCTGGATCCTGGTGGCGCGGAGGTCCTTGCTTCTCCTGCTGGATGCGAGTCGAGTATGTCGAACATTCGCATTCATCAGAAGGACGTACGTAGGGTACTGCGTAACCTAGACGTGAACAAGGCTAGTGGCCCTGACGGGATACCAGCATTTGTTCTTAGGACTTATGCGCCTGAGTTGTCTCCGATCTTGACACGCCTATTTCGCCTTTCGTTTGAGACTGGAAAAGTGCCGAAGGCTTGGAAGCAAGCTAACGTGCAGCCCGTGCCCCAGAAGGGTAGTCGAGCTGACCCGTCGAATAATAGACCCATCTCGGTAACGTCCATACTCTGTATGAGTATGGAACGCGTGCTGAATTATAAGCTCCTGTCATACCTAGAAGCGAATTCACCCGCGTAGTTCCCGTTCCCGTGGGAGTACGGGGATAATATATTGCCTATGTTACTCCCTGATAATGAAGCTGTCCAATGCTAAAAGAATTTTTCAAATCGGATCAGTAGTTTCGGAGCCTATTCAATTCAAACAAACAAACAAATCTTTCCTCTTTATAATATTAGTGTAGATGACCGACAATACGTGTTCCGCCGAAATTGGTCAACTGGGGATCTTCTAGCGTATGCTATTCACATATGGAGTGAGGCCATAGAAAGGCACCTCCATAGCTATATTCCTGATAGCTACAACCTGGGAGTCTTTAAGTCAAGAGTGAATAGGTTACTTTTAACCAAGCGTGCTCCATATTCGACCACATCATCTCTTACCAACATGTGAGATATGGTCAAACGCGTGCCTATCAATAGTATAAATAAAAACTAATTTTGCACAACTGCCTCTCCAAAAGCACAGTCTTCATCGACTCGATCCCTGCAACTCTCAGCCAACTGCTACAAGACATATCTACTGAAGAAATATCATCGTTATTGAAAGCGCTCAAAACACAGCTCGTAACATACCTATTTAAAAAATAACAAACCATCTGTTGAAACGTTGTCTGAATGATCATGTAGCCGTCCAGTATATGCAAGTATACGTCTAACATGACATTCCAGTACTCTTCAGTTTGTAATTCTTCGAGGTTTCTTGAATTTTGAATTTTGCCAATCCACACATGAAGCATTTTTTGTAACAACTTCAATAGTAACAAGGCATAAATAACGTTAATATTGTAAGCAATGCTAGCATATGCCGTAATAATTACTATAATACTTATTTCGGCTATAGTAAAACAATAGCAAATGACATAACTGATACTTAGAAGATTAAAGATGAATATATACGTCCAGTTGTACACAATGAAAGATCTGATTTCGCTGCTTTTTATTTGTAGGACACGAAGCAGGTGTTGAATTTTCAAAACCAATAAAATATTAAAGTGACTATGTAAGATGTTAAAGAAACCATGCACTAAATCCCCGATCAAGTAAAACATGAAGTTGATAAAATATCCAACGCAGAAAAATAAACCGTTTATACCCCAATATTCATTGTGCAAGGGGCCAACCACACTAATCACTTCATACAAACAGGCACCCCGATATATTAACGTTAAGAGCATCCTAATAAAATAGTAGAGATTAGTATTGGAAGTAATAATGTTGTCACGTATAGAATACTTCGCACAAATGAAAAGGCTTTGCATCAGATTCAACGGCCTTAGTATTGATTGTAATTCTTCTTCAACCACGTTATTAAGTAATATCTTGTTACATGATGCCATTGGAACAATTTCGACTTTAATAGTACTTGCATTTGGTTTTGAACAATGTTTAGGATATGAAAACACGTCTGATACACTCGACAGTTTGGTTTGACTTGATGTAGAAAACGACAGTTAATTTACAGTAAAGTAGTTAAGTAATAGTTACTTATGTAACGTTTTATATTTAATAGTCTTGTTCAATGAAATTGGAATTGTTATTTGTAATAATATAATTGTAATATTACTGGCATTAGAACTAAAAATAACTTGTGGTAAAGTAACTAATATTTATTGTTAATCACTTCGGTGGTACAGTTCCTCCTAGCTGAGTGATTAGTCATTCACCCTATGAGCCTGACAGGTGTCAACCTCCTACCCGCCTTGTATAATAATACTAAGGGACTACTCTCACTTATTCAGCTACATTCGCGTTTCGCTGAACGATCCTGGTCACACTTATACAGTTCTGCTTCTATCGGCCGCGTACAGCGTCGTAAGAATGAGAAAGGCGCTGAATACGCTGCGAAGATGGTTAAATGTCCGTGACTACCGCAGGACCACCGACGCCAATCGCTTCCATATTTAGTAAATAATAAGTACTCAATTGGTTCTAATTATTATTACTCGAACAAAAAATTGGTACCTTCGCAGTTTTCGAGGAAATCGACTTTGAAGGTAGTCTGGCGGTAGTCACGCTCTTTACTCATTTAGTGTTGTGTTCTTAAAATGGACATTTCTGTGTGCGATATTTTTATCGTTTGGCTTCTTGCAGAAGAAATAGATAAAATTAAATGCAAAAAAATAAAACGCATACGACAGTGGGTCGACCCAGTACAGGGACAGTCTAAGAGCTAGATCGAAGAATTGAGAATTTATCCCTCTCTGACAATTCTGTGGACTTTAGACCGATAAATCTACAAGTAAAATTCACATTCATTCATTTTTTATTCCCTGCCGTGTGTGTTTCCTGATAGCTACAACCTGGGAGTCTTTAAGTCAAGAGTGAATAGGTTACTTCTAGGCAAGCGTGATCCATCTTCGACCACATCATCGCTTACCATCAGGTGAGATAGTGGTCAAACGCGTGCCTATCAATAGTAAAAAAAAACATATTAATAGAAAAAAAAAAATCTTGGCAATATTTTCGACGAGGTTACTCATCGCTATATAGCTGTAGGAATATACCTACCTTAAATATTTATTTATATTTTTAAAGTAAGACGCGACTAACTGTGAGTTGGCGACTAAATTTGAGAGAGAAAACAGATCTTCGCTAAGTGCCCTAACTTTTGAGATTCAAATGGACTAAGCTGGGGTAGGCGCACCCCAGATCGGCCACCTGTAAACCCTTATAACTTTTGAACCAGTGACCGACTAACTCTGATATTTGGCGACTAATTAGCGAAATTTTTTTATATTTTCAAAATTAAAATCCCTGATGGTGGCCATGCTAGTGTCAGCCACACAAGGAGTCGAGAACCATCCGTGTACACCGCTGTTCCGCCGCGTACGACGCTGAATTAGCGGAACAGCGCTGAACGAGGCGTTAAACTCTATATACAGCACTCGCATGATAATAACACATTTGTCCTCATTTTATACTTGTTCACCGTGAAAAGTGAATAGACGCGGAACGCTGAATGGATGCGTACGCATCTCCATACAAAATCGTTGTTTTCTATGGGCATAAGCTGACTAGAGCTGAATAAGTGTGAGTCCTCCCTAATACCTCAGATACTGTCTTAATTTAAAGTTGCCTTCAGGTAGCCCCCGTTTAATAAATTTGAATAATTACCGGTAAGTGTCCTATCAATATCTAATATATAAAAAACTTTTTACAAAAAAATATAACCGACTTTCAAACAAAAGACTACAAAGAATAAAATAACCTTATTTTCGGAAGTCGGTGTTAAAAAACAAAGAAACAACCAAAAACACCGACTTTCGAAAATTTCGAAAAAAATGGGGTTCGATTCTAGGGCCGCTCCAGTGGGACATCGGCTATGACTGCTGCGCGCCGACCTCCTTAAGGGCGTCAGCGTGGTCTGTTATGCTGACGACACGCTGGTTCTGGCGCAGGGAGGTCGCACAGGCGGCGGGCGACGCTATGACACGCGGGGTTATGACAGTCATTAAGAGGATCCGGCAGTTGGGTCTCGAGGTGGCCCTACACAAGTCCGAAATCATATGCTTCCATGATTCGAGGAACAAGCTACCATCGGGATCCCAAATAACGGTAGGAGGGGTTCACATCGGCGTCGAGTCGACGATGACGTACCTGGGTCTCGTCTTCGACAGCCGGTGGAACTTCGTCGAGCATTTCCTACGTTTGGGTCCCAGACTGGGGCGGGCCGGGGCTGCCTTCAAGCGGCTTCCGCCCAATCTAGGGGGTCCAAACGCCTCCTGCCAGAGACTTTACGTGGGGGTCTTGCGGTCCATGACCCTTTTTGGGGCTGTGGTATAGGCGCATACTTTCAGGAGGCGTTCAGCCTGATAACTCTACGTGACCCAGATGGCTATGGCCATCTGGCTGGCCTGGGGATACCGCATGATCCCCTGCGAGGTCGCGGGTCTCCTTGCCGAACTACCGGCATGGGATCTGCAAGCGAGAATCCTCGCAATCGTTTATGAGTGGCACATGGAGGCGCTACGCCGGTGCGAGACACTGGATCTCATGGCGGTATGGAGACAGCGTCTGTTGTAACCCAGCACTTGACACGCCGCAAGTGGCTAGAGCGGCCCCACGGTGTCCTCATCTTCCGCCTGAGGCAGGTTCTCACCGGGTGTTTCGGGAGATACCATGGAGTCTACTAAATCTCAGCTAAATCCGGTTTGACTGGAAGCCAACCTCAATAAAAAAATGCTAGGAAGATGATGATAGCGGACTTGTGTGTGCTGTCCATACATTTTTGCCACTATCCTTTGTTCCACTAAGACAAACAATAAATCCTTCTAATATTATAAACGTGAAAGTTTGTCCGTCAATCACGCAAAAACGGCTGAAGGGATTTAGATGAAATTTGGCACACATGTAGTATCATAACATTCTGGAATAACATATTGGTTACTTTTTATATTAGATATAGCATTGAGTTCTGGGGCAACAGTTACAAGTACAATATCCACTCGGCATTTATAATTCAAAAAAGAGCTTTAATTAAGGACTATGCTCCGCTTAAAACAGACAGAATCGTGCAGGGACCGTTTCATCAGACTTCAAATTTTAACTGTGCCATGCCTCTATATTCTGGTGTTACTAACCAAACTTGTTAAGAATTTGCAAAATATTGAAACAAATGAGCAAAAACAAGCTAGAGATAAGACTCGTAGGAAAGACTTACCAAACCTTTTTTTTTTTTTTAACGGGGGGAAATCCTCATGGATGTCCTCCGCCCTGAGGCGGGCGGAGGGGTCTGTCAGACTCTTACTGACTAAAACCACCCCGGTGTTCCATCTCTCACCTACGTCGGGGATCGCGAGAACTTATAAGGCTTCCGTAATCCCCGGCTGGTGCCGGCCCGCATCTGCGGGCCACCTCGGGTCAGCGGGAGGAGTGAGGTGTTTGACTCCCCCCGCGACATCAAAGAGGGGCGCGGGAACACCACGCGCCGCCACCTCGGGTCCGGATGAATGGGGGGCGACGAATATCCCCAAGTCCGCCGCCCCTGGACCCATTTAGGGGGGCCGGAAGAGAGCAGCGTATGCCCTCCTCCGACGCCCGGTGCGCCTGCTGCGGGCCGGGAGAGAGGTCGAGATCTCCCTCTCCCTTTCCGCAGCTTCCTTCTGCGCGATAACTATTTCGCAGAAGGAGACCACCGCGTCCCAAGACTCCTCGCCGTCGACCATAGCACGAACTACGGCCGGCAGCGAGAGATCACTGCCTACCACAGAGATGAGGGCACGGCGCGGCTCCTCCCAAGCGGCACACTCTGCCAGCGTATGCCGCGCCGTGTCCTCCCGACAGTCGACGCAGTGGTGACACCGAGCGTCCGGCTCCCTGCCTATGCGACACAGGAACCTCCTGAAGCAGCCATGCCCTGAGAGGACCTGTGTCACACGAAACGACAAGGAGCCGTGCCTTCTCCAGACTTACCAAACCTAATCCAAACAAAACTGAACGTGGTTCATCATAGTACACGGTATCAATCTATCTTTCTCTACAATAAGTTACCTTTAGAATAATTTTAAAAGCATAACTAGCTCAAACCTATTTAAAAATAAATTAAAGACATATTTATTGAGGAAGGCCTATTACAGTATCCACGAATTTATGGATGACAAGTGATAATATAATAAGTTGATTTTGAGTTTATTATAATGAATGTGGATTATTATTCTCGTTTATTTATTTATTTTTACATTTTGGTTAATTTTTACTGTGACATTTATTTTTTAATTTTAAGTTGGTATAATTTTGACATTTCATTTTTATTGTATTTTTTTTTCCTTTTGATTAATTTTTAGTGTGACATTTCTATTTTCATTTTTTTATTAAGGCATTGCCATACAATGTGGCAATGCCGCCAGTCTTTTGGGCTCACTTCCAGTCGACAGCGATGCGGGCGAATTTTTTGACGCCATATTATAGTCAGGAGTTTTATTTTGTATTTAAAGTGTAAATAGTTTGTTTTTTAAATATAAGAGACCTTAATTTGAATAAAATCTAAGCATTTTAGAAAAATTCTGACTCTGACACAGCGTTCCCAAAACAATTATAAAATCAAAACATCACACAATAAATGTAAAACCGCCTGGCAAATAATAAATCAAGGTAAATTTAATGTACCTAAAAACTTTATTATGATTATTTTTCCGACCCAAATATCGACCAATAGAATTGCACCATTCGACGTCACGTGGTACAACCTACATGGTATTATACTGATAATTTTTTGAAAATTTTCTCTGGTAGTTGCTATATATAAAAAACAAAACATGATCCAGTTTTGAAAACAAAACATGATTTCGTCTCATGGTGCAATTCTATTGGCCGACATTTGGGACGGAAAAATAATCCCCCGAATACCACACGAGCTTCAAAATTATCTGGCATTTCCCTCAAGGTTCCCTGCAAACAAATAAAATCGTCAAGTTTGACTCATTAAAACAAAAACTTGACTCCTTCATTTGTTTGCAACGAACCTATCGGGAAATACCCGATAATTTTGAAGCTCTTGTGGTATTATAAGTGAAAATCAAAATCAATAATAACAAAATTACGGATGCGAAACAAATTGCTAATCAATTTAATGAATATTTTATTAATAAAATCCAACCCATCCAGTCCAGTTATAAAACTACACGGCCCATCTTAAACAACAAGAACTCGATGTTTATGGCACCTTGTACACCACAACAGGCGCATACAGTAATTATGGCCTTAAAAATACAAATAGCGTGGGGTACGATGGCATATCAACAAAAATAATAAAAGCTGTAGTATCTGAAATATGCGACCATTTGTCTCATATTATAAATTAATGCATTATAGCTGGCACGTTTCCTGACGCACTAAAGATGGCGATCGTTAAGCCTTTATTTAAGAAAGAAGATAGAGAGCTCATGGAGTTCTACAGACCAATTTCTCTGATTCCTATCTTTGCGAAAATATTTGAGAAATTCATTCAAAAGGAATAAAACGGTTACATAGAAAAAAATAATTTATTATGCAATGAGCAAAAGGGATTTCGCGAAAAGAAGACGATTAATATGGCGATCTATGACTTTTTATACAGTATATTGATAAAAGTGGACCAAAAAACACCTGTATGTGTGATCTTCTGCGATATGACTCAAGCATTTGACTACGTAAATCATGAAATTTTAATAAAAAAACTTGAAGCATATGGCATTAGAGGGAACGTCCTTAATTTTATTAAATCCTATTTAAACAATAGAAAACAAAAAACAGAAATCACTAGAATCAATATAACCACTAAAAAGAAAATTTATATTTATCAGATGAACGTCAAACTACTTTTGGTGTTCCACAAGGTAGTGTATTGGGACCGCCACTTTTTACAATATACATTAATGACTTGCCAAAATCAATTCCACACCCTATGACTTTATTTGCAGATGATAGCACAATGACAATTTCTAGTAATAGCAATGACATGATCCTATATAAACTTGATATACACAATACCTTGACATCTATAATAGAGTGGTTAAAAAATAATAATTTAGAGATTAACTTAGATAAAACTAAAATCATACATTTCAGCCAACGATTCACAATAGAAAATATGGACATTAATATAGATAATAAAATTGTTGAAATCGTGAATACTACGAAATTCTTTGGCCTAATTATTGACAAAAGACTTAACTGGAAATCACAAATCGAAAACCTTTGCAAGAAAATTTGTAGTTCTGCATTTGCATTGCACTCTCTAGCTGCTGCAGTGGTGAATGTAGATACCCTATTAATAAGACCCTAATTGCGGCCTACCATGGCTTAGTTGCGTCCCACTTAAGATACGGTATCATATTTTGGGGAAATTCTACCGACGCTAACACGGCATTTAACGCCCAAAAGAGATGCATTAGATCAATGTTTGGGCTAAAAACGATAGATACATGTAAACCATATTTTAAAAGGTAGAAACTGTTAACTCTACCTTGTCTGTATATCCTCGAAACCGTAATGTTTGTTAAAACAAACCCCAATATGTTTCCACGTCTACAGGTCATGGTACCGCGTAACAGACGGGATACGACCATTCTTCGAGTTCATCCGGCAAAAACGGCACTTATGCGCAAAAGTATCATTTGCATGGCGCCTACGATATTTAACACATTGCCTAAAAGTTGGAAGGAGCTGAATGGAAAGTCACTCAAGCGTCAATTAAAAATGTTTCTTTCGCAAAAAGCATTCTACAGTGTCCCCGAATTTCTCGCCAACAAGATTTTTTGTTTGATTAAATAATTTTACCTTTTCCTGACGTTAATAATATTTTATTAAGTTAATAATTTTGACATGTTAAAACATAATAATAATTTTGACATTACAACTTATTACTATTTTGACATTATAATTGAATACTATTTTTTGCATTATAACTGATTACTATTTTGACATTACAATTTTTTAATATTTTGACATTATAACATAATACTATTTTGATTTTATAATATAATAATATTTTGACACTACAATATAATATTGCAAAGTTTCTAAATAATTATAATCCTTTTAAGTGTCTATTCCAGGTAATCTTTCGATTTTCTCTAATTGTTATTTTTTCAATGTAATGTAAATATTTGTACGCCGCTAATTACGGCTAAACATCAGTGGACTTAAACTGTGTAATATCTTGCATGCTCTTGTATGTATACAATGTTTAAACAAATAAAGAAATCTTATCTTATCTTATCTTAAATATTATTTTTCCTTGTAGTAGGTATAATCTTGACATTCCATCTTTATTTTTCTTATTCAATTATAATTGCTATTAATTTATTAAGTAACCGTAATTTAGTTTTTTTATTGTTTATTTGTTAGCGATGCTTTTATTTTATTTTCTACACATTGTATGTTATTTTTCCGTGCTGAAACTGTGAAATCTATAAATTCATAAGTACCAGGAGGGCAGAAAAATGTCGAAGTATTTCCGGCGCTGTAATTATGAGCGGTTAAAATTTAAAAGTACCAAGAGAACAGAAATCTGTCGAGCCAGATTCACAAGTACTAAGAGACCTGAAACATGTTAAAGTATTTTTGGTCAATAATAGTGAACGCTAAAGATTTACAAGTAACAGAAGACCAGAAAATGTTGAAGTTATTCCGGGGCTGTAAGTACAAACAGCAAAGACTCACAAACTATCAGGTTACCAGCATCATGGAGATGTTTTCCCATGGATGAAAATGTGAGAGAAAGTCATTGATATATAAAAAACCCAAGATACACACTCAGCATCTCAAAAACGTCCGCAAAAAACAAGCGCACAATGAATAATTGTGCGCTAGTTTCAAACAGTCTCGCATCGCTCGCCATACTGCACTGCTTTGTAAAAACAACTTTAAGCGATCCTTGTAAGGTTGAATTTGCAAAAAAAAAAATTGTGCATCACTCGCCATACTGCACTGCTTTGTAAAAACAACTTTAAGCGATCCGTGTAAGGTTGAATTTGCAAAAAAAAATTGTTTATAGAATAACTACACACAACTCACACATGACACTTGATACATGTCAGTTTTTGACGACAGTTTCGAGTGTTGCATTTGTTCGAGACTGTGCATCTTGGGTATTTTATATATCAATGGAGAAAGTAGTTGCGCGCCAGGTAAAAAGTCTACGCAGACGAAAATTTGTACAAACTGCCCTCTTCAAAGATGATTTAACTTTATATACACATCCGTCTATCGATACAACGCCACAAAGTACTTTTATTTTTATTTGTCACGTTTTTGTTAAATTGGAACCCATTTCGATTCAAAGTAAGCTTATCCTTCTGGTTACAAATGAAGTCAAATTCTTCAGTCATTGTAGATTTCGAAAACGTGCATATCTATTTGTAAAACACAAAAACCACAAATACAATATTGTGACAACAGGTTTTAATGTTTAAGGCAAAAACACGTAGTTACTACATCAACGCATTACATTTAATAAAATAATTGACGTACGGCGTTATAATTTTACAAAAAACCCACATTGAAGCAAGTTACACTTTTATCTTAGGATGCGTTCAATTTATGTATGACGGCGTCAGCGACGGCTGAGTGATAGCACCGTCATTGTTTGGGTTCAGTGTTATCGATTTCATAGTAGAATAATAACACTCAATACAATCGCAAGGTAGACAATTAACAGACATTTAAAGTCAGAAACCCCCCTTATTTTTTTAAATATGTTAATTAATCTTCGCACAAGTTTGACTGTAGAGTCAATTTGCATTTTCTGTTTTAGGAGATTATTGATGATTACTCCAAGATATTTAATGTTGTCAGTTCGTTCAATAGGTGTACAGTTGCAGTTACAAAAATAAGTAATCGTGCAAACGTGAGCTCTGATTCTGAGTGAATGGGGAGGCTGGCTTAAAATACCTGGGGTAAAGGGTATGAATTTGGTTTTGCTGATATTAAACGTAAGGAGGTTTGTGTTTAACCAGTACATAACCACATTGAGTGCCATCTTTGCTGTATAAAAGGTATCAGACCAGTCTTTACCGTGAATTATAAGCGCTTCGCCATCTGCATATGTGATGATTTTACAGTTTTGAGGAGATAGTTGGCAAAGTTCATTTACGTAAATGAGGAAGAGGGTAGATCCAAGGACACTATCTTGAGACACACCAAAAGTGACCGCTTCTCCTTGCTTATAAAGTTTTCAATTTTTACTACCTGCTGGCGGTCAGTTAGTTACCTGCGGAATATGTCGTTAGCAATTCCGCGAATTCTACTGTCATCTAGCTTGGCTTGGCTTGCTTTGTTATAAGGAGACAGAAACGGTGTCAAAAGCTTTGGATAAATCCAGGAAGATGCCAACAGTTGTTTGTTTGTTATAAAAGGATAACACTAGTTTACAGCATATCTCTTGCCGGAAAATTTTGGCTGTTGCTGACTACACACGCTATGCTAAGTTCAAATATATAAGTAGTTTTTTTTTATCAGCTTTGGTTTTTGTTTTTCATATTTTCTGGTTCTCGCCAAATAGTTGGTACTTGGAATTTTAAAGCACATCTTTTGGCACTTTTATGTAATTGGGCAAAGCCAGCTCACGAAACTGAAGACCGCTGATGGCAGAACCATATCCGCCAAATCGGAGCTTCTCAGAGAGATCGAGACGTTCTACGGACAGTTATACACGTTAATGACTAAACCCGATACGAATCTAGCTAACGATTCAAGAGCTAGATTGACCCAGCACTATACCGAGGACATCCCGGACGTCAGCCTGTATGAGATTAGGATGGCTCTGAAGCAGCTTAAAAACAACAGGGCGTCGGGTGAGGACAGAATTACGGCCGAACTCCTGAAGGCGGGTGAAGACCGGTCCTTCAGACCCTTCAGGAACTGTTCAATCATACTTGAAGGGAAAACGCCACAGGCATGGAGCAGAGGTGTGGTGGTACTCTTCTTTAAGAAGGGCGACAATGTCGTACTTAAGAACTATAGGCCCATCTCACTTCTAAGCCATGTCTACAAGCTGTTTTCCAGAGTCAACACGAACCGTCTCGCACGCAGGTTTGACGACTTCCAGCCTCCCGAACAAGCCGGGTTCCGAAATAGCTTCAGCACCGTAGACCACATACATACGCTCCGTCAGGTTATACAGAAGACCGAAGAGTATAATCTGCCCCTTTGCTTAGCGTTTGTGGACTACGAGAAAGCCTTTGATTTGATCGAGACTTGGGTTGTGCTGCAGTCTCTCCAACGGTGCCAGATCGACTATCGGTACATCGAGGTGTTGAAAAGTTTTCACAAGTGAATTGGCCTGAGGTCCAAGGAGCTTTCCAAGATAAGCGCCCAATTAAGTGGTTTGAAAACTTCATAGATGAAGATGTTATTTCCTTGTTGGTGTCAGAGAGTAACAAATATGCCATCAAAAAGAATTTGCCTGGAGATATAACTGCTGAGGATATGAAGTGTTTCATTGGCATATTGTTGGTTAGTGGTTATACATGGCTCCCGCGAAGAAGAATATATTAGGGAAACTCTCCTGATACAAAGAATGAGTTGATTAGCTCTGCTATAACTAGGGATAGATTTGACTTTATTTTTTGCCACCTTCATGTCAGTGATAATCTGGATTTGCAAGACAAATATACAAAAGTACGCCCACTCGTAACACTTCTTAATAAAAAGTTTTTTACTTTTCTCCTCTCGAAGAGCATAACAGCGTAGATGAGGCCATGATCCTCTATTATGGAAGGCATAGCTGCAAACAACACATAAAAGGTAAACCTATTAGATACGGGTTCAAGTCTTGGGTTGGTGTTACTCGGCTGGGGTGTGTATTGTTGATGGAGCCATATCAAGGTGCTACAACTATGTGCAATCCAATATATAAAGAATTGGGCCTGGGTGCTAGTGTGACTGTTCCTAAGTTACCCTAGGCTGATAAAATTTTCGTTTTTCCTTAAATTAGCCTAATTGTTAAGGTAGGTCCTGCCGGTAGGCAGGAGGACCACGCCCCGCCAGCCGCGTGGTCCCGTAGGGCTCGTCCCAGACTGGACACCCTCCCGCCAATAGTAAGAAATGAATTCCCAGGAACTACTGCCTTGTCCGACCTTTGAGGCTGCGGGACAAGGAGGGGATGCAAGGTGAAGTTAATATTGGGAATTCACGGTTAGTATACATACGTAAAACAATAAATAATTATGGAACAATAACGAGATTACAATGTATGAAGTTAAGAAGACAAGAGGACTGCAAAAGGGAAAATGACACGTAACGCTTGTGTGAAATAGTAAATTTCAAAGCGCGATAGTGAATTTCTTTACAATAATCTGGAGACCCACCCCAGTGATGTACGGCCGTCTTACAACTGCCTGTACATCGGACGTGTGCCGTCGATCCTAACGTGCATAGGTCTAGAGAGAACCTGCTGCAGTCACAACAGTACACGTTCCCTACACTCAAGCATGTCTTACACAATCCTAAGGCAGAGGACTGCGAAGTGCCTCTGTCATTGAGCGAGACATGTTTCCAGAAATAATGGACGCGCGCTATAAAAATTAGCCCCTTACATCGGCCTATCAACCCTTTACTAACGCATTATATAACTTAGCACAAGCGTACCGCGTTGTCAGTCGTTTGCATAACTCTTTGCACCGATTTTTGTTATCTGCGGAAGCGGATTTTGGGTTTGTCGCTTCACACTTCCATAATCTACCCATTTTGGGAAGACACTAGAGTACTGCAGCGACCTTTGCCACGTCTGGCAACGAGCGTTCCATCTAGGCTTCATAATGTCAGTATTTCGCTAAATATTATTTTTTTATATAAGTGAGAGGCCTCGGGGGCCGGGTGTGATTTAGCGAGATACAATCCCTATCGCCCATTAAGAGGGCTATCAATTCACATCAACCCATACTTGGTGAAGCCTACCCCAATGGAAGTGTGCAAATATCAAGAACAGTGCAAAGTATCCTGCACTCAGTCAGTCCATAGGGAGAGGCAACCTCTACTAATGTTTGGTTGATATGACATAACCTTAGATATTGCAAAGAAACATTATAGTTAATGTAATGTAGGGTATTCTTAAGTTCTTTTGTAATGTTATATAAATACCGTCGACCGACCGCGGCACCTAGTCAATAAATGTCTACCGAGCGAACTACGTCTTTTATTCCACAATTCTACAATGGCGACGAGGATGGCGAAATTTGACAATTTCGACTTGAAGACCGGGAGTTGGCAGTCATACTGTGATAGGCTGGATATGTATTTTGTGGTAAATGCAGTGAAGGAAGACCTAAAACTACCGACGCTAATAGCATTCATGGGTGAAGCGGCGTACGAATTATTAGTGAATTTGTGCAGTCCGAAGAAGCCGGCGGACATGACCTTTACCGAGGTCGTAAAGGTCATGCAAGAACATTTGCAACCAGATCCGTCTATTTTGGCAGAGCGTTACAAATTTCGTCAAAGTAGACAACAAGCCGGTGAGAGTATTTCGAGTTATGTGGCGGAATTGAAGAAAATTACGCGGCATTGTGAATTCGGCACGAGTTTGGACGATAATTTGAGAGACCAATTCGTGTGCGGTATCTCGAGCGATCTTATTAGACAACGATTGTTTGCGGAAGGAAACATTAAATTCATTAATGCGGTATCTGTGGCGAGCGCGTGGGAGGCGGCGGAGAGGGATGCAGCCGCTGTAGACGGCCGGGGCAACGTCAGTGGGCCGGCCGGGGCCGGCGCGAGCGCTTTCTCGGCGGGACTCGAAGGTTCGAGAACTAACACGATGTCGCGACGTAGTTCGGCAGCATTTGATCAAACGGGAGATTTACATCGCATGCAAGTGGGAGGATGCGCTGCATGCGGGGATTATAGGCACACGAAAATGAAATGCAGATTTTCGAAGTATCAGTGCAGTAAATGTAGGGAAGTTGGACATTTACGTCGGATGTGCCAGGATAACGGTGCACGTGGCGTCGTGGACCATCGAGACCGGGGCCAATTACGGAGCCGTGGCGGGGGAGCAGGCATGAAAGGACGCGGCGCGGGCGCGAGCGCGGGTGGGTTCCGCGCGGCCAGGCGGGGCAACGGGCAGACCGGGAAGGCGCAGCCGGGTGCAGACGGGCGGCCAGCTATGCACACGTTCGAGGCGGATTGGCAGGAAGACGTCGAGGAAGAGGAACCAATTTATCAAATGTCGTTAAGCCAATATAGGCCGGTGAGCATGAACATTTTAGTAAATAATGTATTCTTGGCAATGGAAATTGATACCGGGTCCCCTTTATCTTGTATCTCGAGTAATACTTATGAAGAATATTTTTCTGATATACCGTTATTACCCTGTAAATTATCAGTGAAATTTTATAATGGAAGCAAAGTTCAGCCTATGGGGTACCTAGAAGTAATTGTTACCTATAAAAACCAGAAGAAGATTTTAGATTTATATGTGTTTAAAACTGGAAGTACTACACTGTTAGGAAGACAATGGTTATCGGAATTAAATATTAGTATACCCCCCATTACAACAATTAATAATGCGAGGGCGGATGAAGATTTGACGGTGCAACAAAAAAATAATATTGTATGTAATATCTATTCTAGGTACCATGAGTTATTTGATGGCGGATTGGGGTGTTTCACGAGCGGTCGAGCCACATTACACTTGCGTGAGGGAGCCGTGCCGGTATTCTGCCGCGCGCGGCCACTGCCGTACGCTTTGCGCTCGCGCGTCGACGCCGAGCTTGAGGCCATGCAGCGCGCAGGCATCGTCGAGCCTGTTCACACCTCCGACTGGGCCACACCACTGGTAATTGTACACAAGCCGGATGGCGCTTTACGTTTATGTGCTGACTATAAGGTAACAGTGAATCCTATGTTAAGGGTTGATAAGTATCCTGTGCCCAAGATAGACGACTTATTTACTAAGTTAAGTGGTAGTAGGTATTTCACGAAACTAGATTTATCTCAAGCATACAATCAAATACTGTTAGATGAATCCAAGAATATTACAGTTATAAATACACATAAAGGTCTTTTTAAATACAATAGATTAGTGTATGGACTAGCTTCGAGTCCAGGAATTTTCCAAAGAATAATGACACAGCTGTTTGATAAAATCCCAAATGTGACAATATTTTTAGATGATATATTGATCACGGGAAATACGATTGAGGTGCATTTGGATACAATAAAAAAGGTTCTTAAAATATTGCAAGAAAACGGTTTAAAAATAAAAAAGGAAAAGTGCGATTTTTTGAGTAAAGAAGCTAAGTATTTAGGATTTATAATTAGTAGAGAGGGCGTTAGAGTGGATCCAGAAAAGATTAAACCCATAATTAAATTGTCTTTTCCGACTAATGTATCCGAACTGAAATCATTTCTAGGTATGGTAAATTTTTACGGCAAATTTATAAAAAAAATAAGTTTCTATTTATCACCATTATACGAATTATTGAAAAAGGGTAAACATTGGATATGGGGAAATACACATTCTCAAGCATTCAATAAAATAAAAAAGTTATTAATTAGTTCAGAAATATTATCACATTATGATGAATCACGACCCGTGATAGTGACGTGTGATGCGAGCTCACGGGGCGTCGGCGCAGTGCTGGCGCAGCAAGCGCCCGACGGTCGCGAGTATCCTATAGCGTACGCATCAAGGACGCTCACCTCCGCGGAATACCATTATAGTCAAATACATAAAGAGGCTTTAGCTATAGTATTCGCAGTGAAGAAATTTCATCAATATTTATATGGCAGACCATTTGTTTTAAAAACGGATCATAAACCCTTAGTGAGTATATTCGGATCGGAATTAGGAATTCCAAGTATGACAGCTAGTAGGTTACAGAGATGGGCGTTAATATTATCAGCTTATGATTTTAAAATAGAATATGTGAATACTAATTCGAACACAGCTGACGCATTGTCACGATTAGTGGAAAGTTATAAAGCTATTAGTGAAACAGACATAGACGTACCGGAGCAAACTTACCTTCACTTTGCCACGGATGCCCTGTCACTTAAATATGAAGATATTAGAAGGGAGACACAAAAAGATCCAATGTTAACGCGTATATTAAGCTATGTTAGGGATGGCTGGCCTAAGGAAGTGGATATAAAGGAACTTAGACCTTATTTTAATAGACGTAGTGAACTATATACCGAGTTAGGTTGTCTTATGTGGGGCCATAGGTTAATAGTGCCCAAATCATGTCAAGAGAGAGTATTGAGGGAGCTACATGATACTCATATGGGGATAATTAAGACAAAATGTATAGCCAGAAGTTATGTATGGTGGCCTGGGATTTATGAAATGTTGGAAACCCTATGTCGAAACTGCACAATCTGCGCAGAAATGGCCGAGGCGCCAGTACACCACGCACCGCAGCCGTGGAACTGGCCAGCTCGTCCGTGGACTAGGTTACATGTGGACTTTTTAGGACCTGTACACGGACACAAGTATTTAATAATGGTAGATGCCACCTCGAAATGGATCGAAGCATGTCAGGTCGCTTCAACTACGGCCAAAGCAATCATAGGTAAAATCAGAGAAATTTGGTCACGTTTCGGTTTACCAAAACAATTAGTCTCCGATAACGGGCCTCCTTTTAGTAGTGAAGAATTTAATTCTTTTTTAGAATATAACGGAGTAGAACATGTATTTTCCGCACCGTATCACCCAGCTTCTAATGGTTTAGCGGAGAATGCGGTCAGGCAGTGCAAAAGAGTTATAAAAAAAGCTATTATTCAAAATATTGATGTAGAACTTGCCCTTCAACGGTTTTTACTAGTGTACAGAACCACTGAACATAGCACCACAAAAGAAAGTCCGTCACAAATACTACAAGGTAGAACATTAAGAACTCGATTAGACCGGCTGAAACCGTCGCGCGAGAAGCAGGTGGCTGACGCGCAGCTCCGGCAGAAAAACGCAGCAGGCGGCACGCACCGCGCTCTCGGTACAGGGGACGAGGTTTGGTGCCGGGTGTACCAAGGACTAAAGAGGTGGGTAAGTGGTTCGGTTATTGAGCGCTTGAGTACTACAGATTATCAAATAAGATTATTAGATGGCACATAGATACATAGGCATATTGATCAGTTAAGGTTAAAATGTAAGGCAAATCAATCACAATCCACTGATAGCGTAATAGTCAGCACAAAAATAGCACCTGAAAACTCTAACCGGCCTTTAAGTAATGCACTGGTTTTCCCCACAATACCGTTTACTAAAATACCCAACGAGGTGTGCTTAGAAGGTGGTGTGGGAGGTTCGGGGGGTGATAGGGTTGAGGCGCATTCGGAATCGGAGTTGATAACGTCGGGTTCATCTAAAGAGCTGGTTGATGGATCAAACAGTGTACCCTCGACCACCCGTGAAGCTCGTCCCGTTAGAAATAGGAAACCTCCCCAAAGATATGGCCAGTCCTAATTTATAGTTTAGTTTAGAATTAAGTAATAGTTTTAAGTATTGAAATGTAGCTAAGTAGATTATAAGTAACTATGTATGTTTAGTATAAGTTAGTTAATAAGGGTGGAGGAGTAATGTAGGGTATTCTTAAGTTCTTTTGTAATTAAGTATTAATTCTTAAGTTTTTTTAATATAAATACCGTCGACCGACCGCGGCACCTAGTCAATAAATGTCTACCGAGCGAACTACGTCTTTTATTCCACAATTCTACAGTTAAAACAGGCCCTAACTTGTGGCGAGTATTATTCGGTTCAGCCTTCCATAAGCAGTGTCTTAGTGCAGTGTCTTGGTAAGGTTTGTCTAAAGTCAGTTTAGAGTCATTGTTGTATACAGTCTGTTGATATGTCTAAAGCACACTCTTTAGGAAGGCCTTCTCCGACTCCCTAGAACCAAACACATATGTCGGTTACCTCGTTTAGGTCAGAGAGGGTAATAAGGTAGGATAATACACACAGCACTCACCCATTAGTTCACCAACACACACACACACCACACATATTAAACTAAATTATATTTAACTTAATAAATAATACTGGCTAAACTATGGGTTACAACAACACAACTCGCCATTTGGCATTCAATGAGTCTCTTAGCCTATACAGAGACATCGCCTCCGTTCTAACCAACTCTAAGTCCCGTTAACCTAAAACAGACGTCAGTTTACTAGCGTGGCCAAAGTTTGAATCTCCGCTTTTTCCAAATCGTTGTCCCAAGATAGCAGGCTGCTTTTTAGAAACTTCCAAAACACTTTTGTTTTTCTTGTATCTTCATTCTCGTAAGGGTCGTTCATAAGCAGGTACCCAGACGTTTTCGATAAGTGCGACGTGCTCGCGGCTATTCCAATATCGACTCTAAGAAATCGTAGAATAAGGTCGCATTTCAACTAACGTAAAATATTGCATCTACAAGCACGTGTGTGCGTACCATAAATTAAATATTGAGTGCCTTTCTAATAGCTACGCAATTTCAAAGCTGATAACATATTTTGTAATTCTCGGAATAGTAAAAGTGACAGGTTGGCCCTTACCATTAAAAGTAAAATTTATGATTTTTCTAAGTGTCTGATAACATGTGAGCGTTTCGATACAAAATAAAATTTTTTTATTATTAGGAGTGACATATCGTCACACTGGCTTAGTACTCACTTTTTGTGATGTGCTGATTTCACATGGGTTCGATCATCCTTACCGCATAGTTTTTGATAACTTTTTTACTGGTACGCCCTTGCTGGAAGAAATAACAAAAAAGCCTTCGGTGCACTGGGACTGTCCGAGAAAACAGGACTTCTAGTTGTCCTCTAATTACATCAAAATTATTGAAAAAAAAAGGAACGTGGTGCTCTCGATTATAGAACGACACATGACAATAAGTTCATTGTTGCTAAATGGCATGATACCAATTTATTCAGTATTGCTTCGAATGCTGTGGGAATAAAACCTAAGCAATCTGCAAAACGCTTCTCACAAAGCGAAAAGAGAAACCTAGTCATAGAAGAACCTCATATGGTTGCAATCTATAACAAATATATGGGAGGAGTAGACCGGTCTGTTGAAAATATTTCTCATTACCGAATTGGTATAAGAGGTAAGAAATGGTACATGCTATTACTTACACACATGATTGATCTCACCGAACATAATGCATGGCAGTTGTATAAAATAAATCATGGAAAACTTGATCACCTTGGTTTTCGCAGGAGGGTAACTGCTTTGATTGAATCAAATAAATAAAAAATCAAAAAGGGCCAAGCCGTCCCTCCCAACTTGAACATGCTGATAGTCGAAAAGACCAAATCGGTTTCGGTTTAAAGAATGTTATTCTCATAAGAACAATACATAGGTTCACTTACAATGAGATACAAAGTAATTGTTTATATCTAAATAAGTACATTTTGCCTCCGATGCATGCTGGTGAAGTTATACAAAACAAATAAATAGGAAGTATGTAACTCGCTAACATTTAATATGCGGTATGACTACATTTCATAAACGTAATTTCTCAGTTTTCGTTTAAATCTGTTAATATTATCACAATCTTTTACGTCATTTGGTAGGTCGTTAAACAGCTGTGCTCCTTCGAACAATATGGTTTTTTTACCGTAGTTTGTACGAGCTTGTCTTCGTTGTAATTTATTTTTATTTCTTAGGTTGTGTGATATTATTTTTTTATGTAGTTGTAGCTTTGATTGTACGCTGTTTGTGGTGATTTTTTTATTAGAATGCAGGTACCGTATGTGTATAGTTGTTTGAGATTTAATAATTTGGTTTTTTCAAATAGTGTTTTAGTTGGAGTTAGGTAGTGATAATGGTATAATGTTTTTATAATTTTGTTCTGGGTTCGTTGTAAAGGCATTAGAATGGTTTTTGCGGCAATTCCCCATATTTCAATAAGGTACTCGAGATGTGATTTTACTAATGAGTTATAAATAATAGTACGTATTTTCCTTGGAATACAATTTGAGATTTTGCGTAATGATGCTAGTTTAGACATTAATTTTGATTTTATATGTTCGATGTGCAGTTTCCATGTGAGTTTGTCGTCTACCCTCAGACCGAGATATTTTTCGTGGCTCGATCTTTTTATTATGTCATTGTTTATAGTAAGAGGCGGAAAGTCTGGTAATGGTTTGTTTTTTGCGGTGAAAATCATGTATGTTGTTTTGGACGTATTTATTGTAAGTAAATTGTATTTAAGCCACTCACTGAGTATATCAAGATCTTTTTGAGCATTTGTTATATTAGTATGGATAGATTTATCGAAATAGAAGAGGCATGTATCGTCCGCGTATAAAGTTAGGTGACCCGTTAATCCTATCTTATTTATGTTATTTATATAGATTAAGAATAGTAACGGACTTAAAATTGATCCTTGAGGACAGCCGTATGGTACGTTTTTAATGGAACTAGTGAATTTATCTATTTTAACTACTTGTTGTCTATTATGTAAATAAGATGTAAACATTTCTAGGGCTTTATCTCTGACTCCTATGTTGTTTAATTTCTGGAGAAGTTTGTGATGGCATACGGTGTCGAATGCTTTTTTTAAATCAATAAATACCCCCAATACAATATCCTTTTGATCTATGTGCGTTTTGATTTTAGTTACCAAGTCTACTGTAGCTGTAAGAGTGCTAGATTTCGAACGAAAGCCGTATTGTTCGTCGATTAGAAACTCTTTCTCAAGAAGGTATGAATTTAGGCGGCTGTACAAAACACGCTCAAATATTTTTGATAATACCGGTAAAACCGACACTGGTTTGTAATTACCTGGATCAGTCCTGCTGCCCGATTTGTAAATAGGGCTGACTTTAGCAACTACAAGCGTGTTCGGGAAAATGCCGCGTATCATACATTCGTTTATGCAGTTCGTTAATTTCGGAACAATTGTTGTTTTGAGGCATTTGATCACCTTGGTACTGATACCATCTATCCCAGTACTTGTATTACTATCCAGACCGTCAATTATTTTAAAAATTTCGCCCTCAGTGCAAGGAGTGAGTTTATTCAGAGTTATGTCGTGTGAATAATTGTGTTCGTACATAAAAGTGTTGCCATCGTTCGCGTGATATATAGCGAGTATTTGGTTAGCTAATTCCTGGCCTATTGATGAGAAAAATGAGTTAAATAGATTACATATTGCGTTACCTTCAGTTATAGGTCAAATCAGTCACCTGGTTATTCCTCAATCCAAGCAAACACGCTGTCGTCAATGTCATAAGAAATGTTTGACACGCTGCAAAAAATGTGACGATGGAGTGTGTGTCAAGTGTTTTGTAACATATCATTCATAAATAATGTTCCAAATCTATAGTTACCTAGTAAACACATTTTTTTAGAACTTTATAACCCATTTCTTGATTTTGTTTACGATTACATGCTATTTTGTCAAATGATTTTTTATTTACCCTTATTATCCTACTGTCCTACATATAGGACGGCTATTTTCCTGAAAGCCTTACAGTCAATAAATTTTCTTCTTTCAGCATTTTTTTAATGTAACGAAAGGTCTCTAAAAACTAATAATTTTTTTTTTCAAAGATTTCAGTAAAAAATATTTTCAGTCTTATCTGGGTTGTTAGTCTGGCGGTTTGAGTTCTTAATGCGGCCTACACAAATGTCCTTACTTTGGTATTGTTTTTCAGATCGTTGAGCTCATTAAATTATTATAATAATTAATATTATTTTATTATAGTTTACTAACTAGTTATGTATTTTCCTTTACAGGTTGAATACAACGGCCGAGAATATCTTTGTCAACCATGTTGGCAACGAGCTCAACGGGCCGCGCAGTCAAACAATAATCCTGCCCCGCACAAAAGTATACTCCAGGTGGATGAATATTATAAAGTGCCTAGCATCTCAGTGAATTGTATCTTTAACAGACGTCGGAGCACGTCTCGTCGTCAAATTCCCGAGAATATAAGAATTACACTTCTATTTCATTCTAACTTATTCATTCCAGAAAGCGCCAGAATATGTGATACACATTTAATATCTAATGACTGGAAGGAGATCATCCACAGTCCAAACCTCAGACATGATTTTAACAGCACTCATTTTGTGCAAATTCTAGAGTTTCTGAAGAAAGCGGTGTCAAGGAAATCTATTTTGGACTGAAATCTATTGAAGACATAAAAAATATGGATCCCGATGAGATTCACATTCGCTTGGGCGTTAGCAGAGAACAATTCAATGCAATCTTGGAACAAACGCCTTCGTTGTCTGGATTGAACTTAATGAAGTTACGAAGTGGTGAAAGTAATAAAAGATTAGCTACGCTCTTTAGTATGAGTAGAAGGACCCTAGAAAGAGACTTAAAAATTTCAAGAGATGCTCTATCTACGGATTTTTAGCCCAGACATCTGGGAATGGACCATATGAACAGGAAAATGGTTGCTGACCACAATCTGTGTGTTCCAAACGCCATATTTGGTAACCCCGAGTCAGCTCCACAAGATAGAAAGGCAGTGAGAATTATGCTATGTATAACTTTACATTTCAGCGAGAGACATACAGCCTACAAAAATACTCAAATCTATCAAAATCCTTCCTATTGGTGTGTTCCGATGGCTAAATAATAGATGTTTATGGGTCCTATGCTGCTACCGACTCAGATGCCATTATTTTAGAAAGAATACTATACCACGAAGAAGAAGCGTTTGACTGGTTTTATCGGTCTGGCGATATCTTTATACGGAATCGTGGGTTTAGAGACGTCTATGATGATTTGACGCGATTCAATTACTTTGCTTATATGCACAAAACCAAAGATCGCGGTGCAGACCAGCTCACTACTGAACAAGCTAATAAAAGTACGCTGGTCACACTATGCCGATGGGTGGTGGAAGTCATAAATGGCAGATTCAAACGTTATTTCAAGTTGTTCCGGCAAGATTATTTTAATTGCGCTTTGAGCCATATGTTTGAGGACTTCCAAATAGCAGCAGCATTCATCAATGCTTTCCAGGCTCCAATTCAACATAGTATTCATGCGGCCTCGTTTGTAGATATCATTAATAAACGCTTCGAAAAACCGAACCTCTTAGCGGACTATGTTGTCCGTCATAACGTAAATAGGCAAAGAGCAACGTTCTTAAGAATCAGCAGTGATCTTTTCGAAGACTTCTCGGTTGTGTCTGAAGAAGATCTAATTCTGTTTGCTCTCGGTATATATAAAATCAAGTTAGCTCGCAGCTACTACGCTGAGCACTTAATAATAATAATAATTTTTAAATGTTTCATTTTTAATATTTAAAAATATAACAATTATATAAGTATAGTTAATGAATAAAGGAAAATAATAATAATAATTTATTTACTTCAGATTTCAATTATCCATATTTAAAATTCTCACACGTCAACTTAAAAAAAAATACACAAAAATAAAATTTAAATTAAAATAACACTGAACTCAAATTAAACTAGCTAAATAAAATTACATAAAATTAAGTATACAATATTGAAGTATACCGGGAGCAACAAATAAGGCAACTTAGAAACTTTATTGAGGAAGAAGACATTTGGTTGTTATGTGTCCGTATACAATCTAGACATGTAAAATCCTTACTATCCTTACTTAATATTATAAATGGGAAAGTAACTCTGTCTGTCTGTCTCGCTTTCACGCCAAAACTACTGAACCGATTAAAATGAAATTTGGTACAGAGATAGTCTAGAGTCTGAGAAAGAACATAGGCTACTTTTTATCCCGAGAGTATGTTCCCTAGGAACCACGCGGGCGAAGCCGCTGGCAGAAGCTGCTAGTCTAGAATATATTATTCTTATTAGGGTTCCGAAAAAAAAAGGAACCCTTATAGGATCACTCGGGTGTCTGTCTGTCTGTCTGTCTGTCCGTCTGTCACAGCCAGTTTTCTCCGGATCCACGGGACCGACCTTGTTGAAATTTGATACACATATGGACTTCTATGACCCAAACACGGACGCGTTACGTAAATGGGGGTCACTTTTGGGGGTCAAACTAGAAAATTAAAAAAAAAAGTTTTTTGAACAATATCGTGTGACATATCACATGAAAGGGCTTACTGTGAGAGTTTTAATTCCATTTTTTTTCATAATTTTCAAATAAATGGTTTTGAAGTAATTTAAAAAATTAGACGAAAAATGACCATTCTCCCCCCCCCCCCCCCTTATCTCCGAAACTGCTGGGCCAGAAATTTTGAAAAATATGGAGATAATAGATCTTTACCTAAAGATTACAGGAAAACCTATTAGAAGTCTGTAGTGTTAAAATAACATGTTAAAAAAATTAAATTTGTTCGGAACCCTTTGCACGCGAGTCCGACTCGCACTTGGCCAGTTTTATTGTAATTGACCGGCAAAAGAACGGACGGGAAGCAATTGCTAATTATTATTTCACTTGCCTAAGTGAAAGGCGCACAGTCGGTTTCTGCGCACACGTTACGTGTGTAGTGTGGTTTTTGGCATGGGCTAGACATCAAGATGGGGACATATTATTACCGGCATCAGAACTAAGTGCTATTATTGTACATGAGTAGGATTTTTTTGTAGTATTGGTACTGTTTTATCGTGTAATAAATATATATTTCATAGGCAAACAAGTCATTTCCATTTTATTTCCTCATTTTAAGGCTGAAAATAATAAGTTAGATTATATAAAAAGGCCGGTAAACAGTAAAACTAAAAATGTATATAACACAGTTCATAATTACACCACAGAAATAAAACTTCTCCAAGGTAATTGTAGGACTAAGTCACACCAAAAATAAAATAATATAATAAATCCTTTTATTTCGGAACCAGTCCATTTGCATAGGTACGTAAAAAATTTGAAAATATTGGATAAAATACAAGAATAAATTAAGATTACAATTCAAAACATTACACAACACAAACATTGTACATTAAACAAAAGTCAATAAAAACATTATAAATTACAATTTTATAAAAACAAAAAGATTACACACACACTATCGTTATTTATTATCACTATCATTATTTTAATAGTTTTGGTCTTGGCCACTGATAGACCAAACGCCATACAATTTTGTCCATCCTCATTTAATGTCTTTGACGATAACTGACAAATTATTGCACTGTGTGTACAGGTACACTCAAATATTATGTGTAGTACTTTCCTCAAAAGACCACTTCAGACATTTACATATATGGTTCTCTTATGATTTGACCAGTACGATTGAATGGACTTTAAAATAGGGTGTTTTATCTCGGGGTAGTCAGCTAGGTATAACCTCAACTCATCTAGTTTGAAATGACCAAAAAAGTGGTTTTTACAACTTACTTACAAAATAAATTTTATTTATCATCACTGTGGGGATTTTAGTAACTAACAGTTATAAAAATATATTAACCCTTAAATTATTATTAAATTTTTGAAAAAAATGCAAATAATCATTCTTTACTTACAGATTACAAAACCTATGAGAAATATAGAAAGATAAAATGACATGCTAAAAAAATTGGTTCATGATGACAAAAATATTGGAATATTAATTTAATTACAGAAACACAAACTGTAAGAACACAATAATATAAGAAGCGATGAAGCTTAAAAACAGTAGAGGTAACTCGGCGTCTATGATAAACAAGCCGCACGCACTCATCTTCTTAAGAGATGTTCTTTGTAAACGTTGGATGTTCTTGCAAACTCTTCGTTTTTTATCTGTAAAAAAGTGGGAATTGTCTACTCTAAGTATCAGCAGTCCATCGAAATGATCAGTCCCTGTAGTTAGCAGGAAGCTATGTCAATAACAGTAATATCTAACAATGATTATGATAATATAGCCGAAAGACATCCACTGTTGGCATAGGCTTCTCCTAAGCGCTGTCATAATGTTCGCTGCGTGCTTTTTGAATTTGTAAACTCACAAGTTCATTTTGGGTACGTATTTGAATATCGAAGATTAAAATACCTACGGTTAAAATGTCATTGTTCAATACATCGAACGACCACACTAAATATTCGAAGACTAGTGCGCGCGCACAAAAAAGCTCTTACCGACTGTATTTTATTGAAAATATTTTTGTTATTTTTATTAATATGAGGACCAGAAGATGGCGACTCCGAGGTGTGCCAGTATTGACGACACGGTTGGCGCAGTGGTTGATTGATCGGCTGCTGCGCTGCGTGTCGCGGGTTCGATTCCCGCACGGAACAAATATTTGTATGGCCTATAGATAGTTGTTCCGGGTCTGGCTGTTTGTGTATGTGAGTTTGTATGTTTGTGAACGCACCCACGATACAGGAGAAATTCCTAGTGTGGGGCAATGTTTTTTTTTTAAAAAAAAAGAAAAAGTATTGCATTGTTTTGTTTTCACTTTTTTGAGTAATGCTCGAAATTATGTTATAAAAGTTAAAAAAAATAAGAATGAATTTTCACGAAAAAGTAGCTAAGTAGAATATAAGACTAGAAACAATTCCATTGATGAGCACCATCAATGGAATTGTTAAATCGTAAATAAAAGTACCGTAAATGTTTAGTAACTTAATATTTATTAGTATACTTTTCAGTCTGACTGACGTATTGAGAATCAGTTTTAAACAAATCAAGAAACGAAATTTAGTTATTGTACTCTATGTTTGCACTTATAAAAAGTACTACACTTAAAAAACAAAATATAAAATCCACTTTAGCAATATAATAAAAATTTACCAACATAAATTTATCAAAAACTTCTTAGGTTTCAGTTCAATAAACTCTCAAATCTCAAAAATATCAGCCTTATGATTCCAGTAGGAAATTATAGGTCAGCTATCACATATTAATTAACAATCTCAAAAATAGGTACCCAATCAAAGATTAGACAAGAACGTAAGTTCTTTGAAAGAGTAAACATGTAGGAATTACACAAAATACCTACCTAAAATTTTTAACCAAATCAATCATGTTTCAAGTTCTGAAAAAATCAGCATAACATCGTGGAATAGTATTAGAATTAACTAATGACATCAAATCTTGAAATTTTCTTTGGGAAATGGGTATCTTATCAGGGTAAGCTTTCTTCAGTTGCGCGTCTTGTATAAGTCTTATTTGTTTTCTAGTTCTGCTGGATCTAATGTAGACCGTTTTGTAGTTATCATCTTTGTATGAAGTCTTATAATAGAAGATACCAGGATTCTCTTTTTCCACTCGTAAGATACAAATGTCGTTAAAATTAAACTTCACCTCACGCGTGTTAACATTAAAATTGGTTGCAGTGGTATCTATGAGATCTTTCAGATCAAAAAAGAAGCTATGATCTAATTCATGCACCTTATACTTTTCTTCAGATTTTCGTGCTATTTGTAATTAAAGTAGTATATTGCGATGCATGGTATAGATTTTTTATTTTTGAATTGGGTTAGATTTTAACGCTTTCTTGATATTTTTTTCGATTAATGAATGGCTCACATCGCCTTCGTTTTGTGTAATTCTTTTTATGTCAAAATTTGACACAGCATAAAGATAAGCAGCAATTATTAATTTGTTCTTCCCTTGACCAACACAATTATCAGAATACAGTACAACTTCAACTTCGTCGACATCACTAGAGCAACCAGCAATATCTTGTCTTGAAGCACACATATCTAAGTAATGCAGTAAGCAAGACCCTATCTCATTAGATCCCTTATGCCGTTCACCTTCATGCCAAATGTAGCAAGTAACTGTGCCAAACCTTTCTTATTCAAGTCACAAATGGTAAAATTGTAAGTGGACAATTTGCTTTATAATAAAAACTCGAAACCTCACCTTTCGGGGTTGGTAAAGCGGCCTGAAGATCGAAGCATGCAACTCTGTATTTCTTAGAATTTTTTGTATTATCTTCCACTTTCTCCGTTGTAGCTATATTTTTCTCTTCGTGGTGTCTCATGTACTTGATTTCTATGTCTAATCTTTCACCGTAATCTTTATTTTTGTATGATTCACAAAACTTACATAAATCTTTTTATGGCTTAAAAAATTCGATAGTAAATTCAAAATTAAATATTTGTCTGTAGATTGAGAAACTAACGAAGTTACGATTTTCTTTTTGACAATCTTGTTTGTAATCTCTGTATAGGTCCATCAGTGTTCGTCCTCCTTCTATGTAATTTTTAGAACTATCTGCACGCGTGTAGTGACTTTCAACTGTCGGAATACTAGAGCACCGTCTTTTACTTCTCGGGGTATTGTACCGTGTTTTTCATGTTTGCCTCTTCGATCTTCTGAAGTGAAGCCTTTCTCTGTCTTTTCGAGTACAGTTCTTATGCATCGGTTTGTTATACCTGGAGTAGAAGTAAAAACCGTTTTGCAGACTCTTACTTTCTCTTGAGCCTTGTACATAAAAAAGTATGGTTTAATTTGCGAGCTGTTCGATTTTCACGTAGAACAGGATATCTATGTTAGACCAAAACGATTGAAAATATTCCTTCCGTTCATCGTCGCTTATTTTTAGTATGCATTTACGTCTGCAAGAGTGCAGGGAAACCCTATTGTCCTTGAAGGCACCAGTTTAACTTTTTTAAAGTTTTATACTCTTGTCCAGAATAACGTAATTCTTTTGCTCTATTTCTTTTCCACAGTGCAGGATTTGCTTTTCTTTTGCGAGTTTTAGGCTTAGTGTTTTCTTCCTGCACACTTTCAGATAGACTTGATAAACTTTCAGCAGAATCAGAAATTCTGGATTCGATCTTATCAAGATTTTCATAATCAGGGTCGGCTTCAGAGTCGCCAATCTCTGACTCCAAACCTAAAGACACATCTGTTAGAATCGCAGAAGTTGGTATTAAATTGACTTCGGAGTAATGGTGCTCTGGAGACACATTGGTGGGTAAATCAAGAAGAATGCCATATCGCGAAGGGCTATTTAATGGAGATAGATTCAAGGGCATTTGCTGTTTATTAGGACTTTCACAATCAGTCAAATCGTCTTCTATGGGTTCAGTTCTAAATTCAGACGTTGGTGGCAAAATCAAAGAACTACCAGGACTACAAATAATGTTATTTGGATCGTTTGGCGTGTCTTACGCCAAACGATCCAAAAAACATTATTTGTAGTCCATACAGCTCATATATTGTACGGTAATTTATAAATTTATCTGAATCTAAAGATGCCGAGCTTTCGCACAATATTTCTCCCTCTGGCACGCATGAAAACGTTGGTCTATCGTTTTCCAAAGAAATACAATTTTTGATTGTTTGTCCAAGCTTTCAAGTTGACTTTGCGAAAACTCGAAATCTGATGCAGTCGATGGTGAGTCACATAAAATTTGAGATACATTCGAGAAACAATTTCTGTCAAAGAGTTCCTTCATTAAATCATAATCAAGTCCGGAGAAACATTTGTTTTCAATTGTGTTTCCAGCATCACTCAATTTTTTTACACCAGGGTCACTTACTGATGAACCAGTCTCATTGTGTCCACTTTGACAAGGGTTTTCAACAGACCTGAAAAAAAAAACAGTTTTAGTATATTAATTCATACTCGATTCTTTGCGGTATTAAGGAATTTGCGTTATATTACACGGTGTCAATTAGAATTATTTGTTTTTAAGAGCAACCATGATAAAAAAAAATTATATGTCAATTAAATCTTTAAAGGAATATTTTACACTTTAAGGCAAATCATACGCTGTATTAAGTATTTACTAGTGATACCTCAGACCAAATAAGGGGCTGAGAGTGATACATAGAAAAACATTACAATTGAACATTACAATCAGCTACGTATATTATTTCTAGCTGGATTATTTTCGAACTGTATGTAATTCAATTTGTTTTTTACGCAAACAAGTGTCTTTCACATTTCACAGTATGGTTACATTATTTAATGGTGATTATTTTTATTTAAAACAAAATGAATGACTACTTACCGTGATACAGCACACATATTTTTGTTTGGCATCATTTTTATCAAAATTACACCAGCACAACTAAAAAAACTTCGCGATGTTTGTGCAAAACTGGCACAACTCCAAAATGTCACTATTGTACAACATTAAGCATGCGGTAGCCGCGAGCACGTGCGGCCGACTACATGAAAGAGATGCAACGATATCGTTTATTCACTAACGACACTTACGCCTCCAACCGGGTAGTTTATGAACTAACGACTTGGGTCTTTAATGCATAAAATAAAGTACCTAATTTAGAACAAGAATTCATTACTAACTCAAATTGCCACAAATTCGACTTGTGCCACTAATGTATTCAGTCAGCGATTGTCGAATGGTTAAATAACCCACGTCCAATATTTCAAAAATCGAAATATCTACAAAAATATTGAAATACAACTCTGTATTTGTCTACTACGAATGTCCTAAATATTGAAGTACAGAGTATCAAAAGTCCTAAATGTACATATTTCAACATCGAAAATTAAAATGAAAGCCGCACCTGTTTTTCCTAACGGGGACGAAGACAACAACCCTGTCGGACGTGGCGTACCTCAACTACCCGGGCTAATTCTTAATTCTTTATTGTACACCATAACAACTTATAATAGTTTAGCTACTATCTGGAACACAAGTTCAAGAAGCAGGCTGGGGTCTGTGTGTACGTCCGCGATAACATTTGTTGTCGTTGTCTCCGTTGATTTGAGAAATCGGGTTTTTCTGCCATATGGCTGCTTGTACCAATTATCCAACGGGAACCGTGCATTCTTCCGGGAATAAAAGTAGCTCACGTGGTTCCCTCCTCAAAATTATCACTATGAAAAGAATCAATTCAAACTCTTGCTCTGTATCTAATAATAAAACAACTAAAAACTCGTATTTACATTTGAGACATTTTCGCAATTATGAAAATTTATTGTTACAGTTTTATTATGAATACAAATTGTTGTAGATTTTATATTCTGCGTGTTTGCAATAATGTCCGAATCTGGCTTATTTTGAGGAAAATGTGACGGTGAATCTCGTTGTTTGGATGTAGATGGGCGCGGCGACAGTGGCATGGATGGATTAACTGAAGGTTGCAATTTAATGTTTTCCACGATGCGGTCATATGTTTCGCCTTGTTCTCAATGGAATCTTCTATATACCCCTCTGCTACAGCACTCGACTTCCATCCTCCATGTCGCTTGAGAACAGTTAAGTCCTCTCTAGAATCTGCTAAAAGAGTAGCAGAAGTACGACAAAAACAATGGCCTGTATACAGCTTGATATCTGGTAACTTCAAATAAGTGGCGATTACTTGTGACATGTTAGAAATTTTATTTTTTCTCATAACTTGTTTGAAGCACTTGCCATTTTGATAACGGATGAAAAACCGATTGGTCTTCATATCCGCAGGACGCAGATCAAGCTATTTCTGTACAATAGTTTTGTATTCTCCTCGGATTACGAATGATCGGTCAATTTTTGTTTTTGTGTCTATCAGATTTACAGTTATTTATAAAAGTTCACTGCTACGACAAGCTCCATGTACTCTGAAAATTAAAGCCACCTGTAACAAAACCGAATGTAAATAAGACAAGTATCTATCGAAGTACAAGTTACAACAAAATGTGCATTCTAAAACACTATAGTTATACTATACTAATCCACCATATACATAGTTACTTACTTTTACGGCAAGAAAGACTTTGTCGGGTGCCTCATCAAGGAAATTCTCTACGTTTTTGACTGAGAACACTTTGGATTTTTTAAGTTTAAATCTATCAGACATTCTTTTCATACACGTTATTAATTTCGAATATGTGTCCAGTTTGACGTCGTTATTTGAACTGACTGTTGATTTTAGCATTGAGTAGGTACTCCAAAGAGTGGAAGGTTGTTTAGTTTTGGCTAAGTACTGGAAGTAGACCAAAAAAACAGATTCTGAAAAATTCTTGGCGCCTCTTGCATATCTCCATTCAATAAAATTACCATAGGCTTTCGTATATTCACGGTAATAATATCTACAGTATTGTGTCTTCATACAAACGGTCGGAACGCAAGTCATACCTACGCGCCTCAAGTTCAAACTGCTCTCCAATTGCAAGCAGTCGCGAATGCGCCGCAGAGACGAACGAACGGTGTGATTGTTTTGTATACAGTAAACGGGTGATTTGTGAATATTTGTTTTGAAATAAGTACAAGTACTTACTTAAAATGGAAAAGAAAAAATATAGAATAAACTGTGGAGTTTTTGGTTGCTTGGATTCATCAATAACCCGAAGATATCATTTTGTAGTTTACCTGGTACTTACATAATTTGTTTTTTTTTTTAATTCCACCGATTAAAATACCTACATTGATTCATAAATAAATAAGTGGATAGAGTAAACAAAGTGACACACGAGTGAAATATTACGCTCGCATTAATAAAAATGTAGGTAGTTTCAAAGGCGAGGCTATCGACTCACTTATGTACTTAGCTACTAACATTTATATTATTGAAGTAGACGAAATATCACTATGAAATGATTATATGAGTAATTAATGGTAAGTACTTATCTAGTAAGATTACCAGTTTAATTTACTTTTTAAGTAAGATTTTGTAGTAGATGGTAAGAGGTTTTGATTGCTATAGTTAGCGCACACGCGATACGGTGGTTGATATAAGGTATTGTTTGCATCGGATGAGTGATCAAAAATATCGTTAATTCGAGATGCTCTATGCTGTAGGTAATAAGGACAAAGAATAAGCTGAGATGAAAAAAGATATTTAAATTAAATGTCAGCTGCTTCTGCCATTTTGGTTGAGTAGGTACATGGGTGAAGTTTGCTAAACTTCAGCGACAACAGTTTATTTGTTTCTTTTTTCATAATTTTTTAATAAAAATGTTATATTTACAATCACAAAAGTAGAAAGAAACTCAAGCAGGCAAGTAGATGAAAGTAAAATACTGGAGGCGGGCAGCCCTATGGCGTGTTTATGTACCGCGCGGCTGTAGGTAATTATTTCAAGGAGAGGGCCGAGTCACAATACTATAGATATTTATACTGTGGTATATTTCTCCCGGGATTTTGCAGGTAATAGATAATCCATCACATTTCTTGCGTCACTTCTAATACTTTCAAGAGTTAATTCTATACTTTCACTGTCACTTGAAAAACTCATTTTTCAAAACAAAACCATGAGTTTCTAAAAATCCGTGAAAATTGACGAAAACGCGGGCTATTCGCGCGTTTTTAACTTGATATCTTTTTTTTTATTCAGCCGGCGGCGCGGCTATGGACCGTTGTACCAGCCAGTCTTTATTCAAACAATATTGCGTTCGATTTCTTTGGCGCTGAACATTAACATGTTCCAAATTCAAAAAGTGCGCGGCAAAGATAATTTTGGCGCACTTATAAAAAGGATTAAAAACTCATTACTGCCCGCTAAAAGTTTCTTAAAGAAAACACCACCTTTGGGTGCACTTAAAGGCGAACCAAGTCGTCCTTTTCGAATAGATGGGATAAAAAGGCTATTTTTATCCCGGTAAAAGGCATGGCTTAGTGGAGATTTTTTTTTTTACTCTTGATGGCCACGCGTTTGACCACTATGTCACCTGTTGGTAAGCGACGATGTGGTCGAAGATGGAGCACGCTTGCCTAGAAGTAACCTATTCACTCTTGACTTAAAGACTCCCAGGTTGTAGCTATCAGGAAACACAGACTCCGGCAGGGAATTCCACTCCTTATCTGTACGCACTATGAATGTGTTCCCAAAACGTTTTCTGCGTGTGGGTGGGATGTCCACCATGTACCGGTGGCGCATCGCCGTTCATCTTGTGGTTTTCCGATCATCGAACCGGCTTGGTGGAATTAAATAACGCAATTTTGTCGCACATTCCCCAAAATGGAACCGATACAAAACCGACAGGCTAGCAACTCGTCGTCGATGTTCAAGACTTTGGAGCTTCGTCGCGATGAGCCTGTCATTGCCGATGATCCTCTTGGCTCGTTTCTCAATTGACTCAAGGGCATCAAGCTGATTTCTGGCAGATCCGTCCCAAAGATGAGAACAGACTCCACACACGGCGCTTTGACGTACGGAGGAAACTTGGTATGTTAAGAATGGTATTTTGATACAATTTTGAACTGTGGTATTTTATTTTTTATTCAAATACGTACCGTTCACTTTATAGGAGGCCATCTAACGCTTCGTTTCGTAATAATAACGTTAAGTAATAACAAAATTTCACTTACCGGAACAATTGCTTGATTTCATGGCCATAACACAGATACTCTGAACATCTCTCATCGCTGTATAGAAGCTCTCACATTCCATGCTCAAGCATACAAGTATGATGACATTCTTCAAGCTCCAAACTTGAGCTAGTGATGGCAATATAAGAAACTGAAAAAGTATTGAAAACCAATAATTACTTTAAAGCGACGATGGTGGGATACTAGTTTGACGCCTACACATAGGGTTTGGTCCATACTAGCGCAAACGGTTTAGAAGTGGACTAAAACAGGTTGAAATTAAAATAAATTTTATTTGTGTTAGAGCTATCAAATTTAGATAGAAGAAGCAAGGTTTAAAATCTGCTTTAATTTCTAAAAACGAAAATAACGTCTTTAGTCCTCATATAGGGAAAACGAGTACTATTCTTGCGGGTTAGCATGGCATCTGGCTCGGTTGACGTTTGTGCAAAGTATAATGTGCAAAAAAAAAAACATTTCCATTTTCTATTTTTACAAATATTAATATTTTTTTTGTTTAATTATGGTTAATACGGTATTAGGTATTAACTTTAATTACGATACCATTTTGCAATTCAATTCTTTGTGTACGGTGGTTACCTTACACCTTGTTTGTTAATGTTATGAGTACCGCACCGTGACCCAGGTTAGGGAATTTGATTAAGTAAAACGATGTTTACTGTTACACGGATTTATTGGTACTAAAGTAATTAATTGAAGATTGAACGCAATGCACCGCATCGTGAGTGCAAGCGTCAGCATTATTACTAAACAATACAAAATGTACGGGTTTGCTCGTACACATACTCCCTACAGGAGAAATGAACAAGATACAAAATAAATTTTATCAGATCAAAGATCAAAATATTTGAAAACAATGTTTCAAGAAAATACTACAAGTAATAAATGTTATACAAAAATAATGTTTGATTAATTATAAAGCTAAAAAGACTTAATTAATGAGAAAGTAAGTATTTTCTCTAGTCGCATCATTAAACTTAACGAATGCAAATAGGTGACGTAGATTTATTCACTCGCGCACTATTGAGATTAGAAACACAGCTCTGATTATTGTTATTTAATTCACTAACACTGTGGTAAGAGACTCGGTCACCGAGAATCACGCACGAGTTGGCATTGTTGCTGCGAGGAGGTGCAGGCGCACCCTGTGCTTGCGCTGGTGCCGGCGCCGGCCCTGGTGCGGCCGGCACGCTCCAGGCGCGCACGCGACGCCATACGTACACCAGTCCCGCTAATCCCACGATGCCGACGATGGTGTATATCAGCGTGTAGTGGTGTATATCATGAACAGAAATGCCTTCAGCTATAGCGGCATTATCTTTCATGATCTTAATTTTCCGGGCAAGTTCTGCTAAATCCATTTGATTCTGGTCAGTTTCTGAATCATTTTTGGATATCAAATGCGGGATCGTAATGTTGATAGTATAATGATTTATCGGCGGTATCAGGGGAGTGTAAACATCAGGTTTAATGTTCAGACTGTGTCTGTGTGCAATCAAAGTAAATGCTTGCGTTTTAATAATACACCCATTGTGAACAGCAACAAGACCTGCTCCGGTCAGCTGATGACTGGCAACTTGATCCTCGCACATTATACGTAAAGAGCATTGATCGCAACAAAAATAAATGTAGTTGTTAATCGTGTTACTTTCAAACCAGCTGTTTTTGCAGGGAGAGACCCTTGTCTCACACTCAAACTCTTCTGTCTGACAGAAATCTTTATCTCCATTTAGATGATAAATAGGTCTCTGAATATGACACAGATATACATCTGATATAAGACATGATGTTAATGTTTTCTGTCATAGTTAAGTAGGTATCCTTCTTCAAGTTTATGGCCACATAATCTGATATTGGTTGGATGCTAACCATGTCAGTTCCGTTGATTTGAGGTATGGAAATATTTTGAATATCTCAAAAGTGTGTCTACTGATAAGGGGAAGTCTGATTTCAAAGATGAGGTATTCTTCCAGCATTCTTGCCTTTACTTTGAAAAGCTTGTATATTTTCCTTAAATCCATTTGCTCATTGTCTACAGGCAATGTCACGTCTTTTGGGAGCTGACTAGCGAGGTGTGGATTAAACTGACCATGATAGATGTCAGTGATAGTGTCCAGCAAGGTGCTTTGTAATGGTTTCAAGTTATGTAGCATGTTGCTTCCTATAATAGCTTCGACAGTCAGCTCGTTTACAATAGACATGTTTTGTGTTTCAGATTGAAGTTGGTTTGGCGCCTTTTCGATGGTAAATATATGTTGGGAAACCATTTTATGTTGCCTGTTCATGGTTTGCTCTGTTCGTTTGAGAAGATTATATTCAACCTCTATAATCAATGTTTGGTTTTTCCAGTAAGATGCAATATGACGTTGGTTGTCACGTAGTAACGTTATGTCCTTGCGATATTGTTCGGCGAAAATTAATCGCAAGATATCCGACACCGTCGATAAGACCGCGCCGCTGTCTAGCTCGTTGCTCGTTCGAGTGCTGACCGAGCAACATCTGGTTATAGTACTCAAGTTCACCGAAACCTTGAACCAGCTGTAATAATATGATATCACAGTTCATAATATTACGTATTGTTTTGCATGATTGTTCTAGGGACTTCGTGTATTTGTTGAGAGCTGTTATGCCTTCCCAATATGGTTGCATATCGTAGTAGATGATGAGCTTCCACTCGTCCCGTATAATTTGCATGTTACATAATTTATCGAAATACAGGCTCCTATTAGGCTCTAAATCTTGTTGATTGGAAATCGCAGTGTCCTCCAGTTACAATTTTCATTAAAAATAATAAAGACGTAAATAATGTAGTTACGCTCTCTTCGATTTCCTTTTAGGTTTTGTTTCTTCGCTGTTTGTTTTCAACTCTTCCTAGACATTCTCAGACGAGTCTGATTGATTTTGGTTTACCGGTAACATTGATACTTTGGTAATTGGTCTTTTAAGAATTCCGTTCTTGGTTTTTAAGCTGACAACGCGAACGAATCCATCTGCTCCGGGATGTAGATAGACGACCCTACCCATAGACCATTTTCCAGGAGGTAAATTGTCATCGTGCAAAAGGACTACGTCGTTTAGGTTTAGGTTTTCACGAGACTGTCGCCATTTGCTTCTTGTTGTTAGTTGTGTTAGATACTCAGAGCGCCATCTTTTCCAGATATCAGCGAAAATTCTCTGAGTTAACTGCCATCTAGTTCTCAAGTCCCTTTCTGTTTCAACTACGGTAAGTGTGGAACCGCCAGTCAAAAAATGAGATGGAGTTAAATAATCCAAGTCCTTCGGATCTTCGATGAGAGGACATAAAGGCCTAGAATTGAGGCATGCTTCGATTTGCGTGAGGACTGTTGACAATTCTTCGAAGGTCAACTTTTGCTCTCCAACAACTCTTCTAAGGTGATGTTTAAAACTTTTACTGCGGTTTCCCAAACACCGTCTGCGGAAGGCCAGATAGGTGCATTAAAATGCCACTTGATTTCCATATCTGTCAGTTGAGCCAAAAGTGCGTTTTTAAATATTTGTAGCAGTTCCTAGTATTCTTGTTGGATTGGTTGTTGGCTCCGACGAAGTTTCGTCCATTGTCACTATAAATGTGACTCGGAGTTCCTCTACGTGCTGCCATTCTCCTTAAAGCTGCGATGAAAGACGAGGTGCTTAGATCGGAAACCAGCTCTAGATGTACTGCTTTTGTAGACATGTAGACGAAAACAGCCACATTTCCTTTAGTGGTTTTTATGCCACGGCCCTTGTTGGCTTTAAGGAGTAGGAGCCCAGTAAAATCTATTCCAGTGTGTTCAATTGGACGAGAGAGATTGCTCCTCGCTGCAGGTAAGTCATCCATGATTTGGTTATGCTTGTTAGGACTTAGCTTTTTACATTTAACGCATAGACGTATTTGCTTTTTCGTTGCTTCATTTCCGCCTACGATCCAATATCTTTGTCGGATGTATCCCGATGTCAAGCGGGCTCCGCCATGGAAAGTAAGCTTGTGTGCATGTTCTATAAGAAACTCTGTCAAACGTCCTCGTTGTGGAATAATTAAAAGGATGTTGCATGTCTGCATGAATATGAGCATGTTTTAACCTTCCCCCGACACGGAAAACCCCAAAGTTATCCAAAAATGGATTTAGATTTAGTAATCTGCTTTTGTTACTAAGCTTTCCTTTCTCTCTTATTCTTTTAATTTCTTCTGCAAACTCTTGCTGCTGTACTTGCTTTATGATCTTCATTTTGGCTTTTCTTATCTCTTCTAGCGTAAGATAGGAAGTCTGCGCATTGTTTTGCTTGCTTGTTAAAAATCTATACACCCATGCTAAAATGTGCACAACTTTGGTAAAAGAACTGTGACTTTTCAACAAATTCATAATTATACTGTCGTCTTCTGTTTGTTTCATGACAGTGTTAACTTGCTTCTGGGCCTTGGTTTCTAATGTCGTTGTGTAGTTTATTTCTTCACATCCTTCATCGGCTTTAAATGTTTGTAGCCAAAATGGCCCTTGCCACCATAAAGGATGTTGATTCAATTGCGACATCGATAAGCATCTACTTGCGCAGTCTGCAGGATTTTCGGCAGACTTGACATATCGCCAGCAGGCGGAAGGCATGATTTCCGTTATAAATCGTGTTCTGTTGACAACAAAGATTTGCCAACGGCCTGGATCTCCTTGCAGCCACCCCAGTACTGCTGTGGAGTCAATCCAGCCATAAATATCAATCTTGTAGTCAGTTAAAGAAGCTTTGACCTTAGCCATGAGTTTAGCTAATAAATGAGCGCCGCAAAGCTCCAATCGTGGTAACGATATGTTTTTGTTAGCTGGGACTATTTTTGATTTTCCGGCCACCAATATGATGCTTGTTTGTTAGTTATAAACTTTACAGTAAAAAACGCAAGCGAATGCCTTTGTTGACGAATTGCAAAAACCATGTAACTCGACTCTTTGCTCGGGTTTTGTACCGAAACATCTTGGTATTTGAACCTGACTTATTTAATCGATGTCCACCTTAATTTTATTCTATTCATCAAAAATATCTTCAGGTATCTGCTCATCCCACTGAATTTGGGAAGTCCAAATTCGTTGAAATAAAATTTTGAGTTTTGTTGTTGTAGGTGTGAGCCACCCCAAGGGGTCAAAGAACTTGGATATATCGGATAACACGGATCGTTTTGTAGCTTTGTTGACTGATGAATCAATTTTGACTCAAATGTAAAATTATCCTTGACAGGATTCCAGCGAAGTCCTAATGTTTTGGTAGACTCCGGCTGTCGAAAGCTTTTGCTTTGTTGTTGGCATGGGACTTGGTCGTGCAGTAAATGCGGATCATTAGAAGCCCATTTTCTTAGATTGAATCCCCCGCGTTTCAGGAGTTCAATTAAATCTTGTTGAAGTTGGCACGCTGCTGACACGCCTTGAGTACCACGGAGAAGGTCATCCATGTAGAATGACTCCTCGAGGACTTTAGATGCTTCTTGATATTCGGAGCGTTCGTCGTGCGCCAGCTGTTTCAGCATCATCATTGCGAAGAAAGGAGCCGCTTTAGTCCCGTATGTGACCGTGGTCACCTGATATTCTTGGAGTTTCTCTCTGGGACTATCTCTCCATACGATTTTTTGCAGACTCTGATCTTCATTATGGACCATAATTTGGCGAAACATCTTTTCGATGTCTGCGGTGAAGGCAAATTGATATTGCCTCCACTTAAGTATCAATGACTGAAGGTCCCGTTGCAGATTTGGGCCCTTGTGCATCAGATCATTTAAACTTTGGCCACTTGATGTTTTTGATGAGGCGTTAAAAACGACTCGAAGTGAAGTAGTTGTAGAATCGTCACGTAGTAAGCAATGATGAGGCAGGTAACATTCGAGTTTCATGTTACAAATAGCTGGTTTCATATGTCCTAACGCTAGGTACTCGTGTATGAATGTTTTATATTCTTTTGCGATGTTTTTATTTTTAATTAGTTTACTCTTCAAATGACAAAATTGTGCTATGGCCTTTGATTTCGAGTAGCCCAAATGTTCTTGCAAATTTGCTTTCAGAGGGAGCCTAACTACATATCTTCCATCTAGAAATCGGTTTGTTGTTGAGCTGTAAAATTGCATACACTCTTGATCATCTGATGAAAGCGATGTGGACTCTGCAATTTCCTCCGTTTCCCAAAATTTTTGCAACTGGTCAATATCAAACTGCAGTGTGTCAAACATTGCATTGCAGTGTGTTTACGATGCCGCACAGGATCCACCCAAGCCGAGTCTGTTGAGCAATGGGTGTTGTTTGTTCTAGTCTACAGATTCCCTCCATAATAATGTTTAAATATATGTCCGCGCCAAATAAAATATCTATTGGACGACTGACGTAAAAAACTGGATCTGCAAAGGTATAAGTTGGCAGATTTTTTATTAAACTATTCATGATGAAAACGTAAGTATTAAAAGAATAAGACTTTCTTCTTGATGAGCAGTTTATGTTGATTGCAGGCATTATCCCTGGCTCCTATACCGGTTATTACGCCCTTGCATTGTTGACGGGGAAGTCCCAATTGTTGCGCCGCATTTTCGGTGATGAGTGAAGTTTGGAAGCCTTGATCAATCAAAGCTCGCATATTAAGATAAGATCCATCACATTTTTGGACCTTAATCACGGCTGTGGACAATAATGTTTCCGGTACATCATGTTGTTGAGCCACGTGAGTCCTAAGTTGCTGATTTTTCTCAGGCAAAGTACGAGCATTTCCAGCTTTACTTATTGCTTGGTTAGGTGATGTGGTTGCGGATTGCGCAAACGCATCGTGAAGTATCGTATTATGACTTCCGTCGCACTCATGGCATCGTTTTGTTGAAATGCATTCCTTGCCTTTATGACTAAAAAGACAATTTTCGCATAGCTTGTTGCCAACGACAAATTGTTTTTTGTCGATTGGGGAAAATCCAATTTATTGTTCACAATGGAATAATCCATGACCATTTTTGCATAATGGACAAGTTCTTTGTTATGAATTTTTCCGTTCGATTTCATAACGTTTTTGTTGCTCGAATAAGATTGTTTCGAATTACAATTGATATTTTTGTTATTAAAATTGTTATCCTTAGATGGTTTTGCATTGGAATTTGGAGATTTCTGATCTTGTTTACGCCACGATGACTCTATACTCGTAAACTTGGCTTCCAGTAAATCCAAAAAGTCTGATAAAATGGGCAGTTCACGAGGTTGTTTAAGAAATGCGATGTATTCGGAATGCGTGTTAGCATCTAATTTGTTCGACATCAAATAGCAAATTACCGGGTCCCACGTGCTTACGTCTGCTCCCATGTTCTTTATAGCGTTAACACACTCCATGGTATCGTGGATGCGTTTTACATAGTAGACTGAAGGTTGTTGCATGACCGGAAGGTTGGTTAGAGTATTCATGTGTGAGGTGAAAATAAGCAGTTTGTTATTGTACCTATGATTAAGGATTTCCCAACTTGTTGAATAGTTTTCAGAGCTAATCTGAAGATGGTGTATTAAACCCGCGGCTTCCCCTTTCAGTTCAGCTTTAAGGAACTTCATTTTTTAACTTGAGAGAGCGACGGATTGTTGTGGATGGCCTCCGTGAACAAGTCTTTAAAGGATACCCAGTGTTCATAATGGCCATTAAACGTGGGCACTTCCATCTTTGGTGTTGAATGTTCTCGGTGTGATACAGACCACAATTCGCTGTTCAGAGACTTCTTCATATTATTGTATGTCATTTCATACGAGGTAAACTTGTCCTCATACGAATTATCTTGCCCGTCGAGTTCCCCTTCCAACTCCGAGTGAAGCATGTCAATGGCCGACCACCTCGTTTCCAACGTTTCTTGAAACTCCCATTTCTCAGTTATGGCATCGACGTTGATGTTCGCCACCGTTCGATAGAAAGCCTTAAAGTTGATGGTCTGCTTCTTCAGTCACTCATCCAACTTGCTGTTGGTGCCCTGAGACTTGAATTTCGCTGTTTTAAAAAAGGTCGTAGCCTCGCTCTCCTCGGGATTCCTGTTCTTAAGGGTCCCGTCCACGCCGGCCCTGGATGTAGCGGCTAATGGTGTTGCGGGTCTTAAAATAGACAGAGGTCCTGCACTCGTAATAGTTTCACGTGTCGAAAGATAAAAAGCATGAGTTTGTTGTTAGTGATTCAATGCAAAATACTCAATCGATTTGTTGCTAAAGGGGTTCAACTGATCATGATTAGATTGAAACTCCTGCCAGTAGGAGTGTAAAGTTTCCAATCTACGTTTGATGTAGTCAGAAGTTTTGCGTTCCTGGCCATCTTTTTTAAAGTTTGTTAAAGTTGGTTCATGGCCCCCATGATGTGGTTCTGGTTGGCCAGAAGATCCTCCATTGTTTGGCTCATATCGGTTTGGTCAAGCAAAAAAAGGAAAGATCTTACTTTGATTCTGCTGTATGGTGGACATGTTGATTGCGCTCAGGACTGCTGTCTACATCCTGAACTGCAATTCCACAGCTGTTGCTGATATGGAACCACTCACACGAACTGACACAAATTCCACTGATTGCTCGCGTTAATGATCCCGCTGGTTGGCTCGAAGGAACATAAAGATGTACGGTGGTTACCTTACACCTTGTTTGTTAATGTTATGAGTAACGCGCCAGGTTAGGGAATTTGATCAAGTAAAACGATGTTTACTGTTACACGGATTTATTGGTACTAAAGTAATTAAATGAAGATTGAACGCAATGCACCGCATTGTGAGTGCAAGCGTCAGCATTATTACTAAACAATACAAAATGTACGGGTTTGCTCGTACAATTTATTTATTTGATAGCGCGATCTATTGGCAAGGAAATATTGGTAGTATTCACAGAAATATAATTTAAATATGTTACACTCCCAGTTACTTCCCAGTTCTGATTTGCAATAGCAAATCTTAAATTAGCAATTCATGTACGACCTGGTTTATTTACTAGAATTAAATGGTATAAAATTATTTTTATAACTCCTGTTTCGACATGTTTTCTTTATTCAACTGGTTTCACTTGGTTTTTTCCTCATAAAAGTACTTTTAGATATTTCTGTTGCAGCACAAGACTTTTAGATATTCCTATTCGTTTTTTCGTGCTCTTACTTTAGTATCACGTCTATTACTTTTGGTACAGCCCACATGAATCAAGAATTTGCTTAATTAATTCTCACGTACAAAAAACTTCAATACCTTGAGTAAATTGTGTATAATTTTTCTTCCTATTTTTTCAAGAAAAAAAAAAAACGCACACCCACACAGACAACCGTCCAAATGCATTAATTATAACAAAAAAGTAATTTAAAAAAAATCAAAAGCGACAAGACACATGCAACGGTAACTGTGATGCTAACGCTACTTCAAGGCAACGGCGGGGTGCCGCGCAGTGTATTGGGGGGAGGGTCAAGTTCCGAGCCCGGCCTCAACACGCACAAGTAGTGCTGAAGGTTTGTGTGACGTTGAGGAATTGTTCGAAAGAGCCACCGCGGCACTGGAACGCAAGGGGCATTTCGAGGAACTAGGTTGGGTTTTAGTTAGCAAGAGTTTGACACTCCTCTCCGCTCCACCCAGAGCGGAAGGAGGCGTATATTAGATTAGATTGTAGATATGAATACAAATACTTACTTGTTCATCATTTGTTCCTATTAAACATCGTAACGTTAATACCATAGCTACGTTCCGCAATCCTAGGTAGGAGCTATATATCGTGTAAAATACAATCTGGAAAAACACATAATAACTTATTTTCTTCCTTTATTTATAATTCTTCCTATACTGATTGATTGAGTGACTGAGTGAGCGACTGACAGACAACGCACAGCCGAAATTACTGGTGGTAGAGAGCTGAAATTTGGCATGTAGGTTCCTTGGAGAGTGTAAGGGAGCACTTAGAAAACATTTCTCGAAATTCCTAGAATTCCAAGAACGGGATATGCGCCTAATTGTGGGAAAAATATATAAATCTGACGCAGATTTTGGCTACGGTGACAGATTTCTATTGACCGTGGCAAGGTTATTAGCATATCCTCTTAATTGACTAATTATTAAGCCTATTTTTGCCGTGAAAGTACGTGTACAATGCGGGCACGTTAAAGTAACATTAATAATAATTATTTAATAATAATAATTTATTCAAATAAAAACGTTTACAAAAAGTGTACAAGTAGTCAACAGTAATGAGTTATCCATACAATTATAGTGCCTAAAAATAAACTAAATCTAAGATATTATTATAGGTGCAAGTAATGGTTGTTCGGAATTGCAATGTTAGGTTGCGACCAGCCCGATCTAGGTTAATTTAAATCTGTATTTCAGGCCATCACTTTACAATTTTAAAATTTCAAATTAAACTATATTTAAAAAAAAAACTCTTTTAAGAACTACGAGACAAAGCTTTATAGTACCTTAATATCTAAAACTAAGCCTATATAATTATACAAAAGTAAAAAATTACGTGGGGATCAAATATCATCATGCCAAGATTTCTAGAAGTTGTTCTGTGTCAGTGTAATATAGTGTCTCTAAATATTCAGATAACATTTTACTACATTTGTTATACCTTGCGCTATAGAAACTTAGTACTTTGTTGAGGTTATTATAAAGAAAAGGTCCCAAGAACAGGTAAAAGCGATTAGCAAACGCATGTCTAGTTTGAGGCTTTGTGCAAACCAAGTCCTTCCTTCTTTTGTCAGAAGGAACAGGCTCAAAAGATAGTGCAGTGTGCTGGAGTAGTACTATGTTTAAAATAAATAATTGCCGTACTGTAAGTACCTTACATTCTGTGTAGAGCTGGTGCGTAGGAAATCTAAAAAGGCGAAAGGTTCAGAATTATTGCTCTTTGAGCACGCTCTAGTGGGAGTAAAATTGTTTTTGCCGCACCACCCTAAGAAGTTACGCAATATGTAAGAATGGATTGACACAAAGCTAAATAGACCTGTTTTATCAATTTAAAGTCGGCTACGTTCCGTAAATTCTTAAAAACATATATTAATTAGCGTAAAAGTATTGGATGTTAGATGGCTTCTTAGTGAGTTAACCCTTAGTTCTAAATCATTATTCCGCTGATTTTCAAAGATATAGAAATGCTGTCTCACGAATCGCCTCCTAACAGATCTATCCTTTGCCAAGTTTCCCAGCGAGAAGAGTCTATATTGCATCTCCTCGGTGTACCCTTGTTTCGAAGACAAAAATTTCATAGAATTTCGTTATGCATAAAATGTTTCACATAATATTTGGTTCTTGTAATTTTATGTCGAATATTACTGTTTCAAAGACTACTTACTTGAATGAAACCTATTTCACAGAAACACAATTCAATGAATTTCATGGTCACATTTGTTTATTTAACAAACTTATCAAACAGTAGAATCATTTTTGAACGAATGTTGTTTGTCCAGTGTATTTTTCCATGGTATTTTATTTATTCAGTGAAAATGTCCATGGCATACTTTTAAGATGGCAGAATTTTATTCGGATTAATTTTACTACGCATATTGCCATTTCTATAAAAAAAGCGTTTTAGCCTTAAATTCAAATTAAAATATGATTTTAAAAAATCAACATGTGTGCTAAAAAAATTAGTGACAGAAACGAATCGCTGAAAAACCGACTCCACGTAGTCTTGTCTGTCCTACCTCTAAAGTGTAATTTAAGCCCGCGTAGGCGCGGAGGGGCAAGGCGACCCGCGAGCTGAGGAGCAGGTGTTATAAACCATCTGCGATGATAATTTCGCGTGGGATCGCCGGAGCCCCGCAGCGCCAGAGCCGTGACAGAAACCATGCCTGCTGCATGTTGCTTGCTCGCCTGCATGCTGCATGCTTGCTTGCATGCTGCATGTTGCATGCCGCATGCTTGCTGCATTCATGCATGTTGCATGCTCTTTTACGTGCTGCATGCTTGCATGCTGCATTTTGCATGCCGCATGCTTGCTGTATGCTTGCTGTATGCTTGCTGCATGCTTGCTGTATGCTTACTGCATTCATGGTATATGCTATTTTATTTCCATCGCCATTTGCCACCAATGCCGCTTCGCGGGATTCTGTCGAGCGGGCCCCAATCCGAATGAAAAGTTTTGCTTGAGTAGAATTTACCCGCATTGTTTTTGTGACCGCGATGTTGTAATTTGATAGAAGGGTATGCATTTTGTCAAAAGTTTAGAAACTGTCACTCGATAAAATGGTTTTCTTGGTAACAAGTTTTATATTAACTTCTCAATATGAGGATAAAAAAATATTTGATTTGTTATTCTATGATATCATGAATATCGAAACAAAGTTTATTTGTAACAAAAATCTATGATTTAAATTTATTCAAAGTAAGTATTCTGCGTATTGATTATTCCATGAAATGATAATACGAGAAACAAATTATGTGAAACGAAATTCTGTGGAACTGTCGTCTATAAAACAACGTACAGCCCATCTCCTCATATAACCTTTCGGGACGTCTTTATAGCTGAGGAATTGGCCGCCTTGTTTCCGCTTGCCGTCCTTGAGTTTAGAATAGAAGATGCGCTTAGCCACCCTCTCGTCAAGCACCGCAACGTGTCCACACCAGCGCAATTTGCGACGCATCCGCAGTCGTCAAGAATTTTTTTTTTACTATTTATAGGCACGCGTTTGACCACTATCTCACCTGATGGTAAGCGATGATGTGGTCGAAGATAGAGCACGCTTGCCTAGCAGTAACCTATTCACTCTTGACTTAAATACTCCCAGGTTATAGCTACCAGGAAACACAGACTCCGGCAGGGAATTCCACTCCTTAGCTGCACGCACTATGAATGTGTTCCCAAAACGTTTTGTGCGCGTGGGTGGGATGTCCACCATGTACCGGTGGCGCATCGCCGTTCGTCTTGTGGTCCGATGATGGAACGGGCTTGGCGGAATCAAATAATGCAATTCCGTTGCACATTCCCCAAAATGCAACCGGTAGAAAACCGACAGGCTAGCAACTCGTCGTCGATGCTCAAGACTTTGGAGCTCTGTCGCGACGAGCCTATCATCGCCGATGATCCTCTTGGCCCGTTTCTCAATTGACTCAAGGGCATCAAGCTGCCCCCTGGACCAGCTGGATAAGATTTAACGCTAGCGCTAGCTTTCGCGTCTCTCGTCCAGCATGGTCTGTGCACTGGTATGGGAAGAGCCACTCCTGATGGTGGGCATTGAAGTCCCCCAGTAACACCAATTGGGCAGAAGGGTACCGCTGCTGAACCGCAGCCGCCGCCTCACTCAGGTGCTGTGTGAGCCCAGTTGTCTCCAAATCACCGCTGTACGAACGGTAGATATAGGCGTAGACAATTTTGTTTAGACCTGTGTCCACTAAAACCCACAGCGTTGAGAACCTGGAGTCTTCAAGGTTTCGGAGACGCCGATAGCAGATGTCGTCCCAGGCGTACACACATACGCCCGCGCGTGGTCTTTAAATGGTGCTCCAGGGTAAACCCTGGGTAAGACAGGTATGAGACGTCTGACGGACATCCGATCTGCGTCTCCGACAGAAATGAGAGCGCTGGTTTGTCCGTCTCGAGGTGGTGATGGACTGCGGCGAGATTTGAGTGTACAATACAATACCGCAAATATTAGCACTACGCGGTACATCCGTGTGCCTAAGACGTTCGGGCCACTTGATGTTTAAAATATCACGAAGGTACTTAACGTGGAAACATTCTAATGCACGGATGTGTCTTCTGCACACGCACCACATCCCAGAGGAGTAAAGGAAACCTTCGTCTTTTACTCCTCTGGGATGTCTCTACCGAACGCGGCATGACAATGGACATGTACACGTTGACTTTAGTTTTTAATTTAAGGTCGTGTGAGCGGAATGCCTTTTCCCGGAGTCTGGTAACTGCTGAAGTGGCACAAATTGTACTGTTAATTTCCAGGTCATTAATCATTATGTTTCTCCATCAACTCCTGCAGGTCTTCTGGGGACTCCGCCACAAAACACAGATCATTAGCTTACATAACAGTAACAAGATTGTATGCGAATTTGGTGTGGGCTCTTAATTGGGTAAGATAGATATGTTTTCCGTCAACGGATTTAATGTACCTTTCGAATTGTTCTTTAAAGTCTCTGCCACAATAACCGCCAAATACAGAGCAAAGAGGGTAGGTGCTAAAACACAACCTTGCTTTACTCCGCCCGCAGGTAACACAGAAGAATTCACAACCAATCCCTTAATAACTTCTTCTAAATAACGTTTAATAATAATAAACGTAATAAAGGAACGAGTTGACAATAATTTGAAAAAAAAAAACTTACCATATGTCGAAAAGTCTTCTCTACTATCATATATGACTCCTGTATATTCAAATAAACATCAAACATTATATAGCAGTACTCGTCTCTTTCAGTATCGGTGCCTCTCAAGTTTTGAACATTCTTGATCCAAATATTTAGCAGTTTTTCTAACAATTTCAGTAGTAACAAAGCATAAACAACATTTATTTCATAAGCAATGCTAACATAAATTGAGATGATTTCGATACAATTAACATCGAAGTAAGAAAAACAGTAACAAATGATGTAACCAATAATGAAAGTATTAAGAATGATAACATAGGTCCAAGTATAAACAATGAAATATCGCAACTCAATGTCGTTAAGTGGCAGTAGTCGAAGCACGTGTTGGATTTTAGAGACCAATAAGACATTGTAGTAGCTGTGAATAATGTTTAAGTAGCTATTTAAAAAATCCCCGATTAAGAAAAAAATGAAGTCAATCGAATTGCAGAAACAGTAATTAAAACTAGAAAACCCAAATTCACTACTGAAACGGATGATTGAAACGATAACATGATATAAACAAGCACATCGATGTATGATCACGCAACACGCTCTTATGAAGTGGTAAATATAAGTGTTAGATGTAACAACGTTGTTATAAACAGAATATTTTGCACAGATTAAAATTTTTTGCATCAGATACAATGGTTTAAGAATTGATTGTAAATCTTCTCTTATCACATTACTAAACACTATCTTGTAAAATGAAACTATTGATACATTTTCAATTGTTAAGGGGTTTTTATTTGGTTTAGAAAAAATTTTGAACAATGAAAACATGTCTTTTGCTTGGGACAATTTCATGTTGGTTAAAACAAAAACTAGCTCATTTGATAGTCGAGTAGGTGTTAAAAGCTCTCTTGAATGTTATTTAATATAAAGTACCGTTAGTTACTTAGTTTAGTTTACTGGTAATATTTTTAATTCACTTAATGTTTCTAGAAATTCAATTTCCATTCGTTTCTTTAAGATCTAATTCATTAAAGGTATTTTAAGATGTAATTCATCAAAGGTAGTTTTCATTAAAGTTATGTCGGTGGAGTATAATATACATATATACGGTAATGTCATAATCTAATCTATATGTTTTGAACGACAGGTACATGGTTCGATCCTCACCAACAGCTATAATTTATATATTTATTTTATCTTTTGAACTGTATTTTTACATCAGAGTATTGTCGAAAAAATAAGAGAATGGGTTTTGCGTACTTCTTAAAATAACATTTAATTTTATTATTCCACATTTTTTCCAAACAGTTTAGTGAGGAATTGTTATAAGAAGCCACAACATATAACAATATTGCAGATATTTATGCAACAGCAAAAAACCATGACATAAATAAGATTGGTTATTTCAATCTATTGTCAACAGTAGTATCTATCGGTTTAAAAGACTGCCTTACGTAAGACTGGATGTGGGTTCGAATCCAAATAGTCGTGACTTATATTTGAATTACATATTTTTAAATTATTCATTTCCTTTCTTTTTTGAGTCTTACTAATATTTTCATACATTAATAATATGTTTTTGTTGTATTTTGTATAATTTTTAGCATTTATTTATGCAAAAGAAAATATGTGGAGCTCGTGTCTAAAGAATAACAGTCGCACGGGTCGATCTTCAAGGTTAAGCAACGCTTGCAAAGGTTGGTGTGTGTGAGGGTGACCATCTTAACATAACGAGTTTCTTCCGTGCCTCGGAAAGCACACTATGCCCTTGGTCCTGGCTGTCATTTGTAGATCTTTGGTAGTCGTTACAGATTGTCAGAGGCCAGTAAATCAGACTCCAGTCTTGCCAAGAAGTACCGTGTTACCCAGATAATGGGTTGTGGAGGTCTGGTAGGCAGCCGCTCCATTTAAAATACGGGTATTGAGCTAAATCTGGTTTGACGGATAATGGCCAATTATAATTATTAATTCGCACTAAGCGGTTCCAAACGTCTTTTATAATGCGCACAGCAAAGGAGTGGAACTCTCTACCTGCGTCTATTTTTCCAAACGCTTACAACCCTAATCTCTCCAAAGTTAGAGTGAACTGGCTCCTTCTGGGTAAGCTCGCTCCATCGTAGACTTTGTCTCTGTCATCTCTGACCTAGACTAGAGTCAAGAGCAAATCCACCACAATAAAAAAAATTAACAGAACCTATTTTTTTTCTGTATTTTTTTTTGTGCGCATCACGTTAAAAAGTACAAAACCAATGTTAGTAACTTTACTCAAAAACCGGATAGAAAATTCAGATAAAATTAACTTATTACGTCATGCAGATACCCGTAATGCCTTCTTTTGACCAAAATAGTACTAACGACAGCATGAGAATCACATCAAAACATAGTAGTAGTTATTAGTGGTACTTTTTTTATTTGTGATGGGTTTGTTAGACTTTTAAAACGTCTTAAAAAAGTGAGTCGTTCACCTTCAAATTCCATAGAGGCGTTATGCATTTGTTCTCATTTTTTGGCGTTCACTTACATTTGCTAAGCTTAGCTTGAGTTGCTTAATAATGAATTTTTACGGGCCGAGGGCAAGGGTCACGTCATACGTCATACCCGCGAGCAGCTGGCGAAGTCCCATGACAGAGCAGTCTGTCGCGAAAAGAGTTGAATTAGATTGGTTAATCGGCTTTCTAACTGTGTTCTAAAAACTTAAAATCGTTTAAGTTTGAATTCCCGATTCAAAACAAATTGAGAATCAACTTGATTCATCGAATAGTTTCTTAAGTTTATAGTTTGAAGAATAGCACCATCCATATAACGCAATATAATATCAACAAATTAAAGTTCAGCTATGCAAACATGTGCCATAAAGAAGGCTGTTAGACAGCATGCACAGAGCAGACCACGCAGCAGAAGAAAACTGCAAACATAATATAAGAAGGCAACTCAAATGCACATAATTTTACGAATACTATTAAAAATTGCTGACGGAATACACAACAGTTAAAAAGCTGGTTAGGTTATTACAAAATATAGCCTGTGTTGTTCTTTTGCTTCAGCATTAATTCATTTCTTCTGTGTACAGATAGACAGATGTCTCTGGGGAAAATAAGGAATATATTTCCATAAAAACGGCCATGGATGAAAATGACACTCTCTTCAAAGTTAGAGTGAATAGGCTCCTTCTGGGTAAGCTCGCTCCATCGTAGACTTTGTCTCGGTCATCTTTGACCTAGACTAGAGTCAAGAGCAAATCCATCACATATAAAAAAAAATGACACAAATCATCCGATTGAGCTTTATGATTTCTATTCAGATATTTAATTTCTATAAAACTTTTCAAAGGCACTCGACTGAAATTCACACTGTCCAACAAACTGTCATCGAAACTGAAATAGGATTTTGGCTCATAACTCTTCAATTTTGGTCCAGTGAGGGTTTTTTTATTCCCAGGATCCCCTTTATTCCCAATTATTTCGGTTTAATTTAAAAACTGTTCAATTCCCAGTGAGCCCATGATACGTCATGACCAGCTCAGGGTCAGAACGTGTACGAGCTGTACTCACGTCTCCTCCAATTTTTCTCACAGTTTTTTTACACGAATTTGCCAGAGATCAACTGAACTTTATGAAGTTTAGTTGATCTCTGGCAAATTGTCATGACAATAAATGGTCACGGGCTACAAATTGTAAGGCAGTCAAAAATGGCAATGTACGCCAATGGCAGAAGCCAGTACACGCGACTGACTAAACAACTTTTCAGCCCAAGTAAAAATACCCTCCGAATAATAATAGGTCGTCATTGCCCCCTAAAAAACCTCTTTTCAACATAGGCGCCATAGACAACTCAATATGCAGAGGTTGCTTTGACGCCGAAAAACCGGTCGCCGATTTCATCCTAGAAATGAGGCCTTTGGTTTCCGACGTGAACAAATCGTCGGAACGGTGAGGTCGCTCTGCAAAACCTATGAAGCACTCAGGAGGCTTCTGTGCATTTGGGCGGAGTTAGAACTCCTACGCACAACGGAACGAATGTGATTCTTAGTGCGGATAACGGAGTCTTAACTCTACTCTACTCTATCCGTTGCGCGGGTATTCTTCTGTTACGCGCCAGAATTAATGTTGGGTACATGGCGGCATTTGCGTGCTGCTAACGCCATCTAGTATCAGGTAGCGGAAACCAACCAAACATTTACGTGCTGCCATCTAGTATCAAGTAGCAGAGACTGGCATGCTGCTGGCGCCATCTAGTATCCAGTAGCAGACATTTACGTGCTAGAACATTCTCGATGTTTTGACGGGACCTGTGTGTGCCCGAACTTTCCAGAGGTTTCCAAACAGGAGGGTTCTGGAAATGACTGTCGGTATATAAAGGGCGGACATCCGGCGACGGCCGTCAGTATTGAATTGGCGATACAAACGATAACTTCGAGAGCGATCTTCAACTGCGAATTATAGTGAAGTGAAGTGTTCAGTAGTGCGATTGTGTTTTATAATTAGTGTGTTTTAAAGTGCTAATTAGTGTTATAAATTAAAGTGTCAGTTTTGGTTGTTTAATCGGTTATTTTTATTGTAACGAACCCTAAGCTCGTAACACTTCTATTCTGTTTGGTTCGTGTTTTAAAAACTCTAGCAACTTCCTTCAACATCGTGTATTAAAAAGCATTAAAACGTTTCTCATTAAGAAAAATTACGAGGACTGGTTGGCATTTCGAATAGAAGAGGTGATACAGAATTGGCTGTACCACCTCTACTCACTTGTACTGAAGACCAAAAAATCAAGTCCAAATTCCTAATTCTAAGAGGGGTCAAGCAATGGTAAATGTTGATTGTTCGTATCTTAGCTATACGTATCTTACCTAGCGACATCATTTTACTATCCGACACACACGCGAACGAAGTCGATAGCAACAGATAATCATTTGTAAAATGAAAATGTAAGGGGGTGGGTGGGATCCTGGTGTCCTGAAACACATGCCTCGAGCCTAGCTTAGACACCAATACTTACCTGAATTATTATGTATAGAATCTGAGCAATGTAAAATATTATGTTATTTATGTATTGTACATTGTAGTGAGAAATAGAGTTTATGATATGTTAAAAAAAATATCTTCTTGGAATCTATACTAATATTATATAGCTAAAAAGTTTGTTTGTTCGTTTGATTGGACGCCCTAGTCTCAGGAACTAAGGGTTCGAATTGAAAAATTGTTTTAGTGTTGGATACGATTGATTGAAGAACGCTATTGGCTATATAACATCACGTTACGACCAATAGGAGCGGCGTATTAAGGAAAAACATGACGCAGAAAAAGGAGCGTGGGTCAGCTAGTAATAAATAACTAGAATTTATGTAACTTTTTAAATGTTTTATTCATAATTACAGTTGCACTCTATATAGATATGTAAATCGAGTTCACTGCACTTCTGCCGTAAAGCGAATCTGTCTTAAAGCGAATCTATTCTTAAGCGAAGGAGAAGGAGAAACAAGGGATTTGAATCCTGCATCTTTTCAGCCTGCACAAACATTCTACACGTTCCAGAACTGAAATTTCGTTTTGCAGTGCACTAGTAATAATCATGTCAATTTTTATATCTTTCTTCTTTTACTTTAAGCTTCGCCGTTTTCCTTTGCAATAGGGTTCTATCTTTTTAATTATCTTGATATTTGGCTTCCTTTTTAAGTTATTGTATGAACATATGAGTATATAACGCCGGTTTCAAAGGACTTCTGTTTTAAGGCGGCCATCCCTTCAACTGGGTTATTCGTTCTGAAAACTTCTTTATAGCAACTAAATGTATCAGTAGTAATTAATCCCATCCATTGCTTTGAGAACTGGTCCCTGAATGCTGAATGTTCTTCAGAATCATTCACTGATTCTTAAATACCTAAGATAGCTTCTGCTATACTGGAATGCTATTCTGTAAGTAACTATTTAGGTATCGAGCTTCACCTGAGTGACAAAGCTCACTAAGTGAGCTCTTTATAACAAACCATATAAGTCTTATACCTATACCTCGGACACAAAAATATTGTCACTGAATAGCACTACAGCTCTGAAAAATGATCCCGCAATATTATTTACCATTTATTAAATAAAAAAAAATTAATATAGTATATAGTCTTTCGTAAATAGCTTGTGTTTTGTTAGGTAAGATTATATAAATGAAGGGTACAAAATTTACGGTAACATCGTTTTGTGAAGCTTTTATAGGTAACGTAATTGATGGAAGATCCTTGGAACTACTTTAAAGGTAACGTCACCGTAATAGCATGTGGCATTTGTAGTTTTGAAATTTGCTCTTCGCTAAAAGCGTGCTAGAAAGCAAAATTTTCTCCGTTGTCCCATCGTCTAACCAGAAAAAATTATGCATGAGACTATTAGGTAACTTGAGATCTTTTACATCTTTACAAGTTATTTTATGTAAATTTCAGCAAGTCTTTATTGCTCTATACAAAACATATTTTTTCTCTTTAAATGTCGGTACATCGCCTTCCGGTAGCCCACATTCAGCACTCTCAATAAAATTTTCAAATATTTTTGGAATTGATTCGAGGTTTGACCATTCCTTTTTCTACAATTTTTTTTATTTAATTATTTGGTATTTGTTTACACAACACGTTTACAGTTTCTATAATTGTTATGTATATTGTTCTATTGGGACTTAGTGCCCTAATAAATAAATTTTATTATTGTTATTATTAATAAGTGTAACAATAACTTATAGGCTAACAATTTTTGTTTAAACAATACAATAAATCATAACATTGAACTAAAAACAAAAAAAATATTAAATATAAATACATTGATTTTTACGAATTGCAAAAGTATTAATAAAAACATGTTCATAAAAATAATATTAAATTAAAATTGATAGGTTAATGATTGAAATTGCAATAATAGTTAACATACAATTAACAGAAGAAATTATAAAAACAATCAAATAAATTAAAAACAAAACAATTAAATTACATTAATACATAGCATCAATCAATTTAATTAGGCACATCACACCTCATCGTTAAAACATATAATTAGGTTCGGGTAAAATAAATTAATAAATTAAATTACATTAAAACATAACATAAATTAATTAAATTAAATTAGGTACATCACTGCTCATCGTTAAAACATATAATTAGGTTCGGGTAATTTTTAACTGTTATCATGGAAAATAACATGGATACCATTTTACACGACTGCACAATTTCTGCCGTAAAACGAATCCCTTCGCCCGTGACCGCGACCAAAGGCAGACGTATGTCAATATTTTGAAAACAAATTAATTATTTTTTACTCGTATCGCGTACGGGATTGTCACCTGTATATAAATACTATATGTGAACATATTGGCGTTCGCGACGTGCTGATATTGTGGTCTTCAAGCTCACAAGGTGTGCTACCGCGCGCCCCGTACCCCAACCGCCTCACCTGCGCGATCTGAGAACACTCAACACATAATTGCTGTCCTACTCGCGCAGTGACTGCGTACGCCGTGACTGATCATCTCTCCGTGTTCTTCACTTCTATCGAATTTCGCGCATACGCCGGCACCGGCCGCTACTAGTGTTATAAGGTATTTAAGGGTCTCCGTAAACGAACAATAACATCATGCAGCGTACACCGCCCAAATCGCCTAGCACATCCACAGCTGACTCTGAGACCCTTCAGGTGAGAAATCCGACTATCTCACTGACCGGATCTACCCCAAACCTTAACATCAGAGATGTAAATGTTACGTCACGCAACAAACGCAGATGTGAGGATGAACTGGTTGGATTTATGTAGAATATACGGGACTTACTGGAATCGTATACTGCACAGTTGGATATCAAATTTAAATCGTTACAGGACTCAATGAGTGAGATTATAGCACAGAACTTGGAGTTAAAAACATCCTTAGCTTTCGTCACTAAACAGTATGATGACTTAATAATAAAAATAGACGAAATCGACAGAGACCGAAAAACCGATCACGTCTACACTAACCAACTAGAAAATAAGGTTGAGAATCTAGAGCGTATTTTGTGTCTCACTAAAATCGAGATTAGAAATATACCTAAACAGGAAGGTGAAAGTAAAGAAGATCTGCACAGAGTTTTATGTAAAACAGCCAAGGTGCTGAATATGCTTATACAACAACACGATATTAAGGATATCTTCCGCATAATTAAAAAAAGTGTGGGTTCGTCTATCAGTGACTGTTAAGGAAAATATACTACACAAAGTGCGCACTTTTAATCGCAATAACGCCAAAACTAAGTTGAACACAACCCATATTAATATAACAGGTGAATTAAAACCAATTTTCCTATCAGAAAGTCTGACGATGAAGGGCAAGCGATTATTTTATCTGGCAAGGAAATTTGCGAGCAAAAATGGCTTCAAGTTCTGTTGGACTTCGCTTGGAAAAGTATTTGTTCGGCAAAAAGAAGGAGATAAATGCATACTTACCAAAAGCGAAGCGGATCTTAAACTTAAACTATCGCAATGATTACGCCTTGCTCATATGTATTGCTTGTAATTTTACTACTTTTATTATTTTATCTGCAACTGCTTTTTTTTTGTAAAACACATAAACATAAATCACTCGAACACACCCAACCAAAACACTCAACATAACACAAACAAACATGGACAATACGTTTTATACATACAATACAATTTGTTCTGTTCGGGATATACCAAACATCAATTATCCAGCTCTGATGTTCCCTTTCATTATAGTTTCTTGCACTCTAACATGCAATATAAATATATGTGCTCCTAATGGCTAACACGACCAATTATGTCTCAGCACAGATAGATAACTTTACGGTGGCATCATCTTATCACTGTGATATGAACGCCTGTAATGAAATCTTGAAATCCTCTAACACGTCACTAAGAATTATAACCCAAAATATCAGAAGCATCTATAAAAATTTTGACGGTTTTGAGGCACAGTTAGCAAGGTTATCCTACGATATGGACATCATAATTTTGATCAAATGTTGGTTAAATGCTGAAAAGCCAATACCAACTATAGAAAATTACGTAACATTCTATAACAGGCTCTTTCTGGGTAAGCTCGCTCCATCGTAGACTTTGTCTCTGTCATCTCTGACCTAGACTAGAGTCAAGAGCAAACCCATCACAAATGAAACAAATACCAGAAAATGCCTTAATCAAAACTACCTGCAGACAGAAAGCTTAATAAAGGAACAGTACTGATGATGATTGAACAATAAAATATAACTCTCTTATGTATATGTATAACCCAAACATAAAACACACACAAACATACACACAGACCCATACACACACACCCACACACACACACATACGCTCCTATACACGCATACACGCACACTCACACACACACGCAAAACACACACACCACGCAATAGCAGGCTTCCATTAAATTTAGTTTTAAGTGATTTACTTGTTTGATTTACTGCATAAATTGTTAGTTCTAAAGAACGGGTGAAGACACTGACTACTGTAACACAGGTCTCACCTAGCTCAGGAGTCAGGGTCTCAAACGAAAATGTATAACCTTTTTTATGTCAATAAAACATTTTTATTATTGTTGTTGAACATTTGTTTTCCTCGGCGAGCCGGGAATAATTGATGGCACGGGCCTAAGCCAATTGTTCATCAAAAAAAGTCAAATCGTAGCAACGATTATTTTGTAAAACTTACGATCGTCATCGTCTTGCTGGGGCAAAGATTGAAATAAACAAATTGGATTGACAGTATTGGCAAACGTGGAAATTCATGATTACTCAATTACTTGTCGGAGGAGTGAAGTAAAAGCCTTGTTAATGTACTAGTAGCGCCATCTATTAGCGTTTGAGATACTTTAGTTGATTAACAAAATAGATAACAGCTGTCATAGAGTCAGTAGTTCGACTGGAGGTAGTCAATGAACAGTCACGTGTGGTGTTTAACATTTGTCACATGCCAAGACGGGGCTAGTCTGTTAACGACACGGCACAGTTGACACCCAAACCTCGACCGCGTTGTGCGTTGTCGCGCGGTTGTGCGCACTGATTTTACTCAACCACGTGCAAAATGGCGAACACTCCCTCTGCATCTCCGACATACTTAAGAGTTATCCAGGTACGACGGATTTTATAAAAGGTACAATTAAAATGTCTACTCATCCAGGAGCCAATATTACCCGAAATATTTGAAGAATAATAAAAAGGTATCAAAACATTTTGAAATGTTAGATAAAACTGCACAATAAGTACTTTCAGCAAATATGACTGAGAATATTCTGCACAAAGATTTAGCACAGCAAAGGCCATGTGAGATAAACTTGTCAGGTTATACGACGAAGCTACAGAAGATAAGAACTACGAGTTATGCCTGAAGTTCTTCAGCTACCAAAACGATCCTGAGCATGATATTACTACACATATATCTGCGGTAAAATCTTTGTTCTACGACCTGAACACCGAATTAGAAAGAAACGATTTACCAGTAATCCTAGTAATTTATATGTTTGTTTGTTTGAATTGAATAGGCTCCGAAACTACCCATTTGAAAAATTCTTTCAGCATTTGAATCCTACATCATCCCTGATGAACATAGGCTATAAAGTATTTTCATAAAAGTTAGGGATCCGTATAAAAACTTCGATAATGTAACCCAAGGAGTGAAAAAATACCAAAAAAATCCTTATATCGCGTACGCTGCGAAAACTATTGCCAATAGATCAAAGTGATGTACTACAGCTTTGTAGAGAACATCAATATCCACAAAAAAGTCCGTGAGTGTTATATCTAACTATTATGGTTAAGTCAGAATAACCGCTTTTTGTTCAAATTATTCGATCAAAACCTGGGTGGAATGGAATAGTGGTGATTTTGGTATTATGATATTAATCCTTATCCATTTAAATGGTTTGGTAATTTAGGTTGGTTATGTATACGTAAATCACACTTTAAATTATGGATATCGGACCTTTCGTTTAAAAGTTACGACGGTTATAAAAATACTCTAAGTAAGAAAAATGTCGTGGATACGTTTAGTCTGTTAATATGTAATTTACACGTTAGCCTTTATAGAGGGAAGACAAGGTGATGAAGTTCGTGGAGTACCTACTAAACCCGCGCGAACGAAGTCGCGGGCGAAGTGCTAGTAATTTATAAAACACTGAATACACTTTCAGAACAGTATTTTGCATTTAAGTCAGGTTGTCTTTTGATGACAAAACAAGATATAAACATTGAGAATTTGACAATATCGTTATGTGAATATGAATGCACGTCACTACATAGTATAAAACAAAGTCGCTTCCCTTTGTCTGTCTGTCCCTATAATATGCTTAGGTTTTTAAAACTACGCAAGGATTTTGATGCGGGTTCTTTAAGTAGATAGTGGTTCTCGAGTAAGGTTATAAAGTATATAATTTGTCAAGGTTTTGTGTAACTTGGCTGATATATGAAGATTATTACTGAAGATTAAGCCAATTCCACCCAGCTCCATCCTTTCGAGGTGTAACCGTGCCGATAACCGACCGACTTGAGCTTCTTAGTGTTACGTTAACATCTACCCTCAATTTTGGACCTTTCTTAGAGGCAAAGGCTCAAGTGGCTGCCAGAAAGTTGGGGGTCCTAGCAAAAGTGAGACGATACTTCACGCCGGAACAGCTGCTCAAGCTCTATCAAGCGCAAGTTCGATCGTGTATGGAGTACTGCTCTCATCTTTGGGACGGATCTGCCAAATACCAGCTTGATACCCTTGAGTCAATTGAGAAACGAGCCAAGAGGATCATCGGTAATAACAGGCTCGTCGAGTCGAAGCTCCAGAGTCTTGAGAACCGACGCCGAGTTGCTGGCCTGTCGGTTTTCTATCGGTTGCATTTTGGGGAGTGTGTGACAAAATTGCGTCATTTAATTCCACCAAGCCGGTTCGGTGATCGGAAAACCACAAGATGAACGGCGATGCGCCACCGGTACATGGTGGACATCTCATCCACACGCACAAAACTTTTTGAGAACACATTCATAGTGCGTAGGTATAGCTTTTTATTATAGCAATTTTATTTACTGTTTGTCTGTTTAGTTGTACAAACCACGTGGAAAGTACAAAAAAAATTTAGATAACTTTATCTATTGTAATTTTGTAACTCAAAGTGCACTGAAGGTTTTGTTTCATCCCAATCGATTCACTCTATCAAAAGATATGTGAATTTAAAGTGTTCAAGGAGAAATAAATTTTCATAACGTAAAGTAAATACACGTAACGCTATCTATTGAACAAAAATAGTACAACCAATTCTTGGAAATAACACCAGAATATTACATACTGTGGAGTTATTTGTGAAACTTTTGATATGTAGCAAAGGTAAAGTGAACATTTTACTATCTTATCGTTTGGGATTTATCGTAATAAATATAACTTTATTAATATTTTGCCAGATCCACTTCAAGGTCGATGGATAGCATGCTTAATTTGATCTCAATTTCTGAATAGCATTGTTCTTTGTGGAAGAAGGACCTTCGCCGATGATGTGGTCGAAGATGGAGCACGCTTGCCTAGAAGCAACCTATTCACTCTTGTCTTAAAGACATCATCGCTTACCATCAGGTGAGATAGTGGTCCAACGTATGCCTATCTATAGTAAAAAAAAAGATTTCGGAAAAAAATGATCTAAAATTTCTTCAAATCGCGTGCGCTGCGAAAACTATTGATGATAGAAGAAAACAATGTACTACAGTTTTAGATAACACATTAATACTTACGAAAAAATCCGCAGTAGCATATGTCTATCTTTTATGGTTGGCTCACAATACCCATTTTTATGATATTCAAATTTGATATAAAATACTGCTTCATTTGAAGAGGTGTTTTCACCAATATAGTACAAATCCTTATCTTAATGAATATTGTAGTCACCTTGAGCGTTTAATTTGGAGCAAAATTGCCGTTCACAACATTTAATTTGGGTGAATATCTTAGGAGATATTTCAAAAATAAAGTAAGTCACGCAACCAAATAATTATAATGGAGGTAGAGATGTCCCGAACTGGTAGACACCTGAGAGCAGACGTCGTTGACGGTTGTCTGTTGCACTTTTTATTTCAGCCTGAACTACAATATTATTGATTCTGGTAATTAGATGTTCACTTTGCTAGTTTGAGCTAAATAAACATTTGCGCCCGTGCGAAGCCGGGGCGGATCGCTAGTTAATAAATAAAGCAGAGTGTAGTACTAATGTGAAAGCTTGTGTAGTGAAATCTGAGAAGAGTAAGAACAACTTTAAGATAAAAGAAGTTAGTGCAAATATTGGGAACAGGTCGGTCTAATTATCAAAAAATGTGTCAAATGGATTTCCGACGAGAGACCATCAAAGAATTCGACCAAGAGTGTGAACAACACGAATTTCATAATAGTACTGTCAGTTGAAGATTCAACAGACGCAGATAAAAATAGTTGGTACGTAGATAATGGTGCAACTAGTTATGTGACGAATGGGTCTGACTTATTAGAAAGCTTTGAATGTTTTCAACATAATCCAAATCCTATGTGGGTAGGCTTGACAAGAAAACATACTTTTATAGCTCCATATTTAATAATATATTAATTTTAAAATAGTTATTTATTATTATCATCAGTTTATATGTGCTAAATAACTTATAAACCCACCTGTACTTCGTATTCTCCTTTAACTTTCTCTTTATCACCACCACAACACTTGGACTATTACTTCTCCTAAACATGGACAGCAAGCTTGTACACAGTATGGAGGAACTTGAAAAGCTGTTTAGCTCCCGCATGCGTGAGTATGAGGATAAGTTGCAGAAAGCTACAGCTGGTGCTGACACCTCTCACTCGGACCTCGCCTCTCTGTCAAGGGATTTCTCAGATTTCAAGTCCTTTGTTTGTAAAACTCTTGCTCACTTCAAAACGCAGATAGAGCTCCTGTCAAAGAGTCTAGACAGCCATGAAACTGCAATGAGGAGGAAGGTGTTACTTTTTCACGGTATCACTGAGAAGTCCGGTGAAAAGTTGAGAGACTCAATTCTGGATGTTATCACGAAGCAGCGTCAGATTGATGACTTCAAATTGGACTACCTGAATGTGTGCCACAGACTTGGAGCCCCCAAGGGTAAAACTAGACCTGTGTTGGTACGTTTCAACGAGATGGAGCATCGTCGGCTGGTGTGGGACAGTAAAACGTCACTCAAAGGCAGTGGTATTACCATATCTGAATTCCTGACCCAAACACGGCATCAGGTATTTATGGCTGCCCGAAAACACTTCAGCATCAACAGCTGCTGGTCTACAGAAGGGAAGGTAGTTGTTATAACGCCAGACAAGTCTCGTCGGAAGATAGCGTCTATGGGTGAGCTTCATCAGCTAATCGCGTTATTTCCTGCTGCCTCCAGCGCTGCTACATCCAGCGAGACCGGACCTGCTGCATCAACCTCGCCAGCAACCGCAGCTACATTGCCTAAAACCTCAACCTCAAAAGTAAAAGTTGTGAGGAAGGCCCGTCGCTGAGTTTGCGGTCCCAATTGGCTGTTCTTTTTGTTGTAAAGTAGTGAGTAATGTCGGTACACTTAAGAATATGTTTTCCTCTGTAAATCTACCCATAGTTTCTCCTGTTTTATTGTATTTTTTTTTTCACTTTACACTACAAATATCTGGCGGTAGACGTTTATATTTATTTACTTTTTCTGTTAAGACTTGACGTCTGTCACCTACAAGTATACGTTTCGTTTCACTTTTCGTTTCGTTTATTGTAGCTTGACATTCTCGCTGGTTTACTTGTTTGTGGGATTTCGCACTTTTATGTTTGTACTTTTAGTTTAAATGTTTGTAAAAATCTCTCCCATCTACAGCGTTCAGGTGGTTTTATTAGTTGAGCGTATTTACTTCTTATTTTATATTTATATATGTATATATATATATACTATTTTTTTTTTTCGTTTTTTAGTCAGTTTTTTTATATATATTTATTATTTATCTTGTATATTTACAACTATGATTGATAGTAATTTTGATGATGACTTTTTCTCCTGTTCCTCTTCTTCTAGCAGCTTTCATAGTGCGGCAAGTTTTTCTTCCTCTCCTTTGACTCTTGGTGATCAGATTTCCTCCTTGCTGACTCACTACCCCAATAACCTCGATATAGCCCACATCAATGCCCAGAGTGTTCCTTGCCATTACTCTGATCTTCTGGTCTATTAACAGTGCCCATTTAGATGCTTTACTGATCTCCGAGTCCTTTCTGAAACCTTTTCTCTTATCTGTACATTATGCTCTCCCTGGCTTTGTTCTTATTCGTAACGATAGAACGGGGAAGGGCGGTGGTGGTGTTGCCATGTATTTGCGTGCTGGGATACCTTATAAGATAATCAGTGTATCACCCTCTTCCTACTCTGGGTCAGCAGAGCATCTATTTCTAGAAATATCTTTACACAACGTTAAAATGCTTCTTGGAGTGATGTATAGTCCCAACCTCAGTGTCGATTACTTTGATTCTTTTGATTCGCTCTTAAGCGATTTCTGTCCTACTTATGACCACGTAGTCTTGATGGGTGATTTTAACACATGCTTACTTAAAAATGACTGTCGTACTGACAAACTTCAAGCTCTCTTATCTTCTTTTAACCTCAGTATTCTGCCTCTCTCCGCTACTCATCATTTCCCTAATTGCACCCCTTCTCTTTTGGATCTTATGATTGTTTCTAAACCTAATAATGTATCTGTCCACGGTCAGCTTACTGCTTGTTTTTCCTATCACGACTTAATCTTTATGTCATACAAGATACGCCCTCCTAAGCGCAAGCCACAATATATTTTCCTACGGAACTACAAGGGCATGGACCTGGAGGCATTGCTGCGTGATGCTGGTAGTATTGTTTGGACAGAAGTTTTCGAGAGTTCCTCTGTCAACGATATGGTTGAAATTTTTAACCGAAAAATACTAAATCTTTATGATCAACATGCCCCCATGCGTCGGGTTAAAGTTAGGTATGTTCCGGCTCCCTGGCTCACTCCAGCCATTAAAGATGCGATGGCCATTAGAGATCGAGCCAAAAAGAGGCTAAAGCGTTGTCCTTCCGAGCACAACTTGAGTTCTTACAGAGAACTGCGTAATCGCTGTAGTCGTATGTGTAGAGATGCAAAAAGACGCTACTTTCATAATTCTCTCGACAACCGGAACTCCTCTGAAGTCTGGAAGTTCCTGAAAACTGTCGGTATTGGCAAGTCCTCTGTTGCTTCTAGCAAAGACACCGACGTGTGTGCTCTAAACCAACATTTCTCTCATCCTCCTGTTACTTTGGATCCACACGTCAAATCAGCAACTCTCAATAAACTTTCCTGTTTGCCAATGCCGCAGTGTTCCTCTTTCGATTTCAGTCCTGTGAGTGAAGATGATGTCAAAAAGTCTATTTGTGCTATCTCCTCTTCCGCTGTTGGCAATGATAATCTATGCTCAAGAATGATCTCTCCTATTCTTCCTGCTATACTTCCAGTTTTGACCCACATTTTTAACTTCTCCTTGTTTTCTTGCAAATTTCCCGATGCTTGGAAGCAAGCCCATATTATCCCGTTACCTAAAATCCCTAACCCGGTCTCTATGACCGATTTCAGACCAATTTCCATCCTTCCTTATCTCTCTAAAGTTTTTGAGCACATTGTCCGGCGGCAACTTTCTCTGTTTCTTTCTAGCAATGATCTTCTTAGTCCCTTCCAATCTGGCTTTCGGCCTGGTCACAGTACTGTCACAGCTCTTTTAAAGGTTACTGATGACATTCGATGGGCTATGGACCACAAATCTTTGACATTACTTGTACTTCTGGATTTCAGCAGTGCCTTTAACTCTGTTGACTTCGATATCCTTCTTGGGATCCTTAAATCTTTCAATTTCTCTTCTTCCCTTATTAGATGGTTCGACTCCTATCTTCGAGGCCGCTCGCAGCGGGTGCGTCTTGATGAATCTTTTTCGGATTGGTGCTCCCTTACTGCGGGTGTGCCTCAAGGTGGCGTTCTCTCTCCTCTTCTCTTTTCAATTTTCATTAATTCTGTCACTAAAGTTATCTCCTCTAGCTTCCATCTCTATGCCGACGACCTGCAGCTTTACCATCATTTTCTGAGGCAAGACGCGGAAGCCGCTGTGTCCGCCGTGAACCGTGACTTGATGTTGATTGGGGAGTGGTCGCGGTCCTTTGGTCTGCAAATCAACCCTAAGAAGTCTCAGGCCTTGGTTATCGGTGGCAGGTATATGCGGAATAGGCTGGACATTGCTACACTGTCTCCGCTCTGGTTGAACGGAGTCCAGATTGAATACGCAAAGTCGGCTAAGAACCTGGGGGTTATCATGGACTCCTATTTATCGTGGACTAACCATATCGCTGAAGTCAGTCGGAAGGTGCACTACACATTTCACTGGCTGAAATGCCTCCAGTGCTATTTGCCCTTGAAAACCAAAATTTCCCTTGCCCAAAGTCTCATCCAGCCCATCATAGACTACGCTGATGCCTGTTATTTGGATGCCACCGAGGAGCTTTTAAATAAACTTGAGCGTTTGCAAAATATTTGTATTCGTTTTGTTTTCAACCTTAAAAAAATACGATCATGTTTCTGGATTTCGCAAGGTACTCAAGTGGCTCCCTATTCGACTTCGCAGGAACTCTCGGATATTGTGTTTGCTATTTAACATCCTTCACAACCCTAAAACGCCTTCCTACCTGCGAGAACGCTTCTCCTATTCCCGTCCTTCTGATGCGCCTTGCAGGTCGCATCTTAGAAATCTCCTTAAGTCCCCTCCCCACGCTACTGAGTTTTACTCTAATTCCTTTACGGCCCATGCGGTTAGGCTGTGGAATTCACTGCCGCCTGACATTAGAGACTGCAAATCTCTTTCAGTTTTTAAAAGAAGAGTGAAAGAACACTACCTTTCTTTACCGTCATAGTTGCATATAAGTATGTGTTATTATTTATCTTATAATATTATTTAGTATGTATTAGTGTATATTTATTTTAGTAATATTTATGTATTGTATGTTATATGAAAGTTTATTGTTTTATTTGTAAGTACTTATACCTTTTACACACGGTGTCTACATATCTTTTACACAACTCTCCTTTCGCAGGTATGCTGGAAGAGATTTCTTTTGAAATAAGCATTACCTTTGTACCTATTTTTCTGTTTCCTTCTTTTTATTTTTCTATGTAATGTGTGTACATAAATTGTTAAATTGTTAAATAATCACACTGTCACTACAGCATCTGAACAGACAATCAATGCTTTTGACTAATATATGTCTCAATGCTGATGTTAATGGACATACCCCAAGTAACAAGAGGCAAACAAAGGAAAATCATCATCATGATTTTTGAACTGATTTTGTGATTAATGACAATTAATTATTAAATAACATAGTAAAAAAAAAAAAAAAAAGATATTCTCTTCTTAAAGGTAATATCTCTGCCATATTCCGTAAACTGATGTAACATGTAAATACTGTGCAATATACATATAATCTGAAAATAATAAAATATTATTTAAATAAAGAACCGTGTTTATGGATCAGTGCTTCAATGCTTCAGTGTGTGTATATATTCATAAACATATTTTCAAACTGTTGATTGGGCTCTAAGGGCTACACAGGATGATTTGTTATTGAGTACGTTAGTTCAAATGGGATGTTCTTAAGCTAGTTTGCAACGATTTTGACTAGGACAACTTGGAAAACAACTGTGAAAAATATCTTTCACACTAGATAGTTAATTAATTGACACTTCTCTGAAAGCTCACGAACGAATAAAACCCTGGAATAATCATTTATAAAAAAAAAAAAATTCAAGAAATGAAAACTACTTTTGTAACCACTCGAGTTGATTATTCGAAACAATCCAGTTTGGTCCCAAACTTATGGGACTTAAAATCGTTGCGTAACAGCTCTTAAACATACCATTTCAAGGAACGCAATATATAATTACCAATCACCCCTGCCGTGTATCTAATTTTTTTTATTTTTTTATTTGTGATGGGTTTGCTCTTGACTCTAGTCCAGGTCAGAGATGACAGAGAAAGTCTACGATGGAGCGAGCTTACCCAGAAGGACCACACCCACCATGACATAATATTTGTAGATATGTATGGATGTATATATATGTGTGTATTTATGTATGTAGGTATATTTATGTATGATAAAATATGTATTATTGTAAAATGTGCACTGGATCCACCCTCTATTGTGATCTCTCTCTATCACTCAATGGTTTGCTGGTAGAAAACTCAATTTTGAGTTAAGCTCGCCTTTGTACATGAACGTTTTTAATCATGTAAATTATTTTAAGTTGTTATGGTGTACAATAAAGAATTAAGGAATTAAGGAGCCTGCGTACTCTAACTTTGAAGAGATTAGGGTTGTAAGCGTTTGGAAACACAGACGCAGGCAGAGAGTTCCACTCCTTTGCTGTGCGCATTATAAAAGACGTTTGGAAACGCTTAGTGCGAATTGGTGGAATAGCAACAAGGTAGGGATGGTAAGATGCAGTGCGTCTGGATGTCCGATGGTAGAAGGGGGCCGGTGGAATGAGGTCGTGGAGTTCTTGGGCACACTCACCGAATACCTTTAAACATGCAATTCCTGTATGTATGTATATATATATATGTAACTAGCTGTTGCCCACGACTTCGTTCGCGAGTAAGTCGGAAAGTAAAATTTTGTCACTAGATAAGATTTCTAAGATAAGATATATACGAACAATCAATATCTAGCATTTCTTGTCTCCTCTTAAATTTAGGAATTTGGAAGAGTATTATGCAAAGCACTGGCTGTTTCACCTCTTCTATTCCAAATGCTGACCAGCCCGCGTAATTTTTCGTAATGAGAAATGTTTTAATGATAACTCTTCTCTATGCATGATGTTAAAGAAAGTTGCTAGGGTTGTTAACACGTTGCGGAATTTGTTCGAAAGAGTCATCGCTGCCCTGCAACGCAAAGGGCATTAGAAGGAACACGGATGGGTTTTAGTCAGTAAGAGACTGACACTCCCTTCTGCGCCACCTAGAGCGGGAAGAGTCATTTGATGATTTCCCATCCTTAATCAAATATAAAAAGGGTTGTTAACGTGCGATAGAGCTACATAAAGTTGGCAATGGGAAGCCAAACCAACCAGAAGAGAAGTCTACCCCTGCAATGGAGAGAATAGAGTAGAGTAGAGACTCCGCTATCCGCACCATGTTAGACTCCCATTCTCAGTCAGTCCTGGCTAAGTTAGCCAGCTCAAGCTCTATTTGACAAGTGGATTTTACCACGTCGAGATGGACCCCCAAGACATTTCTAAAACTGCATTTAAAGTAGAACACGGCCATTTCGAGTTCCTCCGAATGCCTATGGGACTCAAAAATTCCCCATCAACTTTCCAAAGGATTATGGCCAATGTGCTTAGAGGCCTCCAAAATAACATAAATGTCTTGTATATTTGGATGACATAATTGTCTATAGTACCTCTCTTCAAGAGCATATAGATAATTTGGAAAAAGTTTTCCAAAGACTTAAAGAGTCCAACTTCAAAATCCAAATGGATAAGTCCGAATTTCTGAAGCTCGACACCGCATTCTTAGGACATATTATTAGTCAAGATGGTGTCAAGCCAAACCCCGACAAAATCTCCGCTATTCAAAACTACCCAATTCCAAAGACCCCCAAGGAGATTAAACAATTTCTAGGCCTTCTCGGTTACTATCGAAAGTTTATCCCCGATTTTGCCCGCATAACCAAACCGCTTACTCAATGCTAAAAGAAAGGCAGTAAAATAACCTTTAGCTCAGAATATATCAATGCATTTGAAACCTGCAAGACAATACTAATAAACGACCCCATATTACAATACCCAGATTTCAAAAAAGAGTTCAATCTTACAACAGATGCTTCAAACTTCGCTATCGGAGCAGTGTTATCCCAGGGACCGATAGGTTCTGACAAACCCGTTTGTTACGCTTCTTGCACACTTAACGAAAGTGAGCTAAATTATAGTACCATCGAGAAGGAATTGCTTGTCATAGTCGGGGTCACAAAATGTTTTATACCTTATCTCTTCAGTAGAAAATTTAAAGTACTGACTGACCACAAACCCTTGCAATGGATGATTAGCTTGAACGAACCCAAATCACGACTGACCAGATGGCGACTCATACTAAGCGAATATGACTTTACTGTAGTGTACAAAAAAGGAAAATTCAATACCAATGCTGATGCTCTCTCCCGTGTAGAAATCCATAATGAAGAAATAGAAGAAATTAACTAATTGATCGAAAACATCAAGAATCTCCGATCAATGATCAACAACCCAGCGGACGCTACAACTCCACCAGTAGACCCCTCAAAGACTGACAACGACTCACTGATTGAAAGCACTAACGACCTCGGATCCATGATTAACAACCCATATGAGGCACCACCTCCACCAACAAACTCGTCGACCGTCACTGTACATAGCGGTAATGAACATCTGATTCTAGAAATTCCCATTACATACGAACCTCTCAATAAGTTTCATCGACAGATTTACTTTACTATAGTAGGTGACATAAAACGCCGACCAACAGTAACCAAACCATTCGAAAATCATACTCGAATCGCAATCCAAATTTCAGAATCTAACCTCGAAAGCGACATTATCAATGCTATTAAGGAATACGTGAACGCAAAAGTCAAAACAGCCATCCTGATTAATCTACCTTTAGCCATGTACTCAATAATACCCATTATACAAGACAAATTTAGAAGTTCCTCACTTAACCTAGTATTAGCTAAGACAGAACTCGAGAATGGTAAAGAATACCTCCGACAACAAGATATTATACGACATTATCAGGACGGTAAGACGAACCACCGTAGTTTAAATGAATGTCATCTAGCCCTCTCACGAAAATATTTCTGGCCAAAGATGAAAGAACAAATCACCAAGTTCATCAATGAGTGTACTATCTGTGGTCAAGCTAAATACGACAGAAATCCAATAAGACCCCAATTCAACATAGTACCTCCAGCTACCAAACCACTTGAAATCATTCACATGGACCTCTTTACCATTCAAAATGAAAAATACGTAACCTTTATAGACGTCTTCACGATATACACCCAAGCGTATCATCTACGAGACGGTACCGCAATTAGCGTTATACAAGCACTATTACGTTTCTGTACCCATCACGGATTACCCTTGACTATTCATACTTGTCTGACTCACACTTGGCCGGATTCAGATTTTAATCTGTGCCTTAGAACCCACCTTCGCGTGCCTATCAAAAGTAAAAAAAAAAATTACAGGTGCCCCCTGTTATAAAACAATTTCCAAGAATATCCGACGAGTACAAAAAACGACCTTCAAAAAGATGCACGCCAGTGGCCTGTTCATCATAGACGCGGAACTATCATTGCATTTGTGTGCCCTCATCACTATTTACACTACCGTTATACTAAAACTTGAATTTCTATAGTAATCTAACTAAATTTATGTATATATCGTTCCTATTGTTATTTTTTGTGTAAGATAAGGTAGGTAAAACAACCGGACAAGTGTGAGTCTGACTCGTGCTCCGAGGGCTCCGTACAAACTCGTATGTAGAGTTCATCTATTAAGGGAATTGAGTCTCTATTATTAACAGTCAATCATATTTCTTGGCTTGCGTTACAGATTCTTTTGATTGACTTGTCAATAATTTTGTTCGAGGTGTGTGTTCTACAAAATGTAACAAATGATTACACTAGTTTACAAAAAAAATAAAAAAAAATGTCCTTGCAGTAAATTACATAGTTTTTTAATTAGCTGCAATAACTCAATGCAAACATGTACATTTTTAATTTTTATCACGTCACAGATGGAAGATATCGACCCCTTTTAGTTTCGACTACCCACAAGTTTGTTCCGAAATAGCTAGTCTTCATTTTGATAAATGTTTGTTTCCAAAAGGTCAAAAAGGTTGGTTAGAGTACATTCTGGCTGTTTTTGGTGAAATTATTGTATCTAAGAAAGAATATTCTATAAAGAAAACACTCAAATATGCCTATCTTTTATTACTTGAAAATTCCGGTCTCTCATCGGGATAAAAGTGGGTTTCTCAAGTGTTTATTGAAAAACGTAGAAGAACGCTAAGCTGCTGGAATGCAAGTTTAAATAGATTGTTGAAATTGCAAGCAAATGATAAAGACCCACCATGCAACTACGAAACTGATTGTTACTCCTATCACTAAAAGCATTTGGCTTTAATCATAAAACCAAGGGTTAAATTACACGTGCGGATGTCCAAGCAGCTTTTTTAATATTTCAAAGGTGCTAAAAAAAGCATTTGGATTATTAAAAAATATCAAAAACGTCGACACTAATACATTTTTAGTCTCGTTATCTTTGCAAAAATATATGGGGAGTATTTTCGAAATGTGACGTGTTGGAATTTTTGAAGTGAAAACTTCTTTAGCGGCGTTGAGCACTTTTTCTGTAATGGGTATAAAATTTTAAACTCGCGTCAGGACACGTGACCTGATCGGAAAAGCGTAAGACGGACTCGCGTCAGGGTCACGTGATGCTGATCGAAAAAGCGTAAGACGGACTCGCGTCAGGGTCACGTGATGCTGATCGAAAAAGCGTAAGATCGAGGGGAAGGGAGAGGAACTAGTATCTCCCACTCTTTCTACCGTGCCTGAGTGTGCTGCTCCGCTTAGGCGGCACAGGGCGCTTGCGCGAATGTCCGTCTGTGTTTAGGTACAGCGTGCCACGCGTATCCAATCCAAGGATACGAAATTACGGAATTACGAAATTATGGATGAAAGTTGATTTTTCTAAAAGATAAAAATTAATGTAATATATAAATAAATAACGATATAATATTATGAATAATAACATGTAAATTGTCATATTTGTGTACGATAGCGCAATAAATAAACATTGTATTCTACCTCATAAATGATAGTATTTTTGTACTTATAATTAAACACAACGTTAATACTAAAGTTTTCACTTCTGCCGGCACTCCCGGAGTGCTATTTTTTTAATATTTTTTTTCTAAACTTGCAGCACCTCATTAATTAAGAATAAACAATTTTCTATTCCAGGACATAAACCTTGTAAACTAGTGTTATTTTTATAAAAAGGTCAATTCTTTTCAAATTATTTAGATGCATGCTTTCACTCCATTGTTACTCCTGCGTTATTTCGTTTGCTGGCAAATTGAGAGATATTTTGAGAAGCAACTGAGGATGTATGAATTTAAAAATAAGAGGTATTAATAACTTGGGACGGAGCGGAGGTGGACGCGTTACGGGTTACTTCTATTAACAAACTTTTTGTGTTTGGCAAGCCAGTTGAATTTCCATAGGCTGAGTTTGATTGAATATCTCTTTTGTCATCATAGTTATTTCAGCTGAAGACATCCACTGCTGGATATAAGCCTCCTCCAAGTGTCGCCACATCGGCTGGCCCTGTGCATCTCGCATCTAGCAAATTCCTTGTGGAAGGCGTTTTGATTCGCACATACCCCTCAGTTGCTGAATTTAAAATGAGAATCACGTCTGAATGCCTAGTCGTAATTATTAAGATTAAAAAATATGTTACATTAGACTATTTTCTTAATAATTTGATCTATGAAAATTTTGAGTTTTATTCGTTCAATATAGTTTAATTAATTTGTAAAGTTATGTCTAATACGGACATAAAAATGTACGGATCAAAACCGGACGAATGTTAATAAAATTTGCAAAGACAACTAAATTATCTGCATTTTGGTATACAGCAAATTTATTTTAAAGTTATAGAATAACAACGAAAGTACAAAAAACTACTGAATTTTGCGTTTACGTTCTTTTTTCTCAAGGTCGTTGACGCATGTCGTCGTCTTAACGCTGTGTCTTCAGGTACGCGATCGCCACTCCAAAAACTTTCAGAACCATCGACCACCTATTTTGGAGCAAGTTTTCTGCCTGAATTAAGAGCTTAAAGCGAACATTTCAATGTCATATGTCATCACTAGCAACATGCACTGGTCACAGACTCTCTTCTTGAGTCACTATGACATAATATGTGAGACGAGAAGTTACCGCGCAGCTTCCCAGACGCATCCTAGCTGAGTCAGATTCAACTCTTCCGTCTCCCATTGCAGATGTGTGCCTCCTTGATGTTTGTTATACTAATATTAGCGATAAGGCCGCCCATTGTGTCACCATATGTAATGTTTTCTTCATCTATCTTTTTTGGTTAACACAATAAAGAGAATACTATTATATTCTAAAAAAATCAAGACAGGTACAAAAATGGTCAAAGTAAAGCCGTGGTCGCATGCCTTTATAGTTTTATACGTGTGCCAGGCACCCACATGATATACAGGCATGCGACCACGGCTTTACTTTGACCATTTTTGTACCTGTCTTGATTTGTTTCTGAAATATTTTCTTGTTTCTTACTATTCAGATCACTTTTATTTTTCCGTAGTCGGGTTACAGTTTTTTAAACTCAATTTTTATTTTATACTTTTCCGTTTAACAAATTGTTACTATTTATTTAGATTTGATTAACTGCACGTCGCCATCATTTTATTCATGATTTTTATTGTAAAACTAGCTACGCTCGCGATTTCGTTCGAGTAGATGACGGTGAAAAAATGTGATACTATGGCATAGATAAGATTTCAATAACCTGACCCCTATAGAATTAAAAATAAATCTACACTAATATTATAAAGAGGAAAGATTTGTTTGTTTGTTTGTTTGAATTGAATAGGCTCCGAAATTACTGGACCGATTTGAAAAATTCTTGTAGCATTGGATAGCTACATTATCAGGGAGTAACATAGGCTATATATTATCCCCGTATTCCCACGGGAACGGGAACTACGCGGGTGAAACCGCGTGACGTCCACTAGTAAATAATAAAAAGAAGGTTATGCAGGGTGCTTACTATATCACCACTTCCGTTTAAAGTGGCGACCAGCCCTGGTATCTCCTAGTATCTCGAATCATGATGATTCTTAATTTCGTATCTACTACTGAATATATACCAATTATCACTTTGAGCGGAGCAACGTTATAATACGTAAAATTTGATAAACGCTATTTGACACAACGTTTAATCACGTCAGTAAAAAATATGTCTTTCTTCAAAGAACGTGTATAAACGGCTGAGGCTTATACAAATTCCTTCAAGCTACGTCATCGCGCCGTATCACTTTTAATTTTGGGACTGCTAGCGCCACTCTAAGTTAGTTTTTTTGTGCACTTTATAAAGCTACTCGCACACATACATTCTAGTTACGCATACATTCGCAACGTCATAATACGTCCCTCGAAGCCCCCGCTCCCATACTTCAGTCGTCCCGTGCGCCGTGAGCGGGAAAGTATTCAATTGCAGTGCCGCAGCTGTGGTTTTGCGAAATTACGCCTTCGAATTATCATGGATAAAAAACAAGGTAAACAAAGATCGATGAAGATTTTCGATGAGGCATCGGCGTCACGGGAATCTACTCCAGATCCTTTCAGTGACGATGGTGAACATGAATCTGATGCAGATTATGACCCGGAGCCAGGACGGTCAGATTGGAGCGATGGTTCAGTAAGTAATGAATTACTATTTCACGGAAGATCACGAGCAAGAATCGAGGATAAGCGTTTCGATTCCGATCAGTCCAGTTCCGAGACTTCAGATCATAGTGAAAGCTCTGGAAGTATTTTTGACACCAGAAAATCAAAATGGCCTAGAACTATGTCAGTGTTCCAATAGTGCTGATCGCGATACGGAAACAATGAGCTCACCTGAGCCATAGTCGCGTCAAGAGAACGAACTTGAAAGTTGTGACCCGCCACCACTACTAGATATAGAGGGTAACCTCGAAATGCCTAACCCATTGCCGCTTCTAGATATAAGGACAAACCCCGTAATTCTTGAGCTGCTGCACCGTCTAGACATAGAAGGTAGAGTCGGAAATCCCGAGCCACCACAGCTTTTAGACATAGAAGGCAACCCGGGAAATCCTGAGCCACTACCGCTTCTAGACATAGAAGGCAACCCGGGAAATCCTGACCCACCACCGCTTCTAGACACAGAGAGCAACCCCGGCAACCCAACAATTCCTGAGCCACCATTGCCTTTAGATGTAGTGGGCCATTCCGAAACTCCTGATCTGGCGCCACTTACAGCGCTAGGCGGTAATTCAGCTTCTCCTGTCTTCCGTCCACCTGCTACGATAGAGGACAACCCAACACAGTCGTGCTCGAGATACTTCGAACACCGCGCGACGGCAGCGAAGATTCCGAACACCGTCTCCATTGCAGATTGGACAGAATCTATAGCAGATATACCAGAATTGTCGTCGACTTGTTTAGACGTTGTTCCCCAATTTATTAATATATATGGACAGTATATGACACATCGGTTAAGAACGTCAACGTGGTTAGACGCTGTGCTTGATTTATGTACTATACGTGGATTGCATATGACACAACATGGATAAACGTCGACGTGTAGTAACGGTTGTGTCACATTTCATATTATCTTTGGTTGTATGAAAAACAGAACGTCACTAATCGTCATTAATTTTGTATGAGAAAATAGTGCGCCGCGCAACAAACTGTTGAATACCCAGATGCTCAGCTGAAAGTGTTATACAAAAGAATGAATAAAAAAACACCCAAGACATTATTTTGTATACGAATGTATATTGTCACTGTCGGGTCTCATCCCTAAACGTTTGACGCAATGAAACCTGTTGGAAGTGGGGCGCAAAAATTTTTGAGCTCGCTTCGCTCGCTTTTGCATTCTGCACTATGTATCAACAAAATACTTCTATAATATTTATGTATGAGTAATCAAAACACTGTAAAACTCTTCACTCTGTTTGTCCTCGAGTTTATCTGTATAATTCAACAAAACTAATATTTTTACGTGTGAATGATCAAAGGAAAATAAAATCTTTCCGAGTTGCATGTATTTTCGAGCTCACTTCGTTCGTTCTTGCGTTCGGGCCTTTATCAGTTAATGAGCTCTCTTGCATCAGTCCATGAAGTTACTTCTATTCAAGTATGAATGATCATCATCATCATGTGCTGCAGATTTTTCCCCTCCTCCCGAGAAATGGCTTGCGACTGCCGTCACCACTGTCACCAGTATAACGGGCAACCCCACCCATGCTAGCTACGCCACTGTTACTGAAGTCGGTCTGTGGATGGTTGATCGTCATAACTTATCATACCGAAACTCCTGTGCCCCTCAAAAAGTACTTCAACGTAAGGTTCAGTTGAAAACCAGCGTAAGGCAACTCCTAATTGTCTGGCATATTGCTGAACTGGACCTTTTTGGCGCAGCCGTGAGACACACAATGTTATTGTTTTATTTAAATTAAGTTTCACAACGTTTATACCTACATTGTGTTTATCTAGGTGTGCCAAATAAACAAGTTTTATTTGTTTCTTTACTTAAATTCGTTAGTCTGTTATTTGTAGATCTTTGACAGTCGTTACGAATTATCAAAAACCAGAAAATCTGACACCAGTCTGGCCAAAAAGTACCGGGTCATCCAGTTATTGGGATGTGGAGATCTGTCACTCCGCGTAAAATATTGGTATTCAACTGAATCCGGTTTGTCTGGACTCCGACCTCAATATTTTTGGGAAAAGATTGGGCAGATGACCAAAATTTAGAGCATGGATACAACACTTTATGTCTTGTCTCAAAACTCAACACTTTATGTCTTATCTTAATAGTCGCGACGAACCAATCACGGAGCTTTGCCCCTCACCACGGGTAGTAAACCGTTAAGCCTGCGAGTGTCCCAATGTTGCCAGGTTTCCGCATAAAACCGGGGGTCCATCTTTTAACAGCTTTAGCTTATTATAAGTTAAGGTAACATGTATTAGCAGACATGGGGGAAGGTCCTTTTTCCGCGAAGAACACCGCTATTTAGAAATTGTGACCAAATAAGAATGCTATCTATCGACCGATATAACGATAAATCCCTAACAATAATATAATACAATGTTCACTTTTCCTTTGCTACTTATCAAAAGTTTCACAAATATGTAACCACACTATGTAACCTGGAGCTATTTCCATGAATTGGTAGTACTATTTTTGTTCAATAGATGGTGTTACGTGTATTTGCTTAACGTATGTAAATTAATTTCACCTTCAACACTTTAAGGCCCTACCTCTGTTTCAGAGCCGTCAAAAGGCTACTTTCTAAAGGATATTCCCCATTAACGGCTAAGTCAAAAGATTGAAAAAAAAATATATGTATATGGTAGATTCATAAACAACAATATAAACAATTGTTGTTTTCGTATGACATATAGTTTTGCTGTAAAAAAATATTTAATAACACGCTATTTTTTGGATATTTCTTCCAAACGGCTTCGAAATTAAAAAATATTTTTACATGGAAAAATTGCTGGTAAAGCGTACTACAAAGTGAACATTGCTCATGTAAATCAATCAATATTTTGCAAAGAAAATGTTCAATATTGAGTCTCCCATATATAAAAAGCTCTGTTTGGGCGAAGGCGGCAGTCGTGCGTTAGCACTGAGACGGGGAGGCTGTGTCGCTCGTTGCTCCGCTCGCGATATCGACCGACTACGCGTATAAAATAGAATATTTATATATAGTGCCCATACCGAAAGGGTAACCATCTCAGCATTTGCTGGGCGTATATGAATGTGTTAGTGCAAATATTTACGAATTTTTGTATTAGTGTGCGTTCATAGACTAGCTCTTTGCAGAGGAGCCAGCTTGATTGAGCGCGTGGGCGCATTGTACAGTTTCATACAGCAACTTTTATCAAAATGCTATCGGCGTCGCTCGGGTTTTATTTTTGTCTGCTCTTTTTTTTCAAATGTAGCCGACGTTAATTCTTAATTTCTTTTATTACCAACAAACTGACTAATATTAAAGAAAAATAAAAAATCAATATAAGTTTATTTATTCACTTAAATTTCATGAACAATAGTGGTACATAGGCGGACTTAATGCTACGAGGAGTTCTCTTTTAGTCAACCTTTGGGTTAAAAGAAATACACTGTGGTAGGTGTACAGCTCTTTAACACAAACATAAGCAAACACAAGTTCATAAACAAACATTTATTTTCATTATTCGGTCGGTATACGCGGCGTGTCAGTCGCGTCTGTGGGGGACCGTTTGGCTAAATTAAATTGTTTTGATAAAATTATGATATCTTTTGAATGTTCGATTTGAGTAATTCAAAAACATAAGTGAATTAAAGTACGATATATTTTGATAAAACTGATACCAAGGTGCGAATAACGTGGTCTGCTTTGGTCTGTCATGTCGTATCTATTAATTTTTTAATAAAAAAGTGACAAACAATAATAGTTGGGCATTTGGTATCACTGCTTTTTCTGTTTGTAGATATTGATGGGTCCTCTAAAATTCGAGTTTATTATTTTATTATATCATCAATCATTTTCGCAGCGCATGCAAAGGGAGGTAATTTGCAGGGTTCCGTAGTTAAATAAGGATTTACATCGGTAATTCTTTTCAGAGACATTTCTCCAGTGTGTCTTCACTGTCACTTGGTCGGGGTTTTTCAACAATCATCGTCGTATTTCCAGTTTACAAAATAAACCGATACAAAAACTTTATCAATTAAACACCTAAAACTTTCACAGGAATCACAGAATCTGAAGTTTTTGAGTTAATGAAATTGCTACAAAATTATTTAGCAGAGCTGAAATAGGCTTAAAATTTATTTATTTCATTTACTTTACTTACTTTAGAATGTACTTTTTTATTTGAAATCTTTTTACGAGACTATAAAGTAGTTGTTTTATCTGACCTATATTGTTTTACTTCTATTTAACCACATTCGTATAAAAAATGAGACCAGTGGATAAAAATATGCGTAACGTATGTATCTATCTAAACTAAAAATTAGCCGTGCAATCACCATACTCTTGTGTAGTCGTAGGCAAAAAAGCCGGCTTGGCGCGCATGTCTGCGTCCTCGCATAATCTTTGATAATAGTTTTGAGGTAGTGCGTGCGCTACGGAAATGTTTGTGTGTGCGGCGCCAGATATGAATGTGTGGCCCAGATGCTCAAGGTTATTGAGCCTACTATACACCTTAAATTCACATATCTTTTGATAGAGTGACCCGATTGGGATGAAACAATACTTTAATTGTACTTTGAGTAACAAAATTATAATAAATAAAAGTTATCCACATTTATTTTGACCTTTCTACGTGTTTTGTACAACTAAACAGACAAACGGTAGAAAATTCAATGCTGGAAATGGGTTCTGTTAGTAATCCTGGCTATTTTATTTAAATTTGACAATCACAGATATTTTTAACATTGAACTTTGGCTCCCTTTTTCACATTTATGTTTTTGATGGGATTTTTATTTTACACCAAAAATGACTTCCAATCAGTATGAGTATATGTATGTGTTTTTTTCGTTACGGGTAGTCAGAAGCTAAAAAATCGGGTTATAGAGGTCAAATAGGTAGTCACCTCATGTGAAATACTGGTACCAACGCACGTAGTTGGAAAAGTTTGAACAAATAAAAAAAACAAACGAAACCAGGTGACTGCCGAGGTGTTGTGAAGATACTACACTGAGATAAAGGCGCCGCGGCGCGCCTTGCAGTACACAACATGCATTTATATATACGTTGCGTATGAGTTGCTATCACTTTTTGGGCAGGCGCACGCTCGACGAATTTTAGCATTTTTAGCTATGGTACACAGTGAGTGGGCTGTTTTTACAGGCCGAGGGGTTGCCAAGGGCAGGGTCGTGACCGCTCGCTACGTTCCATTACGGGGACGCAGCGACATCGTAGACGAAAGCATGGCGTGATTTGTTTTGACGCCAACACCATCTATCGGGCTTCGAAAAAATCCGAAATATTAATATTTCGTTTTATGTATTTTTCTTCTAATGAGTGGCATAAAAAAATTTAAAATTTTGATTAACTTCGCGTTGGTATCATTTTGATCAAATTTTTCACTATTAATTGTACAGCCACGCCGTAAAAAGTGCAGGCTTTTTTTTACTTGTTTGTTAGCAATTTAAACATATACGTTTACTAAGACAATATGATATACATACATATTTGTAATGTGCTCGTCAAGACCTTTCTTTTGATACGAAACATGTCACAGTTATCTGAAATTTATTTTATTCGTCGACAGAAATTTACGTGTCAAGGCCCCACCATAGTACATTAAGGAATAATTTATATAGCCTATGTCACCCGGAACGTTCTTACAAATCTATTGATACCTCAATTATAAAAATCGGTTCAGTGGTTTAGGCACCGGAGTGGAACATACCACACACACAGACATAGACATAGACTGCTAAAATCATAACCCTTCCTTTTGGCTTTGCCGTAGTCGGGTAAAAAAACTTATAAGTAACAGTCTATGTGACAGTCCAGACATTTTATGTTAGTTATAACTTATCTTGTGGCCACCATGTCCCTACAAAATATATATATTATAACTAGCTGTTGCCCGCGACTTCGTTCGCTTGTATGTCGAAAAGTAAAATTATCGAGTGTCGATGTTTGTGATAAGATATACAAACAGTCCATATCTAGCATTGCTAGACCCCTCTCAGAATAAGCAATTTGGAAGGCTGCTATGCAAGGCACTGGCTGTATTGTCTTTTCCGTTCAAAATTCCGTCCAGCTCTAGTAATTTTTCGTAATTTTCGTAATGAGAAACTTCTGCACACGATGTAGAAGAAAGTTGCTAGGGTTGTTAACACGCACTAAAGCTACATAAAGTTGGCCATGGGTATACTAACCAGAAAAGAAGTCTACCCCCGCAACGGATGTAGAGTAAAGACTCCGTAATTCGTGATTAGACTCCCATTCGGTCCACTTCGTGTAAGTGTTCTGGCTAAGTTAGCCAGTCTAGCTCCATCCAAATGCACAAAAGCCTCCTGAGTGCTCCACAGGTTTCATGGAGAGACCTCACCATTCCTAGGATTTGTTGACATCGGGAAGCAACGGCCCCATTTCGAGGATGAAGTGGGCAACTGATTTCTCGGCGTCGAAAAACAAAAAGAAAAGATAAGATAAGATAGATAGATAAGATTTTTTGATATACTATAACATATTTTGTAGCAACAGTTTGTTCCGTTCCCGCAGACAAACCGTGTAAATGGTTTTGTGGGGCATAGTTATAACAAAGATTTTTGTAAACTTGTTTATGATAAATAAATAAATAATAATAATAATGGCGCCTTTTTTGTTGAAATGTTTTTTTTAGAGGGCAACGACCCGTGATTATATCTATTATTATACGAAAGTTTTATTCGGAAGGTATTTCTACTTAATGATTACAATTTCTAAGAATATGTTTTTAAAGGCTCATTTTATGCTAAACTGAACAAATAATTGAAAGTTGAACTAAACTTGTCGAAAAATGATTATTGATAATTGATACGTAATTTTAAAATCTTTATGTATGTATGTCCATAACTTTTTTCCGACCAGAAATTTAAATGAAACAAAGACTAAGTAAGTACATGTTGCTCTAAAATAAACTTAATTTAACTTTGAAAATTTCAACAAAAACTGTTTGACAGAAAAAAAAATGAAAATGCTCTTTTGTGTTCTATAGCTTTTTTTGATCGCCCCTGCTCGATTTTTGGTATTTTTGTTTAATGTACCTACAGAAATCACGGTCTGTACTGTTTTATTATATGTTTGGATATATCTTATCCTATCCTACTTCCTACTAATATTTTAAATGCGAAAGTTTGTAAGGATGGATGTTTTTACACTTTCACGTCAGAACGCCTGAAAGGATTTTCATAAAATTTGGCACGGAGATAGATTATAGTTGGGAATAACACAGCTATATATCCTGGGAGTATGTTCCCTAGGCATCACGCGGGCAAAGCCGCTGACAAAAGCTAGTAGTTTAATATTTTAAATGTTCTGTTTAGTGTTGACGTTTTGACAAAATAATTTATTACGGCAATTCATTTTATAATAGCCTGGACCTATTGGACTAAAAAGTGACAGTGGACCTCACTCACATCCAATTACGATAAGTTATTGTCATTGTGGTTCTTTCGCCATTCAACCTTAAACATTAAAAACCAATCAATCAGCTTTTTAATATTTTTTTCCATACTTGTTTCTTATTTATAAAAGTTTATTTACGTTGACTAAGTGCTTTCAAAATGTTACTTTCCATGAAAAGGAAAAAACAAAATATATTGAAACGTTTTCAAACTAAAGTTTTTTTGAATAATACTGTTGACAAAGATATACAGTCTATGATGTTACCTTTGACAGTAACACAAGTCTTTTTATTGAATCCAAAGTTTCGCATAAAAAACGGGGTCATAACTCCAAATGACATCTTTTATAACATATTGTTGCTATGTGGGACATTGATACCGTTATGTATATACTCCTATCGGGTTTTTCACAATTCAGATAACGATGTACAAGGTTTGAGAATTGTTAAAATGCAGAAATTTGCCGCATTTTGGGACGTTTTATTTGATTGTTCCGGTTTTTTACTTAACTTTTTGTCAAATCTGCTTCTATCGAAGAGTAATGTGATATTCATTTTGACCATTCAAAAAGTTCACAGAGTTGTCAACTCCAAGTTCAAGAGTTTTACCAGAAACAATTGGATTATTGAGATTCTGATCATTTGTATCTGTATTTTATTCTTTATTTACAATCGCCTTATGTACCCAGACCAACCGCTTTATCTCGTTATTAACGCATTGACTACAATAGTTTTTGATGCAGATTTAGTTCATGCAATAAGATATATGAAGTTACTTGAAGATAAAGTTGTTCAGTGGAATCGTCAGATTTTATACGTCTTCGTTGACCAACAAAATGAAATGTGTACGAAAAGATTGTTTGAAGTCTACCTTCAAATATTAAAAAGTTACAATATTTACAAAAAGATCTTTCAAGTTATGGTCAGTTCCAGAAAGTTTTCTTTTATGTTTTTTTTTACGGTAAACAAGTGCAATTTTTATTAATATTGGGAAAACATTTTCAGATTTTACACTATACGCTGAATATTTTTATACATTCGTTAGTGTATGTTGAAATTTTGATAGAATTTTATAAAACACCAAAAAGAGCAAAAGAATGGGTACGTAAAGAAGATCATAAAGTTTATTATTACCTATTTTAAGTTAGCGTTTGCAAGTGAGGTCCGGGGTTCAATTTCCGGATCCATAATGGGTTCCTCTATCAGGAATTTCTTAGTATCAGCCTGGAGTCCGGATTTGTGCACGGTCGCAACAGACTCGCTCGCTATTAGGTTAGGTTAACCAACAATATACTTTAGTTGAACCCTATGTAGAATATGTTATGTATTGCTCAATATTTTGTTTGCAGTTCGTTGCGCTGTCATCAACTGTTATTATCTCTTTTTGGTTATTCAAGAACTTTATTTTACAAATCGTATTGTGCTTAAATTGCGAGGCATTCTATATAGCTGTGGAGGATTCTCAGGATGCATGCTCTCTTATTTTGAAATTAAACTGTACAGGTACGTGACAACGAAAACACCGTATTGGCTTGGGTTTAATAAAAAAAAAATACTTAAAAAAAATAGAGGTGTTACGGGGCACCCAGTCCGGACGAAAAACAATAGAATTCAATAATGATTTATTTCTTAAAATTCAGTTGTACTTAAGCTCCATTTGATATGTATTTCAAATTCAAAAAAGCAGATTCCTTATCACTTGCCCGTCCTTTTTTAATATTACTTGTTGTCGTCGGCGCAACCATTCTATTTACAAAAACTTTTACACTCATCGCTCTTTTAATCACATGAGCTTCCTTTACCTTCTCTTACTAAAATTGTTTAATTTACAGATGAAGACAAGAAGCTATGCAAGAATGTGATACGTGTGCACCGAGCATCGTTCAGCAAGATGCTCGCATGTGGCCTGTTCTATGTAGACGTGTGTCTTATATTGCAACTGGCGGAACTTCTCAGAACCTATTCCATAGTCTTGTTACAGTTTGCATTTCTATAATCCTGGTACTTGCTAGATCCCCAGACCCCTAAAAACAAACCCTGCTACTTCTTGGTGTCCTGAATGGAATGTGTGATGGTGGCGGGCGGTAGGTTTAAGCCTTTGGTGTAACCTTAAGTACTGGTATCGTCATAGTCTCTTGAATTAGCGTTAAGAGGAAATGCTGGCGGCGTGACTTTGTATGTAAAAATTCATAATTCGAGGTTTGGCTTTCGACTGTTTTCTTCTCCAATATCGGACCGATTTAAAAGATATTTCACAAACTGAATAAGAAGTTGCTGATAGTGGCAGATGATGCCATGCATGTGGCCCTTTTAATAGGACAAACATTTACGGAGCAGCCACACATAGTTATCCGAAAAACAAGTGATGCCTTAGAAATCTCTGAACTTGAACACCAAACTATTGTTTCGAATAGCAAGATAAAATTATGTTGTAAAGAGTCTGTTGAGGTTCTGGGTCTAACTATTGTGGACGTGTATGCGGATCCGCCACATCAAGGTGACATTTTTGTCGATGTTAGCATTAGGTGTTTGAAGGGTGTCCGCTATTCAGTGGCTGCTGGATTGTTTCAGATGAGAGAACGTGAACTGGGACAGATCGTTGTCAGTAACACCTCACCAACACCATTGGTACTTCCAAAGGATTTTCTTATTGCTCGTGGTCGTATAGCTCACGAAGAGTCCAATGCCCAAGTCTTGTCTATAACCTCAACTATTAGCGGTGACTCTAATTCCATTGCTGAGGCTGATTTAAATCTTTGTGATGAACTCTCTTCTGATCATAGAATCCAACTGCTCAGTCTACTGAATAGGTATCGGTCCTGTTTTGCTTTCAACTTATCGGAATTAGGGAACACCACATCAGGTCATATGACTATAGATCTTCAAGACAACGAGCCTGTAGTATATCGACCCTATCGTTTGTCGATTAGCGAAAAAGAAAAAGTAAGGGAAATGGTTTCCGAACTATTGGATAATGATATCGTTAGGCCATCAACGTCGGGTTATGCAAGCCCTATTGTGGTAGTTAGGAAGAAGTCTGGCGAGCTTCGCCTATGCGTCGATTATCGCGCCCTGAATAAGAAAACTGTCCGGGAGAATTATCCCATGCCGTTAATTGACGATCAACTAGATGTTCTTTCTGGTAATAAATACTATACGACTTTGGACCTTGCCTCGGGATATTACCAGATACCAATCCGAGAAGCCGATAAACATAAAACTGCATTTGTAACACCAGATGGCCACTACGAGTTCAATCGTATGCCATTTGGTCTTGCAAATGCTCCAGCTACGTTTCAACGACTTATGAATCAAGTTCTTGGGCCACTGCGATACAAGGAAGCTCTGGCCTATTTAGATGACGTCATTATTCCTTCAAAAGATATAAATGAAGGAATGACACGGTTAGAGTCAGTGTTGCGGTTGTTTGCCAATGCTGGCCTTACGTTGAAACTCCCCAAATGCTTCTTTTTCTGTAGCTCTGTGGAATATTTGGGCTTTCAAATTTCTGCTGATGGCATTCGTCCTGGCGAGAGGAAAATAGAAGCTGCAAAACTTTTCCCGACTCCTCAGAACCAACATAATGTTCGCCAGTTCCTTGGGCTGTCTAGCTTCTTCCGCAGATTTGTCCAAAACTTCTCGGTTATTGCAAAACCTCTCACACAACTCTTAAAAAAGGACGCTAAATGGTATTGGGGTATAGATCAGGAAACTGCATTCCGTCGTTTACAGAAAGAGCTCATACAACGTCCAACTTTAGCTTTGTACAATCCGAAGGCAGAAACCCAGCTTCATACAGACGCCTGTAAAATAGGAGTAGCAGGCATCTTGCTGCAGAAGCATGGAGACGATATACTTAGGCCAATCGCTTACTTTAGTAGACAGACAACGCCTGAGGAACAAAATTATTCATCATACGACTTGGAAACGCTAGCCGTAGTTTCTTCCTTACAGAAGTTCCGCGTTTATTTAGTGGGTATCCCTTTTAAAATAATCACGGACTGCAACTCCCTTCGTGCAACCTTCCAAAAGAGAGACATGATTCCACGAGTCGCTAGGTGGTGGGAGCAGATGCAAGAGTATAACTTTTGCATTGAACACAGGGCCGGTCATCGCATGGCTCATGTCGATGCACTCAGTCGGAACCCTATTCAGCAGACTCATGATGTTATGGTCGTTAGTGGGGATGATTGGCTAGCTACAGTCCAAGGCGCAGATAGCGAGATTCAAAGGATAGTTGGTATTTTAAAAGATCCTCAGTTTGACGACGTGGTTGATATTAAGTCTAATTACAAGGTGAAGAATGATAGGCTTTATAGGATAACTAGTGACGGTGATAGGTGGGTCGTCCCGAAGGGAGTTAGATGGCAGATTTTAAAACAAAATCATGACGACATAGGCCACTTTGCTGTTGACAAAACTTTAGAACGTATCAAAGCCACTTATTGGTTCGCAAAGATGCGTAATTTCGTCAAGAAGTACGTTGGTTCTTGCCTAGAATGCGCTTATTCGAAGGCTTCTGGAGGTAAAAAAACTTTACATCCTATACCAAAAATTGATATCCCCTTCGACACTATTCATGCAGATCATGTCGGCCCCTTTGTACGCAGTGCGAGAGGAAATATGTACATATTAGCTTTGATTGATGCATTTACTCGTTACATTTATCTAAAACCCGTAAAGAACACAAAAACTTCTACTTCAATAAAGGTTTTCCGTGAGTATTTTAGTTTGTTTGGCGTGCCTAAGAGAGTCATAACGGATCGTGGCACCTCTTTTACCAGCGAGAACTTTAAGCGGTTTGTAATCGAAAAGAACATTAAGCATGTCTTGAACGCTGTTTCTACCCCAAGAGCTAATGGTCAGGTCGAGCGTTATAATAGAACTCTTGTTGATGCCTTAACTGCCAAATGTGTTGGCTCTCCTGACAACAAATGGGATGAGCACCTACCTGATGTTCAGTGGGGCATGAACAACACATTCAACAAGGGTATAAATCGCACACCGTCAGAGGCTCTTTTCGGCATTAGACCATCGGGTCCAAGTGACTGTAGAGTTGTATCAGAACTGACTGATGACTTACCCGCTCCTTGTAATAGTCAAGATTAGTCGCAGATTAGGGAACAGATTAATTCTCACGTTAGCTCATACCAAGAGTCTCAAAAAAGAGTTTATGACGCTAAGCACCGCCCAGCTCCCAAATATAAAGTAGGTGATCTTGTTAGGGTTGAGAGGCAAATCCCAGCTACAGGAAACAGTAAAAAACTTGTTCCAAAGTTTCAGGGACCTTACAGAATCACAAAAGTCTATGATTTTGATCGATACCAAATAGAGGATACTCCCCTCACACGAAAGTCTAACCGGTCTTATTCGACTGTAGTTGCAAGCGACAAAATTAAGGCTTGGTTGAACTTTAACAGGCCGCATGATGAATCGTCTGGCAATGATAGCGAGTAACCTAATTATTAAATTTATGATTATAAATTAACATGTATTATCAAACCATAATTCAGATTTTCTTTCAGGATTGTTTTTGTAATTTCTGTTGTTTACGGGCCATGAAAAACTGCCTTTTACAGTTCCTAACCCTTGCAGACCCTTAGGCCATAAAATAATGTCTACTGAGGTCAACCCCGGCCATGAAATAATGCCGGTTATTTAAAATGGGCCATGAAATAATGCCCGTATTTGTTTTCCGTATTGAGCCATGAAATAACGCTCATTATTAGTTATAGTGGGCCATGAAATAATGCCCGTTATTAGTTATAGTGGGCCATGAAATAATGCCCGTTACTAGTTATAGTGGGCCATGAAATAATGCCCGTTATTAGTTATAGTGGGCCATGAAATAATGCCCGTTATTAGTTATAGTGGGCCATGAAATAATGCCCGTTATTAGTTATAGTGGGCCATGAAATAATGCCCAAAATTAATTTGGTATGTTCTTTATTGTATATTAACTAATTCTGGTGTGATATCAATCAATCTGTTTTCTTTACACTGGTTATTACGTTATATGTTAATAAATTAATTTGTTATTATGGTTGATAACATGAAGGCTTTTCAATATTTGGTTTGTTTCCTCTATTTTATGAACACGAGGACGTGTTATATGCCTTGGATGGCCGACTGTTATCTATAGTATATTACCTAGCTATTTTATTCAATTTATAATGTTAAATCAAATCAGATTTTAATATTTAAAGTACTGTATTGACTAATGTAGTACCGACTGTGTTCGTGGATGGCGCGACTAACCAATCACAGTCCGTGTATTGGAACGTAGGCATAATGGTGGGAGTAACGCCATCTTGGTTGTCGCGCCAGACCAACGAGCTCAGTCGTGCACTGTTCGTCGAAATACGAGGAACTTATAATTGTAAGTGTATTTTTGTACGACAAAATTATAATTATTGGTTTTGTGTGTCGAGTTCGAGAAATACAATAAGTAAGTACATGAACAGTTGTCTATTTTTTCAACACCTTATTTTACCCTCAAAAAGCCCTGAACCCGAATAACAGTTAATTTTCAAATTCAAATTGTAAAAATGTTACTAGATTCTGTGTAAGAGTCTACACGTGGTTGATTTTCACTTTGATTCTCTCAACAAGCTAAAATTTAACTTTCTAAAATGTTTACCGGATTTGATGTAAAAGTTTTGGGACTGTTGTGTACGTCTTTTCAAAGACATTATGCTTTTAATGTTTTGTATGTAAAGCACTTGTACAATATGTAATTACTTATCATGGTTTTCTTTTTGTTCACGTGGTGTTTACCTATAAGTAATTGTTGCACTGTGTAGAATTTTAACGCATGTGTTATTTTTGTTTGTAGATTAATGTAAACAATTGTTTGTAGACCTAATAAATAAAATAAAATAAAACTTTAATTAATATTATACATATATGAGATCACAAAAGAACAATCAACTTTTTAACATAAAATTTGGCTCACACCAACAAAAAAAAAACAACTTTTATCAAACTAAACAAATTTTCCGTTGGACAAAGTCAGTACACCAGTTTAGTATGTGTAGGGCATATGTTACCCTTGCAAAAGTGGCAGATTGATTTGAATTTTCTATCTGTTCTTCTTGGACAATATATGCAGCGTTTCCATCAGGTTGAATATTCTGAGGTTGGGGTGTGAATCGAATCGCGTTATAATCTGTTTCAATTCCCGAGGCAAAGTTGAAATAGTGGCCCGCAATTGCAATTGAGGACGGCACAATTAAAATGCCAGTGTTATCAAGAAATACTTGCGTCCCATTTTGTTTTCTTGACTTACGGAACGTGAAAAAAAACCTCAGCGGCCAGCGGTAGCAAACACGTGCGACAAAGTAAGTACCGATGAGTTTGTCCACTGTATCTACTCCTCCTTTGGTTTTATTGTAGAACTTTATGATTTCTGGAAGCTTTTTCGCAGAAGATTCATCTATTAAGCCGTCGTGGTGCATTGTTGAAAGCAGTAGTATAGTCTTATGTTTCTTCGGGCAGTAGGAGAGCAAGGTCTCTGTCGGTTTATATTCAAACACTGTGGAGCATTCTTCCAACCCCTTTTCGCTTGAAGTCATTTGGGATTTCTGGCTTGTTTTTTCTCAATGTGCCTACTACTGTCAAGTTATAGTTTGTTAGGAGCTGTTCAGCCAAAGGAACGCTGGTAAACCAGTTGTCCATAGTCAAATTTTGTGCGGGATTGTTCCAGGTATAATTACGGGAATAAAGAAAAATACGTTGCTTGATGTGAACTTGTAGTTTTCTATTTGCATAATAATACATATGAAGGTAGGCGGTCGACAGACGGGAAAAATAAAAAACGATTAGCCATAATCCACATTGCCTCAACATTAAACTATATGATTTTCGGTAGGCGCTTGCGGGAACATACCCCCGGGCGTTGAAAGCGTGCCTTTGAACCACTAAGAATCTTCAGACTCCGGATATATAGGCAGCGGACAAATCTTGCTAAATGATTTGCGTAACAGACCACTAGAAGTCTTCACGTCTGCAACTCTGACTACACCGTCTGTCCCTAGATACGTAGCAACGATCCGACCCATTTTCCACTTGAGTGGGGGAGGTTGTCTTCCTTTAACAGGACTAAAGAATTAAGCTTCAAGGAGCCCTTACATGCTCGCCATTTCGTACGAAGTTGGAGCTCCGATATATATTCTTTACTCCATCTGCTCCAAAAATGTTATCAGAGAAGCTCAATACGCTCAAATCGAGTCAGAGAATTGATGGACTGGTCTCGATAATCAGGTGACGGCAGCGATGTCATAGGGCGTCCAATCAAAAAGTGTCCGGGTGTCAGCGGCGTGAGATCCTCAGGGTTCGATGATAACGGCGTCAGTGGTCTGGAGTTCAAAATGGCTTCAACCTGAACCATCATGGTGTATAGCTCTTCGTAGGTAAGGTTACAAAGGCCCAGCACTCTGACTAAGTGATGCTTAGTTGATTTAACACCAGCCTCCGCAAGGCCAGCGAAATGACGAGAATATGCAAGAATAAAGTGAAAGTTGATTCCTTCTTTAGCCATCTCCTTAGACAGCGAATCGCAACTCGCCCTAAGAAACCTAGAAACGTCATTAGATGCACCAACAAATGAGGTGCCATTATCTGAGTAAATATTTTTCGGCTTACCTCTACGTGACATTAATATTTTTAATGCCAGAATGAAAGTTTTACTTGTTAAATCACCGACTAGTTCAAGATGAATTGATTTCGTAGAAAAAAAAACCGAAAATAGCAATATAAACTTTTACTAATTTACAGCCACGGCCTTGACGAACAGCTGACTGAATCGGACCTGCATAGTCCAAGCCTATGTTTTCAAAAGGGAAACCTGCTAGAAGGCGCTGCTGCGGTAAATCTCCCATTATGGGACTTACAGTTTCACCTCTAAATCGGCAACAACGAACACATTGTTTACAGCACATCCTGGCTAAATTTCGACCTCGAATGGGCCAGTACGTATCTCGTATAGACGCCAATAATAATTGGGGTCCAGCGTGAAACAATCTTTTATGCTTATAATCAACTAGTGGACGTCACGCGGTTTCACCCGCGTAGTTCCTGTTCCCGTGGGAATACGGGGATAATATATAGCCTATGTTACTCCCTGATAATGTAGCTATCCAATGCTAAAAGAATTTTTCAAATCGGTCCAGTAATTTCGGAGCCTATTCAATTCAAACAAACAAACAAACAAATCTTTCCTCTTTATAATATTAGTATAGAAAAGTAACTTAGAGAAATGATGACTAGAATGAATAAGAATCGGGTGCTTTTTATTATAAGGAAAATCGGAATGTTGTAATCTACCCTGAATTCGTATTATATTATTTTCATCTAGAAAAACGTTGAACTTATTTAATTCACTTTTCTTGGGTAACGTTTTATTGTTAATTAGTAATTTATAGTCTTCAAAATATTGAATTTGAGATAAACGTATAATAAAGTTTAAAGCCCTTTCTAGTTCACGCATAGAAAGAGGATCGCGAATTTAGGTTGTTTTCTACATGCTTCAATAAAACGTAAAACATAGGCGACTGTTCGCTGAAGTCTAAAAAGGTAAGAAAACCGTGTAAAATTAATCAACTCATAAAATTCATTGTTCTTCAATAAAACATGTATGGTATGGTCTAATTTAATTTCAGGCAAAATTTCATTCTTAAAATTCATTAATTTAGAAGGCCAATAAGACATTTCATTCATTAAAGAAATAGGACCAAGCATCTAAACTAGATAATAAATTACTGTCTACTCCGCGAGACAAATAATCAGCAGGGTTTTGGTCAGTTGGAACATGTCTCCACTCACAGCCACTAGTCTTTTCTAAAATCTCGGCAACTCTGTTACGAACGAACGGCTGTAATTTATTTGGTATCATTGTTAGCCACCCTAAAACAACAGTGGAGTCAGTCCAAAAGAAAGTGCGCCGCGCACTGACTCGTAATGCTGCCACAACCTTTTCAAAGATGCGAACACCTACAAGAGCACCGCATAGCTCAAGTCTGGTCATCGGCTTGAGTGGCGCAACCCTGCTTTTGGCTAACAATAAACGAACTAAAACCTGTCCCCGCTTATCAACACTTCACACATACAGACAAGCTCCGTAGGCGCGTTCAGACGCATCAGTAAAAATGTGAAATCCTAAAAACTCATAAATAATTTGTAAAACTGCATGAAAAAATGATAAATAATAAAAGGCTTATTTATTATTATTATTATAGTTATAAGTTTTTCAGTTTCATCATACGTCAACTGCTGCAACAATTTGGAAAGTTTGATTTTAACTTCGTGTTTAAAAGGATAAATTGAGATAATTTTATTTATTTATAGGGTCGAGAGCTAGTTGCCAACTACTGACGGCTGGCCAACTTAGAACGGCATTGTACTCTGTCGCAAACGGGAAACCTTCTGCGTCTTTTTAGCCTGTCAGTGTCTAAGTGCAGCATGGAGTGTTTCCGAAGCACAGCGCGGAGCACAAAGAGCTGTCTCACGGTCAAGACTTCAGCTTCTGAGTATAGTTTAGTCGAAAAATCCCTACGCTTAAAGAATATGGTGACCTTCAAGATCGCCCTTTACGCTCTTTCCACTATAAGTATTGAAGATTTGTAGGTTTCACCCCAAACTGGCACACAGTACAATATAATTGACTGACAAAGGCTCTAAAAATCTCTAAACATGTCCAATGCCAGGCCGCAAACTCCAACGTTTTCCATTTTTAGGGTTCCGAAAATAAAAATGGAAACCTTATAGGATCACTCCGGTGTCTGTCTGTCTGTCCGTCTGTCACAGCCAGTTTTCTCCGGACCCACTAGACCGATTTTGTTGAAATTTGGTACACATATGGATTTCTGTGACCCAAACACGGACGCGTTACGTAAATCATTAATTGTTTAGTGTGGGGGTCACTTTTGGGGGTCATACTAGAAAAATAAAAAAAAGATTTTTGAATAATATCATGTGACATATATCAAATGAAAGGACTTACTGTAAGGGTTTTAATTATATTTTTTTCAAAATATTAAAATAAATGGTTTTGAAGTTATTCAAGAAATTAGACGAAAAATGACTATTCCCCCCCCCCCCCTTAACTCCGAAACTTCTGAGCGTAAAACTTTGAAAGAAATGGAGATAATAGATCTTTACCTAATGATTACAGGTAAACCTATCAGAAGTCTGTAGTGTTAAAATAACATGTTAAAAAAATTAAATTCGTTCGGAACCCTTTGCACGCGAGTCCGACTCGCACCAGTTTTTTTGTGATTAGTGTGGGAACAGAAACCGTGTCACACGCCTTCGATGAGTCGAGAAAGATACCGTAGCATTTCATAACTTTGTCCAAGTGGTTAACCAGAATTTGGTAAGATCAGCCACAGCATCCTCCGCTGAGACACCAGATTTGAATCTATTCTGGTTGTCCGCAATGATTTTGTGTTTGGTGAGATATGCAGTGAGAAGGAGAATTATTGAGAGAGAGCTAAATACGGAGATCGGGCGATAGTTAGCTACATCGGTTCTAACCCCATCCTTGAAAATCGGGTGTACAAGACCTTTTTTAAAGCAGTTGGGAAAGATTGCGGAATCAATAGCACTTTTGAAGATATGTGTGATTAGAAATGCCAAAATGGACCTAGATTGTACCAGCACTTTTGTTGGTATATTATCATAGTCAGTGGCACAATTAGAACGCAAGGAACCGATCAACGTTTCTTTCTGCATTTCGTCAACACTCTTTAGTTACTCTACGGGAGTATGACAGTCTCTTGTCATACTCCCGTATGACTAGAGACTCGCATGGAGGTGCCTGATACGGTATTTCTGTACCATGGTTAGCTCCAGAAAGAGGAGTGACTTGAGAGGCTAGTCTACGACCTATACTAGTGAAAAAACCATTGACATGATTCACAGAAGTCATAGGATCTTCAGTGATTTGTAGAAGCTCTTTGGCGGATTGCGGTTGAAAAGTGGAGCTTGTTATAGCCTTAATTGCCTTCCAAGTAGCTTTAGAGTTGTTTTTTTGCCTTCAAAAACAGTTCGAGATTAATTATTATCGTGTGCTCGCTTTAGTTTTTTTAAATAAGGAATGAAGGTAATTACGATATCTTCTGTAAGTAATTTGGAGAACCAGATTACCAGGATTTTTTTTAAATCAGAGACGTACCCTGTCACGGTTTATCACTCAAACTGCCAGACAAACATTAAAATTACTCAATGAAATAAAAAATAATCCACATAGTCCCTATTCATAATAAAAATAATGATAATACTTTACAAACGAATTATGTCAAATTGTATATGAAAAATGAAATAAAAATGTCAAATTGTATATAAAAAATGAAATAAAAATGTCAAATTGTATATAATAAAGAGAAAAATGTCAAATTATATATAAAAAATATATATATATAAAAATTTCAAATTGTGTATACTAAAAAAATGTCAAAAGTAAAACTAAAAAATTCCTAAAAAATGTCAATGTATAAACCAAGCAAACAAATAATAAATAAATAATGACAATAATAATAAAAACAGAAACTGTGTAAGTGTATTATATTAGAGCAGTTCAATCCCAAGCCTTTTTGTCTTCAAGATAATCTTTTATGGTGTAAAAAGCCTTCTGGCAAAGTTTACGCTTTACAAATGCTTTGAATTTATTTATGCTTAGGTCTTGAATATGACTTGGAAGTTTATTATAAAAGCGTATACATTGGCATCTAAATGAGCCCCGTATTTTTTTAAGCCTGGTTACAGGAACAACAAATTTGTGTTTATTCCTAGTATTAACATTATGTATATCACTGTATTCTTTAAATATTTTTATATTTTTATGGGCATACAAAATATTTTCATAAATAAACTGAGAAGGGACAGTCGTTATATTTATATCTTTAAATTTATCTCTGAGGGAGTATCTAGGACTTAATTTATAAATTGAACGAATAGCTCTTTTCTGCAAAACAAAAATTGCCTGGATATCGGCAGCATTCCCCCATAATAGAATACTATACGACATGACACTGTGGAAATAACTAAAGTAAACTAAACGGGCTGTTTCTAAATCAGTTAAATTTCTAATTTTTCTGACAGCGTATGCAGCAGACCTAAGTTTTTTCGATAATTTATCTGTATGTGGTCCCCACTGAAGCTTAGCATCTAAAGGTATGCCTAAGAACACAGTAGTATCTTCAGGAGTCAACTCTTTACCCTTTATTAGTACACTAGTATCCACTTGCCTAACCTGAGACATCGTAAACCTGATACATTTAGTTTTTTTTCATTGAGATTTAAGTTATTAACATTAAACCAGTGTACTATTTTTGAAAAAACATTATTTATATCGTTAGTCAAATCAAAATCAAATCAAATTTATTCATTATTATGTGAGTACAAACAGTAAATACATTTTTGCTTAAATCTATGTCAAGGTCACTAGTGTTCTGTGCCTGAACTAGGACATCCTGTGTTTCAGGCGAAAAGGAGGTAAATATTACGAATTAATCACGGTAATTATACAAAAAACAAAATAGTTGTCTTTTAGGTATGTAAAACAGGTCTAAATAGTGTAAAAAAATCATACTTCCTAAAACCTTAGTTTACTAACTTATCTTACTAAATTAAAATTAATAGGACACAAACAATCTTATTTCAGTACCGCTAGCAACTTCTCTGTATCTTCATAAGACATACTTTGAAGGGTTTCTTTGAGAGTTTTCTTGCAATTTCTAAAATTTAGGGAATAGATGTTTGCTTTTGCATTTAGTCTATTATAGAGTAGTGGTCCAAGGAAAACATAAAATTTGGCTGTGAAAGCATGTTTTGTACTTTTTGTGGGGCAAACAATGTCTTTTCGTCTCTTTTTAGTATGTTCAGTGTTGTAGCAAAGAGCTGCGTGTTGTTTTAGTACAATGCTCATTATGAATAATTGCCGAACTGTTAGTACTTCACAAGATTTATAGAGCAGGTTAGTGGGAAAGAGGAAAGGGCGGCAAGTAGACTCCTTTAGAATCGCTCTTTGAGCTCTTTCGATGGGCAGTAATAAAGTTTTACCTGCTCCACCCCACGAGGTAATGCAGTACGTCAAAATTGACTAACATAGAGCAAAGTAAACTTGCCTTATTAGTATTTTATCTGCAAGATATCTTAGCTTTTTGAATACGAATATCAGCTTACGAATTCTGTTATTTAATGCTTCCATATGATGTTTGAAGGTTAGGGTTTCATCAATTATAACACCCAAGTATTTTATTTTGTTGGTCTTATTAATACTGGGACACACAAACGGGCAGTCTGCAGGGACTCTACAACAATGGGCATACAACGTTGAAGATATATCAGAGGTTTGTTTGCGCATCGAAAACTTTATGTAATGTGTCTTAAGTGTATTTAGAGTTAGTGAATTGTGCTGAAGCCATTTATTTACCACACTGAAGCCGTCTTGCGTGAGCTTGTAGACGGCATGTTCCGATTCAGCCGAAAAAAGAAGAGCAGTGTCATCCGCGTAAGATATTATTGTGCCATGCTTTAGTTTCAGATTACAAAGGTCATTTATGTGTATCAGAAATAAAATGGGCCCCAAAATACTTCCTTGGGGAACACCAAAAGTCGTGGTTTTTTGGTCTGCGCTGAGAACACTGCCAATCTTCACGCACTGGGTACGGTCTTCTAAGTAGATTTTGAATAGTTTTAGCTGAATACCTCTTATGCCCACTGTTTCAAGCTTGCGCAAGAGAATAGGAATGGAAACTGTGTCAAAAGCCTTGGCGAGGTCCAGGAAAATTCCAACTGTATGGTTACCCTTGTCAAGTTCTTGAGCTAGATAGTCAGTCAGATGATGAACGGCATCGGCAGTTGATAGTTTAGGTCTAAATCCAAATTGCCGTTCTGATAAAATAGATTTCTCCTCTAGATATTTGAACAACCTTTTGTTTATAATTTTTTCCAATATTTTAGAGAAGGAAGGCAGTAGAGAAATAGGTCTGTAATTTGTTACTTGATCTTTACTGCCTGATTTATATACAGGGACAGCAACTGCTTTTTTAAGGCACTCCGGAAAAATACCCAGAGTTAAGCACATGCGAAAAATATAAACCAGTGGTGGTACTAAAATATTCCTGAACTGTTTAATAATTTTATTTGATATGTTATCCCAACCAACTGCACAGTCGTCTTTCAAAGTCATGATTATACTTTCTACCTCAGTCTCGTTAGTATCTAGCAGTGCGAAGGATGTTAAAGTCGACCTGCCCGTAAAAGAATTACTCGTTAGATAAGGCGTTTGACCCCGATTTTTCTCTGCCAAACACTTTCCAACATTAATAAAGAAATTATTTGCCATGTTAGCAGAACAGAGCTGTGACGAATGCGCTTGTAATAAACCTGAAGATGACTCATTTTGTTTTGACGAATGTGTTATATTTTTAATACATTTCCAGATCTTTTTACTACTTGTTCCAGCCTTTTCTAATGCAGTTTTATCGTAGTTGCTTTTAACTTTTTTGAGTAGATCATTACAAAAATTGCGATATCTTTTGTATGACAGTTGCAACATAGCATTATCTGGGTGAGATTTAGCTTTCATGTGCAGTTTATCTCTATGCTTCATACAGCGGATAAGACCTGTCGTGATCCAGGGTTTTATGTTGCAATTTTTGTTGTTCAAATTCGATATAACCGTATTTTTGTGAATTGCATGTCGTACATTTTCTATTACATACAACATGCAAAACTGCGGGTCAGCAGAATTATAGACTGGATCAAAGTTGATGACGCGCAAATCTTCTTCAAGTTTATTTATATTCAATTTCAAAATTGTGCGAGTGTTTTGCTTAGGTATGTTACAATCGAGAGTTAGTAGGGCGGCATTGTGATCGGTTATTGTCGAGTTAACAACAAGGGCAAGTGAGGGGTAATTTGATTTTAACATGACATGATCCAAGCAGGAGCCACTATGATGTGTAGGAAAGCTATGTGCGGGGAGAAGGCCATGAAAAGTGCATAGGTTTAGGTAGTCCTGAGCAGATGCATCAGTACTACCTGGAAGAATGTTGATATTAATATCTCCAATTCTTCTACAAAAGCGTGCTGTCAGAGCAATTTATAATCTTCGTCGCTGCGATTCTCTTAGGGAACTCTTTAAAAAGATTAATATTATGACAGTCCCTTGTCAATTCATCTATGAAAATATTATGCATGTAAGGAAAAATCGACATCTCTTTAGCAAAATTAGTGATAGACATAATTTTAATACTAGAAATAGAAATAAACTAGATCAACCATTTTTTAGATTATCCAAAGTACGAACATCTTTCATGGGGTACTGTATTAAATGTTACAACAAAATTCCTTCTGAAATATTAGAATTAAATGAAAGAAAATTTAAAACGTGTGTAAAAAAGACACTTTGTGAACAAGCATATTACAAATTAGATGATTATATTCAAGATAAGAATGCTTGGAAACATGCTAGTCCTGCTCCATAGGACAATCTAGGGTGTAGTAGACATAGTGAAACTGGTTGATATGTTTGTGTTTATTGTATTAATATTTACTATGTAAACAGGTGTATTTACTGATTTTTGTATTTAATTTAACTCACACACTGATCATATAAATCAATAGTGGCAAAAAATTGTACGTATGTGAGTATTATGTTCCCTTACTAGCAAACTTATTAATTTTACCTCTGCTGGCATTTCTTTATTGTACCTATTAGTAGTATATAAGTGTTTTTTTTGGGAGCATCGTCCTCACATATAATCAACTGATTAATGTATGCAAATATTGTAAAGCTTATTTTTTGAAAAGAGTAACTATGGAGTTTCTTGTCCGTTCTTCTCCATAAGAATCTACCTTTTGCGAACGGACGACTAGAGTCACTATAATATTTTATTTTATTTTAATTTGACGTTCAAAAGTGCCTTTATTGGTCTAGTTGAAATAAATCATTTGACTTTGACTTTGACTTTGACTTTGAATTACAATCGTGTTTTTGATCGGTGACAGTTTCTGCAAGACAGCATTCAGCGATTCAGTAAAGTAACTAATATTTTTGAAGGAGGGAGGTCGATATAATGCTAATATCACAAAGTTTGACCCAATCTTCACTACCAAACTGTTGCAGTCGTGCATATTAGGTTCCTCAACAGAGACCTTCAAATGGTTTCTTACATAAACGATCACCCCATCATTTTGATTGTAATTTCTAATACTTTTATACATATTATATCCCGGTATTAGTGGTATGTTATATTGTTTAGCAAGCCAGCATTCGGTTAAAACAATAACGTCACAATTTATGTTTAACCGTTGTAAAAAAGTGCAAAAACTATCGAAATTCTTAAAAATACTGCGAATATTTTGTGTTAGTACAGTTAATGGAGTTTTGCAGTCGGAAAGATATTGTTTGCAATTTTCAACTTCACAAACTTTTGACTCGGATACAGAGAAATTATCTAACTCATTAATTATATTGCTAATCATAACTGTGGAACTAAAATACAAATATAAATATAGAAAGAATAAAAACTTATGTGGTCTCAATAAATAACTTCTTGACGGCGCTCTTAGGCGCCTGCATAATCAATAGAATTTATATACCGTTTTTCGGCCATAATTTTCGCCGGGCAGTCAGCAGCGCCTGTGTTGTGCTTGTCTGGCTTTTTGTAGTGAAAGCAAGTAGCGCATTTTGGCTCATCTCCCTTTTTTGGACATTCTTTGATAGAGTGTCCTTGATCGCCACAGTGACGACAGGTATAGGACGTCTGCCGACAAAACTTGGCAGCATGACCATACTGCTGGCACTTATAACAACGTGTGACCAATGTAAAGTCTCTCACAGGGCATGATGACCAATTCACAAAAACTCGGTCTTTTGAGATCAGGGCTTTGCGTATGACTGCAGGTACTTCAATTACGTAGTTGCAGTTGTCAGCGTCTTTCTTACCTGACTTATGGCTTAACCTAATTGAGGCCAAAAACCTTTCAAGGCTGCAGTCCTGAAGTTTTTCGGCAAGATTTTGGTGATACAAGCAAGTAAAAACCTCATTTTCTGCCATGGATGACGGCACTCCTATGATAACAACCCTAGGCTTCTTTTTATGTGGCTCGTCGACTGTTAGGCCTGACTTTGTTAGCTGCTCCGATTGCCTCAGCTTCTCGATGTCGTCTTTCGTCTCAGTGCTGATAATGACACCGCCATTTTTGGTCTTGCGCAGGCCTCTAACGTGAAGCTTCATCTGTTCGGGGCAGATAATTTTTTGGACGAGGGACTTAGTCTCATCACTGGTCCTCAATTTATCTTGCGGATAAATGGCCACAGAACTTACATTTGATGGCTGGATAAAGTTGTTGGCACCTTTCTTCACCATGTCGGAAAAGGAAGTTCCCAGTGCAGGTTTAATTGACTCTCCGACTTTCATCTTCAGCTCCTTTAGTTGCTGCGAAAGGTCAAGTTGGCTTTCGAGTGATTTAACAGCATTATGGGATTGCAAGGCCCTAGATTTGATAGACTGATACTGTACGGCCATCTGCGATGTTCCATGTCCAACCTTCCGGCATAAGGCATTGATGCGCATTTTCTGGTCCGAGTTTAGCTTGCCTTCTGCTGCATTAGCACACACCTCCTGAAGGCTCTGGTCAATGGTCGTCATCCAGTTCTGAATTTCTGGCGTCGAAATAATTTCGAAGTCATCGTGCCGTTGGCTCGGCGCTTGAGGGGCAGGAGTGGATACAGCAGCGCGCGCGGGTGTGGGCGGCGGGGAGCGAGCACACCTACTTCTCGGGCTAAAGGGACTATCCTCCTCCATTGTGTAACAGGTTATTTACTTGTTAAACACTGATCATCATCTTCATAAAATTCACCTTACGTAAACCAAGAGTATGACTCTGTTTGCTTTACTACCGGCTATTTATAAAAACTAGGTCACGATTTCGCAAGTGATTATTTATTTATATTAATATTGTTCGATACGTCCGTTCACTACGATCGCTCACAACTCAATCCAAAGTTAGTAACCGGTTGCTGACGTTTAAGTTTAAATAAAAGTGAAGTGTCACCTGCAAACAACACTATTTCTTAACTATCCTTTATGAGGTAAGGCAAGTCATTAATATAAACATGGGTTAACAGTGATATATTTTGTAGCCACTTTGTTGTTTTGGTTTTTGAAAGTAATTATTTGCCCATTAGGATCAGAATCTAGTAAATTTATAATTTCTTTGTGACTTGGTATAAAATCTGTATAAATATTATCTATGCATGTGGCACTCGTAGGGGTTATCCTTGTAGGCTCCAAAAATAAGTTAACAAGATTGTAGGACTGAAACAGACTAATAATTTTGCTGCTAGAACCTGAGTTTTCTAATAAATCAACATTAAAATCACCGCAAGTGACAATATATTTGTTTGAATTACAAATCTTGTGTAACACTTCATCCATTACTTTTTCAAAGCAGTCATACAATCCTGAAGGGGGTCTGTACACAATAACAACAATAAACTGCTCCAATTCTATACAGGCTATCTCAATTTTTCGCTCAACAGATAGGCTTACAATATCCTTACGTTCTTTGAATTTAAGTTTATTATGAACTAAAATTAATGAGCCACCACGTATGGCATTAATTCTGCTGAACGAACTACCAACCTGCTGATTACTAAAACTGAACATGAAATCGTGGCTTTTAAGCCAATGTTCTGTGATACAAAGAATATCAATATTCTTTAAATTTATAAATAATTCTATTTTAAATCTTTATTCACGAATCCTTGAATGTTTTGGTGCACCAGGTTGATGCAAATTACTGAGTTTAAATCTTTTATTGGTTTGGATGTTCCATCAAAATTCTGTACAATATTGCTAGAGATAGCCTCTGTTGTCACATTTTCTAATTTAAATTAACAATAACATAAGAGTTTCTTGCCAAATTATTGGTTATACAAAAATAATATGATAGCGACATAGCCATCCGTCTTTTAAAATAATTAGCAAAATAGTACCTGTCTACATGATATCTATATTTTCTCAAAACAAAACGATTTCCAATTAAATTATTAACATCTAATAAATGAAATACATTGCTATTATATGTCAGATTATGCAATGTCTTATTAACATTAAATCTAAGGTAATTTTCTTCCTGTGGCAAACTTTGGCTATAAGGAAATATAAACAATATATTTTTTATTAAGTTGAGGTTGCTTAGAGACCTATGATATTGCAGTAGTTCTCCTTTGTTTAAATTAGAACAAATATTGATAATGTTGTATCCTGGTGAAAGTTATAATTAATAATTCTCTTCATGATTTCAAATAGGGAGCAGCCAGGCATACAATAGTTGATAATTGAGTGCCCTGGATATTCATATTTCAACAAGTGACCCAGACCCTTTCCAATCTCATCACAATAAATTATTATTTCATTATTTACTTATGGTTCACATTGGATTTTGGAACTAATAGTAGGAACTAGAAATTCAACACAAGGCTGCGGCATGGTGTTGTTGCATGTTCGCTGCTTCCCAATCTGGGGGACCCGAGCACCGCCTGCAGGCGGTTGTACGTGGGGATCGTGCGATCGATGGCCCTGTATGGGGCCCCGATCTGGGCGGCTGACCTTACGGCCAGCACCATCACTGTTCTGCGGAAGCTGCAGAGGGTGATGGCCGTAAGAGTCATCAGGGGTTATCGCACGATCTCCTACGAGGCGGCTTGCGCACTGGCCGGATCTTCGCCCTGGGACCTGGAGGCAAAAGTCCTCGCGTCACTGCATCGGTGGCGTGAGGACGCGCGGGCGCGCGGCGAGCGACTGATGCAGCGACACATCGAGCTGCGTCGGTCGCAGCTGCGCTAGGTCCTGGTGGCGGAATGGCGGGACAGGCTCTCACGCCCTTCCGCCGGCCTCGTCACTATCGAGGCCATCCGGCCAGTGCTCGACCTGTGGCTCGGGAGAAGGCACGGCTCCCTGTCATTTCGTGTGACGCAGGTCTTCTCGGGGCATGGCTGCTTCGGGAGGTTTCTGTGTCGCATAGGCAGGGAGCCGGACGCTCGGTGTCACCACTGCGTCGACTGTCGGGAGGACACGGCGCGGCATACGCTGGCAGAGTGTGCCGCTTGGGGGGAGCCGCGTCGTGCCCTCATTTCTGTTGTAGGCAGTGACCTCTCGCTGCCAGCCGTAGTCCGTGCTATGGTTGACGGCGAGGAGTCCTGGGACGCGGTGGTCTCCTTCTGCGAAACAGTTATCGCGCAGAAGGAGGCTGCGGAAAGGGAGAGGGAGATCTCGACCTCCCTCCCGGCCCGCAGCAGACACACCGGGCGTCGGAGGAGGGCATACGCTGCCCTCTTCCGGCCCCCCTAACTGGGTCCAGGGGCGGCGGACTTGGGGATGTACGTCGCCCCCCATTCATCTGGACTCGAGGTGGCGGCGCGTGGTGTTCCCGTGCGCCCCTCTTTGACGTCGCGGGGGGAGTCAAACACCTCACTCCCCCCGCTGACCCGAGGTGGCCCGCAGAGGCGGGCCGGCACCAGCCGGGGATTACGGAAGTCGTAAGCCCCCGCGATCTCCGGCGTAGGTGAGAGATGAAACACCGGGGTGGTTTTAGTCAGTAAGAGTCTGACAGACCCCTCCGCCCGCCCCAGGGCGGAGGACATCCATGAGGATTTCCCCCCGTTAAAAAGAAATGGTGTTGTTGCATGTTGACAATGAATGGTCCGGTGTCTGTACATTAGTTGGTTGACAATGCTTACAGTTGGTTTTTTGTGAGCTTACCAGCTCATTCATAGCCAATACATGTTCCCTCATAAGGTTTTCAGAGGTATTGTACTTGCATGTCATAGAACTTAGTTTTTCCTGTAAATGATTTAGTTGAGATTGCAAGTCCTCTGTGTCAACTTTATACCTCCTAGTACTTTGTTCCAGGTTGAAAGAATACATATCTAATTGTTTCAATAAGTTTAACCATTCCCTATTCAATTTAACATTATTGATAAAAAACTTTTGCCTTCTAACCATGTTCTGCGTTTTGAGAATGTATGTGTTAATTTTTATATATTTTTTAAGTTTATTTTTACTAGTTACTACCCTGACTGTTTTAATTGATTCCAAATCATCATCACTGGTTAAATCTACTGTGTAAGAGGGGTTGATTGGAGGGACCTTGGATAGGGCAAAAGGCACCAACTCGCTAAATAAACTTTGGTTCAGGGAGGCTGTGATGTTGAGGTTAGTTGTCTCAAGTTGTGATATTTGACTATGAGCATCCTGTAGCTGTTGTTGCAATAAGTACTTGTGATTAAGAGCTTGTTCATACTCGATGCTACACTGGCTGAACCCGTCCACTACAAGTTGGAGCCTATCCTGGGCTTCGATGACCTCAGTGTATTGAGTGTATAACTGAGCCATCTCATTTTTTAACTGCCTATTCTTGGTATGAGCTTCCAAGAGCACCTTTTCATTGTCATACATTTCCTTAATCAGTTGATCACAGCACTCCTTGGACGCCTTTAATTCGCTCAAAGCCAGATTGAGTTTGGACTCTTCTTGGCGAGCATAGGCGCTACGAGTCATAGGCATGATTATTCGGAGAAAAGATAGTGAAAAGAAATAAAAGGAAAGGCAGATTGTTGAAAAAATACATTAGTTAAAAGAGAATTAAGTAAGTAGTGACAAATTACAGCGTTTAGTTATAAACGTAACAAGTTCTGTCATCAACTAACCAAGGTTATGTTTACGAAGTTCATTGAAATAAATCTGTAGCCGTATAGAAGGTTTGTTAAGAAAAATATGCTAAGCTACAAATTAATGGATGGTATACAGTATAATAGCATGTAAAGTTTAATTATGTACCTGTTATCAAGATGGCTATGGAAAAATTTACTTGAGCCGGTAACCTCTAAACTGTTACCGATTCACTTTAAGTTTTAACACGTATTTAAACTTTAATACATGAAACTAACACTTAATATACATGAATATCTTATTTACTTGATGATTAATTGAAAATAGGTCTTAATAACAAAGAAACTTTATATTTAAAATTAAAATTACATAGGAGAAATTTGAAACAGCTGTTAGTTGTAGTGTTGCCACAGGAAAAACCAATCTTCTTTCTTATATCGTTCAATAAGAACGATAAAAGAAAGTAATTAGAAGAACTCACCAGACTGGTTAGGCTTTCGTAAAATAAGTCCAAGTTGGAATATTAGGAGGAGCGGTAGAAACAGTTTCAGAAACATATACAGAAGAAAAGATCAAACTGAATGCCAAGTCTCTATTCATCAACAAGATCTAGTTTACTATATCTACTTATAAATTGTCTAAATAAATCATTGGTGGGTCTGAAATTTATTGAAAATAAGACTGGGTTGAAATAGTTAATTTTATTACTATCGTTAAGAACATTTGGATTAAAGAATACTTTACGAGAATGAGTAGATGTATTGCAATATGTATAAAATTTGATAAACATAAGAGGGGTTTTAACCCAAGAAAAATCAAAACAATTTGTGGCATGCATAGTTACAGTAAATACAAAGCGCAAAACAAAAGATAAAAAAGATGACATGCAGTATTAGTCATTGCTTCTTGGATAAAGAGAGAAGACATTTTTCCAACCTTACTTGTATTGGCTTCTCGTTGGGGTTGTTAGGATATTTATAAAAAAAAAAAAATATAAAAAAATAAAAATCGTTTATTATCAGGCGTCGACGGCCCATAGCGTGTTAGTAATCAGTACAAACTTAAAAAAACTATGTTAGTAGTAAAACACGAGTACAAAAATTAATTAATAAACACATACAACACAAAATAAAGCCAAGATTGTTGGAAGATTTATCAAGTCCCATGTCTGACATGCAGCTTGATAAATCTATCCATTGTAGGTCCTTCTAGCCTTTCTGCAAACACCTTCAGAATGCTATTGGTGCTTCCCCTCAATCTGCGTACCACTGATGCCACTTTTTTGCGCATGATCGCGAAATAATCGTCAGTGTGCGCATCCTCGAACATTCCTGACGCACTACAGTAAGGTGGAAGCCTCAACAGCGCCCTGAAGGCGTTATTATATGGAATGCGCAGTGCGCTGTCTGCTTTTTGGGTATGATTAGCCCACAGACTGCTGGTGTAAAATATTTGACAAAACGCCTTAAAAAGTGTTATTTTAACCGGTGCTGAACAATCAGCAAACCTGCGTGCCAACATGTTTCCCCTCACAGCCAGCGCCCTGCGCTCCCTTTCCATATCTAGGTCATCTTTTAAATCCTCTGTCACAATATTGCCCAGATATTTAAATTGTGACACCCTGTTCAAAGGTAACCCGTTCAGTTCTACGGGTGGGACATTTGAGGGACTTTTATTTTTTCCCTTAAAAACCAATAACTCACTTTTCGTGGGGTTATACTTTAGCCCATGCTGTTCAGCGTATTTTTCACATATAGTGAGTAACTTTTTGATTCCCCCGATTGTGGGGCTCAGCAGCACCATATCGTCTGCATAACTTAAATTATTTAAACTAACTCCGTCTACATGGCAACCGACATGAGTGCTGCTGAGCTCAATAAGTAAGTTGTTTACATAAATATTAAAGATTCGCGGGGAAGTCAGACCCCCTTGTCTCACACCACATTTCAGTTTATATGGTTCTGATAATGCATTGGACCATTTTATAAAGTTCCTCTGCTTTTCATACCAGATAGATAATATTGACACCAATGCAGCCGGAACTCCCGCCCTCCGAAGCTTCTCCCATAACACGTTATATGAAACTAGGTCTAGGTAGGACTGTCGCAACCCAGCGCTGGGCACGCCACAATTGCGGCGATAAGTCCTCTCTTTGAGGAGTGGCTAGAGCGGCGCCACGGCGTCCTTACCTTCCGTTTGACGCAGGTACTCACCGGACACGGTTGTTTCGGGAGGTACCTGTTTCGAATACGGCGGGAGGATACGCCCGGATGTCAACACTGCGAGGATCGCCCGGAGGACACGGTGGAGCATACGGTGGAGGTTTGCCCTGCTTGGGCGGAGCGATCGGCGGCGGCGACCTGTCGCGGTCGACCCTGTTTCAAGCCATGGTCCGGAGCGAGGAGACTTGGGAAGCGGTCACCTCCTTCTGCGAAGCAGTAATGCTAGCGAAGGAGGAAGCCGAATGCGTGAGGGAGAGGGAAACCTCTCGCCCCAGCCGCCGCAACAGAAGAAGACTCCCCGGGCGTCGGGAGTCGCAGGGCGATTCTCGGCCACCGTAGGCGCGGGCCTGCGGACGGCGAGCATTGGGTGGCTCGCCGTCTGGTCATAACCAGGCCCGGGTCAACGGCGCGCTGTGTTCCACGCGCGCCTCAGAGAGCTGTCAGCATTAAAGACGGGGCCCGCTAGGGCCCAATGCCTGCCGGGGTTGCGGGATTTATTCGAAAGAGTTACCGCGGCCCTGGAACGCAAAGGGCATTAGGAGGAACACGGATGGGTTTTAGTCAGTTAGAGTCTGACACTCCCTTCTACTTCACCCAGAGCGGAAGGAGTCATTTGATGATTTCCCATCCTTAAAAAAAAAGGTCGAACGAATAGGCCATACGAATTCCAGCAAGAGAACTTGTTGGCTTTTGCTACCGCTCGAATGTCGTAGAATAGTTTTTTCTTAGAAGGCATAAATAAGGTGTTCATCCACGTAGATTGGCTTTTTCTCTCCCACCAAACCTATAGGTTGCGTGTTCAGCTTATCGATAACTGGGCGCTCTTTATTAAAGGTACGAACAGATGAAAGGAATTCGTTCCTTTTCACTACCGAATTAAATTCAGCTACGATATGTCTTGGAGTACTTAACGTTCCCGGAAGGCGATACAGGTCAAGGAAGCTATACTTTCAGCCTTACCCACCGCTGTAACAACAGATAGGAGATCCTCCGAGTTTTCCTTTGCACTCAGTAGAATGTTTCATAACTCGACAGTTGAGAGGCGAGACTGAAGCTGCAGGTCTTGACCTTGTTTTTCAAGCTGTTCGATACAATCAAAACTTTCCTTGTTTTGCTTTTCTAAATTAGCCAAACCCGTTTTCATCTCCTCGTAGCATTTATCCGTAAACTTAACACTTTGTTCTATTTTCGGGTGTGTGATTTTCGGATCTCTGCACACTGAATTTTCAGCTCGCTCATGTCTCTAATCAAACTTTTTAACACCGCATCGTGCTCTGCTTTCCGGGAAGAGAGTTGGTCGTCGTTATCGGCTCTCCAGGATGCAAACATCTGCATAATGTCGTTTTTAACCTCGTTAAAGGTTATAAAGTTATTTATTTGGAACATAAACAGTTGACTCGGTGATAGCTACAAAAGTTTATAACTGTGTCGCAGCTATCAACGCCCATCTAAACGAAAATACAATTGTTCAAGACAAACTATTTGTACTGTATACAAAATTATATACATGAAACTAAAGTGGAAAAGAGGAGGTGTGTGAGAGAGTGTGTGGGAGGGGTGTGCGTTAGCGAGTGATTGTGTGTGCATGTATGGAAGTGTGGGGGTGTATGTGAGTGAGAGTTTGGGTGTGTGTCAGTGTTTCTGCTAGTTAGGTTTCCTTCAGTTGCATCATATGACAATGATTTTAACCACTCCGTCAACTTTCTCTTCAAGAGACTACGGGGTAAACGATAAATATTCAAGATCTTATTTATGCTGTTATAGATTCTGGAGCTGATAAACCTGAAATGTCTTCTAGCTACTGCTGTTCCACAGGGTACATTTTTGCAAACTCGGTCGGAGAGGCGTTTTGCAGTACTATAAGTTGGGTCGTAGTGTATCTGTTTGTGTTTCCTGAGTACAGTGTGTAGTACGAAGAGCTGCCTTACTGTAAGGACCTTGCATAGTGAAAAGAGGTCAGAAGTTGGAAAGCGGATTGGTTTCTTAGATAGGACCTTTAGTGCGGCCCTCTGCGCCCTTTCTAGTCGTAGCATGGTAGTTTTGTGCGCTCCACCCCACGTAGTCACGCAATACCCAAGGACTGATTGAGCAAGAGCAAGATAGACAGTTATAAGACATTTGAAGTCAGCAACCCCCCTAAGTTTTTTGAATATGAAGATTAATCTGCGCACACGTTTGACTGTAGAGTCGATTTGCATTTTCCATTTCAGGAGATTGTCGATGATTACTCCGAGATATTTAATGTTGTCAGTTCGTTGGATAGGTATACAGTTGCAGTTAGAAAAATCAGTAAGTGTGCAAGCATGGGCTCTGATTTTGAGTGAATGGGGGGGCTGGCTTAAAATGCCTGGGGTAAAAGGTATGAATTTGGTTTTGCTGACATTTAGCGTGAGGAGGTTTGCGTTTAACCAGTACATAACTACACTGAGTGCCATCTCTGCGTTATTAAAGGTATCAGACCAGTCCTTACCGTAAATAATAAGCGCTGTGTCATCGGCATATGTGATGATTTTACAGTTTGGAGGAGATAGTTGACAGAGTTCATTTACATAAATGAGAAAGAGGGTAGGTCCAAGGACACTACCTTGAGGCACACCGAAAAAATTTTTACTACCTGGTGACGGTCAGTAAGATAGCTACGGAAGATGTCGTTGGCAATTCCGCGAATTCCAATGCCATCCAGCTTGGAAAGTAATAAGGAGACAGAAACAGTGTCAAAAGCTTTGGATAAATCCAGGAAGATGCCAACAGTTTTTTTGTTTGTTATTTATATGACCAATTATTGTATCTGAGAGCTCCAAGACAGCATCATCCAGCATTTCAGCAACTCCGAGGCAGGTTCTTTGTTACCCTGATTCAGGTTCGCCACCTGCCTGATAAGTCGCCAAGTCTCTTGGGTTATTCCTGGCCTTTTGGAACTCAGAAGTTTCATAGTCTTGTTTTAATTTTTTGAGCAGATTATTGCAGTAATTTCGATAGCGTTGGAAGACTATTTTGTGAGATTAATTTTTAGGATTTTTCAGAAAAGTCCTAGATAACTTATCCCTATGTCGAATGCATCTCAATAGGCCAGGAGTAATCCAAGGTTTCTTAATACGGAGTCTGCTAGGGATTACTGAAAAGTGAGTGTGCGATTTTATGGAAGTAGACAAAAGAGAGACGAGAATTTCAGCTGCTAAGTTTGGGTCATTACATTGAAAAATAGGGGAAATGTCTGCATTTTTCATGTCATTTATAACCTCAGGTATGTCAATTTTTGAGATTGATTTTTTGGGTGTATTAACTGTCATGTTTGGGTTGCAGAAAAGAAGAACGGGGAAATGATCAGTAATAGGGCAGTCTAGTACCAGGGTAGTGGCAGTGTATGAAGATCTCAGCAATACGTGTTCGAGACAATTTGCGAGTCTGGTGGGGAAGGTGTGTGCCGGAAGCATTGCGTGTGATGCCGCAATATTTAAATATTCATCAGCATTTGAGTCGAGACTGCTCAGCACGATGTTTATATTTATGTCTCCAATCAGAGCGATTGTTTTATAAGTTGCAAGCTGGCGTAGTAGATTATCCAAGCTATAAAGGAAAGGTGACAGGTCTCTATACGAGGGCGATCGATATAAAGCGATCAGTGCAAACTTGTTGGAAAATTTAAGGACCAGACAATTTGCGTCATTAAAAGTGGGGATTTCCATAGAACACTTTTACTCACTCTTAGTAAAGGCAACAACACCTTCGTTCTGGTTTTTAAAAGAGGAAGCGTGCGTTACATACCCAGGTAATGAGGGAATGTTTGGACATTTGCTCAGCCAGCACTCAGACAGTAATATCACGTCAAGTGAGAACTTTAATCTAGTTATCAGTACTAACAAATGATTGAAATTACAGCTTATGCTTCGAATGTTAACGTGCAGAATTTTTAGAGAACAAGATGAATTAATATAATTGTAGCTGAGTTCGGGCGTGCAATTTACAGAGTTGGAGACAGCAACCCGCTCAATCTCGGCATTTATGGTGTTCAAATCATCCATTTCTTATTAATACTTCAAACAGGGGTACGTAGAGAACAAGGGAAAATAAAAGCGTCAAAGTGTACTTGCATATAGAAACAGTTCCATTACGCCATGTGTGAGGTTATAGAATTGAGGTAAATAGCTTGTGTAAATTGTATTGTTTTGTTTGTGAGGTAAGTTTGGATTTGTAATTTTGTGTGACAGGGAGTGTTATAGTGTAAAAAGTGCGGGTTACAATAATAATGATAAGGACAACTATTTTAACATATAAATTCGAAAAAGAAAATAATGAGTGAGCTACAAAAACAAGCTTGAGTGTAGAAGTACTAGGAACTACGACAGGATTTAGTCATGTAGATCGCCGAATGTTAGCAAGGTCCGCTTCACTCTTGACTTCAATATGCTTGCAGCCCTCTTTTTCGCGAATGAAAATCTTGCCATGTTTGACCCAGCAGTATTTGTAGTCATTTGATTTGGCCGCGTCACGAGCCAAGAAAAAGAGCCTTTTGTTTCGTGCTGATAGGTTCTCGGAAATATATATCTGTTTAGCGGGGCCACTGATTTTGAGGTGCTCTGTAGTAAACTTAAAACTATCCTTGATATGTTTTCTGAACTTGGCAAGAAATTCTTCTTTACGTAAAACGGTGGTAAAATCTACTATAATTGTTTTGTTGGCCGGGTCTTTCGATTTTATACGAAAAAAATCATTTACATCATACGGCTGTAATTCTAAGTTTAGAATGCGGCCAGTATTCATGACAGTATTAAGCAGAGTAGCCTTAGTTTCCAGTTGGTTGACCGGAATATTGCGAAATTCCAAGCAAGTAGACCTGGTACTTTGCTCGAAGTATTCGAGTTTATTTTCTAACTTATTTATGTAAGATACGTTTTCATTACGTTCTAGAAACTCCACTCGAGAGGTCAGGAGATCGAATCTGGTAGCCATGAGATCGACGTTTTCGCGGATTTGATCAACCAAAGAGTACAACCTATCGTACTTCTCTTCTTGCTGTTCCTTGAGCTGGCGAAACATTTCCTTTATGTCGGACATAAAAGTGGATAAAATCTGTTATCTTCATCCTCTTCCAGGCGTTTCCGTTTTACGTTTCTTAAGGTAATAGCAGGAAAGATGTTGTTAGAAGGTGAGTCAGTATTTAGAATTGGCTCAGAAGAGCTGTGCGGTGTATAAAGCGTAGGCTGGGGAGTACTGAAAATCGCCGAAAGAGTCGTCGGCGCCTGAGTTTTCTGCGACGGAGGCGGCGGAGAGCGTTGAAGCGGCATTTTACTAGTTTGTATAGATTTATACTCAAGTACCAGGCCGGCAGCGCAGTCAAGCGGCAGAAATACTCGGAGCCGTCAGTGATATACTCAGAGCTCAGGCTTAGGTGGTCGCGATCGACGGATCCGTTGAAAGCAGCTTTCCGTCCAGTATTACTTGACCTCCACCTATCCCGCACTCGCAGATAGGTCTGTCTCTCACGGCGTTAGTCAATAGTATACGCACGCAACCAACTAGCCGCAAAGTTCATTAATAAGTTGCCGTATGTGAATGTATACGGGGCGGGTCATGGACTAAGTATCCAGTCTTAGGGGCGGGTCATAGAAGAATTCTGCTGTTACTCACGCGCGGTATGAGTAGGCGTTGACTTCATGCAGCGTCGTAGTGACCGCCCGGAGAGCTCTTGCTAGTTTCTGCACTCCTATTTTTTTTGACTCAATATTTTTCCAATATTTTAGTAAATTTATTAAAAATAAATAATAATATGGGCACTTACAAGACGTCTGAACTACTCAGAGATCCGCAGGGAAGGGAAATTGTTTTGTTTCAGTGTCTAGGGAGTCTTCGTTATTTGGAGGGTTTTCAGTATATGGGGAGTCCCTCATGCATGGGCGCTATCTATGGCGCTTAAATCTATAGGTTATATTTTGATTCGTCACGATCGTTGACTCTGGGGTGGCCAACAAGTCAGGTTCAGGCACTGGTTGCTCAGGTTCAGGTAGAGGGTTTGCAACTTTTGGAGGGGTCCGCTGAGTACTCATAGTTAAATTTCAATCAGCGAGTAGCAGAATAAAATTATATATGTTCTCTTTCTCTTAGCTTAGAGCGATAAAGGCTCTCTTATTTATTTCAAAATAAGAAATAAAAAGGAAAAATATATATCGCAAAAATTTCCCTCGTTTGCGGTGGGAATCGAACTGAGACACTTAACACAGAAGTCAACATCAATCTGCACTGTTATATTAAATTGTAGTTTCTATACAAGCCACTACTTAAACAGGTAGGGTGACCTTTTGGTGTCGTCAAAGTCACGGTAGCAGTAAAAAAACACTTGCACCCTCGCTGTTAAATTGTAATTTCATTTCTTGATTTTATTTTTGTTTAATTTAGAAAATAATAGACCGAATTATTGTAAGTTTTGGTAACAGTTATAAACATGACATTTCTGGCACACTATTGAATTGTATTTTAAGGTAGTATACACAGATTTTACATCACTTATAGATTTTTAAACACAGACGTTGCGAATATGACTGACTAGCACGGTCGCGCGACGGAGGGGGGGGGGAATCAAAAGCATAGATGCGATGCCAACATTAATATAAAATATTGCCATATACTAACAGTATCTCACGAACCGTAATAGTGTAATTCTATTGCCGCTATAACAACAAACAAGGAAACGAAATTGCGTATTTTGCTTCCCTGCGACTTTCCGGTGGTGTTGTTAGGTGTGGGGTATAAAATAACTTTAATTTCGAAGGTCGGTGTTTTTGGTTGTTTCTTCATATTTTTACACAGACTTCCGAAATGAAAAACAGGTAATCGTCCAATAACGAAGTGTGCGTGTTATCTTTAATAGAAAATTAAAAGTCAGTTAAAAACTAATCATAACACCTAAACGTGTCAACAATAAACTCAATCTTTGTAGGGTGCAAATGCAAAAATGCCTTAATTTTTTTTATAATTCAATTCAATTCAATTCGTTTATTAATTAATTCAGACTAATAATGTCCATAATTGTTAGTAACAGAGGTCTTAAAACTATGTTAGTCAATATTAAAAAACAAATAGAAACAAATCAATCAATAAAATTAAATTCAAAATAATAAAATCAGTAATGTCCAAAATAAAAATGTCAAAAAGTAAAAAATACATTCAAATAATAAATGTCAACAAATAAAATAATCATTAAACATACATACATTGTCATCTCGTCACATGAAGCTGCATAAATCTCCCCAGCACTGCAGACTCTGGCCTCTCAGAAATCATCCTTAGGATTCCGTTGGCGCTCCCCCGAATCCGGGGCATCAGAGAAGCTGTTTTCTAACGCATAATGGCATAAAAGTCATCAACTCTTGCGTCAGCAAACATGCCCGATGCGCTGCAGAATCGAGGGAGCCTCACTAGAATCCTAAAGGCGTTATTGTATTGTATGCGAAGAGCGTTGTAGGCCCGCTGGGTGTAGTTGAACCATAAAGCGCTGGCGTAAAAGTTTTGGCAGTAGGCTCTGAATAGGGTTACTTTAACGTCTACTGTACACCTTGCGAATCTATAGACCAACATATTAGCACGCACCGACAAAGCTCTTCGCTCCCGCTCGATATCCGCATCATCTTGCAGGGTCTCCGTCACAATGTGCCCCAGGTACCTAAACTGCGAAACACGATCCAAAGGTACACCGTTCAAATAGACCGGTGGTATATGTTCCGGTTGTTTATTACTACCTCTAATAACCATACACACACTCTTTTCTCTCGTTGTACCTCAGACCGTGTTCCACAGCATACGACTCACAAATATCTACCAGCTTTCTTAAACCACTGATAATGATTGTCAATACAAACGTCAGTGAAATGTAAAGAGTACCAGCGGGTTTGAATCCAGAAATAAAAATGCTAGTTGTCCGACTCAAACCACGTCTATTAGAACACTTAATTAAATTTTGATACAAACTGCACCACCCATGCTCTGCATGCTGCTGCTTGATCGTCATCTTTTACTAATGTATATCGCGCGTGTAAGTGCATAGATGCGAGCCTACTTATTGCACAACAAATTACTGACTAAACAATTTTAAGAATCATGTACGTGTAGGTACCGTACAATCTTGAAGGTATTATATCGTTTGATTGTAAAATTGAAGTAAAAGTGTGGTAGTGAGTAGAAAAAATTAAGTTTTAACAAATAAGTGCAAAAAAAACAAACGACAATTATTTGTAACTAGTGGACGTCACGCGGTTTCACCCGCGTAGTCCCCGTTCCCGTGGGAGTACGGGGATAAAATATTTAAAATAATAATGGTTACTCCCTGATAATGTAGCTATACATTGCTGAAAGAATTTATCAAATCGGTCCAGTAGTTTCGGAGCCTATTCATTTCAAACAAACAAATCTTTCCTCTTTATAATATTAGTGGAGATTAGTCATTCACTAACAACTTTTTTGTCTTAAAAAACTACATGCAAATGGTGGTGCCCAATTTCAACTGCATTTCTTAACCTGAAACAAGGATTACCGAGGATCACCAACAATCAATATATGGTCACCGAGGATTACACTTGATCATATATTATTACAGTATGGCTGAGCGTCGTCTTGCTAGCAGTTTGCTATTTATAATCGTGATTTATTTAAAACTTATCTTTTATCTCTCATAATCTTTCTTTAAAACATTGCTTATCCCATTGTGAATCTGTGCTGAGTCTTCGACACATTAAGTTTAACAACTTTAGATAAGACGGACAGACACCCAGTTTACGAGATCTTTTAGAGACTTATTCTCTCCTGAATGTTTGTAAAATGAAATATTTACTTCTGTTTTTCTTATGCGGTTTAATTTACGTAAAAAAATCTATAATCTAAATATTTATTTGATGTTTACCTACTACAGCATAATATTTTTTATGCCTATGTACCACTACTGTACATACAGTTTCAATAATTAAATAAATATGTCATAACTCTATTAGTAGACCGACATTATTCGTAAATTATTGATTTTATAATATTTTGGTAATAGTTGAGCCAAACCAATATCCTTAATGTCACGTTGCTACGTTACTGTACATAACAGTTCCAAATTCCATTAATTTCTACTTACTTTTTTTTTGTGTGGTAAAACCAATTTCAGTAAATGCAATCGTTTATTTGTGTCCGTACAGTGAAAATGAAATGAAGTCAATAAGAATTAATAAACCTATAAAAAAAAGAAAATGTTTTCGCGTGATATTTCCTTTAAACGACTATGTTGATAAGGATATGCAGAGGATACTTTTCCCTTTAAACTTAATGCAAAATATATTGTTTTGTCCTAAATATCGTATACAGGATAACTTCATATATTCCAACGGTCTGACATCAAATTTGGTGTCATTGTGTGCCATGATGATGTTTATTTCGATGTTTTATTACCACGTTTACATGCAACTTCCCAAAGCCGCAAACAAAGTTCAATTATTATACATTTACACGTACTTAGATTTATTCATGTACTGCATTGGATTCATCATGAATTATCTCGTCAGCGTATCGAAAACGAAAACAAATATAGCTTATGTCTTGAAAATTCAAGACGTTCACAGATTTCTCAATAAAAATACCAAATACAAGCGCTTTATCATTTGGAATTGGATCAGTGTTATCTTAATATTCGGGTTTCACATTGGGACTGCCACTGGAAAATTCGTTAATGAAAACGTTTCTATTGATGGTTTTCTGTGTAATTTGTCAGAAATATGTTTTGACGTAAACCTTATTTATGCTACAAGACTTTTGAAACTTTTAAGCGATAATGTGAATTTATGGAACTTTAAAGCTCGACGTTTGAGACAGATGGATCCTAATGATATTGAAACTTATTGCAATAACATGTTTCAAGCCTATGTCAATATTTTGGAGTCTTATGAATGCTGCCGTACTTCTTTTCAACATATGGTACGTAAACTTTTTATTAAGATTGCTAAGTGTTCCGTTAAAAATGATTGCTCTTAGAAAAACTCCACTTTTATGTCAATGTGGTGAGGCAGACGACCGCCTCGAACGTCAAAGCCTATCCTGCAGTAAGAGCACGGCTGGTCGTTTATCACGCCCCGCCAGTTTTAATGACATCTACCGGCGTACTCTTGTCACTGGGTTAGCCAGCTGTATTAGACCTGACAGGCTTGGCGCGTGACGATAGGAAGAGGCCAGACGAGATGATCATATTGCCTTGGAAGTAGGGTTGGTCTTTGGTGTGGGATGCAACATGTGTCAACATCCTTGCACCATTCCAATTTTTCTTAGCATGGCGGGTTGTGCTGGGACAGCTGCTGCGAGTGCAGAAAACCTCAAACAGCGCAAATACAACAACCTTATTGGGAATTATATTTTTGAGCAGTTAGGGACTGAAACACTAGTACCATAGAGTCGGAATGCTCATTGTTTCTCAGTTTTTTTATGAAATCAGCTTGCAGCTAGTCAACTATTCACGTGACCGGAGGGCTGCTCTTTTTTTTGGCCACCGAATCAGCATTTCTATTTAACTTGAAAATGCTGCCAGTGTTTTGGGCAATTTTCCCGTCGACAGCAATGATGACAAATTTTTCGATATTATTCCCTATCCCTATGAGTTCTTCCTCTCCATTTTTTGGTATATCGGCAAAAATAGTAATTTTTGCACTGCACTGGCAATATATTTCTAATGTGCGCATTATAACTTTTTAAGGTTATGACATACTTACGAGTGTGGTTTACAATAATTGTCAAATCAGCACACTCATAACATTGTTTAAGTAGTTGCTAGTTAGTGCCTGCATACCAAATAACATTACTGACTGTCCATACATACACATTTTTTACTAGCCTGTATAAATGTTTATGCAACTATCTAAAAAGTTTTATGTATTTGATCATTTACTTTGTTTTCTTTAATTTTTTTGTTTCTACTAGTGCAACGAATTACGCAAGCATTGACCCTAAATTATTGACGCTAAACGTTTTAGAAAGAAAAAACGGTTATTATTCCACTCTTTCCCTTTAATCGTCGTTATCGTTCACTCTCTTTTTCTTATTCCAATTCCTCACACAGTCCATCCATACTTTTCCTTTTTATCCTTTTATCTTCATTACCTTTTCCATACTAGTATGATTGTTACAAATATTAGAAATTATTTTTTTTCAGATTTTTTATCATGCTGCAGTGTCCTTAATTCGAATTTTAATAAAGTTGCATTGGATACTTAAGATTGTAAAAATGATACCTGGCATTATAAAATTAAACCCACTATTAAGGAACTTTTTCTATGTGAGTATCATTTTAGCTAATGTGAGTCTTAGCTATATTTTACTCGGCTGCCCCAGACTGAAGGCAATGATTTTGAAAAGTTTATTTGGTACGTATTCTCTTTTTTCTTTCCGTTAGTTAACTTGTGATGATGATTATTCCGGTTCCTAGTTTTAACTGTTCAAAATCTAGTCGGAATCCCAAGTCAGCAGAAAATGGTAAACTGTGTGCAATTTATGATATCATTGAAATTAAATCAATCACTTATTATTTATTACACTAAGGTTATTGTGATAGTTATAAAAAAGACACGGCACAAAATGTAAATATTTTGGAGTGTTATGATGACCCACATAAAGATTCATGTCTCAGATTGTAGAGTAGAAAGAATAGTACTAGAACATACTATCACTATTTATCTATCAGGTGGCTAATATGTTTTTTGCCCAAAGAAGTTGGTAAGGCGATCTTCTCAAAAACTCATTTTGGTTCTCAAAATATTCATAATTAGTTACGTGAACTGAAAGCAATTGAATACAAAATTTCCCAAATTGCATTAGAAGAAGATAAAAAAGTCCTCAAATATTTTGGTTAAGAATTAAGATCACTTTATGATACCACTTTTTATCTATATTAATAAGTGGCTTACACTGATGAAAACCGTCTCATTCAGCCTTATGTTTTGATACCTCATAGTGACCGAATCACAAAAAATACGACGACGCTTTATCCACAGTCTTGTATTTTTTTTAAATCCTTAAAGCTTGTGTCACTCAGTGTGTCATGGCGAATCTAATGATTTGTCCAATCGTTTAAACTACAGGCTTGGCAAAGAAACCTTACCTACAACCTGCTTACTTTTATATGCAAAAAAAAACATGCTAGCCACTAGATAGAGCGATGGTCACGATAGTATATTTTTCTCTCTCTCTCCCTCTCTCCTTTTGCCTTCAATAAAATATCTTTGTTTTCTTTTCACAGATTTTAGTATGGTTTTACATAACGTTTCTTGACTTAACGGCGATAAAAAATCTGATAATTGTTAATAATTTGACTTCAAGTTGTAAAAAGTTTTACATGGCGATGGATGAAGTTCAGACTTCATGCGCGCTCATTCTGAAATCCAACTGTTCAGGTAATTTTATGTAATAATTATAAATTGGAAATCTTTATGCTGCTTATTAAGTAAGTGCATAGACAAACATTATCATAAGTACGTTTCTCACTTGGAAGACATGCCAAGGTTGATGAGCCAGGTTAGAGAGATACAATCCGCAAGGCTGTTTTGTGGTAAACTGTTGGGCAGTACAGACCCCATGACCCACGCGAGTAACTTTTTTGTGCGTATACAAATGCACACCTGGCCAGTGTTTTTTTTTCTATTTTCTAAGATGCGTCAGGTCCAGTTTCAGGCACAGCAACTTAAAACAGACTTTTTTTTTTAGATGCTGAGAAAAGGATGTCTAAGAATATTCATCGCTTACATCGAGCAACATTCGACAGGTTGAATGTTTGTGGAATGTTCTATGTTGATGGTAGTTTTACGTTTCAAATAATGGCTCTACTAACTCACTATACTCTGATACTGCTGCAGTTGGCGTTTTAACAATCCTGGCTGTTTGTACCATTGTAAAATATGCACATTATAATAATAATTATATTAGTGAACAAACTTTACACACGAATTAAGTCAATTCGGTCACTCAATAGGCAAGTTAACACTTCTTTGATGTGAAGTGTCTAAGTTGGTGATTTGTTTTTCAAACTGGACCTAACGGCCGGTAAATTCTGAGCCCTGAAATTTCCCTCTTAATTCTTATAAGAGTAAACTGAGACTGACCAAAATTGGTCTATGGACTAATAGCGAAACTGTTATGGTATTTTCTTGGGGATACCTTAACTATACCCCAGAAAACCTAAAAAATATATAAATACAACCCATTATTATATAGCCCGGTAACAAATGCCTGCAGTAAAAACCAGTTAAACACATACAAAGGTAATTTCTGTAGTTGTAAAGAACACTTTTTTTTTGCAAAATATGTAGATACAACCTGTTATTAATACTAATGCATTGACTCTATGAGCTATCTTATTAATAAGGATGGATATATCTTGTTACCTACGGTAAAGTTTCATCAGACTTCAGCTTATGTATGTTCTTCTTCTTCTTTCCGAATCGATGGACAACTCCCTCGATCCTTACCTTGGACACGTGGCGCTGTCAACTGTAGGAAATAAAAGTCACATGACATTCTCATTTCATTTGACGATTTTTTACAAAACTTTAAATTTTTTGAGTAACTTATTTTTCAATAAGCAATATCAGCTAAAATAACGTACATAGTCTTATTATTAAGTACCTTATATATCCTAAAATGAAAAATTTTATGTTTTGTTGCCAACATTCTCCCCCACGGTGCGTAGCACCCTTGAATGATGAAGCAGCAGGAACTAGCACGATAGTCCGTCGCGTTGAACGCCACACATCCGCACGTCCAACACTCTGGTTCTTCCATCTGGTCCAGGGTAAGTCTTGATGGCTTCGCCGTGAGGCCAAGAATTTTGTGGCAGTGTGGCGTCAACTGTTAGCACGACGTCTCCTTCTTTAGGGTCAATAGTCACTCTTCCTTTGTTTTTTCTCGGCATCAGGAGAGGTAAGTACTCATTAACCCATCGTCTCCAAAAGTGATCTGCAAGCCTCTGGGTAGTTCTCCGGTTCAACTTTCCGATTAACTCAGTGTCGTCGAATTCTCCCAGCTCCATTGCTCCACACAATCTCCCCGATAGAAAATGGTTTGGGGTCAGGCTATCCTCGTCTTCAGGATCCATGCTGACGGATGTGAGAGGTCTGGAATTTACTATGTATCCGACCTCAGTTATCATCGTGTGAAGCACTTCTTCAGATAGGCTTATTTCGTTGAGAACAATTGCTAGCATCGTCTTGACTGATCGCACGACGCTGTTCCATGCACCCCCATGTTTGGGCTTCCTGTCCTCCTACAATTTATTTGTCCCAACAAATTAGTCTCATTGTCGCTGAATATAATTTTTGGGCTTCCTCTTCTCTTTGGGACGGATCTGCCAGATACCAGCTTGATGCCCTTGAGTCAATTGAGAAACGAGCCAAGAGGATCATCGGCGATGATAGGCTTGTCGCGACGAATCTCCAAAGTCTTTAGCATCGACGACGAGTTGCTAGCCTATCGGTTTTCTACCGGTTGCATTTTGGGGAATTTGCGACAGATTTGCATAATTTGATTCCACCAAGCCCGTTCCATCATCGGACCACAAGACGAACGGTGATGTGCTACCGGTACATTGTGGACATCCCACCCACGCGCACAAAACGTTTTGGGAACACATTCATAGTGCATGCAGCTAAGGAGTGGAATGCCCTGCCGGAGTCTGTGTTTCCTGATAGCTACAACCTGGGAGTATTTAAATCAAGAGTGAATAAGTTACTTCTAGGCAAGCGTGCTCCATCTTCGACCGCATCATCGTTTACCATCAGGTGAGATAGTTGTCAAACGCGTGCCTATCAATAGTAAAAAAAAACCAACTAACTGCTTGCAGATTTCACCAAAAACTCGATGAGCATTCGGACCCTAAAGCATTGGGGTAGACACACTAAGGTGTTTCGACCCCAAACGGCTCAAATACACAATTCCCAAAACGGTTGTTGTATTTGAGTCGTTTGAGATTTACTGCACCCGCAGCAACCACCCCAGCACAATCAGCTGTGCGAAGATATGGGATGGGGCAAGGGTGTCGACATAGTTGCATATCACATCAAAGGTCTACCCAAATTCCAAAGTATTATGGTCATCCCATCTGGCCTCTTGATTGTATTTGGCGTCATTTATTTATTTATTTGGTAAGACACACTACCAGCTGCTAAGCTAATGTGTTTCAAATACATGTCCTAATTTACCGTCATCTCAACAGTCATGTTCTTTCTAGCTAGACGTATCATTTTTCGCACAGACCATCTATTTCATCGTTACTTTGACATACTATTTCATACTAAAAACTCACACGACATTTTCTCTCAAGATCACTTCCTCATTTCTTCTCAAGACTTGCATAGAAAGCAGCGTGCTTGTAATCTGGTATATTTAGCAAATTTTATGTTGATGATGAAGTGCTCGGTTATGCATAGTACTTCTATATTTCTTTGAGTCATTGTTAATATTCTTGAAGATGGATTGTAAGTAAATCTGATTTGTTCAAGAGTCCAGCAATATTTTGATGAAGTATCCGTAAATTATTATGAAAGAAAAAAAATGTTGTTTTTGTTGTACTGGTCTGAGTCACTCATGTCAATTTGTGGTGTATTATTATAGGTCATGTGAGCATCTGTTACGTCAAGGGTCCATTTTATGTCATCGTTAATTAATATCTTCAAATTATGATAAGTTTTCCTCCTTCCATCGTTATTTATTCTGCCGCTGACGTTGGTAAACATGTCAACTCCAAGTTGGAGTCTAAAAGCATGACGTATTGATGTGATTGGTTATCCATGTACAACAAATTATTGAATGTTTCTATTTTCCAATTGTACTGAAGCGCGTGCTCATTGTTTTATAGGTAGGTAGGCAAATAATAATGTTGGTATGCTGTATTGGGGCCCTAGTGAAAAGGGGGATATGTAATTTTTGAGTTAATTATATGGCTGAAATCAGAAAAAATCTGCATAATTATGTTGGTGTAAAACGGTATAACGTCGTTCTTTAAAATAAGGACCTTTGTTTTGTTAAGACAGAGCTAAATACTATTGTATACTAATTTTATTGTTGCTGTTTACGATACACAACTTACTATTTTCAAGTTTGCATGTAGTGCGGTTTATAATACTTGCAGTTTTACAGGGCACAACTGGTGATATTTTAGAAATATGCGACATATTAAGTGGCGTGGGAGTAAGAAAGATATCTTGTTCTTTTTGCGATTTAGGTGTAACATAATTGTCTTTCAAAGTTAAGGATTTCTTTTTGCTTGGTGTAATAATATCACTTGTTAACTTTTTTGTCGCTTTTTTACTAATTCATGCCTTGAGTTTATTATAGTAGGTTACTGTTTTTTAGTTCCATATTTTCTAGCGATAGTTTATAATTTCATCATGAACTGAAGTTAGTTCGAGCTTAAGGTACATAATAGGCTCAATAACTTAGAGCATCTGAGCCACACATTCATATCTGCGCCGCACACGCAAACATTTCCGTACCGCACGCGCTACCTTAAAACTAATATCAAAGATTACACGAGGATGCAGACGTCTGCGCCAAGCCGGCTTTTTTGCCTACGACTACACAAGAATATGGCGATTACACGGCTGATTTTTAGTTTAGATAGATACATACGTTACGCATATTTCTATTCACTGGTCTCATTTTTTATACGAATGTGGGTAAACCAAAGTAAAACAATATAGGTCAGATAAAATCAATTTTGTAAAGCAGTTTCGTCTTTTCTGCTTACGATCTATATAAAGATACTCGAAACTCAAGGTCAAACTGTTACCAGTGCACTGCAGTGTACCTAGAATACTTTTTGTTTCTGCCTATACTCTTTATAGCCTCGTAAAAAGATTTCAAATAAAACAAAGTACATTCTAAAGTAAAGTAAGGCAAAGTAAAGTAAACGAAATAAATTTTAAGCCTATTTCATAGTTCAGCTCTGCTAAATAATTTTGTAGCAATTTCATTAACTCAAAAACTTCAGATTCAATGATTCATGTGAAAGTTTTAGGTGTTTAATTGATAAACTTTTTATAACGGTTTATTTTGTAAACCGGAAATATGACGATGATTGTTGAAAAAACCGACCGACCGACGTGCGTGTCGGGAAGGGTTCTGTAGTTGCCTGTCCCGTACACCATGGCATAATATTAACTTTACTAAAAGATTACAAAAGTTACAATTGCACTAAGTTTTAGTTCATTTTCTATGGAATAATGACGACAGTTGTTTATAAGTTGGTTGTCTATGACTACTCACTAACTTTGAGAGCCTGGTTAGGGGTGATCTTTTTCCTTTTAACTTGTTATGTTATGTACACTAACACAGTAAATACTTTTCAAATGCCTAAAATAACGGTTTCGTTAATAGAAGACACACTGGACAAATATCGGAACTCTGTAAATTACCTCCCTTTTGTTGCGCTGCGAAAATTATTGATAATATAACAAAATCAATAATTGAATTTTAGAGAACCCATCAATATTTACAATCAGAAAAGGTCGTGATACCATATGCCCAACCATTGTTGTTATGTCACTTTTTTTATTTAAAAATTAATAGATACGACAAAGCAGACCACGTAATTTAATTCACTTATTTTTTTGAATTACTCAAAACGAACATTCAAAAGATATAATAATTTAATCAAAACAATAAAATTTAGCCAAAAGGTCCCCTACAGACGAGACTGACACGCCGCTGCCGCAGTGCGCGCCGCGCTGCATTGTCATAATCCTACCGAATAATGAAAATAAATGTTTGCTTATGTTTGTGTTGATTTGCTGTACAACTACCACAGTGTATTTCTTTTTAACCCAAAGGTTGACGATAAACTAGCAGATGTGCGGTCCGTTGTAACCCTTAGGATAGCCATTATTATTTATTAAGTTAAACATAAGTTAGATTAAATAAATGAATAAAAAGAAATAAAAATAAAATATTTCATCAACTTATGTAAGTAACATGACAAAATTAGGAACTACCCTTTAAGCAAAAAAGAGTGCTTGTAGTAGGTAGTTCCACTGCTCTAGTTTACAGTGGCGGTACACAAATTTTAAAACTAGTGACAATTTCAAACTAAGTACATACTAAAAATAAAAATAAAATAAAAATTGTATCTATTTAAAATAAACTAAACTTCAATAAAGAATATTTAAAATACAAAAAAAATAAAGTTAAGCTCAGTTCACGCACTGGGTGTGTGTGTGTGTGTCTGTGTGTGTGATGGTGTGTGGGTGAGTGGGTCTATGTATGTTTCTAATTATTTGAATGCATATAGGATCGACTCGATTTCGGCGTAATTCTTGTATGTCAGCCATTGAGTGACTGTTTTTTTTTGCAGTCATGGTATGTCATAGAATATATGTTATTTTCTTTATTAAGAATATTATATATTTGTGACGCTTGTTTTGTATACTGTCTTATAGCAAGTGTAGTTTTGACTGCAATTTTGTAGAGCATCATTGTTCTTCCTCCTAGTTTGTGTCCTAGAAGGGATGAAGGGAAGGGATTTGTGTTTTTTCAAAACGATCTGAAGGATGTACAGCTCCCTAACCGATAAAAGGTTGGCGGTTAAGTATAGGCTTTCAGTAGGGAATCTCAGTGGTTTGAAGTTTCAGTGCGAACAATGTTGCTCTAGAAATTCCAGTCAAAACTACATTTACTACGAGACAGTATACAAAACAATCGTCACACATATATAGGCGTGAGAGGGGTACCTCTTAAGCTGTTTCAGAAATACCTTAGCGAGCGCAGATATGTGGTAAAAATAGGAGTAGCCACCAGTTCTGAAGAAATTGTCACTTACGGTGTAGGACAAGGTAGTGTGCTGGGGCCAACACTGTTCCTTATTTACATAAACAATTTATGCAATATGTCTTTAGAAGATGCTCACATATTCTCCTACGCTGATGATACAGCAATAGTTTTCTCGGGAGAATCACAGGACAGCGTTGGCCGTACTGCCGAACGTGGTTTGTCTACGATAGCTTCCTGATATCGTATCTCGATCATCAACCTTTTAACTTTAAATATCTCAAAAACTAATTACATCTGTTTCTCCATATATAATCGTTCCCAGCCATCGCAAGACTTCCATATTAAAATTCATACATGCTCTGACTCCTGCAACAACATCTGCACTTGTCTCAAAATTAACAAAGTCAGTATTACTAAATACCTTAGTGTTATGCTCGACCAAAGACTATCTTGGCACTTGCATTTAGAATTAATAATGAGTAGAGTTAGGAAACTTATATGGACCTTCAAGTCACTTCGTCATGTGGCTACGAAAGACCTTATCAGTAAAGAGCGCAGAGAGCACTACTGAAGGTAGAATGACCTTCAGTAGTACTCTCTGCGCTCTTTCCAGTTTCAAAAACTTTGTTTTTGTCGCTCCGCCCCAGATCGGTAAATAGTACATTATTATAGACTGACCCAAGGAGATATAAACTTGCCTGATAAGGTCTTTCGTAGCCACATGACGAAGTGCAGTGCAGTGGGCAGCTGTTGTGAAGTTGCTTGCCTCCGTTCGACACTGGTTTTCGTTGTTCAGTTTAATAAGGGTGAGGGTAGCCGCATAAAGCTCGACGAATAGGAACTTGACCTTGAAATGTTCCTTGAATTGGTCCTACGTTGAACCCAAATAGGTTATCTACGGCTGGCGTACAGGCACGAAGCTCTTCAGTGCCTTAATTATAGCCAAAATAAGCTGAACTGCACAACACTGCATCCTCGACAAAACATACGACCGCGGTGACGCACTATGATTGCACGTCCAACTTAGGTTTATCGGATTGAGTTCTACGCCACATCATAGCACACATCGAGTGTTTAGCGTCTGGATAAGCGCACGTGTTTAAAAAAAGAACGAACCGCGTTTTCCACCATCACTGTCACCACGTGTCCCGCATTTCAAAATGTAACCGCCACGTATTTAACTAGCATTGTCACCGCATGTTACCTTCCCACAAAATAACATTTGTTCTGCGTAATAGACTGAAAACACGTGTTTTCCAATATTCGTTAGCGCAAAAACATTACGTAACTTAATTAGGCCATACCACAACAAACAATCAACACTAGAAAAACAATACGGTTCACTTTTTCTCATTTGACACGTCTGGCAGTAGTACGTCGTATGTCGTTGTACGACTCGAGCATCTACTTGCCGTTCACTGCCTGCCGCAGCTGCTCCGCTATCAACTTAGCTGTCGCCGCTTGCACTCGTCCATCGGGCTGCGATATGTCCTAGCCTTCCACAGGCACAGCATACGAAGTACTTCGCTGCCAACTGCGATGCTGCTTGACTCGATACTTAAGGCGATGTAGCACTTTCTCTGCTGTCGCGAACCATGATCTTGCATCTGCGTCTACCTTGTCTGGATCAACGCAAGCCAATGCATTCCGCTTTCGCACTTATAGTGCTTCAATAAGCACTCGTATGATTTAAATTTTTAATTGTTGAAAAAAATGTGACCGTTGGGTCACATTTTTTTTTTGCACGGTTACACTGATTTAAACACGCCAACTGTCACTTTTAGTGATTGATTTTGCGTGTGAACCAACACGAATCCCACTTTCTGATGTCAGCGAAGGTACAACTCTCCAGGTTACATCAGCCAGAATATTGGAACTGCAGTGGGCGTACTTTGGGAAGTGTTGGTTATTGCGCAATAGAAACACCGGTTGCTTTTAAATCAAATTATTATTCACACTCGAAAGTCTCACTTACAATATTCTCACACAATAGGTACACTGAACAAATATTCGGAACACGCGGCGGTTTCTAGACGTGGGCACGTCTGCACTGCTCGACCGCCACTAGTAGACTGAGCTCAGCCTCTGTCGAGCACACCGTCCTAGACTCCGTCGAACGCCACTAGATGGCGTTGGTGTCCCGATTGTTCTATTGACTGACTTATTTCCGACATAATATGTATATTTCTTTGGCACGCTCTGTAGCCTAAACGCCTTGATGGATTTTAGCTCGAGAGATGTTATTAGGTTTGTCTTGATTGTGAAAATGACACTGGATGTATAAAAATTAAAATAGCTGATTTTTGGTCTTCAAATTTTTTTCCCTCATAATCTATCAACTGGTATCGAGGTAAAGGGCTCGAAAGACGTTTATAAAAAAAAACTCACTAAAATGAAAGAAATTAAAAAGAAAATTTTAGTCGTTTTTAGCGGTCGGGTTTTTTGACTTTGTTTTTAATGCATTAATTTGTTCTGATTTGAGGCGATTATTGCCGTCATTTTTTACCAGGTCTTGTTTAGCTCCATTTACAGACGATAACTCTACCAAAACTGAAAATGCGGTTAAAGTTTAGAAACATGCTGCCTCGAGAGGGTTCTGCTAGTGGGGGGAGGGGGGAGGAGGAGAGGTGGGAAGCCATCCCCCTTCATTCCCGACGCCGGCAATGAATAGTATTTTTAATGTTTTTTTTTTGTATCAGTAGTCTTGTCATAGCAAATGTGGATTCTGAAAGTTCTAGGGGGTTTCGGAGGGAGATAGAGGGCAAAGGTGGATGAGGTAAGTCATCCCCCATCATTTTCCACACATTCAAGTTCAAAGTCACACTCAATTTCTCAAAATTTGTGAAGAGCTAAATGGTTTATAAAAAAATAAACACGAAGAGCTCGTTTTTGCATTATGAGTCGCTCTTAAATCCAGTGAGCAAACCAAAGTCGTCAGAAAAGCCACGAAAAAAAAAATACGTAAAACATTCACGAAACCACAGATTTCAACGGAACGAGTGATAGATAATAAATCCTGTCAAAATGACAAAATGGCGACCGGCAAAAAGAAATGTTGCGTGCGTATCAGAAAACCCCTTAGAACCTAAATGAATCAATCAAATAAATCAACCTATCGTGTCCAGGGTGGCACAGTTTGACATGTTTTTTCATAATTGCTACTTTACATCATTATCCTGGAAGGCTAATGCGGGTCATATGTACCTAAACATATATTTTTATAAATTTAGGAATGTTTTGGTGAGGTAAACCAAATAAAAAATCTCACTTCCCATATGTATTACAAAAGACGATATACAAGAGCAAAAAGAAAATGACAAAGATAAGGAAATATAACTAAGGAAGAGAAAGAGGTTGTAGAGGAAAACGAACAAAACGAGAACGTAGAAGAAAAAAGTAAACAGAACAATTGTGTGTGTGTGTGTGTCTGTATGTGTGATGGTGTGTGGGTGAGTGGGTCTATGTATATTTCTAATTATTTGAATGCATATAGGATCGACTCGATTTCGGCGTAATTCTTGTATGTTAGCCATTGAGTGACTGTTTTTTTGCAGTCATGGTATGTCATAGAATATATGTTATTTTCTTTATTAAGAATATTATATATTTGTGACGCTTGTTTTGTATACTGTCTTATAGCAAGTGTAGTTTTGACTGCAATTTTGTAGAGCATCATTGTTCTTCCTCCTAGTTTGTGTCCTAGAAGGGATGAAGGGAAGGGATTTGTGTTTTTTCAAAACGATCTGAAGGATGTACAGCTCCCTAACCTAAAAGAAGACAAAGAAGTTCAACCAGCCAAAATAATAAAAATACTTGGTAAAAGGAAGATTAATTTCAGTGAATTTTAGTTTTTATCTATTGATTTATTTTAATATGACATACACTAGTGCTAATTACTTATATACTACCTCCCTAGCTATCTACCCTACCTACCTACCTACATATCTTACCTAGAAACCTTCCTCAGACTTTAACAAATATTTGATTAAAAAAGTAGCCGAAATTGGTCCAGTCGTTCGCAAGTCTTGCGCTTAGCAACTGATTTGGTCATTCATATTTATTTATTTCTATATATAATTTAGTTCACAAGTTGTTTACCGCGGGTTCACAAGTTGTGTAAGTATACCTTTACTATAAATCATTATAGTAAAGGTATAGTTGATACCTACGGCCTCGAAACATTTGAAAAATTTATTCGAAACTACATATGGCCCGAATAGTACATCCATCTCAATAGCTAGTAAATTAAAACAAAATTGAACCACTTTAAATGCGGTAAACATAATAATGAATTTAACTTTCACGATGATTTGACCTTCTGTAGTTTCGATAGATAGATAGATAGATAGAATACTCTTTATTATGTACACCATATAAGTCACAAATACTCTATACTCTGTGACGGAACTAGACACAAAGACGCGCGCTGGCGCTGTCTGGCGCGGGCCGCGGCGCATCGTTCTTTTGCATGCGGGTATCGGAGTGGCGCGGAGAGGGGTAGTTAGCTTCGCCCAAATGCACAAGGTCATTGGCATGAATACAAGCCTTAAGATATTTAGTTGGCCTACAATATTTTTATCTATAGATTGAACCAATTGAATTTGTGTATTTTGTTTGGTAAAAACATTTGTTGTAACTATTACCACATACAGTGAAATAAAAAAAACAATGTTGATATTATATAAAACAAGTAATCGTGTATAGATATATAGTCGTATGATGCCGTGACCTCGAATATGTTTTACCAATATCTTACAAAAAAGCAAACTGTAATAGTGCAACGGCGTAATTAGTTAGAAGTCCCATCAAAGACATTGGTAGCGCAGCATCTATCCAAAAGAGGCCACACGCGGTCATCTTACTGAACGTACGCTTCTCTCTTAGAACGTTCTTGCAAAGTCTTGCTTCACCCTCTGTAAGAAAAGTAATTATTTTTAAATAAATTACATCTCGTTGGCTGCTAATGACGGCTTAAGGCGGAGATACGGCTCAGTAGCTGATTTTAAAATGAGCATCACGTCTAAACGGCTAGTCGTAATTTTTTGAAAAAAATATATTTTACATAAGACTATTTTCTTAATAATTTGATACATTTCGTAATATATAATTAAAAACATTTTTATAATTTTGAGTTTTATTTGTTCAACATAGTGTAATTAATTTGTAAAGTTATGTCTTACACGGACATAAAAACGACCATCGGACCCGCTGAACGTATTTTAATGAAATTTGCAATCTCAAAGACAATTTAATTATTAAATTTTGATATACGGTTATTTTTTTTAAAGTCATAGAATAATAAGGAAAGTACAAAATACTACTGAATTTTGGGTAGCGCGGGAGTGAAAAGAGTGCGCATTTTGTTCCTCCAAGGTTGCTGGCGCATGTTGTCGCCTTAAACATTAACAGTCGCATGTGTAGCTCTTCAAGGTTAAAAAATGCTTGCCAAGGCCTTTTTAGAAGACCTCCAATTACATTTTTAGACTGCCATTATTATAGATTTTAGAATTTGAGATCCAAAACACAGCAAACACTAAGCACTTATTTATAATTCTTCCATTTAAAAAGCACTTTTGAATTTATTTCAAGATCGGCTAGCCAAAAATAAAGCTAGAATAAATTGGACGTAGTTAAGCAGAAAGGATTCAATCCACACAATGGCCAAAATTGACTTAAGCCATCGTACTCCTGAGGGTCGAATGTATCATGTAGTGAAAACCCTATTTTACCCCGACTCAACCCACAGTATGAAGAGCACGCAAAATATATTTCCTGAACAAACTCAGTCCGCTTGAATTGTTTCTAAGTAATGTATATCCATGAGAGTGTTCTTAAGGTCGATAAACCAGAATAAACTCAAACAGTTTAGATCCTTTCTAAGAAATTAGTTTTGATGGGAAATATCATTTTATCAAATAACTGAAACGACTCAAACAAGTTGGGTCGTTTCTGTGTTATGCGTTTACTGATACAAAATATTTCTTTTTGTTTACCAGAAACAACTCAAAACATTTGAGATATTTCAGAAAAAATGTCTTTACGTGAACAGCACCGTTTTATCAAATAACCTAAATCGACTCAGGCAGGCTGAGTAGCTTGTAGGGAATAGATGTAATGACTGATACAAATATTTGTAATTAAATTGAAATTACTTTAAGCGTTTCTGTTCTTTATATTTTATAGGTATTAGTAATTTTTAATAAATTTTAATTTTATTTGGAAGGACTTAAACTACCTAACTCCTTTCTTTGAATCAGGCCAAGTATTGTAAATAGTTCGAAAATAACTTATCTGAAGTAAAGTTATTACGTTTTGCATTGTTTATAAAAGGCACGGCCATTATAAAAATATGACTTACATTCTAAAAATATTTTATAGTGGCAACATTTTGTTAGTAGGTTTATTACTCTCAAAAATTGGCAACTGCCATTTTCTCGCACATTTTTTTTCACTATTGATAGGCACGCGTTTGACCACTATCTCACCTGATGGTAAGCTATGATGTCGTCAAAGATGGAAAACGCTCGCTTAGAAGTAGTCTATTCACTCTTGACTTAGTCTCCCAGGTTGTAGCTATCAGGAAACACAGACTCCGGTAGGGAATTCCACTCCTTAGCTGTACGCATTATCAATGTGCGCTCCCAATACGTTTTGAGCGTGTGGGTGGAATATCCACCATGTACCAGTGGCGCATCGCCATTCGTCTTGTGGTTCGATGATAGAACGGGCTTGGCGGAATTAAATTATGCAATTCCGTCGCACACTCCCCAAAAACCAACCGGTACAAAACCGACAGGCTAGCAACTCGGCGTCGATGCTCAAGACTTTGGAGCCTCGACTCGACGAGCCTATCATTGCTGATGATCCTCTTGGCTCGTTTCTCAATTGAACCAAGGGCATCAAGCTTCCGCGTGCTTCCCCGTGCTTCGATGGCCTCACGTCAGATGTGAATTGCATACGCTAGAAGAACTGGGGATCCAGTTGACCGATTTCGGTGGAATCCATATTGTCGGCCACTAGGAATATCATTAGCTTCTAAGTATGCCAGGATATTATCATTCAGCACGCGTTAAATGCTATACTGAGAAATAACAGACCCATTATTTGCTGCGTCAGCTTGATTACCTTCTTGGGCACAGGCTGCACGTTAGCTTGCTTCCAAGCCATCGGCACTTTTGCGATCTCAAATGACAGGCAAAATAAACGTGTCAAGATCGGAAACAACTCAGGCGCACAAGTCTTTAGAACAATTGCCGGTCCACGTCTAAGTTACGCAGTATCCTGCGGACGTCTTTCTGATGAATGCGAATGTTCGACATACTCGGGCAAGTCATGAATTTAGCGCCCTTTCATATTTCAATATAATTAAAATAACTTATTTAAAAAACTTTCACATCCAATACCGATAGCTTAGGTCTAGGTACTCGAATTACGCGCTGCGCCTTGTATGACCCGCCGCCCTCCATTTACCGGCGCCTCGGGTGTCAGAAAGTGTCACTCGGCCCTAAAGCCGCTATGCATACTCGACTCGCATCCATCAAGAGAAGCAGGGGGCCTTGCGCCACCAGGATCCAAACGTGAAGATTCCGCAAACAAGTTTGCTTTCTCCTCAGTAGAGTGGGCCAGCAACCCGTTGGGTCGAATTCGATTCGACCGACTTAGCCAGGTACCAAAAAGCCTTACTAATTGCTGGGTATGAAGCAAGTTTATTCGCTATTCGGCTAATGTGGTCAAACCGAGCCCTCTGCAATACTTTCTTGCAGGACTAGGCAGCCCTGTTGAAGGCTCTCTTCTTCTAATTCACGTCATTTGCTTTGTGCGTACGAGGGTCGACCCACGCTAGGTACGCCGCGTGTTTAAGCGCGTCAGCGCGATCGCACTCGACATCAAACCGTGGACGAGCTTTGCCAGACATTGTTACATCTGAGAACGGAATGTAGTACTCCATTTCCCTCCGCAACACATCCGTCACGGCGTCCGCGCACGACGAAGTATCTGTCGAAGAAAAGCAAGTAGGCAGCCAAGGATAACACGCGAAGAAAGATCGCATGCCATCCCAATCCGCAGACCTGTATCGCCATTCCCGCCGGGTGCCTCTCGGGCTAGGATTGGGCGGGGATTAAACGGCCACAGACCCGGTGGTGACGAAATCGACACCTAGTACCAGTCTGGATCTATTGTCAGCAGAAGCTCCAAGCAATTGGCAGTGTGCGAATCAACATCCGGCACCCTCGTTGCCCCCTGGACTTTCGATTTTGCTAGAATTATGTTTAAGGTAAATTAGTAACTATTTAAAAAATAATTTTACTTGTTTTATTTTTTTAATAACTTATTTTATGGTGTTAGTTGTAGTTTTGAGACCATTTTGAGAAATTAAAAAAATTACCTCTGTTAACAAACTTAATTTTAATTGTAGGGACTAAACCCACATTTCACTAAATATCTCGAAATCAATTGCAAAATATACTACTAAATTTGATGGATACTTAAAACATAAACTATCCTTTTAATTAAAACAAAAAAAAATATACAAATCTTAACTTTAGAGAAATGACAGCTGAAACATCAAACGCCCGTAACTCAACAGTGACTTTGTGTGGATTGAGTCCTTTATACTTAACTACGTCCTGTAAGTTCCAAAGATTTTATTTGGTATGTATTTCGATGGGCTGAAATAAATGTTTTTATTTTTATTTTAGGTCAGGTTTCAGGTTTCACGTTTATTTTGTTAGACGTTATATGTCTAACATAACCACTGAATGGCGCACATAACCACTGAGTTCCTACCTGACAGAGCCTTCAGAAGAAATGCGGAAACAACTCAGAGGACCTGAGGCTCTACACAAATTGCCGTCTTATCAGCGAATGTGATTGTTGAAGTGCCAAAATATAGGGATTGACGTGACATGTCGACAGCGTTTGTCAGTCCCATACATTTTTGACATTTTGACAACTGCCTTCGCCACGCTATCGCTGACAGAATGTCATTAGTCTAGAGCCTCGACGGGTCAGAAAGCACATGACGCTACCCATCACTGTCAAATTTTCCCAATCAATCTTGAACCTGTGAGATTGTTGTATGATTATAATATGATTCTTCTGAAGTGGCCTTTTTAGACCCGCTAGTCTTTTATTAATTCTAAATATAGTGTTGATATAAATATTATGCTTTTCTAACAATGTAGCACAATGTGCATGGCAAAGAAGACATCAATTTCAAATAAATTGAAGTAAAACTTAGGAGGGCAATAATGAGATGGACAGATTATTACTTGTATAGTTACTATTCTCCATTCGCTTTATACATGCTATCTCAGCTTCCTCGACAGCTACGTAAAATTTTTCACAGTACACGCAGTGAATGATTATATGTATTATGTCCTTCACAATCCCGAAAATTGAAAGTAGGGTCACAGATAGCTGAAAAGATTTTCTCGTTTAAACATTGACAAAGTAATCAATATAGCTTGAAGAATTGCTAAAAATAAGATGCACAGACTCATCTTTGACTTAACTTTGCTATGTTAAAAAAAGTGTTTTATAAGAGTATGGATTTAATTCTAATACGTAAAATGATCAAATTCGTGTTAGCAAATAAGAGCAAATTAATTTTAATATTATTACAACAATAATTAGAAGAAATGTTCCTGCATCTTGCCCTGAACGCTGTACAGATAGCAGAGCCAGCCAGGTTTTTTTTAAACTGCCCCACACCAGGAATTTTTCCTGTATTTTGGGTGCGTTCACAAACAGACAAATTCATATACACAAACAGCTGGGACCCGGAACAAATATCTGTAGACCATACAAATATTTGTTACGTACGGCAATCAAACCCGCGATATGCAGCGCAGTAGCCGATCGCTCAAACACTGCGCCAACCATGTCGCCCAATTGGACAATGTCGCGGCGAACGATTGAGCTTATTACGGTTGCAGCCGCGGAAAGCCGCAGGAAATAACGACAAAACAGGTTGTATCTGCTTTGCGTACATTTTCAATAAATGTGTTTTATAAAGCCCTTTTTTGCGAAAACATCAAATATTGCGAAAAATAGAAAATCGCTTACTTCATCAGCGTAGTTTCTTTTTAACTTGTTCGTTTGCAATATCAGCTCAAAAAAACATAAATTACGATAAAATGCATTGAACGTGCGATAAAGTATCTGTAAAAATAGAGAAGTCTGGTTAGCATAACGTGAGATGAAATAAATTCTTAATTGTAGATATTGTTCTTGGATAAACTTACCATTACTTGAAACACGCTCCTATACACTCGATAAGCTTTCAATATATTTTGGTACGTCTCATGCAGCGTCTTACAATATAGCTCATCATTTTCCTGTCCACCATTCATAATTCGGACCATTTCAATCCATTCATCAAGATACGTAATTAACAACATAAGCATTCGAATGGCATAAATAAAATCAATGTCGAAACTGATTAATATAATTTCAACAAGACAATTCAAAAAATCAAAGTAATTAAACGAAGCGCCAAAAATAATAAAACAAAATAAATCAATTAAAATAATAGTTGCAACTAAAGTCCAGTTCCATATAATAAAACTGCGGATTCTCTTACCAAAATCTATTGCCTTATGTATGACTTGAATTAACATTATAAGCAAGACGTTTTCATGTCTGTACGCTACAGCAACTACAAAGCTTACTATAAAGCCAAGACCTCGAGTAGCAGGTAAGATAAATGTAAGAAATAGCATAGTAGCAGTACATTCACAATTGATCGCATTGTGATACACTCGACGAATAGTTGCACCAACCACGAAGAATATGCTAAAAATCTTTAATACACAGTATTTTTGTAGAGATGTTGTAATATAATTATCTCGTATACGGTATTTTGAAGAGAAAAATATAGTCAACAGAATGTTGAAAGAATAGAACATGCTTTGGACTTCTTTTTCTAATCGATTCTTAAGTAATATTTTGATTGGATAAGCCATGACTTTTAACACAGACAACGACGTTGACAACGTATTTCGTCCCTTAATAGACGACGTCTGTTTGCGCCTACATTAATTTTATTGATCGGAAAGCATTCACGTGCGTCATTTTGTTAAAATAATTGCTATAAACCTTTTTATAATGATCACTGTTTACTTTATTTAAATATGTCTACGTACGCAAACTTTAATGGTGTCTAAATAGGGGGTGATCAAACCATTAGTACACATACTTGCAGTGAGTCTATCAAATAGTTCACAAATCGATTCAACATTTCTTTTTTAGGGTTACATACCCGATACATACATACCCCACTTTACATACCCCAATTAAAAAATGTTGAAGCTAATTAAAGAATAAAATGGCTATCACGTGGAATTAAGATTTGTAGCAAACACAACGGAAAATGCTATGATAATACAGAAAAACACCTACAAGTGAGAATAAAAAATAAATTTCAAAACTATGCACAAAAACTTAATAAGATTGTGAAACTAACTCAAAAAGCGCAATATAATTATTTTATAAATAGCTCAATAAACAAATCAAAAGCATCATAGAAAATTATAACAACTTAATAAAATAACCAATTTTGCAAATCATTTGATAACTTTTTCGTTTACCAAATATATGATGTATAAATTCTACGGGTAATACTTAATTCCCATAACCGTAGTCTTTATTTATGTGATTAGTGAAAAAAAAAACTTTAAAAAAAAAACATAAAAAAGGCATTTCAACAGTTGTAGTCAAACTTGTCTCTGATGTTATTGCAAAAACAATAAACCATATAACAAATGTCTGTATAAGCTCAGGTATCTTCCCTGATAAATTAAAGACTGATCATACAACCAATACTTCAAAAGAATGACAAGGAAGACATGTCTAATTATAGACCAGTACCTCTTAAATAATTTCAGTATTCTCTAAAATATTTGAAAAAATAATACACGAATTTATTTACAATTTGGTAACTAAAAAAAAAGTGCGAGTCGGACTCGCGTGCAAAGGGTTCTGAACGAATAATATATGGGACTATTTAGGACGTAAACCCTTTCAAACAAAAGAAGAATTTTCTAAATCGATCGTTATCGGGGAACATACATAAAAAAAGATTCCAAGTAATTGAGAACCTTCTCCTTTTTTTGAAGTCGGTTAAAAAACCTTTTAATATTATTTCGTAAAAAGCTAGTAACTACATACAAACCTACATGTTACCTCTTAATCACCCTTGGTTGACTGGTAGAGAATGCCTAAGGCGCCTTTGCACTTTTGTGTTGCATGAAGTTTTAATCTGACATTGATAAATGAAACATTACAATTGCCCATCAAATATTAAGGTTGCTCTTGTTTTTCCTGGGGTCCCATCATCGGTTCCTAACTTATTCCTTTCATCATCAGCTCAGCAACATGAAATGATGATTACCAGGCATAATAAAATTTTGGGAGTTTCCTCGAATACTCCAGGTTCTGTCATCAGATCTTGATCTGAAGACCAAGGGACCACATGGAAACTATACTGTTTCAAACAATGCCTATAAAATTTGAGAGTTGCCCTTAACTTTGCGGGGATCCCATGGTCAGATCCTACTTATATGAGATGATGATTGCCAGACACAAATATCTGAATTGCTTTAGAAAGTATATGAAAAACATTGTATGTGCGTTTAAAATTTGAAGGTTGCCCTCAATTTCCCTAAGATCCCATCATCATATTTTGACTTAGTGACAATGAAATCACCTCAAGAGTATGGGATTTCGAATTAAAAATTATTTTAAAAATTGGTTCACAATTGGTGGACCGAGAAATCAGTGAATACATAAAAATAAAAATACATACAGTCGAACATAGAAAATTTTCTTATTTTTGAAGTTGAGTAAAAATTATAACATCTTCTAGACTTAAGGCGAGTTAGGGGAGAACGGTGATAATCTTATCCGACCCAATTGTCAACTTCACCTGCTCGCGTTGGTGGTTCGTGTGAATAGCTAACGGCGATGGTCTCACACTGTCGCGGTACTCCCTGCTATATAACGAACGAGGCTTTGGCGACTGAACTATGGCGGAATAACCATAAATTCGACTGGGAAACCGGTCGCAAGAGGCTTCAGCGACCTTGAGGAACAAATGCCCTCTAAAATGTCTGGTGCAGAAAGCCATGGGAAACAACTGCACTATATTCCCATAGAAAGTCATCATGATCGAAATAGAAAATAAGATACAAAGGTGGCCATGTGATCCGCTTAGCAACCGGCGCTGTCCTGCATCCGGGGTAGACGGTTGGAAATGGACTACCGGCCAGGCTGATGTAGGAAACCAGGCATCGTCTGGAAATTGGACTACTAGGATGCCCTTCATGAAGATGCGAAATGTCCAAAAGATAGTTACGTGGAATGTTCACTGAATGCTGCAAACAGGCAAGCTTGATATTCTGGAGAGGGAGGTGGAACGATGTGGAATATACATCTGCGGTCTAAATGAGACGCATTGGAGGGGAAATGACAACTTTCAGACAGCATCGCACATTGTCTACTTCTCTGAAAATGATGACAATAGCAGAAATAGAGTTACCTTTGTGGTGCCGAAGAAAACTAGTAGCTGTGTGATAGGATATACACCCGTGAGCGATCGAGTGCTAAGTATTAAACTAAAGGCGAAACCGATCAATCTGATTATCATACAGCTACACGCACCAACTAGCGCAGCAAGCGAAACAGACATAGAATACTTCTACACCGAGCTGGATTCAACTATAGCCAAAATTTCTAATAGAGAGATACTGATTGTAAGGGGCGATTTCAATCAACTCTGCCAATGCGTAGGAAAAATTGGGCTCGGACAGCGAAACGAAAGAGGTGAGAGGCTCATCCAATTTGTTGCCGAGAACTTCCGAACGAGGTTTCTTCCAATACCATCCGAGAAGACTGTATTTGTATACATTGACTTCACCTGACGGCAACTATCGAAATGAAAACGACTACATTATAATCGGCTCGAGATGGAAAAGTTTCATAAGAAATGTTCACACCCTTCCGGGTGCTGATTGTGGATCAGATCACCAACTGCTAATAGCAAAAGTCCAAGTCTAGTTCAAAGCCGCTAGGAAGCTAGAGCCAGAAAAGAATCCAGCCCGTAGACAGTCATAAATTCTTGGCTGCGATTGACCAAAAATGGGATCAATGGACAGAACTACCTACTAACTGTTTGACATAGTGTTCACCACCTACCTACAATGCGTGTGCGGTTGGCAAAATCGTCACCTATTGAACCGATCTAAGCTGATTGTTTGCTACCGCTCGAATATCGTACTGTTACATGGTTCTATTATAGTGATTAATGATATTTACTTTACTCAGGCTACATTCACATTACGTAGCTATTGCCCCTCAAACCGACGCCTTCTCCACCGTCAAGCTACCGATTTGTGTTGCTTTATTTCAATCATAAACATTAATTTTAATCGATTTTATTTATTTTATCCTTCCTCTAGTTATACATTTTGCATGCTTACAATAATGAGTTGTAGCACAATGGTCATGAGTTTATGCTCGATGTTTGACATAGTGTTCACCACCTACCCACAATGCGTTTGCAGTTGGCAAAATTGTTACCTATTGGACCGATTTATACTGATTGTTTACTATAGCCCGAATGTCATAATGTCACAAGGTTCTATTATAGTGATTAATGATATTTATTCCACTCAGGCTACATTCACATTACGTAGCTATTGCCCCTCAAACCGATTCTTTCTCCACCGTCAAGCTACCGACTTGTGTTATCTTATTTCAATTATAAACATTAGTTTTATTCGATCTTATTTATGTTATCCTTCCTCTAATTATACATTCTTCATGCTTACATTACTGAGTAATAACACAATGGTCGTAAGTTTATGCTCGATTTTTGACATAGTTTTCACCACCTACCCACAATGCGTTTGCAGTCGGCAGAATTGTTGCCTTTTGAATGGATCTGAGCTGATTATTTACTATCGCTCCAATGTCGTACTGTTACATGGTTCTCTTGCAGTGATTATTGCTATTTTGTTCCACTCGGGCTACGATCACATTACGTTTAAGCTGGTGCCCCTCGAACCGATTCCTTCTCCACCGTCAAGCTACCCCCATGTGTTATATTTTTTAAGTGTTATTTCCTACAATTAATTATGGCTAACACACAGTTAAGCTTTTACTACCAAAATGCTCGAGGGATGAGAACTAAGATATTAGATTTGTATAACAGTATTTTACGCTCTAGATATGACATTTTAATCTTTACGGAAACATGGTTGCAGGATGACATTTTTGACACTGAATTATGTGATAACAGATATCAGGTGTTCCAGCAAGACCGTGATCTTAATTTAACTGGAAAAAAGACTGGTGGTGGTGTTATGATGTGCGTCAATCGCAAATTTGACGTTAGACGACGTCAGGACTTTCAGTGTGGGGGTGTGGAGATGTTGCATGTCACACTTTCATCTCGTAGCGTTGGTACTCGGGAAGACTTGCATATTATTCTTGTTTATACACCCCCCGATGCATCTAGTATTCCATCGCGTCTAAATGACATTGGGCAAGCTTTAACGGACACAATGGCTATGAATAGTGATCATAATTTTATTCTTATCGGTGATTTCAATCTACCCTGTTTAACATGGAGTGATGAAGGTTATTCTATATTAAATAACTGTTCGCTGCAAATAAGAACTGCAGCTGCTACCTTTGCAGATGAAATTAGCGTCCTCGGCTTATCTCAGTACAACCTTATCACAAATACTAATAACAGGATTTTAGATCTATTCTTTTCAACTACACCCCTCCTTGTAAGTAGAAGCGATGATCCCTTGCTCCAAGAAGACTCTCATCATCCTGCTCTTGTCATAACAGCTACCGAATTATTCTTAACACCTCTTGAGGAAGTGCACACACCACGGCGTAATTACTATAGGGGAGATTATGAGGAACTGAATAAATACTTTAATAAGATAAATTGGGATGATAGATTGTCAGTTGAATCGGTTGATGTTGCTGTTGACTCGTTTTACGCAGAAGTTAAACTTGGCGTGGAGCGTTTCATTCCCTTAGTTAAAAAACCAAAAACTCATAAATACCCTGTTTGGTACAGTCGTGCACTTATAAAAATCATTCGTGAAAAAACAAAAGTACATAAAAGATGGAAAAAATACGGTAACCCCAGAGACTACTACGAGTTTGCACTGTTACGTTCTAGACAACACACTATTGAAGTATCCTCTTTTCAAAACTATATAACTCAGACAGAGAAATCGATTAGTCAGTCTCCCAAGACTTTCTGGACCTATGTTAAGAGTAAAAGAGGCGGTAGTCAATACCCAAAAACAATGATTTTAAATGAGGAGACATTTGAGTCCGGGCATGACATTTGTACAGCCTTTAATGAATACTTTCACAGTGTTTTCTGTAGCCGTCCACGTCCTCTGCTGCGGCTACGAGTACTCCTAATGAGGTGACCGACTCGGCTGATGTTGTATCTAGCCTATATATCACCAAAGACACCGTATTTGAAGCCTTACGCGCGTTAGATACAACAAAAGGTCCCGGTAATGATGGAATACCTCCTGTTTTCCTGCAAAACTGCGCGGATAGTTTAGCACATCCTACAGCTTTACTGTTTCAAAAGTCTTTGGCCGAGTGCGCCTTTCCCTCCCTGTGGAAGGCAGCTCACATAGTGCCAGTGCATAAGAAAAGGCCCAGGATGGATATAAAAAACTATCGTCCAATATCTATTCTAAACACACTTAGCAAAGTTTTGGAGAAAATAATCTATAAGAGCATTTATCCAATCATCTCTAACGGTATAGGCCAGAGTCAACATGGCTTCGTTAAGAGACGCTCCACAGTATCCAACTTGGCCACGTTTTGTAATTATGTCTTGCATAATATGGAAGCCGGTGGCCAGGTTGATGTGATCTACACGGATTTTGAAAAAGCATTCGATCGTGTGGATAACGTGATCTTGCTGGCTAAGTTACAGAAGCTTGGGATCCATGGAGATTTACTGAGATGGGTTAAGTCATACTTATCGAACCGATCGCAAGCGGTGGTTATGGGAGGTTACAAATCTGACTTCGTAAACATCCCCTCGGGTGTTCCCCAGGGATCTTTGCTTGGTCCCCTTTTTTACTGCGCATACTTGTATGATATTCAGTCGTGTTTCAAATCCGCGAAACATCTCATGTACGCCGATGACATGAAAATATACATGTGTGTAAAATCCAGGCTTGATTGTGAACTGATACAGCGTGATCTTGATGCACTATTCGGGTATTATCAACGTAATAATATCACTGTCAATGTCTTGAAATGTCAATGCATTAGCTTTAGTCGTTCCAAACACCCAATTAAGTATCCTTATGGCTTTAATTATAATGAGATCGAAAGGGTTGAAGTAGTCAAAGATCTTGGTGTAACGTTAGATTCCAAATTGCTCTTTGACCAGCATATTGATACCATCACCAGTAGAGCCTCTCGTAACCTTGGTTTTGTAATGCGTACCTGTAAGCCTTTTAGGAACTGTCATAGTTTAAAGATCATATACTTTGTATATGTGCGTAGTATTTTGGAGTACTGTAGCCCAATCTGGTCACCCCAATACGAGGTATACACTAAAAAAATTGAAAATCTGCAGAAAAAGTTTGTAAAATTTCTTAACTTTAAAGCCCGAAAACGTCATGACTCCTATGCCCGAGACTGCAAACGCTATGATATGCTTCCCTTTTTGGATAGGCGTAAGATGTTGGATATGATTATGCTCTTTGATATCTTGCGAGGTCGTTTGGACAGCAGTGATCTGCTATCATGTATTGACTTCTGTACCCCAAAAACTCGGACCAGACGTACAAAATTATTCGGTATCCCTGGCTATCGCACAAAATACGGTAGAAATGCTGTTATGGCCCGACTGCCTCGCATCTACTCTGAAAGTTTTGAAAGTGTCGATATATTTCATTTGTCAAAGCAATCATACCGGAGACAAATCAAGCAGATTTTGTTTAGTATTGTGCCATAACTCAACTCATTCACACGGAAAATCACGCTGTTAGACCTTTCAAAATTCAATTTGTATTTGTTTTTGCTTAAGTCTATTTTAATGTCTATTTAATGTGAGCAATGTGTCCACAATCGCATTGTTGCTGATACGTGCACTTGTATAATTTTTATTTTATTCTTTTTTTTTGTTTCGCCACTTTTTAGCTAACCTAGTTTTGCCTGTGCCGTGTAGCTCTGTAATTGGCTTAAGAGATGGTTGTCATCATCTCGCTGTCACTGAGCAGTGTGTGCGGACTTTATGGAGGATGCTGGTATCAGTGGTAACTTTGACGAAACTGCACTGGCTGCTCATTGATAGTGAGATGAATATTTATAATTTCATGTAAAATATATTATAAGCTGTTGAGTTACCAAATAAATAACTAAATAAATAAATAAACTACTAGCTCGATTGGAATCCCCGGACCAACTGTGGGGTCAGGCTAAAGAGTTGCTTGAGAGTGCCGTATTGGAATCCAAACCCTCTACACTGGCTCGTGAACGTCAACACTGTATGACTGATGGACTCTTGCCCTTGTTGAAGAGAGAAGAAGAATGAAAGCTGGAGGAGCAGACGTGAAGACACTGAACGCAAAATCTGCCCGTATACAGGAAGCTTGTAGGCGTGACCGCATAATAACCATCTGCAGCACTTGTGTGCGGAAGTTGAAGTTCACGCTAACAGATGCGAAACAGGAGACCTGCATAAAAAAATCAAAGCCATCACCAAAACTCGTTCTTCAGAAATATGGGCTGTAGAAAACTCACAGGGTGAGCTATTTGACAGAGATAGGTGCAATATCTAAAACGTGGAAAGACTACTGTCAATCACTATTTGAAGATCCTCAGGCTCACAACTATCTCCCTACAAAGCCCCAGGACGAAGAAAAAGAGCCATTTATATTGAAGGATGAAGTGCGAGCCGCTATCAAACGCCTTAGAAGCGGAAAAGCCACAGGAAGGGATGCCATACCGATTGAAACTATTAAAGCTTCAGGAGAGTATGGTGTCGATATTTTTCGTACCCTTTGTAACAAAATTTGGGAAACAGCTCCAGAACAGGCTGGTTTTTAGAAGGGGAAGGGTACTCGTGAGCAGATCCTAAATAGGTTAGGGAATTTAAAAAGCCGACCTATATTTGACTGTTGAATTTTCGAAGGCGTTCGATTCGGTAAAATGGCCAGTACTTTGGGAAATTCTCCTGACTATGGGAACACCCAAACACTTTGTTCATCTCCTTAGAAGTCTTTATAAAGAGGGAACAGCATCGGTAAGAACAGACGATGTGTTATCGAGTGAATTTCATCCAAGTGCCGGGGTCCGTCAAGGCTGTATCTTATCACCACTTCTGTTTAACATCTATACGGAACTCATTATGAGAATAGCACTCGAAAACTGGTCAGACGTAATCACTATTGGAGGATGTAAAATCTCCAATTTGCGTTACGCAGATGACACTACCCTATTTGCTTGAAGATAAATTGCAACAAGACGAAGATTATGATTGTTGTTCGACTCAACAATAAGTCATTCAATCATATATCTACCTTGGAGCACTGATATCGAAAAATGGTGGATACGCGGAAAAGATCAAACGGGGCATGGCTATCACCAGGTCCGCCATGGATTGGCTTGGAAAGATATGGAACAACAGAAACATCACAAAGCCCACTAAAATGCGACTTGTCAGGGCACTAGTGTTTCCCATAATTCTTTATTGTGCCGAACAAACGTAGGTCTACAAGTTGCTTCCTATCACTGAGGTAGCTCTGGAACCATTTTACAGCGTCAGGGTCGAAACCGTAATAAGTCAACTTAGATAGTAGCAATGGTATATTTATTGCGTCAAATTCCCGGGGAAAATCGAGTAATACCAGCAATGTACACATCCCCTGTTGTAGCATTTGCCTGTTGCGATTGGTGGTCTAAATATATCTTATTTGCTGTATGCGGACGACACCACCTTGTTCGCTACAACTGTCAGTCACATCGAAAGCCCGCTTCATAAAATGGAGACCGTTAGCATCGAGTTTGGACACAAAATCAACCGGACAAGGACCAAAATGATGAATGTAGACCGCGATATAACAACTTACCAGAAGTTACTGAAACCGCAAACTGCGAAGTAGTACAATCAAACATATAATTGGGAGCGTCGATCACTAACAATGGAGGATGTGCTGATGAGATTAAACGACGCACGGCTATATCAAGATCCGCCATGGATAAGATGAGAAATATTTGGAAAAACCGCAACATCACCAAAGCTACTAAAACCCGGCTTGTGCGAGCGTTAGTGTTCCCAATTTTCCTCCACGCTGCAGAAACGTGGATTCTGCGAGAAAGTGAGAAGAAAAGTATAGATTAACTGGAGATGTGGTATTGGAGAAGAATGTTGAAGTAATGTGGACAGAGTTGCGTACCAACCAATCCATACTCCAAGAACTCGGCATGAAACGGCGTCTATCGTCTATAGTGCAATCTCGTATACTCACCTACGGACACGTATCGCGTCGTGATGAGTCATAAATTGAGCACCTGGTGGTACAGGGGCGAGTTGAGGGTGTTCGGGCCAGAGGCAGGTCACCCATGAGGTGGACGGACTAGATAAAATCGACACTGGGTGGGCCTCTCCAAGAATGTTCCAGAAAGGCAACGATACGCGACGAGTGGCGAAGGATTGTGAAGCGAGTCTATTCTATTCTATTCTATTCTATTCTATTCTATTCTATTCTATTCTATTCTATTCTATTCTATTCTATTCTATTCTATTCTATTCTATTCTATTCTATTCTATTCTATTCTATTCTATTCTATTCTATTCTATTCTATTCTATTCTATTCTATTCTATTCTATTCTATTCTATTCTATTCTATTCTATTCTATTCTATTCTATTCTATTCTATTCTATTCTATTCTATTCTATTCTATTCTATTCTATTCTATTCTATTCTATTCTATTCTATTCTATTCTATTCTATTCTATTCTATTCTATTCTATTCTATTCTATTCTATTCTATTCTATTCTATTCTATTCTATTCTATTCTATTCTATTCTATTCTATTCTATTCTATTCTATTCTATTCTATTCTATTCTATTCTATTCTATTCTATTCTATTCTATTCTATTCTATTCTATTCTATTCTATTCTATTCTATTCTATTCTATTCTATTCTATTCTATTCTATTCTATTCTATTCTATTCTATTCTATTCTATTCTATTCTATTCTATTCTATTCTATTCTATTCTATTCTATTCTATTCTATTCTATTCTATTCTATTCTATTCTATTCTATTCTATTCTATTCTATTCTATTCTATTCTATTCTATTCTATTCTATTCTATTCTATTCTATTCTATTCTATTCTATTCTATTCTATTCTATTCTATTCTATTCTATTCTATTCTATTCTATTCTATTCTATTCTATTCTATTCTATTCTATTCTATTCTATTCTATTCTATTCTATTCTATTCTATTCTATTCTATTCTATTCTATTCTATTCTATTCTATTCTATTCTATTCTATTCTATTCTATTCTATTCTATTCTATTCTATTCTATTCTATTCTATTCTATTCTATTCTATTCTATTCTATTCTATTCTATTCTATTCTATTCTATTCTATTCTATTCTATTCTATTCTATTCTATTCTATTCTATTCTATTCTATTCTACCCCTGGAGATACGACCACGACCACTCTGTCAAGAGTGTAACGCAAGAAAAGAAGACACATCCCCTTATCCTGGGTAGACAGCACATTATCAGTAACATCCAGCAAAGCTTTAGAGGTACTGCGTTGCTTTCTGAAACCTGATTGTAAATCTGGTAATATGCTATTCTGCTCCAAAAAAGCGTCAACTGGTGACTGATGACTTTTTCCAGTACCTTAGATAGACATGGTAAGATGCTAATGGGTCGTAGGTCTTACAAACTAGTCAGATTCGATTTTTTAGGTTAGGGTCTAACGGAAGCAATCTCCCATTGCTCAGGGAATGTAGACGTAAATATCCACTCAACCGGACAACGATCAAAAAAAGACCGCGTCAAATTTGGCTAATACGAACGCTCGACTATTAGAGTCGACGGGCTCCCGCGCTTTATTTTCGACGTTTATTTTGCTACAAAGCTATGCCTAAAGCTTAACAAACTGTCGTTACTAGCAATACTACGTTAACTAACAACGTTTCTATTGCGTTTAATTTAAGTAATACCGTCAGAAACTTTAAATTTAATTCAAAACAAAACACGGCACCCAATAACGACTTATAAAGTGCGTGAGACGTACAAGGAAAGGAGATGTCCGCTTTTTATATGGACGTTGGTTTTTTATTCCGAGAAAAATCTAGCCAGCTTCAAACTACACCTAAATAAATGTGACAAAAATATGGAACTTAGAACCACTGAAATAATATTTTTAGACCCCTCCATTTATGAGAAAAATGATGTACTATTTAATGTTGGTGCATATATTTTATTTGTTGATGGCAACCTAAATAAAACCTCCCACACTCTGTGACAATGTCATATTTGATGTAAGATTCTATTTATCTGTCAAAAAAACACCGTGAACCATCACACTATCGTTCGTTCGCTCGTACCTTTAGTGTTATCCAGCGTTATCGTATTTGTTTTAATTTGTGTTTGTTGATTTCCCGATTTTACTGACTTGGCTTTTCTCAACGGATTCTTCTGCACATGATTAGGATACCAACAGTTTATGAACGATATTCGTAACGATTACTTGATATTGCACGCGATTAGGACTTCGGCTTTCGGATCACCCCGAATGTAAGTTATGTTTTTTATTCCTATTTAGCTCTATATGGGTTGTATTTGCACGATTGCCTCTTTTAAGTCCTCTGACAGTCTGCAATCATTAACTTCCATTTCTATTGTCAGATTTTATTGTTACAGTACAATGGCTTTCTGCATGAATTGCAACATAGCAATACGTGCTAATCAGCCGTACGAATATAACGCTTTAAGCATGAGCCCTGAGATAGTCTCTATAATTGAAGAATGGACTACTCAGAAGGTAATGTATTCTTTTACTAACATTAAATAGGTTTTTTTTAAATAAAATGAAAATGGGTTTTTATGTTAAAAAGGTTAAACAGCACTACGTTACTACGTTATAAAGAACATGCAGAAAAACGATAAGTACTGTGTTCTTAACATATTATTTTGTTTTTAGGTAACAGATGGAGACCGCATTTGCCAAGAATGCATCAATCTTATATTGATAGAACATAATAACAGAAATGAGAACAACATTGGTGACCGACAGCTGGGTCATCAATCTGTTTGTGTGTGGTGTGGCATTTCCATCTCAAGAAGAACAGGCAGGCGCTTTCGTCCCCTAGCTAATGGCCATCCTGAGCGTGCTTATGTAGCTAGCATCATCAGCTCCCGTCAGGTAAATATGTAAATGAAATATTTATGCTTGATTTGTATTTCTGATTACTGGAACACACAATAAATGAAAACTTAATTTCAGATCCCAGCTAATGCTCGAGCGTGTAATGCCTGTTGACAAAGGGCCCATAACAACTTCCATGAAGTACTGGAACCACCAAGAGAGGCTCAAGTGACTGATGAAAATGTAGATAGTAGGTCTAGCTCAGTGGCTGAACCTGTGAGTGCACTCAGTTCTGAAATTGATATTGACAATGTAGTTCTAAATGCGAACAGGTATGTTGAACTTGATGGTTATAGCCGAACCCCGGATTCATCTAATCATTGTTTTGTTCCCGATTGCACGAATCCGGAACGTTTAAGGGTACCCATGTATCTTAAAAGACAAATATTAATGGACTATAATTTATATGTCTCACCTAATGCCCGATTATGTGAAGAACATGCAAGTGTTTATAATTGGGAACTATTAAATGAATTTCAGTTCACAACGCAATTTACCCTGAATCATGTTGTAGAAATGTTAGATTTATTAAGAAAAAAAAACAATTAACAATATTGATTTTGAAAATGTACAAAATATGAACAACCATATTTGTCGTTACTGGACAGGCATGACTGTATTGAATTTTTTTGCAATACTGAGCTGTATTACTAATCAACTGTGTGTAGAAAACCAAAAACAGCTTTAGGATTATACCTAATGAAAATAAGAACTGGGGAGCCAATTAGACGAATTGCATCATTAATCTGCATAAATAAATCAGTAGCATGCAGTTACATGAAAAAGGCACGTAACTGCATGAAAGAATTTTATGTACCAATACATTCAGGTGTAAATCGTATTTCTCGAGTAAACCTGTCCAGTAGAAATCTTTTAATCCCACAGGGCCTTTTTGGAACTGCAGAAAATAACCCCATCATCATTTGCGATGGAACCTATATATAATTACAGAAATCATCAAATTATCTGTTTCAAAAAAAATCTTACAGCTTACACAAGTTTGCAAATCTTGTCAAACCTTTTTTACTGGTGGCCACCGATGGCCACATAATAGACATATTTGGTCCATATGCAGCCACAACCTCAGACGCTACAATTATGCGACTGCTGTTCCAAAACGGAAATTCGAATTTAAGGCAATATTTTAGACAGAATGACGCTTTTATTCTTGACCGCGGTTTTAGAGACTCTATCCCATTGCTCACATCATTGGGATATACTGTGTATAAACTAGAGACCCTAAATGAAGGGGAAACTCAACTATCAACTGAAAAAGCTAACAAATCACGACTAGTGACACTGTGCAGGTGGGTTGTAGAAGTTGTAAACGGTCGGTTTAAACGGGATTTTAAAATATTTCGAAATAAATATTTTAATATAGGGTCTAGAAACCTAATGGATGATTTTAAAATTGCAGGAGCCATTTTAAATAATTTCCATCCCGTTTTGACTGACCGTCCTGATGCCCAAACTATACTGGAAAGAGCTAATCAGAGAATGAACATGCCAAATTATTTAGCTGAACATGTGATTGGGCATCAGCTTAATATACGCCAAGCCAGTTTCGTCCAGATAAATGCTCAAATACCACAGCTGAATATGTTCCCCACCATGGAGATGTCAGATTTAATTTTATTTAGTTTAGGAGTTTATCAAATTAAACAGGCTCGCTCTTATTATGGGGAACATATTCGGCCCAACGGTACTTTTACTGTAGAAGTAAGTACAGTACAGTAATACAATTAATAAATATTCCAGGCATTTTGTCATCACATGAGACAGCTTTGATCAGAGGACGAATAAAGTCACGCCACCATAGTAATAGAGTGTATTACACATATATTTTATTAAAAGTGGCAGAGACTAGGTGGCAAAACTATATATCAGATTATTATTGCAGTTGTATAATTGGGAAAAGGACTGTTGGAAGCTGTGCTCATGTGATGGCAATTGTCTGGTATCTTGGATGGGCTCGGCATCAAGATAATATATCTCCACCAGCTCAGTTTCTCGACAGTATTTTAATAAGGGAAGACATCGAAAATCAATAAATAAATCAATTCATAACTTTTTTTAAATAGTTTTATTCCTTATCATAACCGTAACACTTGCATTCAATTATAGCTTATTGATCAGTTTTGTATATATAATGTAAATCGGGCTGGTTTCCGCAACTCCACGACTAAGCACGTATTTTGCGTGCAGGTGGGACAAAAAAAAAAGGTGGGACAAATATGTCAATCGATCCATCCCAGCTCTCCAAGGAAGGCCAGCAACACCTTGGTATTGATCAGTTTTTAAATAGCATAATTTTCGAAAGGCTTTTCATCCAATCCCGATCTCGAACCTAAGTCACAAAAAAGGAATTCTCCTAGGTAATTAAACAATGTCTTCGATCAGTAGATACCAAAGACTACAATAGTATACTGACTAGTAGATACTATTATTATTTACTCCTGCTAAGCAACCCCTGTAGACTATGCTGAAACCAGCAGTTCTTGATAACCGGGGTCTTAGTAAAATATTGCAACTTGCACGTGAACATTCAAAGCAGCCATAATCATAGTGCGCTTTCAGTTTTAGAAGGATTATGCTACTCTTTTTTTACTGAAAATATCCCATTTCATCTTATTCTTATTATGGAAGGAACAATTATCTAATTAAGTATATTAACGTTTTTTTCACATCGTCTTAGAACCAAATATTGATTCATTTGATTGACAGTAATGACATTATGACAGTACCATGTGTCAATTTTGACAACTTTTCAATGTTTTTGGGGTGTGTTCACTTTATTGTCTCAGACATTTAGAAAGGTTTATTCATTTTAGGAGTAAATTCTCACTAAAATAAAAAACTATTTTTCTCAAAATTGGAGGCCTTTAAAAATATATGATATAGATAGAACCACTACTTCTGGGCTGTTTATCCAAATATATTTAACCGGTCCTGGATAGAATTATTGAATAATAAAAAACCATTTTTGGACATGTCCTTTGACGTTTCATCTGTCATTTGTGGATTTTACGCGGATAATGCATGGATGGAGGAGGTTATAAAATCTGTTTGGGCGTAAAATAATAAAAAAATGATGATTCTTTTTATTATTTTTTTTCTACAAGTTCAAACGACATTCAAATTGTACCGTGTGTACCGTGTGGTCGAGTTATTTTTTATTTTTCATTTTTTTTTTCAAAAAATCTCGTCTAATGCAATGTTCCATTAATTTGTCAGTTTTCATTTGGAGTCGTTTGGAGTTTTTTTTTTCATAATTCAAGTCAGATGTGACAAAAGTGCCGTATCTATTTTTTGCTAGCTCTATGTTGAGTTTTTATAAAAAATTTTATCACGAAATTGTTCACATTGCTGGTTGATTTTTGAATATTTTTGTTAGTCAATATGCCCTTGTGTTGTATTTTCCCATTAGTAAATATCATCATCATGTGGATTGTGAAAAAAGATTTCAAAGAAATGCAACAGTATTTGCTCTGTGATACTAATAATGAAAGGGTCTTTTTTATCGCTCTTTTTTAAGTGTTTGCATTGTGACTTATTGTTTGTAAACTGAACAATTCTAACAGCTCAAACTTTTCTGCGATAAGATTGAGTACCAAACTATGTAATAAGATACTATTCTAAACCACTGGGCTTACAGAGTTCTTGGAACTGAAGTTTAATATTTTTTTGTCGGCGGCCGGGTCAGCGCTGTCTGAGGCATGTTTTTGTAAAGCTTGTGGTATGAAAAAAATTTATGGGGAGGTGTATTTTTTTAATAGATTATTGTGAAATAAAGTGTATTTATGTAAATCATATAAATACTTGATGAAATAATGGTTTACTTTTTGATATAAATCTACTTTTGTACAGAAAACTGGGAAAATTTCGCTCACGCTGATTTCAAAGTAGATTTATCAATATATTTCAAGACAGTACTGGCCTAATTCATTTCAAAACTGATAGCTCATTTTATGGCAATTCCAACAACACAACGTTCATGTAGGATTCCCATACAAAACTATAGAGATATCGGCGTTTTAATCACACGTGCCGAAAGCGCCTGACGTCATCAGCTGACCCCTGTACGGATAAGGCTTTTCTGAAAAAAATGGCCGTACTGTTTAGTGGATAGAAAAAATTGATGTGTGCTTGTTATCAGAAAAGCACTTCACAAAACAATGTTACATTAAGTTTAAAGGATACAAAGTATACCATGCACTACAACCAGACAATTCTGCAAGAGAAGGAAGTGCCGTTATTATAAAAGAAAACTTACAGCACTATGAAGTGCTTAAGTACGAAGAGAAAGAAATCCAAGCAGTGGCTATCTGTCTACAAACCAAAAAATATACCCTAACAGTGTCTACCATCTACTGTCCACCACGGTACATGATTAAAAAAATACCACTATATGAGCTTTCTAGCCCGCCTTAGTAGTAAATTCATCTTAGGTGGAGATTTCAATGCTAAAAATACGTATTCGGGTTCCAGACTAACAACTACTAAAGGCAAAGAACTACTAAGTGCTATAAAAGAGCTAAAATGTGACGTTATATCTACAGGAAAGCTCACCTATTAGCCAACAGACCCAAATAAAATTCCGGACTTAATAGATTTTTTCGTAACCAAGGACCTACCGTCTAGATAATGCACATTCAGCAAGCAGCGTGGGAAAATACACCAGACTTCAACAAGAGGACGAAAGAAAATATTTACCCCTTCAGAATCAAACTGCTCACTATGGAGAAAAAAAAACAGAGAAAAACGTGGCAACAATCTAGATTGTTGCCACGTTTTTCTCTGTTTGGACATCTAGGTGTCCTGATAACAAACGAAAACTAAATAAACTTACAAAAAAGCGGATAAGATTAATCCAGGGCTATAATGAGGATTCAACCAAAACCTACCTTCAGAAACTAAGTAACGACCAAAGGACAGACTACTCCCTTTGGAAGGCCACTAAGCATCTAAAAAGGGCAATGGGCTCGTACTAATGAGCAAAAAGCAGTGAGGTTTGGAGAGCACCTAGATAAAATTTTTGAACCAAACGAGGGGGAATTCATTGAAGACCGCACCTTGGATAATATAGTCACGCCAAAAGATGAAGATGCCAAAAAACTAGTAACACCGAGAGAAGTCGCATGAGAAATAAAACAATATAAGCCCACGAAATTCACCAGGTTACGATTTAATAACAGGGGAAATACTTCATAATCTACCAAGAAAGGGTCTAGTTAAGTTAACATCCCTTATTAATGCCGCACTGAGGCTTAAATATGTACCAGACTTATGGAAAGTTGCTGAACCGGCTCACGAAATAACATTACATAGACCGATTTCTTTGCTACCAGTAATGTCAAAGCTGTTTGAAAAGCTATTACTTAAATAATAGATAGTAAGAACTTAATACCAGAGCACCAGTTTGGATTTCGAGACAAACACTCAACTATCGATCAAGTGCACAGGATCAGAAACGTAATAGAAAACGCCATAGAAAATAAGAAAGTTGGTGCTACTGTGATTTTAGACGTCACGCAAGCATTTGATAAAGTGTGGCATGAAGGCCTTATACAAAAACTGAAGTGCCTGCTACCGAAACAGTTTGCAGATATCCTGGAATCCTACATTCTAAACAGATTCGTTAGAATAAGACAAGAAGACGCCTATTCAGAACTCAAAGCAATAAAAGCTGGCGTACCGCAAGGAAGTGTGCTAGGTCCGGTCCTGTACCTACTATATACTTGCGATGTTCCTGAACCAGAGAACAATACCATTGGTACCTTTTCTGATGATACTGCCATAATGGCTGTTGGAAATGGCCACGAAAAAACAGTAGAACAGGTTCAAATGGCTACTTATCAAGTTTATGACTGGACCAAAAAATGGAGGATTAAATTAAATGAATCCAAATCAGTACACATAGACTTTACGAACAAAAAACAACAGCATTTCCCAGTTTATATTAATAACCGACAAATCCCATACGAGAATACAGCTTAGTATCTTGGTATGACCCTTGACGCAAAGCTACGCTGGAAAGCCCATATCAATAATAAAAAAGATGAACTCGACCCACGGTTCAAAGAAATGTATTGGCTGCTTGGAAGAAACTCCGTGCTGTCCGTACAGAACAAATTGTTGCTATACGGACAAGTCCTGATGCCAGTTTGGACTTATGGTATTCAGCTGTGGGCTGCACCAAACATACCAATGTATTAATCATCCAACGATTCCAGAACAAAGTACTACGGGAAATTGTAAATGCACCCTGGTACATACGAAATGATGACTTCCATTGGGACCTAAAAGTTGAGTTCATCAAAGAAGTGATACAAAAATATGTAGAAGCACAGAGCTTCATCAGCATGTAAACGTCGAAGCGATCCGGCTTCTCGACCACACGGACATAGTGAGAAGACTAAAAAGAATAAAACCGTTTGAGTTAGTGTTCAGTGTTAGTGAATAGTGTAATGTAAAACAAGTGTTACCAAATAAACAAAAGAACGAAGTGTTTTCGCCTTAATAGAGACAATAAGGAAAGTGCTATTGGACACATTCTTAGTAAAGACAATTTAACAGTTTAGGTTTTAATTAAATTACTTATTAGTCTATATAAAAGGCTAGATTGTAATAAAAATAGGGTTCATCCTTTTAATTAACGCTAGGATAAGTGAAAAGAAATATGACGTGTATGTAAACATTTGTTATGTTTACATACACGTCATATTTAAGTAATCTTCCAATAAGATTCTTTTTCCAAATCTGAAATATGCTCTGCTCTCTAAATATCTTTGATCCAGACTATTAACATCTTACATAATAGTTTAATGACAAATGAGGCGTATAGGACATTAATATCAAAAATGATGGATACATAACTTAAGAGAGCATTAGTACAACCGATGCCAGGAAAATAACCAAATAAAATGATCCATGTAGCTACAAACACAACAGAAATCAAATTGTAAATATTCAAACTTCTGAGTTCTTTGGTGTTCATTTTGAGGAGAGTTAAGGCGTAATGGATTCTTGAAACTAGTAATACATTTTGGCAACTATATTTGATATTGCTAAATTGGTTTAAGATAAACCCAAATTAGTAAAATATGTTGTCATAAATAGCAGACCAGTTAAGAAGCATGAACAACCCCTCTCCGAAACCGACAAATGTGCTGAGCCAACCATAAAAGTAATAACCTAGAAATATAAGCATGCAAGTGACTCCAATAAAATTGTAGGTAAAACTATTTGGAGTGATAGACTTGTCGCAAATTTTGTACTTAGAATAGATTAAAAGGGCTTGCATCAGACTTAGTGGCCTCAAAACTGACTGTAAGTCATTTTCAATGTGGTTGTTAAATAAAACCACATTGTTGCATGGAACTATGTGTGCAGCTTCGATTGAAGTGGAGTTTATTCTGGATTCTACTCTGTTTAATGTTGGAAACATGGTTGTTGTGCAACGGCTAAAATCGGTGTAGCCTTTGACAAACAAATTGTGAACACTGGCATGTGTCACTTAATCAATACTTCAATAAAGTAATGTGTTTGTTAGTAGTTCCTTTCAGATAAATTAGTTTCGATTGTTACATGAAGTGTCCTTACACACAGTCCGTCTGCCGGAGTGTGTGAAAAGAGTCTTAGTTTTACATTAAAACTTAATTTTAAGTAGTCAAAATGTTCAACTACAAAAAACTAGTAAGAGCTGTTTTTATGTCTTGACTGTTTTGAGAATTCATTACATTCTTAATGGCATCTTTATTTACCAAAGCATTCGAAATAAATGGATCGTCATCATCATCAGATCAGCCGATAGACGTCCACTTCTGAACAATGGTCTGCCCAAAGTGTCGCTATAACAACTGGTCCTACGTGTCTCGCATCCATCGGCTACCCGCGACCTTCACCAGGTCATCGGTCCACCTTGTGGGAGGTCTTTCAACGCTACGTCTTTCGGTACGCGGTTGCTACTCCAGAACTTTTCAGCCTCATCGACCTTCTGTTCTGCGAGCAATTTGCCTTGCCCACTCCCACTGCAGTTTGGCGATCTTTCGGGCTATATCGGGATTTATAAATAGACAGATAGAAATGTCAGCAACAAAAAAAAATCGTTAATAACACATTACACAACATTTAATAACTAAACACCTACTTGTCATAATTAATTTTAATGATTTTTCTTTCACTTTACCTACTCCAATTTGCTATGAACTTGTAAACATATTGGAGGTAAAACATAAACATTATTTAAATATTTAAATCGCTATCTTTGTACAATAAATTTAATTTAATTTATTTACCAATTTCGGACAACAATATAGACCATTTTGTTAGTAAAATATATATATCTTATAACTAGTGTTCGTAGTCAACAAAAAAGGACAAAAGAACAAACCACAAAGTAGGTGTCTAAGGCAGGATGTGCAGAGAACGATAGAGTGAGGAATAACTACCTGACCATTCTCCCCACATAGTGCCCCAGAAAAGGTGAGTAAGGACTCTCCACAACTGTTTTCAGGATGCTATTGTCACTGTCCCGCGTTCTACGCATCAGTGATGCGACTTTTTATCGAACTACTGCCTGAAAGCCATCAGTTCAGTTCTGAGCAAACATCTCCGATGCGCTACAGAAACGGAGCAGTTTCAACAACATCCTAAAAACATTATTGTACTCGAAACGTACACGAAACAGAAGAAGAGGAGCTTGCTTACAAACTAGCCCACTTGATAGTGGTCCCATAGGTCTGCAATATGTTCCTATAAAAACAACAAAAAAAAACAGCTGATCTTTATTGCAATAACCGCCAGTCATCAGTGAGACACTAATCAGTGGTTAGTAACGGCGAGGACGATTTCGTCTCTTTTCTTCGCAAACAAAATGATGCGACGGCAATTCAAGGGCACGTGGAGGCGCCAACGGTATCTGTGGTTTCGAAAGGTGCGAGCGAGAGCGGATGTCAACTGACTCAAGGACAATGCGACCGTGAGATACCGAGCGAGACAGCGAAGCAAACGCGTCGCGTGGAGGCCACTGCTAGCACTGCGGTTTCGTCAAAACCAGTTAGCCCACCCGCGCCGTCTGCGCACACGTGATGGTGGCTACCAGTGTCAATCGATCGGCGGCTCCAGCTACAGCGTTGCATGTAAATATAAACTGAGCGGCTAACAAATGTTTATAGATGGTATGAGTACGCGAGATGCAGATACGGAATGGACTGTAGTACAAAGGAAACAGTCAAAACGATATAAATTAATCGGTCAAAAAGGATGTGCGGCCACTTCGCCGGACGGTAGATTTAAAGCAGCAGATATCAAAGTGCCTTTGTTTATCTCAAATGTAAGTACTGAAACGAGTGAGCAGGACATAATAAGCTACATAAAAGACAAAACAAGTGAAAGTGTTACCTTGAAAATTATAAATATGAAGGTCGCTAAGAAATATAACGCGTACAAACTTGTTTTGAGAAAAAACAAGTTTGTACGCGTTATATTTTTATTTATTTATTTTTATCAAACTTATACTATCTTTACAGGATAAACAACCCAATGCGACAGTACAGCAAATAAAAAGAATATTGTATACATTTTTTCAGTAAAAGTACCTATTCAAATTAAATATCATAGCAAATTATCGCTAGTGCCACCTTGTTAAATTCACTCAAAGTACAAATGAATAGGTCTGACTAGTTGTGTATGCTATTTAGAGTGCGAAGTGCGCGCGTCAGTGGCGACTCCTTAAGCAGGTTTGTTCTCGCCCTTGGAACCTTCAACAGTGGTGGCCGAAGCCGGCGCCAAACGTATCTGTTAGGGACACATAGCCACAAAAACTCCAACAAAGCTGCATTATAAAGTTTCCCTCGCAGGACTTTAAAAATGTAAAGTACAAGAGCAAGTTCCCTTCTAACCCTAAGTTCATTATATCCCACCATGCCTAAAATAAACAGGGTGGGATACATTAGAGGAAAGAAAGGGTAAACACCATAAATTTTCATATAAAGATATGAATTTGTTCTGTACTCGCTCCAACATAATACTATATTTAGTTTCATGCTGAGACCAGATGACCGCGTTCCATTCCGACTGGCTTCTTACTAGGGCATTATAAAGCGCAATGATTGCCTTAATGTTGGAAAAGTCCTTAGCCCTGCGTAGCACAAAACCTAAATTTCGGTACGCTTTTTTACATATTTTAATAATATGGTCCTTAAATGTCAATTCGGCATTAACCGTCAGTCCTAGGTCTTTAACTTCAGTCACACGGTCCAAGGGGTTGCTGTTAATGCTGTACACGTATTGCAGCGGAGATCGAGCTCGGGAGAAACTGATAACCACACACTTTCGAGGTATTCAATTCTAAAAGGTTGTCCTGACTCCATTTCACTACCCTATTAATGTCACTTTGTAACCTCATGCAATCGTCTAAGTTACTTACGGGGAGATAAAGCTTAAGGTCGTCAGCAAATAGTAAGCATTTGGCATGTTGTATCACCTTTGGCAGATCATTAATATAAATTCGAGAGGTCCAAGATTGATTCCTTGACTTACTTCTGATAGCGTTAAGTAGGGTTCAGATGTGTGATTGGCATATTCTACATATTGCCACCTGTCTCTCATGTGTGACTGACAGGTACCGAGCAGATGGTGCGCAGACTGAACACATGGCTTCATCATCCGGTAGGCGCGTATCAGTCACACCTTGGTCCGGTCGCTCCCAAGCCCTATAAACGCACCTATCATTGCTTTGGAACGTGCGATTCTGACACCCGTATTCACAAACAATACTTTTCTCAGTAAAGTAGCAACGCTATGCGAAGTAAGGCATTTCTCACTGCGTTGCATATGGCAAGCCTTTCAATTCATAAACAATACTCAAACGATCCTTGACTAAGCAAACGCACAGCGTTGAATAGAGCTCTGTGATTGGTTCGTTTGAGTTGCGTAGTTCACTTCGCTGCTTGACGTTCATTTCATTTGTCATAAATCCTCATTTGTCATGACCTCAAACATAAATAGTTCAAGTTCAAGAACTATTTCGTTCATATTAAAACTCGTATAATAGTATAGTACAGTTTTCATTAGTAGGTGCCTGGAAGCTGCCAGAAGAATAAAATCTTAAGGCCACAAGCAACTGATAAATAGCTGGCACTGGAAGTCCTCTAGCAGTTAATTTTTCTAAGTCTACATTTATCAGTGGCAATAGTATGAAAAGTAGCACATCTTTGGAAAACCTGTAGCGTCATCTAAATTCATTCGAACTGTAATAATCAAAAGGATTTTGGAAATCCCGTATCACTTTTCTGGTATTTATTGTGCTTCTCTCATTGATATAATTATCAAATTCTTCTTCACTACTATAATCCATTGTAAAAGGACGCCATTAAAATGGAAAATTATCACACACAGTAAAATCCAACCCCGAAAAATATTTCTCGTAATACATAATAAACCACAGATAATCGAGAGACACTAGCTATGCGTTGCTTAAAACAGCTAGCAAGCTACCTTAGCTGTGCGTTCATTCTAAAGGACACATAGTGCTAGCCGCAACTCAAGTATTGTTTATGAATAAGTTTTAGAGGCCCTGTGCGCTCGCGAGCACTGTGAGACCACATAGTAACGTTTGTGAATACGGGTGTTAGTGTATTGCTCCACTCGCTGCTTGTACCAACGTATACGGTTTGCCCATGCATAGATTTTCTGCTTCAGGAAGCGGCGAGTGTTGCTCTCCCTGAAGCAGATTAGTTTGCCGATGAGTGCTCTAGCCTCACCGATACGACGCTCGATCCTGCACTGCCAAGCCGGTACAGCTGGTCGTGTAACTCTCTCACTGTTAGGAAATTTGACATGAGCTTCACGACATGCTGCTGCAGCCCCACAGTACAAGATCGAGTGGGTATCTCGCTGTTTTCAAAATAACTTGCTAGCTGATGAAATCTAGAGCACACACCAGCGCCCTATTTTTATTATGCATGGGCAAACGAGGTAGCCGAGGCCTAAGCTCTGGCGGTGTGGAGTGATACTCTCGGAAGGCATCCTCCAAAGCGCTCCTCAATCGCTTATTGCATTGGGTACTCTATCTTCACCGACGGTTTTTTCCGGTTCCGATGCTCGTAACGTAAACATCACAGTGTCGACGCTCCATATTATCGTAGCAAAAAAATAGTTGAAAGTCACAATTTCTACAACTTCTCTATATCCAAGCAGAGATCCAAGTATTATTGGTGGTGGACTTTGCATTTCTCGTGGCACCTTCAGATAAATTTGGAGGTGAAAAACACCGGCGAAACTTTGAGGTTAGATTTATTACCATAGATTTACGTCATCTGTCATAGTAGCTGTCAGTTCTACACGTCACATCTGACAGCGCTACCTCAGTGTTGCCAACAGAAAAAAAATAACGACTTCGTTCCATTATACGTAAAACATTTTTTTCTTAGATGAATTAGACATAACAATAGAAAATTACGAAATAAAGAAAATTCATCGTATTGGCATAATAAATAAAAGTGATAAACCGAGGCCTACGCTCCTTTCATTAGTTAGTGGGTGGAAAAAAAAAAAAATTATGAGGAATAAAAAGAAATTAAAAGAGTGGCATATTGCAGACGACTACTCTTATGAAACATTAGAAATAAGAAAATCGCTGCAACCCAAACTAATGGTAGAAAGGAAAAAAGGAAACTTCGCTTACATAAAATACGACCAACTCATTGTAAAGGAAAATTCAAGGCCCTTAGATAAAAGAAAGAGAGAGGTATCAAGTACCTCACCGCAAGCTGATTTACAGCCAAGAAAACAACAGACGCTAAGCTCAACTAAGAACAATAGAATAAATGCTTTCGATAAGATGAGGAATCGAGACCACTCTCTTCCAACAACGAAACAATAACAATTAGCTACCATTGATCGGAAACAAAAACCTAATAAAAATCCCAACAATGAGTAGAAAAGGAAAAATCTCCCCCAAGCCAGCTGGTCCCCGTTTGGGAAAAAGACCACAACCCTCCAGCAAGCACTGAAAAAGCAACTAAAGTTATAAAACAACCACAACAAACTCTCAAAATTGGAACATTCAATATAAGATCTCTGGCATCAACATAACGTAGTAGAATTGACATATCTATTACAAAAAATAAAAATTGATATACTCGGCCTGGCAGAGGTATGAAGAATGGGCTGTGCAGTCGAGGAACATAAACACATTATATTCTGTTGTAAGGGTGAAACACTTGGCCTATATGCAGTTCGTTTTTTAATAAAAAAAGAACATAAGGATAAAATAGTAAGTTTTTCACCGTTGTCTGATGGAGTTGCTCTATTAAAAATGAAATATGACAACCAAACATTCACAATAATACAAGTATACGCACCAACTGAAAAGGCAACTGATGAAGAAATCGACTCGTTCTATAAAACTCTTTGGGTACCTCAAAGCCAGGCAGGAGAAAATGTCCTCGTTATCGATGATTTCAATGCAAAAACTGGCCAGCCGAAAACAAAGGACAACGAAAACTTTGTTTTGGGAAAATTTGGACACGATAACAGAAACGACAGAGGAGACAAATTAATTCAATATGTATTGGAACATAAAGTGTCAATTATGAACACCTTCTTCAAAGCACGAGAAAACCACAAATGGACTTGGCTCTCCCCTTGTGGCAACATAAAAAACGAAATCGATTTTATTCTATCGAATCACCCTAAGAAGATAAGAAGCGTAGAAGTATAACATGGTTTCCGATTCAGATCTGACCATTGCTTGGTTAGAGCTACTTACATACTAGGCCTAGGCAAAAAGAGTAGAACATCGTTCAAAGCACAACCTAAGCCATTGAGAACGGAAGAGAATATATCGTCGTATTTAATAAACTTGGATACCAATTCCAGGCAACTGGAAACACAACACGGAGAAGAAGATGTTCAAACTTTTAACAATAAGCTAGTTAGTATTATCAACTCTAGTCTCGCTTGTAAATCGAAAATAAAAAACTAAGTACCATCTACCAAATACTTAGCGAATCCACTCGAGCTCTTCTTGCTAGGTGAACCGAACTTCTGAAAACCAAACAAAAAACTAAAGAAATGAGGGAGGAATTGAGCAAATTAATTAAGACAACAAGTAGGGCAATTTATAAGGACTATAAAGACCACAGGAACAAAATAATTGAGGCAAATTTAAAAGAATACCGAAGTAAGAAAACAGCCTATAAAGAATTGAACACGCACAAAAACTAGATCCAAAACTTAAAAATAAAATCAGGGGAAACCAAGACCAGACAGGAGATCATGCACCGCGCTACAAATTTTTACAAACAATTATATGAAAAACCATCAAATTCAATTTATTGTACAACTACAACCGACGAAATAATGGGAAATCAAGACACGAACAATCTACCACCAGTGGATGACATGGAAGTAACCAAGCACATCCAAAAACTAAAAGCAGAAAAAAGCCTTGGTCCCGATGGCATACAAAATGAAGCCTTAAAAACCAGTGCTGCCCTGCTAGTCCACCCACTTGCGCTCCTATTTAACAAGGTTGTCAACACAGGTCAGATACCGGAACAGTGGAAAAGATCCGACATAATCCTTCTCTACAAGAAGGGAGACCCTCGAGATATCGCCTTTTGAGTGTTTATAAACCGTTCACATCAAACCTACAAACCTGATTAAGTCCGAAAATTGATAAGCTCCAGCCGGTACAACAAGCGGGCTTTTGTTCCGGATTTTCTACAACAGACCACATACAAGTAATGCAATAAGTGAAAGAGAAATACAAGGAGTTCAACAGGCCACTATATATTACTTTCATCGATTACGCCAAAGCGTTTGACACGATTTCTCATGATGCCATTTGGGAAGCCCTGAATAAATGCCACATAGACGAGAAATACATAAGAGTACTGAAAAACATCTACAAAGGTAGCGTAAACCAAGTCAAACTTGAGAAACGAGGTCCTGATATACCGATCTGCAGAGAAGTGAGACAAGGAGACCCCCTCTCACCCAAGCTGTTCATAATAGTACTACAACACATTTTTGATAACCTTAACTGGCAGTCAGAAGGGATCCGAGTCAACTGAAATCGACTTACTCACCTCAGATTCGCGGACAATATTGTTTTATTCACAGAAACAAGGAACGGGTTAGAAAAAATGAAACATAGAAAGCGAAAAAGTAGGTCTCAAAATGAACGAGAGTAAAACGAAAGTACTGACACACAGCTACACAATTAATGACATAAACCTTAACGGAAAGCCGCTGGAATATATGGATAATTACATATTCTTAGGGAAGCAAATATCATTTGAAGACCAAAACGAGGAACAAGAGGTCAAACGCCGTATAAGCATAAACTGGAAAAAGTTTTGGTCCCTAAAAGAAATCTTGAAAGGCGAATTTCCCCTCCACCTAAAGAAAACCGTCTTAGATACCTACTGTACGGGACGACAACCGACGGCAATCGACGAACAGTCTGACCATACCCACATCAATATTCAAGGTTAGGTAAAGGAAGTCCATGATAAGTTGAGTCAGATGAAAGACGAATCGAGCATTGATGAAGATTTGGACGACGGGTTCTCATATCACGACGTGCATCACTACACGGTGATATACTTAGTGGTGTTCGCCCTGTGTGCGGCAGGAGCCGTGTACGTGTGGCGGCGCCTTCGGCGTGTGCGCAGCGTGGCTCTGCCCGCGCGCTCGAGTCACCAGCAACTTCAGAGTGCTAGTGTAATCAGTGTTCCGCGTATCAGTGTAAATGAGCAATCGGGACCTAGTGAATTTGAGCTCAATACAGTTTCGAGTGTAATCAGTGCGCGTAAACAAAACAAGGCTGACGTAGCCTGTGTTCCGCGAATCTATTTTCGGTGAAAACAAATAAGACTTTTTAGAGACTATTAAGTTTTTAGCATATCTAGTAACCAAATTGTGTATTCGATTATAATTGGTTTCTTTAAGTACAGTTAATGTTTAATTTTGATTTTTATATCTTTAATTTTCATTTTTATTATCTTAGTCTCTCGTGCCTGGGAGCATGTACGGTCCACCCGTACAATTAATATCTTTTTACGTTAAATAAGCAGTCTTGTACCGCGTGCGCAATTCACTTTAGTTCGCGTTCGGTCTTCGCCGCGTGTACTCACTATCATAATATCGTAGCAGTTCGATATCCTAAAATCATACTATCATAAGTGACCAGTGTATCAATTAGCTGTAGCACTATATCAATAAATCTATCATTATAAACTCTATCACATCTTATCATTTATAGTTGTCCCGTACAACTTTTTGCATAAAATCTGCCGAAACATTTTCTCCAGGTCGGCAGTGTATGCGAATTCGTATTGCCTCCATTTTAAAATCAAGGAGAACAAATCTTTTTGTAAATTAGGTCCACTGTACATTAAATCATTCAAACTCAGCCCCGACGATGTTTTCGCCGAAGCGTTGAAAACGACCCACAACGCAGTTGTCGTGGAATCCGATTTCGTTACACAGTGATGTGGTAAATAGCAGCTAACTTGATTTTTGTCGTATGTACTTTCTTGCATGTGGCGTACACCTACATTCTACCTACCCTCACATACGGATGCCAAACGTAGACGTATAATTCAAAAATAAAATCTAAACTAGTAACATGCCAGAAGGCAATGGAAAGGAGCGTACTTAAAATAAAAAAAATACAAAAAGTAAAAAGCAAACAAATAAGACGGAAAACGAAAGTTATAGATGCCTTACTTTATGCTCTAAAACAGAAGTGGCGGTGGACAGCACATATAGCAAGATACACAGACAAAAGGTAAACAATAGAGACAACAACGTGGAAAGGACCACCAGGAAAAAGGAGAAGGAGGCGTCCTAGAAGAAGATGGATAGCAAATATAAAAGCGATAGCAGGAAGCGAATGAAGAAAGAGAGCAATGGAGGCTTGGAACAAGATGGAGGAGGCGTATACCCAAGAAGGGGTTCCAGTCAATGGAGATGAAGGTAGCAACGATAGCGATTAAAACAAATAATTTTTATTCGTAAATAAATTCATTACTTAATTCAGTGCATAAGTGATAAATTGTAATAATTAATTAATGATTTAAATATTTAATTAACATGCATGTAATATTATTAATTTTTAGATTGGAAATAAATGGGCTTTATTGTTATTGTTCCATTTATTAAATTAAATACATTTAAATTTTCATTTTTAAATATTTCTATAAAAAATAAAAAACATTTAAAAAAGCATAAAAAATAGTAGCTCACCGGTATCAGAAACAAGGTCCAAGTTACCGGTGGTCAGGGCTCCCGAGAGAGAAACCTCCTCACTATACGCGCCGTGTCCAGGATTACTGCTTTCTGGATCAAGCCCTTGATCCAGCTGCCCAACGAGAGCCTCTTGAGATGTTGGTCGAGGCTCTTGGCAATTATGCCATTGGCCGTCACGACTATCGGTACAATGACTGCTGTGTTCACATCCCACATGTCGACAACCTCGCGAGCCAAGTCAAGACACTTCGTTTGTTTATCTTTCTCAGCCTTCACGAGGTTCTCGTCGTGAGGGACTGCTATAGCAACAATCATTGCGCGACGCTCTAGTCGGTCTATCACCACTATATCATGCTTATTGGCAATAATAGTCCTGTCAGTGATAATAGACCGATCCCAATACAATGTGCAATTGCCACTTTCGAGAACTGGGTCGGGCACATACCTATAGTATGGTACTTCCGATTCCACAAGATTGTGGAATTATTATAATTATTATTATCTTCACCGACGTAGTCGGGTCGCGGTGAAACACTGGGTTATATTTGCACCGCGGCCGGTGGCGAAGTAGGTGAGACGCGGCTGCTCCGTGATTTTAGACGCAGTCTATCAAGTACGACGTCATCCAACATACGGGTACGCTGGATGACCCGCACCTGATCCGGCAGTCGTTGGACCGAAACGTTGACAGCTGGTTCAAGTACCTGAAACAGAGCATCCGATCACGGTACGCAGTCAGGTTAGTTCCCCCCTCTGTAGCCCCAAAGTATGAGCGCATTACATTTTCATGAATGGCTCGAGTCCATTGCATGCGCTGCACACTTCCACCGATAGCGGGGACACTGTCAGAGACCGGTGGGCCTCGAGATCCCAAGCTGGCCGGTGGTCGGCCTCGTCCGCGCCGACGTGCAGGTGGTGGTGTCGTCGGCGGCGAGTAGTATTCATCGCTCGAGCTCGACGCAACTGCAGCTACCGGAATCTCAGGACTCACGGCTGGCGCTGGTCCCGGCGGCTGCGAGGTGGAGCTGAGCGACGAACCCCAAGATGGTGTTGGTGCGGCTTTTCGTCGTGTCCGGCTTCTTATCAGCATTGAATGTTATATTTGAATTTCTATTCCAATTTAACTAGTTTATGGCAGGTATATGATGTCTTTTGTTTTTTTTTGTCTTGCAGTATCCAGAATTTTGTACATTTTAAACTTGGTTTTAATTATTATTATTTGCTATTGCGAAAGTGGAGATGAAAAATTGTCAACAACATTTCAATATACAGAGCTATTCCTGATCTTCATGTTTCTGATTAATTGGCGATGATAGTTTGAAATTTGATGAAAAATAGTTCGATTAAAATAAATGCTTTTGGTTTGAGTTTGATTCACGATTTACTAGTATTCGGGATTACCAAGTCCAAGTACCACTGACAGTCATCAAACAAACATTAAATCAAACAATCAAAACAACAAGCGATTGAAGAATTTTTTTCTTATGACTAAGTATTGTAGCTATTTAATGCCCAACTCAAAAATAAGACATCTGTTAACTAATATTAAAACAAAATTGGAAGAATTCACTATAAAGGACTATTACTATATTGACCTCGTGAAAGAAATTAATGAAAGCTTGAGACAAATGACCCACACAAATATCATAATATGCATACCAACGTACGTACGGGGATCCCCTATATATAACTATAAAGTTGATATATTTAATAACCTACTTTACATGGACCTAGAATATCATAAATACGCATACTTTTTTGACTCAAATTATGACCTAGAATTTAAATTTGATATGTTTTCAGATAGATCAGGGAAACAAAATAAATCTGGAATAAATTTTATATTTAAAAATATTATGGAGAGGATCAAAATTGACTTACGGTTATTTCCTTACGTAGATACTAACGAAAATAAGCAAAACTCACAGTTTTTTCTTCTATAATAATATACACATTTTACACCAGAACATTGCTGGTCTGCTAACCAAAGCTGACATTCTCACAGTACATTTAGAAGAATTGGAACTAAAGAATATACCCATCGATGTAATATGTATAACTGAATATTTATGACACCAGAACAAGAGGCTACAATTAATTTACCCGAATTTCGCTTGGCAGCAAGTTTTTCAAGAGATGTAAATAGGGGAGGTGCCTGTATATTAACCGGGTTAGGACACCCATCGCTGCACTTAATAATTCATTTTCAAGTAAAGGTATCATAGAATATAGTGCAATAGAACTAACTGAACATAAGTTGATAATAGTTTGTGTTTATAGAGTACCCAACTCATGTATGTCTACCATTTTTTAATAATTTAGAAAAGTTACTGCACCAAATATGTGATAACACAAGTTAGAAAGTTGTTATATGCGGGGATTTCAATATCAATACATTAAAAAGAAACCGACAAACTTTAGATTTTGAACAAATTCTAGAAAGTCATAACTTAAAACTAGAAATTAAGGTTCCCACTAGACTCATCAGTGGCACTTGCATCAACAATGTTCTCACAACATTCATAAATGCAAAAGCCAAATAATTGAATTAGGATTACCAGATCATACTGTATGAATAACTTGATATTCTCTGACATTTACCTGACAAATGATTCAAACGAAGCCTACAATCGTTTCTTGGAGCTTTTCCTGTGTTTCTATAACTTGTGCTTTCCTTAAAAATTAATAACAAAACCCTTATACAAAAAAGCTAAATGGGTTTCAAAAGGTATCAAAATTTGTAGCAAAATGAAAAGAAAATTACTATGGCAATATAGAATACACCGGACGGAAAAAAACAAACATAAATTTAAGCAATACGCTACGAAATTTAAAAAAAAAATGTTTGTCTTACGCAGAAGGCACAAAATAACCATCGCATCAACACAGCTCAAAATAAATCGAAAGCCACTTGGTCACTTATAAATAACTCTAAATTTAAATTTCCCAGGGAACCAATTAGTGAATTAGTGAAATTTCAGATCCAACGTCGATTGCAAATAATTTTAACGACTATTTTATTAACCAAGCTATAAAATCGATGCGTACAAACAATTATAATAATAAAGCACCTTCAAATCAAAACGTGTACACTAACCTAAACTCAATTTTCCTTACCCCCACAACCCCAATAGAAGTAGACAGAGAAATCAAGCAACTTAAAAATACACCGAGTGAGGGTTACGATGGCGTCTGTACTAAAGTAATAAAATAAATGCAGCTCATCTAAGTTATTTAATAAATTTATGTTTTTCTACTGGAACTTACCCAGAAAAACTTAAAACATCGGTTGTTATTCCACTTCACAAAAACGATGACAAAAGCAATATGGGAAATTATAGACCTATAGCTTTGATACCCATCTTCTTAAATATATTCTAAAAAACCATTCATAGTCGTCTTTACAATTGTTTTAGAAAAATATAATATCTTGGCTAGCGAACAAAAAGGATTTCGCAAGGGTAAGTCCATTAACGCTGCAATGTATGAACTTACTAACATTGTTTTGACTAATATGGACAAAATAAATCCAATATGTGCTATTTTCATGGATATAAGTAAAGCCTTTGACAGTGTTAACCATAACATACTGCTTCAAAAAATAGATTCATATGGCATAAGAGGAAAGGCACTAGACCTTATTCACTCATATCTATGTGATAGAAAGCAGTTAACAGAAATGACTACAATATGCCTTAAAACGCGGGATGAGAAGACATATAGATCCCAAACTGGAACCATAAAACTAGGAGTTCCACAAGGTAGTGTCTTGGGTCCCTTGCTTTTTCTAATTTACATTAATGATCTCCCTAGACACATAAAGCATCCCATGGTACTTTTTGCAGATGACAGCACTGTAGTAATAAAATGTGACAGTCAAAATGACTATGAAAATGAAATTAATGAAACATTAAGAACTATAATTAAATGGTTTATTGATAACAATCTAAAATAAATTTAGAAAAAACAAATATAATGCACTTTCACCGAAGAACTCAACCGAAAAGTATTAATGTAAATTATAACGGGCAGACAGTAGAATCTGTAACAAATACAAAATTTCTAGGAATAAATATTATTACAGACTTTCATGGACAACACTTATAGACAATCTCTGCAAAAGAATCAACAAATCCTCATGCGATTTTAACTGCCCATCACGGACTGGTGGCACCATTACTGAAATACGGCATTAAATTTTGGGGTAATTTCTTCGAATAGGCGCTTAGGCTAATTTAAGATATAATTAATGTAATTCTTTTATTTTAAAATAAATTTAGTAAAATCATTTCTTGGTTTTCTCCAAATCCTCCGATTACAGCTAACGTAATTGGCGTCGTCGGTAGAATATTCGCGGGTCAGTTCGCGAGCTTTAGGGATCTCTAATATCGGTATCCGCGCACGCGAATCGCCTGGGTGGCTATCGAGCCCCGACGCCGACTATCCGAATCTACGGTCAAGCTGCAGTTCCGGAAGGAGAATCCAGACTTCGATTCACAAGAGAACCAGAGATGAATGATTCCTAACCCATCCGAAAACGCCATCTGCGGACTCATCCACTGTAACCGTTCACACCAGTAACGAAAATTCCATACTAGAAGTCCCAATCACAGACGAACCCCTTAACAGATTCCATACACAATAATATTATGCTTTCCGATCGTAGAAAATGCCAAACGCAAACCAGTAGTTACTAAGCCATTTGAAACTCACACGCGCATAGCAGTCCAGATATCATCATCTAAATTTGAACAAGATGTATTCAATGCCCTCAAAGAGTATGTAAACCTGAAAGTAAAAACCGATATCCTAATTAATCCACCTCTTGCCATGTATTCTGTTATACCAGTCATACAGGACAAGTTTCAGAGTTTTTCTATGAACTTAGTGCTAGCTAAGATAGAATTAGAAAACGTCAAAGATTATCTACGTCAGCAAGAGATAATTCAACACTACCACGACGGTAAATCTAATCACCGAGGAATTACCGAATGTTATTTAGCCCTCTCGAGAAAGTATTACTGGCCCAAAATGAAAAAAACAAATAACCAAATTCATCAAGGAATGCATTATTTGCGGGCAACCTAAATACGACCGGAGACCTGTACGCAGACGAAGTTGCGGGCCAAGTGCTATTTATTTATAAGTTTTATAAGTACATATTAATTATTCATTTTTACTAAAGAAAAAAAAACGTTTTCATTTATTACAATGATCACAAATTCCCATCGCTTGTTCTTGACTATTTATTAATCGCAATACTACTATTTATGGAGTTACCAGTAGGACATTATTGAGTGACAGAAACACACGTAATTTATCGTTCAAAGTCAACATCACTATTTCATGTAATGGAAATTTAACCAACTAATCATTAGCTGTTAACACGCTTCTTCAATAGAACGTCTCAAATGTGTATTTCGAAATTGATTGCCTTCACAAAATATATTGTAAAGAGAAAAAATATTTTGATGGATAATGATTTTATGAGCATTTTTTTTCCTTTATACTTCGTTGGTATAATCGTGTTTGAACGAGATTATAATGTCAGTGTTAGAAAGGCAGCAAAAGTTAGCAAAAAGAAAATCACGTACGCTGTCATTGGCAATGGAGTTTATTTTTGTTTGTTATGGGCAACTATTTTTGCAAATCCTTTTCGTTCGTTTCAGTTCAGAATGTTCTACTTATTTTTATACTTGTTTTTTTTTTCAAACTTGACTGCCATTTCTTACATCAATGTACACAGAAGCGAATCAAACTTGCGCATACTTTCGTCACTGCAAAAGATCAATAATTGTGTCTACAGCAGCAGCGACTTGAAAAAGTTTAAAATATTCTTTTTGGCGTATTTTTGTTTAATATCAAGCGTTTGGATAAGTACTGTTACTGGAAAAATGGCTTTTGATCCATATTGGACTTGGCTTACGGTATTTTTCGTGTCAATATCCATAGTTTTTGATTTTGACATGGCTCACACACTAACAGTTATTTATATGTTGACTCGTAAACTGAAAACATGGAACAATATTGTTGAAGATATGCATTTTTATCAAGAAGAAGAAGAAGAAATGACAATAGACAGAAAAAACTTGATGCAGAACATCTATAAAGTTCTAAAACTGATTTGCGAAGCTTGGAAAATTTCAAATGAAATATCTGGTTTTAAGGTTAATAAATACTTTATTATATGTACAGTTATGTGATCAAAAAGAGTTTATAAAGAGAAAAAATAAACACAAATAACATTTTGATGAAATGTATGATAATGTATTTCAGGTTTTGCTGCATTTCATCTCTACTTTTGTCATGTTTTTGATTTATATTTTGATGACATTGATATTTGCGTGCAGTTCTAATGCAGTAAGTACCCGTTTTTTATAACTTATAATATGAATGAATTCAACCGCACTATTACCTACAATTATTATTATACCTGCAGCAGTCTACTGCTAGACTGAAGGTTCTCCAATCGTACTTTCAAGTAGCTCGTTACCATCCACTCTGCAAAGATACTCACTTTTCAACAATTTTATTTTAGATGACTAGAAATATAGTAATCAGCCACACGTTCGGAGTAACTATATGCATGTGCAAGTTGATCATCGGTGAGTGGTCAATGTGTTTTGCTTGTGAAGCATTTTATAGAGAAGCAGCGAGAGCTAGATGTAATATTATTTTGAAAACAACACAAGATAGTAAGTTTTATTCGCTTCATTTTAATTTATCTATTGTGTTCTTTGTTCGTCGTTACCATGATTAGTAATTTCAAAGTGCCAGTTAATTTCTCACGATTACCTATTACTTTTATTTTAAATAGCTTTAAACATCAAACCAAAATCCTTGATTTCAAATAAACCATTTACGCGTCCTTTTATATTGTCAAAGTCTGTCAGTCAAATAGATGAAGCTAGTTCTGCTGCACTCGCAACAAGAGCAGCAAGAATTTTCCTCAGCAAAACACATTTACCGACCCTAAATCCAACACGGCAGATGCAATATTTAAAGAGTAAATCCTATGAAGAATAGCAGCTCCGATACGGAGCGTAAGACCAGATATGCGGAGGTCGTGAAGGCCGCGATCCGCAATGTGGCTTTGAAGAGGCCGCACTTATGTGTGGCCTCGACCTCCAGTCGGACGAGATGTTCAAACTGCGGGCGGAGGTTGCTCGCTTGGCGCTTGCCACGGAGCTTCTACTATTCTACAAAAAGGAGAATGAAAAGCTTCGAGCAGCGCAAAGGTTCTCAGTCCTGGAAGGCATCGTCTTGCGCCCCCCGCTAGCGGCTAGCCAAAAGGTATCGGGTCAGCAGTTGGCGATCTCATGTGCGGCCGCCACGACTATCAAACCAGGGTCGTTCGCTCAAGCCAACCAAGGGGCCGCACCCACGAAACCGGCAATCTGAAAACAAGCCAAGCACAACATGAAAGGTGGGGCGGTTGCACAGATGGCGCGGGATCTAGCGCCAGTGGTTTGCGGCCAAAGCCTGATGGATAAGTTGAAAAATGAAGGTATACAGACAACTAATGCTATAAATACGTGCCAACCCATGTCCGAAAATCAACTTGTCACCAATGCAACGGATATGGGAAGACACTAAATGTGGGATCTCTCTATGGGATAACACTGTTGTGCACTTGGGAGGATGGGATCCTCACAGATTGACTTCTTCGCTGTTGGTGGGCGTTGGCATGCTTAACCAGTTTTTGAGAGAGATTTTGGGCGAGAGCAGCCGCAACAGTTAGCTGGGTGCCCAAACTGTCCACACAGAACACAACTTGATGGTTTTGTGAATTGGGCGCGGTTCTGGGGACGTGGGCAATTTGCAGTAACATGCTCACTCCGTGACGTATCCGGGAGTAACAAAGCGAGTTACAAATGACGTTCCAAATGGCCATGTATATTGGTTTGCAGCGGTGACACTGTCTTTCAACGATGGTGGATCGAAATGGTATTGTACCTATTGTGTCTCAAAGTGCCATAACTTTTTTGTCCTAATCATCATTTGTCCGAATCATAACTTACCCGAACTTAATATCACATGCCATAAAATTTAAATTCCCAAAAATAATATGTCCAAAATCCGTTTCTCATAAATATTACAATCAATAATATACAAAACACATAAAACCGTTTTCAATCAAAGTTATAAGTCCTAAATTCAAATTAAATCTGATTTTGCATTATATTTTTTTATTATACATAAATAAAAATATATTATACATGTACTCAATAAAGCAGTTGATTGTGAATATGTGGTTTTTGTAAGCAACCAAGCATACAGCATGCAAGCAAGCATGCAGCATGCAAGCAAGCACGCAGCATGCAGCATGCAAACAAGCACGCAGCATGCAAGCAAGCACGTAGCATGCAAGCAATGTTTGTCACAGCTCCGGTGCTGCGGGGCTCCGGCGGTCCCATGCGAGTTTATCGTCGCAGATGGGCTTAACGCTCACCACCTGCTCCTCAACTCGCGGGCCGCCTCGCCCCTCCACGCCTACACGATTTTAAATTACACTCTAGGGGTAGAGCAGACAAGACTGCGTAGACTCGGATTTACAACGATTCATTTCTGTCACTAAAACCTAATTTTTAGCAAATATTTTAGGACGAAATATATATTATAAATGAACATTCGGAATAATACACAATACACAATACTTAGGACATATGACATTAGGTTATGTAAAATTAGGAGATTCTATTATTATAGTACTCGATATTATGACAGAATACTTTTAGAACTAAAAATAATTATGATAAACAAAATTTCGGGATTTTGATCATTATGGTTACTGAAGTTTATAACAAACATGTTATGGATAATGATTTTCGGACAAACAATTTTAGGAGAAGAAAGGGAGTATTGTATCTGTGTTCAGTCGGTTGCCAAGGCAATCGCGGCTTTAGAGGTGTTTTAGGTCCTAAAGTTCAAAACAGAAAACAGAACCCATCTAATTCATCGTTCAGTCTTACTCATCTTATTCATCGTTCAAACTATTGACACAGTGCCATTGCGGTGCTCATGCACCACAGATCACCACAATCGCACTGTGTCAATAGTTTATGATACCACGATTAGTTAAATTGTGATTGGAGCGGCCTACTAGCTCCAAAACCTTCCTAATGAATCTCCTTTAAGACGGTGGAGAGAGAACAGACCGATCTAATCTAGCTAGATCTTAAAACTAGCTTTTGCCCGAAAATTCATGCGCACATATCCCAGTTTTTGCCGTTCCCTTTTGAATTTTGTCAAATCCTCTCTTAACGCCTCGTAACACTCCCCAAGGAGCCTACTTGCGAAATTTCAGCTTCCTACGATTAGCAGTTTTGGCTGTGCGTTATCTGTCAGTCACTCAGTAACTCAATCTCTCAGTAACGGAAGAATTTTATAATACATCGATGATTGATGATTGAGCCTTCGGGGGGCCACATATGACAAGCAAGCCTTAACAGGGCTGCCAAGTCCTGCAAGAAGGTGTTGCGGAGGGCTCGGTTTGACCACATTAGCCGAATAGGGAACAAACTTGCCTCATACCCAGCAGGTAGTAAAGCTTTTTGGTCCCTGGCTAAGTCGGTCGAATAGAACTTCTGCCGCCCCTCACTACCACCACTGCTGAGACCCGATGGGTCACTGGCCCACTCCGCTGACGAGAAAGCAAACTTGTTTGCTTCTATGTTTGCGGATTCGTCGCGTCTAGATCCTGGTGGCGCGAGGCCCCCTATTTCTCCTGATGGATGCGAATCGAGTTTGTCGAACATTCGAATTCATCAGAAGGACGTCCGTAGGGTATTGCGTAACCTAGACGTGAATAAGGCTAGTTAGTGGCCCCGACGGGATACCGGCAATTGTTTTGAGGACTTGTGCGCCTGCGTTTTCTCCAATCTTGACACGCCTATTTCGCCTTTCGTTTGAGACTGGTAAAGTACCGAATGCTTGGAAGCAAGCTAACGTGCAGCCCGTGCCCAAGAAGGGTTGTCGTTCTGACCCGTTGAATTATAGACCCATCTCGGTAACGTCCATACTCTGTAAGAGTATGGAACGCGTACTGAATCGTAAGCTCCTAGCATACCTAGAAGCGAATGATATCCTTAGCGACCGACAATACCGGTTCCGCCGAAATCGGTCTACTGGGGATCTTCTAGCGTATGCCATTCACATCTGGAGTGAGGCCATAGAGAAGCACGGGGAGGCACTTGCGGTCTCCCTCGATATCTCAAAGGCCTTCGACAGGGTCTGGCACGATAGCCTTATTAGTAAGCTTCCTTCCTTCGGTCTGCCCGCCGGATTGTGTGATTGGATTGCAGATTTCCTGAGGGATCGGTCTATCCGAGTGGTCATAGATGGCTGCTCGTCTGGACTACTGGATATTAATGCCGGGGTTCCTCAGGGGTCGGTGCTCTCGGCAACATTGTTCCTGCTACATATTAATGATCTGCTAAAACCCGGTACCTTTGGGTATGCAGACGATAGCACTGTTGCTGAGAGATACGTGTCCGACGCACGAGCTGGTGGGTCGCAGATCCGGTCTCTCCGAGAGGCTATGGTTGAGCGCTTGAACTTGTCCTTACAGGCTGTCTCAGAATGGGGCGATGCCAATCTGGTCAAATTCAATGCTGCTAAGACCCAAGCGCGTCTCTTTTCCACTAAAAGGAGCCAATTCCACCCAGCTCCTTCTTTTCGTGGTGTAACCGTGCCGATAACCGACCGACTTGAGCTTCTTGGTGTTACGTTAACATCTACCCTCAATTTTGGCCCTTTCATAGAGGCAAAGGCTCAAGTGGCTGCCAGAAAGTTGGGGGTCCTAGCAAAGGTGAGACGGTACTTCACGCCGGAACAGCTGCTCAAGCTCTATCAAGCGCAAGTTCGATCGTGTATGGAGTACTGCTCTCATCTTTGGGACGGATCTGCCAAATACCAGCTTGATACCCTTGAGTCAATTGAGAAACGAGCCAAGAGGATCATCGGTAATGACAGGCTCGTCGAGTCGAAGCTCCAAAGCCTTGAGCATCGACGCCGAGTTGCTGGCCTGTCAGTTTTCTATCGCTTGCATTTTGGGGAGTGTGCGACGGAATTGCGTGATTTAATTCCGCCTAGCCCGTTCCATCATCGGACCACAAGAGGAACGGCGATGCGCCACCGGTACATGGTGGACATCCCACCCACACGCACTAAACGTTTTGGGAACACATTCATAGTGCGTACAGCTAAGGACTGGAATTCCCTGCCGGAGTCTGTGTTTCCAGATAGCTACAACCTGGTAGTCTTTAAGACAAGAGTGAATAGGTTACTTCTATTCTTATCAATAGTAAAAAAAAGAAGGTCTTTGAGAAACACATAATCTGTACATTTATATAAAACTTTTACAGTTCATTCATGATTCTTTTATGAGATCAGTTTTGCTTTGCAGTCCAGCTTTGATCTGATGCATGGTGAATGCATACTCTCTTTAATTGTTCACGAAAAAACATACTGCAATGTTGCGGATGCAGTCCAAACAATACAACAAAAAACACAAAAACACGACATACACAACACCCTATATCACAACAAAACAAAACACACACATACACATTACACAATATACGAATTCGGCTATCATTAGACTTAGATTTACTAATATTTTTGACATTCCGTGATAGTTAACAGCTCCGCTTTTTTCCCAAAACATTTTAAAATCATAAGAAAGACAATAAAAGTTTGAATCGAAATTATTAGAAAGTTGGGGGAACTTTCTGGCAGCCATTTGAGCCTTTGCCTCTATGAAAGGGCCAAAATTGAGGGTAGATGTTAACGTAACACCAAGAAGCTCAAGTCGGTCGGTTATCGGCACGGTTACACCACGAAAAGAAGGAGCTGGGTGGAATTGGCTCCTTTTAGTGGAAAATAGACGCGCTTGGGTCTTAGCAGCATTGAATTTGACCAGATTGGCATCGCCCCATTCTGAGACAGCCTGTAACGACACGTTCAAGTGCTCAACCATAGCCTCCCGAAGAGACCGGATCTATGACCCACCAGCTCGTGCGTCGGACACGTATCTCTCAGCAACAGTGCTGTTGTCTGCATACCCAAAGGTACCGGGTTTAAGCAGATCATTAGTATGTAGCAAGAACAGTGTTGCCGAAAGCACCGACCCCTGAGGAACCCCGGCATTAATATCCAGTAGTCCAGACGAGCAGTCATCTATGACCACTCGGATAGACCGATCCCTCAGAAAATCCGCGATCCAATCGTCTGGAAGGCAGAACGAAGGAAGGAAGCTTACTAATAAGGCTATCGTGCCAGACCCTGTCGAAGGCCTTCGAGATGTCAAGGGAGAACGCTAGTGCCTCCCCGTGCTTCTCTATGGCCTCACTCCAGATGTGAATGGCATACGCAAGAAGATCCCCAGTAGACCAATTTCTGCGGAACCCGTATTGTCGGTCACTAAGGAAATCATTCGCTTCTAGGTATGCCAGGAGCTTATGATTTAGCACGCGTACAATACTCCTACAGAGTATGGACGTTAACGAGTTGGGTCTATAATTCGACGGGTCAGCTCGACTACCTTTCTTGGGCACGGGCTGCACGTTAGCTTGCTTCCAAGCCTTCGGTACTTTTCCAGTCTCAAACGAAAGGCGAAATAGGCGTGTCAAGATCGGAGACAACAAAGGCGCACAAGTCTTCACAACAATTGCCGGTATCCCGTCGGGGTCACTAGCTTTGTTCACGTCTAGGTTACGCAATACCCTACGGACGTCCTTCTGATAAATTCGAATGTTCGACATACTCGAATCGCATCCACTCGGAGAAGCACGGGGCCTCGCGCCACCAGGATCCAGACGTGAAGATTCCGCAAACAAAGAAGCAAACAAGTTCGCTTTCTCCTCAGCGGAGTGGGCCAGCGTCCCGTCAGGCCTCAGTAGTGGTGGTAGTGAGGGACGGCAGAAGTTCGATTCGACCGACTTAGCCAGGCACCAAAAAGCCTTACTACCTGCTGGGTATGAAGCAAGTTTGTTCCCTATTCGGCTAATGTGGTCAAACCAACCCCTCCGCAACACCTTCTTGCAGGACTTGGCAGTCCTGTTGAAGGCTCTCTTCTTCTGACTCACGTCATTTGCTTTGCGCGTACGAGCGTCGACCCATGCTAGGTATGCCGCGTGTTTAAGCGCATCAGCGCGATTGCACTCGGCACCAAACCATGGACGAGCTTCGCCAGACATTGTTATGTCAGAGAACGGAATGTAGTACTCCATTCCCCTCCGCAACACATCCGTCACGGCGTCCGCGCACGACGAAGCATCAGTCGAAGAAAAGCAAGTAGGCTTCCAAGGATAACATGCGAAGAAAGATCGCATGCCATCTCAATCTGCTGACCTCTATCGCCATACCCGCCGGGTGCCTCTTGGGCTAGGATCGGGCGGAGAGTAAACGCACATACTTCACCAGACAGTGGTCGGAACTATCTAGTTGTGAAGAAATCGACACCGAGTAGCGGTCTGGATCTGTTGTCAGCAGAAGGTCCAAGCAATCGGCAGTGTGCGAATCAACATCCGGCACCCTCGTTGCCCCCTGGACCAGCTGGGTAAGATTTAACGCTAGCGCTAGCTTTCGCATTTCTCTTCCAGCATGGTCTGTGCACTGGTATGGGAAGAGCCACTCCTGATGGAGGGCGTTGAAGTCCCCCAGTAGCACCAATTGGGCAGAAGGGTACCGCTACTGAGCCGCATCCGCCGCCTCACTTAGGTGCTGTGTGAGCCCAGTTGTCTCTAAATCACCGCTGTGCGAACGGTAGACACAGGCGTCAACAATTTTGTCCAGGCCTGTGTCCACCATAGCGTTGAGATCCTGGAGTCCTCAAGATTGCGGAGACACCGATAACAGATGTCGTCACGGGCGTACATACATACGCCCGCACGTGGTTTGAAATGGTGCTCCAGGGTACACCCTGGGTAGAAAAAGTAAGACACGTCTGACGGACATCCGATCTGCGTCTCCGAAAGGAACAGGAGCGCTGGTTTCTCAGTCTCCAGGTGGTGATGGACTGTGGCGAGATTTGAGTGCAGACCTCGAGTATTGCTGAGGTGCACTTTGTGAAACAGGGAGTGCTGCCGCTGTACAGCTTTTCTTACCTTGTTCCTTGTCGTCATGAGTTTTAGTGTAGGAAGGAGAGGAGAAGGAAGTGAAATGAGGTTCCATGCTGCTAACCCTCAGGCACGCTCTGACAGGACAACATCATTGAGGGACTAGTCTGGAGACTGCTGGGACGCCCGAGCCCTCCGGGAATGCCCATCGAGACCTTTCGTCTGGTCGCCAACCAGCACGATGGTGCATTCCGGGATTTTTCGACAGTTGGAGGGGCAGCCTTTCATGTGTGGCTAACACACTACTTGGGCCCCCAACTACCTGCGGTCGGTCAGCGGCGCACCGTACCTCGGATCCCGCTATCCTCCTCGACTAGTCTCCCGATACGCACATATCGATGCGAACCTGGTCGGTCTGCCAGCATTGGGACAACTATTTCGACCCAACTCTCTTTTTTTTTTAACGGGGGGAAATCATCATGGATGTCCTCCGCCCTGGGGCGGGCGGAGGGGTCTGTCAGACTCTTACGGACTAAAACCACCCCGGTGTTCCATCTCTCACCATAGCCGGGGATCGCGAGAACTTATTTGGCTTTCGTAATTCCCGGCTGATGCTGGCCCGCCTCTGCGGGCCAATCGGGTCAGCGGGAGGAGTGAGGTGTTTGACTCCCCCCGCGACGTCAAAGGGGGGCGCACGGGAACACCACGCGCCGCCACCTCGGGTCCGGATGAATAGGGAGCGACGGCCATCCCCAGTACCGCCGCCCCTGGACCCAGTAAGGGGGGCCGGAAGAGGGCAGCGTATGCCTCCTTCGTCGCCCGGTGCGCCTGCTGCGGGCCGGGAGAGAGGTCGAGATTCCAGACTCGAGAGTCGAGACTCCCTTTCCGCAGCCTCCTTCTGTGCGATAAATTATTTCGCAGAAGGGGACCACCGCGTCCCAGGACTCGACCGTAGCACGAACTACGGCCGGCAGCAAAAGATCACTGCCTACCACAGAGATGAGGGCACGTCGCGGCTCCTCCCAAGCGGCACACTTTGCTAGCGTATGCCGCGCCGTGTCCTCCCGACAGTCAACGCAGTGGTGACACCGAGCGTCCGGCTCCCTGCCTATGCGACACAGGAACCTCCCGAAGCAGCTATTCCCCGAGAGGACCTGCGTCATACGAAACGACAAGGAGCCGTGCCTTCTCCCGAGCCACAGGTCGAGCACTGGCCGGATGGCCTCAATAGTGCCGAGGCCGGCGGAAGGGCGTGAGAGCCTGTCCCACCATTCCGCCACCAGGACCTCGCGCAGCAGTGACCGACGCAGCTTAATGTGCCGCTGCATCAGTCGCTCACCGCGCGCCCGCGCGTCCTCACGCCGCCGATGCAGTGAAGCGAGGACTTTTACCTCCAGATCCCAGGGCGGAGATCCTGCCAGTACGCAAGCCGCCTCGTATGAGATCGTGCGATAACCCCTGATGACTCTTACGGCCATCACCCTCTGCGGCTTCCGCAGAACAGTGATGGTGCTGGCCGTCAGGTCAGCCGCCCAGATCGGGGTGCCATACAGGGCCATCGATCGCACGATCCCTACGTACAACCGCCTGCAGGCGGTGCTCGGGTCCCCCAGATTGAAGCAGCGTTGACAGCGCCCCAGACACGCCTAGCAACTGGGGCGCTAGCCGCCGGAAGTGGGGGCTGAAATCCCTGTCGCTGGCTGTCGAGCACCAATCCCAGGTATTTCATGGTGGACTCGACAGCGATACGGGCCCCCCAACAACTATATGCGATTCCGGCGGCGGCGCCCGCCGGGGGCCATGAAAAGCTATGACCTCTGACTTATTGAGGGCCACTTCGAGGCCAAGGCGCCGTATGCGGCTCACCACCTGTGAGACCGCGGCCCTCACCAGCAACGCTGCCTCCCTGTACGAGCTCCCCCGGGCAGTGACCAGCGTGTCGTCAGCGTAACACGTCAGGTCCACTCCCGGCGGGAGCTTGCCCCTCAACACCCAGTCGTACCCGATGTTCCACAGGAGCGGACCCACGACCGAACCCTGAGGAACACCGCACGACATGGGGGTGTCTGCCATCACGTCCCAGATAGGTGACACATCTCTCCGCCAAATAAGCCCCAATGGCGCGGCGGAGGTAGGGAGGCACCCGATGATAGCGTAGTGCCTCCCGAATACAACTCCAAGGTAGGGTGTTGAAGGCGTTGGAGATGTCCAAGGACACCGCCAACATCACCCCGCCCCGGGACACCGCTTCCTCCGCCAGGACTCTCACTCACGATATTGCCGTGATAGTGGAGCGCCCATGCCGAAACCCGAACTGGCATTCGGCCAGGTCTGGTCCCTTTCCGCACAAGTAGCTGACGAGGCGTGCTGCGACTATCCGCTCGAACAGTTTTCCCACCTCGTCCAGCAGGACTATGGGCCGGTACGCGGACGGTGAGTCCGCAGGGCGCCCCACCTCCCTAAGCAGGACCAAACGACCAGATTTCCACTGAACGGGAAACTGGCCCTGCTAGGAAGCGCACTCCTCGTACAACAAGTACATCTGTAAGACACAGTGTTCGTATCTGACCGAATCAGTGGTCGCAGGTAGATAATATAAGTTCTAGAATTAGTACAAATGCAAATAGATACTACAATTGAGAGTTATATACTCAAGAAGTGAATAGAGTTGAGAACTTCGACTCTTTCAAAGCCTGTAGACAGCCATTAAAGCGCCCACCCGTCACCACTTCCTAGTATTTCAGCTAGAGAAGTAGCACAACTAACTACCCAGCAACACGTATTTGTCTGTTTTGTTATGAAACTATAGACGTTAGTGTCACTGTGTATAATTAAACACACTATCAGCCTAGGATAAGTTAGAATAATAAACAACTCACCCCAACTGCTTCAATACACACTCTTACACACACACGTATAAAACAATAAATTAATATAGCTTATATTTAACTTAATAAATAATAATGGCTGTCCTAAGGGTTACAACGGACCACACAAACTTGCCATTTGGCATTGACTGTGTCTCCTAACCTATCTCACGAGTCTGTTAGCTTATGGCGTCGAACTATCCCAGAGACATCGCCTCCGGCCTAATTCATCCTAACTCGGTTAACTAGCTCTGTTTACTCTCGAGACCGAATATCGAGTGATCCAACGCCTTAAGCGTCGGACCTCGCCGATGGGCAACAGATGCGGTTATCTGCTATAACCTCGGTCAAGCGCAAGTCGGACCCGCACACAAAGGGTTCCGTACCACGAACCTTAACTTGTATTATTTGCTGCTTTACTGGCAAAGGAAATATGCAATCCGTAAAAACTTCAACCGTCCAGCATTGTGGTCCATGAGACAACGTCCGCCAACCGACAGATAGACGGACGGACGGCCGCGGTCCAGCAGTAGGCTCCGTCCTCCACTCGTCAAGCACAGAATCCCAAATATGTTACCCGGCTCAGATTCTGACCGCTTTCTTATGTAATTTCTCAATTGTTTCAAGAACTCACCTGGGTTTTACCTCTAATACAATCTGTGCGATCGGGTGCGAGGTATCCAGGCACCTTTGCTAATAATGCTATCCGCATACGACTATCGACTTTTAGAATCCGTGGAGAAGGTCGCATTTCAACTAACGTAAAATATTGCTTGCGGCATCCGTTTGGCACACATGTGACAAAACAAAGGTTAAATGGGTTCTTAAGGACTCCGCAATTTAAAAGCGGATAACATATTCTAGAATTCTAGAAATAAAGTGACAGGTTGGCCCTTACAGTTAAAAAGACAAGTTATGATTTTTCTAAGTGTCTGACAACATGTGAAGCGATTCGAAAAAAAAAAAAATATTTTGTATTAGGAGTGACGGATCGTCACGCTTCGAAAATACGTCTTTTGTATGGGACTTTCCTAAAAATGTTTAAATATAATTATTTATTTTTTTAATTTTAGCGAATATTATAACAAAACCAACTCTGTGAGCATTTCAAGTGTCTTTCTGTTGCTAATATTAAGATCGAGTATAAAACACAAATAAAACACGTTTATAGTAAGGGAGCTCCCTATTAATATTTTTAATTTATTTTTATTATATGTTGTTAAAGCAGCAACACAAATGAGAGACCGAGCAGGTCCTCGATGGCCGGTGCGAGATTTGTATATCCGTTTGATAGTAAATAAATACTCTATTCTTAGAGCGATACAGTTCAATATTGTACTAACAAATATTTCAATTCTCGCTCATCCAATCCACACGCCTTGCCTCGCTGGTGTAAAACCACTTTAAGTCAGGTACGACGTCTGACGGACATTCGATCTGCGTCTCGAAAAGGAACAATAGCACTGATTTGTCAGTTTTCACTTCTCACAGCATATAAAACATGAATAGAACCTTCAATCATAAACTCATATAAAAATATCTTAATCTTTCATATATTTTTGTTACAGTCGCAACAAAAAGACTTTGGAAGAACATGACACGAATCATGCATATGGAAATAGAAAAATTGAATGCATCTGGGTTATTCTGTATCGATGCAGTGACAATGATAAATTTCTCTTCGATCATAACAAGTCACATCATTGTATTACTGCAATTTTATTTCCTGTAAACTTATGAGAAATCTGTATAACCTTTAAAGTGATCTGTCTCTACCACTAAAAGGTTTGCTGGAAAAAAACTCATCTTTAAGATAAGTTCACCTTTGTTCAAGAATCAATTATTTAATATACATACACCCGCGGAAATATGAAGGCTTTTCTAGTATTGATATGGTAACCAAGTCAATCAAGTGAAATGGGATGATACAGTTCCTAAGCCATAGGTTGGAGTGCGGAGTAAGACAGAGTGGTCAACCGTCTCCCAAGCTCTTCAACGTCTACGTGGATGACCTGATAGTCGCACTCAGTAGCATGCGTGTCGGATGCAGTGTTGATGGGGTTAGAATTAACAACACCAGCTATGCAGATGACGTGGTGCTGCTTGGTCCGTCGGCGGGAGCAATCAGAGTGATGCTTAAAACGAGTAAGGCATACGCTGCCACATAATGGATTAAAATATAACGTTAAGAAATGTGAATAATATCTTTGAGGTCAGCGACAAACGCCGTGGAGAAGGACCCGAGTTGCTGGTGAAGAGGTTACCAATTAATAGGGTATAGAGTTTAATGTACCCAGGGCATAGTTTTGCTGCTGACCGCGGACGATGTTGGTATTCAAAGGGAGCGCAGGAATCTAACAGTCCGGAGCAATATGTTGCCTGCGCGTCCAATATAACAGTGCTTTCAGTATATTGTTGAAGCTACCTCGTTGCTGTAGCGCGATGAAAATGTTTGCGCAAGCCCGAACCGACTTCTATGGCTCCTATGCAATTATACGCAAAAAAACTGCGTTGTTACTGAGAAGAGTGAAGGACAGTCAGAATAGCATCCTGAAAATTGTAGCAGTTTGTGCGGAGGTTGATTTTTACTAACACTAGGCAGTTATTTTTGTATATACTAACACTATATGAATATTTGTGTCTGAAATAAAGCTATTGTATTTGTATTGTATTGTTTTAAATTTATAAAAGTTATTATTATATAGATTCACAATTGATCATATGAATTTATGGCCAGTTGTAAATCTCGGTGAATGGTATGGTACAGTATGGTTGAGCGATGCGCGCTCTTCACCCTCTATCCCAAAACAGATGAGCGCATGGAAAAACGTTCATTTCAAAATTGGTTGCAAATTTCACGTTCTACGATTTTGATTGACTTGAGCTATAGAAAAAAGATAATTGTGAAAACCCGGTTTTGTGACCTTTGGCCTTCAATAACTTATGACGCAGACACGAGATTTTATGAGACCTTTTTTAACACAACATTTAGGATGCCAAAATGAAGGTGTATACGATTTTTCAGTTTTTTGTCTTTAATTCCAAGGTGAAACACAAATTTGACTGAACTAAAATGAGTTTAATTAATTTTAAAGGCAAGGTTTACTTATACCTTCTAGGGTTGCGGAATTTGTTCGAAAGAGTCACCGCGGCTCTGGAACGCAAAGAGCGCGCTAGGAGGAACACGGATGGGCTTAAGTCAGTAAGAGTCTGACACTTACTTTTGCTCCGCCCAGAGCGGGAGGAGCCATTAGTTGATTTTCCATCTAAAAAAAAAATCCTCACCTGCCTAGGCTTTTTTTATTGTTTTCTTTTTTTGTTTGCCTTTTCCCTACTATATTAGGGTTAGCTTCCAGTGAAACAGGATTCACCTGAATACCAGTATTTTACATAAATCAACTAGTTTCATTTTGTCTACACCAAGTGTATCAAAAATAAAAACAATATATTGACTACAAATAGGTACCTGAATAATTTGATTTAAGGATAAGTGCACAAGAATCTTGAATGGTTCTCATAGCTATGTAGAATTTCTCACAGTGGAGGCACAATGCGATTTGTAGTGCTAAACATTTTATTACCCAAGAGGCTAATGCAAGGCTTACAATAAATGGCATAAACAGTAAACAAAAAAACAGGCTTTAATTTAAAATATCCATTTTTAAATGAGTGGGCATTTAGTGTGGAACGCTACTTGTATTTAGACACAAGTATACGCACAGGTCTACGGACTTCACAGAGTATAGACTCCGTGTATAGACGCCAACACATTTTCCTAGCTCGTCATTCTGCGTTCTGCTGGCACTGCCGCTGCAAATACGGTGAACCACCGTATTTGGGATTTATCTCTTAAAACGAGGGGTTCAAGTGCTTTTACTCCTCGTAGACTATTCAAAGATTAAACATAACTCCTAGTTAACACTTCGCGTGTCCCAAGGGCTGACTTTTACTTTGGTCATAGGTTAAAAAGCAATACCATATAATGTGACGATGCTGCAAGTATTTTGGGCACACTTCCAATCGACAGTGATGCGGAGAAAGTTTTGATGCCTTATTTTAAGATTTACTTACTTATGTATTGTCAAAAGTGTATCCCATCAATAACATAACATGTTAAAAAAAAGCTGAGTCTCGCAACGCAGTTCTTCTACCACAAAAAGTTATGAGATGTGTGTATGTATATATAAAAGTCGATTAATTTATTCCGTACCTATCAATGGGAGCATCTATCGAACAATTTGGCCATAATTTGTTACCCAAATAATATTTAATCAATCAATCAATCAAATCTTTTATTTGTCACTGTATTATTGCCTGATGGTATGCAAATTATTAGGAATTTAAACTCGTAATAAAAAATTTCAATGTTACAATGAGTTTAAGTTACATTACACCTTCTAAATTAAAAATTAAAATGTCAGATTTATTAAGTAACAAAAATTGCCCTTGAGGCGGTTTATAAACTCTAGCACTAGGGTGAGTGGGGTCGTTAGACTTCGCCCTCACGATAAAAAGAAGAAGAAGTTTTTGTTACTTCTGAAGTATTTATAGTGATCGTACCAATATTAGACATCTTTATTTCTTTAAATAGCTGTGTCCGCGATTTCGTTGGCGAGGATGTCGGAAAAATAGACTAGACTAGGTAAAGTGATCTGAGATTTTCGTGTATTCGTTAACACTAACTTTGCTCCTCATTATATGGTGTTGCATGTATTTGCATGCATATAAATGGATAACTTGTTATGCGTCAATACATCGTTAACTCCGCCGTTGTCGGTCCCAAGCCCGAATGAGAAAGGAGGAGGATTGGTATGAAGGAGACCTATCCAAGCCGTAAAACAGTCAACGCTAAGTATCGGGTGGCGGTAACTAACCCGAAAGCCCTGAGAGGACTCAGCGTCCACAGGAAGGTGACCAGTGACCGTGAGGATCTAAATACCCTCTTAAAGACTGACGTGGAAGGACGTGGGAAACCACCGCGCTTATCTTCCCATGGAAACACCCCTTATGAAATCAGAAACAGAAAGAGTGAGCATGTTGGGCGACCCGACTAAGCATCGGCGCTACTCAGTACCCGGGTTGGATGATGTGAAATTGGCGACCGAAGCTTTCCCTGGGGTGAATCGACAGGCCTTAGAAGGAAGAAATGCTACTGTCAATGCCACAACATCTAAGATCGAGAAGTTCTCAATAATACGAACCCATCACCGTATTGGCGCTTGGAACGTCCGAGGTCTGCTAAAAGCGGGTAAACTGACCATCGTAGAGAAGGAAATGGAATCACACAATATCTCCATACTAGGCATCAGCGAAACAAATATGCGTGGTAATGGCTACTTTATCACTGCGACAGGAAACACCATGTACTTCTCAAGCTGTGAAGATTCGAGTGCGAATGGAATCGGAATCATATTGCCGCCAGACATGAACAAATATGTCCTCGATTGTAACCCGGTATCTGATAGAATCTTGACAATGAAGCGGAACACTAAACCGTGTGTGCTGAATATTGTACAAATATAAGCACCGACGGCACAAGCTCGAGATGAGGTAATTGAAGATCTTTATGGGAAACTGGAGGAAACTTTGAATTCAATTCCGGACCGGGAAATTAAAATGATCCTTGGTGACGAGAATGCCAAAGTCGATAGTACACTTGCTGATGATCATATCGGAAGCACAGTTGGAAAATTTGGACTTGGCATTAGGAATGAACGGGGTGAAAAACTGATTGAGTTCTATATAAACAGAAATCTCAGTATTATGAACACGTACTTTCAGTATCATCCAAGGCGATAGTACACGTGAAAATCTCCAGGCGATAGGCACAGAAATCAAATCGACTAAATCATCATAGAAACCCGCTGGAGATCTTCAGTTTTAAATGTGAAGACCTTTCCCGGCGCAGGGTGCGGTTCTGACTATAATTTACTCGTAGCTAACTTTTTGCTGCATTTAAAAGCCACTAGACGTCAACCATCAAAGCCTAGAAGCCTAGATCCTTCTGAACAACCGATCTTCCAAGAGGCGTTAGAGGCGAAACTGAAGCACGGTCCTGCACATGAACACTCTACCGCTGATGTACAGTGGGGTACTTAAAAGGCCAAATCAGCGATACGCTAGACCAGGTCTGTAAGAAGAACAAGCCAGAGCAGAAGAAAAAATGTTAGATCTCCGATTATTCGTGGGAGCTTATTCAGCGCAGGAAGGATCTGAAGACTAAGGGCCTGCAAGATCAGGCAATTTTGACTGGGCACTCTGAGCTTAGCAAAGCTATCCAAGCCAGTTGTCGCGGCGACAAGAACAACTTCATTGAGGGTATTTGCAGCGACATTGAGAGTCACTCGGTCAAGCTACAAACTGCAGACCTTTTTAAGAAAGTTAGAGTCCTTTCCAAGCAGTTCATAGCTAAATCGTGAATCATAGATAACGATGGCACTGTTCTACACGAGCTCGACCGCATTGAGGAGAGATGGCGTGCTTACTGTGAGCAGTTGTACGCAGACCCCTTTCAACACCTGGAGATATCCCGAACTGGAGGGGTCTAGAGCTGGAATCCATGATTCTTCGCTCCGAAGTATCTGCTGCTCTACAGTCTTTCAAGACGAAGAAGGCGCCAGGAAGTGGCCTAATAACAGCAGAGGTGCTTAAAACCATGGGGGATGTGGGTGTAGAGACAATTTTCAAGATCTGCTCACACGTCTGGCAAAACGGTGATTGGCCGCTGGATTGGTCAGAATCCGTAATTCTTCCACTGCACAAAAAAGGATCAACAAAAAGCTGCGGCAATTATCGAACCTTGTCCCTCATCTCACATGCCAGCAAAATCTTGCTCCATATTCTCAACAATCGCATCCGCCACTACCTGGATTGGCAAATTCCGCAGGAACAAGCAGGTTTCGTAAAGGGCAGGAATACGCGAGAGCAGATCCTTAACGTCAGGCAGCTCGTTGAGAAGGCATACGAGTTCGATACGCCAGTGATATTGTGTTTTGTTGATTACAGCAAAGCTTTCGACTGTGTCAAGTGGAGTTGCTTATGGAGAGTCTTGCAAAAACTTGGAGTACCGAATCATCTCGTCGTCTTACTTCGCACCCTGTATGGCACGCAGGGGAGCCGTAAGAGTCGATAAAACAGCATCAAAACCCTTCAAGTTCCACCAAGGACTACGCCAGGGATGCATTTTGTCACCCATTCTGTTCAACGCCTATGGAGAGCACATTATGAGACCTACTTGTGTGAATTGGAAGAGAGGTATTACAGTTGGTGGCGTGAAAATCACCAAACTGCGCTACGCCGATGATACTACTCTTCTTGCAGCAAATGAGTCAGAAATAGCTGCACTTTTAGACAGAATGGAGTGGATTAGCGAAGAGATGGGACTTTTCGTGAACAGATCCAAGACCAAGGTCATGGTGGTAGATCGATCTGGGAAGTTGGAACTCACTGGCGCATTAGGAATAGAATCAGTGGACAACTTTATATACCTGGGTTCATTTGCATTGACGCGTTTGAGATGAGGTGCTGAAGAAAGATGCTCCGTATTCTTTGGAGGGTGTTTCGAACTAACGTAAATATTGCAAGAACTGAGAATCACCTCGCGGCTATCATCTGAGTGTCTACGCAGAGTCCTAGAATACTTCGGTAATATTGCAAGGAAAGAAGGTGACAACCTCGAGAAGCTCATCGTGACCTGCAAAGTAGATGCCAAAGCCATTAAATCACTTTTTTTAAGTCTGGGTACTAATTTTTAAGTATTTTTTACAGTACGAGTGAAATCCATCACAAAGTTTTAATTTGGGCATAGTTCATTTACTAGACGCAAATATCGAAAGCTAAAGTTTGACAGGATTTGGGAGGATGCAAAACTACCGAAAAACCTTTGATAATCACAAATAAAAAAAAACTTGGCCGTTGGCCCAAGCTAGCAGGTATACGTATGTTAAAAGTACATACTATCACAATTCTATCCCACATATTTTGTTAGTGAGAAAATAGGGAAGGTCTGGCAGCTCGTAAAGTAGCCTATAATAATCCCAACTATCTCTGTACCAAAACTCCTCAAAATTGGTTCTTCTCTTTAGGCGTAAAAGTGTAACAAATAAACAAAGTCACTTTTGCATTTATAACACTATAAGTAGGATAATCAGAAATAATAACACAGAGACTTACAAAATAACGTCCATTACTGGCATTTTCTTTAAGAACTTCAATAAATACGGTCTGAAATTTCAACCGAGTGCGGCGGGGGGCCTCGCGCCCGCCCCCTTCATTCTTTCTTAGCGGCTATATAAACCGCTTCACGCCGGCAACCGACGGCTATACTATATCCACTATATTGCTATACTATATATACAAGGCTATACTGTAGTATGTTAAACGATATCTGAAATATTGTAATACAAGCATTAAAATCTCAGTTCTTCATCATCAAGTCTTTTCGTCAAAAATTAACATCCTCATCACGACGACTGACCACCTTCTGCAGTTATTTTGGTTCTTCGAGCCGGATCTACGACTTCTACGAAACATCTGCAGCGAAAAAGCGTCACGAGAAAATCACCATCTGCAGCGCAGAAGCGTTGCGAGAAAATTACCGTCTGCAGCGAAGAAGATTCGAGAAGATCGCCATCTGCAGTTAGGTAACGTTCAGGTCGCTCAATCTTTCCCTTCCCATTTCCGTGCTGTAACGTAACGAGTGTGTATCTACCTACATCGGTGCATACATCACGACGTTCTAAATTTAAATAGTACTTGATTTTGTCTCTCGCAACCACCATAATGACGAAAAAGAGGCATTCGCTCGTAGACACAGAAAGTAATGAAGATATTAAGAAACTGCGCTCATCATAATATGTGTTGTAACAAAAGTCATAAAATCCTTTTAGATAACATGTATGACGAGATTATTTTTATACTGTGTGAGGCCGCTATTTGTAGTTATAATGTTATTGAAAAGCGTAGAGTTAAATACATTACCGGGTGGAACAGGCACGTCCGCGACGCTCATGGGAGGGCTCGGTTGTGTTTCCAGGCTTGGTTGTATGGGGGCAAGCCCGGGGCTGGCCGTCTTTATAATGATATATTTGAAACTAGGCGCGCTTTTAAATCTAAATCAAAGTGGTGTCAGAATAATGAACAACAGATAAAAATAGATATTTTAGCTGAACTTCATTCAAACAAGAAATTCGGCCAGTTCTGGAAAAATACTAATAATATGAATCATAAGCCGGGTCTCCCCGTCAGCGTGGCGGGAGTGCACGAGCCTAGCGAGATCGCCACTATATTCTCCCAACATTTCAGGGTGGACTCTCCTCTGGGGCTAGCGCTGCAGGAGCAGGATGGTGAGGAGCGTAGTGTGCATTTTACTATGAAGAAAGTGTGTGCGATGATCAAAGGCATGGTGAGGGATAAATCCCCGGGTTACGACAGCCTCAGCATCGAGCACCTGCAGCACGCAGGTGTACACCTAACCAGAGTGGTTTCTATGTTTTTTACCCTGTGTTTAGGTTACTCCCATCTGCCCGATAATCTAATGCGTACTATAGTTGTACCAATAATCAAAAATAAAACTGGTGATACATCAGATGTAAACAACTATAGACCGATCTCTCTAGCCACAGTAGTCGCCAAAGTGCTGGACAGTCTGCTTGATCAGCACCTGGATAAACACGTCTCGCTAAACGACGCGCAGTTCGGCTTCAGGCCCGGGCTTTCCACCGGGAGTGCTATCCTGTGCCTTAAGCAAACTGTTCAGTATTACACTAGTAGAAAGACCCCAGTGTATGCGTGCTACCTTGATCTATCGAAGGTTTTCGATCTTGTGTCGTACGTTGTTCTATGGGGTTCTGCCTAGGGAAATTGTGCTATTATTTATGCATTGGTATAACAACCAAAAGAAAGGGAATTCCACTCCTTAGTTGTACGCACAATGAATGTGTTCCCAAAACGAACGAACTTATTGATCAGAATCACAAGAAAAACGTCATCTGTCAAATTGTATGTGACTGACATATGGATATGCTCCATTGTAATAGTAGGATTCTACCTAAACAAAGTTATTTCATATTGACGATGAAGGCACGGTTGGTGTTGTGGTTGAGCAATTTACTACTGCATTGCGTGTCGCGGATTCGATTCCCGCACTGAAAACATATTTGTATAGCGTACAGATAGTTGTTCCGGGTCTGGCTGTTTGTGTATGCGAGTGTGTTTGTTAAAGCATCTACGATACAGGAGAAATTTCTAGTATGGAACAACGTAATCAGTCAGCGCGGACAAAACCGCGGGCAATAGCTAGTTATAACTAACTTTAGTTATAAAAAAAAAAACATTTTTTTTTATTTGACTGTACTTATTAGAGCGACCAAGTTGACGACAAAAAAACCAATCATGTGCGATTCGGACTCTTACACAAAGGGTTCCATATCATAACCCAAAGAAACACGTTTCTTGTATTATGCAGAAGTATTTTTAAGCTTAAATCATTAACATTGAGCGACTACCATATAATCAATTATTTTCTATCTACTCTAAGGCGCATCAATCAATTTATTTCAACAACACTAGCAAGTAAACTTCAATACAGTAATTGACTCTATATTAATCTTAGAATAAATTGTAATTCAATTTAACAAGGTCGTTAAATATAGATTAGTAGCTATCTTTGAATAAAATCAATCCTTTCTGTATTATTTTTGTTCTGTTTGATTCATTTGTGTTGAGAAAGCCATAAAATGAAGACAATGATAAGGAAAATGGTTATCTATTTAAAAAGTCATCGAGGTGAAAATTCACTAAATAACTTCGTTGACAAAGATGTGCAGTCCATGCTTCTGCCTTTGAATTTTTTGCAAGCTATTCAGTTATGCCCAAAATATCGCATAAATAACAATAATTCGATAACTCCAAACAGCCATTTATCAAATATTGTATCATTGTCAGGGACAATACTGCTTATTACTATGTTATTTCAAAACCTTGACTGGAGTTTATATAAGTTTCTGTATACCACAACTCATTTCGAATTCCTTTTTAGGGTTCCGAAAAAAAAAAGGAACCCTTATAGGATCACTCGGGTGTCTGTCTGTCTGTCTGTCTGTCTGTCTGTCTGTCTGTCTGTCTGTCTGTCTGTCCGTCTGTCACAGCCAGTTTTCTCCGGATCCACTGGACCGATTCTGTTGAAATTTTTTACACATATGGACTTCTATGACCCAAACACGGATGCGTTACGAAAATTATTAAATTTTTAGTACGGGGTTCACTTTTGGGGGTCAAACAAGAAAATTAAAAAAAAAGTTTTTTGAACAATATCGTGTGACATATCAAATGAAAGGGCTTACTGTGAGGATTTTAATTATATTTTTTTCATAATTTTAAAATAAATGATTTAGAAGTTATTCAAGAAATTAGACGAAAAATGACCATTCCCCCCCCCTTATCTCCGAAACTACTGAGCCTAAAATTTTGAAAAAAAATGGAGATAATAGATCTTTACCTAAAGATTACAGGAAAACCTATTAGAAGTCTGTAGTGTTAATATAACATGTTAAAAAAATTAAATTCGTTCGGAACCCTTTGCACGCGAGTCCGACTCGCACTTGGCCAGTTTTTTAAATTTGGGATTAATAATTAATTTAATACAAAGTGTTTTTCACACGAATATAAATGTTTTGTACGTTTTAAAATTTCAAAATATTCACAGATATCTAAATAAAAAGAACATTTGCAGACACTTCACTATCGGCAGTTGGCTGGCTGTCACGTTGCTTCTGATATTTTGCTTGATATCGGGTATAATTTTTATCATTAATTCAAATTCACTTATTTATGGTATATTAGAAATTCCAATTGCAATCAGTTTCGACGCAAACATTGTATATGCAGTCAGACTTATTCAGATGTTGAAAGATAAAGTTGATCTGTGGATTGTTCATGCCATTCAATATCAAAGCATGGAGGAACGGGTCAGAAAAAATATTGTAAAGGAATGTTTCAGGCTTACGTAAATATTTTAGACTGCTATGACATAATCTTGGTAGCGTTTCAAAAATCGGTAAGTAAGAATAGATTTTAGCATAATACTTGTTTCTGTGACTAAAATGTTTAAATCTGTACGGTGGTTGAACTAAAATCCTATTTATATTCCAGATCGTGTTTCATACTACACTTTTTATGTTTCAATACCTTGTTACCATGCAGCTATTTTTAAATAGTTTAAAAGCTTCTGCATTAACGGGTTTCATTTTTGTAAGTTTTATTTATATTTCTCGACTACGAAAAAGCCGAAAAAGTCCATGAACAAAGGATATCTATTTTGTAAATGAAATTGGTTCTAATTACTCGTCAATTTTCTTAGTTTAGAAGAAAGTGTGTACCTCAATAGACGTAAAAAATAATCATTTATATACCATATTAATTATAATCTGTTTATCATTCACAGCTTGATACATGTTTAATAGCGTTGTGGTTGTGTTTTTGGATTATCAAATATTTGGCATTGCTCATCGCATTGAACCTTCACTGTGAAAAGTTCTACAAAGCTATGATAGATGTTCAAGATACATGTGCGCATATTTTGGAATCGAATTATACTGGTATTTGTAACCCCTACCTGACCTAAACAGTTATTAAATAAATACTTAGGTTTTTACAAATAGATACTTTCACGTTTCAGATGTTAAGAAAATATGTAAGAATATTAAACGTCTACATCGATCGAGATTCAACAAGCTGTATGCCTGTAGAATATTCTATATTGGTGCTACATTACCGATCAAAATGATAGCGTTACTTGCTAACTATACTTTTGTGCTATTGCAGTTTGCGTTTCTGTAATAATGTCATACTTTTAAAATAAATTATATTCAACAAAGTGCGTTGATTTTATATGTAAATGAAGGTCTCTTTTTCTTCATTTAATTTGAATTTCCTGCACATTAACTTGGACTGCATACGTTATCAGTGTTGACGGCAGGCCTGCAGTATGATCGTTCTATGATTGGAAAAAAATTCTCTTTGGATTGATAGAAAAATATGTGAATACGTTTTTAAGGAGATATTTTTCAAATTATAGAAAAACTATGGAAGCAATAGCTTTTAATGTTGTTTCTCTTTACGAGTTAGTAATTAGTAACAGTGATTTGTACTTTAATTTAGAAAAATCTTGTGTTTTTAAAAGTATGTATGGTACACTGTAAAATGTTTCCGCTAAAATAAATTCTTCTTTACAGAGCAATAACTTATGTAGTTGTTTCAATAACTAACAGGTTACAAAACAACATTATTGATAGCCGTTTTAAACAATGGAAAAGTAAAATTTTAGTTTTTTGTGAAACCGTGCGGAGATCCGAAGACAAATATCATATGTAAATACTTTCTTAATTCCGGAGAAGTTCCGACCACTGAAATTACATCATTTATTAATGAAAACACAATCTTTTCAAAAGTAATAAATACACTGCAAAGAAGACACGAAAAACGAAAAGTATGGATTTCAGTGACACCAGAGTTAAGTAATAACTATATGGATGAGGACAGAATTATGCAATTCAACGGTTATAATACTGGAAGAAATCACACCAAAAGCACAGATTATGACGACTGAAACTTCAACAGAAGCGCTTTTAAGAATCTTGGATTTTTTTTTTCAGAATCGAAGAAAAAACCTAAACAGTTTAATTTAAAACAGTTAGAAAAGCTCGTAATAGAGAAATTCACACAAAAGACGTCCAGTGCAATGGATCTTTGAAACTGAATGTACTCGTGCTGGTATAACTGAAGATATTCTCAATACACAATTGTTTCGGTTATTTTTGGACGATTCATGTCAAGACTGGTACAGTTCGATGCTTATTAAACACACAATTAATTCTGAATGGTATATTATTATGGAAAAAGAACTTTTGTGAGTCATATATGAACAGAGGCTGGACACCGATAAGGTATACAATTCAATATAAATATAGGCAGGGCTCATTACTAGAATATGCTTTAAAGAAAGAGAGGCTTTTATTAGAGATTAACAGATTTATAGATAAACCTACTTTAATTGATTTAATTGCAACTGGGCTACCAAACTTTATAGCAGATGAAATAAATAGAAATGACTTAAACGAAACTGAACATTTCTTTAATAGCATTCGGGGCTTAGAACATTTAAATAAAAAGATTGTAGGAAAAAAAGAAGTATACTTGGATAGTAAAATTAAACAAAAAAATTTGGAAGATCAACCATGGAAAATCTGTGAAAAAGAAAATAAAGGAAATCTGTATCACTCGGAATCTGTTTGCTGGTTCAGAAATAAAGACAGTTTCCGCTCTAAAAAGACCCGATTAGGAGTGTTAATAATTCTGAATTAGAAATCAGTTTAAATGAAGTGGATCCAAAGATCTATTAATCCCACCATTAACCAAAATTAAAATAATAATAAAAGATTCCATAGAAACATTGGGGGTATATGATTTAGGATCAAAATTAGGTTTAATTAATTCAAGATGTATTATCTTTAAAAATTACCAATCCCACAACAATAATAAAAATCAGGCAAACTTTAAAACAATTAATGGTGTAAAAAGTCAACAGAAATAGTAATATTAAAGATTAAGATTTTTTAAGTACAGAGAAATGTAAATGTTTTTGTCGTAGATGAACAAAATTTTAATTATGATTTTTTGATTGGATTAGAATGCATAAAATCTTTTCAACTGACTCAAAATGAAAACCTAGAAATATAACAAAACTTAAACAACGAGATAAAATAATATAATGAAAATATCCCGGGCTTTACAGGTGACAAAATTCAAAACATTCAATATTCAATTCGTAAAAAAACAGAGTAGGATACTACATTTGGTTATAAATGAGAAATGTAAGGTCAACTTTAATGAACACATAGAAATTACCAACTTCAACATTTCAGTTGATCACTTAGACATTCAACAACGGTCAAAAATAGATGAATTAATAAAAAAATATAAATTACTATTTGCAAAAGATAAATATGATATAGGTTTAGTGAAGGGCTAGGAAACACATATAGATTTACTAGGAGATATATATTGTAGCAAAAGAGCATATAGATGCAATTTTGAAGATAAAAAAGAAATAGAAAAACAAGTTTCAAAATTATTAGAAAAAAATATTGAAGAATCGTATAGTCCTTTTCCGGCTCCTGTAACATCGACCTATAAAAAAGAAGAAGGGAGAAAATAGACTTTGCATAGATTTTCGCGATTTAAATAAAATAATGGTTCCACAATCGCAACCATTTCCACTTATAGAGGATTTAATGATAAAAACAAGGAATTGTAAATATTTTTCAACATTAGATGTAAATTCTGCGTTTTGGGCGATTCCTTTAAAAATAGAATATAGAAAGAAAACAGCATTTGTTACTCAAGAAAATCATTTTCAATGGACCTGTTTTCCGTTTGGTTTAAAAACTTCTCCTGCAATCTTCCAAAGAATTTTAAGTAGTATTATTAGGAAACAACTTATCTAATTTTACAGTAAATTACATCGATGACATTTTATTATTTTCCCAGACATTTGATGAACACATTAAACACTTAACGCAATTATTGGAAGCAATCTCAAAGGAGGGCTGTGTATTAAAATTCTCAATATGCACTTTTGCTCAGGATTCTGTGAAATACTTAGGACACATTATAAAAAAAATACAATTGCTCCACTTAAGGATTTAATAGCTATAAAAGACTTTCCGATTCCAAAACCAAAAAAGACATTAGGTAAAATTAACTTAAATGGCAAATATATATCGATCATTTTAGATCCTTAGAAAAGATCAAAAATTTAATTGGTCATAAAAATGTCAAGAAACTTTTGATAAAATAAAGGAAATGCTTTATGCAAAATCTATTTTAGAGATTTTTGATCCGGACTTACCTATACATATTTACCCAGACGCCATTATATAGGGCATAGGGGCTATATTGAAACCACCACAAAAAAATGGAGAAGAGAAGCCATTTGCATACTTTTGGAGAAAATTAAATGACAGCCGAAAACGAAAAAAAGTTGTTTATCTGGAATGCTGAGCTATAAAAGAAGCGTTAAAATATTGGCAACATTGGCTCATAGGAAAAAAAATAAAGTGTTCCCAGACCAAAAACGTCTAGAAAAACTTAATACAAAGGCAAGAACAGACGAAGAGTTGGGGGATCTCACATATTATTTTGAAGTAATATATTCATCAGAAAAATACAATTTAGAAGCAGATAGTTTAAATAGAAACCCTGCATTAGAATCACATGTGAATCAGGAAGAAGTTTTAAAAGTTGTGAATTTTATTAAACTAGAAGACATCCAAAATGATCAAGAGAAAAATAAAGATATAAAACTACATAAAAATAAACTATTGCTACAAGATAAAATATACTTCAAAAGAATAGGAAAAAATGATAAAGTTATACTCACAGAAGAACATACATTATACATACTGTCATAAAGGAGAAAAACAAATGTAAAATAAAATCAAACAATACTATTTCTTAAAAAAAAATACAAAATTTAAAAAAAAAAACATTTGCGACAGTTGTGAAATATGCATAAAAAAAACTGGAACTAAATTTAAATACGGATCGATATCAAATCAAATCAAATCAAATCGTATATTTCAAATAAACCATTTACAGGCACTTTTGAATTGTCAAAGTCCGTCAGTCAAAAACATGAAGCTATTTGCACGTTCCAAAGCGTAGATCTCTATGGAGAAGAACGTGCAAGAAACTCCACGGACACTCTTTTAAACCATGTGATGTGTTACAAAAATCTTGTTAACATTAACATTGATTGCTTCTATATGTGAGGACAATGCAAAGAACAAGAAAACATATAAACAATTCAAAATGCAGGTACAAGATTAAAATAAGCCAGTGGCAGGTAAGAGATGACCAGTTTCAACTGACGGCGCCCGTTCACGAACATGACGCGTGCATCAGCACCACCTAACTCAACCATTTTGAAGGAAATCAAATGATCCAAAACACGCGCCACCATCAGCAAAACATTTGTGTGAGCATGACAAGCTCTCAACTGCCACGCTCGTTCATGTCAAACTAATTTAATAACGAAATCTATAATTACATATGTAAATGGCTCCATAGTGCTCACATTTACAAAAAATTGAAAATATGCTTCTACGTTATACAAAACTATGGTTTCAAGTAACTAAGAAAAGAAAAAAAAAAGAAGGCTGCTTTATTGTGTAAACTTTGCTAATACAATAATGCAAAGAAATGATAAATAAATGATTGTATAGGAGAACAAAAAAAGGGTAAGCATTTCTTCCAATTATCGAAAACCTAACAAGTGGACCCATGCTGCTGTGGCTGTGGAGCAGGACCGGCATTTAGCCAAGCATTTTTATCAAGGACATAATCTTCCAGTTTATAATATGCTTGTCTACATAATGTGCGTTTTATACATGTTTTAAATTTTCTCTCATTCAGTTCGAGAATATTAAGTGGTATTTTATTATAAAATTTAACACAGTACCCCATAAAAGAAGTGTGTACTTTAGCTAATCTGAATCGGAGTTGATCTAATTTGTTCCGATTTCTAGTATTAAAATTATGCCTATCACTAATTTTACTAAAAAGATGAAGATTTTTCCGAACATACATAATGTTTTCATATATGTATTGACAAGGTACCGTCATGATGTTAATATCCTTAAACAGTTCCCTTAGGGAATCGCGCCCGCGGAGATTGTAAATGGCTCTGATAGCTCTTTTCTGCAGAATAAATATAGACTCGATGTCTGCAGCACGTCCCCATAATAAGATACCGTAAGACATGATTCTATGAAAGTAACTAAAATAGACCAGCCTCGCGGTATCTATATCAGTAAATTGACGGATTTTTCTGACAGCATATGCTGCTGAACTTAGCCGTCCCGCAAGAGATGTTAAATGAGGACCCCATTGTAGCCTTGAGTCAAGCGTGATCCCCAAGAAAACTGTGTCATCGACGAATTCAAGTTTCTCTTGGTTCAATACTATGTCACAATTATTACTTTTCACGTTCGGTAATGCAAATCTGATACACTTTGTTTTTTTCTCATTTAAAACTAAATTATTAGCAGTAAACCAATTTTGGACCTGCTCTCTCATATCTCATCTGGGTCCCGCTACTTAGCCTTCTGAAATAGTCTCTATAGATACTATTGGTGGATTTGGTGGCTCCCGTTATACAAAAACATAGTTACATATTTTAGTTGACCATTTTACCAGATATGCCTCCACATTTTAACATCAAAAACTCAAACCGCAAATGATTTTATAAAACTTGTAAAAAACTTTATAACCGAAAATAAAATTTGAATGATTTTATCTGAGCAGGCATAAATTCAAAAGAATTCAGTTAATGCACCTTTTTCAAATGATTTAAATGGACGATTAAATCAAACACTAGTTAATAAGATAAGATGTAAAATTAATGAAAGAAAGATAAAATGGCTTGGACCACTATCGCTCATGAATTTACTCAGATTCTCATAAAAAAATCGCAACATCATGCAAGTTTATGTTTTGTAAGGATTATCAGAAAAATGCGTATATTTAGGAATATATGTCAAATGTCGTTTAATAGTGAATAATATGAGGTTTTCAAATCCTAATGTATATGTTCTAAATTCAAATTAAATTTTCATAATTTTCTTATTTTGTTAAACAAGTCATTTTTACCCTGTATAGAGTATGAAGGAAATTGATAAAATAACACACGTAAATGAAAAAAAAAAGCTAAGAAACATTTATTTAATAACTTGTATGGGCTCCCCGAGCTATATTACTGCTTCCATACGATTCTTCATCGATCGGATGAGAGTCACGATCAAATGTTGTTGCATTCCATTCCATTCCTCTTGGATTGCATTTTGCAACTGACTAAGTGTTTCTGGGGCAGGATCTCTTGCATGAATTCGTCTCTTTAATTCATCCCATAGATGTTCAATCGAATTCATGTCCGGGTTTCTTGCTGGCCATTCCATAATGGAGATACCGACTTCGGTAACATAATCTCGTTGCCAAAAAAATGTGCATACGGCATCACGTGAGGGTCAAGACCACTGTTCGATGTATCGATGACTGTTTAGTGCAGGCAGACGTAGCCCAGACACAAAGACAAGCTCTGTCTTACCGTCGGCGCTGATCCCTCCTCAAACCGTCCACGAACCGCCACCATAGCTGACCTTTTCTTCAATGCAGCATTGTGCAAAGCATTCTCCATCTCTTCTGTAGACCTTGCTCCTTCCGCCGTTACCATACAGCAAAATTTTACACTCATCAGAAATGAAGACTTTGTTCCACTGGAGGTATGACCAATTTCGGTGCTCACGTGTAAAGTTAAGGCGCGCTCTTCGATGGTTAACAGTTAATTTCGGCCCATTTGCTGGCTTGTGCGGTACTAGTCCACGTTCCTTCAACCTTCGTCTAATTATAGAGTCATTTGCAGCCACCCTACGTGTAACATGACGCTGCTGCTGCAGTTGAAAAGCATAAAGGCGTCGATTTCGTAAAGAACTGGTTACAATGAATAAATCATCTCGCTCAGAAGTGACCCGCTTCCTGCCAGATCCTGAACGGCGCATGAACAAATCAGTCTTCCAATAGCGTATGTAGACTCTATGAACGGACGACAGGCTTAGATGCAATCTTTCAGCCACAACACGCTGACTAAGTTCAGAATCCAGCAATGCCACCACTTGGGCGGCTTCTACAGGCAAAGTATCCATATGTTTTAGAAAAATAACATTTTCAGACGTCCCAAAGTCACAGTAAACAAATAAAGAACAAAAAGTTTTAAGGTAAGCGCTAATTTTTAGTTTTCAAAGGTGAAATGTACTCCAACTTAAACACACATTTGACACAAAACAGTAAATCATTTCATTTATAGGAAAAACAAATGAAATTCTTATTTTCAATTTTCGCTTATCACTGTAATAGTCAAACTGCCAGCTATACAATCATGTGATTTTTTTCATGGAATGAAAACTCTTTTGTGTTAAATTAGGACAGAAATCATAAAAATAGAAGGGTTTCGATTTTTCTGATGAGAAGTGTATAATAAAACTGTACATCCTGTGACAGGATTCTCCCCAATATATTTATTGCAAGGAAAAATAATTAATATCTTACCAGATGAATTAAAAAAACAAAATGATTTATTACAACATAGAAATATAGCTTTAGAAAGAAGTATAAGATCACACAATTATAATAAGCAACAATTTGATAAAAACAGAATAAATTGTCAGTTAAAAGTAGGTGATTCGTTTTATGTGGAAAATGGCAACCGATTAAATAGGAAAAAACTAGATGAAGTAAAAATTGTTCGTTATGAAATTTAAAAAAAAAATATCTGACTCCGTTTATGAGATAGATACGGGCTACAAAAAGTTAGAATCGAATTATTTTCACATTACTAAAATTATAAAAGTACCTGAGTAATTTTTGTAGAACTGAGGGGGGAGATGTAAATGAAGCTCTCTTTTTCTTAATTTCATTTGAATTTCCTGCGCATAAACTTGGACTGCATACCTTATCAGTGTTGACGGCAGGCCCGCACTATGATCGTTCTATGATTGGAAAAAAATCTGTTTAGATTGATAGAAAAATATGTGAACACGTTTTAAAGGAGACATTTTTCAAATTATAAAAAAAAACTATTGAAGCAATAGCTTTTAATGTTATTTCTCTTTACAGGTTAGTATTTAGTAAAAGTGATGTGAACCTTAATGTAGAAATAAGTTGTGTTTATTAAAGTAAGTATGGTACACACTTTGTAAAATGTTTTCGCCAAAATAAATTCCTCTTCATAGAGATATAACGTATGCAGTTGTTTCAATAAACAACAGATTACAGATTTAAAAAAAAATGAGCGAATTCACCCCTTGAATGCCATTCTCTCTAAAAGCAGATGGAATTGAAAGAAAAGAAAAAAAAAACCCTAAATGAGAAGCAACCCAGATTCACGGCCCCCAGTTCCCAGTAGCTGCACTATTCCTGGCCATGGTACCGGCCACAGTAACGGTGTGGTGGGGGGTGCTAAGAATCGCCGGACAATGGACGCTCTCTGCGGCTGAACGAGCACCTTGCTGAATTGGAAGTAGAATTAAGTCGTATTAACTGGCACATCATGGGACTATCGGAGATCCGAAGACAGGGGAAGGAGACGATAACCCTCGATAGTGGCCACTTGCTCTACTTCCGAGAAGGACACCAACCATCTAAAGGTGGCGTCGGGTTTATGGTCCACAATTCACTCAGGGGCAACGTTGTGGAATGCGATAGTGTGTCGACAAGGGTGGCTTACCTTGCACTTAAGATATCAGAAAGGTACTCCTTAAACATTACACAAGTCTATGCCCCAACGTCGGCACACCCTGACGAGGAAGTCGAGGCCATGTACGAAAACATAGTGAAAGCTATGTCTCGTTCCAAAACATTCTACACTTTTTTAATGGGTGACTTCAACGCTAAAGTGGGAGTACAAGAGAGTGATGAGTCGAGAGTAGGTCCATTCGGCTATGGGCGCAGAAATCACAGGGGGCGAATGCTGGTAAACTTCCTCGAGGCTCAGGAGTTTTTTCTGATGAACTATTTTCTCCAGAAGAAGCTTGAAAGGAAGTGGACTTGACGAAGCCCCGATAACGTGACAAAGAATGAGATCGACATCGTTATGTTTGATGAGCGCCATATATTAAGAGATGTCTCTGTGATCAACAGGGTCAATACTGGAAGTGATCACCGACTGGTCAGAGGCACTCTGAATATTAATGTTAAGCTCGAAAGAGCGCGCCTAACGAGGTCTACCGTCAGACCAACGCTGCCCCAGGTCGAAGCTGGTTGCGAAAGCTTCCAGTTGGAACTACAGAACCGATTTGCCATGTTGGAAACCACTGAGGACATTAACGATGCCACCGAAAGCCTGCTACGTGTCATCCGCGAGGTGGGCAATAAACACTTTTGACCAATAAGTTATGGACGTAAGTCGGTACTTACCAGCGAGACTCTAGACTGGATGAGGAAACGACGTGAACTCCCGAATGCCACATCGTCAGGTACTTAACAGGGAGGTCAAGACGCTCGAAGCGCAAATAGCCAAGTCATCGAGCAAGCCAAAGCGCGGAACAAGGGCTCGAAGGTATTTTCCAAGCCCCATACCTCCCATTGTCTCCTGACGAAACTCAAAACGTCACAGGGTACCACTTTTACCTTGAAGCCAGAGATACTTGCTGAAGTCGAAAAGTTCTAAGATTCTCAAAAAATATGCCCACCATAGGCCCGCGGCGCGGATAATCCACGGGCCGGGCTTATACGCCATCTCACAGACGAGCTTCCCGACATTGATATGGGTGAGATTAGAATAGCTCTCGGACAACTTCATAACAACACAACTCCGGGGGTGACGAGATAACCACAGAGCTGCTCAAGGCAGGAGGAATACCTGTCTTGACAGAGCTTATAAAACTCTTCAATTCCGTCATCCACACTGGCATAGCACCGGAGGCATGGCACAGGAGCGTGGTGGTATTGTTCTTCAGGAAGGGCGATAACACGCTCCTCAACTACTATATTTCACTCCCGAGCCATGTTTACAAGCTGTTTTTCAGAGTTATCTCGAATAAAACCTAAAAGTTCGATAAGTTCCAACCGCCGAGCAGGCCGGGTTTCGAAAAGGCTACAGTACCGTGGACCACATACACACCCTCAGGCAAATAATCCAAAAGACTGAGGAATATAATCAACCTGTGTGCCTAGCGTATGTGGACGATGAGAAAGCCTTCGATACCGTCGAGACCTGGGCTGTCCTGGAGGCCATGCAGAGATGTCTCATCGACTGCTGCTACGCAGATGTTATGAGATGTCTGTATAAGGCCACAACAATGTCCGTCCAAGTACAAGAACAGAGCACAAAACCAATCCAACTGCGTCGAGGTGTAAGACAGGGAGATGTCATCTCTCCGAAACTGTTTAAGAACGTTTTCAAGACGCTTGATTGGAAAAGACGGGGCATATATCAACGGTCTGTACATCTCGCACTTCCGATTTGCGGATGAAATAGTCATCATGGTAGAATCTCTGCAGGAGCTGGAGGTGATGCTGAATAGCCTGAGCATTCTTCAAGGCGGGTGGGTCTCGGGATGAATCTGGACAAAACCAAAGTCATGTTCAATGGTCTTGTCTCCCCGAGACCTGTTATCGTAAATGGCGCTACCCTCTAGTTTGTGCAAGAATACGTTTACATAGACCAAATTATACAACTGGGGCGGCACAACTTTGAGAAGGAGGCGACCTGAAGAATTCGCTTGGGCTGGGTGGCATTCGAGAAGCTGCGTGATATCTTTGAATCATCGATCCCACAATCCCTTGAGACCAGGGTCTGTAAACTAGTACGTTCTACCCGTAATAACTTGCGGAGCTGAAACGTGGACACTCACCATAGGCCTAGTCCACAAATTCATGGTTGCTCAGCATGCAATGGAGAGAGCAATGCTCGGGGTTTCTCTGGTGGATAGAATTCGCAACGAAGTCATTCGCCACAGAACTAAAGTCACCGACATTGCGCGTAGAATCAGCATGCTGCAGACGGTCGATGGAGCAGACATGTGTTAGAGTGAAGACCGCGTATGGGCAAACGTAGTGCGCAAAAGAACGACACGAGTTAAGTTTTTCAAGAAGTTGAGTAACGACAGACGACGGAGACACCGACGTGGCGTGGTGAACAGCGGCGAAGAGTATTAAAACATCAACGGCGGACGACGACGGTATCAGCAAACGACGAGCTGACGCCACTGATATGGCTAACAAAGATAAGAATACGAAAATGACGAAAGACGAATCACGTACGGGCCTGAGCTCAATGATGTACCTAACTTCGGATCTCATACCTAAATTCACCGGTCAAAATAAAACGTATCCAGTGACGCGATGGATACAAGATGTGGCAGAAAATGGGGAAATAACGAATTCTATGGAATCTGAAGTTGTACTATCAAAATAATAGTTCGGAGTTTGTTTTAATTTTATTAATAGGAATTCATTCAGAACGATATTTTTAAGGTATTAAAAGAATCACTTTTTAAGACGTTTAAATAGTACCACTAATGACTATAAATATGTTTTGATGTAATTCTCATGCTGCTTTGAGTATTATTTGGGTCAATAGATGGTATTAAGGGTGCCTGCATAACCTAATAAGTTAATTTGATGTACATTGCCACAACTCCTATCCGGTTTATGTGTAAAAGTTAACTACATTGGCTTTGTACTTTTCAACGTGATGCGAACAAAACCGGTTTTGTTAATTATCCTCTAATACCTGGGCCATATATTTTGGCTCAGATGAATGCAAAAAAATATACAAAAATAACATATTATTAATGTACGAAAATAGAAAGAATAAAAAAAGAAAGGAAATGAATAATTCAAAAATAATTATGACTGTTTGGATTCGAACCCATAGCGTCTCATTCGAAAGGCAATCTTTAAACCGATGGTCTATGACTACTGTTGACAATTGATTGAAATAACCGATCTTATTTATGTCATGGTTTTTCGCTGCTCAACTTCTTGAAAGTATAGCGTGATGATAAACATTGCTAAGGTAAACGCATAACTTTCTGCAATACTGTAATATGTTGTGGCTTCTTATAACAATTTCTCAATAAACTGTTTGAAAAAATATGGAATCAAAATTTTAATGCTATTTTAAGTACGCGAAAATGCATTTTATTATATTTTTGACATGTTGTGGTGTATAAATACATTTCAAAAGTTAAGTAATTTCTGTTGGTGGGGATCGAAACATGTGCCAAATGTCGTTCAAAACAAACATTTTTGAATATTGCTCGTCTTCCAAAGCACATAGCGTAATAATGTATAGCCTACCACCTATTCTCATTCCTACCGAATATACACACAAAATTTCATGAAATTCGGTTGAGCTCTTTCGGAGGAGTTTGATAACAAACACCGTGACACGAGTTTTTTATATATTAGATTTCCGGCGCTGGAATTATTAGTGGATACGATTTAAAAGTACCAGGGAACCAGGAAACATGTCGAAGTAATTCCAGGGCTGAACAGCTAAGACTCACAACTATCAAGATAACAGAATAATGCAGATGTATTTCTGAGGATGAGAATATGAGACAAAGAAGTTGTCGCCAGCTATTAAATCTGCGCAGACGAAGTCACGGGCAGAAGGTAGTTTATAATATTAGTAGGATTTGGTAAGATACACACACTACTAGCTGCTAAGCCTGTGTTTCAAATACATGACCTAATTTACCGTCATCTCAACAAACATGTTTTTTTCTAGGCATATCGGTTTCGCACAGACCCAGATCTCTTTAATTGTTATATTGACATTCTATTTGATCTTTTCCTGATGATGCAAACCACGTTAACAACCACATACTAAAAACTCACACAACATTTTCCATATCAACCATTCTGAATTACTTAGAGTTTTTGCAACATTTACCTACTTCTTACTCTCTCTTCTGGCAACCGTCACGTTATCTATCACATCTTTTCTTTCATGCCATTGCTCATTCAGATCATCCATCTTTTTTCTGGCCTTCGTGTCTTTCCATCTATTAATATTTTTATTCATTACTCTATTAATCACACGCATTTCTGCTGACATATTATTCCAATACCAGGCAATAAATCATTTACTTAATGCCGTTAGCGCAAGTGTTTTCATCGCCCTTACAAATGATAGCAACAACGAAATTAAGTTTAAAGCAAACATTTCGGTTGTCAGCTTTTTAATCAAAATATTTTATTGCTTTGGGAATATACAATCATACATAAGATTTTAGAAAGCAAATCATCATGGAGATTTTGAAGAGAAACTTAAACAATGTTTTTAAATTCGAAGTAAACCACAAAACTATTTTGAATAACAAAATCGATAAAGAAGTTGAACGAATTTTCCTACCTCTGAATTTGATGCAAACCCTCACTCTCAATCCCAAATATCACATCAAAAGCAATTTTATAAATCCAAATAACAGTTTCAATAATTTTATATTATTCAGTGGTATAGTAATGTTCCTTACGACGTATTTCTATCGTATCTTGGAAATAATGATAGATGACAATTTCAAACGATACATTACAATTCATTTCATGATGTTTGCATCAATCTTTGATTTTATTTTGAAGGTTATAGCTTTTATTATGAATTTTACTACCAACTACACCCAAACTAAGAAGAACGTTTTGTTTGTTTTGCGTTTTCAAGAAGTGCACAGATTTCTTAATAATAAAACTTGTCTCAAACGTTGCATCACAGGAAGTTGGATGAGCGTCGCTGCACTCGTTGGATATTATATTTTTGTTCTTATTTATGTCTACATAATATTCCTCAAGCCTCCGTGGAATGTCATGTTATATATACTAATCATTATGACACTGGACCCAAATTTAATTTACACAATGAGATTAGTTAAGTTACTGACAGATAAAGTTGAACTATGGAATATTCAATTAAAAAAATTACAAAAACATGGATGCAGTAAACACCAGAGTATGAGAATGTTCCAAGCTTTTGACAATATATTAATATGCTACAAAATTGTCAACAATATTTATGAAGTGCCAGTAAGTTAAGATTTTTATAATACAGTGAAATTGTGCATGAATTGATAAACATAGTATGAACGTGAAAAATTGCTATTGCTTTTAGGTCCTGTATCAAACAACGGAGGCCTTATTTCAAGGTTTGGTTAATGTTCAACTTGTGATAGAATTTTTCAAATATAATATGGAGTTGGAGGAGGTAGGTTAACTGTTTTAAGGGAGAAATACTTTTACAAAGAGCTAGAAACAAACCCTGTGTAGAAAAGAGACAAAAAGGGCATGTGCACTAAGAGCTTTAAAACCAATCTGGGTCATGTTTCCACTACTAACAGAATGCAGGTTTAATTTAGACACCTGTCACACTCACCCAGTGCATATATTGATGTCTTAGTCTGTGCAAAAAGTCATGTCTGTCTCACAGAGGACATTATCATAAAAGAATTCCTTTTGTCTTTTTTACTTGCGTAAATATTTAGAAAGTGCTTGTATTTTTTCATTTTTTTTATTAGTACAACGTCGAAAAGAATTGTTTCGATAAATTCAACCTACAAATAAGTAAAATCTGTTTTGTAACTTACATTTCTACTCATAAATGATTAATGCATGCTGCGGCAAACTATAATTAAATGATATGCGTATAACATGTATTTTGGTTTCGGGACTTTCAAACTCTGCGGTTAAGTTTGTAGTATCTATCCTTATATTTATATGTATATAGAAATACCATTATTTTCATACAAACAAAACAAATACGTTTTTTCCTTCTAGCGTGGCAACTCCACCGCGTCGATATTTCTTTCCTTCTGGATAATAAAGAACTTGGTCATACATATCTTACTCAGTCTGCAGCTCGACGTATTCTATGAAGCTGTGAAGCGTGCACAAAATTCATGTACATTTATTTTGGCATCTGACTCGGCAGGTAACTTTCGGAATCATTAATTTAAAAACACCCTTATATATTTATTTTTTTGTTGAAAACCATCTCCATATTTATATTTTTCCATCTTTTCAGGTGTCGATCAAAAAAAGTTATGTAAAAATATCATAAGGGTGCACCGAGCGTCATTCCGCAAGATGAGTGTTTTGGGCTTTTTCTTCATAGACATTTGTCAACCATTAAACCTGCTGGCACTTCTAACTCACTATGCTGTGGTGCTCTTACAGTTTGCTTTCCTTCGAAACTGATGTGTTTTCTACTAACAATAAATTGCTTGAATCCTTGTAGGATTTAATCATATATGCTTATATAATTTTTACTGTTATGATTCATCACAACATCACCATCATTTTAGCTGAATGACGCATACAGGCTTCTTCAAATCGTTGCTACAATACATCAACCGGTCCTGTGCAACTCACACCCTTGGTTCTTTCCAACGCTGCGTCATCCGAAACGCGGTCGCCTCGCAGTATTAAAACCTGTTATCCTAATTTGTTCCACTGCTTAATGATCTTTCGCTTAAGGAAACAATTTCTATCTGAAAGACCATACAACGCAAAAAGTGAAATATAGCTGTTTATTTAAATTATGTACAGTCGCCAGCTCCTCACAGTAAACATTATACATATCTATAACTATGACGCGGCGTGGAGTGTTGGAAAGAAAGTATCTTTCGCATGATTGGTGGAGTTTTTAACGTTTCCAAAATGACGCAATGGTTGCACAAGCTAAAAATTAGGAACCAATGAATATGCCTTACTTGGAATAGGCTACGACACCGCGCCCTTGCGCGTACGCCAGCGCTCCCGAGTTTTCCCGATATCGATTGCATTAGTCTCTACAAATTCGTGGAGTGGTGAAGTGTGTAGTTGCGTACCGTATCCAGTCACAGTGTAAAATAAAAATGGCCCCACATTTGACACAAATTGACCGAGAGCGCATCATAGCGCTTAGATTGAGTGGCTGCCGAGTGATTGATTTTGTCGGCAGACGGGGATAACGGTGAGTAAATATTTTTTTAATTGATAATTTTATATTAAAATAAACAAAGACTACTATTGAAAAATGCGTCTGTCAACGGTCAAATCAAATCAAATTTTCGAAAAAAGTAAACATAAGGGCTAGGTAATATTATTATTATTTTTTTTACAATCAGTTCCCTTTGTGAGTTTGTTCTAAACGCCATTAAAATGTAGACTAACCGTGATGTAAGCTAAGATTTATACCTTAGTAAACCAACATCGAAAAACTATTGCTTTTTATTCATTTCGTTCTGAATGATTCTAAACAAAAGTTTATCCAATAGGTAGTGATAAGATTTAAAAATAAACACATATCTACACAGTTTTGCACTTTATTTTTGTCTGTTGAAACATTGCATTGCAGGGACAAGGCATAATTACTTTGTTATTATTATTACTTTGTTATTATTATGAAACATACCACGTAGATAATTCAACAGGCAGGCTCAGTTCATTTTAGGTAATCTAGTTACCACGCTATTGCATTGGGTGTAATCCCGGAATGATGACCATTCCGGGATTACACCGTAGATATAATTTATATTTCTATGGTCACGATGATCAAGTGTGTAAAAAATAAGATAAAATAAATAAGTGAGCAAATTATTGTAGGGAATTATTTTATTATTTTATTTTATGTTATTTTATTATGTTTGGGTGGCTTACAGCTATTAATACAGGGGTAATAGTAAGCTAATTCACAACAAGCCATTTACAAGCCTCCACAGTTAACAATAAAGTAGGTATTGATGTACAGTTGCAAAATTAATTAACTATTACTACTACTATGTTAACATAAAATTAATTGCCTGCGTAGGTAGAAAAATGTGCAACCACTATTAGAAAATATCAGAACGCATAAAGTGTTTGGATAAAACTGTGCTAATGGTTGCTAAGCTGCTTGCAAACAAATCTATTGAAAGCTGTTCATCTTTAACAATTTTGTTGAATGCTTTTGCTGAGCGAATCATGTAACAGTTGCCACGGTGAACTGTGCGAGCGTAAGGAGTATGGAGAAGATATCTTAAATGAGAATGTCGAGGAGGAACGTTCAGAGACAGCTTTGAAAGAAGTTCAGGACATTCAATCTTAGATTGTGCTATTTTCACTAGGAAACGTATGTCAGATATATTCCTCCGAGTTACAAGGGGAAGTAAGTGGAAACGAGCGCATCTATCGTTGTAACTCAGATAAGGGATTTTAAATTTGTAATTTAAATATCTGGTGAATTTCGTTTGTATTCGTTCCAACCTGTCTGAGTGCACTGCATATTTCGGGTTCCAAACTTGACTACCATATTCGAGATGATTGCGGACGTAAGCACAATAAATAATTTTTAATGTTTTCATTTTATTGAATGAACCAGCATTACGGATGATGAAACCCAAGGCCTTAGAAGCTTTCTTAGCGATATGGTCGTCATGACACTCAAAGGTGAGCTTATCATCAAAAAGAATACCGAGATCTCTAGTGACATGAATTCGAGTTAAAAGCTGATTTGTAATTGAGTAGTCGAATATGATTGGAAGGTTCTTCCGGGTAAAGGTCATAACTAAGCATTTAGGTATGCTAAGATCTAATTTATTTATTCTACAATAGTTTTCTAACCTAGATATGTCAGCCTGCAAAAGTCTAGCGTCATTTAAATTCTTAACTGAAGTATAGATTTTCATGTCATCTGCAAACATTAGGTATTTAGAATGTTTGCAGCACTCGCTGATATCATTAATAAAAAGTACAAATAATAACGGCCCCAGTAGGGAACCCTGCGGCACACCAGAGGGGATGGTTGACCAGGAGGACATAAAGCCATTGAGAACCACCGCTTGTGTCCTATTTTGTACATAAGAGGAAAACCATCTGTATAGGTCTCCCCTAATGCCCATGTCGAAAAGCTTCCTCAGTAGAATGTCATGGTCGATCCTATCGAAAGCCTTACTATAATCGGTATAAATTGCATCGACCCCCCATCCATCATCCATATGCTCAGCAATATAATCTGTGAACAGAACTATGTTAGAGACTGTAGACCTTCCTTTCAGAAACCCGTGTTGTTGAGGACAAAAGTTAGAAACCATACTGCTGTATAACTGACTGTAAACTATGCGTTCCAAAACTTTAGCTAGCAGACAAAGCTTAGAAATTGTGCTGTAATTTTCAATTTTGTCTTTAGCACCCTTCTTATGGATGGGTGATATAAAAGCAGACTTCCATAAAGAAGGCACAATACCTTCAGATATCGACCTCTTACATAAAAGTGATACAGGTAAAGCTAGTTGTTCAGCACACTTGATTATAAAGACAGCAGGTAGGGCATCGGGGCCAGCAGATTTACTTAAGTCAAGGGATTTTAAATGCCTATGAACGATTGCTATGTCAATTTCAATTGTACATAAATCACAGTTGGAAACACAGCCGTTCGAACCACAGCTGTGACTTGCGGAGGGATCATCCAGAAAAGTTGTGCGAAAGTAATTAGCAAAGAGCTCACAAATTCCTCCCCCTGAGTTACTTATATCATCACCATATGACATACTCGATGGGAAATTACTGTTCGTACGTTTACTCTTCACATATGACCAGAATAGTTTTGGGTTAGTACTTATTGAAGACTCGATTTTTGTTATGTAGGCCTTATAACAAAGTTGTTCGATATCATTGGCTCTCTCACGCAGTAATTGATACGATAAGCGGTCAGAGATGTTACCATAGACTTTAAATTTCCGATAGTATTTGAATTTTTCTTTAATTATCTTAATGAGCGCCGTGTTATACCAAGGTGGATATTTAAAGAGTTTACACAGACGTTGAGGAACGTATTTATCTCTGATCTCGAATATCATTGAATAAAAATTCCCGACAGCCTCCTCAACAGTACCTTTCAATATTATGTCCTCCCAGTTAGTGCTTCGCAGGTCAGATCGAATACGTTCGTAATTACCTTTATTATATTGATACGCCATGCGCGCACTCGCGTTAAGTGACTGTGGTTGCGCCGTAACAAGCTGAATTAACAGCGCAGGATGATATGCGTCCTCGATAGTAAAGGGTTCTAAACATGCTGAGACGGTGACGGGAGTATTTGCGAAGACAAGATCTAGAATTTTGCCGTGTCTATTATCAATAAGATTGAATTGCTGTAAACTACAAAAATGAAAGGTGTCAACAAAATGAGTAAACAAGCTAGTTTGAGGCGCGATGGGCCTGATTCCATCATGTGAAGTCGTCCAAGTTATGGAGCTCATGTTAAAGTCCCCAAGAATAATAAATTTGTCTGTGGGGTGGTTAGTTATTAATTCGGTAAGTTTGTCTTAATAAGCATGTAACTGACCAGCGAAACTATTGCCTGAATTATGTTCACACAGATACAGTGTACATATATTAAGTCGGTAGGTACGTCTATCACAGCTGGTTCTAATTGAATCGAAATCCATATGTCTTCCGCACTGGAATGCCAGTCAAAATTCTCAACAACAGCAAGTTCACGGCGGACCGCCACCAGCACGCCACCACCACGTGTCTGCGCTGTGGCGGCGTAGTCACGGTCGCGCCGCCACACTAGGTACCTATCGTCAAAAAGTTCACTGTTCAATATCCCATCCACGAGCCAGGTCTCCGTTAAAGTTATTACGTCATAGTTACATTTTGCCAGATTCCTGTAAAAGTTAGTTGACTTCGTCCGCAGTCCTCAAAAATTCTGGTGATAAATATTTAGTTCATACACTATAGAATGTGATGTCTACAAGTTAGTATTTCTTTAAAAAAGTGTAAATAATGTGTGAAAAACTCGAACAGATTCGTTGACTTCCGTTTATCAACATTAAAGATATAAAAGCTTGCAAATTCAACCCTTAAGAGTAAATTACATTTTATTTTATTTAATCGACTGGCATAGGCGTACGTACTCGTTAATATGGGTAGGTCAGAAAAAAAACCGAAACGCATAACGCCAGAACCAACATAGTTAATATTTATCTCCACACTCAATACACAACGCACTAAAAAAAGCATTCCAAATGTACAGAAAAACATTGCAACATTCACCAAAACATATTTGTGAGCAAGCCAAAGAATATAACTATGAATGCAATAAGTAAACCAGTTCGATACAAAAGAAATCGGAACGTAAACAAAGCAAGTACGGTCAAGTGAACTTTGGACTGAGATAAGCGAGGCGCATTCACTGTTTCTCAAACTTCTAATTAATAACACTTTCAATAGTCGTTTTTGTTTTGGCGTAATATTTTTAAGGTACAGCAAGATGAAATTAGGCGTTAAATAAAAATAGATTAATGTATTTTTTTTAAGTCCTGTTCTGTTGTAACGATGAAAGACTTGGAGGTGGCATCCGGTTTTACAATAATCTTCATATGCTTCACCCACACAAACTGGAAATTCTTTTCCTTAGCAAGGGATTTAGTTTGAGAAAGTAACATTTTGTTCTTGATAGTAAGATGATCATTGAGGAAGATCCGAAGATATATTAGTATTAATACAACTTCGCCTGTAACTATAATATGTACAAATAAACGATAGCTATATGTTTCGTTCCAGAGAAAAACTGTTTACTTCAGGCTTCAGCGGTGGGAAGAAAGTGGAACTCTCCAAACCCGCCACCGCCAACTTTTTTGGGGGCCGAGTCACCCGCGTCCGTAGGAGAAGATCCAATACTAGACCCTACACGTGGTCCCCGGGTGGTGCTAATCAGGTGACACGAAACTGGTGGTAGGCTTCGGCCGATGGCTTGTGACCACCCACTGGGCAAAGACGTACTGCCAAGCGGCCAAGCCGCGTTCCGTTACAATGCTCAGTGTAACCAATTCAGAGGAGTTGGGTCGAAATAGTTGTCCAATGCAGGCAGACTGACCAGGCTCGCGTTGATATGGGCGTATCGGGAGACTAGTCGCGTAGGGTAGCGGGATCCGAGGCACGGTACGCCGCTGGCCGACCGCAGGTAGTTGGGGGCCCAAGTAGTGTGCTAGCCATACATGAAAGGCTGCCCCGCAAACAGTAGAAAAATCCCGGAATGCACCATCGTGCTGGTTGGCGACCAGACGAGAGGGCCCGATGGGCATTCCCGGAGGGGCTTGGGCGTCCTCGCAGTCTCCAGACTAGTCCCCCAATGATATCGTCCTGTCAGAGCATGTCTGAGGGTTAGTAGCATGGAATCTCATTTCACTTCCTTCTCCTTTCCTTCCTTTTTTTTTTTTTTTTTTTTACTATTTATAGGCTCGCGTTTGACCACTATCTCACCTGATGGTAAGCGATGACGTGGTCGAAGATGGAGCATGCTTGCCTAGAAGTAACCTATTCACTCTTGACTTAAATACTCCCAGGTTATAGCTATCAGGAAACACAGACTCCGGCAGGGAATTCCACTCCTTAGCTGCACGCACTATGAATGTGTTCCCAAAACGTTTTGTGCGCGTGGGTGGGATGTCCACCATGTACCGGTGGCGCATCGCCGTTCGTCTTGTGGTCCGATGATGGAACGGGCTGGGCGGAATCAAATTATGCAATTCCGTCGCACATTCCCCAAAATGCAACCTGTAGAAAACCGACAGGCTAGCAACTCGTCGTCGATGCTCAAGACTTTGGAGCTTAGTCGCGACGAGCTTATCATCGCCGATGATCCTCTTGGCTCGTTTCTCAATTGACTCAAGGGCATCAAGCTGGTATCTGGCAGATCCGTCCCAAAGATGAGAGCAGTACTCCATACATGATCGAACTTGCGCTTGATAGAGTTTGAGCAGCTGTTCCGGCGTAAAGTACCGTCTCACCTTTGCTAAGATCCCCAACTTCTTTGCAGCCACTTGAGCTTTTGCCTCTATGAAAGGGCCAAAATTGAGGGTAGATGTTAATGTAACCCCAAGAAGCTCAAGTTGGTCGGTTATCGGCACGGTTGCACCTCGGAAAGATGGAGCTGGGTGGAATTGGCTCCGTTTAGCGGAAAATAGACACGCTTGGGTCTTAGCAGCATTGAACTTGACCAGATTGGTTTCGCCCCATTCTGAGACAGCCTGTAAGGACACGTTCAAGCGCTCAACCATAGCCTCCCGGAGAGACCGGATCTGCGACCCATCAGCTCGTGCGTCGGACACGTATCTCTCAGCAACAGTGCTGTCGTCTGCATACCCAAAGGTACCGGGTTTAAGCAGATCATTAATATGCAGCAAGAACAGTGTTGCCGAAAGCACCGACCCCTGAGGAACCCCGGCATTAATATCCAGTAGTCCAGACGAGCAGTCATCTATGACCACTCGTATAGACCGATCCCTCAGGAAATCCGCGATCCAATCACACAATCCGGCGGGCAGACCGAAGGAAGGAAGCTTACTAATAAGGCTATCGTGCCAGACCCTGTCGAAGGCCTTCGAGATGTCAAGGGAGACCGCTAGTGCCTCCCCGTGCTTCTCTATGGCCTCACTCCAGATGTGAATGGCATACGCAAGAAGATCCCCAGTAGACCGATTTCGGCGGAATCCGTATTGTCGGTCACTAAGGACATCATTTGCTTCTAGGTATGCCAGGAGCTTATGATTCAGTACGCGTTCCATACTCTTACAGAGTATGGACGTTACTGAGATAGGTCTATAATTCGACGGGTCAGCTCGACTACCTTTCTTGGGCACAGGCTGCACGTTAGCTTGCTTCCAAGCCTTCGGCACTTTTCCAGTCTCAAACGAGAGGCGAAATAGGCGTGTCAAGATCGGAGACAACTCAGGCGCACAAGTCTTCAGCACAACTGCCGGTATCCCGTCGGGGCCACTAGCCTTGTTCACGTCTAAGTTACGCAGTACCCTACGGACGTCCTTCTGATGAATGCGGATGTTCGACATACTCGACTCGCATCCAGCAGGAGAAGCAGGGGGCTCCGCGCCACCAGGATCCAGACGTGAAGATTCCGCAAACAAAGAAGCAAACAAGTTCGCTTTCTCCTCAGCGGAGTGGGCCAACGTCCCGTCGGGTCTCAGCAGTGGTGGTAGTGAGGGGCGGCAGAAGTTCGATTCGACGGACTTAGCCAGGGACCAAAAAGCTTTACTACCTGCTGGGTATGAAGAAAGTTTGTTCCCTATTCGGCTAATGTGGTCAAATCGAGCCTTCCGCAACACCTTCTTGCAGGACTTGGCAGCCCTATTGAAGGCTCTCTTCTTCTGACTCACATCATTTGCTTTGCGCGTACGAGCGTCGACCCATGCTAGGTACGCCGCGTGCTTAAGCGCATCAGCGCGATGGCACTCGGCACCAAACCATGGACGAGCTTCGCCAGACATTGTTACGTCAGAGAACGGAATGTAGTACTCCATTCCCCTCCGCAACACATCCGTTACGGCGTCCGCGCACGACGAAGCATCAGTCGAAGAAAAGCAAGTAGGCTGCCAAGGGTAACAAGCGAAGAAAGATCGCAAGGCATCCCAATCTGCTGACCTGTATCGCCATACCCGCCGGGTGCCTCTTGGGCCTCTTTCCTTCACTCAAACTTATGACGAAAAGGAACAAAGTAAGGAAAGCTGTACAGCGGCAGCACTGCCTCTCTCACAAAGTGCATCTCAGCAATATTCGAGGTCTGCACTCAAATCTCGCCGCAGTCCATCACCACCTGGAGACTGAGAAACCAGCGCTCCTGCTCCTTTCGGAGACGCAGATCGGATGTCCGTCAGACGTGTCTTACCTTTTATACCTAGGGTTTACCCTGGAGCACCATTTCAAACCACGCGCGGGCGTATGTATGTACGCCCGTGATGACATCTGCTATCGGCGTCTCCGCAATCTTGAGGACTCTAGGTTCTCAACGCTGTGGGTTTTAGTGGACACAGGCCTGGACAAAATGGTCTACGCCTGTATCTACCGTTCGCACAGCGGTGATTTAGAGACGACTGGGCTCACACAGCACCTCAGTGAGGCGGCGGACGCGGCTCAACAGCGGTACCCTACCCTAGCGGTACCCAGTGCACAGACCATGCTGGACGAGAGACGCGAGAGCTAGCGCTAGCGTTAAATCTTACCCAGCTGGTACAGGCGGCAACGAGGGTTCCGGATGTTGATTCGCACACTGCCGATTGCTTGGACCATCTGCTGACAACAGATCCAGACCACTACTCGGTGTCGATTTCTTCACCACTATAGTTCCGACCACTGTCTGGTGAAGTCTGTGTCCGTTTACTCCCCGCCTGATCCTAGCCCAAGAGGCACCCGGCGGGTATGGCGATACAGATCAGCAGATTGGGATGGCTTGCGATCTTTCTTCGCATGTTATCCTTGGAAGACTACTTGCTTTTCTTCGACTGATGCTTCGTCGTGCGCGGACGCCGTGACGGATGTGTTACGGAGGGGAATGGAGTACTACATTCCGTTCTCTGACATAACAATGTCTGGCGAAGCTCGTCCATGGTTTGGTGCCGAGTGCAATCGCGCTGATGCGCTTAAACACGCGGCATACCTAGCATGGGTCGACGCTCGTACACGCAAAGCAAATGATGTGATTCAGAAGAAGAGAGCCTTCAACAGGGCCTGCAAGAAGTCCTGCAAGAAGGTGTTGCGGAGGGCTCGGTTTGACCACATTAGCCGAATAGGGAACAAACTTGCTTCATACCCAGCAGGTAGTAAGGCTTTTTGGTCCCTGGCTAAGTCGATCGAATCGAACTTCTGCCGCCCCTCACTACCACCCCTGCTGAGACCCGACGGGACGCTGGCCCACTCCGCTGAGCAGAAAGCGAACATGTTTGCTTCTTTGTTTGCGGAATCTTCACGTCTAGATCCTGGTGGCGCGAGGCCCCCTGCTTCTCCTGGTGGATGCGAGTCGAGTATGTCGAACATTCGCATTCATCAGAAGGACGTCCGTAGGGTACTGCGTAACCTAGACGTGAACAAGGCTAGTGGCCCAGACGGGATACCGGCAATTGTTGAGAAGACTTGTGCGCCTGAGTTGTCTCCGATCTTGACACGCCTATTTCGCCTCTCGTTTGAGACTGGAAAAGTGCCGTAGGCTTGGAAGCAAGCTAACGTGCAGCCCGTGCCCAAGAAAGGTAGTCGAGCTGACCCGTCGAATTATAGGCCTATCTCAGGGACGTCCATACTCTGTAAAAGTTTAGAAGCGAGTGATGTCCTTAGTGACCAACAATACGGGTTCCGCCAAAAACGGTCAACTGGGGATCTTCTAGCGTATGCCATTCACATCTGGAGTGAGGCCATAGAGAAGCACGGGCAGGCATTTGCGGTCTCCCTTGATATCTCGAAGGCCTTCGACAGGGTCTGGCACGATAGTCTTATTAGTAAGCTTCCTTCCTTCGGTCTGCCCGCCGGATTGTGTGATTGGATCGCAGATTTCCTGAGGGATCAGTCTATCCGAGTGGTTATAGATGGCCGCTCATCCGTACTGCTGGATATTAATGCCGGGGTTCCTCAGGGGTTGGTGCTTTCGGCAACACTGTTCTTGCTGCATATTAATGATCTGCTTAGACCCGGTACTTTTGGGTATGCAGACGACAGCACTGTTGCTGAGAGATACGTGTCCAACGCACGAGCTGGTGGGTCGCAGATCCGGTCTCTTCGGAAGGCTATGGTTGAGCGCTTGAACGTGTCCTTACAGGCTGTCTCAGAATGGAGCGATGCCAATCTGGTCAAGTTCAATGCTGCTAAGACCCAAGCGTGTCTGTTTTCCGTTAAAAAGACCCAATTCCACTCAGCCGACCAATTTGAGATTCTTGGGGTTACATTAACATCTACCTTGAATTTTGACCCTTTCATAGAGGCAAAAGCTCAAGCGGCTGCAAAGAAGTTGGGGATCCTAGCAAAGGTGAGACGGTAATTCACGCCGGAACAGCTGCTAAAACTCTACCAAGTTCGATCTTGTATGGAGTACTGCTCTCATCTTTGGGACGGATCTGCCAGATATCAGCTTGATGCCCTTGAGTCAATTGAGAAACTAGCCAAGAGGATCATCGGCAATGATAGGCTCGTAGTCGATGCTCAAGATTTTGGAGCTTCGTAGGAAGCTCCAAAGTCTTGAGCATCGACGACGAGTTGCTAGCCTGTCGGTTTTCTACCGGTTGCATATTGGGGAATGTGCGACGGAATTGCATAATTTAATTCCGCCAAGCCCGTTCCATCATCGGACCACAAGACGTACGGCGATGCGCCACCGGTACATGGTAGACATCCCACCCACGCGCAAAAAACGTTTTGGGAACACATTCATAGTGCGTACAGCTAAGGAGTGGAATTCCCTGCCGGTGTTTGTGTTTCCTGATAGCTACAACCTGGGAGTCTTTAAGTCAAGAGTGAATAGGTTACTTCTAGGCAAGCATGCTCCATCTTCAACCACATCATCGCTTACCATCAGGTCAGATAGTGGTCAAACGCGTGCCTATCAAGAATAATAATATAATAATAACTTTACCCAAGAGCTAAGACGGCTGCAGAAGATGCGGCTATAGTCGCTGCACACATTGCCGATCCGTTCCTCAGCACGAGAGTCTCTTCTACTTCGTACAGCGTGAGTCTATGATACCTTGTTATGACACTTATCTATCGTTATCATCCTAATTTAGGTATTTATCATTTACCTACCTACTTAAAACATGGTTTTCAAAGTCAATAGGTAACAAAATTGATTAACATAAACCTACATAATTCCAATTAATAAGCACGTTTTTGCTTTAACATTAGGTAGTGTTGGTATAATAAGATAAATTGAATTAAGTATTAAATCAATGAAACCATGTGTCACACTACACCTGAATAACACGTCATAAAAACAAAATAGGCCATATTTATACCTATGCATTATAGGCTTTGTTCGAGTTTTAATCGAACACTAAGCGAAAATGCATAATTGCAACGGACGCAAATATGCACATTCGCTCGTCCACCAAACTGTGTGCCAGTTCGCGTTTAGATCTCATTAGAGACACCACGTACTCAAAACCATTTACCAATTACCATTACCATTGTCTAGTAACTAAGTGTAATAGTGAAGTATATTTAGTTATTTCCATTACCATAGTCTTGTGTCGAAGTGTTATAGTGAATCAATACATAGCTATTTCCTTTACAATTTGAGACTTTAACTTATACCAAATAAACCATATCCTATCAATACGAGAAAGTAGTGTTAGGTCACCATAGCATCTAGCACCACTTTTTACATGGTCCTTCGAGCATTTATTTACCAGTGGCTACCAAGTAAACAGTGCCACGCGAACCAGAAGATCGCAACAACTTGAAGAACCTCGGATTGCAGAGACGGTCGGTTGCAGCATATAAGTTCAGATCGAAGCATTTATTTATACTAACCATCACCAAATATTTTCAAACCAATTTCAAACATGGATTCCGATTCTCTGTTCATCAACCAAACGGAACTCTATGAACTCCTGGAAAAGTTTTTGACCAACATAAAGAAAGATGGATCCGAGAGGAAGACCATCGATAATTATAAGCGCAAGGCCAATATGTTGGAAGCATACTGGCACGATTATCAAGAAAACCATAGGAAAATGTGCGAGTTTGCAGAATTTGACCACATTTACTTTAAAAAGGGTTGTTTCGAAACAGTTCAGGAAATTTATTTGGACATTAAGGAGATTATCGACAAAACCATGGAGAAATTAGGCGCGAAAGATGAAAGCCTCAGTAGAGCCAAAGCAGAAGAGGTACAACCATTACCAGGTAATCGGGCTAGGCAACAGCTAGACGCGGACTATCGTCGACGGGAAAGTGACGCAGCGCAGCCACAACCAGGTATGTCGTCTCGCTGTGAGAAATCGTCGCAGCGAGAGAATTCACCACATAAAGATAGAGGCTCCAGCAAGCTGGACGGGTTAATAAAGAAGCAGAATATCAATTTCAAAGCCTTCATGAGAACCGTGAGTAATATACAAGTAGATAATTTCGAGAATCAATGGCAATTCGAGAACGCTCTTAAATCGCTGGATAGCCGATGGGGTGAGATCGACAAGCTTCATTGGGAAATCGAAGGAGAGGATGGAGGCGACGATATCACTTACCAAATGGAATTCTGCAAGCACGAGGAAAAGTACAGTAAGTTGACAAACGACATCAACAAAAAGATGTGGGCAGTGAAGCACCGTGAAAAGTCAGCACCAAAAATGGACATCCCCGTGTTCAATGGGACTTATTACCAATGGGTTCCGTTCAAGGACTTGTTTAGCGAAGCGGTCGACAAAAACCCGTCAATGTCTAATGCACAAAAAATGCAGTTTTTGAAGAGTAATGTGTCTGGAGAAGTAGAGCGTCTGATTCACCATTTACAGATTAGCTCTGACAATTATCTTGTATGTTGGAAGATTTTAAACCACAGGTATGGTAACAAGAAATTAATTTTCACGTCCCATATTAATATACTGCTCGGTCTTCCCAACATACAACAGCAGTCGCTAGCCACGATAAAGAAGCTGCATGACGTAACCAAGGAGACGTTGCACGCTATACAGAATCTGGGAGTTGATATAACAACTTGGGATCCGCTTTTAGTGCACTTACTAGCGCAAAAGCTGGATGACGATACTTTCACTGAATATATAGAATCAGTAAAAAATCCAAGAGAGCCTCCCGAGCTGCAGGAGTTCCTGGGATTCTTGGAAACCAAATTTACTAGAAGCGTCCCGTCGTAAACAAGAACCATCAAACCAAAAAACCACGACGTACCAATCAAGCAAGAACAATAACCAAAACCAAAACAAAAGTTTTCAGCGCAATAATCATCAATCAGGCAACAAAGACAATTCAAAGTCTAACATGAGCGCGCTACACGTGTCGCGGTCGATAACCTGCGCATTGTGCAATTCAGAACACGGATTGTGGCGTTGCCCTGAATTTTTGCAAATGACGCACGAGGAAAAATCAAACAAAATTGAGCAATTAAATTACTGCCAAAACTGTCTACGCAGTCACAATAATAAACCATGTCAATCGAGCAAACGATGTCGTAAATGCTTAGGTACACACAACACTCTACTTCACGAAGCATTAACAAAACAAAGTCCAACTGCGTCAGCAGAAGAAAGCTCTAACAAGAGTGTTGCAACTAAAAGAAGCGCAACTAGGTCATCTCACGTGTCTTGGGATGACATATCTGAAGTACTTTTAGCCACCGCAATTATAAACGTAAAGGGAGCTGATGGAACACAGCACAAGATGAGAGCTTTAGTTGACCAGGGTTCTCAACTGTCGTTAGTCACCGAGAACGCAGCACAAATATTGGGATTAAAGAGGGATAATTTTAAAGGTCAAATTTACTGTGTTGGCGAAAAAGAAAATAACGCGAAGGGAATGTTACAAGTAACACTGCAGTCAGCAAATAGTGAATTTACTTGTGACACGAACGTGATCATAATGAATAATTTGATCAAGCGACTACCAAATAACACGTTCACTAGACCAACAACATGGAACCATATCCAAGGGATACAACTAGCCGATCCAGAGTTCCACATAAGCAGACCTGTAGACTTGCTTCTAGGTGCAGATGTTTATAGCAAGATAATGTTAGGAGGAATCTTAAGAGGAGACAAGGACACGCAACTAATCGCTCAACAGACGCAACTAGGATGGCTACTTTGTGGATCCATGAAACCACACTACCAATGCAACGTAATTCTCAACAACACAGAAGACCTTCTGAAATATTGGGAGAACGAAGATATTAACCAGAAGATAGAGATGACCAACGACGATCATGAGTGTGTACAGTTCTTCATGAAAACCACTAAGAGGCTTGAAGACGGAAGGTATGAAGTCAGACTGCCACTTAAACCAGAACACAAAAATAAATTGGGTCAAACCAAACCACAAGCATTAGCTCAATTTAGAAATCTAGAAAAGAATTTGGAGAAGAACAGCGAATTGAAGGCGGATTACAAAAAATTCATGGACGAATATTTCGCATTAAACCACATGATACCATGCAGCATTAACCAGGCGCCCGAATGCTACTTACCACACCACGCGGTCATTCGGGCAGAATCTACCACTACCAAACTGAGAGTAGTTTTCAACGCCTCAGCAAAGTCATCATCAAGATATAGTCTAAATGACGTCATGTACAGGGGTCCAAATATACAGAAGGATCTTCAAGAGCTTATCCTGAAATGGAGACAGTTTGAATTTGTATATACTTCCGACATCGAAAAGATGTACAGAATGATCCGAGTGCACTAAGAAGATCAAGCTTACCAAAAGGTACTATGGCGAGATTCAAATAACCAACCAATACAATCGTTTCAACTTGTCACGCTAACATACGGAAGCAAACCAGCAGGCTTCCTAGCGATGATGTGTTTAAAGCAACTAGCCTCTGATGAAAGACAAAAATTTCCTGACGCAGCAAAAGAATTGGAAGAAAGTTTTTATATGGATGATTTTTGCGGAGGGCATCATTCAATGGAAGCAGCAAATAAATTGAAGTCCGACCTCATTCAATTATGCCGATTGGGAGGATTTAATCTTAGAAAATGGACCTCGAACAAAACAGAACTATTAACCGACTTGGAGAGAGAGCAATGTGACCAGTCAGCATACGAGTTCAAGCAGAACGATTCTACCAAAACATTGGGTCTCCGTTGGAACCCACAGAAAGATAATTTTACCTTCAACCCGAAAATAAAACCCGAGTCACCTGCAACTATTACCAAAAGAGCTCTACTTTCGGACATTTCTAAGTTGTTCGATCCATTAGGGTGGTTAACCCCCTTGAGCACTACCATGAAACTCCTGTTTCAAAAAGTCTGGTTGTCAAAGATAAAATGGGATGACGCCCTTCCTGAGACAATGAACTCGGAGTGGGTTAAATTGAAGCAAGAATTCCCGGACATAAACAGCATAGAAGTCAACAGATGGTTAGGAATGGGAGAAAACCAAAAAATAGAGTTGTACGGATTCTGTGACTCTTCTACTAAGGCCTACGCTTGTGCAATATATTGCAAGGTAATAACCAAAACAGGGACAACCATTACATTAGTTGCGGGGAAGGCCAGGTTGGCCCCCATAAGCAAAGTCTTATCCATACCAAGACTGGAGTTAATGGGCGCTCATCTGTTAGCACAGCTAATGCAAAAAGTTCGGAATTGCTTATCAGATTACCCTACGGATGTCTACTGCTGGACTGATTCAACCGCAGTACTAGGATGGATACAAGGAGATCCTGCCCGATGGAAATCAATCGTAGCAAATCGTGTAACAACAATCACCAAAACCATACCACCAAAACATTGGCAATATGTGAAGACGACAGAGAATCCTGCGGACTGCGCAAGTCGCGGTTTGACAGACAGGCAACTCAAAGACCACAAGCTATGGTGGCAAGGGCCGTCATGGCTGCTATCATACACAAACCAAAAAAACCATCAAACCATTTACGAGACGAATTTAGAAGTAAAGCCGTCTATTTTAAAACAAACCAACGCGGTAGTCACTGAACAACCAACAGAATCGCTGACTACCGCAATTATTAAGCATTTGATACACAAATACAGCTCCATTACAAAAATTATACGTATTTTTGCATGGATACTGCGATTGCCTACTTCGAATAAACAAGTTCGCCGACCTTACCTCGAATTACACGAACTTCGTCGCGCAAAACAGCTGATCATCAAAAACGTTCAGCAGGCAGAGTTTGCAAGCGACTTAGATTCATTAAACAAACACGGAAAAGTGCACTCCAAAAGCAAGATTTTGAGTTTGAACCCAACCATAGATGAACGCGGAATGTTACGTGTGGGTGGGAGATTAGAAAACGCCCGCATGAGTCCGGAGATGAAACATCCCATCATCTTACCACACGATCATGAGCTAACCACATTACTCATTGATCAAGCTCATAAACTGACTTTCCATGGTGGAGCGCGATTAACATTAGCAAACCTACGACAGCAGTACTGGATTATCGGCGGTTATATGGCCACTAAGAAGTTTATAAGAAAGTGTGTCATATGCAGAAAACAAAATCCCATGCGACAGCACCAGCTCATGGGAGATTTACCAGAACCAAGAGTGAATCCAGAACATGCGTTTTACCACTGCGGCGTAGATTACACAGGGTTCGTAGAGGTCAAGGCAAATAAAGGACGGGGAATCAAAACCACAAAGGGGTACATAGCAGTTTTCATATGTATGGTAACGAAAGCGGTTCTCCTAGAACTTGTGTCCGACATGAGCAGTTCCGCCTTTTTGGCAGCTCTAACCAGAATGGCTGCCAGAAAGGGAGCACCACGACATATGTACAGTGACAACGGGACTAACTTCGTGGGGGCCAACAGAATGCTACAAGAAGAATTTAACCAGCTTCAAAAAGATTTCAGTGAAAGTTTTATGACCGAGATAACAGAGATGGGCATAGAATGGCACTTTAACGTACCTAGCTGGCCTAACGCCGGCGGTCTATGGAAGCGAGCAGTACGCAGTCTAAAACATCATCTCAAGAGGGTTATCGGTCAACAAAAACTAACCTTCGAGGAGTACACCACATTGTTAGCCAGACTAGAAGCGTGCCTCAACTCACGACCTCTTTGCGCAATATCTGAGGATCCTGGCGATTTAGATTTCCTTACACCAGCTCATTTCTTATCAGGAAGACCAGGAACAACTGTAATAGAAACAGAGCAAGATGCTAGGACCAAATGGCATCTAACCAGCAAACTATTCCAAGATCTTTGGAAACGATTGAAAGCTGAATACTTGGTACAACTCTCATCGAGAAGTAAATGGATGGAACCATAAAAAAATATCGGAATTGGAGATCTAGTGGTGATTCATGATGAAAATCTGCCACCAGGAAAATGGTCGCTTGGACGTGTAGTCGACACACACCCAGGAAATGATGGTCTAACCAGAGCGTTTTCATTTAAAACCAAAAATGTAATCATAAAACGCCCTATCGTGAAACTCTCCGTTTTGCCCGTCAATCAGAATAATGTAACGACACCAAAACCAGATATAAAACCAACGACCAAATTGAGAGAAAGGAAAAGAAAACCGAGATCAAAAATCGCAACTGTAGCAACTGTTTTATTGACTTTTTTCATGCTGATTTTACCGTGTTACGGTTTACACGAACAACAGTCAAACCATTTCCAAACAACCAAACGCTTTATTTTGACCCTATTTCAAAAGCCTTTTGAAATAGGGGCCAAAATTTTGGCCTTGCAAGAAAACGCGAGCACTCTCCAACGCGAAATACAAAATATTTCATACGTCAATGACTTCACATTGGCAGTGATTTCTGGAAACAGCTTACTGCAAGGATTAAGAAGACTTCAAGACACATTGCTCGATGCATTAACAGACATCTACCACGGTCAAATTAGCATACATTTACTGCCACCAACGCAACTTAAACGTGAGCTCCAAACCATATATGGCCAGATGCCAAGCGAACTCACACTACCAATCACCAATTTAGACACAGACCTTCAGTACCTTTACAAACTACTGAAAGTCAAAGCCAGAGCGACTAAAAAATTTGTAATAATTGAAGTTACTTTTCCATTAGTCTCCAGAGAAAGTTTCAAATTGTACAAGATAATACCTGTACCGCACCAAACAAACACCATTAAGACCACAATCGTTCCAGCCTCAGAATACGTAGCTGTCAACCTAAAGAAGGATTCCTTCTTTAGCATGTCCACACAGGAACTAACGGCATGTTTACACCATGGAACTACTATCATGTGTCAGCTGCTGAAACCAATAACAGACCTGCAAGGTGACGAAAGTTTTTGCGACAAAAACTCGGCAACCAATAAATGTAAAGTAGACAAAACCAACTGCACCAACGTTTGGCTTGAATTACATTTGAGTTCTCAGCACTTTTATTTTTGTTGTGACACCTACACAATAAAACTAATATGCGGTGACCATGTAACTGTTCTTCAGCTGAGCCAAGCCGGGGTCATTAACATAGGTCAAGAGTGTGTCATCAAAGGAAAGGACTTCTCACTATATTCAATACGTCATCAGTCCAACCAAATGAACATTTCACCAACCATTTATACGCCTGAATTCGATCAAATTAATCACTTGATAAATATCAAAATCCCAGACGAAAAATCGACTGATGATAGAAACCTAACCACATCCATGACCAGTCTGGGGGAGGCGATAGAATATTTGCCATTTGATTTTTAATAGATAGTTGCCTGCTTGTCGGTCTTCTATAGATTGTACTTCGGTGAGTGTGCCCAAGAACTCCACGACCTCATCCCACCGGCCCCCTTCTACCATCGGACATCCAGACGCACTGCATTTTACCATCGCTACCTTGTTGCTATTCCACCAACTCGCACTAAGCGTTTCCAAACGTCTTTTATAATGCGCACAGCAAAGGAGTGGAACTCTCTGCCTGCGTCCGTGTTTCCAAACGCTTACAACCCCAATCTCTTCAGAGTTAGAGTGAACAGGCTCCTTCTGGGTAAGTTCGCTCCATCGTAGACTTTGTCTCGGTCATCTCTGACCTAGACTAGAGCCAAGAGCAAACCCACCACAAATAAAAAATACGTTCTTCGAGGCAACTTGTTGTATGCGTGACTGCGTGAGCGAACCGCAATAAATATGTACTTATTTGCCGCTTCTACGCAATACTAAGCAACAACATCTTAACAACTCGGAATCTTTGATCACTGTATCATATCTATCACACGATCACTACGAAGCCTGTAAAAAGTGGTGCAAGATGCTATGGTGACCTAACACTACTTTCTCGTATTGATAGGATATGGTTTATTTGGTATAAGTTAAAGTCTCAAATTGTAAAGGAAATAGCTATGTATTGATTCACTATAACACTTCGACACAAGACTATGGTAATGGAAATAACTAAATATACTTCACTATTACACTTAGTTACTAGACAATGGTAATGGTAATTGGTAAATGGTTTTGAGTACGTGGTGTCTCTAATGAGATCTAAATGCGAACTGGCCCACAGTTTGGTGGACGAGCGAATGTGCATATTTGCGTCCGTTGCAATTATGCATTTTCGCTTAGTGTTCGATTAAAACTCGAACATATTCCCGAGAACGAGAAGAAATGCGGTATGATAGCTAAAAACTACCCTATGATACTAATGGCTTGAACAAATATAAAACTACTTAAACACATTCGTTTCTAATAATCTTAAGTGGTAAATATAAAAATAGATAATGAGCAAGCACAGTAAAAGCAAAAATGCAAGCTTATTGGTCTACTTAAATAATTATAAATTATTAAATACATTAACACCGATTTAAAGTTACACTACTGAGTCGTCGATATTAAAAGCAATATTTTGATTGCCTGTGTTCGCATTTTTGTCCCGTTTAATCGCACTATAGTTTGCGCTAGGCCAGCGTTTGGCACAACTGTGTAAACGAAAACCGATTTCACTTTGATCCTTTAGATCTCTGGCACTAAGCACTTCACTGTGTGATTCGTGTCTTCTAGTTCGTTTCGGTGTCAGCGGAGCCGCTGCAAACTCCTGTTGGCAGCAGCTCTCGCTGTGGCGTCGTGGTCTCGGAGGCGGTGGGCTCACCGTGGTCTGCTGCCGGTGGGATCCTTCGCCACGGTGTCCAGCTGCGGCCTTTCGACACAGGCGACATCGCCCGGTCTGCCACAACCAGACGGCTGCTACGCATAAAGCGATTGACATCAATACGTAACAAATTACGTATTGGTGGATATCATGCGGCGATATGTCATCGATGTCTGAATCGCTTTTCTTCAGTTTTTCTATCGCCTCCCCCAGACTGGTCATGGATGTGGTTAGGTTTCTATCATCAGTCGATTTTTCGTCTGGGATTTTGATATTTATCAAGTGATTAATTTGATCGAATTCAGGCGTATAAATGGTTGGTGAAATGTTCATTTGGTTGGACTGATGACGTATTGAATACAAATACAAAATACAAATACAAAATAGTTTATTGTGCCAAATAGAAAATTACATCACATTTGAACGTGTTTGGAGCCTCCAGTTAAGCAAACAATGCCTGTGTTAGAAGGCTCCGCTCTTCATCATTATCGTACACTTAACACTAACTTAAGTTAAGATAATGTAATGTGACCATTAGGGGTAAATATGCAATGTAAGTACATTTTAATGTGTTTAGCTTATATATACTAATCTTAAGATAATACACAAAATCTAAATATTTAAGTTAAGTTGCAATTTAAATTATATACAGTATAGTTATAAAACTTATTCCCATTTCGTATATGTGAAGTATTGTAACTATAGTGTGGTGTGGTAAATAGTGCAATGTTGTGCGTGGTATGTGGAGATGCGCGCGATGTGGTGTGATGAGTGGCGTGTTGCGTGGTGTGGTGTGGTATGTGGTGTGTGTGATGAGTTGCGTGGTGTGGTATGATGTTCGGGTGTGTGGTATTTTAAGTTATGGTATATGTAATACATTTCGGCTACTCAACGTGTTCCAGGAGTGCCTCGGTTTCCTCATACGTAAGTGGTTTTATCCAGTCTATAATCGTTTTTTTACAGTCGTGGTAACTTTTATTGTATACATAAACCTGTTTGTTAATTTTGTTATACAGCTGAGCAGAGCGTTTATTTAGTTGTTTGCATGCAAATCTAGTTTTAGTTTGGGGAACTTGAACAACTAAATCTTTTCTCCTTTTAGATTTTTCTTTTTCAAATGGTAGGGTTTTATGTTGTTTTAGTATGGTTTGGGTTACATACAGTTTCCTTACAGAGAGTAAATTACTAACTTGGTATAAGCTTGCAGTGGAGAATCTTTTATTTTTAAAATACATTATCTTTATTAATGCACGCTGCGCCCGTTCTACGCCTACAAATTTTGTTTTTGCTGCACCCCCCCAGATCGGGATACAATATAATAGTACAGACTGGGCAAGTGCTACATATATTTAATTTAGGAGATTTCTGGGACGGTTCTTACAGCTCTCTATTTTAGTTGGGACAATATATCTGAGGGTTTTAAAGATCCAGCTGAGTTTCCTTATTCTCCCAGAAATTTGCTCAAGTTGAGGGTACCAGGAGAGTGCTTGATCTACTATAACTCCAAGATATTTAGTTTTAGTAACCTTCCCAACGCATGAGCAGTTACAGCTTGTAGAAGGCATGTCTCCACATATGTGTACTTTTAAATCGAAGTCTGCATCAGGCTGTGTTCGGTTACTGATACTAAAGCATATGTATTTTGTTTTATCAGTGTTCAGGGAAAGTAAGTTACTTTTTAGCCATTCAGCTACCCGAGCCATTCCAGCCTCTGCATTGTGTCTAACTTCGTGCCAAGATGAACCAGAGAAAACAATAGATGTATCATTGGCGTACGAGAATACTTTCGCATTTTTTATATTCATATTACAGAGATCATTAATGTACAGGAGAAAGAGGGTAGGCCCTAAAACACTACCCTGTGGGACGCCGTATGAAACATCCACTTCGTCACTGAGGTACTGTCCTATTTTTACTCTTTGTTTCCTGTTGGAGAGGTAGTCTTTGAGTAAACTAAGTGCCGTCCCTCTTACTCCGGCTTTTTCCAGCTTGTTTACCAGGATTGGGATGGAGACGGTGTCGAATCTAGTGAGAAGTCCTTTCCTTTGATGACACACTCTTGACCTATGTTAATGACCCCGGCTTGGCTCAGCTGAAGAACAGTTACATGGTCACCGCATATTAGTTTTATTGTGTAGGTGTCACAACAAAAATAAAAGTGCTGAGAACTCAAATGTAATTCAAGCCAAACGTTGGTGCAGTTGGTTTTGTCTACTTTACATTTATTGGTTGCCGAGTTTTTGTCGCAAAAACTTTCGTCACCTTGCAGGTCTGTTATTGGTTTCAGCAGCTGACACATGATAGTAGTTCCATGGTGTAAACATGCCGTTAGTTCCTGTGTGGACATGCTAAAGAAGGAATCCTTCTTTAGGTTGACAGCTACGTATTCTGAGGCTGGAACGATTGTGGTCTTAATGGTGTTTGTTTGGTGCGGTACAGGTATTATCTTGTACAATTTGAAACTTTCTCTGGAGACTAATGGAAAAGTAACTTCAATTATTACAAATTTTTTAGTCGCTCTGGCTTTGACTTTCAGTAGTTTGTAAAGGTACTGAAGGTCTGTGTCTAAATTGGTGATTGGTAGTGTGAGTTCGCTTGGCATCTGGCCATATATGGTTTGGAGCTCACGTTTAAGTTGCGTTGGTGGCAGTAAATGTATGCTAATTTGACCGTGGTAGATGTCTGTTAATGCATCGAGCAATGTGTCTTGAAGTCTTCTTAATCCTTGCAGTAAGCTGTTTCCAGAAATCACTGCCAATGTGAAGTCATTGACGTATGAAATATTTTGTATTTCGCGTTGGAGAGTGCTCGCGTTTTCTTGCAAGGCCAAAAGCTTCTTGCTTATCAATTTGTGCTGCTCATTTACAGTGATCTCCATCCTCTTCATAAGGTTGAACTCTGCTTCGATTATAGAAGTTTGGTTTTTCCATAGATTAGAAAGGTGTTTCTCATTGCGATGTATGGTTTCAATGTCCTTTTCATACTGGTCAGCGAAACGTGAGTCCAACACACCGAATAAGTCATTCGCTAGATACCCGATACCATTGATTAGGCCTCGTCGGCGCCGACCCGTCTTCCCTGCGGCGCGCCGCTGTCTGGCGTGGACATCAAAATGCTGTGTTAGCAAAAGTTCATTGTAGTATTCGAGTTCCTGATAATCGTGTCGGGCTTGCTGCACGATCATATTACAATGGCTTAATGTTTCAATGGTTGCGCACAATTGTTCTTGGTAATTTGCTATAATTTCTTATAATTTCAGCCAGCGAAATACTTCTTTAACATGTTTCTGATCTCCTGGCACATGTGAACCTATCGCGTTTACAATTCCAGCCCGGAAAAAACTTCAATACACATATTTCTTTTCAAAGGTTAAAAAAAAATACAAAAAATATTCTAGCGCAAAAATACTTTAACATCGTTCTGTTCTCTTGGTACTTGTGAATCTTTAGCGCTCTCGATTTCAGCCCCGGAAATACTTTTACATGTTTCTGGTCTCCTGGTACATAATGAATCTTTAGCGCTCATAATTCCTGCCCGGGAAAAACTTCCACATTTTTCAGTTGCCCTGGTACTTTTGAATCCTTACCGCTCATAATTCTAACACCGGAAATATTTCGACCTGTTTTGACCTCCTGATACTTATGAATCTTTAGCATTCACAATCCTAGCCCCGAAAATACTTCGACATGTTTCTGGTCTCCTGATACTTTTGAATCCTAACCGGTCGCAGTTCCAGCGCCGGAAATATTTTGATATGTTTATAGTCTTTCCTCAATCTCCATTAAGCCATGCCTTTTACCGGGATAAAAAGTAGCCTATGTTTGATTCCAGGATGTGAACTATATGTGTGCCAAATTTCATCCAAATCGCTTTATTCGTTTTTGCCTGATTGAGGCACAAACATAAAAACTTTCACTTTTATAATATTAGTAGGATTGGGTCGGAATTTTTCGACATTTTGTTTTCTTCATTATCTGCGTGTCCATTACCTCCTAATGCCCTTTGTGTTCCAGGGCCGTGGCGCCTGGAACATCAAAATAGCTGTATATTCTTTGATGTATTTTGATGTGCACTTAACTTATGGCTTTAAACTAATTTCTTTGATAAGAGACGGAATCATTTCATGGATCTCCGAGGTCGAATACTATAGTAAACTATGCGTTGGGTCAGAAGAAGAAAAATACAATTAAAAAAATCAAACAGCTTTTCCAAGCTTACATTACTTTAATAGAAGCGTTTGATATTTTCAAGACAATATTTAAGTATTCGGTAATAGTGACTTTTCATTTTGTCTTTTTTTTTGTTTTTGTAATTTAGTAAGGCTATACTAATAGTGACAATTATTAATTGTTTCCAGACTTTATTTCAAGCAGTGGACACCTTCTGTCATGGTCTACTGTATCTCCAAACAATAATAGAAATAGCGAAATCAAATCTTACAGACTTTGGCGTGGTAAGCATAATAATTGAATAATATAATATAGTATTGGACTTATTGGCAAATTTAAGTGCATTTTATGCAGTGTAGAGGAGAATGTGAGGTGCCGTATGGTGTCGACCGTAAAAGAATAATACCATCCCATCACTTCCCGTGGGTGTCGCAAGAGGCAACTACGGGACTCCCTAGAAGATAGGCAGCAGCATTCTCTGTAAAACGAAACACCATACACTGCGATCGCCAACCCGCCTGCCAAGCGTGGCGATTATGGAAAACCCCCTCAAAATGCCAAGCACAACCAAATAATGGCCCTTAGTGCCCGGCAGCCCGTCTACCCTTGACTCCGGTAGCGGTCAAGGTCACAGCGAGGCAAGGGGTGTGAATAATTCCCGAAGTGGACCCGGCTTCCCCAAATAAATTGCCGCAAATTATTCTGGCTACTATGAGATGTGCAAAAATATTTCTTTCAGAATTAATAACATTTTTTTTGTAAAAATATTTTTACCGGGCATCTTGTCCACGCTAAGCCTAAACTGGTGATTTCCTTTGGGTTAATTCATCTGCATCTAGTAAGGCTGGGAAGTTGACTGCAACATAATATTAGGAAAAGCTAAAAGATTTGAAATATTTCATTTGTATGGACAAATGATAGTTATTAAATCTTGGTGAATAATGCCAGTGGCTTCATTTTTCATTTGCAGTTTGACAATGAAAGCTTTGTTTTAATCACCATCCTATGGCTGTTCAAGAATGTAGCTTTCGTCAGTATATTTAATCCTTTTTGCGAGTTCTTCTATATGGCTATCGATGGCGCAGACGCTACATGTTGTAAGATGCTAAGGAGCTTGCAAAGTACTGGTAAGACGATAGTTATACCAGCCTGTCACTCTTCCACTGCAGGACGAAGACACAGTATAGATTTCTACCAACATTAAGACTCGGCCCTGTCCTTGAAATAATTACCTACAGCCACGCGGTACGTAAACACGCGGGTCTTGACGCAGAACGTCACTTTCACAAAAAGTCATCGTAAAAAATTTGGTCACTCTCGCATAATGTCACTTTCGCATAATGTCACTTTCGCAAAATGTCATTTTTGCACAACATAATTTTCTCATTAAACATTTTCGCATAATGGCACTTTCGCAAAACGACATTTTCGAAGAATGCCATTTCTTTTTCAAAGGAGAAAACTAATACCAGCACATCAAACTCGGGTAAGTAATTTATTAAAAACTAGCTGACGGCACGGTTGGTCGGCTGCTGCGCTGCGTGTCGTGAGTCCGATTCGGTTCGGTTCGGTTTTCGGTTTCGGGTCTGGCTGTTTATGTACGTGAGTTTGTAAGTATGTGAACGCACCTACGGTACAGGAGAAATTCTTAGTGTGGGGCAACGATTAAAAAAAAAAGCTTTTGCCTGCGACTTCATACGCGCATATTCCGTTTTTTCCGTTCCCGTCGTAATTCCGGAAAATCTTCTCTTAGTGCTACACTCCCCAAGGAAACTATAAATTTTACAACTACAAATTTCCGCTTTCTACGACCAGTACTTTCGGTTGTAGTTTGGATGCAGTAGTGTCTGTCAGTCACTCACTCAGTAGCGGAAGAATTTTATTTATACATTAGAATATACAAAACAAACATCAAAAAAATCGCGTAGGTAAAATACTGTAGAAATCTTTACTGTGACGAAGACCTCTTCTCATAAAATAATGGTGATTAATTAATGCTCGTAGCAATTGTCAATTAGCAGTCATTTCACCAAGTAAAGTTTTAGTGGTGTATGAATAAATTTCCAATTCAATTGAATTTGTGGTGAACCATTTAACTACTATTGTCTCTGGTTACCACTTTTGAAACCGGTAATACTATGGTGCCTAGAGCGTGGGTCTATGGTAAGACCACGCGAGGCGCTAAGGTTTTATTTTCCAAGACATTGTATCAATATTTTATAATTCAAGTTGTTAGCGAGAATCTCCATGATTCGATAAAGAAAGAAAGTTTTTTTTGATGTGAAAGTAGTGATACTGTGTAACGACCAAATTATTCAAATATACACGATTGTGATTCGAGCACCAGCGTTTAATTATCAAAATGCTAGGCGGACTCCGCGCCTAAATTGGTGACCCCGACGATGAAATAATAGAAGAATATTTTCGGCGCTACAGCGAAGTGGATTCTGGTCTGGCGCAGTACAACAAGCTCACATTTTGCCCTGAAACGCCAATGAAAATCTGGACTGTTACTAATATTTATTTTCGCGCCACCTCGCGCGAATTGCCAGCGAACGAATCGAACAAAATAAGTTCCCAACAAATAGTCTTAATGCAATTACTATCAATAAGGTGTTCGGCAGTGCATTTGAGTGTCCAATGCAGCGATTGAACTTTGACCTGAAAGAGGAAAATAATTTTTCGCGCCATTTTCTTATCATCTTTTATCTGAAGAAGAAGCGCGCGAAGTTTGACAGAACATTACACCGAACGACAATAGGCTGCGTTCCAGAGCGACTTCGGGACGAATTAAAACGTAAAGGTGCGTTCCGAATAAATTAAAGTGAGTGACATCAAAATCTGTGAGTTTTTTGTTTTTGTTTTTTTTTTTAAACCTTTGCATTCAACAACGGTATTTTCATATCGAACCATAAGTGCATAATTTGAACAAAAACTGTATTTTTCTTTACATTTGTGTTGGTGCATGTTTGTTACAAATTCTTTGTTGTTTTAATTTTTTGTATTTACATGAATGTGCTTGCTTGTCTTATAATTTGACGCTTGTTATCACTGCTGGGCTAATGTTTTAATGCTGATACTGCTTTCCTCCTAGGACTGCTTTTTATTATTATTTATTTTTGTTGTGTTTTGTTTTTGTGTTGATTATTGTTTTTGGTAAGTCATCGCAATGGCAGCTGAGGGAAAAGAAGTTTTTGTCGACACCGAAACTGGAACTGGTGGTGAACAGTTAGTTGATTCTTCCACATCTAGTGCTCAAAACGTCCTCATTAATCGTATTTCCATCCGCGTTCCTCCATTCTGGCCTGATCGGCCTGGTCTTTGGTTCGCGAGTTTGGAGGCGCAGTTCCATATTAACGGCATCACTCAGGAGATGACCAAATTCTACTATGCCATCAGTCAGTTCGACCCAAAACCGGCACCTGAGGTCGAGGATATAATTTTAGAACCGCCGAAGGAACAACCCTATTCTACTTTAAAGAAAGCCCTAATTACTCGTTTCTCCGAGTCGTATGAGGAAAAAATTAGGAGACTCCTCGAGAAAGAGGAAATAGGTGACAGAAAACCCTCCTCGTTCTTGCGGCATCTTAGGACTCTCGCCGGCTCATCTTTCCCAGAACAGCTTCTGACTATTTGGATGAACAGATTGCCTCATCAAATACAAGGTATTTTAGTTGCACAAAATCAGTCATGTTGCAATCGAAGATTTGTGCGAGTTAGCTGACAAGTTGCAAGAAATTAGCTTTCAGACATTACACGCTCACGCAATAAGTAAGTCTTCACAGCCATCAAGTGATGACACTAAGGAGCAACTTAAGTTGCTCCAACAACAAGTGGCGGACTTAACTCGTCTTGTAACTGACCTCACCACTTGCACTACTAGAAATTACCGCAGTAGGTCTAACTCGCGCTCTCGCACTATTGATGGCCATTGCTGGTACCATAGGCGATATGCTTCGGAAGCTACTAAGTGCCTTCAACCTTGTTCGTGGTACGCCACTGCACAGGGAAACTCGAAAAGCAGTCAGTAGAGGCGACCACTGACTGCTCCCTAGCAAGTCGCCGTCTATTTGTTACTGATCGGTATTCGGGCCGACGATATTTAATCGACACCGGATCTGATTTCTCTTGCTTACCTAGACAGTACTATTACATCCAAGGTAACAAACTACCACTGCCTTATGAGCTCATAGCAGCTAATGGAACCAAAATTAATACCTATGGTCTTGTAGAAGTGAAATTAAATTTCGGGTTGAGACGCGATTTTACTTGGAAATTTATAGTTGCAGAGGTCGCAACGCTAATAATCGGCTCCGATTTTCTGGCGCACTACCACTTACTACCGGACTGTGCCCGAGGAAGACTGCGTGATGAAAAGACGGGTCTGTCAACCGAAACTGAGTTATCTTCAATCGACCAACCCAGCATTAAGGTTATTCAATTACCTAGCTCTACATATGCACATATTTTGGCCGACTTCCCCAGCATTTCACGTCCTCCGGGCGCTCCTCAAAACCCAAAGAACACCACGGTGCATTTCATCAACACTACTGATGGCCCACCGGTGACAGCGCGACCACGTCGCCTTGCTCCACAAAAGCTTCGAGCAGCTCAAAAAGAGTTTGAAGAGATGATTCGGGTAGGTACCGCTAGACCATCCAGTAGTCCATGGTCGTCTCCTCTACATCTTGCTCTTAAGAAAGACGAGACTTACCGTCCTTGCGGTGATTATAGAGCGCTTAATTCCCGCACAATTCTGGACCGATATCCAGTTCGTCACATTGGAGATTTTGGTCAAAACCTTTCCGGTTGCTCTGTATTCAGCACCCTTGACTTGCTTAAAGCATACCAACAAATTCCAGTAAATTCTGATGATATTTGCAAAACAGCCATAATTACACGATTCGGGCTTTTTGAATCCCTTTTATGACCTTTGGCCTTCGCAATGCGGGACAGACATTTCAAAGGTTCATTGACGAAGTTGTGCGAGAATTACACTTTTGTTTCGCTTACGTCGACGATATTCTCGTATATTCAAGGGACGCTCAACAACATGCTGAACACCTCAGGCTCTTGTTTGCCCGACTGCACCAGTATGGTGTGGTCATTAACCCAGGTAAATGCGTACTTGGTGCAGCCGAGGTAACCTTTTTAGGTTATCGCATTAATGCTGCAGGCACTCACCCTCCCGAAGACCGTATCCGTGCTTTAGTGGAATTTCCGCTTCCTAAGACCGTACAAGGCGTGCGCAGGTTTCTAGGCATGATTAATTACTACCGCAGATTTTTGCCAGACGCCGCCAAATATCCTTTAATTGACGCGGTTGCTGCAACTAACAGCAAAGGCGCAAAACCTTTTCCCTGGACGCCCAAACTCGAACAATGTTTTAATGACTGCAAGAAGAGCCTTGCTAACGTTACGACTCTAGCACATCCAAATTGTGAGGCTCCTTTGGGTCTTTTCACCGATGCTTCCAGCATGCACGTAGATGCATGTCTCAAGAAAACGACGAGCAACTCAAAGAAGTAGTATTACCTACTTCAATGAAATTGAAAAAAAATGTTATTCCCGGAACTAATACTGCCATACTCTGTGACACTTCGACAGGTAGACCTCGCCCGTACCTCACCTTATCTTTTCGTCGAGCAGCATTTGATCGACTACATGGCCTTAGTCACTCAGGCGTGAGGGCAACCTTACGTTTGGTGGCTGAGCGATACGTATGGTATATTAATACTGACTGCCGTAAATGGGCGAAATCATGCTTACAGTGCCAACGTAGTAAGGTCACTAGGCACACTTTTTCACCGCTGATGAGTTTTCCAATCGCATCAAAGAGATTCTGTCATATTCACATCGATATCATAGGACCACTGCCATCCTCAGACAATTCCACATATTGTCTAACTGCGGTTGACAGATTTACACGTTGGCCCGAAGCGTGACCTATGTCATCTATAACGGCGGAAGAAGTGGCAGACACGCTGGTTACTGGTTGGATATCCCGTTTTAGGGTGCCAAGCACCGTGACGACCGACCAAGGCCGTCAGTTTGAATCCGCTCTGTTTCGGCGTCTCTTGAATGTGTGCGCAGCGAAGCGGATTCGTACAACTAGTTATCACCCGTGCGCAAATGGCATGGTAGAACGCATGCACCGTCAACTAAAAGCTTCTTTAATGTGCCATCCTCAAACGTGGAGCAAGGCTCTTCCGTTAGTACTCCTGGGCATGAGAACTGCGCTCAAAGAGGACCTGAATACCTCGTCCGCTGAGCTGGTCTACGGAGAACCTCTCCGCCTTCCTGGAGAACTAATCATGCCAGCGGAAGAACCCAGGGGCCCAAATGACATATCGGACTTCGTCACGGAACTAAGAAGCCGAATGGAGGTCTTACGCCCAATACCGGCCTCACGACACGCTCGACCGTCAACCTTTGTGTTCAAAGATTTAGCGACGTCGACTCATGTCCTACTCCGTGACGATACTGTTCGACGGCCTCTGCAACCTCCTTACACTGGCCCATATCGTATCCTGAGGAGAAGGGATAAAACCCTCACCTTGCACATTAATGGAAGAGAGGCTACGGTCAGCATAGATCGTGTTAAGCCAGCTTACCTAGACACCGAACAGTTTTCAATTCCCGTTCCAATCACTCCTTCCACATTAACACCTTCCCCACACTCTCCACTACACCCAACCACTTCCACTCCTTCTACTTCATCTTCTCCTAGTGCTCCACTTCCTCCAACTGCTGTCACCACCAGATCTGGGAGAAGGGTCAGATTTAGGAACATTTTAGATTTATAGTTTTTATGTATATTTTTGTTATGCCTTGAATTTCTCCGTAGGGGGGTGGTGTGGTGAACCATTTAACTACTATTGTCTCTGGTTACCACTTTTGAAACCGGTAATACTATGGTGCCTAGAGCGTGGGTCTATGGTAAGACCACGCGAGGCGCTAAGGTTTTATTTTCCAAGACATTGTATCAATATTTTATAATTCAAGTTGTTAGCGAGAATCTCCATGATTCGATGTGAAAGTAGTGATACTGTGTAATGACCAAATTATTCAAATATACACGATTGTGATTCGAGCACCAGCGTTTAATTATCAAAATGCTAGGCGGACTCCGCGCCTAAAAATTTATTCAGGACCAATTCACATTGTGTTTGAAATCATAATCGTACTAATATTATAAATGTAAAAGTTTGTATGTTTCTGCATCAATCAGGCAAAAATGGCTGAAGGGATTTGGATGAAATTTACATACAGTTCACAACCTGTAATCAAACATAGGCTACTTTTTATTCCGGTAACTTGCATGGCTTAATAGAGACAGAGGAAGAAGTGGAAATCTAGGGTAGCTGCTGCCTTAGTACTTCAGAATTAAAAGTAGCAGGAGAAAAGAAACATGTTGAAGTATTTTTGGGGCTGGAACTGTGAGCACTAAAGATTCACAATTACCAGCAGAACAGAAACATGTCGATGTATTTTTGGCCTTAAATTGTTAGCGCAAAAGATTCACCAGTTTCACAAGATCAAATGTAAGTCAAAGTATTTTTGAGCAAAATATTTATTTTTCACGAGAAGTACAGCAGTGCGATTCTGTAAACATGTGGAAGTGAAGGCTCGGGTGAAGTGATCGTAAAGTGACCTGTCGATTCATGTAATCAAGATGGAATGACAGCTCACTTCGTGGTCACTTCACACAAGCCTTCGTTCGCATCAACATGTTTCAGAAACGACCGGCTGATACATGTTGAAGATTTTTTCGGGCTGGAATTGTGACCGCTATAGATTCACAAGTACTAGGAGAGCAGAAGCATGTTGAAGCATTTTCGGGGCTGGAATTATGAGCGCTGTACCTAGATTCGCAAGTACCAGGAAAACAAAAACATGAAAAAGTATTTTCTGGGCTGAAATTGTTGAGCGCTAAAGATTCAGAAATACCAGGAGACCAGAAACATGTCAAAGTATGTTTGAGCAAGATTTTTTCTTAATGGAGACGTAGGAAGAAGTGAAAAACCAGAGCCGCTGCTACCTTAATACTTCAGATTCACAAGTACTAGGAGACCAGAAACATTTCGAAATATTTACGGCGCTAGAATTATGAGCGGTAAGGAGACAAAATTACCAGGACAACATAAAAGTGTGGAAGTTTCTCCCGGGCAGGAATTATGAGCGCTTAAGATTCATTATATACCACGAGACCAAAACCATGTTGAAGTATTTTCGGGGCTAGGATTATGAATGCTGAAGATTCATAAGTACCAGGAGACCAGAAACATGTTGAAATATTTCCGGGCAGGAATTATGAGCGCTAAGCATTCATTATGTTTCAGGAGACCAGAGACATGTCGAAGTATTTCCAGGGTTGGAATTGTGAGCGGTTAGGATTCAAAAGTACCAAGAGATTAGAAACACGTCGAAGTATTTTCGGGGCTGGAATTATGAGCGCTACAGATTCACACGTAGATGCTAGGAGACCAGAAATATGTCAAATTATATTTTCGGCAGGAAAGTAAGCGCTAAAGATTCACAAGTACCAGGACACCAGAAACATGTTTTGATATTTCCAGCGCTGGAATTTTGAGTGGTTAGGATTCAAAAGTACGAGGAGAACGAAACATATGAAAGTTTTTTCCAGGCTGTAATTATGAGCGTTAAAGATTCACAAGTACCAGGATACCAGAAACATATCGAAGTATATCCGGCGCAGGAGTTGTGAGTGGTTATGATTTAAAAATACCAAGAGAACAGAATTATATTTAAGTTTTTTCTCGGCTGGAATTATGAGCGCTAAAGATGAACAAGTACCAGAATACCAGAAACATGTCGAAGTAGTTCCGGGGCTGAAAGTAGGGACAGTAAAGTCTCACAAACTATCAGAATAAAGAATCATGAAGATGAATTTCCGAGAGTGAGAATATGATACGAAGAAATTGCGCTCCACCCCTAAAGTCTACGCAGACGAAGTCGTGGGCGAAGTGCTAGTGTACAATAAATTATAGAAAAGATTAATAAAAATTGAATAACATCGGTTCAGTATAAGGTTAATTAAAACTTTATGTTATTTTTAACTTCTTCTTCTTATCGTGTGAGTAAGGTCTAAAGACCCCACACATCCTATTGTTTAACTATAGATTTATTTGAGAATATAGTTTTGCCGCCGATTTATTGTAATAATTAATGTAATAATTGTAATGCAAAAAATTATAATCTCTTAAAATTACTGTTATAATACATAAATGTTGTTGGTTAAAACCCTTATGGTACAACCAGTATTTTTTTTTCTGTTACAGATGAAGCTAAGAAACTTTGTAAGAACGTGCTGCGTTTGAACCGTGCAGCATTCCACAAGATGACAGCTTGTCGAATTTTCACCATCGATGGAACTCTACCTCAAAAGTTTAATGGGCTAATGGTGGAGTATACTGTTGTAATACTGCAATTTGCTTTATTATCATAGATGAAAGGAAACAATGAATAAACTGGTTAATAAAAAAGATTGTTAATTTTCTACAAAATCCGTAAAAAAAATTGTGTAAACGCTTATGGATTTTGCAAAAGGTCCGGAACCCACATCTTCAAAGAAAAATCAAAACATACGAATAACGTTAATAAATAAATTTTGAGTATGAGGCACTGTTGGGAAAGAAAGAGAAAATTATAAAAAAAGTTATTTTAACTTCATCTTGGGGTTGAAATGACTTTTGAAAATTTTCAGAAACTAGACAATAATTGTCTATTTCTCATCATTTCCGAGTGAATAAAGTCTAAAAAATTTAAAAGATTTTTCACATAAGTATCTAAAATTACAAGAAAACCTATGCGAGTTCAGTCTTTTTAAACTATGTCACGTGTTAAAAAATATTATACCCTTTACGCACTAGTCCGCCTAGCACTTGGCAAATTTATTATATTTGTCAGACCAATGTACGGAGTGGTACGGATGACGGAGTACGACCACGTGTCGGAGTTCCGGACCAGATTGGGGTGGCTGCCGATCCGGCATCGACGAGATACTCACATCCTATCCCTTCTCTATACTATCCTGCACAACCCTAATTCTCCTCAATACCTTCGAGAACGCTTTGAGTACCTCATCCCGAGGGGTAAACCATGTCGTACTACCACTTCCCTTCTCCTTCGTACTCCGCGTCATACTTCCAGCCGCTATGGTGGCTCCTTCTCTGTTACTGCAGTGCGTCTCTGGAACTCTCTCCCACATTCCCTACGTGACAGTCCTTCTCTTGATGTCTTTAAGAGGAAAGTTAAAGAGCATTTCCTTTCCCTATGACATAATATTCATAGATACGTATATGTATAGATGTATATATATGTGTGTATTTATGTATGTAGGTATATTTATGTATGATAAAATATGTATTTTTGTAAAATGTGCACTGGATCCATCCTCTATTGTGATCTCTCTCTATCACTCAAAGGTTTGCTGGTAGAAAACTCAATTTTGAGTTAAGCTCGCCTTTGTACATGAACATTTTTAATCACTGTAAATTATTGTAAGTTTTTATGGTGTACAATAAAGAATTAAAACAATGTCCATTAAAAAATTCGTCCTTGAGTTAGGAACTCGAATAAGCAAACGTAGTACAGCACTTAGTAGCTAAATGAACCCAACACAAAAGGTAGGAGTAGACTGAATAATTAAAACTGATTACATGATGACCTGGCATTTTTAGGAAGAAGCCTAAGTCCATTATTACAATTGCAATAGGGTATTTCACTGAAAAAATCTAATTAGTCCATCAGATTTTGATAATGAAGACGATACAGAGCATTGAAAACACGCGCGACGTCACGTTACTGGTAAATTCGTACGCGCTGTATTGTCTTCATTTTTTTTTACGTGAAAAAGATAAAATAAGTGCCCAATATTTTTTGAAAATCTACCCGACGGACTAATTAGATTTTTTCAGTAAAAAAACCATTTGCCGAGTGACAAAATACATTTCATCCACATTTAAATAAAATTCTTGACCCAGTCCATACAAACGACATCCTTTTAACTTGATTAAAATGAAAACAAACATTGACACAACATTACAGAAAATTCTAAAACATCCATTCCGATAAACGACAGTCAAGTTCTTAATATTCTAATACGCGAACGTACCGTTGCCTTAGTGACAAACATGAAAACACCATTCAACATAAACCCTATTACGAATAATTTCTTGGACAAAAGATTCCAGAATTTGCTGTTTCCTATACGCTGTTTACAGCATATTCTGTTCATATCAACTTTCTCCATCGAGTACAATTGTATTAGGCCTCATCGCACCTCTTACTATATCTTGTCGTTTATAGGAACTCTTGGATTTGTAATGTTTCATCTCCAAAACCTCCTGACAAACGAATATGATGGACTTGTCAACCCATTCCTCATTGTCTTTATTAAGCTAAATGTTATCTTGTTGGTTGTTCCTTATGTTTCCTTTTACTTACTTAACATGTTTCAAAGAATGGACCACGTTTTAATGATTTTGAAGATTCAAAAAGCTTTTAGATTAATGAATTTTAAACAATACAAGAACTCGATCAGAAAGACTTGGGCCGGTATTTTTCGTCATGTCGTAGGCTATGTTATAAGTATCTCCTTGACTCGCAGCTTAAAAATAGCAATATATTTTTATACTTTGATTTATTTTGATGCGAATTTAACTTATGGGGTTTTCATCATCTCATTGTTAAGAGATGGAATGGTCTCATGGATCTCCGAGGTTGAGTACTATAGTAAACTTGACTTGGAGCTTGAAGAAAATAAACATAGGGACATATTGAAAAATCTTTTTCAAGCGTACATTAATTTAATGGAAGTTTTTGATATCTTCAAGAGTATATTTAAATTTACGGTAAAACAATTGACATTTTCAAAAGCGTCGATTACATAATTTAAGTCAAATTTATATCTTCTTCAAATAAATGTTGACGTTATTTTGCTTCCAGACTTTATTTCAAGCAATGGACACGTTTCTTCATAGTTTACTGTACTTTCAAACAATTCTTGAAATCAGCTTTTCAGGTGAAAGTCATTATGGCTCGGTAAGCATTATAATAATGGACCAAAATTTTTCTTTTTTTTTAATGTTGGTTGGGACAGATTAGAAGAAACTTGGTAGAATAAATTTAGTAAAACAACGTTTCAAGCGTGGAGTAACTTCTTCTTCGTGTGGTTCAGACAAATTTTGTTGGTCCAACACTTTACTTTATATGTGTACCACGGTATCAGCACTTCGACTGCAGTTTTTTGGGTGAACAGCGCCCTTTTTTCCCCAAAGACTAAACGTAGCGCGAGCATTTTCAAAATGCTCGCGATAATTTTGTCTGCAATCTCCAGTCTCCTCTGTGATGGTTGTCATGATAGATTGCCGAGACGATGAAAAATGAAATACTTAAAGTAATATGCTTGGATGATAACATCAAATTAGGAGGATAAATGTAAGGCAAAGGAAGATTAAATAGCAAAAATCTTTTAAGGGTGTAGTAACTCGTCATAGTCGTCTTCTTATCGTGTAGGCCAGTTAGGTCTAACGACCCCACACACCCTAGTGCCAGAGTTTCTAAACCGCCTCAAGGGCCACTGACATGGTTTATTTGACGACCGCCATTTGGCGGCCGGGACCATGGGCTCATACGTGCCTTCCAAACCACGGAATCATCTTTTTATCAGAAAATCAGGTGATTCAAGCCTGCCATGTCATAGCCAAACTGGAAAACAACTTTACAAAGTATGTTCTTCCCGTGGGAATCGAACGCACGACCACCGGGTCACAATGCAAATGCCTAAACCACTCGACCACGGAGGCAGTTATAATTGGACCATCTTTTTCATAATTATTTTGTACAACAAGTAATACTTTTTAAATTTTATATATTTTTCAGACAGATATCACAACTTTTAAAACAGTAACAGTTCTTTGGGTGTTCAAAAATGTTGGTTTCGTCAGCATATTTAGTTTTTACTGTGAACAATTCTACATGTGTGTATCTGAGGCCGACGCTGCCTGCAGTAGGTTGCTGAGGAGTCTGCAAAATACTGGTAAGTTTAGACATTTCATTTTATGTCGTCTTTGATATGATAGGTATCTTTATCTCCAACTTTGAATGTTGGCGACAAAGATTGATGTATTGAGATTGGCGTATTGTATTCTTTGATGAGTAAATACAACATAGGCGTTCATAGATATAATTATTTCGTGGCCATCTCTTTGAAGTAACCAGACATTTCATTAAATGGCTGGCTACATCATGAGATGGCCGTTTTTCGTTTTCGTTTTTACTCATGAGTTCAATATTTTTTGTTATTATTGTTTTTGATTTTTTTCTCAAAGTTAATCTCAGGCAACATACACCTAAGTGTAGCGTAACCTTGTTAGTACTCTAAAAACAAATCTACACTTTGGAACACGCAAATAGCTTCATCTCTTTGATTGATCAAGTTCTACTGCGCGTTGATCGCCCTTGACAATTCAAGTGTATCTGTAAATAGTTTAATTGAAATAAACGCTGAGTTTAAGTATGAAACCTTCCTTTGTATGTGTTACAGTTGAAGCTAAGAGACTTTGCAAGAACGTGCAGCGACTGAATCGTGCAGCCTTCCAAAAAATGACTGCTTGTGGTATCTTCACGATCGATGGACGGCTGCCGCATGTGTTTAATAGTTTGGTAGTGGAGTATAGTGTGATTATTCTGCAGTTTGCTATCATGGCATTTATACGGAAGTTTAAAGACCGAATTTTGATGAATAATGATCACGTTTATGAGGAATTGTAAATGGAATGTTTTATTGTTTCATATCATTACTTTATTAATTTGCTAAGGATGTTCTTAAGTTATGTTTCATTATTCATGTTTCATCATTCTCACGACGGCTCTCGCTTCACCCAAACCCTCTTGCTCCGGAACTCCTTAGTAAAAGTAACTCAAGACTGAAGAGGAAATCTATATTCTAAAGGATCTGTCAGTGGTGGCCGCCAGCATCCTCACGTCAAATTTTCACTCAACAGATACGATTATAGTCCTAGATGACTAATTGCGGATATTCTTATAAAAAAAAAAAAACTCACGAACTTCTCGAGACTTATCAGTTTTTTCAATATTTCAACTTTAATGTTTTTACTTGCATATTCTCTCTAATAAATAATTTTCTTGTAATAAAATAAAACAATATCATAATTATGATTATGATATTGTTTTATTTTATTTTCTTGATATATTTTGTTATTTTGATTTGATATTAAATATTATAATAATAATAATAATAATAATAATCTTTATTGACATAAATTATTATTTACATTTTTATGAATTCCCTAGCTCCTGCGCTAGTGTACACTGTATTACAGGAGCACTAGCTCCTGTAATACAGTGTACACTAGCGCAGGATCTTCCCCTAACAATGTAACATGTTATTTATGACATACAAATATTGCAAACAAACAAAAGATTTAAAGAAAAAAATAAAAAAGGAAAAAAAAAAAAAAAAAAATTAACATGCACAAATTATATTTTTGTATTTTGTGGGCGGGCAATATGTGCTCGCACGTGTTAGTTGTGGTGTGTAGCGGTGTGAATGTGTATGGAAGAAGGGAAGGGAAGGAAGGGGAAGGGGAGAGGTGTGTGTGTGAGGGGGGATGTGTGTGTGAGGGGGGGATGTGTGTGTGAGGGGGGAGTATCAGTGTTTCTCTTCATAACGACTTTATTAAGTTTTCTGTGGCGTCATAGTCCAAACTTTTTAGCCAAGGCAGTATAACTTTTTTAAACTGATTTAGGTTAAGTTTCCTAACTTTGAATTTTTTATTAATGATGTTATGAATGCGAGGAGCTAGTATAATAAAATGTCTTTGTGCAACTGATGTTTTAGCTCGGAGCACAGGGCAGCATTCAACTCTCTTGGACAGTACAGGAAGAGTAGGAACGATTCTTTTGTGGTATCTATTAATTATTTCGTAAATATACAGTTTCCTAACCGATAGCACATTAGCCTTCTCGTACACCGACGTAGTTGCGTGCCGGAAAGGCAGGTACATGAGCACTTTGAGTACTGCCCGTTGAGCCCGTTCAGCAGCAATAAGAAACGATTTCCCAGCACCACCCCAAGCACATATACAATATCTAATTAGGCATTCACACAGCGCCCTGTATGTCTGGATCAAAAGTTTATGATTAGCCACTTTTCGTAAATTTTTAAATATGTAAATCATTTTTCTGATCCTTACCACCAGCGACGCTATATGAACATTCCAATTCAGCTTTTCGTCTACTATAACTCCTAAATATTTTATAGTGGTAACGCGAGACAGTGTTGCGCAGTTACAGTTTTGGCGGTCGGCTTTTCGGTTACATGGAAACGTGTGTATCCTAAGCCTAAGTTCAGAACCGGCACTCCCAATAGTGGATTTGGTAAAACAGACATATTTTGTTTTACTTGAATTGAGGGACAGAAGACTATTTTCAAGCCATGTGGTCACCCTAGCCAAACCAGTTTCAGCCAATTTGAAAGCTTGTTCCCAGCTGCTTTCACGAAAGATAAGAGCAGTATCATCCGCAAACATAAATATGTCCCCACCTGGCGCCGCCAAACCACACAAATCGTTGATGTATAGAAGGAATAACGTGGGTCCAAGCGTGCTGCCTTGTGGTACACCGTATTTGCATATGTCATCATCACTTACATGCTTCTCAACACGCACTCGCTGTGTTCTACCAGACAAGTAATCCCTGAACCATTCAAGAGGTAATCCTCTGATGCCGACGTTTTCAAGCCTTGCAAGTAAGATTGGAACGGAAACTGTATCAAAGGCCTTCTGAAGATCTAGAAAGACTCCTATACATTTGTCTCCCTTGTCCAGGTAAGTTGTTAAAACCGTGGTTAGGGCAAGAACCGCATCCTCAGCCGACTTTCCTACTCTAAAACCATATTGGTTGCTATTGAGTAAGCTGTTTTTTTCAAGGTAGTTGATTACCCTCTTGTTAACTATTTTCTCGAGTATTTTTGATAGTGAAGACAAGAGAGAAATAGGTCTGTAGTTGGAGGGGCTTTCCTTGTCTCCAGCCTTGTATATTGGACAAACAACAGCCCTCTTGAACAGATCAGGGAAGATACCGGTTTGGAGACTCAAATTACAGAGATGTGCGATAGGCATCGCCAAGGACTGGACATTCCGCTTGAGGATATCTGTAGATATTTTATCCCATCCAGGTGCACTGTGCGTTCTGAGTCCCGAAACAACTCCTCTCACCTCGTAGGGGTCCGTTGGAGTGAACGACATCGAGTTACGCAGGGAGTTTGGCACTAACGCTTGTCGTGCCAAAACATGTTCGGATGTGCCTGTTTGTTTTAAAATGTCGCTTGCCAAAATACCTCCTATTGATGTATAGTAGGAGTTAACGGTATTAAGTGACTGTGTCGGTGAGTTGTTGATACAAAGAAGCTCCTCCGAAGATACTTTATTTTGTTTCATATTACACACCTCTTTAACTATTTTCCAAGTGTTCTTTATATTACCATCGCAGCTAGTTAATTTATCCTGATAATATTTCGTTTTAAGATTTTTAACTAGATTACCACATGAATTTCTATAGCGTATATATTTTTGTATAATTTCTGTGTTATTTGGATTTTTTTTAACACGACCGTGTAACCTGTCCCGTTTCTTTATACACTTAACAACACCAATTGTAATCCATGGTTTTAGTGGTTGGTATCGTTTGGAAACCATTTTAACTGTGGTATTCGATTCAATTAGTGATAAGAGCTTTGTAGTCAGTATTTCACAGGCAATATTTGGATCGGTAGCACCGTAAAGGCTATCCCAACCTTCATGTAATAGTGCTTCTTCTATAAGATGATTGTTGATTGTTAATTTTTGGCTAGAAATAATATTTTTATTGACTCTGGCATTGTTAATAAATAGTAATATCGGCGAGTGGTCGGTAAGCTGCTGTTCAAAAACAATAGTTTTCCATGATTTATTGCATTTAACCATAAAATGGTCAATGCATGTACTGATTCTAGTGGGCCTAGTAACTCCGATAGTTAACCCATACATCGCTATTAGGTTGAGATAATTCTGAACTGAACCTGTGGCGTTATCAGTCAGAGTGTCTATGTTTATGTCACCTGTTAAGATAATGTTCGGTGTTGTTACTTTATTTAGGACTCGCTCGAGTGAGTCGAGAAATATTCCTGTGTTTGTAAAACTTGGCGGTCTGTAGCAACAAATAAAAGTGTAATCCGTATTAATAGTAGCGACTAGACAGTTGCCTTCAGGAAAATCAGGTTCAATTGAGGACACCCTAAGTTCTTTTCGTACGTACACAACGACACCATCATTTTGATTTATGGTATTTTTAGTCCAGTACATATTATATTCGTTAATGTTGGGCGGTGGCATGTTATCGTTTGTCCAGCACTCAGTTAGAATAATAATGTCAGTTTGTACGTCTAACGAGGATAGAAAGGCTAGTAGCAACTCGAAATTGCAATGAATACTCCTTATGTTTACGCTAAGGGCACATAATGGGTCTTTACGGTTGTCACGATAATTAAGTACGCAGGAGCATTGGGTTGCGTCACTAACCGGTATACAGTCTACTAAGCCAGTTCCTTCAACCTCTGTAGTATACTCATTAAATTGATCGAATTTTAAGTATAAAAGGTGGGCACAGATTGGTTTTATTGCACTCAAATATATGCAGGTTATTTATTTCAGGTGGCGACCGTAAATATAGGCAACATGCTCTATTTATAGTGGAAAAGTATTTTCTTGGATGTTGATAATTCGTTATTGCTTTGGTATGGATGTGTAGTATCATTTTCGTGGAAATATTTAAATTGAAAAGATTTTTAAATGTGGGGTGTGTTAAGGAAGTTTGTGTGTAGGAGTATAAGTTATGTGTATATGTAAATATGAATTGATTTAACATTATTGTTTTTGATACAGACTTAAAATTATCGAACAGAATTACATTACTACAATTAGTATACAAGCAAGAGCAGATTAAGCTGAAGGTTGCTTCTATAAATTTATAAGGCGCTAGTCTACTACTACCATAATAAAAGCAAAGGTTACATACGCGGGTTGCTATTACAATCTCTATAGGCGCTAGTCATTTTGACTGGAAATTATCAACCATTTGTTTTACTTTGTGAAGGTCCATCTCGGCATCTATTCTTACAGCTTTTTGGCCTTCTTTAGAACGTATCCACACTCTTCCGCGTGATGTCCAACAAAAGTCGATGTTATTGTCCTTGGAAAACTCACGCGCCAAGTAAAATAACTTTTTAGTTTTGATTGTTAGGCTTTCAGCAATGTAGATAGGCGAGTTTCCATCGAGTTTAATGTGACTAGTGTTGAATTTGTTGTTCTTGTTGTCTTTATTAAATTGTTTTAAGTTGTTGAGTAATTTATCCCTTATTATCATACTGTTGAAATCCGCTATCACGGGACCTCTGGCTTCTAATAATTTGCTTGGAAGGCGAAAAACGTCTCTTAAATCTGATGTCTCAATTTGTGATTTCATTACTTTGCCAATACTCTTCACGACTTCAACAAGACTTTCCTTTGTTTCAACATGTTTTTTTGGCAGGTTCCGTATTTCAATACTTGTGGACTTTAATGACTTTTCAAAATTTTCTACTTTGTCTTCCAATAGTCTTATGTAGGCATTGCTATCTTTTCTTTCCGACTCCAGCATTTTAGTTTTCTCTAGCAGTTCATCATATTTATCGCTCATAAACTGTACATCAGTGCGCAATTCTGAGTTCTGCTTTTTTATCTCCTCAAGATTATTATGAAGTTGGCCAAACTTCACATTTTGCTCATTGCTCAGGTTCTTAAGCATACGGATGAGATCTTCTCGAAGTGTTTTAATTTCTTCACTGAAAACATTGTCTATTCTACGCTTATTGCGGAAAGTGATTTGATCATCAGTGGTATCCATCAACGGAGAGGTCGTTAGGTTAGGCTCCGAGGTACAGAGTGACACAGCGTCACCCTTAGGCATGACTTTTGGTGGTGTGCGCCTTAGAGCCATGATTTATATTTGTTATATGAGTAGGTATAAAAGCAGAACACTAGCAGATAATTAGGTGCGCAGTAAAAGCAGCAATAGCAATATAATAACACAAACAACTTGTTTAACTTAAATTAATATTTTGTGCTTATAAGTTGTATGTCGCCAGCGCAGCGCCGTTCCAAACAAAGATGACTCACCTCGCCGAGCGACTTGAAGAATTGATGCTTGCACAGATAACGTGTGTGTTGTCTACCGCTCGTCAATCCGAACGCTCGCCGAGCCGAGCCGAACACAGTACTTGCGGCTCCGATGTGCGCTCCGACAGGTTTTGGAGGCCGGTTATTGACCCGATGCGTCACTCTGCTGTGTTCGTTTACTCGATGTGATGATTTTTGCAATTTATGGCCACTCGCAGTCTTCTTTAAAACGGTGATTACTTCTTAACCACTTGACGAAATCGGAGAAGATTTGAACACTTTGTAACGAATACAATTAGCTACAAAATAATATCTATTTTGTAAACATTTAATAACTTTAACACTGGTTATCGATTTAATTATGGGAGGTACTAATGTTACCTGCTGTCGCGCCCGCGGGGTCGGGGGGAATGACAGGTAATTAAACTATGTTCACTAACATAGTTTAATTACCTGCTAACATAGTATGGATTTTTATTGTCCGAAATAATCGTTTTGATTGATATGCAGTCATAATAATATTTTGTTCATAATACGTACGTATTTATTAAATTTTTAAAGTTTTTACCTACCCCCATGGTAGAAGCCGTGAGTTTCTGTGTGTTATCTGCAAAAAACAGTCAATTTAAGCTGTCAACTATGTATTACAATCACCCAGCTACGTCGATTACCTCAAAAAATCCTCAAAAATTAATGTTATTTTTACTTTTATTGCTCAATTTTTTGTCTAGTATGTTTTATGTATAGTCATAATGTCAACTGGTTTTCTGAAAGCTGTGCATGCCTGTAAGTGGCTTATTTACACAGGACCTTTGACGTGACAATTTATAACATTTATTTTGTAAATAAGTTGTTGGTGTGCCTTATTAATAAATAAATAAATAAATCAATTAATAATTCGTCGTAGTTTTCAGAAAGACAATAAAACCCAAAAAATATTTAATCCTCTACACATTCTGTATTTACTGTTGTCGAATCCCAAATTCAAAATTATTATGTTACCCCAAATGGGATGAAACGTACTGTAATCAGAGTGCCAATTCTACTAATCTGTCAAAAATGAGGCTTCTTTGACAGTTTGCGACCGACATGCGAATGCAAACGTTGTTCAAAAAAAATTGTAGAATTGGCTCTCAGGTTCGTTACAGTGTTAATCATTATTAAAATCATCATCATCATCATTTTTTTCATATTTTTGTTTTATTATTGTATCGTTTTTTTGAAGTCTAACCCGATTGTTATCATAACGGGAGTGTCGTGATTTCTTCGGTAAACATCTGTTACACCATCTTTGCATGGTTTAGTTTCACAATGACGTTTTTTGTCCAATTAGTCAATCGACATAACAACTTTTCTCTGATTGTGATGATTCAAACCATTCGCAATATCATCAACTTCAGGTGTTTCAGGAGTTTTCTAATTTGGATTTAAATCTCAGTTTTGGCTATTATTTTCACGAATATTTTATTACTTCTAGTTTCTTTCGTATCATACAATGAATTTGATTTCATAGATTTCATTTGCGACGACACGTCGCAAATCGTCGTTTGACATTAAAATTTACGCTATTTTTAGGGTTCTGAACATGTGTAAAAACCGAAACTCTTATAGGATCACTCGGGTCTGTCTGTCCCTCCGTCTGTCACATCCAGTTTTTTTCGGATCTACTGGACCGATTCCGTTGAAATTTGATACACATTGGACCCCTGTTGCCCAAACACGGACGTGTTACGTAAATAGATACATTTTGAGTATGGGGGTCAACTAGAAAATTTCAAAAATCGTTTTCAAATTGTATCGTGTGACATCAAAATATGTAAAATTCTTCCGTTACTGAATGACTGACAGACAACGCACGAAATTACGAAGCTACGAAAGTACTGATCGTAGGAAGCTGAAATATTAATTTATTTATTTTCCCGATATTCCAACGGGAACGGGAAAAAACGGGTTATGCGCTTACGAAGTTGCGGACAAAAGCTAGTATCAAATTAAAGTGCTTACTGTGAGGGTTTTAATTATATTTTTTTTTCATAAGATTAAAAAAAAGTTTTGAAGTTTTTTAAGAAATTAGACCAATGATGACTATTCCCCCATAATCTTCGAAACTACTGAGCCGAAAATTTGGAAAAAAATGCTGTTAATTAATTCTTTACCTATAGATTACAGGAAACCCTATAAGAAGTCTATAGAGTTTAAATAACATGTTACAAAAAAGAATTTAGTTCGGACCTCTTTGCACGCGAGTCCGACTCTCTATATCTATATCTATATCTATATCTATATCTATATCTATATCTATATCTATATCTATATCTATATCTATATCTATATCTATATCTATATCTATATCTATATCTATATCTATATCTATATCTATATCTATATCTATATCTATATCTATATCTATATCTTTATCTATATCTATTGTATATTTTTTAATATATCAAGCTGAAGAGTTTGTTTTTTTGTTTGTTCACTTGAACACGCTAATCTCAGGAACTATTGGTCCGATTTGAAAAATTATTTTAGTGTTAGATAACCCATTTATCGAAAAAAGCTATAGGCTGTATATTGTGGGCGTTCCAACTAGGGCTTCTGGAATCGATTCAATAAAACAGCCTTTAAGCGATTTAAGAGATTATTATATTGAGCAGGTGCTCTCAAGAAAAACTTTTACAGAACTGACATCAAAACAAATCAATCATTAAATGTCAATATTTAAACCTATTCTAAATTCCTAATTCTTCTAAAGCTTTTTGAAGTGAAAACTTCTTTAGCGGCGTTGAGCACTTTTTCTGTAATGGGTATAAAATCTTAAACTCGCGTCAGGACACGTGACCTGATCGAAAAAGCGTAAGACGGACTCGCGTCAGGGTCACGTGATGCTGATCGAAAAAGCGTAAGACGGACTCGCGTCAGGGTCACGTGATGCTGATCGAAAAAGCGTAAGATCGAGGGTAAGGGAGAGGAACTAGTATCTCCCACTCTTTCTACCGTGCCTGAGTGTGCTGCTCCGCTTAGGCGGCACAGGGCGCTTGCGCGAATGTCCATCTGTGTTTATGTACAGCGTGCCACGCGTATTCAATGATACGAAATTACGGAATTACGAAATTATGGATGAAAGTTGATTTTTCTAAGAGATAAAAATTAATGTAATATATAAATAAATAACGATATAATATTATGAATAATAACATGTAAATTGTCATATTTGTGTACGATAGCGCAATAAATAAACATTGTATTCTACCTCATAAATGATAGTATTTTTGTACTTATAATTAAACACAACGTTAATACTAAAGTTTTCACTTCTGCCGGCACTCCCGGAGTGCTACCGGTGTTTTTTTTTTATTATTAAATTGACGGAGGTTCCCGGAGGGTGAGCCATCCAAGGAGGTTGTATCACATGAGCTACGCCCTCACGAATAGAAGATACTAGGAAAGTCTTCCTGTAATCTTTTATTCCAAGCTTTGGAAGAGTTAAGCACCTACCTAACCCTAACCAGGAGTCCCTACCTCTGGAAGGAATCTTTGCTGACAGGGGGGCATATGCTTCTGGAGAAGCAGCTTCAGTCATGTGCTGCGATAAGCATTATTTTTAAAATTCTTACGCGCCATTTGCGCTGGATAATAACGCAGCCATTCTGAAGCCCTGCTGCAGCAAAACCTTCCGAAAAGCCGCATCATATTGCCGAACGTAAACAAAAGAATGTGGAAATTCACATCCATCCAGAAGGGATTGACTTCTCGAAAGCTACCCTAACTAGTCTACGCGGCAGCCAGACGGTTAAGAAGCGAAGGTCTATTCTGTCAAAGAATTAACTCCTAACATCGAACTCACCCCAGTAATCAAAATCTGTTAAAAAAAAATTGAACTGAAATTATTTGCCTCCATCGAACAGCTCAACCAATGGTGACAACTTGCCACCCCTTGCGAAGGCTATGCCCCGTATGCAAAGTTGGTATCACCGCCCATGGAGTCCTTCAATTGCGTTACAGTGGACGCTGAGACCTTAATAGAAATATAAAACTGGAATAACTTCAGCCTAGCTAAACATCGATATTAATCGCGACCTTCTCTTCTCCACCCGGCAGCATCATCGAAGTAGTCTATCATCATCCGTATTCCAACATCACATGAAAAAAGGAAAACCGATTAATAATCTATTCAACATACCCAAACTAAAATAATGTTTTGTTTACATAAATATGACACAAATGATTATAGTATTGACATTTGATTTGACATCATACTTTCCTACCATAGATTCGTTTTTTTTTTTAAACCCTAACGTAAAATGGTTTCAACCTATTCACATGGACAATATCTCTGAATCTCCTGTTGTTAGGTTTACTTATCACATAATTTACTTCTGAAACCCGCCTAACAATTTTGTATGGTCCTTTATACAACCTACAAAGTTTCGTGCTTCTACCTATATGTCGCCTAGGAGTATAAAGCATTACCAATTGATTTACTATAAAATTCCTGACTTTCGCCTTCTTATCATAAATAGCTTTCTGTCGGACCTGCGCCTTTTTTATGTTATCTATGGCACAACGTGACAGCTGAGTTTTCAGACTATGACGTCCTACAAAATCTAATGACTGATTCTGTTCCCCATTATTTATCGTTAAATCTGTAAGAAACGATGGTTCCTTAGCATATAATAATACGTAAGGTGAAATCTTGGTGCTTGACTGCTTACTGGTATTATACGCGAAACACACGAGAGGAACATAACTACACCAATTTCTCTGATCCGTAGCAACGTACGGACAACATTTGGGTTAAAGTCTGGTTAAAACGTTCGACCAGACCGTTCGATGCAGGGTGAAATGCTGTGGTGAAGCGCGACTTCGCCTCGAAGAATTCAACAGTGTCCTTCACCAAGTGTGACGTAAAAACCGACCCCCTATTCGACACTATTTTTTTTACACCACCATACCTACAGAAGATTTCTTCAATCAGGAACTCACTAATTCTTTGTGCCGTTGCTCTAGGAACCGCCTTGCAGACTGCATATCTTGTAGCATATTCTACACTAACGATAATATACCGATTACCTTTCATCGACTTCCTAAAAGGCCCTAGAACATCAATGCCTACTTTCTCCATCAAATGGTTCACCTGGACTGGCTGTAACTGTGCCAACTGCTTACATTTCTTGCGCTCCTGACATAACCGACAACTCCTCACATATTTATCTATCTCCCTCTCAGCATCCTTTATGTAATTTCCTGCTCGAAATTTACCTAATGTCTTGGCTAGACCTAAGTGACCACCTGACCATGGATCATCATGCAATTCCCTTAATATCTCCTTCAGCAAACAACTTGGGATCACTATCAACTCTCGAACCCTATTCAATCTCCTTGCTTGTTTACATAATACACCATCTATGACACTAAAACCTTTGAGTGTACTTCCACTACTAGCTGCCAGTTTATCAAACCAACCTCTACAAAACTCATCTCGCAGCTGCTCTTCTCGAATCCTCACAACCTCTATCCTATACAACTGCATGCCGTCCTCTAACTGTTTCTCAGACAACTTTGACTCCTCCTCCTTTTCCTCGGCTAAGGGATTCCTATTCAAAATATCTGCTATGACGTTGTCCTTCCCTGCACAATGAACTATGTTGAAATCATATGCCTGGATACACAGCGACCACCTAGCTAACCTTCCATTCATATCCTTTCTGCTCCTTAACCAACATAGGGCTTTATGATCAGTCATCACCTGAAAAGTCAAACCCCATAGAAAATGTTTGAAATAATTCAATGCCCATACCAAAGCAAGACATTCTTTCTCCGTGATTGAATATTTCTTTACCCATCGCTTAGCTTCCTTGATGCATATGAAATAGGAAACATTACCTCTTCACCTTGCATGAGACAACAACCAACTGCTTCATCACTGGCATCTACATACAACCTAGTGACCATGTTTTTATCAGTTGAATAAAAATGCAGAATAGGTGGTGATTCCATAATCTTTATAATCTTTCGAAATGCTTCTTCTTCCTTACTACCCCAAACAAACGCTTTATTTTTTTTTAAAAGCTTTGTTAGTGGTAATACAATCTGTGCAAAATCACTAATAAACTTTCTATAGTATGAAAATAACCCTAAGACGGATTTAACTTGCTTTGCGTTTTGAGGTGTTTTCAAAGTTTTTAAAGATTGTAATTTCTTATTATCGGGTCTGACACCATCTCCTGATATCTCATGTCCCAAGACTGTAATTTTATTATACCCAAAACTACACTTGCTTGGTTTTAAGGTAAGGTTTGCTTTCTTTAAACGTAACATAATCTCTTCTAACGATTCAATAAATTCATCAAAACTATTTCCCCAAACCAAAATATTATCCACATAACAAATGGCCTTTTTATATTTTATACTAGCCAGTACCTTGTCCATGACTCTTTGGAAAACAGCTTGACTTGTTTTAAGTCCAAAAGGTAAAACATTGAATTCATATAAACCTGAAGAAGTCATAAATGCAGTTTTATGCTTATCTTCTTCACACAATCTATGTTGCCAATAACCTGAATTTAGATCTAAATCTGCAAAATATCTGGCTCCCGATAAATATATCATAATATCCTCAATAATCGGTAATGGATAGCTATCTGTTATCACCTTTTTATTCAACTTCCTATAGTCTACACAAAATCTCCACGACTGGTCTGGCTTCTGCACCAGTACTACCGGGGATGCATATGCACTTCTGGATTCCCGAATAACTTTATTAGCCAACATTTCCTTGACTTGTGTATTTATTATGTCTCGCTGCTTGGGTGAAACCTTATATGGTGGGTGATGAACTGGTATATCATCTACAGTTCTAATAGTGATTTCTTCTATGCTACAACTACCTAATTCAGAGGCCTTAAAAGCGAAGTTATCTCTGTATAAAGTAAGAAGGGTTCTCAGTCTGTTTCTTTTCTCTGAGCTTAAACCTAAATTAACATCAAATTCCATATTTACATCAGCATTAGCTACTTTCGATAAAAAATTATCATCACAGTTTTTAACTAAATTTGAAAAATTAAATAATCAGTTTCCGATACAGAATTAAAACTCCCTTCTCCCTCAGATCCACGAACCTTCATAATGTTGTTATTTGGAATTATTTCATTATTATGGTCATGGCACACCACTTGCGATTCGGACATAGCATTTTGTTCAGTACATTTGTGAAAATTTTTACAACATCTTCCCATTAAAGTAATACACCCATTAGAAAAATCGATAACTGCTTTGTATTTACGAAAGAAATCCTGTCCCAGGACTAATCTCTGGTTAATGTTTTTAATAATCAGGAAATCGAAAAATCGAAAAAAAAGAAAATTTTTGGGGTGGTTTGGGATCTACCTCCTCGCGGTCCACCCCGGGCAACGGCACCACAGGCTTGCCTGTGGTACGGCAGAACGATCCCACTAAAAAGCGGTGTTAGGCTCCGCAAGGAGCCGCCTGGCTCGCTACCACCATCCCGCTGAAGTCCGGCGCCAAGCAGCTTGCTGTGTTCCGTCGGTGTGCGGGAGTGCCAGTGCCTTTGGGGGAGAAGGAGATTGTCAGTTGTTCTGCTCAGAACCGGTCTTGGTCGCTGGGCTGGGCTTTCCGGGTAACTCATTTTGGAGGGTAGCGGGATCCGAAGCACGGTGCCAGCCGTTGGCCGACCGCAGTTAGTAGGGGGCCCAAGTAGCACGCCAGCCACGTGTGAAAGGCTGCCCCGCCAACTAGCGAAAAATCCCGATATGCTCCACCGTGCCAGCCGGCGACTGGATGGGAGGACCCGGTGGCCATATCCGGAGGGGTTCGGGCGTCCCCGCAGTCTCCAAATGAGTTCCCCATAGGTTAGTTTAGCTCTAGTGTTCCACTTGGTTTACTGAGCAGCGCCTCGACAGTTCGACTTTTCTCCCCAACTACTCTCCATGATGACAAAGGTTAAAAAGAAAAGCAAGGTAAAACAACGGCTGCACTTCCTCCCACTAAAAGTGCACCTCACTAATATTAGGGGGTTGCACTCCAATCTCGATCCGGTCCATCACCATCTTGAGACCGAGAAGCCGCACCTGTTTTTCTTAACGGAGACGAAGATAACAACCCCGTCGGACGTGGCGTACCTCAACTACCCGGGCTACTCTCTTGAACACAAGTTCAAGAAGTAGGCTGGGGTTTGTGTGTACGTCCGCGATGACATTTGTTGTCGTCGTCTCCGTTGCTTTGAGAAATCGGGTTTTTCTGCCATATGGCTACTTGTGGACACTGGCGTGGAAAAATTCATCTACATCGGCGTATACTGATCACACAGCGGTGACCAGGAGACAACAGCGCTGTTTAATTCCCTCGTGGAGTCGACCGACGTAGCCCAACAGCGGTACCCAACAGCGAAGCTCATTTTTCTGGGGGACTTTAACGCCCACCATAAAGAGTGGTTGTTCCCATACCAGAAAACTGACCATGCCGGGTTAGAGGCGCGCAAGTTTGCTTTAACGCTAGATCTAACCCAGCTGGTGAATGAGGCAACGCGGGTACCGGATGTTGACGCCCATACACCCAATTGCTTGGACCTTCTGCTGACAACTGATCCGGGCAGTCATTCAGTATCGGTCTCAGCCCCGCTGGGAACGTCTGACCATTGCCTGGTGAAATCCGTATTGACCTGCTCTCCTCCAGATAAGAGTCCTAGAGGCACGAGACGAGTATGGCGATACGAGTCAGCAGATTAGGATGAGATGCGGCACTTTTTTGCATCTTATCCATGGCGGCAAGTGTGCTTCTCCTCGGGTGACCCCTCGTGCTGTTCTGACTTGATTGCGGACGTGATTCGGCAGGGGATGGAGTATTTCATTCCATTCTCCGACATCCCGCTCGGTCACAAATCCCGGCCTTGGTATAATGCAGAATGCGCTCACGCTGAGGCCCGTAAAGAGTCTGCATACCAAGCGTGGATCAAGGCCCGCGACCGAAAGGTTAAAGCACGTAGGGTTCGCGCGAGGAAAAGAGCCTTTAATTCTGCCGCTAAGTTCTGCAAGCGGGTTTTACGTAGGGCACGTTTTGACCATGTCGGACGTATCGGGGCCAAATTAGCATTGCACCCTCCTGGTAGTAAGCAGTTTTGGTCCCTGTCGAAAGCGGTTGAAACGAATTTCTGTCGACCCACCTTGCCTCCTATGATGAAACCTGATGGCTCGCTGGCTCACTCTGCAAGTGAGAAAGCAAATTTATTTGCAACTCTCTTTGCAAGCAATTCGCGTCTGGACGCTGGCTCCAAGCAACCACCAACTTTACCTCGTTGTGACTCTTCGATGCCGAAGATCACAGTTCACATTAAAGAGGTCCGAAGAGTATTGTGCAGTCTAGACGTGAATAAGGCCAGCGGGCCTGACGGCATTCCAGCGAGAGTGTTGAGGCAATGTGCACCTGAACTGTCTCCTGTGTTAGCACGCCTGTACCGCCTCTCTCTTGAGAAAAGAACGGTGCCGAAATCATGGAAGCTTGCGAATGTGCAACCGGTGCCCAAAAAGGGAGACCGTGCTGACCCTGCACATTACCGTCCGATCGCCATTACCTCCATCCTATGCAAGGTTATGGAAAGGATTCTTAACAGTAAGCTGCTGACCTACCTTGAAGACAATGATCTCCTCAGTGACCGTCAATATGGTTTTCGCCGGGGACGGTCAACTGGCGATCTTCTTGTGTATGTCACGCACTGCTGGGGCGAGGCCATCGAGAGACACGGCGAAGCACTTGCCGTGTCGCTCGATATCTCGAAGGCCTTTGACAGGGTTTGGCACGCAGGTCTGCTCAGCAAGCTTCCTGCTTATGGTATCCCAGTTGGTTTTTGTAGCTGGATATCAGACTTCCTGAGTGAACGGTCGATCCGAGTAGTCGTTGACGGCTGCTCCTCTGACCTCATGGCTATTGATGCCGGAGTTCCTCAGGGGTCCGTTCTCTCTGCAACTCTTTTCCTGCTGCACATCAATGACCTACTTCAGCTTGGTCTTGTTGGGTACGCAGATGACAGTACGGTTTCAGAGAGATACTTGTCTAGCGCAACAACCAGCGGGGATGAAATTCGTTCCTTGAGAGAGGCCATGGTAGAGCGGACAAATTCGACCTTAAGCCTTGTCTCCCAGTGGGGTGATGACAATGTGGTCACTTTTAACGCCACCAAAACACAGGCGTGTCTTTTTACTGCAAAAAGGAGTCGTTTTGACCAAACTCCTACTTTTCGGGGTGCATCTGTTCCTGTGACTGATCGGCTCGAGCTCCTAGGCATGGAGTTAACATCCAGTCTCAACTTCGGCGCCACCATCGAGTACAAAGCCCAAACCGCTGCCAAAAAGCTGGGCATCCTAAATAGGGTGAAGCGATACTTCAAGCCTGGACAGCTTTTAACTCTATATAAAGCGCAAGTCCGATCCTGCATGGAGTATTGTAGCCACCTGTGGGATGGCTCAGCTAAGTATCAGCTTGCCGCGCTTGACTCGGTAGAACGCAGAGCTAAGAGGCTCATCGGTGACGAAAAACTGGTGGATACCAAGCTACATAGCTTGGCTCATCGCCGTAAGGTTGCCTGCTTGTCGGTCTTCTACAGATTGTACTTCGGTGAGTGTGCCCAAGAACTCCACGACCTCATTCCACCGGCCCCCTTCTACCATCGGACATCCAGACGCACTGCGTCTTACCATCCCTACCTTGTTACTATTCCACCAATTCGCACTAAGCGTTTCCAAACGTCTTTTATAATGCGCACAGCAAAGGAGTGGAACTCTCTGCCTGCGTCTGTGTTTCCAAACGCATACAACCCTAATCTCTTCAAAGTTAGAGTGAACAGGCTCCTTCTGGGTAAGCTCGCTCCATCGTAGACTTTGTCTCTGTCATCTCTGACCTAGACTAGAGTCAAGAGCAAACCCATCACAAATAAAAATAAAAAAAAAACATTCACAAAGACACTAGAGTCCACTACAAAACTTATCGTCGTTTACCCGACAACTTCTAAGCATGATCCCGATATTGACTTCACAAAATGATTTGCCTTGTCACCGGTATGATTTAGATTGAGATTCAACGCAAATTGATCTGATATACACGAAATTGATGATCCGGTGTCTATCAGAGCAGAACAGGCTTGATTATCTATTGTAATATTAATAAATGGATTGAGGTCACCGCATTTGCTATTTTTCCTTAGGAGTTGATCTCTTTCGGACACAGCCTGCAACTCCACTTCATTATTTATAGACTGTGCCCTTCCGCGTTTGGGTGGGTAGCCATCAGAACGTGGGCTTCTTGAGCTGGGGGTAATTGGAAAACGGTTATTTCTATTATCACACCGACGTCTCGGCCGCAAATGATACCTCGGAGTGTGATACGTATCCGTATCACCGGCTAGGTTTGGCGTCGATCCTGAAGCAGTCTGCCACGGGCTCGTTGGTCTCGGTGAAGTTGGGTATCTCTGACTTCCGGCTGGAAAATAATCAAATCTGACCCGCGGAGGGTGCAACGAAAAATTTGCCCGGTCGGGCTGTGTCTCCTCAAATATTTCTTTTATTTGGTCAATGGTGGCACGCAACTCAGCTTTTGAGTTATATAATCGGGTCCCCAGCTTTAATTTATAATGCATATTTATACCCTTTAAGAAAATTTTAATGAATATCATTTCGTCGATAATTCCGGACTGTAATCCGTAATCAGCCAGTCTATAGAAAAATGCGACTATGTCTTCTTTAGTGTCTTGACGCGCATTGTAGAATTTCTCAACAAAATCTATTCCTGATGGGAATTCAGACTTCAGGCTGTCGCACATCACCTTAAATGACACCCCTTCTTTGTACGTAAATTTGAAAAAAGCTAGGGCCGGGCCGTCCAAATAAGCACCCATAATGAGGGCTAAATCACTCTCCGGCCATCTATTAATGGCTGCGATTTGGCGAAACTGTGTAAGGAAATCGTCGAACGAGCAGGTGGAACCCGTACCCTAGAAGGATACTACTTTCGCCATCTTGCTAAATTATATTTATTTAATAAAAACCACTTATCTTTATACCTATCCAGGCGTAGAAATTTCGCCTGAGCATCACTATATAATGGGGTTCTTCATGCACTTTTTTACGCAGTGCATACGCGAAATTATCTTTATACAGTGTACGCCCTGTATACGCGACAAACGTACTTTTCTATTTATTAAGTACCCGGCGCCTCCGTCACATGTGGGCGTTCCAACTAGGGCTTCTGGAACGCCCCCGGAATCGATTCAATAAAACAGCCTTTAAGATTAAAGCGATTTAAGAGATTATTATATTGAGCAGGTGCTCTCAAGATAAACTTTTACAGAACTGACATCAAAACAAATCAATCATTATATGTCAATATTTAAACCTATTCTAAAATCCTAATTCTTCTAAAGCTTTTTAATTATTAATTTGACGGAGGTTCCCGGAGGGTGAGCCATCCAAGGAGGTTGTATCACAATATCATCACGCTAAGACAAGTAGGAGCGGAACAGATGAAGTTGCGTGGGTCAGCTAGTTTCTAATAAACATAATAGTCAATAATAAAATAGTCAATTTAATAAAATATGATTTAAGATTGTTGTTTTTTTTGTGTTCATTTTTTATGTGATTAATGATCCAAATATCAGTAGAATTGTTTTTTTTTTGTTTGAATAGATATAAGTTATTTTTACTTTTGCATGCTGTAAGGTAGAGTGTGTTGGAACTGTTATTTTTTACAATATCTACATCTTACTTTGTATACCCACATTCGTTGCAAAATAAATACTTTCTGATTTCTGAGATAACCTAATAACACTAACGCATAAACTCGTGCAAAGTAATTGCAGGTTCCTGCAAAAACGTTACCTGTAACAAGCTGTAACTATTACAGGTATATCTGGATATGGAGACATTATCCGCATTCACTGCTGCTGGGCTAGGTTTCATCATCATCAGCCTTTAACAGTCCACTGCTGGATATAGGCCAAGTGCATGCCATTTAGCTCGATCTCCGGCAACTCTCATCTAGCTGCTATCAGCCACACTGCGAAGATCGTTGCTCCAACTGCCTAGCCTGAGGGCGTTATATCTTACGTTTGCCGATTCGCGGTCTCCACTCAACTGCTGGGCTTACGCATGTCCAAAAGTTTCAGTTCTAGCAACTATTATCCGACTGCTACGGCCGGCCACATACCGCCTGAAATCTTCCAAGCGTAAATCAGGGGCCCGGGATACAATTGCAACCCCGACTGAAATCGGCTCGCCATTACTGGCGGATCCCACCCATCTACCGAGCGAAAGAGCTAGCGAGTTACCGGCCAGCCTGCGAAAATCATCGCTCGGCCTAGCTTGCAGGCGTCCTGCCAAACGTGTCCGATTCGCGATTTCATTACTTCTACACCAAAGGTCACGTAATCTATCTACGGCTCTTATGGCTTCTCTTCATTTTGCTTTTTCCGTGTCCTATGAATATCAACAACGTATCCATCTAATTTATATATCTATCTTTATAGAAAGTCAAGAACATCTTTGCAAGAAAGTGTTACAGAATACATAATTATATCGATTGTTACTGACAAATCGTATGTACACTAAGATATTCTTTCTTGTTTTATGTGGATGCCGCGTTACCACTACATTTTATTGGACTCAGTAGTTATCTAATTGTTTTGTTGCAGTTTAGTTTTATGTAAATAAGTTAGTTTAGTTTTCTAAAAAGAATAAAATACAGTTCAATATTCGCGAGTCTAATGAATTTAAGGATCCCTAAAAAGATCTTTACTATTTTATTTTGTACCTTTTAGCTCAATCAAGACTACTGTAGTCTTAATAAATAATAAACCTATTTTCTTATTCCTGAAATCTCAAAAAATTAAATCAGCTGTTCCTTACACACGTTTTGTCGAATAAATATAAACAAATTAAACCGTAGTTGTTTTTATAATCTTATGAATGCAACTTTATTTAAAAAGAAAGTTCAACAATCATAAATTTGTGTAAGCTAATATTGTTAACCTATATCTTGATCATAAATCACAAATGTATGTATTAAAATAAACGTCAGAAATTAAAGCCTTGTTTATTTAAATAAACTAAAATTCATTGAACTTTATTTATGTGCATCCATGATATGGCAGCAAACTGCAGTAACACAACAGTATACTCCAATATTAGACTTAGAAACTTCTGAGGCAGTTTTCCATCGATCATAAAGATCCGACAAGCTGACATTTTCTGGAAAGCTGCACGGTTCAGCCGCTGCACGTTCTTACATAACCGCTTAGCTTCCTCTGTAACAGATTAAAAAAAAAAACATTGTAGGAAATACGTACAGTACCGCCGCCACCGCGCCACTACCGCGCCTCTAGGTAAAATGGTCTAATCTTACCAGAATTTTGTAGACTTCTTAGTAGCCTACTGCAAGCAGCGTCTGCTTTGTATATAGCAATATAGAATCTTTCGCAGTACGTACAAAATATAGTAACATACGCTACATTTTTTATAGTCCACAGGATGATGACTATTTGAAACGAATGGATGTCACGCTGCAAATAAAAGATGAAAGAATAGTTTATTGGGATGTTCTAATAAATGTGTGCGTAACATGAAAAATTATAATTACTGTTGTGTATACGGTAATCAGTCTACTAAACCATCCAGCCCTATAGCCTCTCATCATTTGTTTCCATATTCTGCAATAGTCCTGCACCATCCGGGGATTGTCCTTGGGTATACTTTCATAGTCCCTGAATTTACTTCAGGGATAATCGTCGGTTAGTGCCTCATTCTATGTGAAATATCTAACGAGGTCTCTGCAAGTTCGAATCGGTCCCTCTTACGCCTACCAAAGGACTGGGACCCAAGAGTCTCGAAATTGTAAAAGATTATAATGAATATGTTATCCTTACCGAGCCGTAATGTGTAGTTCCTGACTTTGATGCTTCTAAAAATGCTTGAAGATATAGTAGACTATGGACAAATGTATCTAGTGCCTGAAATAAAGTCTGGAAACAAAAGAAATTATTTAAAATTTATTGAAAAAACAACGTTTTTGTAATAAATTGAACAACTAAAAGTCTCTCACCGAAAACTTAAATATATTTTTGAATATATCAAACGCTTCCATTAAATTAATGTATGCTTGGAAAAGTTTTTTCAGTTCATCGTTATGTTTTTCTTCTCCTAGCTCCAAGCTCAATTTACTATAGAGCTCGACCTCGGAGATCCATGAAATCATTCCATCTCTTATCAAAGCAATTATAGAAACACCATAAGTTACGTTCACATCAAAATAAAGCAGAGTATAAAAAAAAAATGCAATGACTATATCGCGGGTTAGAATCACACTCATAACATAGTCAAGGCTGTGACGCACAACTCCTAACCAGTTCCTAATGGTAGGCTTTCTGTATTGTTGAAAATTGCTTAACTTAAAAGCTTTTTGAATCTTCAAAATAACTCGGACGTGGTCCTTTCTTAGAAGAATATTGATCATGAAAAAGGAAACAAAAGGAATCACAAACAAAACGACATTTAATTTCAAAAAGATTATGATAAATTGATTGGCTACTCCATCAAAATTCTCTGTCATGAATAAAGTGTGCAAATGAAAACTTATGAACCCAAGAGTACCAATGAATGAGACGACATAGTAAGATGCACGGTGAGGTCTAATACAATTGTACACAATAGAGAAACTCGATATGAAGAGTACGTGTTGTAAACATCGTATAGGAAATAGCACATTTTGAAATCTTTTATCTAAGAAATTATTGGTAATAGGGTTAATAGTGATCTGTGTTTTCATGTCTAATTCACGTGTAAAACAAAACGAGTGTGTCGTGGATTGCTAAGGAGTGGACTGCCGAATAGGGAGAATTAATTTAGTCATAATTTCATTACAATAGTCAATTGTTTGTTCTGTTTTAATCAAGTAAAAGGGAGGGGGCGCAGGTTTGCTCATCGTGACAAGTAAGTTAATTTATTGGATCTTTTTTTGTCCTTATTTACGTGTATAAGTTTTTAATAATTTAGGAAGAATCATTCATCTGCCTAGCCTTTTCCCAACTACATTAAGGTCGGCTTCCTGTCAAACCGGATTCAGCTGAATACCATAAACCTGAATAGCATTTTACGTGTAGCCACTGCCTATCTGACCCCCTGAATAAAGTAACTAGGTAACACAGTACTTTTAGGCAAGATTTATCAGGTTTTCTGGCTTCTGTATCCGCAACGACTACCAATCTACATTTGACAGCACCAGGGACCAACGGCTTATTGAGAACGTGCTTTCCGAGGCGCGGATGTCAAAATGTTCACCCATTCACAGACCGACCCTGGCAAGTGTTGCTTTACATTGATGATCGACCCGTGCGGATGTTATTATATAGCCACGAGCTCCTCCATATTTTAAGAAGATTAAAAATGTATTGTTTGCGCTTATCTTTTCTTGTAAGACTATTGCTATATTTTATCGTATCAGCCTCCAACCTCTAAAGTTTTCACTGCTAATTTAGGCCTCCAATCTGAGGCAATACATCAATAAGGGTCAATACTTAAAATGCCAACAATGAAGACGAAATTAAGGAGTGAGCCACATACATTTTTAATCCCCAAAATCGAACTTCTTATCAGCTTTTAGTAATATTAAAAAACAATAGTGTTATAAAGAAATTAATCTAAACAGTCCTGTTGTCAATATTGTCAACATTGTTCAGATCAATATCTTGACGCATTTGATTCTCTTGTAGATCATCAGACGGCTTCATTAATAATAAACAAACCATTGAAGGTTAAAAGAAAGTACAATGAATCTTAAAAGACAGCCAGTTACTGTGGTCTACCACTATGTTTCTAAATCAGCAAGTTATTTTAATGACCTCCACGGACCAAGTCAAAAAACTACTAAGTTTTCAACTGGACAACGAATTGCATACAATATTATTTGAAGACAAGTGGTGCAGAGAGTAAAGTCCCGCAAGTCTTCATTGAAAAGGGAGAATCCTCCGACCGGACGATTGTTGTGTCCGGTGTGAGCAACTGCCTGATAGCTGATATTCGGGCTGATGTATATGTTCAAATCGCACGGTAAACTCTGATTGCGCGATGCAAGATTTCGACGTAGTAGTTTGCTGCTAGTTGGATAGATGGCTCTGCCGTTCTTTTTGTTGCGATGTTGATTTTTTCCGTTGGTTTTTCTTGTGGCGGCATTGATGCGGCTACAATTACACCCTCTTAATATAGCACTGTTATTATTTTTCTCTTCGAAATGTAATTGTCCAATTCGGTTTTAGGCCGCAGGTATTGACCTAATGTGTTGTCTTGTTTCTCAAACATACTGGCGGCCTTTTTTCAAAAACACAAGGCCATCAACTGCATCAGACTTGAGATTGAGAGAAGTGATTTGTTTGAAACTTTTTTGTCGTTTTTAGGGTTCCATACCCGAAGGGTGACCAACGGGACCCTTACTAAGGCTCCGCTGTCCGTCCGTTAGTCTGTCTGTCAGCGGGCTGTATCTCATGAACCATAATAGTCAAACAATTAAAATTTTGTGTATATTTCTGTTCGCTGTTCTGTTTGTTTTGCTATAACAACAAAAACAATAAAATTAAAACTTGAGTTGTCTTAATTATTTTCACATTATTTCACCTATTCTATTAATGATTATTTAGACGATAAAAATAGTTGGTCGCTGTATTAAACGCAAGACAATATCATAATTATCATGTTCTTTCTCTTTAAGTAATTAGCTTATGACAGGTTATATGTATTCATATTATATTGTTTTTTTTTATTTTTTTTATTTATCTGACTATGTAGGTCACCGGCATCGGTGCACCGATTGGGCACTGAACATTTAAGGGTCACCATTGACTCGAAAAGAAGAAGAAGATTTGAGTTTCATGATTGTTACATATATTGCTGGAATCAGTATACAATATAGGCTTTCTCTTTTCAGCCATGTCGGCTGTCATATCATCCATCCATCGCTTTGTTTCGGCCGTATAATTCCAATTGCTGTAATTTTAAACATGCTTAAGTTATTATTTGGTCTCATAACCTGAAACACAATTTTATCTGTGAATTTCTTTAATGAATCTTCTTTGTCGAGCCGTTGCTTTTTATAAAAGTAATAATACACTTAAATTATGCGTGTTAAAGTAATTTAACTATGAGGTATTTTTCCACATGTTACTTTCATTTTTACTTTTATCACTTGGTTACACAAAATCGTTATACGATGGCGTCTTTAAGCACTAATAGTCGCGAAATTGAATCACATCTTGTTCATGATACCTCTTTAACTAACAAAATTGATCAAGACGTGCAATCTTTGCTTTTTCCTTTAAATCTAATGCAAACACGTGTTAAATCCAAAGTATCGCATCAAGAATAATTTCATAAGTCCAAATAATTGTTTTAATAAATAAATATTATTATGCGCAACCCTAGCATTTTTGTCAGCTTACGTGTACCGAGACTTGGAAATATCACTTGATTCGAATTTAAGACGATATGGCACAATTAGTTTCCTGTACTTCGCTTCTTACTTCGACTTTATCTTCTACTGTACGGGATTTATCATGAACTTTATCATCAACTTGCATAAGACTAAGGAGATGGCCACATTAGTTTTGACCTTTCAAGAAGTGCATAGATGTATTAATAATGAATCATGTTTTAAGTGGTCTGTCAGAAAAACTTGGATCCATGTCACGTTTATCTTCCTATTTTATATCATGACTATTTTTTTCATGTTTTTCGCTCCATGGCATATTGTTTTCAATTTAGTGGTCTTGATAAGTCTTGACAGTAATCTGATTTATTCTATTGTAACGATTAAAATATTGACTGAGAAAGCCAAACTTTGGAATGTAGAAGTAGTGAATTTACCGAACAATCACTACAACGACATGCATAGTAAAAGCTTGTTTGAAGTTTATTTGGGTATTTTAAAATGCTACAATATATTTAAAAATGTTTTCCAGCAACCCGTAAGTCTTTTTAGCATTATCATTTATTTAGTTATTTCAATCAACTTTGGGTTAAAAATTATTTATCAAATTAAAGAATTCAATGTGAATTCAAAAGTATAAATCAATATTTAAAAAAAGAAGAATTTATGATAGACAATCAATATTCATATAATAATAAATTAGAAGGTTAGGTCATAGAAATCTGAAATTTGGCTTGTAGGATCCTTGGGGAGTGACAGGAAGCACCAAGAGAGGATATCCCGAAATACCTACGGGAACGGGAAAAACGGGATGGGTGCGTACGAAGTCACGGGCGGCAAAAGCTAGTTAAAAAATAAAATTTTCATCCATTATAATATTAGTCAGTACGTGAACCATGCAGCAGTGGTTCAAGTAGTGACAGTCGAAACGTTTAGCAAAAGCGCTCAGGATACTGTTGCGATTAGCCCGCACGATACGCACCAGGGATGTGCACCGCTTGCACATGATTGTGTGGGAACAATCCACACGCGCCTCTGCAAACATTCCCGACGCGCTAAAGAAACGAATCCGCCCCAAGAGCACCCTGAACGCTTTGTTGTATTGGGCACGTAGAGCGCTGTGCTGTTTCTGCGTGTAATCCATCCACAGACTGCCAGTATAAAAGGAACCCTTGAAGATTTTTGAAACTGATACAACATTACTTTATTTATTATTATTTACAGGTTCTTTATCAAACCATCAAAGCTTTTCTCCGTTGCTTAGTCAACGTTCAAGTTATGATTGAATTTCGAAAAATATTTTTGGTAAGTATTTTGTGCATTTTAATGAGTTTTCCGATATTAGGTATTGAATTCTCGGTTTGTCTGTGAATGATTTTTAAATACATTTTCGCATTTACAGCGCAGAACTTCTTACATATCACTGTTTCTGCACTCCGGTATGATAAAAACCTTGACAATTCAGCTCACACTAAGCATGCAAGTTGAAGCGTTTTACGATGCTATCAAGCATGGAACGGATTGTAGCGCACACCGGCATCAGAATGTACAAGTGAGTTATATAAAATAACAATCCTAATACATAAAATTCTTCCATTAATGACTGAGTGACTAACAAACAACGAACAGCCAAAACTACTGGTCCTAAAGACTGTAATTTGGGATGTGGATTCCTTAGAGAGTGTAAGGGAGTACTAAGAAGGATTTTCCGAAATTCTAACAGGAACGGAAAAAAATAACGGGATATGCGCGTACGAAGTCGCGGCCGAAAGCTCATACTAGGATTGAAATAGGTGAATATAATAAACAACGTATAACAGAATAAACGCTATACGTCTTAAGGGCTCATAATTATGAACAACTTTCACTATGTGACTAACATTGAAATCGTGAAAAAAATATCGACTGCTCCTAACAGTTATGTATTAAGGTTGATCCACACATAGACGGGACGTGGCCGTGCAGTGTCAGGGTCGTGTCAGGGCAGTGACTGTGCATCCGTGTCCCTTCAGGGAATCTACCGGGCCGTGGCCGGGCTGTGCACGTGCCGCTCATTCATCAGCTGTTTGTTTTCGTTGCTACGCGCACAAAAAGACACACATTGGAGAAAAGCGATTTCACCAATGGAGAGATTATTCGTTTGTTTAAAGTTGGGCAGTTGAAAAAACAACTAGGTTTTTATTTGGCCAACTAACCATTTATTTGCAAATTAAGTATAAATGCTTCAGTAGGTTTCAATTTTATAAATTAGCCACATAATGTTGTAATTCTGAAGGCTGTGTACCTATTTTATAAAACACGATGTTATATATTTCAGAATTATCTGGTTGGTACTTTGACCACTTCATGTGCCATGGCCACATACATTGATATTTTTCATTTTCATCGGATCGTTGAATACATATGGGCACTATTAGACAGGTCCACTAAAATCTGTGATTTCTCATAATACCTCAAACATTTATCCTTCATGGCACTCATATGATCTGACCATTTCAATATAATTGTATGGTCTTCGATAAGTCGATTTTCCTTCTCAAAATAGCCGGCTGGGAAAAACCGACCTCATAGAGTTTTTAAACTCTCTACACTAGAGAAAAAAACAACTCACAAAATAAGTACTTATTATTGATTCACGTTGAAAAATAGTTTTATTATATTCTTAAAAGTTACTTATCTTAAAATAGGTATAGTTTAAAACACACACACATAATCATATTGAAAATAAAGTCACACACAAAACATACAGGTAGGTAGCGATATTTATTAACAATTAGCAAATCTCAGGTAGTTAATGTTATTTTCTTATCAAAATTCTTTGCTTGCCCATCCAATCTAGATTGTACTTTGTTACAAAGTAATCTTGCTCATCTGAAAAAACATAGTCAATCATCAATATATATCAATCAATCCTTTTAAAATTCTTCCGTTACTGAGTGAGTGAGTGACTAACAGACAACGCACAACCAAAACTACTGGTTGTTGAAAGCTGAAATGTGGCATGTAGATCCTTTAGTGTAGGGGAGCACTAGGAGAGAATTTCTTGAAATTACTACGGGAACGAGAAAAACGGGTTAGGTGCATACGAAGTCGCGGGCAAAAGCTAATTTATCTATAAAAATTTTCCGTTAATAGTGATTGAGTGACCTACCGTTGCCGGGTCTGATGATATCCTGACCCATTAAGCCACTTCATCTAGTTTGAGTTACCGATTGCTCTTGCAGAAAACTTACAACTGATTCATAGTTCAAAAACGATGGTTTCGATGGGGTTGCCGAGCTATTCATAGATACCAAGAGCTCATAAGTATCTTCTCCCATTTACACAATATGACTGGGTAACTGGACATCAGCGCCGATTTTGTTTGCCACAACATACATTTGAAGGCGTTTACCATAGGACAAACAACAGCCGGAGTGCAAAAAATATAGCTTATTTTACTGATGAACGTTATGAACGTTTTGATTACACTTGACATCTTAACATTTTTCATTTCTCCTCGTCGCCTTGTTGAAATAAGAGGTGCGAGGCCGGCTTGATCAGAGTGGGAGAAAATGATTTTTCTATTCCGTGTTGGTAAGAATCACAATTGATGACAGGAAAACTTGCTGAGTATCCGAATACTTCTAAGTTTTATCTTTAGTATTATATCAGCTTTACAAGCAATAAAATCAACCAAAAAATCTTCAAACCGTCAACATGACCATGACTTGACAGAAAACAACCAGACAGACCTGAAATTCATGCATGGAAATAGTTAGTACATCCTGTCTAATTATATATATAGCCATGTTTCCAACTCAAAATACGTTACGTACGAAACAATTGTTTGGGAATGGCAGAGGCGTTTTAAAACCAAGAAAATCAATGCACTTAACTATTTTTAAAATTTTCTTATGCCATCAAAGTTGAAATAAATGGCGGACTTAAAACTTACGGAAATAAACAGCGTTTATTGAATAATTGTCTATGCCATTTTGTAGCCAATTGTCTATGACAGCTGTTGTCTCGTTCATGCTACAAACTTCAGCAAAAAAAAGCCCGGAGAGCCCTAATGACGTATACGCACGTCACTGCGTCGGCCCGGCCACGGAAGCTCCGTCGCCTGCCCGGACACGGACGAGTGTGAACGAGTTCATATAAAATGTATGCAATGATATTTTTGTGAGCTCCTGACAGCGCACGGCCCGTGCCCGTCACGGCCACGTCCCGGCTATGTGTGGATTGAGCTTTAGTCAGCCAAATAATGGTGAGGCTGAGTGAATGTTCGAGATTTTAGATATCATAACCACAAATACTTTTGTTTGATTCCAGATGATCAAAAAAAGTTGTATAAAAATGTCCTGCGAGTGCACCGTGCCTGCTTTAGCAAGATGAGTACATGTGGCTTGTTCTACGTAGATATTTGTCTACTTTTACGTCTGATGGCACTTCTTACTAATTATACTGTTGTGCTATTGCAGTTTGCGTTTCTGTAATCTTATCCTAGTACCAATAAATAATTTATTTGCTGTGATTGTTGTTTCATTTATTCATATCTTCCTATTGTAGCCCTGTGCTTTGCATATGTAGGGTTCTCGTGAGCTGCGCCACGACACTTGGTCTTTTTTCGCATACTATCCAACCCAGGCTCTTAATTAAATTTTATAAATCCGCCCGATACTGGCAATATGTTCCAAATAAGTAAATGTTAGGTCAGAGTCTTCTACTGCTTTCAATCTTTCATCCCACCGGCCCCCTTTTACCATCTGACATCCAGACACACTGCATGTTACCATCCCTACCATATTGCTATTCCACTAATTCACACTAAGCGTTACTAAACGTCTTTTATAATGCGCACAGCAAAGGAGTAGAACTGCGTCTGTGTTTTCGAACGCTTAAAACCCTAATCTCAACAGGCTTTTTCTAGGTAAGCTCGCTCCATCGTCGACTTTGTCTTTGCCATCTCTGTCCTAAGCTAGAGTCAAGAGCATTTAAAAAAAAGCTGGCCAAGGGCGAGTCGGACTCGCGTGCAAAGGGTTCTTAACCAATTTCATTTTTTTAACATGTTATTTTAACACTACAGACTTCTTGTAGGTTTTCTTGTAATGTTTGGGTACAGAACTATTACGTCTGCATTATTTTCAAATTTTAAACTTGTAGTTTCGGAGATAAAGTGGTAATGGTAATTTTGGGTATAATTTCTTGAATCACTTCAAAACGATTTTTTTTTAATTATGAAAAAAATATAATTAAAAAAATAAAACCCTCACAGTAAGTCCTTTCATGACCATCACGGATGTTCGGAGCTCTAAAAAAAAAACGTCTCCATAAATACTTACCAATTCACACTAAGGTTTCACTTGTTCAATTCTCTTCTTCTGCGGTAAAAAACTATGTGATTGTATGTTTCCTAAATTATTTTTGGCCTCCAAATACGTTTTTGTCTTGTGTCGGTGTTTTGTCCAGATTTATGTGACTGCGAGTTGGCATCGTTGAGGTACCCATATTCTATCCCTTATTTGTTGTATGGTGCATAATCCCAATTTTCCTCAATACCTTCGTATTGACGTAACATTAGCATATTCATATTGGTATGGATTTTAGCAAAATGCATACGCCGAATCATTCAAGAGGTCACCTTTGTACAGAAATAGTTCAATAACTATGTCATGTTTGATGATCAATAAAAAATTAAGTAATGTTATTTTTTTAGGGTTCCGAACATAAAACGGAACCCTTATAGGATCACTCGGGTGTCTGTCTGTCTGTCCGTCTGTCTGTCACAACCAGTTTTCTCCGGATCTACTGGACCGATTCTGTTGAAATTTGTTATACATATTGAATTTGACTTTGACTTTGACCAAAGACGGACGCATTACGTAAATAAATAAATTTTTAGTATGGGGGTCAAACTAGAAAATTTAACAAAAAGGTTTTTTGAACAATGTTGTGTGACATATCAAATGACTATAAGAGTTTTACTTATATTTTTTCTTAATTTTAAAATAAACGGTTTTGAAGTTATTTAAGAATTTATACGAAAAATTACCATTCCCCCGCCTTATCTCCAAAACTGAGCTGAAAATTTTGAAAAAAATGGAGATAATAGATATTTACCTATTCATTATAAGAAGTCTATAATGTTAAAATAACAAGTAAAAAAAAATCGTTCGGAACCCTTTGCGCGCGAGTGCGACTCGCATTTGGCCAGTTTTTTTATACCATCCCTCGCATCTCAACTATCCATGATTTAAACATACATGAGTTCTATCGTGCTTAGTGCAAGAAAGCAAACTGAAGTAACATAACAAGGTTGTCCAGCATCAAAAAACCAAACTTTTGAGGCAGACGCCCAATGATCGTAAACATCCGACAAGCAGTCATCTTGGGGCAGGCTGCAAGGTCCAGGGCCCCAAGTCTGTTAATACAATAGTGTCAGAATGCCACTGGATATAAAAGCGTCATTATGACTTTCCAGTGGTCAACCACTGACCCTCCACTGAAAGAAATGGCATAGAATCTTGTCAAAATCAATCATTATGAAATCAATGATAGACCATTCTGACACTATTGTAACAGCAGACTTGGGGCCCTGGCGATACACGCCCTTACAAAGCCTTTTTGCGGCCACTGTAACAGAAATAGTACTGTAACAGACTTGTGATTGCTTGACAAAGACCAAGTTTCTGAGGGCCAATTCTACTATTTTTTTAAAAACCTTTGCATTCGCATGTCAATCGCAAACTGTCAACAAGTTTAATATAATTAGAAAAATCAAAAAACCCGACTGCTCAACATAAACGTAGCAATACACTAACGGCCATTTTCAATAACCAATCTATCTTTTCTTCCAGCTTCTAAAGATAAACAAAGCTATCATTTTATCCTTCTCCTTCAGTAGGTCCCTCATTACTGAGGATATTGGTCACAGGGCCCCTACAAGCGGACCATCTGTCTCCATCGATTCCGGTCCAAAGTTGGCATCAACACCGGCTGGAATTTGCTTGAGGTAGCTTCTTTCACTTGGTCAGACCATCTTATCTACTGACGGATAGCATTATCTACCCAAGTTCACTATCTGTCATCGGTAGGTCGGATAGCCTACAAAGGGTGCCGGTTTATTACAGCGGAGCGAGGCAGCGGAGCGGAGAAACGGAGAAATTTTAACCAATCATGTCAGTCAAAATGTCAGTGACTCACGTGGTACGGAGATTTTATGCAATTCTATTGGCTGAGATTTCTCCGTTTCTCCACTCTGCTGCCTCGCTACGCTGTAATGGACAGGCACAATTAGGCCCAGACTCTACCAAAGCGGAGATGTGCGGGGAAGTCGGAAGCGGAGACGAGAAGAGATGTTTTTCAGCTAGGGTGTATCAAACGAAACTGTGCGGAGATGCCTACTGGCTGGTGGAGCAGAGATGTGCGCTGACTACGCTGCATGCTGCACACATCTGGTCTCCGCTGCGCGCCATTGTAAGCTTGCGAGGCAAAGCTCACATCTCCGCCTTGTACCGTGGGTCAGCCCAACTTTCACATCTGCGCTTCCATCGCGCCATATAAATATGATACATTGCCGCTCAGTGGTATCCACTTAAGCTGAGTGGGATAATTATTTGAGATTAACGAAATTCTATTGATTTTTGAAAACACGTCTCCACCCCGCTCGTCTCTTCTTCGCTTTGGTGAAGTCCGAGCCTAAAGATAAGACCGCTTTAGGTACTCTCCAACAGACGGAGCTAACTCTAGAAACGTCATTTCCGCGTTTTTGCAGCGCGTCCGGTATGTTTGCCGACGCAAATGTTGACAGCTTTTCAACCGTCATGCGCAAGAGATGCGCATCATTATTATATCGGTTTCGCGCCAGCCCCAACACTATCCTGAGGATGTTGGCAGACCGCTGGGACTCTCCCATTCTAGGACGCTGGATACGACTCCATGCAGTGAAGTAGATTGGGATGGGGAAGTCTCTAGTGGGTGTACTTATTTTAAAATTTATTTAATTACCCGTTAGACTAGTTTATTTACTAACACTAGATATAAGGCATTTTGTACTGGTACTAACAAATTATGGAACTTGATTCTGAAATAAATGTTTATTATTATTATTATTATTATTATCCCTCAACATTGGCCGATAACGCGACTACGTTTATGCGTTTGAATATTAAAATAGCAGTAGAAATGTATTTTCTTTTTAATGGAATATTATAGTAGTGTTGATTTATTTATTTCAAATGATAATAGATTGTGTCGGCGACGAGACCCTATCCACGATATGGTATTATAAGGTTTATTTGTATGTATAAGTTCTCATAAGAATCCAATAACACCGTGTTTTGATAGTTTATCACAGAATTTTCAGGTAAAATTTTGTACTGTCAATAATTACGTAACTTGAAAATGTGTTTTTTTGTTTATGAAGATATTCTTACAAAATTAGTGTTAAATGAAAGTTTCTTACATAAAAACAATATCACAAAAATAATCAAGTCGATAGGACATCTAGTTTTACGGAAAAATGTAATGTGAAAATTTATCACATCGGAATTTTGTAAGTTTAAGTTCTAGGACTTTTGTGTTCATTAGAGTTATGGATTGTATTATTATTTTATACTATAGAATACGATCTTGAAAATCTGAATATGTATGTATGTATATTCCAAGGTTTTTTTAAAAAATTTGGACCAGAGAGACGGAAAAAGCTATCTTTCATTGGTCTGACACCGATAGAACAAAACTGTAATTGTGAAACGCAGACCACGAATAGAAATAATTTATTTTGTTTACAGGGTTAGCCATCCGACAACTTAGATGGTTATTGAAAACGGTCGTTCAAAGACCGAAACCGGCACACTTTTATGAACAAAAACTGTTACCTAAATGTCGTGTAGTGATATGATGTAGTCAAATGTCCAATTATGTATTCGGAGTGTTTTAGTGAAATATCGTTAATAATTTGAAAGTTTTTGGTACATTTAACATACATCACAATGCCACCACCTCTACGCTGCTCCCGCAACGTATGATACATTTCGAAGCCATTTATATTGAAGAATTGAATGAGATTACTGTTTTTAGAAATACCAACCTCAGTCAAAATAACAAAATCAATACTAATTTTAGAAGAATCAATTAATTAAAGGACTAAAGAAAAATTTTTAACAATCGATCGAATATTAATGTGAACAATATTTAGTTTTTGTTTACTATTTGGAAAGTGATTACTAAAATCGTTTAAGGTTGAATATTCAAAGAATTCTGATATTTCCGGTGAAAAAACTGGTGTGATCACTGAGTCTAACTACTATCGGAAATTAGTTACCGGAACCGCCATTTTATCTATATCACTACAGTTCCTAATGACAATTGGTTTATCATTTTCGAGTTTACGAACCAATACTCTCCCATTCTGAAACCAAATGTATTTACAAATATCACTTAATGTTTGTTAAGCTTGCCATAGTAGCGATTTATTTTCTTTGGTAAGAGCGTATCGAAAAATCACTTTTGACTTGGCTAAGTTAGGACTGACCTCTGGGACTACATCTTGAACAACAATTGCTAACTTCCGCGCTGTACGTATCCATTGATCTACCTGCTTCTCTTGTTGTTACTTCACTTGAATAACTCCTTCTTTACCATTCCTGCCCTTAAGCCTTTTGACCATGGTAATTTGACGGCTCTCAATGTTAAGCTTCGAGGTTATTATAGTACAGAGTATGTCCAGATTCTCGTTCTCACTATCAGGAATACCAGTAATCTCCAATACATTGGCCAGTTTTTCTTGCTCAACGTCTGATGTGTTGTTCCAATGCATCAACTTTCAATTCCAGGTATTTGTTTTGATTAGTGAGATACGTGTTTTTCTTCTCCATTTCCCTAACTTTCTCCGTAAGAGTTTCTAGTGTAAAATTTATAGCATTTATCCTTATGCAACAAGTACTAAGTGACTCATTCACCGATGCAAGTTCCTTCTTTACTGCTTTCTTAACCTCGAGTGAAATATCCCGTAGCAATTTATTCACCGCAGCACTGTTCCCATCCAGCTCACTCACATTATCATCCTCATTTTCATCATCTTCTGGAATCACGAAGGACTTGTGATGAGGAGAGTCCTTGTGACATTCATCGCATGTCCATTCTAAGTTCTCTGCATTTCAGAGGGCTGACAGCTGCTTGGAAGATAAGCCTGTGCATATTTGATTTGCGTGAACTATTTTGCCACACTTATTACACTCAAGCCCAGGTGATTTTTTTGTAATCGTTTTTTCACAATTATCGCATTTAGGCATTTTTGCGTTGGGGGTAGATATTTAAATAATAGATACTTGACTACGCCAGTTACCCCTAGCAAGAACTTCCTCAAGGGGATAATTATCGACCCAATTTTTTTGAGGCAACAGCTGACCTAAAATTCCCAGGAGATGCTTTAATACCGGCTTCTACTAATAGGGTCTTGATCCAGCCTGCAATTAGGGTTTTCGATGCAGGTTTAGGTTCACCTCTAATGTTAATAAACAAATTAGTACAATTTGCAGCATTTCTACGATTTTCAAGAAGTGAGATCGTATGCTTAGCCCAGTACACCGGGTCTAAGTTTTTGATATCTACATTAGAAATTAACCTCCAACCAATCTGGTTGGAGGTTTCGAAAACCGGCCAAAACACTAGTACATCATCTTGATTAGAAAAATTATTAGAATCAACTCTGAGCAAAGTTAAATCATGGATTCTTCTCCCGAAACGTAACAGAAGTAGAGCAGCTGTATGTCTCTGCCCTTGAAAAATATTGTTTTCATCAATGCGCTTACCCTCTAGGAAACTAGCGAGGTCGTTGATGTTCCATACGGGGGGCTTGACATGGGTGACCGAGGGTTGCTACGACAGATTTATGTAACAATATAGAATTGTACGATAAATTATTCATTAAATAGAGATCAGATAAAAATCTAGCCAAATCGCTTGCTGTTGGAGTTGAGGGGTTAACCTGGTGCGTTTCGCACCAAACTAGCCATCTCTTCCAAGCAACGCTATAAACTTTACGTGTTGAGGGACGCCATGACTTTTCAAGAAGTTTTAATTGACTACTATTCCAGGTATTAGCATCCCAGACCACCCCCACATTTCCACACTTCCAGAGTCATGTCGTGAACGTTCGGTGGTTGTAGTCCTGTTGTCATGTCGATCAGGACTTTGCCTAGGTGATATAGCGTAAACGGGGCTACTAGAGTACGCGATTTGATGTCGGGTCGCCAAAAAACTTGTTCCCATCGTGGAACTACTAGTAGGTACGTTCCCTGTGCTTGATTGAGATAACCTAGAACCTTGGGAATCAGAAAGGGTGGAGGGAACACCCACGCTAGGTTGTAATTCCAAATCTGGGAGAACGCGTCGTGAAACAGGGCTTGGTCGTCGTTTAGGTAATTCGTCACTACATGTGCTCGGTTGGACGCAAATAGGTCGATCAGTGGAACTCCCCATTTGGAGAATATTTTGTTCGTGCATTCTGCAGACAGATGCCACTCTGGAGTTACGCGAAACCTCGACAAGTGATCCGCGTGGTCGTTGTATATACCTGGTATATAAAAGATGTTCATGTGAATTTGGTATTCCTTCGTTATTAGGAAAACTTTGTAAGTTAAGTCCAAGAGAGGAGCCGACTTGGTGCCGCCCTCGTGACGGAGATATGCGACTAGCGACTTGTTGTCGCTCTGAATCAAAACTGTCTTGTGTCTCAGGAGCTGACAATGATCTTCCAAAACTTTTAGGATTGCTAACATCTTCTTTTGGTTGCAATGAAGATCTTTCTCGGCTTCTGACCACAGACCCGAGAGAGAGAGATTGTCCAGGCGAGCTCCCTAAGCGATGTCCGATGCATCTGTTGTGAGGAAATGAGAAGGTGGCGGCATGTGTATGGCCGATGGAAGATGACAATTGTGGCGCCACCATATCAGATTGTCTATGGCAGCACGAGGTAAGTTGTGTAGTAATCTGTGCTCCGACTTCAAGATTTCGTTCAGTAGGTTCAGAAGCGCTCGAAAGTTGAGTCGTCCTTTCGGAACCGCAAAGCTGGCAAAATTGAGTAGACCGACTAGACTCTGGAGCTCCCTGGGCGTTGTACGTTGCTTCCACAGCAAATGGCAGATTTTGTCTGCAAGTCCGGGAATTTTTTCGTCGGGAAAGCGCTTTTGATTCGTCCATAGATCCCAATGAACTCCCAGAAACACCAGGCTTTTCGACGGTGTGATTATCAACTTTTTGTAATTGATCAGCCAACCTAACGATTCCAGAGCGTTGAGCACAATTTTCACATGACTCCGAAGCTTGTTTTCGTCCTGGTGAGCAATTAAGAAATCGTCGAGATACACTATTATCCTGACACCTCGTTGCCTGAGTGTCTGGGCTATCCAATTTGTAAGCGCAGCAAAGGTCTTGGGCGCTGTGCTCAGGCCAAAAGGTAAGCAGGTCATTTCTAGCAATTCGTTGCGATAAATTAGGCGCAGAAACCTTCTGTGGCTGCGAGCCACAGGTAAATGAAAATAAGCTTGCGAGAGGTCGATTTTGCATATCCAACCCTGTGTTTGTAGGAAATCGGGGATGCGATATGCATTTATCAACTTGAATCGATCCGTTATGATGTAAGAATTTAGTGCTTTTAAATTGAATATTGGTCGAGTTGAGCCGTCGCCTTTGGGGACAAGAAACATCGATGACAGGAAGCTTGGCGAAACAATAGCTTGCTCTGGAACTCCCTGTTCTATCATTTTGTTTATGACAGATGTCATTACAGCAGATTCTGGAACAACTATGTTGGTTCCGACAAAGTTTGGGTGAACAAGCGGTGGTTTCTGGCAAAAGGGTATGCGATACCCTGTTATTATTTTTAGAATGTAATTTGGTGCATTCATTTGTTCCCATTGGTCTCAAAACTGTAGGAGGCGGCCCGCTCTGAACGAGTCAATACTTGCGTCGTTTGCTGTCCTTATTCTGCTGGGTAGGCGATGACGCGCGTCTTCGCCCGTACCGTGGCTGATTATTTTGCCGAGCATTCGATCGGCCTCGAAAGCTATTGCGATTATTCGGTGCGACCGAATTATATTGAGCAGCATGACCATGAGCGTTACAGCCACCTTGCGGAGGTGGGTTACCACTGCTGCAACCACCTTGCGTAGGTGGGTTAGTGCTAGCACAATGCGAATGCGCATTACTGTGTTGGCAAACCTGAACTGTATAGCAAAGCCCTGCGAGGGCTTATTGTAAGGTGTTGGCCCCTGCGAGGGGCCCCGAAACTTTTTTTTGCATCCACCTGCGAGGCAGAAGACGTATTAGCCTTTTGCAATGGCCAAAAACATTTTCTTACGCCGCCAGCTTCTTCTACAGCAGCAGTAAACTTCTTTGCGTTGAACAGGTTGGTATATGTCGGTGGAATTTTCTTTAAGCTGGACTTCATCAAGGGGTCCTTTGCCTGTTTAATGACACAGTCTCTCCGCATTTGGAGAATCTCAGCACGATGTCCGCAAACGATCTGTAATAAGTCTGAAGAACACTTACTAAAGTCCCCTGTGGAAAAAAGGTCTCAGAGTACCTAATTTCATTCCAGTCACTTTTATCTAAATGTTTCATATCACATAGCAACTTCAAATAATTCTCGGAAGTCTTAGGCATCGCAGGCTCCTTCAGCTTTGTTTCAAAAGTTAAAGTAACTTGATCACCACGTGCATTTACATTAACAGGTTCAGCATCGCGCATCTGTTCGTAAAAATTTTCACTAACACCGGACATAAGTGAAATGGCATCATAATCCAAATTGGTACTCACGTGTTGAACGGTGTCCTTGCAAACCATTTGCCGGCGAAGGTTACGTACCTCTTTAGCTAATTTTCGAATTTTGCGTTTGGATCGACACTTGCGGTCGCCTCCCCTTTTCTTGTTGCGGTGACTTCTCTTTGGGTTGCCTCCGCTAGACGAGGAGCTAATACTGGAATTTGAGCTACTAGAACTTGAGCTCATCACACGTATTTTCCATACTGAGTATCGAAAAATTAAACTTAGTTCACTTTTTAAATTAATAAAAACCGTTAGGATTATTTTCAGTTGAACACTTATTAAATAATAAAATTTAAAGGCAGCTAAGTGTTGGCAGATCAGTACGACACGACCGTTCACGGCGGGAAACAAGACGCCAATGAAATCAAAATAGCGAGTCTCGCTTATCAAGCCTCACTACCACTGCCAAGCGGAAGTGACGTGCTAGAAAGAGATGGATATATACAAATGTAAAAGGCGGAAAACGTAGGGCCTATCTCTAATTAAGATAGGCCCTACGTTTCCCGCCTTTTACGATAAGCTTCGAATAACGGTCAAGTTAAATTAATATTGCAATTTTATTAAAGCTTTCTAATTTTTATTGAAAATTAATTACTTTATTACTTCCTGATAATTTAGCTTTCTATTGGTGAAGAAATGGTTAAAATCGGTACAGTGGTTTTGAAGCCTAATTGGTAAAAAAAAACTTTCCACTTTATAATATTAGTATAGATAAATGCAAAAGTTTGGATGGTTACTTATTATTATTTTTTTATTTGTGAATCATGCCAGAACAACTGAACAGATCTGGATGAAATTTAACAAAAATATATATTACATTCTGAAATAGCTTGTAGGCTAGCTTTAGGCTTTTTATCCCAAGAGTTTGTCTCCTTATGATGTGTGAATTTCTGACATTCACACAGACGAAGCCACCAGCAGAAGCTAGTCAGCCTATAAAGTTCCTACTGCCAGAACACAGTCATCGTCTCTGTAAGAGGAACTGGGCCATAATCGACCTCGACGGCCCAATGCAGTTCGATGAAAGTCAATACTCAATTTTATTCTTTATTGTATTTCACAATATACACGTACTCGTAGGTAGTTAACAATTTCCAAAAGAAAAAATCGTGGACCGCAAAAGAAAGATAATGTGTAGATGAGGACTCATCATTTATGTATCTTATAATCTTACTTATTCTAAAAACATTTTTGTTTATTATAAACTAGTACAGGAAAATTAAGGAAATCAGAGCGAATGATTCGTGTAGTTTTAAAAATTGGTACTATGTTCTTTGAGGTGTCTAGGTGAACATACTCAAAGTCCCCGAGTTCAGTGTTGCACTTCTTGTTGCCTTGTTAGAAGTATTTGCAACTCAGTGATTGCTTCTCAAGAACCAACTAAGACGGAAATGGAAGAAATGGGGAAAGACCTTTGCCTATGAGTGGTTATTCTCTTAGCAAATACAATTTTATTATTGTAACAGACAGATGTGTTGCTGGGGAATGTGTTGTGTCACTTCTTCTTCCCAGCTAAAAAACTAGGAAGTATCTGTCTAAAGACACAAAATCGCCCACCCAAACGCGACAATCAATACAGTACGCTTTTACCGCCATCTATTAGTTGCAGTCGAGGAAATTTCGCTTGCAAGATGTCATGCTGACAGCATCTAGCGAGCGGGGGTCCAAAAAAAATCGTCCGCCGAAATAATAGACTTACGGCGGTCGCGTTTCTTTGTGTGAGGTGAGGAATCTGTACACTAGTATTATATTATCTGTGCACAAATATACTTTTTGAACGTCAAAATTCTACATAAATGTAGAACTTTTTGAACACCAAAGTTCTACATAGATATAGAAAAAAATGATGGCAATCAGCCTAATTTTAATAAACGATTTTTGAACTTTTGAATTATTTTTATTTTTTTTACAAAATGTTGCTATTCCATTAATTCGCACTAAGTGTTTCCAAACGTCTTTTATAATGCGCACAGCAAAGGAGTGGAACTCTCGGCCTGCGTCCGTGTTCCCGAACGCTTACAACCATAATCTCTTCAAAGTTAGAGAAAACAGGGTCCTTCTGGGTAAGCTGCCTCCATCGTAGACTTTGTCTCTGTCACAGACCCAGGCTTGAGTCAAGAGCAAACCCATCACAAAGAAAAGAAAAAAAATGTAAGGGATTGATTATGTGACATTTTGATAGGGTTAATATTCCATTCATGTTTGGCGTTCTGAGAGTCTCCTTCGCCATGTTACTACAGACAGAATGTCACTTATCTAGAGCCCCAGGCTGACGAAAAAAAATGATGTAGAGGTAATGTGGCCCTTCATATTGTTATTGAAGGCCAGTGTATGTGTTTCCTGATAGCTACAACCTGAGAGTTTTTAAGTCACTGAAGAGAGAAGTAAGGAAGAGTAAGGTTACTTCTAGGCAAGCGTGCTCTATCTTCGACCGCATCCTCGCTTACCATCAGATGAGATAGTGGTCAAACGCGTGCCTATTAATATTAAAAAAAAAACTTTATTAAAATAATACAGGACTCAGAACCATGAAAAGTACATTATATGGCCTCTTATTAATTTGTCTGTGAACTTTGGAATAAATGAAATTCGCATAGGATAATCAAAAATAGTTAAATATTAATTATTACTTTCTTACAAGTAATACTATCACACTGCAATGCTCAAGAAACCATATTTAGTATTAACCTTGAACTAGGACAATCTAAAAAAATTATCATCATTTCAGCCGAAAGACGTCCACTATTGGATATAGGCCTCCCCCAAGATGGGGGAGGGGGTTGCCAAAATCGCCACCGATCGATTATGGCAATTGCAGTGTATGTACAAAATGTATAATGAATCAAAAACATTTAATTTACAAAAAATAGAATAGAAGGTGCATAATAACTTAGTGACCGATGACTCCCAACAAGTACATAAGAAGCGCACCATCCACATCGAACAGGCCACAAGCGGTCATCTTTCTGAATGATCGATTAAACATTATCACGTTCATGCAGAGACCTCTATGGCACCCTTTTTTTTTTTTTTTTTTTTTTTTTAAGGATGGGAAATCATCAAATGACTCCTCCCGCTCTGGGTGAAGCAGAAGGGAGTGTCAGACTCTTACTGACTAAAACCCATCCGTGTTCCTCCCAATGCCCTTTGTGTACCAGGGCCGCGGCGACTCTTTCGAACAGATTCCGCGACACCGACAGGCGCTGGCCCTAGCGGGCCCCGTCTTCTACGCTGACAGCTCTTTAAGGCGCGCGTGGAACACAGCGCGCCGTCTCTATGGCACCCTAGGGAGAAATTAAAAGCATGTTTATGATTGTTGACCAAGTGAACCTCTAGATTTATGGTAGCTATTTGGTAATTATTAAGGATACGAGACACGAACATAAAAATACACACAACATGCAGAAAACATAGTAATAATGAATACTATAATATAATAATTATTAATATATAATATAATAATTAAAAATAATAACGCAAAGAGTTCCTCGTACAACTTGGACTACATTTTAATTACTCTGTACAGTTCTTACGTCGCAGCTTCCTCAACAGTTATATAAAACTTCTCGCAGTATATACTATGTATAATTTATTACAAGTGTAATGTCCCTTGTGAAAAATAAAATTAGATAAAGACTTTGAAGCCATGCCTGGAAAAAATACCAATTTAGATTTTGATTCTTTTTTACTAATCTGATTTATCAAAAAGAATTTGGCACTTACTTTCCGTATGTCCTAATTAGTTCGAAACATTGTTCATCATTATCTTGTTCTTCAGTCATCTTCAGTGGAACGTCAATGAAAGGCGTGGGTAAACGACTGACTGGTTTATTGCAAACTAAAACTAAGTTACCCACCACCATGACAATATAACATTATATCAATGTACTAACAGATCGTTACACTTCTCCTCACCAAGTCCACAGACACATTTCAACAATGAAACTTAATGAACAAAATTTAAGAAAGTTCGTTTAGCACGATTAAGCGCTCGTAAGGCCCGAGCAGACGCACCCAGGGGTGTTGGTGATCGCGACGGCTCGCGCCCGTGATTTGGCAACAACCGTTGGGGTTGTTCTGGCGATTTAGGCGCTTCCGGTGTCGTGACCTTAGTTTCACTGCCACCACTGGATGCGTCTTCAAAGAGGTCAACGATCTGTCGGTACATTGATATAATGTTATATTGTCATGGTGGTGGGTAACTTAGTTTTAGTTTGCAATAAACCAGTCAGTCGTTTACCCACGCCTTTCATTGACGTTCCATTGGCCACGAGAACGGGATTTTATTCTTTTGTTATTTGGCCACGTGGTACGCGTTTAAATAAGTGCATTATGCCTATCGGAAAAATAGAATCGTTTAATCTGAGTTCGAAACAATGGCCAGCGTATATCCGTCGAGTGAATCAGTACATAAAACTAAATGAAATTGACGATGAATTAAAGGTGCCTATGTTAATAACGGTCGTAGGGGAAGAAACGTATGCACTTATGTGCGACCTGTGTTCTCCTAGCTTCCCGGAAAGCAAAACATATGACGAACTAGTGCAACTGGTGACGGAACACCTAGAACCACAGCGGTTGGAGATTGCCGAGCGCCACGTATTCAGATTGCGCCGGCAGCGGGCCGGCGAGTCCCTCACAGAGTACCTGCAGGCGTTAAAACACCTCGCGTCTACTTGCAATTTCGGGAAGTGTAAGTCATGCTCGACGCTGGAGGAGAATTTACGCGATCAGTTCGTGTCAGGCCTTACGAACGATGTGATGCGATCCAGAATTTTCGCCGAAAAGAAGATACAATATAAAGAAGCTGTGGAACTAGCGCTGGCTCTAGAGGCAGCGGAGAAGCACGCTGAAGTGAGTGGCACAACGTCGGCTGTGGCGGAGACATCGGGGCTGGCAAGCGGTGAGGCGGGCGAAGGCCTGCATAACGCACGCGGCTGGCGAACGGGCCAGCGCGGCCGGTCATCGCGAGCGCGCTGCAGCGCAAGAGGTAAAGGCGCGGCCGCAGGAACTAGCAGCGGCGGCGGTGGCAGCGGCGGCGGCGCGGACTCCGCGGACGCGTGTTGGCGCTGTGGCAAGGCGCACTCAGCCGAGAGGTGTCGGTTTAAAAATTACAGTTGTGATGAGTGCGGCCAAAAAGGACACTTAAAAGCAATGTGTAAACAAGTGCGCGTCAGTGGCGGTCGGCAAAATTATGTCAGTGACGAATCGGACGACGGTATGTTCAACCTAAATGTAGCAGCACGAGGTAACAAACCATACTTTATTAAGTTAACAATTGACAACATGAACATCGAATGTGAAGTTGACACGGGTAGTCGTATTTCAGCAATAAGTAACAGTATGTATCAACGTTTGTTTTCGCATAAAAAGATTAACCCAGATAATTTAATTTTACGCGGTTACTCAGGTTCACGAATCGAATCACTCGGTTACATTGAGGTGGACGTGTATCTAGGTGCAGTTGAAGGGAAGTCCTTAAGACTTAACATTATTAACGGTGGGGCGCGGCCACTGTTAGGGCGAGAATGGATGCGCGCTTTAAAGATTACGCAAATAAACCTCAATGAAATCGTAGATGACGAATTTGTGAACAAATTATGTAAGGAATTCCCAGAAGTGTTCACTGATAAATTAGGTACTTGCAAACAGCCTATACGACTACAGCTGTTAGATAAGGAACCGGTTTACGTACGAGCGAGACCGATGCCGCTGGCACTGCGCGCACGTGTCGAACGGGAGTTGGAGCGCCTTGTGGCCGACGGGTCCATCTACCGCGTCGATTACTCGGATTATGGAACTCCAATAGTCCCAGTAATTAAACAAAATGGGGACATACGAATTTGTGGAGATTATAAGATAACCATCAATCCAAAGTTAAAAAGAGATTATTATCCATTGCCGCGTATCGAGGAGTTGTTTGCGAATCTGAGTGGGGGCGATAAATTTACTAAAATCGACTTGAAACATGCGTACGAACAGTGCATTTTATCGAATGAGTCACAACCCTATACAGCTATAACAACTCATATGGGTACGTTTGCATATAGACCTACACCTTACGGGTTGTCGGTCATACCGGAAAAATTCCAAAAGATTATGGAGGAGACACTGCGCGGGGTGCCAGGGTGCGTTGTATTTTTAGATGACATTTGCGTGACCGGGTCAAATAGACTTGAACATTTAAAAAACCTGAGAGCTGTACTCGAAAGGTTACGTAGCATGGGACTATCAGTCAAACTTAGTAAATGTAAATTTTTACAAGAAAGTGTAAAGTATCTTGGCTTTATTATTAATAAGGAAGGGTTACGACCGGACCCTGAAAAATTGGAGGCTATTTCCAGTGCGCCCGAACCAGAGAACGTAACACAGCTAAAGAGTTTTCTTGGAATGTTAAATTATTACGGGCGATTTATTCCCTGTTTGAGCACCTTGTTGCAACCATTACACAGCTTGTTAAAGAAAGAGGTCACCTTCGGCTCCGCTATCGACGCTCTGTTTGCTTGTCTTATTCGGACTCATCTCTTCGGCCCTCGTTACGCCACTCATTCGCGATAATGAGTACCTATTTTTACTGCAGGTTGAAATGATTTGGTCCGCATGTCTACGCCATTCAACCCCGTTACCAATACTGACTTTATACGAGACAGGACCAGTCTTTTTAATAACAGTGGCTTCCGTCCACTTATCCTCCCTCGCGGTATAATCGCGAGCCATCACTGCGTCTCCCACCTGGAGTTCCCTATCCGACCCTGGGGCGTGGGCGACCTGTCGCTCTTATTTGGCTCGTACTACGGCCGCCACGTCTGGCCGCAGTGCGTCCAATCGGCTGCGCAGGTGCCTCCCCAGAAGCGCCACTGCCGGGGACACCCCGTAGTCGCGTGATCACAGTTGCGGTATTGGAAAAGAAATCTACTAAGGGCGGTGTTTACATCTTGACCTTCGTATATTGCTCTCTTAATTGCTTTTTTAATCGTTTTCCGCCGCGCCATTACCCTGGGGCCGATAAGGAGCCGAAGTTGTGTGTTTAATGCAATTGTTTTTACAATAATCCTTAAAATCTAGTGAACTGAATGGCGGCCCGTTGTCGGTCACGAGCTGCGACGGTAAACCAAAACGTGCGAGTATACTTCTAAAAACTTTGATCGTAGAAGCTGCATTCGTACTACGCATCGGTACGGCCTCTATCCACTTTGAATGCGCGTCCACCACAATTAGGTAACGCACGCCCCCGCAGTCTGCGAAGTCCGCGTGTACCCGCTGCCACGGGTGCAGCGGAAACTCCCAGGGGTGCAGCTGCGCCCGCGGCGGCGCATCTCGCACGTTGCGGCACGCAGTGCACGACCTACATATTTCCTCAATGTCACGATCTAAACTCGACCAGTAAATGTAATTCCGCGATAAACTTTTCATTTTGTTTACGCCTAAGTGCCCCTCGTGCACTTCATTTAATATTTTCTTTTGAAGAACCTCTGGTACCACTATCCTATATTTATAAATAACGCATCCTTGCTCAACCACAAAATCGCTTTTCCTCGCAAAAAATGGTCTTTCCGTATCACAGCTTGGGTTTGACGGCCAACCGAAAAGAACATAACCTTTAATTTTACATAACATAGGGTCGCGTTCAGTTTCGCTCGCAATATCTTGGAAACTGACAGGCAATGACTCCTCTATTAGATTTAAATAGTCTAAAGTGTCAGCACAGCGACCCTCCCGAGGTAATGGTAACCGCGATAACGCATCAGCCGGACCGTTGTCCACCGATCGTACAAATTCTATTACAAAATCATAAGCTGCCAGGCGTGCAGCCCATCTTTGTAAGCGGCTAGCTGCCGTTTGCGGGATTCCTCCCTTGGCCCCAAAAATATGAGACGGTCGGACTTCTTTGATCCACTCATCCAGATACTTCTTTAGTAATATTATAATTTTGATTGCTATTACAAAATTAAAATCTAATGGGATACACATAAGATCACAAATTGCGTCGAAAATAAAACCAACGTCGGAAAAAAAGCAATTAAAAAATATGAACACAGGTATTAGTTGTTGTTGAAATCCAGTTCCAGACGATGAAACTTTGTATACTCCTACTGGAATCGATGCTTCTATAAATATTTTGGAGGTTTAAAATCAATAAAACCTTACTGTTCCTATGGATCAAATCCAAACCAAAAATCAGCGAAAACCTATGAAGCAGGAAGTGAAATTGACGACAGTGGAAAGACAGAAAATATCATATTTAAATTGCGTCTTTTTCACTTTCGCATCTTCCACAATGAAAATTCTTAGAAAGCATAATACATTCATAAAACACGTTAAACAGAATGCGAAAAAGATATATATTAGTCCACTTACATAGATATAACTCTTATGCAAATAATATTTTGAAGTCAAAAATAGATTTAATGGAAAGTATCCAGTCGATTATTTTATAAGTTTTTTCGTGTGTGGAACATTGTATTCAGTAGCAACATCAACTTTGTGAGTTAGACTTGTCGGAAGAATAATATTATATATGATGTACTGATCCCACCTCCATTAAAAGGCGCAGTCAATATTTCTAATTGCTTTGATACGTTAAAAATGAAAAAAACAAACATTGCACCTGTCCTTCCAGAATATTATAGTTTATTGTTAATGAATGAAATGTCAGCGTTTCAAATTAATTTGAAATATGAATACTGTGAATAAAATAAATAACAAACTTATGATTTACAATGTTGAAATCATTTAGAAAAACTCAGCATAAAACAAACTAAAGATACAATTACAAAAATGCAAATTGTAGTAACACAATTGTGTAAGTAATGACAAACTTAGACAATTCAAGTGGGAGCATCGCATCTATGAGGAACAAGCCACAACCATTCATTTTCGTGAACGATGCTTCTTGTAAACGCTGAATATTCTTACAGGCCCTCCTTTTGGCGTAGTCTGTGGAAGATAAGCTTACCATTATAATTAAAACTATAATTAACTAGTGGACGTCACGTGGTTTCACCCGCGTAGTTCCCGTTCCCGTACGGGGATAATATAGTCTATGTTACTCCCTGATAATGGCTATCCAATGCTAAAAGTATTTTTCAAATCGGTCCAATAGTTTCGGAGCCTATTCAATTCAAACAAACAAACAAATCTTTCCTCTTTATAATATTAGTGTAGACTATATTTCTACTATTATTACCTACATTTTTTATTTGAAGGCCGAGTTACCCGCGTCCCTAAGAGAATACCCAAGACTGAACCCTACACGTGGTCCCCGGGTGGTGCTAATCAGGTGACACAAAACTGGTGGTAGGCTTCGGCCGATGGTATGAGACCACCCACTGGGCAAAGACGTACCGCCAAGCGGCCTAGCCGCGTAGCCAATTCAGAAGAGTTGGGTCGAAATAGTTGTCCCAATGCAGGCAGACCGACCAGGCTCGCATTGATATGTGCGTATCGGGAGATTAGTCGCAGAGGGTAGCGGGATCCGAGGCACGGTGCGCCGCTGGCCGACTGCAGGTAGTTGGGGGCTCAAGTAGTGTGCTAGCCATACATGAAAGGTTGCCCCGCCAACTGTCGAAAAATCCCGGAATGCACCATCGTACTGGTTGGCGACCAGGCGAGAGGGCTCGATGGGCGTTCCCGGGGGGGCTCGGGCATCTCCGCAGTCTCCAGACTAGTCCCCCAATGATGTCGTCCTGTCAGAGCGTGCCTGAGGGCTAGCAGCATGGAACCTCTTTTCACTTCCTTCTCCTCTCCCTCCAACACTCAAACTCATGACGAAAAGGAACAAAGTAAGAAAAGCTGTACAGCGGTAGTACTCCCTCTCTCACAAAGTATACCTCAGCAATATTCGAGGTCTGCACTCAAATCTCGCCGCAGTCCATCACCACCTGGAGATTGAGAAACCAGCGCTCCTGTTCCTTTCGGAGACGCAGATCAGATGTCCGTCAGACGTGTCTTACCTTTTATACCCAGGGTTTACCCTGGAGCACCATTTCAAACCACGCGCGGGCGGATGTATCTACACCCGTTATGAATTCTGCTATCGGCGTCTCCGCAATCTTGAGGAATTCAGGTTCTCAAAGCTATGGGTTTTAGTGGACACAGGCCTGGACAAAAATTGTCTACGCCTGTGTCCACCGTTCGCACAGCGGTGATTTGGAGACAACTGGGCTCACACAGCACCTCAGTGAGGCGGCGGATGCGGCTCAGCAGCGATACCCTTCTGCCCAATTGGTGCTACTGGGGGACTTCAACGTCCACCATTAGGAGTGGCTCTTCCCATACCAAAGCACAGACCATGCTGGACGAGAGATGCAAAAGCTAGCGCTAGAGTTAAATCTTACCCAGCTGGTCCAGGAGGCAACGAGGGTTCTGGATGTTGATTCGCACACTGCCAATTGCTTGGACCTTCTGCTGTCAACAGATCCAGACCGCTACTCGGTGTCGATTTCTTCTCCACTAGGTAGTTTCGGCCACTGTCTGGTGAAGTCTGTGTCCATCTACTCCCCACCCGATCCTAGCCCATGAGGCAACCGGCGGGTATGGCGATAGAGGTCAGCAGATTGGGATGACATGCGATCTTTCTTCGCGTGTTATCCTTGGCAGCCTACTAGCTTTTCTTCGACTGATGCGTCGTCGTGCGCTGACGCCGTGACGGATGTGTTGCGGAGGGGAATGGAGTACTACATTCCTTTGTATGACATAACAATGTCTGGTGAAGCTCGCCCATGGTTTGGTGCCGAGTGCAATCGCAATGATGCGCTTAAACACGCGGCGTACCTAGCATAGGTCGAAGCTCGTAAGCGCAAAGCAAATGACGCGAGTCAGAAGAAGAGAGCCTTCAACAGGGCTGCCAAGTCCTGCAAGAAAGTGCTGCGGAGGGCTCGGTTTGACCACATTAGCCAAATAGGGAACAAATTTACTTCATACCCAGCAGGTAGTAAGGCTTATTTTCCTGGCTAGGTCGGTCAAATCATACTTCTGCAAACCCTCACTACCACCACTGCTGAGATCCGACGGGACGCTGGCCCACTCCGCTGAGGAGGAAATGAACTTGTTCGCTTCCTTGTTTGCGGAATCTTCACGTCTGAATTGTGGTGGCGCGAGGCCCCTGCTTCTCGAGTATGTCATACATCGAATTCATCAGAAGGACGTCCGTAGGGTACTGCGTAACCTAGACGTGAACAAGGCTATTGGCCCCGACGGGATACCGGATTGTTGTGAAGACTTGTGTGTTGTCTCCGATCTTGACACGCCTATTTCGCCTTTAATTTGAGACTGGAAAAGTGCCGAAGGCTTGGAAGCAAGCTAACGTGTAGCCAGTGCCCAAGAAGGGTAGTCGAGCTGACTCGTCGAATTATAGACCTATCTCGGTAACGTCCGTACTCTGTAAGAGTATGGAACGCGTGCTGAATCATAAGCACCTGGCATACCTAGAAGTGAACGATGTTCTTAGTGACCGACAATACGGATTCCACCGAAATCGGTCATTTGGGGATCTTCTTGCGTATGCCATTCACATCTAAAGTGAGGCCACAGAGAAGCACGGGGAGGCACTAGCGTCTCTCTGGTTATCTTGAAGGCCTTCGACAGGATCTGGCACGATAGCCATATTAGTAAGCTTCCTTCCTTCGGTCTGCCTGCCGAAATGTGTGATTGGATTGCAGATTTACAGAGGGATCGGTCTATCCGAGTGGTCATAGATGGCTGCTCGTCTGGATTGCTGGCAATTAATTCCGGGGTTCCCCAGGGGTCGGTGCTTTCGGCAACACTGATCTTGCTGCATACTAATGATTTGTTTAAACCCGGTACCTTTGGGTATGCAGATGACAGCACTGTTGCTGAGAGATACGTGTCCGAAGCACGAGCTGGTGGGTTGCAGATCCGGTCTCTTCGGGAGGCTATGGTTGAGCGCTTGAACTTGTCCTTACAGGCTGTCTCAGAATGGGGCGATGCTAATCTGGTCAAGTTCAATGCTGCTAAGATTCAAGCGTGTCTGTTTTCCGCTAAAAGTAGCCAATTTCACCCATCTCCATCTCTCCGAGGTGCAACCGTGCCGATAACCGACTAACTTGAGCTTTTTGGGGTAACATTAACATCTACTCTGAATTTTGGCCCTTTCAAGCAAAAGCTCAAGTGGCTGCAAAAAAGTTGGGGATCCTAGCAAAAGTGAGACGGTACTTTACGCCAAAACAGGTGCTCAAACTCTATCAAGCGCAAGTTCGATCATGTATGGAGTACTGCTCTCATCTTTGGGACGGATCTGCCAGATACCAGCTTGATGCTCTTGAGTCAATTCAGAAACGAGCCAAGAGGATCATTGACGATGATAGGCTCATCGCGACGAAGCTCTAAAATCTTGAGCATCGACGACGAGGTTGCTAGTTTGTCGGTTTTCTACCAGTTGCATTTTGGGGAATGTGCGACGGAATTGCATTATTTAATTCCGCCGAACCTGTTCCATCATCGGACCACAAGACGAACGCCGATGCGCCGCCGGTACATGGTGGACATCCCACACACGCGCACAAAACATTTTGGGAACACATTCATAGTGCGTACAGCTAAGGAGTGGAATTCCCTGCCGGAGTCTGTGTTTCCTGATAGCTACATTCCGGGAGTCTTTAAGTCAAGAGTGAATAGGCTACTTCTAGGCAAGCGTCCTCCATCTTCGACCACATCATCGCAAGAGATGACTTACCATCAAGTGAGATAGTGGTCAAACGCGTGCCTATCAATAGTAAAAAAACAACGTACTAAATTATGCATTTAAATAAATGGTTATAAAAGCATTAGCTAGTAGTACAAATAAAGTAACAGAAAAATTAAACTAGTTCTTGCCCTAGACTTCGTACGCGTATATCCCGTTTTTCCCGTTCCCGTAGGAATTTCGAGAAATCCTTTCTTAATGCTCTCTTACCCTTCCCAAGGAACCTATATACCAAATTTCAGCTCTCTGCGACCAGTAGTTTTGGCTGTACGTTGTTTGTCAGTCACTCAGTAACTCAGAAGAATTTTATATATATTGATTGATGATGATTAATTTTTCAAATAATGTTTTTATTACCTTCACAATTTTCTGATTTCAGTAGCAGTACACAAGTACTATAAATATCTCTTGTTTCTGAGTAAAATCTTTCACATTGTACACTCAAACACAGAAGAAGGAATATGTTTTTAAATATCCAAAACTGAGATATAACGGTTTGCACCAACACCTGAAACAGAACCGTCTGAAAATATTTTGGTTTTAGAAAACAAATTGAACCTAGTAAAAATCAATTGATCTTCGATTTTAACTCTGTCGTCACCTTTTCAAGCATTATTAGTTTCAAAGCTGATTTAAGCTCCAACCCTGAAAAATGTGGAAAATAAAAGGTGCTTTAAATTAAGGTACTACTGAGGTCAAATTACAGGAACTGGACTGGACATTGTGACGTTTTTCTTCTATGGTGTGGAAGTGTCAGGCCTTTTGTCAGAAACTCTCTCCAATACTCTTACTATGAGGCTAGTCGTGTCTCTTCGTGTTTAGCATTGCAATTTTTGTGGGTGTGACTGTTCCTGAGTTACCCTAGGCTGATAAAATTTTCGTTTTTCCTAGAATTAACCTAATTGCTAAGGTCGGTCCCGCCCAATGTCGGGAGGGCCAGGCCTCATGGCCTTCCGCCTGGCCCTGTAGAGCTCGCCTCCAGACTGGACACTCTTCCACCGATAATACGAAATGAATTCCCAAAAACTACTGCCTTGTCCGACCTTTGAGGCTAAGGACAAGGAAGGGATAAAAGGTGAAGTTAATACTGGGAATTCACGTTTAGTTTACATACGTAAAACAGTAAATAATTATGGAACAAAACGAGATTACAATGTATGAAGCTAAGAAGACAAGAGGACTGCAAAAGGGAAAATCACACGTAACGCTTGTGTGGAAATAGTTAATTTCAAAGCGCGATAGTGAATTTCTTTACAATAATCTAGAGACCCACCCCAGTCAGTGGCGTGCCTAGGGTTTCAAAATAAGGCAAGCCCAATAAACTTTTAACCGATTTCAAAAAAAGAAAGTTCAGTTTTCGACTGAGTCTGTAGGTACCTTCGTATGTATCATCGCAATTTTCTCATAAACTGATATAGATGTCTCAATTCGTTGTTTACCAAAATTACCGAAAGAAACCATTGCACACAGGTGTTTATAGGAATTTGCGTGCCTTTTAATGGCGCCAGATATGTTATTTAAATCATTATAACCAGATGTATTCCAAACGGAATCTTCATTCGAAAAAAATAGGCAGCAAAACGAACACAACTTATTAGTGTGCGAACAGCCAACAATCCAAGTAGTTTTATACACTGATCTATTAAATTTTCGTTTATGCGATTTACTAGTCTGAGAAAAACACAGATTAGGCGTCGGTTTTAATGAAGAATTTAACTGTTTTTTCTGAGCAAAGTTTAAAGGTTTTACCTTATCTTCGCCAATCAAAACTTGAACGCATTTTAAATCCTCACAAGGTACAATTACCTCCATTGTTGTAGGTAAGTCACCAAAACAATTGTATCACTGAGAAAATCTAAGAAAACACACAAAAAACTTTAACAACATAACTTTTCAACTCTCAAGCAAATAAAACTGAAGTGAGTTGCACTCCGGTGTCAAGAACTACTTACGCAGAGTTGCAGTGTTGTCATTTAGGCAAAAAAAGTCACCAGGTATATGAAAAATCTAGCTAGATGTCGCAATTTTTTTATTTTTAAGATATTGTTTGAGTATTTAATTTCGTTATTTTAAAAAGTCGCTAGTTTTTATTGTTGCTAAATCTTAAAAAAAGTCCCCAAACTCGTTAAAAATCTCCAAGATCTCACAACGTCGCTAAAACGGCAACACTGCAGAGTTGGCAAGGTGACAAGGTCACGCATACGCGCGCAACTTCATACGCATGCACGGCTTAATCTTCAATACTGATCGATTTGTAGGCGCACAAGGTTTAGAACTCGTTATACGGCACATCGCTATAAGTGCGAAAGTGACGGAGATAGTAAGTATTTGAAAGCCCGGTAAAAGCCGGTACGTGTAAGCGAGATAGCTATATGTAGACGCTGCAAATGCGAAACTCTGCGCGCGAACAATCGCGATGTGTAGTTATGTAGTAATGTGGCATAGGTAGCATACTTTGTGTTATTTTGATAAGAATTAAGCGCGCGAACTTTTAAATAGTTCGGGTTTGATATTGATTCTCTATCGAGCATTTTAGTAAGGCATGCCGGGCTTTTGGGCTTATATGAAGGTACCGCCACTGACCCCAGTGATGTATGGCCATCTTACAACTGCCTCTACATCGTACGTGTGCCGTCGATCCTAACGTGCATAGGCCTAGAGAGAACCTGCTGTGGTCACAACAGTACACGTTCCCTATACTCAAGCATGCCTAACACAATCCTAAGGCAGAGGACTGCGAAGTACCTCTGTCATTGAGTACATGTTTACAGAAATACTGGACGCGCTATATAAATTAGCCCCTTACATCGGCCTATCAACCCATTACTAACATATTATATAACTTAGCACAAGCGTACCGCGTTGTCAGTCGGTGGTAGAATTCTTTACAAAAAGTCTTGCTGTGCGCCGAAGTGGGTTTTGGAACTCGACACCTCGCATTTCCTTCATCTAACCCCATTTAGAGGAAGCTTACAGTGTAATCGGCAGCCGTGCGGATATTCTTGTCAGGCATCGGGGCGTTTCGACTGGGCATCCAAATTACGTGTTTCGCCAAATATTATTTTTTTGTATCAGTGCCAGGTTTGATTTGACGAGACACATTTACTAACGTTCTTGGGAACGGCTATGAATCCAGTTTAGGGTACTTAGTGAAGCCTACCCCCTCTCCCGGGAAATGCGCGTACATCAAAACAATGTAAAGTATTCTGCGGTCAGTCGGTCCATTGGGAGAGGTTACCTCTACTAATGTTAGGTTGATACGACATAGCCTTATACATTGCAAGGAAACATTATAGTTCAAACAGGCCCTAACTTGTAGCGAGTATTATTCGGTACAAGTTAGGGCCTGTGCAGTAGGGTCTTAGTGCAGTGTCTTGGTAAGGTTTGTCTAAAGTCAGATTAGAGTCATTGTTGTATTCAGTCTGTTGCTATGTCTAAAGCACACTCTATAGGGAAGCTTTCTCCAAATCCCTAGAACCTTAACGCAGGTGTAGGTTACCTCGTTTAAGTCAGAGAGGGTAATAAGGTAGGATAATACACACAACACTCACCCATTAGTTCACCAACATACACACACACACATATATTAACACTAAATTAATCTAACTTACATTTAACTTAATAAATAATACTGGCTATCCTAAGGGTTACAACAGACCACATGTCTGCTAGTTTATCTAACACCAGCCTATAGCTTATGGCGTATAGCCATCTCCGAGACATAGCCTCCGGCTTAATTCAAACCTTACTCGGTTACCTAGCACTGTACCCTCCCGAGTCCTAACCCTGAGTGACGCCAACGCCTTAAGCGTCGAGCCTCGCTGATTTTCAACAGATGTGGTTACCTGGCAAGACCTCAACTGAGCGCAAGTCGGTCCCGCACATGGTGGGTTCCGCACCATAAACTTCAATTTGTACCTTGACGGACGGCCGAGGTTCAGTGACAGGCTACACGTTTCGATCGCCGAGCATGGAACCCCAATATGTTAGGCGACTCACAGTCAGACCCTTTTTTTGTGTAATTTCTTAATTGTTTTAAGAATTCGCTTGGGTTTTTTCTAGGGTGATTTATCGCAAACAGATGAGTGAGAGCGCTTTCAGAAATCAGATATTTTACTCTCTTGTTTGGTTAACGCCTGGCTATTCAATATATGACTCTTCTAAGTGTCTGGCAACATGTGAAGCGTTTCGAAATAAAATAAAAACTTTGTATTATTAGGACTGATGGACCGTCACATGGGAATCTCCATTTTTTTTCTTAAATAAATTATTGCCTTTGTTACTTCCTAATAATTAAGCTTTCTAGTGGTGAAAAATGGTTAAAATCGGTCCAGTAATTCCGCAGGCTTATCGGTACAAACAAACAAAAAAACTTTCCTCTTTATAATATGTATCTAATAACTTTAAACGAGCAATTCTTATATATATATATATAATCAGAATCTCAGAAACGGCTACAACGATTTTCATGAGGGCATTGCGTTTATTCTTTTACACGTTGTATAAATTCAATGGATATTAGTAGCACTTACTCTTGTACCACCACTTGAAATATAATTTTTAATTGTCAATATTCCTCTTATGTTTAACAAACTGTGAAACGCCGTGTTGATCACATAGCATACGATCTGAAAACGGAATTAAAAATAATTGACATTACAAACATTGCTGTAGGCGTTTCCAACACTGGACTTATAACCAATGCTATGGATAAGTTGTTTAACGACTGCAAAGGCTGTGAGAATTCAGTAAATCCAAGAAACAGTAGAACAGCGGATGTGCCAACCCTAGATCCCTCTAGGTTTAGCTCATCTGTTGCTCAGGAGGCCGTAATTTATTAATACTTCATGTACAAAGGTAAAATGATGATGAAAATCTATCATCATTTGACACGACTGTTTTTATTTAATTAGCCTCAGGTACGATGGCATAACTATCTTGTAATAGACGGGCAAGCTGCATGACAAAGTACTCACCATTATCTTGAATGACTTTTCCGTAATTTTATAGGCCTTCATAATAGTCTGGTACACATCAAACTTTATATCCCAGTAACATTCACTGTTCCGATATGTTTCAACGTTACCAGTTTCTTGAACTTCTATATTCCACATTCTGAGCGTTTGCTTAAGTAGTTTCATGAGGTTCAGGGCGTAAACAATATTAATATCAAAAGATATTGTAGCAAAAGTTGATATAACACCAAATGTGTTAACGACGGGATAGTCTAAACACACATAAATAATGAAACATGCAAAGAAACTGTATAACGAGATAGCCGAGATCCAATTCCATATTATCAAGCTTCTGAGGTTTTCGCCTTTAAGTTTAATGACTTTAAGCACGTGCTGCATTTTTAGAACCAATAAAATATTGTTTTCACTGCCGATTATATTAATTAAGCTATTTATGATGTAAATGACTGAGTGAAACAGGGTATCACAAAGGTTGCTCACATAAAGGTACGTGGCCAAACCCGTCCGGGTAATTTTAAAGGATTTGATTAAGCACATATTGATAATTCGTAATGTTAACATACAAGCCACTCCTACCAAGTTGTACAGACAACTGTTAGGTTTGATACGGTTATCACGGATTGTGTATTTAGAGCATAAAAATGGAGCTTGCATTAAATTTAACGGTCTCAGTACTGATTGTAGATCTTTTTCAATTACGTTGTTCGATGATGCTTCATTAGACACAACGTTAGAAATATTTGCAATTGTAACAACTTTTCTTCTCGATTGCATCATCATTTAAAATTTTCCATCATAGAGTCAAATTGATTGATGTAGTATCTCGTCTAGTTAGTCTATTTGATAGAACTTGTTAAACTTTAGATAAATACTTATGGAGTAGATAGATATATTCGAAAGAAATGGAAAGTGACTTCGTTTAATTAGATTTTTTAAATAAGTGATAAGTTATATAAATAGTGAAAGTGAAGTAATTTGTTTTACAAGCGTGAATCATCCTCAAAGTAAAGATGATTAAGGAGAGAATTAAAGTAATTTTTATTTACATATAAATGTATTTAGAAAATTACCAATTTAGACCATTTATTCCATAACCATTCAGTTTGAATCGTAAAAAAATGTCATAGACACTGTTGCAATGCATCGGTATCACTAGTCCCAAGTTTTCCTATGATATCCAGTATGTGAGTCACGAAGGAAATAAAAAAGTTATTTAAGATAGATGTTGGGATTGTACAAAATGCCATAGAGTAAAAACAAGATTCGAGGATCCCGGCAAGGACGCGTGGGAGCCGCAAAAGAAGCGATTTAAAGAAATAAATATGTCATCACATAACTTTTATCATCAACAGCCATACTTCCCCGCTGATAGGCATTGTAGAGGTACATATAAATAACTTCTATATAAACACATCCTTGTCATTAGCACTTTCCATAAAAATGAACGAATCCTCTCTACTATGGCCTGAGGACCCTTCTTCTACTGAAGACAGATTTTGCCTGTTCTCTGAGGGTTTGTCATCTTTCTCTTCTATTTCTATCATGTTTTCTTGATGAGATATTTTTTTTATGATGATGACATCTCGACTAATTGTTGTGTCTTCGTTGAAGGGTTATATAACCTATATCCTTTAACATCCTCAGGGTAGCAAACCAGTATGCATTGTTCAGCTTTCTTGTCCCACTTATTTCTTCTCTCCTTAGGTATGTGCTTCATGACAGTTGTACCAAATATTCTTAAATGACTGAGGTCTGGTTTGGCCCCTGTCCTCAACTCATATGGTATACGGTGATTCAATCCAGTTTTTACTATTCTATTCTGTATATATAAACAGCAGTGTTAATGGCTTTTGCCCAGAACTCCTCACCAAGTTTAATTGAATTTTTCAAATCAATATCCATTTAAATACAATAGTAAAATGCAACTGAAAACAAAAAAAAATCCAACAATAAATTAAGACCATACACAACATAGTGAAATGAAAATGGAACACAAATAACACGATCGGATGAAATTGGGAGTCCAACAAGAATGTTGACAAGAGCCGCCGCTCGACGAGCACGCCCACCACCTCCGGCCTCGTCGCCCAACTCCGCCTCGCCGCCGCCGGAACCCAGCCCCACCGTGAGTGCTGTGATACCGGCCGTGGCAGTTGCGTCGAGCTCGAGCGACGAGTACTTCTCGCCGCCCACGACGCCACCACCTGCTCGTCGGCGAAGAGGACGCCGGCCGCCGGACGGCTTAGGACCTCGAGGCCCACCGGCCTCTGATAGGGTCCCAGCTCCCGGCGGAAGTGTGCAGCGCATGTGATGTACACAATCCATCAATGAAAATGTCATGCGCTCATACTATGGGGCTACAGAGGGGAGAACTAACCTGACTGCGTACCGTGGTCGGATGTTCTGTCTGTTTCAGGTACTTGAACCAGCTGTCAACGTGTCGGCCCAACGACTGTCGAATCAGGTGCGCGTCATCCAGCGTAATATTACCAGCACTGTACCGATAGTCATATCAGCCAATGGCTTAATAGCTACGAGCCTCGACCAACACCTCAGAAGGCTCTTGTTAGGCAGCTGGATCAAGGGCTTCAATTCAGAAAGCGGTACTTCTGGACACGGCTCGTATTGTTAGGAGGTTCCTCTCTCAGGAGCCCTGACCGCCGGTAGCTTGGACCCTATTCCCGATACCGGTAGGCTACTATTTTTATATTTTTAAATGTTTTTATTGAAATATTTAAAAATATAATTTATATGTTAAAAAAATTAAATAATAATAATAAGCCCCCTAAACAACCACACGTCCTGATTGACCATCTAATCACGTGGGGGGCGGACACACGAATGAGAAATTACTGGCGTGGCTAACGTGGCTCTAGATACACATTCACCATGGAGACACGTTAAAAAAATAAACGTATAAGACCGCTGCCCAGGGGCGATCGCCGGGGCGCACCTGGAGCTGACGCTGGGTGTCTCAGCATGCGAACCGTCAGCGGTGAGGAGTTGAGCAGGCGGGCTCTCACCGACAAAGATGCTACAGCCGAAATTACTGACGATGGTAACAGACTGACGGACAGGACAAACACCCCTGTAGAACCGTGTAGTCCCAGCACTGTATCGTACACACCCTCCAGAAGTTCTTCACCATCCATACCATCGTCACCCCCTATTACTAGTTTTAATACAGTCCAAAGTAGTTCAATCTGAGTTGTCTCCAATCTTGACACGCCTATTTCACCTTTCGTTTGAGACTGGAAAAGTACCGAATGCTTGGAAGCAAGCTAACGTGCAGCCCGTGCCCAAGAAGGGTAGTCGAGCTGACCCGTCGAATTATAGACCCATCTCGGTAACGTCCATACTCTGTAAGAGTATGGAACGCGTACTGAATCGTAAGCTCCTAGCATACCTAGAAGCGAATGATATCCTTAGCGACCGACAATACGGGTTCCGCCGAAATCGGTCTACTGGGGATCTTCTAGCGTATGCCATTCACATCTGGAGTGAGGCCATAGAGGAGCACGGGGAGGCACTTGCGGTCTCCCTTGATATCTCAAAGGCCTTCGACAGGGTCTGGAACGATAGCCATATTAGTAAGCTTCCTTCCTTCGGTCTGCCCGCCGGATTGTGTGATTGGATTGCAGATTTCCAGAGGGATCGGTCTATCCGAGTGGTCATAGATGGCTGCTCGTCTGGACTACTGGATATTAATGCCGGGGTTCCTCAAGGGTCGGTGCTCTCGGCAACATTGTTCCTGCTGCATATTAATGATCTGCTAAAACCCGGTACCTTTGGGTATGCAGACGACAGCACTGTTGCTGAGAGATACGTGTCCGACGCACGAGTTATTGGGTCGCAGATCCGGTCTCTCCGGGAGGCTATGGTTGAGCGCTTGAACTTGTCCTTACAGGCTGTCTCAGAATGGGGCGATGCCAATCTGGTCAAGTTCAATGCTGCTGAGACCCAAGCGTGTCTATTTTCCGCTGAAAGGAGCCAATTCCACCCAGCTCCATCTTTTCGTAGTGTAACCGTGTCGATAACCGACCGACTTGAGCTTCTTGGTGTTACGTTTACATCTACCCTCAATTTTGGCCCTTTCATAGAGGCAAAGGCTCAAGTGGCTGCCAGAAAGTTGGGGTCCTAGCAAAGGTGAGACGGTACTTCACGCCGGAACAGCTGCTCAAGCTCTATCAAGCACAAGTTCGATTGTGTATGGAGTACTGCTGTCATCTTTGGGACGGATCTGCCAAATACCGGCTTGATGCCCTTGAGTCAATTGAGAAACGAGCCAAGAGGATCATCGGTAATGACAGGCTCGTCGAGTCAAAGCTCCAAAGCCTTGAGCATCGACGCCGACTTGCTGGCTTGTCGGTTTTCCATCGCTTGAATTTTGGGGAGTGTGCGACGGAATTGCATGATTTAATTCCGCCAAGCCCGTTCCATCATCGGACCACAAGACGAACGGCGATGCGCCACCGGTACATGGTGGACATCCCACCCACACGCACTAAACGTTTTGGGAACACATTCATAGTGCGTACAGCTAAGGAGTGGAATTCCCTGCCAGAGTCTGTGTTTCCAGATAGCTACAACCTGGGAGTCTTTAAAACAAGAGTGAATAGGTTGCTTCTAGGCAAACGTGCTCCATCTTCGACCGCATCATCGCTTACCATCAGGTGAGATTGTGGTCAAACGTATGCCTATATATAGTAAAAAAACGGGACGAGACGTTCCAGAAGCCCTAATCGGAACGTCCACAAGTGGCGGCAGCGCCGGGTAAATAATAAATAGTAATGTTAGCGAAGAGTTTCCGCGTGTGCTAAACGTATATAGCATGAAGACCCCATTTTATGTTGGTGATGGTCAGGCGATAGCTGGAACGCCTGGACAATAAAGCTAAGTGGTTTTTATAGACAAGGTGATATTTTGTATTTAAAAAGATGTTGATATATACCGGTATAGACCGAGTTTGTTTTGAAGAATTCATAGAAGAATTCAGGCTCGTCGCTGTGAGTAGCGAATGGCGTGAGAGCGATTACGCACTGATTTTGGGCGCATTTTTGGAAAGCGCTGCCAAATATTTTTATAATTACACGTACCATAACGGTATCAATTTTGAATTGCTATGCGACAAGATAAGAAACGAGTTCCCGTGCAAATGCACAGCCTGTAAACAAAGGGCGTTAAAATGTTTAGTTCATGTTGAAAAGACAAGTGCCAAAGTATCCGACGGATGCGGACAGCAAGAGCTTGTGTCGTTTGTGAATCTCGATAATGATACAATCTTATATTCTAGCGTGAAAATTGAAGATTCACAATTTAAATCTGATGACAATGAAGAATATGATGACCACGAGAACAATGATGACAATGATGTGCAGAGCTGTGGAGAGAGCAGCCTAAAGTTAGTCGAGACGGAACTGGACGGAACGGAGGAAAGTGTTCAAGCTGGTGTGTCCGTTCCAATATTTATATCCGGTCTCATTCCAGACAACCAGGTGATTTGGATGTCCGAACCAGTTCCTAGTCCCACTGACGACCCTGATGTGGAAGCTGTCGACCCTGATGTGGACGCTGTCGAAGTGGATTGCAGGGAGAATAACCAGTGTGAAGACGCCACGATGGAGGACGAAGAAGCGGCCTCGATGGAAGACGGACCGAAGGAGATGGTCCAGTACGAAGCACAACTCGCCGTGTCGTCGAATGTTGCTTCAAATTCCTCATTAAATATCATTTCAGCCAGAAAGGCAAAGAGTAGAATAGAAAATAAAATTGTTCACAAGAGAATTCACACACAAACATACACACATATAATGCCCTGAAGAGACATGGGTACGTAACTAGTAATGAGTACAAGCTTCCCCTTCGAGCCCGAAAAATAAGGAAAACAAGGGTGAGAAGAAAGACACAGAAATATTCCACTTATATTTACAAATTGAAAGAGAAATCATACACATCAAATCATATAAAATATTCCACTAATGATTTGATAGTTCAGCAGACTTTAATTAGAAATTGATCTATGTTGACGCTCAAGTAACGGATGCAAGTGAATACACACAGATGTGGACAGAAATAATGGGAAGAAGGGTTTAAGCAAGAATGAACTTTGACATTAATAGGGTCTTTAGGTTGGGAAGATTGGGAAACTGAGAAGGGTATAATTTTGGATTTCTCTGCATTCAATGTTAGTAGGTTTTTTGAGAACCAATCACTAACTATATTGAGATCTGTCTCTGCTAATTTTGCGGCTTCATTCCAAGTATCTCCATGAATCAGTAAAACTGTGTCATCAGCATATGCAAATACAGAGCATTTTTTCAGGGAAAGGAGGCAGCAGTCATTTATATAAATGAGAAATAATTTTGGGCCGAGAATGCCCCCTTGGGTTACCCCAAATTCTATTTTAGCCTCTTTACTAATGATATTGTCTATCTTTACATGCTGAGAATGATCTTGAAGATAGCTCTCAAAGAGTTTCAAAGCATGCCCACGAATCCCGATATTACACATCTTCGCCAAAAGTGTAGGAACAAAAACTATGTCAAAGGCCTTGCTCACATCCAGAATTATACCAAGGCATTTCTTTTTACTGATAAGGTGCTTAGTCACAGCATCGGAGAGAGCAGACACAGTATCCTCAGTGGAAACTCCTGAGCGAAAACTATATTGATTATAAGCTAAGATATTATTTTTGATTCAAGAATTTGACTAGGCGACTATTCAAAAGTTTCTCTAATATCTTAGAGATTGGTGGTAGTACAGAAATAGGCCGGTAGTTATTAACGCAGTCTCTGTCTCCACCCTTACGGATAAGGTGGACTACTGCTTTTTTAAGAGCATCGAGAAAGACTCCGGTATTAAAAGAAATATTACAAATATGGACCATAAGCGGGGCCAAAACATGGCGGGCCACTTTGAGTACTCTACTCTATACACAGTCTATTCCAACCGAACAATAATTTTTCAGATTTAAAATAATTGATTCAATTTTCTGGATATCCGTATCAAATAGAGCAATGGTATTGATATTATTCTTTGGAGTTAAAAATTGCATGCAGTCCACCGATGAAGATGTTTTTATTTTTGTTGCAAATTTCTTTCCCCCATTTACGAAGAAATCATTTATAGACTCACTGGATTGCGATGAAATTAGATCACGTTCGGGTAGGATTGGGCGTTTTATTTAAGTAACAGTTTTGATGACTTACCAAGTAGCTTTGATATTATTTTTGGCTTTGGCAAATTGTTCTTTTTCATAATTACGTCTTACGCAACTCAAAACATTCGGCTTTAATTTCATTTACCGTGCTTAAAAAAGCAGCGTACTTTTTATCTTGCCTTTCAGTAAATTCCATCAGTATGCTTTTAATTTCTGCCGTGAACTGGCTAATATCTTCTCCATGTTGAAATTTCCGCTTAAACCTCTGTGTTATGTTCGAGGCGAGTTGTTGCGGGGATGTTGGTTTGGGTGCATCAGGCTCTGAGTCATAGAGTAATTCAGTTGGTTTGCTCGGTGGGGTTCTCCTTAGAGACATGATCTTAAAAGCTTTACTCAATTATAAAATAAAATTATAGAAGGTTAGCTGCGTTCCTTGTAAGGATAATTGTTCTTCTTATTCAGAGACGACGGGAACTTTGCAGAAAAATAAAAAATTCACTGTCTGAACTCAGGATCGAACTTGCGCTACCTCGCACAAAAGTCAAGCGCAGTAGCCGCTAGGCCACTTATACCTCTAGAAAGTTTGTCTAAATGTCGCTGCAGGCTTTACCATAAATATGAATATGGTAGTGATGAGTGACCTTGCTTTGTGTTCCAATGTCACGGCACAAAGACGCGAGCACTTTTTTGGAAAGTTTTAAATCGGAATTTTATGATTACTCGGCGCACAGTTAATGTTTCTCACAGATTGTTTAACACTAGGCTTCGTGAAAAGTGGCGTACACATTGATATACGACACTAAGGATATAAATCAGTTTTTACTACTTTTATATTTTAATAAGCACAGAGACTTTTAGCCCACGTCTGACTCACACGGGCATACCAATACAATCATGATGGATGTCAGAGAATGGAATGAAATACTCCATCCCCTACCAAATCACGTCCGTAATCGCGTCAGCACAGTACGAGGGGTCACCCGAGGAGAAGCACACTTGCCGCCATGGATAAGATGCAAAAAAGTGCCGCATCTCATCCCAATCTGCTGACTCGTCTCGTGCCTCTAGGACTATTATCTAGAGGAGAGCAGGTCAACAAGGATTTCACCAGGCAGTGCTCACAAGTTCCCAGAGGGGCTGAGACCGATACTGAATGACCGTCCGGATCAGTTGTCAGCAGAAGGTCCAAACAATTGGGTGTATGGGCGTCAACATCCGGTACCCGCATTGGCACATGCGCGCCTCTAACCATGGTCAGTTTTCTGGTAAGGGAACAACCACTCTTTATGGTAAATTACGCTGTTGGGTACTGTTGCTGGGCTACGTCGGTCGACTCCACGAGGGAATCAAAAAGCGCTGTTGTCTCTTGGTCACCGCTGTGCGATTAGTATACGCCGATGTAGATAAATTTGTCCACGCCAGTGTCCACAAGTAGCCATATGGCAGAAAAACCAAGCAACGGAGACGACGACAATAACTGTCACAGCGGACGTACACACAAACCCCACCCTGCTTCTTGAACTTGTGTTCCAGAGAGTAACCCGGGTAGTTGAGGTACGCCACGTCCGATGGGGTTGTTATTTTCGTTTCCGTTAGGAAAATAGCTCGCTAACGCTCTTTGCTTTGAACGATGAACAATCAAATACTTTATATCACAGCATGAACAGAGGTACGACGAGGATGATTGTGTTTGTGGTTGGTTACTACTACTAATGTATACACTTTCCTTATTATGACGTATGTGGTCCGGTTTTTTTGAATGACCTTCTAGACACTGTTTATTATGACTTGGTTTGGATGTGTTGTCTGACTCGCTGCGATGTAACGACTCAAGCACGGTTGCACGATCGCTTAAAAATTTATAAAGTTCCTTAAGTGTAGGGGTGTCTGTTGGCAACGCGTTGCGGTGTTCCTCCCATTTCACGAGGGTGTTTGAATTGTCCAACTTGGAGGCAACTAAGTGAATGATAAAGACATCCCAATGCACAGTGGCTTGTCCCAAGTTGGAGAAGGCACGTCGATTTTTAGTCACGTGGTCAACCAAGAAACGCAACAATTTTTCAGACTCTTTTTATTTATATCATTGATGATAAATAATGCACTGAGATGATGAGTTATCAACGAGATCAACAAACGACATTTTTTAATGTTTAATTACAGACAATGTAAAAAAATAGAGAAAAAACTTAATAATTGAATGAATCGCATTTATTTATGACTGTTACTTTTCATGAATGAAATATCTAAACAAACAGAATTTCGCAACATACAAAGACTATTGGCACAATCTTTGTATATCATAAATTACAACAAAATTGGTTCATTAAACAAACGAATATGATAAAGATAAAACAAATTGAATAATCAACAAACTTAGAAAAAATATCTACAAAGAAATAAATTCTTAAATTTCCTATTAATTATCCTTTAATATTGTAAACTAGTAGCAAAAAATTAAAGTAAATTGCACAATATGTACTAAGATGCATATTATGTATTTGCTTAATAAGTATTATGAAAACAGATTTGTAATAATCGATTCTGGAGGAGAGTCCTGGGACATTATACTGTCACAAGATGTCATCTAACTGTGTGGTTTGATGGGGATTGTCTGAGGTTCAGAAGATGTAGATGTAGAAGGGCCGGTGAGTCCGATGTAGTTTGTATGATGATGAGAATTAGAGGACCGGGTGGAGCAAACCATGTAATTATATGTGGATTGACTTGTTGGTGGCACTGCTGAAATATATCTGTATTTTTTTATAATCTGTATCATTTCGCCTTTAACATCTAGCTTATAATGACCCGCATTTTTTTTTAAATCGCCTAATAAAAACACGGCGAAGCCCTTGCTGTGTGGCTCGATATTTAAAAGGCCTTTGATAGAGTCTGGCATGCTAGTCTGTTGAGTAAGCTTCCCGCATTCGGCATCTCTGTTGAACTTACTGAGTGAGCATTCGATTAAAGTGGTCATAGATGGCTGCTCATCGGATCATACGGCTATTGAAGCCGGTGTTCCTCAGGGGTCTGTTCTTTCTGCGACTCTATTTCTGCTGCATATCAACGAACTGCTGCAACTGGGTGCAATCGTTTACGCAGATGACAGCACTGTCTCAGAAAGATACTTATCTAGTGCAAAAGCCAGCAGGGAGGAAATAGCTACTCTTAGAAAGGCCATGGTGGAGCAAATGAATTTGACCTTAAATCTCATTTCCCAGTTGGGTGACGACAATCTGGTAAAATTCGATGCTCTGAAAATACAGGCATGTCTCTTCATTGCTAAAAGGAGTCTATTTCAGTTATCTCCTACATTTTGAGGAACGCTTGTACCTGTTACCGGCCGCTTTGAGCTTATGAGCATGGAGTAGACGTCTAATCTCAACTTTGACTCAACCATCGAGTCAAAAGCACAGACTGCAGCCATGAAGCTGAGCATCCTAAATAGGGCAAGGCGATACTTCACGTCTGGACAGCTTCTGAGTCCGTACAAAGCACAAGTCCGATCCTGTTGAAAGCCATCCCATAAGTAGCTGCAATACGTCATGTATTGCAGCCACTTACGGGATGGCTCAGCAAAATATCAGCTTGCTGCATTGGACTCGGTGGAACGCAGAGTAAAAAGGCTTATAGGTGAGGAGACGTTGGTGGCTCAGCTTTACAGCCTAGCTCATCGGAGTAGTGTTGCCTGCCTGTCGTTCTTCTACAGACTGTATTTTGGTGAGTGTGCGCAGGAACTCCACGACCTGATCCCACTATCGCCCTTTTACTATCAGAATACCAGATGTACTGCAGGGTACCATCCGTACTTGGTCGATATCCCGTCTATCCCAGCGCTTCTCTTCCACATTTATCATGCGTATAGCTAAACTGTGGAATTCTCTGCCAGCGTCTGTGTTCCCGTCCATATATAACCCGTCTGCCTTCAAAGCAGGAGTGAACAGGCATCTTCTGGGTAAGCTTGCTCCATCATAGACCTCATTTATTGCTTTCCATCAGGCGTGATTGTGGTCAAGAGCGAGCCCATTCCTAAATTAAAAAAAAGGTGACAAGAGCTCGACGAATAATATCATTGATGCTAGCGTGTCGTGCTATGCGGCCTGCGCTCTTGCAGCAGGAAAGACCATGGTGTCCGAGGCTGTCGACAGCTACTCCGCAGTGACAGCGATGTAGAGCAACACAAGGTGCACCTAAGCGGAGACAGACCACGATCCGAAACAATGCGTCATCCATCACAGTACGTATGGTGTATGACGGGAGTGCTTGAAGCCACAAACCCGACTCCCACTCTCCCATAGCTAACAGACGCTCACGCTCAGCAGTATTCGATGATGCAGAAATCAAGTGATTCCGTGCAATACTGCAGAGCCGCACATCCTATCGTCTCTGAGAGGTCAGGTTGTCGGGCAAACCCGTGTTGGGACAAGCCATTTTCCAAGCATTCAACGCATCGGTCAAACATGGTACCTCAAAATTAACCAGTGAGGATGATAAAATATTCCTGGTTAATATATCAGTACTGTGGGCCGAGGAGAGGAAGAACTAATACTTGAAATTTTGTGGACGCCGAGTCCACCCGTCCGAATGGGAAGTGTGGCTTGCTGGCATGCTCGGTCGTCCAAGGCCACATTTAGGATTGAAGTGTGTTTCTAATAATTTGGTCTTCTTTTTCCAAAAGATGTGAATGTTTCCATGGATGGGAGGAGCGAAGGCTATATTATGTGAATTTTTGTCCAAAACAACAGTATCAAATAAGTGTAAAGACCGAATGCATGTTAATTTTGAAAACTCTCTCCGAGACATCACTAAAATTTTGTATTTTCTGCTCAATGAATGTTGAAAAGGTTTCATCAAAGATTAGGGAGCCCTGCCGGTCGATTCTGTAAACATGTCGAAGTGAAGGCTTGGGTGAAGTGATCACGAAGGGAGCTATCAGTCCATGTAATCAAGACGGAATGACAGCTCAGTTTGTGATCACTTCACCCAAGCCTTCACTTCGACATGTTTACACCAGTGCGATTCTGTAAAAATGTCGAAGTGAAGGCTTGGGTGGAGTATCACAAAGTGAGCTGTCAATCCAAGTAATCAATACGGAAAGACAGCTCACTTCGTCATCACTTCACCCAAGCATTCACTTCGACATGTTTACAGAATCGACCGGCAGTAGGTGAAGAGAATTTCTATCAATGATTTTGATATTTGGAGCTAGTGTTAAATTTTGCTAAGGTAGTATTTTGGTAGGTACTTCCAAAATGAAATGAAATTATTAAAATATCCAATTACAAGAATAAGATACAAATTTATATTATCAAATAAACACCATAACCTTATCATTTGGTAAGCAAAATAAAAATTGTTTAAGACAGTGTCAACTAACTTAACAAAGCTTATTAAAAAAAACATATAATATTAAATCAACAATGAATGAAGCAGTCGCTAACAGTTTAAATCAATCAAAAATATATATTAAATTTTTCTCGTTTTAGTTTAGTCTAGTGTTTATCTCGGTAACATCTAAATTTTCCCAAAACTTTATCATATTTTTAAAAATGATGCTAAGTAATAAATGTTTTTCAAAAATTCACACCACACGAAACACCTCACGAATCAACCCAAGCATCGGGAGACCGCAAATTTTGGTATTTGTTATTATTAGCGGTCCCCGACGCGATGACGCTTGGCCCAAAGAATCGTACCTATATTAAATTAAAAGGATTAATATGTATTATTTTTTCACTTTTTAAAACTATTTTTTAATCGGGGGTTTTTTAAATTTTTAATTTAACTCTCATTTTTTGCTTTTTAAACTTAATTTACCTAATTTTTTTTTTATATTATTTCGTGTTAATGAGTGTATATAGTTACTAGATTAGTTATTAATTTTAATAAAAAGATTTTCCCTAATAGGTACTACATACTAGAAAACCTATAATCTCATCATCTTCCTACCCTTATCCACACGTTTTTTACTTCCATTCTGTCCTATCAGCCGTCACGCTATCACTAACTCCCTTTTCTTTCATATTGCTCCTCACACAATCCATCCACCTTTTTTTTGGCCTTCCTCTTCCTGTCCATCCATCCACATATGATCTACACTCACCTAAACGGCACTACATCCTACAAGCTTGGAAAGTAGCTTTGCATCTCTCAGCAATGTATTTACTCATTTATTTTTCTGCTTAATTATCAGACCCTGATCACAATCTATTTATAACCTATTCACTGCAACCATTTAGATGAATACGAAAACGGAAGGTCTACTGTAAGTAAGTGAGAAGTTGGGTATCCTGCAGATTTCAGGACATGCTTCAGCATCATGTTAAGGTTACTGATCTAAATATAATCTGTTCATTGATACCATTCCATTGAGTTCAAACACAATACCGCTGCTGTAACTTAGTGAGGAGTTGGGTATTCTGCAGACCCTAGGTTGTGCCACAGCATCAGGCCAATATAACCATGTTTTTGCAATGTCATTGAAGTATCAGAATACCAAAGGTCATTGGGCACCTTAGTATGGAAAGCATACCCATGGCGGACACAAATGAAATTAGTAGAGTGTAATGATATAAGGCTCTGATTTACTATGGCATTAGTCACATTAATGTGAGCCACGGGAATCTTGAAAACTTCAAGTGTTATAAACTGATATGAGGAATATGAATAAAATGCTAGTTCATAAAAATGTTTTTATTCAATTTGATCCAAATCAAGCATAAGATCATTTAAGAAGGCAACAGGTGCGTCTGTTGCTTCCTGATGTCTGGCCCAAGACAGATAATAAACTATGCTAGCGATATGGGCGCAGCTCCCGACAGTTCGGCGGCCGTGTATACATGAGCAGTAGTACTCTTCTATACTTTGTCGTCCGTGATGTGTTGGGTTTAACAAAATATATGTATAGTACTGTTCCGATCGGATATGACGTGACTGGATTCGCCCTCTGATCAAAATCTTATTATCAATTAAATGTTGATGTCGATATATTTCTATTAAATAATCCCCGTTTGGTCTTATGTGCTCGTGACAATAAGACCTTGCGATTCTCAAATGGTATGAGCCCAACGTGAATAAGATCAAATCTTCATAGGTCAGCTGTGGAAAATCTTCAAAGTCTGGACTGTTTCCATCTAGAGGCACGAATGCTACTCTTTGTCTATTCAAGTTATTTATTGATACGTATTCTGCTAACTCATTTTCTGTATTTATATTTTGATTTATAATATCGACAAACTGATCGGCATATATATTATCTTCATATGGCCGTCGAGAAGCGTTGATAACTGCCGCGGTTATTTTGAAATCGGTCATCATATTTCGCATCGCAACATTAAAATATGTATGTCGAAATATTTTAAAATCTTTCTTAAATCATCCATTAATTGTTTCGATTACCCAACGGCACATTGTAATTAATCGAGATTTGTTAGCGTCAATTGTTGATAACTGTTCTCCTCTTCCTCTAGTTGGCGGCATGTGGGGATTATATCCACGTTCTTCAATTGCAGGGATCGAATCCCGAAAGCCACGGTCCAATAGAAACACGTCGTTAGGTCTAAGATACCAATGCCAAGCTGAATCTTCTTGCATCAGGCTGCGCATAATAGTTGCATCCGAAGTAGTCGCTGAATATGGTCCTACGACTTCTATTATATAACCATCTGTACATACGATCAGAAAAGGCTTTACCAGGTTGCGGAATTTCCTTCTGCGAAGCAGTGATGCTAGCAAAGGAGGAGGCTGAACGCGTGCGAGAGAGGGAACGCCCCAGCCGCCGCAACAGAAGAAGACGTCCCGGGCGTCGGGAATCGCAGAGTGATTCCCGGCCACCGTAGGCGCAGGTCTGCGGACGGCGAGCGTTGGGTGGCTCGTCATCTGATCAGGACCACGCCCAGGTCGACGGCGCGCTGTGTTCCACGCGCGCCTCAAAGAGATGTCAGCAAAGTAGATGGGGCCCGGTAGGGCCAGTGCCTGCCGGGGTTGCGGAATCTGTTCGAAAGAGTCGCCGCGGCCCTGGCAGGGCATTAGGAGGAGCACGGATGGGTTTTAGTCAGTAAGAGTCTGACACTCCCTTCTGCTTCACCCAGAGCGGGAGGGGTCATTTGATGATTTCCCATCCATAAAAAAAAAAGGTTACGGAATTTGTGTAGGCTATAGGTTTTTCTTTGGAAAAGGAAATTCGTACTCTTCTGAAGGTAAATATATGTTCCGTCGAACACAAGAATAGCTGCCGGTTCAGTTTGGCTACCACCAAAAATATGAGTTGGGATACGAAGATTTCGTGCCACCACTTCTTCTCTAGTTATATGATTTAAACCCAGGTAACGTGGAACAAAATCTTCAGTTAAGCATTCTCTCGCTGTTTTTAACTTCCTCTCTAATGTTCTTCTAGATATTTGGAATTTCGTAGCTAAGCGCTCATCAGATTGACCAGTTCTTATTTTAGTCAAATACATTCCTAAAGTGGTAGCAGGACGATCAGACCTGTTACAAAGAGACGGTGTTTGATCTAAAATAGTCATGAACTTATTTTTAGTTAGAGCCATCCAAAAATGGAAGTGGTTGTCATCAATTGTATCAATATTTTCAAAATCCATTTCAGACCTGCTTTCTAATCCCCATTTATACAAATTGATTATGTCAAGTACATGAGCATTATTAAAGCTTTCATGTATTGTCGGGGCATTCACAAGTTCTTCTCAATCATTTTGAACTAAATGCGGGTGGCAAACTCGTGCAAGTTCCGGTATGTATAAATTGTGATTGTGCAACAGATAGAACTTGGCGTAGATTGGCACGCGATGTGTAGTCATACCTCTGCAGTTTAGAAAAATACAGCGTCTCGCTGTATTTGATACACGTCTAAATCCAGTAACAGTAGTAAAACCAGGACCTTGTTGATCCCCGACTTCTATTTGTTGGACCGCCTCTCCAACTTATCCTTGATTTGCGCCTTCTTGTATTGGCTCGGGTGGCACATTATCTAATTGCTAGTTTTGCAATGCTCGATCATATCTCTGCCAGCAAGGGTGGCATATAGATCTTGTACCGTCAAACGAAATCTGAAACAAGATAAAACATTCTGCACATATATATAATAACTAAACACCTAACAACGAGATTATTAGAAAGTAGTTTCGAAAAGTCATTTTTAATTGCACTGAATTCCTTAATTGCTGTTCTTAATGCATAAACTATAAGTTCTCGAACTTCTGTAAGGTTAACTGGTATAGATAAAATAATAAGCATTACGTTTGCTTCTGTACAATAATAGTTAAGATTGTGTAAAACAAAGCATAAATAAGTAAACAATAAATCAGTCGATAAAGACTCGCTTCCTACCGCTCTGCTCCTGCCTGTTTTCTTAGTAAATAGATAGATAGACGGTGTACTGACAGAGTACTTACCTCACGTGGTATGATTTCTTGTAATAACAACACTACAAGATCCCGGTACCTTTCGAGAAACACTCCATTAAGACAGTGTTTTCTTCGACGTAACACAGATCGATTGCACGACACACAACTGTTTTGTCTTTCCATATCAACGAAAATCCAATCCAAAAGCAAGTAACCAGAGTCCATAAAACACGCTAACGTAGTCGATAAAACAATAAACAAAACAAATCAGATATACGTACAGGTCACAACGATAGCTAAAGAAGGACTGCGCAGAGGGCGGTGAGTCAGTGCGCCAGCGCAACAAAACTAGTTTGGCCTAACTAATATGCGAAAGAGACAGCGTATACATGCCTCTCGGCTCATCAGTGCACCATGCTGTATGCTATCGAAATTCTTTTATGCCTTTAATGATGGAATAAAATCCTCTGAAACCATTTGTTTTTTATTTTTTTAAATGATCCTGTACATTTTTCTCCATCGATTTTTAAATAAATAACTATATACAATGAAAGGTCATATTATTCCCCTTAGTTTAAAACTATTTTGATTAATGTCCGCCACTCTTCGCAAAGCGGGTCAGATACGCCCAATGACCTTTCGCATCGATCAGACCCGTTAAAGCTGGTTAAATGCCTTCATCAACTAGAAAATAGCTGATGATCTTCAAACGGCTCAACCGATTTTAAGAAAACTTGTCTAAGAACCATCGCTGGAAAACCGCATACAAATCAGTTCACCCGTTTAAGAGCTACGCCGCCACAGACAGACACACAGACACACATAGCAGTCAAACTAATAACACCCCTCTTTTTGGTCGGGGGTTAAAAACGTAGAAGAAAATCGTTCTGATAATTATTCTTTAACACCCTAGCCATTATATTTTGGCATAGATGAATACTACAAAATTCAACAATAACATGTTATTAAGATATGAAAATATTAGTAAGAATAAAAAAAGAAAGGAAATGAATAATTTAAAAATATATAATTCGTTCTATACAAATAAATTTCTGAACGCACGCATAAATATTTGACAACCAAAATAAATGTCAATCCTTTTTCACAACTGACATTATTCTACTGTAAGGAGATAAGTGAAATCAAGATTAAAAAAAAGGATTGTTTATTTAACCTAAAAACTAATCACATGTATTTTATAAAAATAACTTATTAAACTTAGCGGAGTTTACAAACAGAGGAACAAAATCATCACCAATCAAATCACGGAAATCAACAAGAGAATAATGAGACACAGAGATACCAGATCTAGTAGATTACACCGGACGGCTGACGGGTAGGGCTTCCGCACGCAGCGCGGTCCAAACGAAAAGTGGCCCTGACTCGCCATGTGCGGTGGTTTTATAGTGACTGCCCCTCCCGCGTTCCTGGGCCGGGTAGTAGTATCCAACACGGGCATCCTGATCATGCGTCGTCCTCGACAGCATCAGAAAGGTCCGGCAAGCTCTGCATGGCAGCTCCGTGGGCAGCAGCTGGACGGGAGGGCCCAGCGACTGGCTCTGCATCATGGTGAGCAGAAGTGTTGTCTTCAGTCAGATCGTCTTCTGAAAAAAGAAATACCAATAGGAAGATTAACGTCTTCCGAGGAGCAAACACATTTGCCTATTCTTTTCCATGCACTCAATTCGTCTTACGTGGCCTTTTTCTTTCATTCATCAGACACATAAACTGACTAGCTAACTAGTCTATGTGGTACTAAGACGTCATCTTAGTACTCCATAGAGTTCCATTCATCACCCAGAAACATCATAACTCATGTCATAGGCATTCTTACATCACGCGTCACACATGGATCCATGTTCATTCGCCGTCATGTAGGGCGTTTATAGCCGAAAGGATCGTCTCGCAGTCCGTCCTCTACATGACCCATCGTGTAGGGCGATTACCAAATCACCGAAAGGAACGTCTCGCAGTCCGTCCTCTACACGTCAAAACACACGTTATATACGGGAACGACATCCGTTATTCGTGGGTGGCGAGGCCACTCATCGTGAGACCGGTCAGGTACCTCGCAGTTTACCTGACCTAGACGTCTCGCAGTCCGTCTACCGTCTCACCCTCAGATCTGCACAACCCTCTATAGTAATGCAGACTCCTCATGGTACACAAACATACTCACGCTCAAAAAATGCAGCGCATGTCTCAGGACACCACTCCCCTTTCCAGAGCACCATGTACTGAGCAGCAGCTTGCGTGGTTTTACCGTAGGAGCCGGCCAACAAACGCAGCTCATACCGCCCACTCGGCAGTGCGCGTGTGACCCTGTACGGCCCTCGCATCCCGTGATCCATCTTTCCAGTTGCCTGCGAAAACTTAATGACGAAAACCAAATCATTCACGTTAAAAACTTTTGGTGTGCGTCGGTTTCGATTAACGTAATCGTCCTGTCGAGACTGGTTTCGTTTCAGTAAATCAGTTGCGCGGGCTCGGCGTAACTCTCTTTGTGCTTCACGATTCGGCTGTACACCTTCCAGGGCGACATCACGAACCAGTGACCTGATGACAGGAGTTGCCGCATCGGTGCCCACCAGCAGATTTAACGGCGATGCCTGTGTCGTCTTCTGCTTGGTCACATTGAGGGTCAGTTGAAGTCTCCATAGAGTCTCAGACCAGGCTGCCCCTTTGTGATTGGTCTCGATGCGAAGAAGGTTCAGAACGGTGCGGGCATACCTCTCGACCTGGCCGTTCGATTGGTGCATCTCTGCAGTAACCAAATGTATCTCCGATCCCATATCCTTAACAAAACCTAGGAACCTAGTGGACTGATACATTCTGCCTCTATCGGTAACAATCATTTTTGGTACACCAAAAAGTGAAACTGCGTTTGTGAAAACTCTTAAAAGTTCTTCTACATCCTGCCTATAAATGGGGTAAAGGAGGGTGTACTTCGTGAATGCATCCACAATAAGGAGAACAAACTTGAAGCCGTTTGACTCGGGAAGTGGACCCAGTACATCTGAGTGTACAACTGAAAAAGGTTGATCGGGTTTTTCCCACGAAGTTATGTTTTGCTGTGGGGCCCTAGGCACACGTTTCTTAGAGATGCATATCAAGCAATGTTCGAGGTACTTTTTAACGAATAGTCTAAGGCCTGGGAACCAAAAGTGCTTTAGAATTAAATCCAAGGTCTTTTCATAGCCGATGTGATTGTGCTCGTCATGGAACACTCGAAGTAAACTAAGTCTATGACCTCGGGGAACAAAGCAAAGGAATCGCGGTTGCTCGCCAATCGGAGTGTACTTATAGTACAGAAGGTCATTTTTCTCAACATAGCGATTAGGATCTAGGCTGCCTTCTCTTAGTCTTTTGAGAAGCTCCCGGGACTCTTCATCTGCAGCTTGCGCTATTTGAGCCCAATTGCGGTGTTGAGTGACATGAAGCACTTTACGTGGGGGGTTTCTGCTCAAGTAATCGGCGTGTGACATCATCGCCCCTTTACGGTACTCCATCTCGAAAGTAAAGTCCTGGAGGTACATCCACCAGCGGACAACTCTCGGCAGCAGATCCTTTTTACGTTCGGTGGATTTGAGAGCATTGCAGTCTGTAATTAATTTAAACTGGAGTCCGATCAAATAGTGTCGAAAATTCTGCAATGCTTTCACAACCGCCAACGTCTCTAACTCATAAGAGTGATATCTACTCTCTGCGCCTTGAGTGGTTCGGCTGAAGTAAGCTACGACTCTTTTACTACAGTTCGCGTGGGTTTGCAAAAGAATTGCGCCATAACCGATGCTGCTCGCATCAGTATGAACCTCTGTGGGTAGACTCGGGTCAAAAATTGCTAGTACAGGCTCATTGGTCAGAATCGAAATAACTTCTTGACGCACTTTTTCCTGTTCGGCACCCCACTTGAACTGAACCCCTTTTTTGGTTAATTGTGAAATTGGGAAAGTTTTTGTAGCGTAACCCTCAATGTACTTCCGAAAGTATCCGGCCAGTCCTAGGAACTGCCTAACCTGTTTGACATTTTCTGGGGCGGGCGAGTCTACTAATGCCTGGATCTTGTAAGGGCTCGGCCTAACCTGACCTTTACTTATTATTCGACCAAGATATTCCACCTCCGTGGTGAGAAAGACACACTTGCGTACGTTTATCGAAAACCCTGCTTCAGTCAAGGTCGTAAGAACTTGTCTCAATAGGTCGACGCCTTCGTCCACTGTGGCACTCATCAACAGCACATCGTCGATATAAACCAGAACTTGTCCCGCATCGATGAACTTGCGTAGCGTTTTGTTGATGATGCGTTGATACACAATGGGCGAATTTGTCAGACCATATGGCATTTTTAAGTACTCATAATGCCCTTCGGGCGTCACAAATGCAGTGCGATGGACTGACTCGTCACTAATCTTTATTTGGTGGAAGCCAGAAGCCATGTCAAGGGACGAATATCTCGTAATGTTTTTGTCACCTAAACGATCGATATGATCATCTATTAGCGGGAGTGGATATCGCTCTTTGACAGTCACTCTGTTCAAGGCACGAAAGTCAACGCAAAGCCGGTCTGATCCGTCTTTTTTCTTCACTAAAATTATCGGACTAGAATACTCGGATTCGGATTCTCGGATAATGCCCTTCTGTAGAAGGTCATTGATGATTTCGCGAACTCTAGTTTTCTCAGCAATTGAAAGTTTATAAGGACGGTATGTAATGGGTACGTCACTGGTTACGTTGATATGCATTTCGCCTGTAGTAACAGTGGTTGTTGCCGTGCCCGTAATAAAAAACTCCGCAAAATCATCAATTACCCTCTTAAGGAATTCCCGCTCTACGCCTTGTAGTGGTGTAACTATAGGTATGTCAGTTTCTCTAGCAACCGTGAACACATGAGACGTGTTCCGATTGTCGGATGCGTGTGTGAGAAATTGTCGGTCTTTGGTTCTGACGTACGTTATTCCATCCCTATTCAAAATATCAGTTCCAATTATCATGGGTGTACTCATAAACATGGCTGGTACTATAACAAAATCAGCCTCTAGTGTTATATTAGTAAATTCAACCGTAAGGGTTGCGTAAGATGTGGACACAATTTCGTGGTTACTAAAACCCTTCAATACACGCTTAGTTGGTTTCACTGCGCAAGCTAAATGTTTTACTACGTCGGACGATATGAGGGAGACATTAAGCGCGCCGCTGTCTATTAATACGTCCACTGGTATGCCATGTACTACAGCAGTGGTTATGTCTCTGTTTTTTCCGCAGGTTCCTGACAAAAATTTACGTTGCGTTTGTTCTGCTGACCCTGTGGTCCAGACGATCTTTCTTTGGCAAAACAAACGTCCTCCGTATGCCCTATCTTTTTACAGAACGTGCAAGTTGGAGCTACTCCACGATCTATCAGAGGTTACCCATTCGTTTAACCATATTTTCGCGTCGCCCTTTAAGCATCCGGCTACGCGTGACAGGCATTCTTTGTCGCCCCAGCGATTGGCTATCTGAGCGCGATCCACTTCATCACACCAAGAGTCCACGTCATGGGTAGACGGGTCAAAGTTTGACACAAAATAATGGGAACGTCCCGGATTTATGGAGTGAATCGCTTCTACTATAGCCTGGGCGACGAACGGCGTCGTTGACTCCGATTGCGGAATGGGGGTAGAAGTGAATTTGTTCTCGATCATTTCCAGACGGGATAAAATTGTGTCTAGCGTGTGCGTTTCTGCAGGGGTAGACCGAGATGTCTGGCTAATGTATGGCGCAAGCGGCGGCGTCCCATTTGATCGTACTCTAGAGGGAGTCCGTTCGCGACGACTACGTGACTTATTTCGCAATTTTCGTGACCTATCTCGCGACCGATCGTGCCTACGATGCCTTCGGTGCGATCTACTACACGACCTGCTCCGTGAACTATGCGTGTTAGGCATGTTCACCCTCCAATACAAGTTTTACGTACACAAACCAGCAAACAACAACAAAGAAAAAATGAAAAAATTCACACGTGGGTAACAACAAAGTTCCTCTGTTATGAAATTTAAATAGGTCAAGGGGCCTGAATTGGGTTTGGATTGTTTTCTCACTTATGATGTAAGGAGATAAGTGAAATCAAGATTAAAAAAAAGGATTGTTTATTTAACCTAAAAACTAATCACATGTATTTTATAAAAATAACTTATTAAACTTAGCGGAGTTTACAAACAGAGGAACAAAATCATCACCAATCAAATCACGGAAATCAACAAGAGAATAATGAGACACAGAGATACCAGATCTAGTAGATTACACCGGACGGCTGACGGGTAGGGCTTCCGCACGCAGCGCGGTCCAAACGAAAAGTGGCCCTGACTCGCCATGTGCGGTGGTTTTATAGTGACTGCCCCTCCCGCGTTCCTGGGCCGGGTAGTAGTATCCAACACTACATATTTTGAATCTAAAATACGCCACTATCCGAATATTGTGGATATATGTTGTCGATTTAAAACCCTTATTTAAATACGTTCTTTAATTTGAGGGGAGAGTTTACCGTATCGTCGGGATGAACATTTAATATTTGACAGTTACGAAACCCATGAAAATTTTGTATGGGAAAATAGTTTTTTCTATTATTTATGCTTTTCGTCAATTTTACAATGTTTTTAATATTTATTCTGTTATTCGGGATGGAGACAAATACAACAAATGATAAACCGGTGAAAATCGGTACAGCCGTTCTCGAGTTTTAAGTGTTCGAACAAACCCGACTTTGTTTTATAATTATATTAGAAGATAATTACATTTCATGCTTTTGAACAGTTTTCATCGCAAATAAGCGCCATCTATAATTTGTTTGGTGAATCAGCTTAAAAACCTGCAGCCTACTACGACCTACGACTCGCGATCTGTCAAAGTTAGATTTTATATTTTTTGAGCTCACCTTTCTCCGCAACAAGACATTAGTGTGTCCTGGTTGTAACCAAATTCTGCAAAATAGTCCGGTCTTAGCGTCTTTAAACTGTAATCATTCGTATGACTTGGAATGCGCTAGTGTACCTCACGGTCATTTTAATTCTATGATCGCTACACCAAAATCGAGTTGGGGATGTCAAGAGTGTCGCTATAAAAAACCAAAAGCAATAAACTCTGCCACACCAGCGAGCCCGATGCTATCCCAGCGCATAGATGATAACGATACAGCTAATGTGACATTGAGGAGAAAAACTGCGTTGCCTGCGACCCGGTCGAGTACTCACCACCCAAATGCTCGCGGTTGAACCATAACGCATTCCACTCTTGAAACTGTCCTGATGGAGCTCCGTGCATTCCGTGAAGAAAGTGAGATTAGGTACCATACCCAAGAAGCCTCTATAAATAAAATAGCTGAATCTATAAAGACATAAGATGTCCTATAACCACCCTTAACAATAAATATAACATCCTTCAGACGGACGTAGACCAGCTGCTTGAGACCGCTGATGTCACTTCAAGCGCACTTACCACACTGCAGTTGCAGTGTGATGAAAACACAAAAAGTATATTAGATCTGGGAATTAAAGATTTTGGCTGTGAAATAATGATCCGAAGGCTGCCAATGAAATGTTATCAAGCGCTTTACCCAATGTGCTTAATAATAATAGTCACCACTCGTCCATGAATGTCCCGGATCCCACAACTTCGTCTCTGCATATTCCACACCCTACTTTGTCATCATCAACTGTCCTTGGTTCCGTGTCGAAACCACTGTTAAGAAGCGAGCAGACGGCAAAAAAACTCGTAAAATACTAGAATATTAACGACGGGGAAACCTCATACGCTTTCTCGTCGGTCGGGCATTTGTGCGACTGGTGTAGCTGATACAGATCTGAAGACACTGGAACTTGTCAACTACATTCATGCTTGGAACTTTCATCCAGATGTATCTGAGGAGAACGTTAGAAAACACCCAAACAACATCTTCTCCATAAAAAAGCCTGATTTTGAACACTCCAGACGTAACTGCTTCATACTGGGAGTCTCAATGCACCTTTTTGACTTTTACCTGCCTACGAACAATTGGCCTACAAATACATCACTTCAAGAACGATTCACCTATAAGATTACGAGGAACAAAACTCAATCCGCTGAAACGAGTAAATCATTTTTTCGTGAGGAAAACTAAAAAGCTAGATCTGATTTTCTACCAAAACGTCCGGGGATTAAAGTCAAGACGTTCGGAAATTAAGAATATATTACACACTCCCAAGTAACCTACTAGCTTTAACAGAGACTAGACTCGATGATACATTGTTTGACGCCGAGGTGTTTCCGCAGAAGTACGCCGTGCTACGGTGTGACCGGGTGGGCGGGACGGCGGCGCGGCGGGGGCGTGCTGCTGGCCACGCGCTCGCCCTACTCACTCACACGTTTGGACTGCAAGCCCGAACGGTGCGATGAAATAATATGTGCAATAGTTACCAAAGGTCGATTACGCTTTGCTTGTTGTGTTGTTTATTTTGCACCTAATTCTAGATATTATTCTATTTTCAATTGTATCAGAAGAATTATATTTAGCATTGGCAAACTACCTCTAGTAATATTAGAAGATTTTAACCTTTACTCAGGTAGTGTAATCATAAATAATGATTTTGACTTAGAATAATAACGCATAGAAGCCGCGTCTAGAACAAAACACGAGCGAAATCGTGTGTCCACTTTATTTTCTTTGTGTGCGTGAGCCGAATGTGTCTACGTTCCTAAAACGCACACAGATATAGCTTTCAGTGATACCATTACCAAGCCGTTACCCACTAAATATGGGCAAACGCATTACTATGTTGCTTTATCAAATCAAGACAAGTATTTTATGTTATTGGGAACTGGAAAAGATGAAGATAATTTTTCTTGTGATATGACGTATTTTTTCGGAAATAAAATCAATTTATTTAAAAATAAAAGGAAACAAATCGTATAAAGAATGGGTGCAATGCGTTTAGAATGCTTGATGTGTTATAATCAAATATTATAGGCATGTATTTATTTCTGAAATGTAAAAAAATCGGGTTTAACAGTAAGTAGGTATTGTATATTTCAATTACAAAAAATGAATAACATGTTAATCACTACTATTGTAATCTTTGTTTAACCATCATTTAAAAACCTTGCAGTTGAAACTGCTTCCTAAAGAGTTTCCGCTTTGATTCAACGTCTCTTATAATGTTTTCTCTTTTTGAGTCATAAAAAAACCTAGTTTTTACAATCGGAAAAGCCACACCAATTAATTAATAAATCACTAGATTTATGTACCGAATCAAACAACTTCAGGCAAATAAACATAAACAAACTTAGTTATTTGGTCCGGTTTTTTTAAATTACTAATTAACTTTTAGTTTAAATCAATGTAGGTACCTAGCAGTGTCCATAACGACTATAATTCAGAGGTTGTAAATAAATATAGTTTAGTTTAACGCATACAGAATCGCCACCAGTATCCTATTTATAAAGATTAATATAAAATACCTAATGCCTAGTTAGTTTCTCGAAACTGGCAAAATGTTATATTGTAGGTATTCAATAGCGTAGGTAGTAGGTACATTAAAAACTGTTTTCTTTTTGCTAAACAAAAATAAGTGCAAAATTGAAAGCAATGTGGGTATTTATTTCCTCACAAATACCTAGCAACACTGTGTTATGACAAGTTAGGTAATTAGAATTTTGTTTTAATGATCAATTTACGTAAAAATAATGTATAAAATGAAAGTACTTACTTGGGAAATGTAATCTGATCACATTTTGTTTGTTTTCCTGAACTGCTATAATATCCTTTCACGCAACAAACGGTCATTTTCAATTATTTACTCGCGAGCTGTGTTCGACGGAACGTGACTTTGAGTACTAAGTGGCTAAGTTGGACGGATTGACGAATAAGGCTAAGTCCAAGTTGCCTCACTTTTTGCACTCGTACTAGGTTTCTATGCGTTATTATTGTAAGGATTTTGAATTGTTTCTATCTGAATGTAATTTATTGCAGGAAAACATCATTTTAAACGATCTTGGCATAATTTTGGACCTTATATTGGTTAGCTCATGTGTGGCGGGAGTCTCAGTTTCAGTATGTGCCGGCATTGTATCACTTGAAGTGCATCACAAACCATTAGATATTGCCATTAATATTAACACGCCTTATGCTAGTTCAAACAATAACAACACCTATTGTTCAAATTACTCGACCACTGGTTCAAGTTTAATGCGACTTTTTATTTTTATACTTTGAACTGACTGGGAGCCGGTGTACTCTTGTGATGATGTTAACGTTGCTGTTGACACCTTTTATGGGTTTATTAATTATTTATTTGTCACATAATATTATTTGTCAAACCGTCCCTCTGAAACAGTCTAAAGCAATAAGACTGTATTAATAAACTAAAAAATCACCAACTGTACAAACAGAATAATAAAACCAACTAAATTACCCATTTTTTTCTTACTACAGGCGTTTATTAAAGAGAAGTACGGAGGCAGATTTTGCTTCGTATACTGACCGCACCCAATCCAATATCAAACGTGATCCAAAAACTTTTGGACCTTTGTGAAAAATAACAAACAGACCAATGAGCAGGCTACCTTTGGTGACTTGTCACCAAAGCAAGTGACACATGCGTTTCCTAAATATTTTAGTTGCGTTTTCTTACCTAATTTACCATCATTGGATCCTGATCGTGCTCTAGCGATGGCGAATACGTCTCTTAACTGGGCATCTCGGGTGGTAAATATAGATTACAACCACGAGTCTAAAGTACGTGAGGCTATGGCTCGGCTTCTTCCTAAATCAACTCAAGGTCCAGACGGAATGCCTCAGTATATGGTTAAAGACGGTTGCAAAATCTTTAAACTGCCCTTGATATTTATTTTAAACCTGTCTATTGCCCTCAAATATATATCCATTTGAGAGGAAAACGTCTAAAGTAGTTCTGGTACACAAAAGCGGTCCAAAAAGTGAAATAAAAATGATGGGCCAGTAGCGGTATCTACACTAATATTATAAAGAGGAAAGATTTGTTTGTTTTAAATGAATAGGCTCCGAAACTACTAGACCGATTTGAAAAATTCTTTCAGCAATGGATAGCTACATTATCAGGGAGTAACATAGGCTATATTTTATCCCCGTACTCCCACGGAAACGGGAACTACACGGGTGAAACCGCGTGACGTCCACTAGTTATGCATATTTGGTGAAATATTTGAATCGGTGCTCTACAAAAGAATTTATCAACAACTGCAACGATGGTTCGTGGATGATCAGCATAGATTCCTGCCAAATCGCTCAACCACTTTTAATTTGCTCAATGTCACTACACAATTAGCGGAAAACATAAATCACAAAAAGCATGTTGATGTAGCCTATCTTGATTTCCAGAAAGCTTTTGACTGGGTTGACAACGACGTTCTTTTAAATAAATTGGCCTTTGCAGGTTACTCCGCGACGTTGCTTAAGTTCAGTTCAGTTGTAATAACTTACATGGGCGCAAGCATTATGTCACATATTTAAATGCCAATCGGAGCACTACCCGGTGGCGTCTGGCATAGAGCTTAAATGTAATAAAACTACTATCAAAAAGAGGCCCGATGTTAGTGGGCACTAACATCGAGCCTCTTTTTAATAGTAGTTAACGATCTACCCATATTATGTTTTAAGCATTCCACAGTTTTAATGTTAATGGTTTTAATTATCCGCTACATTTAACCGTAGCGTTTCATCCGCCTTTTTCGTGGTTCCCACTTCAACTCCTCGCTTTTACAGCACATTCCTTTTAATGTACCTCTTCCTATCCATCATACACTTCGCCCTCGGCAACGTCCTCTATTTTGAGTGCCTCAAATCGGTTCCAAATCCCTTAAGACCAGTCCATTGGATATAGCTAAAACCCTGTCCTTATAAACATTATTTTATTATTGACGTTACGTTAGATAATTCTGTACCATCAGTGAAAAGTGATACAAGTCAAAAATCACAGTTTTGAGTAATTTGAAGTTAAAGATTCAAAAAATTCTCATTATGTTTCTGACGTTTTAAAATGAAAAACGGTATGTGTTACGAGTACATAATACCAATAAGATTATTTAGACCTAGGTTTGAATTCATTATTTTGCACGAGATTTAAGTTATTACTGAAAATAGCCAGTTGTATCACTGTACACTATAATTTTCTTTGCTAATTTTTGTGTAGATAGGTCTAAAACAAATTGCATTATTTTACACATTTAGTTATCGTTTGGTGTGAAATGTTATAAGGTTTGCGTTTTGCCCTGTTTTGCTAGCAAACAGTTATTGTAAGCAAAAGTCGTAAAACTAATATGATCAATTTAATTGTCAGCAATCTTATTTCCTTGTTTTATTAAAGAATAGTATGAAAATATTCATTTGTATCCCTTTACACCAAAGATTTTTTTTAAACTAGTTAGTGATTATTGCTACAAGCTAGAATATATCGTAATACATTTTTATACTTCAAAGTGTTTAGTGATACAAGTCACTGATACTTTCAAACGTATTGGTCATAGAAAGGTTAAAATTACGTAAATATCAAAATAAAATAAAACCAACATTAGAAAAGGGTTCCTTTAATAAAGAATTCAAGAAATTAACACAGATATATTATATTGTAGCGCTCTAACTACACGATATAAAACAATATCCTTATAAAGAAAAACATAACTTTTAAACCTATAGCCTTAATCTTGATTATCAGAGTATCGAATCAGTCTTAACTAGTATTAAATCAGTCTTTAAAAACAAAACAACAGATATAATTATAGCACTTTAACTATTCATTACACAATACAATATTATGTATTTGAATAGAACGTAACTTTAAACCTTAGCGATAATCTTGATTAATTTTAACTCTTCGAATCAGTCTTTACTCTTAAAAATCAGTCTCAAAAAACTAAACAATAGATACATTTAAACACTTCAACTAACCCTTTCACAAAACAATATATTTTAAAGTACTTAACATCTATATAAAAAAACATAACTTTTAAACTTATAGCATTACCCTCTTACTAATAAACACGGCGTTAAGTTACAACTAGGATGATCTCCGGAATAACATACATTTTTAACCGATTAGAGTTGGTGTAACTTTATTTCGCGTTTATTAGTAAGGAGGGTAAATCTTGATTATCACAGCATCAAATCAGTTGTCTCAAAAATCAAATAACAAATGTGTTGAAACATCTATCAACTATTCATTATCAGAATCAATATCAGGATCTACGTCACGCATATTTGAGTTGGTTATCAGATCATGATAAAAATTGTGAACACTTGGGTCAATGTATTCTAACAGTGATATTAAATCTCTTTTCTTCAAAACGCTTATAGGGACCGGTCCATTGTAACATTTTTGTACTGCATTGATACTAACTAAACTGTAGTTTTTATTCTTTTTGTTGTAAGACATCATTGAATAGTCATCACCTTCGTAACTTTCTTTATATTCAAAAACAGGAAATTTTTCTTTACTAAATTTAATAACTCGTACATTCGACCATACAAACTTTTCACCAGTAGAATTAGTCTTTTTTACAGTAAAATTATTTTTTGAAAATAGTGCAAAATCATAAAAATCTGTTACCGCCATTTCAATTACCGAAAATTTATTAGTTCTAGTCGATGCAGTCCTTACCAATTGACACCAATCACGTGGGTGATGAATATTCATTGAAGTTCGTTTTTTTGCTCTTTCAATCAGCGCATGGTCACTATCAACTTCCATGTGCGTATGGCCGGGCACGAGAAATTTCTGTTCAATGTTCAAAAGTTGAGGCGAGTCTTTTATTGCAAATAATAAGGCTGTGCAAACAATAGAATTTTTGTTTTGTCCCGAACATGAATCTGAATACATGATTAAGGTTTTAGCATTTGGGTGAAGCAACGGAAGTCTCACAGTGATAAAGTCGTATAAGCATGAAGCTATTTGATTGGCGCCTCTACCACCACTACATTCTGGCCACATGTAGCAATATGCGTTATCAGACATAAAATCGTGGATTGTTAGGTTGTAGACCCATAACTGTCTTTTATAAAATGCTGACTGAGTATTCAGCATTGGAGTAGGCAAACATTGTTGTAAATCAAATGCAATTACACAAAAATCAGAATTAGTTTTAGCCAAAGCCTTATCTTTGCGTTTTTCATTGTAAGCACTTTCGTAGCTTTCCTGATGTAGTCTCAGTTGCTCCTGTACTTGTCCTATTTCTTCAGCATCTTGTAAATATTGCAGCTTATTTTGTAACAAGTTACATTTATTGCATGTATCTACACTAGGTTTCTTAAATGATAGGTTCATATCTTTAAAAACTTTGGCATATACAGTTTTACAGACAGGGTTACTATTTTCTTTACAATAAAGCTGATACATAGTATTGAGGGATAGGTCAGAGCTAAGGTACTTTTTAGAAGTCTTGGATCGAGAGTAATGGCTTTCGTATGCCGGGAATTTATTGATATGCTGTTTCACGAGTTCTAGTCGCTCGTTAGAGATTTTTCTGTAACTGGCAGCACGCCCCCTTTCACTTTTCGTCACACGACCAAATTTTTTTATTTTTTCACTCACGGTCTGAAGAAAGCGATTACTCTCACCAAGAGTTTTTAAAAGACAACCTTTACAAATCTTATAATCCTCATTAAAATAAACAATTTTATATGTATTAGTGTATTCTCGTTTTAGTTGGCTTCCGATTGTATGAGTTTTTTTATTATTAATTTTAATAAAGCGTTCAGTATACTTAGCTCTTTCATCGTACGAACCCAAAGCCCAGTACTCCTTAAAAATAAATTCTCTTATGTCCTCAGATATACGACTTCTGCATTTCATGCGACACTTCGTTAGTGGAGCCAAGTTTCTTCCAGGCTTCATTTTACCCAGTTTTGTAACATAACTCTTGCCTGCATTGCGTAAAATTAATCGGGACTCTCTCTCTGCTCTTCTTTCCTTTAACGATTTTCGTTGCTTTTTATTTGAATTTGAGCATCCAGGCTCTGGCTCTGTGATGGAGATATCTGTGTCATCAGAGCTTTCAGCAATTATAAGATTATTTGATCTTTTACACCTTTTCTTTGGTCTACTAGTCGACGTGCTAGTTTCAGTTGAGTCGCTTTCACTGTTTGGTATATAATCATCACTACTCCCGGAGCTGAAATCAAGAAATCCAGGCGATAGTACAGTTTCCTTGCCCTGTGATTCATTGCTAATATTTTCTTTATATTGATCGTCTTTTTTTAGTGCGTTTTCTTCTTCATATTGATCCACTATTTCTAGAGTATTTTTTTCACCGATTTCTATTTCTATGTTCTCTCTGGGCTGATTAGATTCTTCGTCATTTATTATTTGTTCATTTCTCGTATTTATTACATCCCTCCTTAGGTGAAGGCCTTCCATAATCTTATCTATTCGTTTTTTCATTATGGACTCTAAAAAAATAACAGTGCAAAATTAATATTATAAAATTACTACCATTAAAAGAAAGACGAGCAGATAAAAAGTTAACATTACTGTTATGCAGTTCAGACAAAATGTATGTTTCAAAATAAAGAAACTGCGTTAAAGTAACCGACTTCAAAAACTAAAAATAAAATCGGTGCCTCGAGTTCCAAACAAAATTAGGTATAAACTGCATTAAATAAATTTGTCCGATTTGTATAACTTGATGCGTAGCCGTGTGTACAATAAATGATTACCTATAGGTGCAATAAAATGTGATTCACACCAAGAAGCTACGCAAATGCTCACAATGGAAAAAAAAACAATAATTTGCTCTATCCCTACACTAAAATACCTACCCAGTCTACATTAATTTATAAAAACGATTTAAAACTCATTGATAGACTGCCTATTTATTATTATTATAAAGACTGTTTGACAATAGGTACTATGATAAAATACTCTACATTTTATGACAAAATTGCGTTATTAAAATCAATATAAAATACATGTTCCTTGTAAACATTTCAATAACAAAAATGTTACGTAATTCGTGTAAAATGATACAAGTCTTACCTTACGCGTCGTTGTCCTGTGGTGTAACGCACGACGCACCTCTCTAATCGCACGTACGAGACTGACAATCACGCGTCTCCTGCGCCCTTTCCATACCCCCCGCTAAGAGGTGCGGGACGGGGTGCGTAAGAGCTGCGCGAACTTAAATCACTTTTTACGTATTTTTCCGCTAATTCAGTTCTAAAATTTGGCGATAGTTTTGATTCTACTATAAAAGTATCATTTTTCACATAAATCTATGTTCTATGTTCCGTAAGTTTATATTAATATAATATGTATTCAATTTATAATCACATCAAAGTTAGCTAGGTAAATTACGTGTAAATTGATTGATTTGCAGTTGTATCATTAGTCACTTCTTTTTATGAAAATAATTTTGTATTTTTATGGTTTATGTACAAATGTACCACTTTGCACTAAACTGCATTGTGTCTATTTTTTAATGTATTATGATAGGATTCGATTTATATCACTTTGTACTAATTGAAGTAAAAACTTTTGAGTCGCGTAAGATGTGGTATCTTGAGTCGTATTAAAATACATTTTAGAAATATTAGTATGGGTTCAGTACACTTTGATACGAATGAAAAAGTATTTTTTTACACAAAAAAATCCAGAAATAAATGCTTACTTATATCACTACTCACAAAAACAACTCGCTCAATTTCAATCTTATAATAACGGGGATAAGACTGAAATTTAGCTAATTTTTTTTTAAGAAGTTTAATCAGTGAATATGAGAACCGATCTAGGCCGAGATGTATCACTTTTCACTGAAGGTACAGAATTATCTTTGCGACTACTGAGCTGACATTCCTGAGCACTGTTACTCGTTACCTAGAGTCTATTGCTGTCTCTAGTACAATTTCTTGCGACTAATTTAATATTAGTTCTTTTGTTTGACTTTATAATAATTAATTACTTTTGTTTTTATTTTCTATTTAATATCATTGTATATTTATAATTGTAAATTGATAATTTCATTATAATTTAAAGAAATTGATAATTTCTATTTTTCTAATTTATTTTTGATTAATTTCATTTCTTTTCTAATTTTATTCTCATTCAGTTTGATTTGTAATAATTGTTCACTTATGACTTTTGATTTAATATTATTTAAACAATAATATTATATAATAATAATATAATAATAAATGTTTTTGATTTATTTATTTATTTATTGGTTCACCAACAATTGTTCACACTGGTTTAATGTTAAAAATACATGCAATAAATTATTATACATCAGTGCAACAATCAATTAAAGGTAAACACCGCATGCATAAGGAAGTTGTACAAAAAAAATATATAAATTAGACTAATGTAGCTTTAAATTAATGTTAATGTGTTCATAGGGAATACATTGAACACATTTCCCTTCAGAGCTAATGAAAAATAGTGACCACTATTGGAGATTTTTGTGAAAATTGGCTTTCAATTTGCCCAATCTGTCAAAGTGTAAATCGATTACATCACTACAGCTATTAATGACCTTGCAGAACCTCGCGAATGGAGACTTAGCGCCTAGAACTGTTCTTCTCTGTGGTGGGCAGAGAGGTGTTATTTGACTGCGAGGAATTCTTGAGGGGGCACGGAAATTAAAAAGTTGCAATATTTGTGGACAGTCTTTTTTATGGGCCATTACTTTGCACACAAACATTGCGTCATTAATGCGTCGGCGCTCTTCCAGTGAAACCATTCTAAAGTGCTTCAGTCGGTTACTGTATGAACGTACCTTTTTGGTAATTCCACTAGAAAACGCCAGGTGCCAAAGAAAACGCTTTTGTACGCGTTCAAGACGCAGCGAGTGAACAGAATAGTGTGGCCGCCAGATTACGCTACAATATTCCAAAATGCCTCGAACCAAACTATTGTAAAGCATCACTTTAGTTTTGCAACTCCTGAACTGTTTAGAATTTCTCATAACAAAACCCAACATTCTAGAAGACTTCTTTATGGTATTATTTATGTGAGGAATAAAAGTTAACTTCTGATCAAATACCACACCAAGGTCCTTTATTGTGTCCAGCTCCGCAACTTTGACTTCATTTATGTAGTAATCATGCTCTATTAAATGATGTTTTCGCGTGAATTTTATATGGTAACATTTACCAGGATTAAGTTGCATCTGGTTGATTTGGCACCATTGCACAAGTCTATCTAGGTCACTTTGTAAGTCAGAGGCATCATCTTTTGATTTTACGACTTTGACAAACTTTAAGTCGTCAGCATACATAAACACCTTACAATAACGAAAGCAACAGGGAATATCGTTAACAAAGAAATTAAACAAAACAGGCCCCAAATGAGAACCCTGTGGCACGCCAGACGAAATATAATGTATGGTTGATTGAAAACCGTTCACGACTACGTAAAAAGATCTATCCTTGAGATATGAGCTCAACCATGAGAGTAACGATCCGGTTAAACCATACGCTCTTAATTTGGCGATAAGTATACAATGTGAGACTTTATCGAAAGCCTTACTAAAATCTGTATATATAACATTAGCCTGGTAACCTGAGTCAATTGCTTTTGTTAAAAATTCCGTGAATAGTGTGAGGTTAGTACTTGTGGATCTAGACTCCACGAAACCATGCTGCTCTTCACTTAGGTACAGTTTAAGGTGATTCTGAATGTGCGGACATATGAGAGACTCGAAGATTTTAGCAAGGGTTGACAGAATAGATATGGGCCTGTAGTTAGAGACTAAGTCATCATTGTTTGACTTATGGATGGGAACAACCTTCGCTACTTTCCATTTTGAGGGAAACATTCCAGTAGCTAAAGACTTATTGAAAATAAGCAATAATGGTGAGACCAACTAGGCCGCGCACTCGTGAAAAAATTTAGGAGGGATTCCATCTGGTCCAGCACCTTTATTGCAATCTAGATTTTTCAATTTCTTATATAAGGCCTCCCCATCAATAACTGGGCAAGATAAACATAAACTATTATTGTGAATATGATGTAAGTTTGAATTTATATTAGTGTCGCAATCATCCCGAGTAGGACTATAAACAGAAGAAAAATAAGATGCAAAAAACTCACATATATCAGTTCCGTCAGAAGATGTAGTACTACCATCAGTCATAGACAAGGGATACGGACTTGAACCTCCACGTTTGGATTTTACATAAGTCCAAAACAATTTAGGATTATTTGTCATTTCCTCTTCCAAGTTCTTTATATAGCTGTTGTAGCAAACAGTTTCAAGGTCATTACAGCGTTTATTGATTAATTTTAACTCAATTTTATCCAACGGATTTTTGTAAATATTGTAACGTTTTCTGATCCTACTCTTTGAATTCAACATTTTAATAAGAGTCCGGTTAAACGAAGGTGGGAATTTGCTGTTCTTGGGTACTTTAGTCGAAATGAATTTTTGTATTGCTTCGTTAATTATGGCGTAAAATACTTGCACCACCCCATTGACGTCATGCTGTCCCTCAAATAATTCCTCCCAGTTGAGTTCTTTTAAGTATTTACGAAGCGGTATGTAATTTGATTTACGGAAATTAGGGATACCGCTCGTGATGTTATATGGAAGTCTAGGTTTCTTACTCAAAGAAATGATAATATCCAAAGGTGGATGGTGCAGATCAATATTACATAGCGAACTAACACTTTGGGTTACATTACACAAAGGATAATTACACAATACAAGATCAAGTATGCGACCAGAGGTGTTACTCACGTAGTTAAATTGATTGAGCTTATTAACATGCGCAAAATCCAATAATGCTTCGCAACTATTAGGTAGCTTGGGACTATTACTAGAATTATTGACATTTTTCCAATCGATATGGCCTAAATTGAAATCGCCTATGATTAATACACATGAATCATTTAGGTTTTCAAAGGTAGCATTACATTTGTCCAAGAAATTTTCCAAATATGGCATGCGAACAGGTGGTGGCAGGTATACTGCACAGAGAGCCACTCACCGAAAAGATTTAGCTACAGGAAGGTCCAAGGTAACCCAAAGGTCCTCACAATTACTCTCGAGATCCACAGCGCGTTTAGATTTTATTTTATTTTTAACAGCTATCAATACACCCCCGCCCTCTTTGCTATATTGACAAGTACTCTCTCTGTCCCTTCTGTAAACAACGTATCTATCGTCGAATAGCTCACTGCTCAGTACAGAGCTGTTAAGCCAAGTCTCTGAAAGAATGATTACGTCATAGTTATTACAACATACATTGCGATAAGCGATATGTGTTTTTGTTCGCAAACCCCTACAGTTTTGGTACAATATTTGCAAATTATCGAATTTAAAACAAATAGTAGTTATAACAACGTGTACTTTTAGTTAACAAGAGAAAAACAATTAAATAAAGCTATTTCAACTTATTTAAAGAGTCTAGGTTCTTTATTAGAATATGGTCAGCTTCCGCAGTTTTCCTGACAAAAATCCTACCGTTTTTTACCCAAACAAATTTATACCCTTTATCCTTTGCCTTTAGCCTAGTGACCGCGTGGAGCGCTTTATTAGAAGGGGATAAATGTTCGAGCACGTATACAGGCTTTTTGTCACCAGCTATCCCAAGATCTGCAGTATTGAGCTTCTCGGTAATAATTTTCTTTTTCTTGTTATAATTGATAACCGAGGCTAGGAGACTGTCGCGAGTTCTTGGCGAGGCCAACTGGACAACGATGGATCGCGGGCGTGTATTAGTAGCTTGGACTTTAGCTACGCGAGTACAGTGAAGAATTTCGTTATCGCTTAGCACGCACCCGACAACTGAGCCTAGCTGCTTAACGACAGAGTGAAGGTTCTCCTGTTTATTTTCTGGTAAGCATTGTAGTTCCAGGTTATTTGACCGAGTTTGTTGCTCCAGGTAATTAACGCGGAGGCTCAAGTCCGCCATCGAGTTTTTAATTTGGTTATTTTCTTCCGTTAAGTTTTTTATAACATTTTTTAACGCCTTATGATCGGATTGGTATTCCTCAAACTCCTGAGTATGAAAATTCAATGAGGTTGACAGCTCTCTAATATCTCGCTTTATGGGTTCGAGTTCCTTGTTAACGACGCTGAGTGTAGTGCTATTGATTTGCTGGAGCATAGAAGTAAACTCTGCTTTTATGACTTCTTGTACAATGGTTCGCACGTCCTCAGAGGTAACAGGTGTTGATTGAGGTGGAGAGTTCAAAGCGGGTCTCTTGTTTCCTCTTGTAGTGGAGACATTTCGATTTGGTGTACCACCTATTTTAGAGGCATCTGTATTGATACATATACAACCTGAGCATTTCCATTTCCGATAAGCTTCGGAATCAACCGGAATTTCCTGCATTGACATGCACACAAAATGAAATGATTGATTGCATTTCATGCAATTAATGACTTTATCTGCAGTTTCAGAATAGTTATTTTCAGCACAGCAACCCCATGATCGTGATATCGTAGCCATTTTTTTATATTATTTATATTTTAATATATATATCCTTGAATAGCTCTAAAAATACCTTCCAGTTTTCCTCGCTAAAGGTTATAGCAGTTTGCTCTTCTGGACACCAATAAAGGTCCTCAGAACATCGGCACAATTCTTGAATAAAAAACGCACACTAAAAAAGGCCCACGGTACGTGAGTCGACGGCTGCACGATGAGTTCGCGAGAAGTAGGTCGTAAGTGCGGTGTATTACGGGGCGCTTAAGCGTTCGATCGCGGCACTCTGTTAGTCTGCCACTGACGGTAGATAGGATACTATTTCGATTAAATTCAGTCTAGATTTAACGAAAGCACGCACTATACCATCAAGTTATTTTTGTCAGTTAATAGCACAAAAGTATTCCTACGTAGATTACGCTTTTTACGGCACCTTCAACCACTTTTTGCACGGTTTTTGAATATTATAACGATAGAACAAAAAATCGCTGTTAAACGTACAACTGTTTCTCCAAAAAAAAAAAATGTTGATTGATTGTTTATTGATTATTTTATTAAGAATCCATGACATTTATAGATTACATTTGTATATATATTTTTTTTTGTACTGACCAGTGACTATTTTGTGTGGTGTTTAACTGTCAATTCAAGTTGGTTATAATAATTCACAAAAACGCCCTTGGCGTGTTGATAGTTTTTCGGTAATATATGTATTACTGTTTGATATCTTAGGATTAAAAAAAATGCTGTATATTTCACCATCAACTGATTTTCGATAAAACATGTAACTTCCACGTTCATAAGATGTTTCAACAATTTCGCTAAAATCTGGCTTGGGGTCGTAGGTTTTAGTTTATACTTTACTTCGGTATGTTTAGCTGCACTTTTAACAGCATTTTCGAAATCATAAAAGTTGTAAAGATTGTTGCCTTTTTTATTGTTTCCTCAACCTAATGATGAAATGAGGCCGCACTCAAGAAAGAGTGGCAAGGAAGAGTAGTCAGTACTATATTTAATGCATTAAGTCGCACTGATTCTTTATAATTCGATCTATACGTCCAATTGGCTTAGGACTGCGTATAATGTTATTACAATGGACACCTTATTATTTGTTCGTAAATAAGCTTAACGACTCATTCGTTAAGTATTTTATACATACATAGATTTCCGTAGGTAATGAGGGAAAAATAAGACTTACGTCTATTTTCTTAGTCATTTTTAAGGCACTTATAATTAAAATACGGCTTTTTCGTTACCAATATCTAATTCCTTATAGCTTAAAGAATCCAACGCAAAAAAGATCAGAATTTGGTAATTTTTGGACGTAGGCCTTTTTGGCTTAGCACGGCAGAGCACGAACAATGAACTTTAAGTGTGTGAACTTTGAATGTATGTTCTTGAGACAGACAGTCTGACGGGATGGATGGAGGATTCGAAAAAGTCGTTGCGGCCCTGAAACGCAAAGGGCATTACAAGGAACACGGTTGGGTTTTTGTCAGTAATAGTCCGACACTCCCTTCTTCTCAATCAGTGCAGGAGGAGTTATTTGATAATTTCCAAAAGGGGCGTCGTTCAAAACAAAAATAAAAACATATCTCTGAAAACATGAAATGTATTCGCAAAAGATAATAACACCATATACTTATGTTAACTGTAACATTTAGCAATTTATTTAACTACCTACTTCATCATCATCATCATATCAGCCGAAAGACGTCCACTGCTGGACTACCTACTTAATTATGAATTATATCCATCATAATAATTATCATATTAAGCTAGAAGGACGCACACTTATGACAATACAATCGATTGGTTACTTGTGAGCTATCATTAGTAACCTTATGTTAACGCCTTGCATGTGTGCGTGTACAACTGTACACACGCATACGGCACGGCGCGAGATGCGACGCGCAGCGGGTGCCGCGGCACGCGCGGGGAGCGCGGGGTGCGCGGTGCACCTCACCGTTCGAACGACGACTGACGACCAATCCGCCAACAAAACCGGTCGCGACAGCGTGTGTCGTTTTTATTAAAATTCTTTAGAGCATACTTTAAGAGCTCAATTGTAATAAGTAATTAAAAACTTCAAATTGTAACATACCAGTCTCATTAGGCAGCCCACGATTACAACGAGTCCACCCTTCGCTGTCAGCATTCAAGAAGTTCTACACCTAACCAATTTGAAATGAAGATCATTCGAAATATCAAACCAAAATATCAATCAAAAATTTATAAATACAGCGATATCGTGGACAAAGATGTGCAGGCAATGCTTTTGCCTTTGAATCTGATGCAATATATTAGTTTCTGCCCAAAATATCGAATTAAAGATAACATTATAACTCCAAATTCTATTATCTCTAACTATGTTTCAATAATTGCAACTTTAGTATTCGTTTTCTCAATTCTAATTCGCAATAGTTTGACGACGTTTTACCAAGATTTTCTTCAAAAATCAACTTTTATGTATGTCATTTCCAGTTTTGACGCTGTCTACTATAGTTTAGGGTTCAGCATGAATGGTGTGATTGGAATAATTCAGACCAAAAAATCAGTCAAGCTTGTCCTTACTATACAAAAAGTGCACAGATTTCTCAACAATGAAATTAGTTTTAACCGTTTTATAATTTCAAATTGGATTCTTGTATTCGTGGCTTTCGTTGTTTATATCTTTACAATGACTGGTTTTTGCGTTCAGATGGGATTGTCTTTTTATGCGGTATACATTTGCTTGATTTTAGTCATGTTTGATTTCAATGTTCTCTATACTATTCGAATTCTAAAATTGCTGGAGGACAAAGTTGATCTCTGGAGTTTACAACTTTTACATTCTCAAGAAATACAAGAAACGCACAGAGCAAATTACAGCAAAAATCTCTTTGAGGCTTACGCCGATATTTTGGAGTGTTTTAACATGTACAAAGATTGCTTTCAGCATTTTGTAAGTACTCTTAAATATTTATTATATTTCAGCTCCATATTACAAAAAAAATGTCAAAGCCGATATGAAAATGTAAAACAGAGTAATCATTTTTTTACAGATATTATATTATATTTTGGAAACATTCACACATTCCTTGATTTACATTCAAGAAACAATTGAAATGCTGAAACATGGGGTGGTTATCAATAACACAGTGAGTATTAGCGACATCTTTTCACTATATATGTATATTTCGCAGGCAATTTGTATGATACTACCGTTTACATACGGCATCGTCAGTTTAAAAACGGTCGCAGCTATGTATTAGGCCGAAGTCAAAATATATATTGCCGTGACACTTTATAGTATGCAACAACATTTCAAACTCAACATAATACCGCGGCATATTGAGGTATTTAGTTCTGTTTTGTTAATACACCCATACTTTATGGAAAATAGGTTGAATCACTCCCAAAACCGAATCGGGGCACCCCGACTCCACGTAGTTTTTGGCTACTACCCCTAAAGGGCTTATAAAAATCCGGAGGAGGGAGAGTGAGCATGGGCGCCTATTTCTTGCTACGTAAAGGCGAAGGGGCTGCACTTCTCGCAGCGGCAGCGTCGGAGACAATGCAAAAATAGTGCGTTACCTTTTCATGGGAGTGGTACCATGAGAGAAGAGGTACTCATCATCAACATCCATTATGTTTCATGGCGTGAGTGTGTATTCATACTCAAAACTTTTTTCACAATTTTTTATCATAATCACGCCATTCTTATGGGCAGCATTTCGGGTCGAAGCGCTTTCGGGACTGGGACCGCGGATTCCACCTATATTATTTCGAGTAGTACTTAGGAACCACATGAAAAATCCGTGATCTGATGTTTTCTTCCTCTATTGGTATACTTATTTTGAATTGTCTAATATTTTATTTGTGTAAGCGATGCAAACTTTAATAACAGGTCTTTTTTAAGGATGTTTCAACTAGAGTTTCACTGTCTGTACTATTTTGGATGTTCAAGAATTTGATATGGCAAACATTGGTCAGCCAGCATTGCGAGAAATTTTACTTAACCATGAATAGGTCTCAAGATTCTTGTGCACAGATTCTGAAATCAAATTGTTCAGGTAAAATCTTCAACAGATTGATCTCTTATAAAACAAAAAAATAAAAAAGAAGCTAATACAAAAACTTCACAGATGACCAGAAAAGGCTTTGCAAAAACGTACGGCGCTTACACCGAGCATCATTCAGCAAGATACGTGTGTGTGGCCTGTTCTACATAGACGCTGCGTTACAATTAAGTCTGATAAGTCTTCTTACTAACTACACTGTTGTGTTGCTACAGTTTGGTTTTTTGTAACCTATGCTTCAATAAACTTATTCAATTATTATTCTCCATAATTATTTTATTATTCCTTGGACTGACTTTCACACATACTGTTTAATTAAAAAAAGTGAGAGAGCTTAGTTTCTTGGAAGATGAAAAAATCCCTATCCTGCTGCTAAAGTAGATTTTGTCAAGAAACTTAGGTGAGAAATGCTGGTCCTCCAGGATTTAGACTGGGACCCAGTATTATTCCGCTAAAATGTCAAAACGTCTGAACTTTTTTCATTTGAATCGGACATTGGGGGTGGGTATGGACAGTTGGCTTGGCATGACTGTGAAATGACATCACACATGGTTGTAACACTGCGTCTATTAAAACAACAATCAAGGTACATAACTAGAGGTATATCAGGTGACCACATCGTCGCTTATCATCAGTTGATGACAAAAAACTACTAATCCTACTAATATTATAAACTAGCACTTCGCCCGCGACTTCGTCTGCGTAGACTTTAGAGGTGACGCGCAACTTCTTTGTCCCATATTCTCATTCTCGGAAATTCATTTTCATGATTCTTTATTCTGATAGTTTGTGAGTCTTTACTGTTCGTACTTTCAGCCCCGGAACTACTTTGACATGTTTCTGGTATTCTGGTATTCTGGTACTTGTAAATCTTTCGCTCGTAACTCCAGCCCAGAAGAAATTTCGATATGTTTCGGTTCGCCTGGTATTTTTAAATGCAAACGACTCATAATTCAAGCTTTATAAATACTTCGACATGTTTCTGGTATCCTGAGTGCGCGACTTCGTCTGCGTAGACTTTAGAGGTGACGCGCGACTTCTTTGTCCCATATTCTCATTCTCGGAAATTCATTTTAATGATTTTTTATTCTGATAGTTTGTGCGTCTTTACTGTTCGTACTTTCAGCCCCGGAACTACTTTGACATGTTTCTGGTATTCTGGTACTTGTAAATCTTTCGCTCATAACTCCAGCCCAGAAGAAACTTCGATATGTTTTGTTCTCCTGGTACTTTTGAATCCTAACCACTCAAAATTATAGCGCCGGAAACATTTAAACAGGTTTCTGGTCTCCTGGTATCTACTTTTGTATCTGTAGCGCTCATAATTACAGCCCCGAAAATACTTCGAAATATTTCTAATCTCCTGGTACTTTTAAATCCTTACCGCTCACAATTCGAACCCTGAAAATACTTCGACATGTTTCTAGTCTCCTAGTACATACTGAATCTTTAACGCTCATAGTTGCTGCCCGGAAAAACCTCCACATTGTTCTGTTGTTCAATCCTAACCGCTCACGATTCCAGCCCCGAAAATACTTCGACATGTTTCTGATCTCTTGGTACTTTTGAATCCTATCCGCTCACAATTCCAACCCTGGAAACACTTCGACATGTTTCTGATCTCCTGGTACATAATGAATCTTTAGCGCTCATAATTCCTGCACGGGAAAAACTTCCACATTTTTCTGTTGTTTTGTTACTTTTAAATCTTTACCGCACATATTTCTAGCGCAGAAACATTTTGACATGTTTGTGGCCTCCTGGTACTTATGAATATTTATCATTCACAATCCTAGCCCCTAAAATACTTCGACATGTTTCTGGTCTCTTGGTACTTTTGAATTCTAACCGGTCACAATTCAAGCGCCGGAAATATTTTGATATGTTTATGGTCTCCTGGTACTTGTGAATCTTTAGCGCTCATTATTTCAGCCAAAGAAATACTTCGACATGGTTCTGGTCTCCTGTCACATGTGAATCTATAGCGTTTACAATTGTTACCCGGAAAAAAATTCAACACACATATTTCTGTTAAAAAAAAATATTCGAGCCCAAAAATACTTTAACATCGTTCTGTTCTCCTGGTATTTGTGAAACTTTAGCGCTCTCAATTTCAGCCCCGAAAATACTACGACATGTTTCTGTTCTCCTGGTACTTGTGCATTTGAAGTACTAAGGCAGCAGAAGCGCTAGGTTTCCACTTCCTCCTCAATCTCCATTAGGCCATGCCTTTTACCGGGATAAAAAGTAGCCTATGTTTGATTCCAGTATGTGAACTATATGTGTGCCAAATTTCATCCAAATCCCTTCAGCCATTTTTGCCTGATTGAGGCACAAACATACAAACATACAAACATTCACATCCTACTAATATTATAAACTAGCACTTCGCCCGCGACTTCGTCTGCGTAGACTTTAGAGGTGGCGCGCAACTTCTTTGTCCCATATTCTCATTCTCGGATATTCACCTTCATGATTCTTTTCTGCTAGTTTGCGAGAGTCTTTACTGTCCGTACGTTCAGCTCCAGAACTACTTCGACATGTTTCTGGTATTCTGGTACTTGTGAATCTTTAGCGTTCATAACTCCAGCCCAGAAAAAAACTTCGGTATGTTTCGGTTCTCCTGGTATTTTTAAATGTTAACCACTCACAATTCCAGCTTCGGAAATACTTCGACATGTTTCTTTGTGAATCTTTTACGCTCATAATTACAGCCCGGAAAAAACCGCTATATATGTTTCTGTTCTCGTGGTACTTTTGAATCCTTACCACTCAAAATTCCAGCGTCTGAAACATTAAAACATGGTTCTGGTCTCCTAGTACTTGTGAATCTTTAGCGCTTACAATTCCTGCCGAAAATATAATTTGACATGTTTTTGATCTCCTGGTATCTACGTGTGAATCTGTAGCGCTCATAATTACAGCCCGAAAATACTTCGACATATATCTAATCTCTTGGTACTTTTGAATCCTAACTGCTCCCAACTTCAACCCTGGAAATATTTCGACATGTATCTGGTCTCCTGGTACATAATGAATCTTTTACGCTCATACTTCCTGCCCGGAAAATACCTCCACATTTTTCTGTTGTTCTGGTACTTTTCAATCATTAACGCTCATAAGTTTTGCTCCGGAAATATTTCGACATGTTGCTGGTCTCCTGGTCCTTTTGAATTTTCAGCATTCACAATATTAGCCACGAAAATACTTCGACATGTTTTTGGTCTCCTGGTACATAATAAATCTTTAGCGCTCATAATTCCAGCCCGGAAAATACTTCAACATTTTTCTGTTCTCGTGATACCTTTGAATCCTAGCCGCTCACGATTCCAGTGCCGGAAATATTTCGACATGTTTCTGGTCTCCTGGTACTTGTGAATCTTTAGTGCTCACAATTTCGGCCAAAAAACTACTTTGACATGTTTCTAGTCTCCTGTTACATGTGAGTCTATAGTGTTTACAATTCCAGCCCAGAAAAAACATCGACATACATTGTTCTGTCTGACTGTTAAAAAAAAAAAACTAAAAATATTCTAGCTCAAAAATACTTTTACATCGTTCTGTTCTCCTGGTACTTGTGAATCTGTAGCGCTCATTATTCCAGCCTCGAAAATACTTCTACATATATCTGATCTCCTGATGCTTTTGAATCCTAACTGCTCACAATTCCAACCCTGGAAATACTTCGACATATTTCTGGTCTCCTAGTACATAAAGAATCTTTAGCGCTCATAATTCCTGCCCGGAAAAACTTCCACATTTTTATGTTGTTTTGGTACTTTTGAATCCTTACCGCTCATATTTCTAGTGCGGAAATATTTCGACAAATTTCTGGCCTACTGGGAATCTTTAGCATTCACAATCCTAGCTCCGAAAATACTTTGACATGTTTCTTATCTCCTGGTACTTTTGAATTCTAACCGGTCACCGTTACAGCGCCGGAAAAATTTCGAAATGTTTATGGTCTCCCGGTACTTGTGAATCTTTAGCGCTCATAATTTCAGCCAAAGAAATACTTCAAACATGTTTCTGTTTACCTGTCACATGTGAATCTATAGCGTTTACAATTCCAGCCCGGAAAAAACTTCAACATACATATTTCTGTTCGAAGGTAAAAAAAAAATCTTGCCCAAAAATACTTAAACATCGTTCTGTTCTCCTGGTACTTGTGAATCTTAAGCGCTCACAATTTCAGCCCCGAAAATACTACGACATGTTTCTGTTCTCCTGGTACTTTTGAATCTGAAGTACTAAGGCAGCAGAAGCGCTGGGTTTCCACTTCCTCGTCAGTCTCTATTAAGCCATGCCTTTTACCGACATAAAAAGTAGCCTATGTTTGATTCCAGTATGTGAGCTATATATGTGCCAAATTTCATCCAAATCCCTTCAGCCATTTTTGCCTGATTGAGGCACAAACATACAAACATACAAACATACAAACATACAAACATACAAACATACAAACATACAAACATACAAACATACAAACATACAAACATACAAACATACAAACATACAAACATACAAACATTCACATTTATAATATTAGTAGGATGTGAATGTTTGTATGTTTGTGCCTCAATCAGGCAAAAATGGCGGAAGGGATTTGGATGAAATTTGGCACACATATAGTTCACATCCTGGAATCAAACATAGGCTACTTTTTATCCCGGTAAAAGGCATGGCCTAATGGAAACTGAGGAGGAAGTGGAAACCCCGCGCTTCTGCTGCCTTAGTACTTCAGATTCACAAGTACCAGGAGAACAGAAACATGTCGTAATATTTCCGGGGCTGAAATTGGGAGCGCTAAAGATTCACAAGTACCAGGAGAACAGAACGATATCAAAATATTTTTGGGCTAGAATATTGTTTGTTTTTTTTTAACCGTCGAACAGAAATATGTATTTTGAAGTTTTTTTCCGGGCTGGAATTGTAAATGCTATAGATTCATATGTGACAGGAGACCAGAAAAATGTTGAAGAAGTTTTTCTCTGGCTGAAATTATGAGCGCTAAAGATTCACAAGTACCAGGAGACCATAAAGCTGCCAAATTATTTCCGGCACTGGAATTGTAATCGGTTAGAATGAGCAGCGGTAAGGATTCAAAAGCACCAAAACAACAGAAAAATGTGGAAGTTTTTCCCGGGCAGGTATTATGAGCCTTAAAGATTCATTATGTACCAGGAGATCAGAAACATGACGAAGTATTTCCAGGGTTGGAATTGTGAGCAGTTAGGATTCTAAAGCTCCAAGTGATCAGATACATTTAGAAGTATCTTCGGGGCTGGAACATTGAGCGCTACAGATTCAGAAGTACCAGGAGAACAGAACGATGTTCAAGTATTTTTGGGCTAGAATATTTTTGTTATGTTTTTTAACAGTCAAACAGAAATATGTATGTCGATGTTTTTTCCGTGCTGGAATTGTAAATGCTATAGATTCACAAGTAACAGGAGGCTAGAAAGATGTGAAAGTATTTTATTGGCCGGGATTGTGAGCGCTAAAGATTCACAAGTACCGGGAGACCGGAAACATGTCGAAATATTTCCGGCGCTGGAAACGTGAGCGGCTAGGATACAAAGGTACCAGGAGACCAAAATAAAATCGAAGTATTTTCGTGGCTAGGATTGTGTATGCTAAAGTTTGACAATTACCAAGAAGCCTGAAACATGTCAAAATATTTCCGCGCTAGATATATGAGCGGTAAGAATTCAAAATAACCAAAACAACAGAAAAATGTGGATGTATTTTCGGGGCTGGAATAATGAGCGCTACAGATTCACAAGTACCAGGAGGCCAGAAACATTTCAAATTATATTTTCGGCAGGAATTGTAAGCGCTATAGATTCACAAGTACGAGGAGACCAGAAAAATGTTTTAATGTTTCCGGCGCTGGAATTTTGAGTGGTTAGGATTAAAAGTGAAGAAGGAAAACAGAAACATATAGCGGTGTTTTCTGGGTTGTAATTATGAGCGTTAAAGATTCACAAGTACCAGGATACCAGAAACATGTCGAAGTATTTCCGAAGCTGGAATTGTGAGTGGTTAGAATTTAAACATACCAGGAGTACCGAAACATATCTAAGTTATTTCTGAGCTGAGTTATGAGCGCTAAAGTTTATATATGCGCTATATATGTCTTGTGCGAGGCCCAAATAAACATTTTTCTTTCTTTCTTTTCTATCTATAAAACCAGAAACATGTCGACGTAGTTCCGGCTGAAAGTACGGACAGTAAAGAATCACAAACTATGAAAAACGATGAATTTCCGAGAATGAGAATATGGAACAAAGAATTTGCGCGCCACCTCTAAAGTCTACGCAGACGAAGTCGCGGGCGAAGTGCTAGTATCTAATAAGACTGAGGAGGAAGTGGAAATTCAGAGCCGCTGCTGCCTTAGTACTTCAGATTCAAAGTACCAGGAAAACAGAAACATGTCGAAGTTTTTTCGGAACTGGAATTGTGAGCGCTAAAGATTCACAAGTTGGTACCAGGAGACCAGAAGTATTTTCGGGGCTTTAATTGGAAGCGGTTAGGATTCAAAAGTACCAGGGGACTAGAAATATATCAAGGATTTCCAGTGATGGAATTGGAAGTTGTTAGGATTCAAAAGTACCAGGGGACCAGAAATATATCAAGGATTTCCTGTGATGGAATTGTGAGCAGTTTAGATTCAAAAGCACCAGAAAAACAGAAACATGTCGAAGTTTTTTCCGAGCTGGAATTGTGAACGCTATAGATTCACGAGAACCAGCAGAGCAGAATCATGTCGAGGTATTTCCGGGGCTTTCTTTAAATTGCAAGCGGTTAGGATTCAAAAGTACCAGGCGACCAGAAACATGTCGAAGTATTTCCGGCACTGTAATTTTGAGTGGTTAGGATTCAAAAGTACGAGAAGAAAAGAAACATGTCAAAATATTACCGGGGCTGGAATCATGAGCGCTAAAGATTCACCAGTAAAAACTAGGAGACCAAAAATATGTATAAGCATTTTATATAAGTGGATGAATATATGTGGAATATTTCTTTGTCTTTCTTCTCACCCTTGTTTTCTTTATAATTCGGGACGAAGGGGAAACTTGTTTTCATATTGAGTTATGAACTCATACCTCTTCGGGACATTATGTGAGTGTAAGTTTGTGTGTAAAATATTCCTATCAAATAAAATCAAGTCAACCTAACATTTTTATTTTCTACACTAACCTTTGCCTTCCTGGCTGAAATGTTATTTAATACTAAATGCGAAATAACATTCGAGGACACGGCGAGTTGTGCTTCGTACTGAACTTCATTGCGACAGCTTCTTCGTCTTCCATCGTGGCGTCTTCAAACTGGTCATCAAGCTTGCGATCCACTTCGACAGCATTCTCATAAGGGTCGTCAGTGGGACTATGTTCTAGTTCGGATATCAAACACCTGGCTTTCTGTAAAGAGACCGGATTTAAATATTGGAACTGACACACCAGCTTGTACACTTTCCTCCGTTCCGTTCAGTTCCGTCTCGTCCTCAATTAGGCTGCTCTTTCCACAGCTCTGCATATCATTATCATCATAGTCATAGTGGTCATTATTTTCTTCATTGTCATCGGTATTAATTTGTGGATCTTCAATTTTCGTGCTAGAATATAAGGGTGTGTCATTATCGATATTCACAAGCTGTCCGCGTCCAATGGGTACTTCGGCATTCGTCTTTTCAACATAAATAAAACGTTTAAATGCCCGTTGTTTACAAGAAATGTATTTGCTCGGGGAGTCCTTTTTTGTTTTGTCACATAGCAACAAAAAATCAATACCATCATGGTACGTATACTTATAAAAGTATTTGGCTGCGCTTTACAAAAATGCGCCCATAATCAATGCGTAATCGCAGTCACGCTATTCGCTATTAATAGCGACGAGCCTGAATTCTGCAACGAATTCTTCAAAACATATTCGGTCTATACCGGTATATAACATCGACATTTTTCTCTATACAAAATATCATTTTACATAAAAACCACTTAGCTTTCTTATCCAGGCGTTCATTTAGCTATCGCCTGATCATCACCAATATCTCGTCATCCTTCGAGATGCTCCATAAACAATGGGGGCTTCTTCGTGCTATATGTCGCTTAGCTCACGCGGAAACTATTTTCATACAGTGTACGCCCTGTATACGCGGAAAATACTTTTCTACCTGTATCGCACAGGCGGAAATACTTTTGTTACCCGGCGCCTCCACCGATTTGTGACGCTGCAGGCTAGAACCTCTGCAGCATCAGGGATCGAGAATAAACAAGTTTAATGTAATAAGAAAAATCAAATAGAGACAAAGATACACTAACGGCCATTTTCAATAACCTATCTTTTCTTCCAGCTACTAAAGATAAACAAAGCTATCATTTTATCCTTCTTCTTCAGTAGGTCTCTCATTACTGAGGATTGTGGTCACTGGCCCCTATAAGCGGACAATCTATCTCCATCGATTCCGGTTCAAAGTTGCCATCACTACCAGCTGGAATTTGCTTGAGGACGTAGCTTCTTTCACCTGGTCAGACCATCCTACCTACTGACGGATAGCATTACACTACTACTACTACTAGGGAGACAAACGAACAAACAAACGGAATTTTCAAATAGCTTTGTCGGAGAACAAAGAACTTCATTTTCGGGAGCAAACTTCTCAAAAGGTCTTCACTTTTCGCGTGTCATCGTCTGCATTGGGTCAATGTGAACGTCGATACGGCAACAGCCGTCTTCATCGAGTTCAACACACGAGCGGCGCAAGAAAAGATCGTCGAGGCTTCGGTTCAAGATGACTTTTTCGTCAACGTTCGTCGAGTAGCATCAAGATGGTCTACTCATCGGAGCTGCAGTCATCAGCTCATAATCAGAGGTTGACAGCATAAAACCGTGAGAACGTTCCGACTCCTCTAGAAACGTCATTTCATTATCCCTCAACAGCGGCCGACAACGCGACTACGTTTATGCGTTTGAATATTAAAATAGCAGTAGCAATGTATTTGCTTTTAATAATGGAATGTTATAGCAGTGATGATTTATTTATTTCAAATGATAATAGATTGTGTCGGCGACGAGACCCTGTCCGCGATATGGTTTATTTGTGTATATAAATTCTCATAAGAATCCAATAACACCGTATTTTTACAGTTTATCAGAGAATTTTCAGGTAAAATGTAGTACTGTCTATAATTACGTAACTTGAAAATGTGATTTTTTGTTTATAAAGATATTGTTACAAAATTAGTGTTAAATGAAAGTTTTTTACATAAAAACAATATCACAAAAAAAAGTTGATAGGACATCTAGTTTTAGAAACATAAGGAAAAATATAATGAGAAAATTTATCACATCGGAATTTTGTAAGTTTAAGTTCTAGGATTTTTGTATTCCTTAGTTATGAATTGTTTTATTTATACTATAGAATACGGTCTTGGAAATCTAAATATGTATGTATAAATTCCAAGTTTTTTGAAAAGTTTGGATTAGAGAAACGGAAAAAGCTATCTTTCATTGGTCTGACACAGATAGAACAAAACTGTAATTGTGAAACCCAGACCACGAATAAAAAGAATTTATTTAGTTTACAGAGTTAGCCATCCGAAAATTTAGATAGGTTATTGAAAATGGTCGTGAAAACATCAAAACCCGCACACTTCTATGAACAAAAACTATTTCCTAATTGAATTTAAACACATGACTTAAACGTATCTTTGTAATCTCCATTTAATTTCCTTCATTTTAATACCCGATAGGTTTGGTTAAAAAAAAATATTAATGACTTGCAATTTAGTGCCCAAAATCCGCCATATTGCTCTTTTTTTTAAAAACACCTATTTAAGGACACTAGGGTTTTTGAAACGAATCTAACGATACCTTAATAGACGAAATCGAAGCAGCCGTTTGGAGGGTACGAGGTAATAAAGAAATTTACAAACTAACAAAGAAACAAACAAACATACATACAAGATACGTGCGAAAAACATAACCCTTCCTTGACAGTCTTGATTCTTATGAGAACTTATATACACAAATAAACCATATCGCGGATAGGGTCTCGTCGCCGACACAATCTATTATCATTTGAAATAAATAAATCATCACTGCTATAATATTCCATTATTAAAAGAAAATACATTGCTACTGCTATTTTAATATTCAAACGTATAAACGTAGTCGCGATATCGGCCGATGTTGAGGGATAATGAAATGACGTTTCTAGAGGAGTCGGAACGTTCTCACGGTTTTATGTTGTCAACCTCTGATGATGAGCTGATGACTACGGCTCCGATGAGTAGACCATCTTGATGCTACTCGACGAACGTTGACGAAAAAGTCCTCTTGACCCAAAGCCTCGACTATCTTTTCTTGCGCCGCTCGTAGGTTGAACTCGATAAAGACGGCTGTTGCCGTATCGACATTCACAATGACCCAATGCAGACGATGACACGCGAAAAGTGAAGACCTCTTGAGAAGTTTGTTTCCGAAAATGAAGTTCTTTGCTCTCCAACAAAGCTATTTGAAAATTCCGTTTGTTTGTTCGTTTGTCTCCCTAGTAGTAGTAGTAGTGTAATGCTATCCGTCAGTAGGTAGGATGGTCTGACCAGGTGAAAGAAGCTACGTCCTCAAGCAAATTCCAGCTGGTAGTGATGGCAACTTTGAACCGGAATCGATGGAGACAGATTGTCCGCTTATAGGGGCCAGTGACCACGATCCTCAGTAATGAGGGACCTACTAAAGAAGAAGGATAAAATGATAGCTTTATTTATCTTTAGTAGCTGGAAGAAAAGATAGTTTATTGAAAATGGCCGTTAGTGTATTGATACGTTTATGTTTTGCAGTCGGGTTTTCTGATTTTTCTAATTATATTAAACTTGTTTATTAAATCCTCCAAGGCTTTTTTTAACAAGTCAATGCATCCAAGGAGGGTGATGCATCCATGGAGGATTTACCACATGAGCTACGCCCCTACGAATAGAGGATACCAAAAAAGATTTCTTGTAATCATATATTCAAAGCTTTGGAAGATTGAAGCACCTACCTGTTCCTAATCAGGAGTCCGTAGGGACTCTGGGAAGACTTCTTGCTGACAGGAGGGCGTATGCTTCTTTAGAAGCAGCTTCAGTCATGTCTTGCGATAAGCTTTATTCTTTAAAAGTCTTATGCGCCATTTGCGCTGAACAATAAGGCAGTCATGCTGAAGCCCTGCTGCAGCAAAACTTCCCTAAAAGCCGGAACACATCGCTGGACGTAAACAAAATGGATGTGACAATTCACATCCATCCAGATAGGATTGACTTCATGAAAGCTACCCTGACTAATCCACGCGATTGTTATTCGGTTAAAGAAGCGAAGTGAAGCGAAATGCTTTTGGCAGAATAGACTTCTGCCAAAAGCATTAAATCCTACCTTTGAACTTATTCCAGCAATCACAAACTATTAAAAACAGGAATTGAAAATATTTGCCTCCATTAAACAGCTCAAACAATAGTGAAAACCTGCCACCCCTTGCGAAGGCTATCCCCCATTATGCAAAGTCGGTATCACCGCCTATGGAGTTCTTTAATTGCGTTAAAGAGAACGCTGAAACCCTATTTCAAAGATTAAACTGGAATAACTTCAGCCTAGCTATCGATTAACGCGATCTTCTTCGATTGGCAGCACCACCGAAGTCGTCGATCAACGTACAGGTCCTTTTTGAAATATCACATGAAATAAAAAGATCGATTAATAAATAATTCAACATACCAAACAATAGACACGCGTTTGACCACTATCTCACCTGTTGGTAAGCGATGATGTGGTCGAAGATGGAACACGCTTGCCTAGAAGTAACCTATTCACTCTTGACTTAAAGACTCCCAGGTTGTAGCTATCAGGAAACACAGACTCCGGCAGGGAATCCCACTCTTTAGCTGTACGCACTATGAATATGTTCCCAAAACGTTTTGTTAGCGTGGGTGGGATGTCCACCATGTACCGGTGGCGCATCGCCGTTCGTCTCATGGTCCGATGATGGAACGGGATTGGCGGAATTAAATTATGCAATTCCGTCGCATATTCCCCAAACACAACCGTTAGAAAACCGACAGGCTAGCAACTCGTCGTCAATGGTTAAGACTTTGGAGCTTCGTCGCGACGAGCCTATCATTGCCGATGATACTGTAAGGTTGGGTATTGGAGAAGAGTAAAACGCTCTGAGTGCTCGTTGATAACTGACTGTTTTTTTTTTTTGATATGGACCACTCGTAGTTCACCTCTATAAGGGTGGTTACTACTTAACCGGGCTAGCCTGTGGTGGCCTCAGAATGATTCTAAAGCCCCCAGCCAAGGCAACTAAAAACTACTTAAACTTACAACTCTGCTCGCTGGGGGCACCCCCTGTGGGGTTCGGGCCTCGGCTCAGCGGCATCGTTATCGGGAGGGCAGCAAGGGACAGGCTGGGTCATGACATTATTTAGGGGGTTTAAAGCTAATGGCTCAGCGGCGCGGGCTGGCTCGTTAGGCAAAAGACGGGGAGCAACAACAACATTGCTATTATTATTACTGGGACGTCGCGCGGGGCCTCGGCGGCGAGGCCGGAAGGCGGCGGGTCGCGGTTTGTGTGCTTGTTTAAGAGTACTGGTTTCCCTACAGCTCTCTTGTACAAGGGTGATTGGGTCATCGGGTTCGAGTAAGGTATGCCGTGGACGGCGGACCTTACTGATCTGAGAGGGAGCGTATCGGGTAGCCGATGCGATTAGAGGGTTCTGGTGTTTTTCAGCAGATTCGATGAAACGCTTCGTGAGGCGTTTCATGAACTGCTTGATGGTCGGGATTTTGAGATCGACATGGAGTCGCTCATTCCTAACGAACCACGGGGCACCCGTGGCCTTTCGGATAAAACGGTTTTGGAGGGACTGCAATCTATGGATCCGGTATGACTTTGCGTGGGCGAATGTAGCACACGCATGATGGGGCGAATGCAAGTGGTGTAGATACGCAACTTGCATTTTAGGGACAGTTTGCTGTTGTGGTTCAGCATCGAGTGGAGCCTACCGAGAGCGAAGGCGGCACGCGAGCGCACCGCCTTAATGTGCTCTTGAAAACTGAGGTTTTTATCCAAGATCACTCCTAGATATTTGGCTCGCTCTTCCCAAGGGATCGGCTTGCCAAACATCTTGATCGGTGGAAGGATCGGGGGGAGTTTAGCCCGCGGCCTGCGGAACAGGACCGCCTGGCTTTTCTCGGGGTTTACCTCAATCCTCCATTTCCGAAACCAACCGCCTAGGCGGTTGGCGGATCTTTGGAGGTGAAGAGATATGGATTTACCACTCTTGCCAGAGTAGTAAATGGCCGTGTCGTCGGCAAGGAGCGCTAATTGCGACTGGCTGGTGAACAGCGTGAAAATAAGAGGCGACAGCACACCGCCTTGCGGTACGCCGGCGCGGATGGGGCGGGGGGTGGAAAGCGCACCTTCGATACGGAATCGAAAGGTGCGGTTCGACAAATAGTCTCGTAAGATGAGCACGAGACGATCTGGCACCCCGAGTTGATATAGCTTGTATATCAGACCGTTGTGCCAGACCTTGTCGAAGGCTTTCGCTATGTCGAAGAACAGGGCTCCCGTCATCAAGCCGCGTTGATAGCGGCCGTTGATATGCTCGACGATGCGGTAGACCTGTTGGACGCACGAGTGAGTGGCTCTAAAGCCAAACTGCTCGTTGGGGATGAGACTCTTTCGCTCGACGTAATCCTTGAGACGCTTATAGATAAGCCTCTCGTAGATCTTGCCGAGCGAGCTGAGCAGACTGATGGGGCGGTAGGAGGACGGGGAGGATTTGGGCTTACCCGGCTTGGGAATGCCGATCACGATAGCCTCTTTCCACTGCTGCGGAAACATGTTGTTGGACAGAGCGCCATTGAAGATGGCGGTCATCAACACGATCAGAGTCTTGGGAAAGAGTCGGACTACCCTGTTGGTAATGCCGTCGCGCCCAGGGGCTTTCCTGGGTCTGAGTTGGCCGATGATCCTCTCCACCTCGTCCGGAGTGACGGGAGGGAGAGGGTCGTCGGGGTCCTCGACGGGAGGGAGGGAGGTCCTACGTTCGACCTCGGCGACCACCTCGGCGACTTGGGCCGGGTCGACTGGGTTCGAGCTTGGGGAACACTGGGCCTCTAGGCTGTCAGCCAGGCATTCGGCCTTCTCGTCGTCGTTAAACGCGAGAGTGTTGTCGGGGCGGGTGAGGGGGGACATGGTGGTAACCTCGGAGGCGCGTAACTTCCTCTGAAGTTCCCAAAATGCGAGGTGGTTGGGATGGAGATCACTGAGCATCTGATCCCATTGCTTGTCACGAAACTCTTTGATGCGATTGCTTACTTTACGCTGTAAGTAACGCATAAAAGCCTTGTTACTAGCACAGGGAAAAGAGCTGTAGGCACGGACGGCCGCATTCTTCTCGGTCAAAAGTTCACGCACATCGTCCGGAAGTTTCCAGCGACGGTCGTCCGTCGCCGGAGCCTCCCTTGAACATTCGTCCAGGACACTCTGTACATGTTCCGTGAGCGAGCCGATCACGGCCGCCGTGTCGGCAGGTGACTCTATGTGATCTGGGATTTTATCCAGGTGATGTGACGTGGTGACTTTCAGTTTTTCACTTACTTTGCGCCAGTCAGTGATCACTCTGGTGGGAGGAGGTTGGGAGGGGTCCGGAGGACCGAATCTGGGAGTGAGCTCCAGAATAACCGGCCGGTGATCCGAGTTGAGCTCGTCCACCGCCTCCACAGAATGCAAACGTAAGTTTACATTCTTGAGGAGAGCGATGTCGAGCACGTCGGGTCGCCAGTTAGGTTGGTAAGGGTAGTGGGTAGGATGCATCGGAGCGATGACATCGCAGTTGAGGGGACTGCTGAGCTCGAACAGAGCTCTGCCTCTGGGATTAGTCGTGTGGCTATTCCATGAGGGATGTTTGGCGTTGAAGTCCCCCGCCAGAAGGACGGAGTCGCTCAAGCCAAGAAGAGTTGTGAGGTCATTTCTGAGGGAGGGGCCTATGGGAGTAGTGTTGGTGGGAGGGTCGTAGACAGAAATGACCGTGAGGGGTTGGTGACCTGTCATGCCGAGCCGACAGACAGAGACCTCAAGCTCGGTTAGGGTGGCGGGCGGATCCATGGGGATGCAGTATAGGGACGATTTGTAATATATGAGAGTACCTCCCCCATGACATCGGGTCCTGTCGTTGCGAACTAAACGATAGTTCGCAATTTTAGGATCCCGAAGATGGAGCTTGAGGAACGTCTCCTGCACCAGAAGCAGATCTATGCGATGGTCGCGGAGGAAGTTGACGATCTCATCGCGTTGGCCTGAGAGGCCGTTGGAGTTGAAGTACCCTATCCGGAGGGACTTCGGCCTAAACCTACATGTTCCTACAGGGGACTTAGCCATGGAGGCGTTCGTATAGGCTAATGAAGTGAACTACATCACTGAAGTCACGGTATACGGCACCGTGCTCCGTGATGTCGGAAGCCTTCAGAGCTTCGGTCATGGCCACAGCTCTGGGGGAGTAGAATGCCTTGTAGAAGGCCATGTTAATGTGAATGGCCATTTCAGGCGCATTCGCGGGAATGGGGTGGGTTGGGACTTTGGAGGTAGCCTTTTGTGGTGGGGGGGGAGGAGTGGCTGCCTGAGGGGCGGCTGCTCCGACGACGGCGACCGGTGGTCGGGGGAAGGGAGGTATAGCTACATCCATGAGGGCCGGGATGGCCGGGGAGGGCTTTTGGGCCGCGGGGGCCTGGGTCTGGGTAGGCGCGGGTCCGAGCGCCGGAAAGTGAGCCCTATGGTTCAGCGCGTTCCAAGGGCTGGGGCGCTGAGGGTATAGGGCCACGGGGGGTTGGGTCGTGGGGGCTTCCCTCTGCTGGCGAGCGTTTGCACGCTTTGCCAGTTTGGGCGCAGACGATTTGGGGGCCTTGGGACAACCACGGTAGTTAGCCGGGTGCCCAGCCTCCCCGCACAGCACACAGCTGGGCGGGTCGGCGCATTGAGTGTGGTCCTTTGGACGGGGACAGTCAGGGGTGCCGTGGTCGCCCAGGCACTTGACGCAGCGCGGCTTGCCGAAGCAATTGCGGACGGAAGTCGTAAGCCCCCGCAATCTCCGGCGTAGGTGAGAGATGGAACACCGGGGTGGTTTTAGTCAGTAAGAGTCTGACAGACCCCTCCGCCCGCCCCAGGGCGGAGGACATCCTTGAGGATTTCCCCCCGTTAAAAAAAAAAAAAAAAGGCCCTAGGTCGGTGTGTCGGGTCAACACCCACTCGGCTTCGTTGGCACCGAAAGGTTTCCACCGAGTGACCACGAGAAACGTGGATTTACCCTGAAGGGGTCACCACGCTTTTTGACAGCACTCGAAAAAGAAACAGATATCTCTCGGCTGCCTTGAAAAAGGCAGCGTCGGATCAAAAGGTGTAGTCAGCGACCACAGTGACGTCACGGCGAGCGGGACGAGCAGCGAGCGAGCGAGCAGCGATGAGTCACGGAGCAGACGTCCGTCACGGTCGGGTGGCGCGCGCGGAATGACTGATTTATTAATAAGGATTGGTATTTAAGTACACGAGTAACATACATAGATATATGCATACTTAGTACATTTGTTATACACTACACCTTCCCCGGAACGATAAAATAAAATATTACGTTAGATTATTTTATTTTTACGAGTAAACAATCAAAAAACATTTTGGTAATGTATGTTTACATTTTTGTTTATTTTAATAATATTATACAAACGTTCTAAGTATTTTGACTTTATACCGGAGTATAAAGTACAAGATTAACATGGATAAAATAACAAGATAATATTACAAAGGTATAGTTTTAACTAATAAAATGTTCTCAATGTTAAATATTAGTACTTACTAAAAACAGAAAAAAAACATGGGTGTACAAAATAGGAATATTATGAATAATATAACTTAGTCCTATTCTTATGAACTAAATCAGTTTATCCATTATCTTTCATTATTTCAACATTTGGCGAAACATCTTTGATAACTAAATATGACCCATTATAAATACTTTGGAATTTATTTCCTGTCTCGTTTTTCACTAGTACCGTCATTTTGTTTATACATAATTGGATTGCAGTTTAGATCATGCCTTCGTTTTCTTAGTGATTTACTTTCCAATAAATTATCATATGGTTCTTTTTGCGATGTTTGCAATCTATATTTCAATTCTAAGGGATAATTATCATGGTTATAAATTGGATCTACTATTTTTTGCCTTAAATTGGATGATATATTGCATCTTTTTCCGAATACAAGTTCGAAAGGCGTAAATTTGGTAGCGGTGTGAACTGAAGTATTATAGGAAAAGCACCAAAAGGGTAGCCATGTACTCCATGAACTCGGATGGTTGTTAGTTTGAATTCTAAGGTAATTACCCAAACTTTTATGAGTGTTTCCCAGAGAACCTATTGTTTCGTGATGGTATGCAGTAGAATTCAGAGTAGTTATATTGAGAAGTTAACATGTTTCTTTGAAAACAGATGACAAAAATTCAGTTCCTATATCAGTAGCTACTCTAGCGGGAATTCCAAATCTAAGTATAAAATTATTAACAAAATTTTTCGCTATCTCTTCAGAACTTTTAGGTGTCATAGGATAAGCTTCTACAAATTTACTTAACTCACATTGGATAGTAAGAATATATAGATTATTATAATCGTCGCGATCTAACGGACCTACTACGTCGAGGAAAATTTTTTCCATCGCCGAATTAGCTGTTGTTGTAACAACCAACGGCTCTCCAACATAATGAGAAGTATGTTTTTGTTTTTGACACTTATCACATTTCCTATCAAATTGTTTTACGTCTCTTTCTAGACCTGGCCAAAAGTAATATTTCTTGATGTTATTATACATTCGTCTTATACCAGCGTGGCCACTTGTTGGTAGAAGATGAAAATCATTCAATATTGCTTTTCGGTCGTCGTTATTCTCAATTATTCTTATGTCATTTAGAATACACAATCGCGGACCGGTCCAGTTTGTATACGACTTAATTTCTGTTGATACTTTTTTTATAAATTCATCGTATTTTTGACTTCTCATAAAAATTAATTCGTGCACGTTAATTCTTTCACAAAAATATTTCAGTTCCCTCACAAATGCGGGCGGCGACAATTGTGATTGGGATACTGGATTTATAAATAACGTCATTCTCGATGACGAATAACATAACACTTTATTTTCTATTTCTATTTCATTAGACCTACGTAGGTTATTTAACTCATTATATTCTATAAATTTAAGTTCCACAGACATTCTCGATTTACTATAGATCTCCACGACTCTTGGTTGCGCAGGCCAGTCGTCAGTAGAACCCATAGCACTTGGAGAATGTTGCGACTCCAGCACTTTTCTATATTGCGAACGCGTCATAACCCTGATTATGCTTTCATGCATATTTTTTAAGTCCGTTGATGTGATAGGTAGTCGTGACATTGAATCTGCTGGAATATTTGTGGATCCTCTTATATATTCTACGATGAAATCGTACTCTTCTAGTAGAAGTCTGAACTTCATAAGACGACTAGATGGGTCTCGCATGCCAAATAAATAAATTAGTGGTTTAAGGTCGGTTTCAATTACAAATGTGCGGCCATACAACTAGGGACGAAAATGTTTCACTGCCCATACTATCGCTAACAGTTCTTTTTCCACAGTAGGATAGTTAATTTCGGCCTTATTTAAATTTCTACTCGCGAATGCTATTGGTTTTCTATTGTCATTGCACAAAACTGCGCCTAATGAATATTTGCGTCGGTTTGTAGTATGAATTTACAGTTACTAGAAAAGTTAGGGTATTGAAGCAAAGGTGGGCTCGAAATAATAGACTTTTAAGTGGAAAAAGCGGTTTGACATTTTTGATACCATATGAATAATGCATTTTTATTTGTTAATTGCGTTAAGGGATGCGCTATATTGGCAAAGCATTTGATAAACTTTCTGTAGTAGTTGGCGAACGCTACAAATCTAATTAATTCTTCTACATTTTTTGATACTGGCCAGTTACTCAAAACACGTATTTTCTCAGGATCGGGCAAAACACCTTCGCTCGTTATAACATGTCCTAAATACAATATAATTATCCTTTTTAAGGAAGTTACATTTATGGGGATTCAACTTTAAATTTACCTGACGTAATTTGGTAAAAACATCTATGAGATTTTTGGTATGTTTCTGTAACGAATTTCCAAAAACAATAAGGTCATCTAAATATATTAAGCACACAGTAATATTCGGGAGAGGGAATTTGTCATCTTGTATACGGTTATTTAATTTCCTATAATCAATTACTAAGCGCCAATTCTTATTGCCCGTATTATCTACCTTTTTAGGAACCAATAACAATGGACTTGACCATTCTGATTGACAAGGTTCAATTATACCTTCTCGTAACATGTTACTAATCTGCTTGTTTACTTCTTGTTTTTGCGAATATGGTATTGTAACGAGCTTAGGGTTCGTTACAATTAAAAACAGCCGATTAAACAACCAAAATTGACACTTGAATTAATAACACTAATTAGCACTTTAAAACACACTAATTATAAAACATAATCACACTATTGAACACTTCACTTCACTATAATTCGCAGTTGAAGATCGCTCTCGAAGTTATCGTTTGTATCGCCAATTCAATACTGACTGCCGTCTTTTTTTTTTATGTGTGGCCTCTCGCAGGTCAACCTAGGAGGTTGTCGACTGCTTAACCGGACTTTCCTGTGGTGGCCTTAATATAAATATTAAAGCCTCCAGCCAGGGCATATTTTAAACTTACAAACTAAGCGACTACACGCTAAGGGCACCCCCTGTGGGGTACGGACCTCGGCTTAGGGCGTCGCTGGGGGGAGGACAGCTAGGGACGGGCTGGATCGAATATTGATTATTTAGGGGCGAATTTAAAACTACAGGCTCAGCGGCGCGGGCTGCCTCGAGCAAAGGTCGGGGTGGACATTGAAGGAAAGATCGCGACGGGGCTCGGCGGCGAGGGCGAACGGCCGGCGGTCTTGTTTTGAGTGTGCTAGTTTCTTTACGACTTTCTTGTAGAAGAGTGGTAGAGTCATCAGGAATGGTTAAGGTGTGCCTCGGACGGCGGATCTTTGAGATGTGGGAGGGTTCGTATCGGGCTGCCGATGCGATAAGGGGGTTGCGGTGTTTGATAGCAGTATCGCAGAAACGCTTAGTAATGCGTTTCATGAACTGCTGTATGGTGGGCAATTTGAGATCTACGTGGAGAGTCTCATTGCGGACATAGTAGGGGGCTCCCGTGATCTTACGGAGGAAACGGTTTTGGAGCGTCTGCATCCTATGGAGGTGATGAGGCTTTGCGTGTGCAAAGACAGCGCAAGCGTACGTCATGATGGGACGGATGACCGCGGTGAACAGTCGCAATTTGCACTTGAGTGACAATTTGCTGCGGGTGGTCGTGATAAAGTGAAGCCTTCCCTGGGCGAAGGCGGCGCGTGAACGGGCCTGCCTTATGTGCTTAGCGAAGGTGAGGTGTCTGTCCAGGATGACCCCCAGGTATTTGGCTTGCTTCTCCCAAAGGATCGGCTTACCATACATGGTGATCGGACGGGGGGAAGGGGGTTTATGCCGCGGTTTTGAAAACAGAACCGCTTGACTCTTATCAGGGTTTACTTCTATTCTCCACTTTCTGAACCATCTGCCCAAGATGTTCGCGTAGTTTGGAGAGTGCGAGCGATAGAGTCAGGGTCACGACCGCTATAGTACATGGCCGTGTCGTCTGCGAAAAGGGCCAACTGAGCCTTATTACTTTTGGGCATATCACTGGTGAACAGCGTAAATAATAGGGGGGGTAACACTGAGCCCTGGGGGACTCCTGCTCGGATGGGGTGGGGCGAGAGTGCACCCTCGATTCGATAGCGAAAGGTGCGGTTTGACAAAAAGTCTCGCAAGATGAGCACGAGGCGGTCTGGCACGCCGAGTTGGTATAGCTTGTAAATTAAGCCATTGTGCCAGACTTTGTCAAATGCTTTCGCTTTGTCAAAGAACAAGGCGCCCGTCATCGAGCCACGCTAGAAGCCAGCGCTTAGGTGTTCGACGATGCGGTGCACTTGTTGGATGCACGAGTGTTCGGTTCGAAAATCAAACTGCTCGTCAGGGCGTGACTGCCGTCGCCGGATGTCCGCCCTTTATTTACCGACAGTCATTTCCAGAACCCTCCTGTATGGAAACCTCTCGAAAGTTCGGGCACACACAGGTCCCGACCGACCAGGTGTCTAAACATCGAGAATGTTCTAGCACGTAAATGCCTGCTACTGGATACTAGATGCCGCCAGCAGCACGCAAGTGTCTGCTACTCAATACTAGATGGCAGCACGTAAATGTTTGGTTGGTTTCCGTTATTTGATACTAGATGGCGTTAGCAGCACGCAAATGCCGCCATGTCCCCAACATTAATTCTGGCGCGTAACACTGCCCCCTCCTAAGACATGCTCGTCCCGAGCATTATCGGCCCCTAATAACGCGCCAGTCGATCCACGTGGACGATTTTAGGAGCACTTCTTGTACCTTTTTGTATACGGTAGGTCACGTCATTGATTTTTGTCACAATCCGGTACGGCCCATCCCATTTAGCTTGAAGCTTAGGAGATTTGCCTTTACTGCGAACTGGATTGTGCAACCACACTAGTGAACCTTCATCGAACCCTTTATTGTTCATTTTGCGGTCATAACGGGTTTTCATCTTGTCAGACATTTGCTGTCCCGATTCTCTGACGTGCTCATAAATGTCATTCATTTTGTTCCGCAAGTCATTCGCATAATTGGTTATACTACGTGGGGCATCAGGTGGCATTCCAGTGATCAGGTCTGCCGGCAGCCGTAATTCTCTACCAAAGTTTGCGAAAGCTGGTGTCACTGATGTGCTTTCGTGAACAGCACTTCGGTACGACAGCAAAAACGGTTGTATATGCTTGTCCCAATCGCGTTGCCGATTTTCCACAACTTTTGCCAAGTATCTCTCCTGTCTGATTGAATCGTTCCACCATTCCATCCGATTGTGGGTGGTAAGAAGTTGTTCTCGTTTTATGAGTACCCATAACTCTACAAGTTTCCTGGAATATTTGTGACTCGAAATTCCTTCCTTGATCGCTGTGAATTTCCAAAGGTACACCAAAACGACAGAAGACTTCATGAACCAGTTTATCTGCAACTGTTGAAGCTTCTTGATTTGGAATGGCGAAGACTTCCGGCCACTTAGTGAAGTAATCCATTACAACCATGAAGTACTTGTTACCACTTTCACTTTCCGGAAACGGTCCCGCGACATCCAGAGCTATTCTTTCCCATGGTGCACCAACATTGTACAATTGCAATGCACCTCTGCTACGAGTCTGTGGTCCTTTTACAGCCGCACAACTTGTACATTTGCGACACCAGTCCTCGACATCGGCACGACAATGGACCCAGTAAAACCGTGCCCGTATCTTCAGTAGAGTCCGTTTGACTCCCATATGGCCTCCTGAACAGCCATCATGGTACAGCTGTAGAACATCCGGTACTTTAGCTTTAGGGACAACCATTTGCAAATGACAGCTGTCTCCTCGAGCATTTTCCCATTTACGGCACAGTACTCTATCCTGAATCACTAAGCTGTTCCATTGGGCCCAAAAGCTTTTTGTGATCGAACTCATTGCTGAGACATCGCTCCACGTGGGCTTAGGAGCACTGGCCTTCATCCACTCAAGAATCGGCTTGATGTCCGAATCTTCCTGCTGCGCACGATGTAGGCTCTCCTTCCACTCGTTGCTGAGGTCTGTTTTGAGCATCTTCACAGTTATGACTTCTTTACCCTCTTGCCTAGTACAATGCTTGCAGTCTTCTTGACAATGCATCTGCGTTGCCATTAGATTTCCCGCTGCGATGTTCGACCACAAAGTCGTATTCCTGCAGTAGTTCAATCCATCTCGCAACTTGTCCTTCTGGATTTTTGAACTGCAATAGCCATTTCAGTGCAGCATGGTCAGTTCGTAGGTGAAATTTCCGTCCCAGCAGATATTTGCTAAAATGTTGCAATGACTTGACCACAGCAAGCAATTCCCGTCTCGTGACACAATAATTCCTCTCTGGTTTCGACAACGACTTGCTGAAGTACGCAATCACAACCTCTTGATCACCATGTCGCTGAGATAACACACCGCCAAGTCCGATATCACTTGCGTCTGTGTCAACTATAAATTCCTTATTGATATCAGGATACCCCAAAATAGGTGTTTTGCACAGACGGTCCTTTAGCTCCTGGAATGCGATGTCGCAACTTTCATCCCAACAGAAATGTCGCTTCTCCTCGGTTAGGTTGTGCAGGGGTTTGGCTATATCTGCAAAGTTCTTGATAAAACGCCGATAATAGGAGCACAAACCTAAAAATGCTCTGACTTGCGTCTTGTCTTTTGGAATTGGCCAATCCTTGACAGCGGCGATTTTCTCTGGACCCGTGCGGATACCTTCTTCCGACACAACATAACCCAAAAAGCTAACTTGCCGTTTGAAAAATGAACACTTTTTCGGACTCAACTTGAGGTTGGCACTCTGGATCTTCATGAGCACGCGTTCCAGGTTTTGAAGATGTTCTTCAAATGTACGGCCTACGATGATGATGTCATCCAAGTAGACAAGGCAGGCATCACCAATCAACCCGATTAGTACCAGTTCCATCAATCTTTCAAACGTTGCCGGAGCGTTACACAATCCAAATGGCATAACTTTAAATTGCCATAGACCCTTTCCTGTCGAAAATGCAGTTTTCTCCTTGTCTTTCGGGTCAATTTCTACTTGCCAGTAGCCACTTTTTAGATCTAGTGTGCTAAACCACTTTACTCCAGTAAGGATGTCCAGCGTGTCATCAATTCTTGGCAAGGGATAGCTGTCTTTCTTCGTAACATCGTTCAGACGACGATAATCAACACAAAATCGCATGCTGCCGTCCTTCTTCCTTACCAGCACTACCGGTGAATACCATGGACTGGATGAAGGTTCTATAACACTATCCTTCACCATTCCCTCGATCATGGTTTCCACTTCCTTTTCACGTGCTACCGGTAATCTCCTTGGCCGTTGACGGATAGGCAATTCTTCTCCTGTGTTTATTTTGTGTTGAACTAAGCCAGTCTTCCCAATGTCAGCATCGTTCGAAGAGAAAACATCGGTGTACTTAAGTAACATCCTCTTCGCCTTGACCATTTCATTTTGAGACAGAGCGCTGCGACAGTCTTCTAAAAGTGTGGTCACTCTCGTTTGTGCATCTTTGCTGAGGGTCCCAGTTGATAGGTATTGGCATCGACGCAACCAATTCACTTCCTCGCAGGTACCCATCAGTGTGCCCTTTTCTATCACCTGTTCCTTGTCACAAAGGTTCAGCACACGTACTCCTGAGATGTTGGTGGCTCTGACCAATGTTAGTGCCACTTTCCATGGAAGGTCATTGTCTACCCTTTCCACGAGTATGCAACGATAAGTTTGCCCAGGATTCCGAGGAAAACTAACCGGTACAACCGTTTTCGATCTCGGAGGAAAAACAATCTTCTTTACGCTGTACGAATTTCCAGGTAAAGCCCCTTCCATAAAAAGTTCCTCTTGTCCACATTTCATAACTCCTTGATTAACGTCGATCTCACAACGATTCTTCCTCATAAAGTCTAATCCCAGGATGCAATCGTCCATAATAACGGCCACAACAACATTATGCAGGTAGATTTTGTTGCCTAGCTTTAACTCCATCTCTCTTTCTCCTCGGACGGGTATGCGCTGACCGGTGGCTGTCACCAAATTTATGCGCTCTCGATTGTATGCGGAGTCCCCAAGGAACCGACTTATAAGTTGGGAACTGACAACCGTGCGAGAAGCTCCAGTGTCTATCGTCAGCTTACATGGTGTCCCGTTGACCTCGCCCTTGATGATAAGGCTGTTCCCGTCACGGGTTTGTGAGATCGAAATTCTTGGGGCTCCTTGAACATCAGCCAGCACCCGCCCCGCAGTCCTGGCTTTTACTCGTTTCCCTGCTGTTGCTGGGCGGTGCTGTTAGCCGCCCTGCCCTCTGGAGATCGGCTACCTTCCAAAGTTTTTGGAATTTGCATGAAATTTAGCACATGAGAAGACCATGGCGTGGAAACGGGTATAGGCTACTTTTTATCCTGGATCACAAACGACGTCGCGGGCAAAGTCAAGCTAGTCAATAATAAAATCAAGAGTATTATTAATAAATAGCTTACGGATTCAATATTCTTTCGTCACTATGTATATTCAGTGAACAGCTTGTGTCTTCAGGTGGTACTTGTGATCTGCAAAAAAATGCAACATTCATTATAAAAGTAGGTACTTACACCTGAAAGCATAATTATATCAACATAAATAATAATAATAAAAATAATACGGAACCCTAAAAAGTACAACATTATGAAAAGTTTGTGAACTCGCCAATTTCGTGATAGTAACCGCGTTAGTACAAAACGGTATAGTCCAATCAACGGGGCATATGTAACCCGAAAAAATTATCTGCCAGTGAGACTTGGTATTATGATAAAGTAAGGTATGCAGATTACAGATGTACGATAATCCAACATTTTTTTTTGCGAGAAGTTAGGTATTTTTACCTAAATATAAAAATTGCTTATAACTCACTGGGAAAAAATCCTCTGACTGAAATACCTTCTGTATACGTTCGAATGTATTAGTTAGAATAATTATGTAAAGTAATCCAACATTTTTTCGATTTCGGAGATACCTCAAATTTGACTTTTAACATTTTGCACTATAACTACCGCAGAAAAATTGCTCTGCCATTTATTATTTTATAATATGCTTTTATATCCTTAAATACATAGCTTTGTTAAGTTATCCAAAAGATTTTCCTATTTAAACTTTGTTTTTTTATTTTTGCTTAATTACGTAATGTGAAAAATTTCTCCGTCCATTTTCATACCTTTATTAGTCATATGATTTTATATTGAAACAGATTTATCAATAATCCAACAAATTTTCGAACGTTCATTATATTTTTTAGGATAGTTCGCTGATTTCATTTTGCTCAGGTTCTTTTAATACGTTTATTAGTATGAGTCACTGTGTTTTAATAGATTTTCCAATAAGCCAATGGAAATTCGGCCTAATACCAAAGTTTTTACAATCTCGATAATTCTTAAGTACAAGCATTGCCGTCGCTTAGCAACGATCGGTCGTCGTAGTACGAAACGGAGTAGTTGTGTTGTTGTGTACCTATCTACCTGTGCAAGGAACGTTTGCTTAAAACAAAACACTACAAAGCATAAAATAACCTTAATTTCGGAAGTCGGTGTTTTTGGTTTTGTTTCTTTATTTTTTAACACCGTATTCGGAAATTAAAGTTATTTTATACTTTGTATTGTTTTGCTTGAAAGTCAGTTAGGTATATTTTTTTGTAAAAAGATTATAATTTTTTACTTTTAAGTGGCTTGTACGTCTTCGTCTACGCACAAATTGAAATAAGCAAATATGCTCATAAAATAAAAACTACTGAACCCAACTGAATCAACTGAAAAAAATAATGTGATTATACCTAGTCGATTATCTATGTTAGTTACCTACTGCAGCCTGCCTAACTGTAAAAGTAATTTAAAATGATTGTAGGCACGTGTTGTTATATTAAAAAATTGTAAACCAAATAAAAGTAATGTGATTATACCTAGTCGATTATCTATCACTAGTGGACGTCACGCGGTTTCACCCGCGTAGTTCCCGTTCCCGTGGGAGTACGGGGATAAAATATAGCCTATGTTACTCCCTGATAATGTAGCTATCCATTGCTGAAAGAATTTTTGAAAACGGTCCAGCAGTTTCGGAGCCTATTCATTTCAAACAAACAAACAAATCTTTCCTCTTTATAATATTAGTGTAGATAGTTACCTATTGTACCCTGTCTAACTGTATAAGTAATTTAAAATGATTGTAGGTACGTGTTATTATATTCCAAATAATTATGTAAACCCAATAAGAATAATGTGATTATACTTAGTCGATTATCTATGTTAGTTACCTACTGCAGCCTGCCATACTGTATAAGTAATTTAAAATGACTGTAGGCACGTGTTGTTATATTTAAAATTTGAAAATCAAATAAAACTAATGTGATTATACCTAGTCGATTATCAATATTAGTTACCTACTGCACTCTGTCTAACTGTATAAGTAATTTAAAATGATTGGGGGCCGAGTCACCCGCATCCGTAGGAGAATACTTAATGTTAGACCCTACACGTGGTGCTAATCAGATGACACTAACTGGTGGTAGGCTTCGGCCGATGGCTTGTGACCACCCTTTGGGCAAAGACGTACCGCCAAGCGGCCTAGCTGTGTTCCGGTATGATGCCCAGTGTAGCCAATTCAGAGGAGTTGGGTCGAAATAGTTGTTCCAATGCAGGCAGACAAACCAGGCTTGCTGACATGGGCGTATCGGGAGAGTAGTCGCGGAGGGTAACGGGATCCGAAGCACGGTGCGCCGCTGGCCGACCGCAGGTAGTTGGGGGCCCAAGTAGTGTGTTAGCCACACATGAAAGGTTGCCCCGTCAACTGTCGAAAAATCCCGGAATACACCATCGCGCTGGTTGGCGACCAGACGAGAGGGCCCGATGGACATTCCCGGGGTGACTCGGGCATCTCCGCAGTCTCCAGGCTCGTCCCCCGATGATGCCGTCTTGTCAGAGCGTGCCTGAGGGTTAGTAGCATGGAACCTCATTTCACTTCCTTTTCCTCTACCTGACTCACTCCATATTACCAGGAACAATAAGAGCAAAGCTGTACAGTGGCAGCACTCCCTCTCACATAAAGTGCATTTCTCTAACATACGAGGTCTGCACTGAAATCTCGCCGCAGTTCATCACCAACTAGAGACTGAGAAACCAGCGCTCTTGTTCCTGTCGGAGACGCAGATCGGATGTCCGTCAGACGTGTCGTATCTTACACACTCAGGGTTTACCCTGGTGCGCCACTTCAGACTACTGGTCTACGCGCGGGCGTATGGATGTACGCCCGGGACGACATCTGCTATCGGCGTCTCCGCTACCTTGAAGACTCCAGTTTCTCAACGCTGTGGGTTATACTAGACACAGGCCTGCACAAAATTGTCTACGCCTGTGTCTATCGTTCGCACAGCGGTGATTTGGAGACAACTGGGCCCACACAGCACCTGAGTGAGGCGGCGGATGAGGCTCAGCAGCGGTACCCTTCCGCCCAAATAGTGTTACTGGGGGACTTCAACGCCCACCATCAGGAGTGGTTTTTCCCATTCCAGTGCACAGACCATGCTGGACGCGAGACGCGAAAGCCTACGCTAGCGTTAAATCTTACCCAGCTGGTCCAGGGGGCAGCGAGGGTGCCGGATGTTGATTCGCACACTGCCAACTGCTTGGACCTTTGGCTGACAACAGATCCAGACCACTACTCGGTGACGATTTCTGCACCACTGGTTAGTTAGGACCACTGTCTGGTGAAGTCTGTGTTCATCTACTCCCCGCCCGATCCCAGCCCAAGAGGCAAGAGGTATGGCAATACAGGTCAGCAGATTGGGATGGCATGCGATCTTTCTTCGCTCGTTATCCTTGGCAACCTACTTGCTTTTCTTCGACTGATGCTTCGTCGTGCGCGGACGCCGTGACGGATGTGTTGCGGAGGGGAATAGAGTACTACATTCCGTTCTGTGACGCAACAATATCTGGCGAAGCTCGTCCATGGTTTGGTGCCGAGTGCAATCGCGCTGATGCGCTTAAGCACGCGGCGTACCTAGCATGGGTCGACCCTCGTACGCGCAAAGCAAATGACGTGAGTCAGAAGAAGAGAGCCTTTAACAGGGCTGCCAAGTCCTGCAAGAAGGTGTTGCGGAGGGCTCGGTTTGACCACATTAGCCGAATAGGGAACAAACTTTCTTCATACCCAGCGGGTAGTAAGGCTTTTTGGTCCCTGGCTAAGTCGGTCGAATCGAACTTCTGCCCCTCACTACCACCACTGCTGAGACCCGATGGGTTGCTGGCCCACTCCGCTGAGCAGGAAGCAAATATTTTTTTTTGCTTCTATGTTTGCGGAATCGTCGCGTCTGGATCCTGGTGGCGCGAGGCCCCCTGCTTCTCCTGATGGATGCGAGTCGAGTATGTCGAACATTTGCATTCACCAGAAGGACATTCTTCGGGTACTGCGTAACCTAGACGTGAATAAGGCTAGTGGCCCCAACGGGATACCGGCAATTGTTTTGAGGACTTGTGCGCCTGAGTTGTCTCCAAACTTGACACGCCTATTTCGCCTTTCGTTTGAGACTGGAAAAGTACCGAATGCTTCGAAGCAAGCTAACGTGCAGCCCGTGCCCAAGAAGGGCAGTCGATCTGACTCGTCGAATTACAGACCCATCTCGGTAACGTCTATACTCTGTAAGAGTATGGAACGCGTGCTGAATCGTAAGCTCCTAGCATACTTAGAAGCGAATGATATCTTTAGCGACCGACAATACGGGTTCCGCCAAAATCGGTCTACTGGGGATCTTCTTGCGTATGCCATTCACATCTGGAGTATAGAGAAGCACGGGGAGGCACTAGCGGTCTCCCTTGACATCACGAAGGCCTTCGACAGGGTCTGGCACGATAGCCTTATTAGTAAGCTTCCTTCCTTCGGTCTGCCCGCCGGATTGTGTGATTGGATCGCGGATTTCCTGAGGGATCGGTCTATTCGAACGGTCATAGATGGGTGCTCATCTGGACTGCTTGATATTAATGCCGGCGTTCCTCAAGGGTCGGTGCTTTCGGCAACACTGTTCTTGCTGCATATTAATGATGTGCTTAAACCCGGTACCTTTGGGTATGCAGACGACAATACTGTTGCTGAGAGATACGTGTCCGACGCACGAGCTGGTGGGTCGCAGATCCGGTCTCTCCGGGAGGCTATGGTTGAGCGCTTGAATGTGTCCTTACAGGCTGTCTCTGAATGGGGCGATGCCAAACTGGTCAAGTTCAATGCTGCTAAGATCCAAGCGTGTCTATTTTCCGCCAAAAAGAGCCAATTGGGACGGATCTGCCAGATACCAGCTTGATGCCCTTGAGTCAATTGAGAAACGAGCCAAGAGGATCATCGGCAATGAGAGGCTCGTCGCGACGAAGCTCCAAAGTCTTGAGCATCGACGACGAGTCGCTGGCCTGTCGGTTTTCTACCGGTTGCATTTTGAGGAATGTGCGACGGAATTGCATAATTTAATTCCGCCAAGCCCGTTCCATCATCGGACCACAAGACGAACGGCGATGCGCAACCGGTACATGGTGGACATCCCACCAATGCGCACAAAACGTTTTGGGAACACATTCATAGTGCGTACAGCTAAGGAGTGGAATTCCCTGACGGAGTTCCTGTTTCCTGATAACTACAAACTGGGAGTATTTAAGTCGAGAGTGAATAGGTTACTTCTAGGCAAGCGTGCTCCATCTTCGACCACATCATCGATTCCCATCAGGTGAGATATAGTAAAAAAAAAAGAAAAAGATTATAGGCATGTGTTGTTTTATTCAAAATATGTAAACCCAATAAAATTATGTTTATACCTTCGATACCTACGATTCGATTATCCATGTATACAGCCCGCCCTTGTTATTTATTTAACCCAATATTGTCTGATATTGATTTCTTGACTGACTTTTTTATTCTTAACTCGATATCTTTTCAACAGGTGTCCTTCTGAACATATGTAGGTACTTTTTAAGCAGATTTTTGGCATAGTTTACAAAGTCCTCAAGGAGGTATCAAACTTTTATTTTAGATCCATATAGGTAATAAATATTTTTTACAAATATAGGTTACGCCGTAGTAAAGTCAACACCACATCTAGTTATACAATACTGTCAAATTAATCTAAATGATTTTAAACCTGAAAATTTTGATGGTTAAGTTCAAAATCGAATTATACAATTTAACAGTCTGTGCTGCTGTAATAATAACAATAGCAACTAAACAAGCTTACACTACTCCAAAAGTAGTGCGTGGCAAAGCAGCTCCGAGCGGTCAAGTGAAGGTCAACACTTACGCTCTAGCATAATAAATCAGCGAACTGTTCTAAAAAATATAATGAACGGTCGAAAATTTGTTGGATTATTGATAAATCTGTTTTAATATAAAATTATATGATTAACAAAGGCATGAAAATGGACGGAGAAATTTTTCACATTACGTAATTAAGCAAAAATAAAAAAAAATAAGTTAGAAAAGGAAAATCTTTTGGATAACTTAACAAAGCTATGTATTTAAGCATATAAAAATACATTAAAAAATAAAAATTGGCAGAGCAATTTTTCAGCAGAAGTTATAGAGCAGAATGTTAAAAGTCAAATTTGAGGTATCTCCGAAATCGAAAAAATGTTGGATACCTTTACATAATTATTCTAACTAATACATTCGTACGTATACAGAAAGTATTTCAGTCAGAGGATTTTTTCCCAAAGAGTTATAAGCAATTTTCATGTTTAGGTAAAAATACCTAACTTCTCGTAAAAAAATTTGTTGGATTATTGTACATCTGTAATCTGTATTACCTAATTTCATCACATGCTAAATTTCATAGACGGGAGAATTTTTCGGAAGTCTCCATACAACAAATGTCCTCGTTGACTGGACTAGTAATGCCATGTGGCAAAGCACAGAAAAAAAATATCTTGATGATCAAATACGTATGATACTTACAATTCAATATTTTGTAATGTATGAACATTTGTTTCGTCCGAATTTATTTCTACATCTATCGGAGGTATTTGGGTCCTGTAACAATCACAGGTGGCTGGTATAATACTGGCCTATTATTTTTGTTTATCATTTCGATATGGAACCCTAAATTGTGCAATAAAAAAAGAAGACGTAATCGTCCATAAAATCATAATTACGAATGTAACAATGAATAATTATATAGCTACGTAATTATTATTATTATTTACCTACGTTTATTATAGAAATACAGGTGCGGGTACGCGTGGCTACATAATATGAAGCTGTAATTTTCAGTATAAGCTGACCTCTCATTGTGCGGAATGCCTATACAATGCCAGATCAGCTTATGCTGGAAATATATTGCTTTTTTATAACTTATTATTATAGCTGTGTGTTCTAATAACAGATCAGTTACATGCATAAATAGGTAGCAGATACTCACTCACAATTTTCTGGAATATTCTCTTTATCAACATCATCTTCAGTAGCGTGTAATCGACGTCGTCTGGAAAGATCATCATATTATTTATTATTTGGGACATGTCCGCCATACATTCCCAACCACTGCAACTCCTGAAAGCGAGAATCAACAGTGGCGACCACCAGAAAAACGCCAAGCCAATGAAGCCCGACGAGTCCCGGAGAAACGATTTAACTGTCTTGGATCCTGCAACGAACTTAATCAGAAAAGTACAGCGGAGGAGTAGGAAAATAAATATATATATAATTTCCACTTCCCTCCTTTTCAAGCAGGAGACAGAATAGAGCTAGGCCAATAGGCACCAAGGGACATATACAACTGGGTTAAGCCCAGTTGTCAAGCACCACGGATTATATATTAATTAAAAACTAATGGGTCCTAAATTGTGAGCTACTTTTGATTCCAGTAATAGGTATGGCAAAATCGCCTGAAAGCACGGAAATTTGTTCTGGTTTCTACAAGGTCCGTGTAGTAAACTACTCCAGATGTAACCTGAATACTATCTAACATAATATTGCGTTCAGTTTGCCAAAGAATACACTCCCATAAGATGTGGTGTGCGGATTGTTCGTATTCATAGTGGGCTGTAGAACATTGACATAAAGGCGAGGCCACAAGCCTAAAGGAAAATAATTTACTCTTAAAGTTGCCATGACCTGTGACAAATTGGGCAACACAATGATCCACCTCCAGCCATGTCCTATCCAGCCGCTCACGAACGGATGGAAAAAACTGGTGGAGGTGACGGCCTTTAATGGAATTTTCCCAAGAAAAAGAGTTAAAAGTTCCTCCCAGACGTCAGTCTGGGGTTTTAGTAATCTACAGATCTTAGCACGGTCGCGTTGCGGTAAAAACTCTGGGTCCGTGATCTTTCTAGCGTAGTAGTACATTGCAGCACGCCGCTGCACCTCTAGATCGACTGGGAGAACACCCGCCAGCACCGGTAAGGCTTCAGTACTAACCGTCCTATACGCCTTGCATAAGAATATCAAAGCCAAACGCTGGCTTTGCAGCAATTTACGGCGTACCGCCCCTATGGTGGCTCTGTCAGCCCAGACAGGTGCCCCGTAGCACATACAACCCAAGTAAGTAGCCCCATAGATAGTTTTTATGTTTGAAATGAGAGACCCCAAGTAGCTTTGGATATTCTCGTCAAGGCGTAGAAGTTCTTTTTTGCTTTTTCGCCTAAAGTTTTTATATGATCAATAAATGAAAAGTTCCTTTCTAGTAGCATACCGAGGTAGCACACGGATTCTTTTCTTTTAACGGGTACGTTATTAAATTTAATACTAGGCCAGGATTTTAGGTTTCCTTTTAAAATAAGTTGATAGGTTTTATGCGGTGCAAAGGTTAGACGGTTTCGATCGCCCCACTGTGATATTAAACGTAGACATGTGTCAGCCAAGTTCTCGAGTCCAGCCCGAGTGCTTGCCTCAATGAGCAGTAAGCCATCGTCCGCATAACCGGTTAATGAACAGCCGCATGGGAGCGGAAGCGCGAGGAAATCATCTTAGCCAAAATTCCATACACATGGACCGATAACTGAGCCCTGAGGACATCCCATGGTTAGAGACTTAGAAATGGAATGATGTCCAAGTTTGAGTTTCGCGGAGCCGTTTAGAAAATACGAAAGAATCAGATTATAGATATTTTTGTAGCAACCACGGGTTTTCAATTTAAGTAGTAGCATCGGCCACCATGCGTTATCAAAAGCGCCAGATATGTCGAGAAAGATTCCAACCACGTATTTATGTTCCGATAAGTTAACAATTTTACGGACAGAGAGAGCCGCGTCGACTGTGGATTTACCAATAGTGAAACCAAATTGATTAATATGAAATTAACTCTAAAGCAGGTCTTATGTTATTTACTTTTTTGAATTTCCTTTTTTGACTTTCTAAAATAAATAACCTAAAATATCGGCCATATTAAATTTGGTTCCCTGCCGCGCGCCACCCGCGCTCAGTCCTGCTCCGGCTCCCGTACGGGAGGGCTCTGTCATTTTGCGTTCAGGACACATTACGCAACAGTACGTCTACCATGAGTTTTATCAATCTATACTCGCTAGCGACTGTAGTTAAAATTATGTATGAAAACTTTTAAGAAACAAGTTCTAATTTGTTTTTTTAGTTATTAACTAAAGTTTCACTTGCAACTTGCTTGCTTGTTAGTTAACAACTTAAACAAATAAATTAGAAACTTGTTTTTTTCAAATTTTTTATACAGTTTTTTAACTACAGTCGCTAGCGAGTATAGTTTGACAAAACTCATGGTAGACGTACAGAACGACGTAAAATAAAAATATTGAATTGCGTGAGTTTTTAGTGTTTGCGTAATGGGTAAAAACCGAAATAAAAATAAGAATCGACGGGGTTGGCGTAAAGAAACAGGCAAACATATGATCGAAATGAAGTAAGTATCTACCGACCTATCTATTTACAGTATTAGTAATTACAAACACGTAGGTAAATATGTAGTAGGTATACTCGTTTGGAGCAGTTTCTGCATGTGTGAGTAGACCAGGTACTTACCGTACATACTCATATTTTTTTATAATTTTCTAAGCGCGGCTGTAGTACGTGTCGCGTGTTCGATTCCCGCACGGAACATGTGTTATTATTGTTACGCGCCAGAATTAATGTTGGGTACATGGCGGCATTTGGGTACTGCTAACGCCATCTAGTTTCAACCAACCAAACATTTACGTGCTGCCATCTAGTATCGAGTAGCAGATACTGGCATACTGCTGGTGCCATCTAGTATCCAGTAGCTGACATTTACGTGCTAGAACATTCTCGATGTTTTGACGGGACCTGTGTGTGCCCGAACTTTCCAGAGGTTTCCATACAGGAGGGTTCTGGAAATGACTGTCGGTATATAAAGGGCGGACATCCGGCGACGGCAGTCAGTATTGAATTGGCGATACAAACGATAACTTCGAGAGCGATCTTCGACTGCGAATTATAGTGAAGTGAAGTGTTCAGTAGTGCGATTGTGTTTTATAATTAGTGTGTTTTAAAGTGATAATTAGTGTTGTGGATTAAAGTGTCAGTTTTGGTTGTTTAATCGGCTGTTTTTATTGTAACGAACCCCAAGCTCGTAACAATTGGTGTCAGAAGAGTGGATAGTCATGCCGATTCTGCCAAAGGACGACACGGAGGGTATCCGTACCCGTAGTCAACGCCAGCAGGAGACGGACCAGAGGCGTTTTGGTGGTGCAACGCCGCAGACGTCGGCAGGTCAGCTACCGACCATGGAGGCCGGCCCGTCCACAGCAGCTCCGGCATCATCAGCACCAGACTTTGCTGCTCTGATGATGATGCTGCAGGAGCAGGCTCGCCGACAAGAGGAACAAGCCCGCAGGCAGGAAGAGCAGGCCCGTCGCTTGGAAGAACAGCTGCAGCGCGACAAGGAGGAGCAGGCGCGCCGCCAGGAAGAACAGATGCTCCTCATGAAGGAACTTCACGCGTCCTTCGGGAAAGACATGAAGGAGGTGAAGGATAAGGTTGCTCAGCATGATAACCGCTTGTCAGACGCTGAAACCAGGATCAGCAAGTTTGATGACGTCATTGCGGATGTGAAGAAGGAGTTGGGCAACCTTCAACTTGAAGATGGAATTGCTACTTCAGCAGCCACTATACCTTCGCCACGTGGGTTCAAAGTGCCGCCGTTCGATGGGACGTCTTCTTGGTCGGCCTACAAGATTCAGTTTGAGGCTGTCATGAAGGCGAATGGGTGGAGTAAAAATCAGGCCATGACTGCCCTCGCCCTAGGCCTGCGCGACCAGGCCTTAACTGTCCTGGAAGCTCTCGGTAAGGAGGTGACTTACGAGCAGCTGCTTGAGGCTTTGGAAGCCAGGTATGGCGACGCTCATTTGGAGCACGTGTTTCGTGCGCAGTTAAGGGATCGCGTGCAACGCAGCGGTGAGAACCTGCAGCAGTGGGCCCTTGAAGTGGAGAAGCTGGTGCGAAAAGCGTACCAGTCTGCACCAGCGATCATTGAAGGGAACCTGGTGCAGGCATTCATCGACGGCATTCGCGACCTGGAGGTTAGGGCTGCAGTGAGGCTTGAGCACCACGGGACGCTTAAGGACGCCTTGGCCCATGCACTGGAGGTGGAAGCTGTGCGGCAAGATCATCGTTCCCACCGCGTCAGGGAGGTTGCAGCGGTTACAGTTCGCGATCGCTTAAAAGGCTACAGCCCTAGGTGCTACGGCTGTGGTGAAAGGGGTCACCTTCGACCTAGTTGCCCTAAGCGAACTACAGAAAGGGAAGCTTTGCGGCAGGATTATCGTCCGCACCGTGGCAAGGAGGTTGCAGCAGCTGCAGTTCGTGACCGTTTTAAAGAGTATAGCCCTAGATGCTATGGCTGTGGTGAGAGGGGCCACATACGATCCAGTTGCCCTAAGAGAACTACAGAAAGGGCAGATAGCCGATCTCCAGGCGACAGGGCGGCTAACACTAGCGCCCAGCGGCTGCAGGAAAACGACTTTGTGGTCGAACATCGTATTGGGAAATGTCATAGCAACGCAGACGCACTGTCAAGAAGACCTTGCCCTGAAGACTGCAAGCATTGTACTAGGCAAGAGGGTAAAGATGTCGTAACTGTGAAGATGCTCAAGACAGATCTCAGCAAGGAGTGGAAGGAGAGCATACAACGTGCGCAGCAGGAAGATTCGGACATCAAGCCGATTCTTGAGTGGATGAAGGCCAGTGCTCCTAAGCCCACGTGGAGTGATGTCTCAGCGATGAGTTCGATCACAAAAAGCTATTGGGCCCAATGGGACAGCTTAGTGATGCAGGATGGAGTACTGTGCCGTAAATGGGAAAATGTCAGGGGCGACAGCTGTCATTTGCAAATGGTTGTCCCTAAAGCTAAGGTACCGGATGTTTTACAGCTGTACCATGATGGTTGTTCAGGAGGCCATATGGGAGTTAAACGCACTCTACTGAAAATACGGGAACGATTTTACTGGGTCCATTGTCGTGACGATGTCGAGGACTGGTGTCGGAAATGTACAAGTTGTGCGGCTGTAAAAGGACCTCAGACTCGTAGCAGAGGTGCATTGAAATTGTACAATGTTGGTGCACCATGGGAGAGGATAGCCCTGGACGTTGCGGGACCATTTCCGGAAAGTGATAGTGGTAACAAGTATTTCATGGTTGTAATGGATTACTTCACTAAGTGGCCGGAAGTCTTCGCCATTCCAAATCAAGAAGCTTCAACAGTTGCAGATAAACTGGTTCATGAAGTCTTCTGTCGTTTTGGAGTACCCTTGGAGATTCACAGCGATCAAGGAAGGAATTTTGAGTCACAGATATTCCAGGAAACTTGCCGAGTTATGGGTACTCATAAAACGAGAACAACTTCTTACCACCCACAATCGGATGGAATGGTGGAACGATTTAATCAGACATTGGAGAGATACCTGGCGAAAGTTGTGGAAAACCGGCAACGCGATTGGGACAAGCATATACAACCGTTTTTGTTGTCATACCGAAGTGCTGTTCACGAAAGCACATCAGTGACACCAGCTTTCGCAAACTTTGGTAGAGAATTACGGCTGCCGGCAGACCTGATCACTGGAATGCCACCTGATGCCCCACGTAGTATAACCGATTATGCGAATGACTTGCGGAACAAAATGAATGACATTTATGAGCACGTCAGAGAATCGGGCCGGCAAATGTCTAACAAGATGAAAACCCGTTATGACCGCAAAATGAACAATAAAGGGTTCGATGAAGGTTCACTAGTGTGGTTGCACAATCCAGTTCGCAGTAAAGGCAAATCTCCTAAGCTTCAAGCTAAATGGGACGGGCCGTACCGGATTGTGACAAAAATCAATGACGTGACCTACCGTATACAAAAAGGTACAAGAAGTGCTCCTAAAATCGTCCACGTGGATCGACTGGCGCGTTATTATGGGGCCGATAATGCTCGGGACGAGCATGTCTTAGGAGGGGGCAGTGTTACGCGCCAGAATTAATGTTGGGTACATGGCGGCATTTGGGTACTGCTAACGCCATCTAGTTTCAACCAACCAAACATTTACGTGCTGCCATCTAGTATCGAGTAGCAGATACTGGCATACTGCTGGTGCCATCTAGTATCCAGTAGCTGACATTTACGTGCTAGAACATTCTCGATGTTTTGACGGGACCTGTGTGTGCCCGAACTTTCCAGAGGTTTCCATACAGGAGGGTTCTGGAAATGACTGTCGGTATATAAAGGGCGGACATCCGGCGACGGCAGTCAGTATTGAATTGGCGATACAAACGATAACTTCGAGAGCGATCTTCGACTGCGAATTATAGTGAAGTGAAGTGTTCAGTAGTGCGATTGTGTTTTATAATTAGTGTGTTTTAAAGTGATAATTAGTGTTGTGGATTAAAGTGTCAGTTTTGGTTGTTTAATCGGCTGTTTTTATTGTAACGAACCCCAAGCTCGTAACATTATGTTATGGGCGTTATGGCCTACAAATAGTTATGAAGACTTGAGTTTGTAATTGCACCGTCTTGCAGCCGCTGAGCGCTTAGAAAGTTATAAAAATATAAGTACACTAGCTGCAAGAAACCAAACTATTGCTTGCTTCATACTCAATCGGACGTGCCGTGCTAGGTACCTATGCATGTAGTACCTAAAATACATAAAAAATATGAACCTAATGGGCATACTGTAGTAGATTAGCTAAATAATAAATAACCGCCGCGGTGCCACCTGAATCACCGGAGTCAGCCCTTCCATCCACTGACGAATTCATAAACGTTGTCAAGAGACTACCTCTCAAAAAATCATCCGGTGAAGATAAAATATCTAATAGAATGATTATAGAAGCGTGTAAAACAGCGGGCGACGCGATCTTATCCGTATATAACCGATGCATTGCAGAAGGTATTTTTCCTCGAATATGGCGACAAGGCTTTATACGCATTATTCCGAAGAGTGGCGATAAGCCCCCGGATGACCGTAAGTCCTACCGGCCCATAACACTATAACAGCCGCACGGGTCGATCTTCAAGGTTAAGCAACGCTTGCCAAGGTTGGTCTGTGGATGGGTGACCATCTTAACATACCGAGTTTCCTCCGTGCTTCGGAAAGCACGTTAAGCCGTTGGTCCCGGCTGTCATTTGTAAATCTTTGGCAGTCGTTACGGATAGTCAGAAGCTAGTAAATCTGACTCCAGTCTTGCCATGAAGTACCGTGTTACCCAGTCAATGGGTTGTGGAGGTCTGGTAGGCAGCCGCTCCATGTAAAATACTGGTATTCAGCAAATTCGGCTTGACTGGAAGCCGACCTCAATGCTGTTGGGAAAAGGCTAGGCAGATGATGAGGTCCATTCGGTAGCAAGTGCGGAACGATTAGTCGCTCTAAGAGTTTCCCCAAAGATGGAAGTAGTGTTACGAGCCGGTAGGACTTACGGTCATCCGGGGGTTTATCGCCACTCTTCGGAATAATGCGTATAAAGCCTTGTCGCCATATTCGAGGAAAAATACCTTCTGCAATGCATCGGTTATATACGGATAAGATCGCGTCGCCCGCTGTTTTACACGCTTCTATAATCATTCTATTAGATATTTTATCTTCACCGGATGATTTTTTGAGAGGTAGTGTCTTGACAACGTTTATGAATTCGTCAGTGGATGGAAGGGCTGACTCCGGTGATTCAGGTGGCACCGCGGCGGTTATTTATTATTTAGCTAATCTACTACAGTATGCCCATTAGGTTCATATTTTTTATGTATTTTAGGTACTACATGCATAGGTACCTAGCACGGCACGTCCGATTGAGTATGAAGCAAGCAATAGTTTGGTTTCTTGCAGCTAGTGTACTTATATTTTTTATAACTTTCTAAGCGCTCAGCGGCTGCAAGACGGTGCAATTACAAACTCAAGTCTTCATAACTATTTGTAGGCCATAACGCCCATAACATAATAACACATGTTCCGTGCAGGAATCGAACACGCGACACGTACTACAGCCGCGCTTAGAAAATTATAAAAAAATATGAGTATGTACGGTAAGTACCTGGTCTACTCACACATGCAGAAACTGCTCCAAACGAGTATACCTACTACATATTTACCTACGTGTTTGTAATTACTAATACTGTAAATAGATAGGTCGGTAGATACTTACTTCATTTCGATCATATGTTTGCCTGTTTCTTTACGCCAACCCCGTCGATTCTTATTTTTATTTCGGTTTTTACCCATTACGCAAACACTAAAAACTCACGCAATTCAATATTTTTATTTTACGTCGTTCTGTTGCGTAATGTGTCCTGAACGCAAAATGACAGAGCCCTCCCGTACGGGAGCCGGAGCAGGACTGAGTGCGGGTGGCGCGCGGCAGGGAACCAAATTTAATATGGCCTATATTTTAGGTTATTTATTTTAGAAAGTCAAAAAAGGAAATTCAAAAAAGTAAATAACATAAGACCTGCTTTAGAGTTAGTTCAGTAAGTATAAAAAGTTTCATGATCTAATTTGAAGTATTTTATGATTGCCAGCGGTTTATTGTTCAGTTTATAGGTAACTTTGGGATTTTTTTCTATCGAGAAAATTTTATGGAATCGTGTTTTCACCAAACATAAGACTTAACATTAATCCTCAACTTTACCATATATTTATTTCAAAATTAATGCTGCAGTATTTTCGGCGTATCAGAGGATTTTGCTAAGCCATTTGAGGTAGTATAGGCTCTTAAATGCCTGAGCTACGACTACAGCATCAGTCACTAATTTGCTGTCGACTATAATCTCTAACTGATTTTCTCGTTTAACCGATTTGCCCGTTTCATTGTTAATGATTTGCCAAGTGGCTTTTACTTTATTATTATAATTTTTAATTTTCTCATTTAAAAATTTTGATTTAGCAACAACGCAAACCTTTTTATATAATTTAGAATATTTTTAACATACTCTACAAAAGGGATATCAAACCTGTATTTTTTAAAACCATATAACTCATATAATCTCGAATATATACCTGCAGTAGCCCATTGGTTGAAACCAACGGAGGTACCTTTAATGTTTATGGTTTTTTGTCTTAAAAGTGGATTGATATTCTTTTTGCACAACATCAAAAAGAGCTCCATAAATTTTATTTGGATCTTCATGTTCTATCAAAGACGGTGTAATTTTATCAGCTATATTATTTTTGAACTTATTGCAACGACTAGCTGTATAAGGCCTGCATTCAATTTTTTGGCATAGGTAAGCTAATTAATAGGCCACAGTGGTCAGACGTTAAGTCACTTAACACTAATTTATGTTCGGCATCACAATTACTAAAGATATTATCTAGACAAGTCGCTGAAGATGCCGTGATCCTAGTTGGTTCATAAAACCAGTTAACCAAGTTATAAGACCTAAATAGATTCAGAAGTCTGATACTTAATGGAGTAACATCTAAAATATTTACATTAAAATCTCCACATACAACTATACTTTTATTACTTGATTTTAATTTATTAAGTCAATCTTCCATTACCGATTCGAAAAGACCAAAATCACCAGAGGGCGGTCGATAAACGCAAACTATAACGTATCGCTCGAGTTCAACACAAGACAACTCAATAGTGCGCTCAATAGAAAGATTAACTAAATCTAAACGTTGTTTACATTTTAATTTGTTTGAAATAAGGACTAATGTTCCACCGCGAATAGCACTTTTTCTTACGAACTCACTTTGTACGGTAAAGTAATCATCATTAATAAAAACTACTTCATGCTCTTTCAACCAATGCTCAGTTAAACATAACACCTGAACATCATAATTCTCTATAAATAAACTTAACTCAAGTTCCTTGCCGGACAGACCTTGCATATTTTGATGTACAATATTCAAAATATGAGGCTTTTCCGTTGTCGAGTTTAATAGTTTAAACTCTTATGTGTATCAATAGAAATGTTAGTATCATTACTAACAGTATGCGTTGGTACACCACATATACCGGTGTCACACTGTATATTGAATGCTAAAAGATTAGGAATATGTCTCCTACAACTAGGTGGTAAATACATATCATAACTAGTCTGTTTGTAATCAGTAATAAATTGATTACAATCAAAATATAAAATAGCGTCACTATGACGATAGGTCCTATTATAAATAAGCATATTTAAATCAAAAATGTGCCTGTTTAGGTCCTCAGATAAATATTGAGAGTAAGGCAAAGCACAGAAAATAAATTTACAAGTATTTATCTCACTTAGATGTAACATTAAATTGACTGATTTAATTATGTCTTTTTTACCTACAGCTAAACTATCCCCAAATAATATTATAATAGTTGAGTTGGGGTTTATCTTTGACAATTTAATATTCCTAATTAATTGGCAAAAACTGGCGCCGGGTAAACAATTATTTATTACGCAATGTAACGAATGTTTATGGTCACTAGCTTTCTAGTGTCTATTGTGTTAAGCCTAAATACCTAGATTTTCTGTATGTTTAGTAAAGGAAGGTGTCTGTAAATGGTGGTTTGTCTGTCCACCCTATTACCTTTTGAGTAACTGTCCTGTGTCGGTATGTGAGAAATGTTCGATACCTGTGTACCTTCTTTACCAAGATACCTTTTTTAGGGGTTTACCAGGAATGTGTAAGGGAGTGTGTAACCCTACCTATAATTTACTGAAAGAAATTAATTTCCCCAAGAACATCTTATGTGCCTGAGGGAAAACGACAGCAAAATATGAATTTAATTTTGGTTACAAACTGCTTAAATTATAACTATCCTATCTCTATTACATAAGCTCGTATGTACGTGAGTTATATAAATCTATTGTGGCGATACCGTTGTAAACAGTATGAAATAAGATGATAATAGATGTGTTGGTACAATATGGCGTCAGATTCATGACATCATGAGCACTGGTCAGTATTTGTTTTATATTTCGGAACATACACAATAACTGATAATATGTCAATGTCATGTCAAAAAAAAGTAATAAATACTTACCGTCATGTTAGGAAGTAGGTATTCAAAGAAAACACGTTTGATGTGTACCTACACTGGAATATTTTAGTAATTCTCGTATTTTATACGCAAACACGTTAGTATATTCCTTTGATCTAAAATAAACGGCTTATAGTAATTGTTTACACTATTTAAAAGTAATTCAGGAAAATAATGGAACGTTAAAAACATTTTTAGTACTTCCCGTTAATAATGGCAAAGCGGAAGTTTTTTTTTTTTTTTATTTGTGATGTGTTTGCTCTTGACTCCAGTCTAGTTACGATTGAGTTCTGTTTTTTTTTTGAGAATTATGTTACGCAAGTAATACTGAATGAATAAATCCATAGTAATTTAGATCTACATTTTTAAATGTTACTGTAAAACTTTCAATCATGAACATTAACGATTATTCATTTACCAGAGGGCATAAACTGGACACGTCCTTTGCTTACATTTCAAAGTGAACTACCACGTCGATATTAGATTAAACACACGCCGCTAACTCACAATAACAACCGACTAACAACGTTCTATTTTGTCGCGATGAATGAGTTGTAAGTTTAATGCATCTACCTCAATCATTAATCAATTCAGTTTTCTGTGGGTATTATCATAAAATTTTACGAGTTTAGTGAACGAGACGAACATAACAAGAAACTATTCAATAGCTTGATTATTCGAGCAATTTTTAAATCATTAAAAAAAACCATCACATGCGTGAGATTTGAACCCGCGGCTCAATGCGCACGATCGTACTTACTCAAATACTGTAACCGCTAGGCTATCATAGCATGTTGGTTGAATTTATTATTATGATTATTCTCTTTATTTTTTATCCTTACATACTTATTTACATTTTTAAATATTTCTTAAAAACAACACATTATAAAAAACATTTCAAATATATATATAATATATAAATATATATTATTATTATAAGCCCGTGGTGTCCCACTGCAGGGCAAAGGCCTCCCTGCCTTCTTTCCACTCCAGTCTCTTTTGAGCAATCCGAGTCCAATCCCCCAGGTAGGAGTCGAATGGTTGAATTTATGAAATACAATCATTTGTAAAGAAATATAAGTGTGTGTGAGTCTATAGTATTGAAGGTACTTATTAAAAGAAGGTCGTAAGTTAAACCGAAGTGTCAATCTATTGCCTTGTGGGATTCCTACTCCACTTTTGGAAGCTACAGCACGCCATAGCAAAAATAAATTTATAGCTGAAGATTCGTTTATTCAATTGGCTATTACATGGCCGTAACAGTGACTCCAAGACTGATAGTTTTTTTTGTTTGCGATTATATTTAAGTTCAAATAAGTGCAAATTTATTGATTTTGAGAGACGTTTGTAAGACGTTCGAGACCACTACTTGCGACATATCAAATGAAAGGGCTTATTGTGATGGTTCTGGAATAAATGGACTCGCAATCATAAACCAAACACATCATTAAAACAAAAACATATTCAATTCCTTTTCCACAATATTTGAAATTAAATACACTCAATTAAATCACTTAAATTAATAATAGGTCCTGTAATTACTTAATTTTACAACTTTATCACATTGACGTTGAAAACGTGTTCACTGTTTGGCGTCTCAATCAAGAAGACCAGTTGTTAGTGTTATGTACGGGACACGACAATGAAACAAGGCGATCGAGCGCAGACTGGTTTATTAGTTAATATAAAGTTACCCACATACATAACACTTTTCCCTCCCAAATTTAAGAAAATCTTACACTATTAGAGGCTTAACATTAACTTAAACTACACACAGTTCATACAGGTTTCTTAAAAAACTAATGCATTTAAAGAGTAACCTTAATCAATTTAACCAGCAATATGAACTAACATGTTTTTACATTCGTTTTAGAATTTCCTGACAACGTATAGCAGCTTTCCTGCGTACTCGAGTATTTTTGTTTGAATTGGCAGGAGCCGACGGCGTGGATGGCGAGTTGGATCGCAGTGACTGCGGCGACTGTTGCGCGCTCGCCGCTCCTTCCCCTACACTATCAAAAAATTCATCTTTCTCACCTGATCCTGGCACAATGATTGAGTGGTCGTTTTGTTCCACATCCCCTCCCTGTTTGATATTTTGATCAAAAGAATTTACGTCAATGGCCTTGCTTAACGAATGTCGTGATTTACGAGTTAGTAACTGATCTATATGTCTTTTTTGAATTTGTCCGTTATTTGTTTTAACAGTATACGAAACGGGACCAACACGATCAGTGACAACACCGTCGTTCCATTTATTGTTAGACTTAGTGTAGTCACGTAACATGACTGGCTCGTGCTGAGTCAGCGCTCGCAGTGGCCGGCCGGGAATCTCTTCGCGCCGCAACTGCTCGGCGCGCACGTGCTTCGCCGTGTCAGGCCGAAGCAGATCTAGACGTCCGCGCAGTCGTCTGCCTAGGAGAGCGACTGCCGGTTCTCGTCCAGTAGTACTTTGCTCAGTATTTCTATAAGTAAATAGAAATCTATTTAACGCGGTACTAAAGTCTTGTCTTTCTAGTTGTGCCTTTTTGAGGACACGTTTTACAGACCGGACTGCATTTTCTGCAGCCCCGTTACCAGACGGATGATATGGCGGTATTAAGGTATGTTTTATACCATTGCGCTTTAAATATTTCGCAAACTCCGATGATGAAAAAGGCGGCCCGTTGTCACTTACCAAACGTTTCGGTAAACCGAAACGTGCAAATAGCTGTCTTAAGCAATCGATAACGATAGCTGCCGACGTTGTGCTAACTTGTTCAACTTCAATCCATTTAGAATGAGCGTCGATAAGGACAACAAAATATTTATTACTAAACGGGCCGAGAAAACCTAGATGCAGGCGCGACCACGACTCTGCGAGCCAGAGCCACGAGTGCAGCGGCGCCGCGGGGGGCGCGGGCCGCAGCTGCCGGCAGGCGGCGCACTCGCGCGCCACGCGTTCTATGTCGCCGTCTATGTTTTCCCACCACACATAATTACGTGCAATCTGTTTCATCTTTACGATCCCTGGGTGACCATCATGGATCTCAGTCAAAACAGACTCTCGTAATGATTTTGGCACGATAATCCGGTAGCCCCAAATTATGCACCCTTGCTCAATATGTAAACTGTCTCTTCTATTAAAATAATTTTGGTTCTACTTTGTCAGTCAGTTTGTCAACAGGCCAACCGTACATTATAAAACCATATATTTTGCTCAATAGCGCGTCCTTTCTGGTCTCAGTTTTGATGTCTTTAAAACTGATTGGAAAGTTTTCTTGCGCGTAATTTAAATAGGTATACCCTGTGTCTTTGCTCCTTACTTGAGTTCTTGTCAAGTTTAGGGGAAGACGAGAAAGAGCATCCGCAAAACAGTTTTTCAACAGCGGTCACCGGTATTCCTTTATTTTTCCCAAAAATATAACTTAAAGGGCGGTGATCGCTGCGCAGTGTAAAATGTCTACCATATAAATAGTGATGGTGTTTAGTCACCCCAAAAACAATAGCCAACGCCTCTTTGTCCAGCTGCGAGTAGTTCATTTCGGCCGAATTGAGCGTTCTAGAGGCACAACACACCGGGCGCTCACAACCATCAGCGTGGCGCTGCGTCAACACTGCGCCCACGCCGTACGCGCTACTGTCTACCGATAGAATTAAAGGAAGACTCGGATCATAATGAGATAACACAGGAGAGCTGCTTAATACTTGTTTAATTTTGTTGAATGCTCGATTGCAAACGTCAGTCCATTCCCATTTTACATTTTTCTTCAATAAACAGTAAAGTGGTTATAATATGTCGCTCATATTTACACAAAACTTCGAGTAAAAGTTGACGAGTCCCATGAAGCTTTTTAGCTGTGTTACATTTGTGGGTTTGGGCGCTGCTATAATAGCTTCAATTTTTTTACTATTTGTATGTAATCCAAATTTGTCAATTTTGTAACCCAAATATGTACACTGCTTTTAAAAAATTCACATTTTGCAAAATTTATTCTCAAGCCATTTTCATTGAGTCTCTGTAGTACTGCTTTTAAATTGGCCAAGTGTGTAGCTTTATCTTTTCCCGTTACACAAATATCGTCTGCGAAAACAGCCGTTGACGACAATCCACTCAGCGTTTCTTCCATAATTTTTTGAAAATTTTCTGGTATACATTTAATACCAAATTGTACTCTTCTGTATACAAAAGTGCCCACATGAGTAGTGATCGCTGTCATCGGCTGTGAGTCCTCATGTAAAATGCATTGTTGAAAAGCATTAGACAGATCTAGTTTGGTGTATTGCTCACCACCCCCTAACGCAGCGAACAAGTCTTGAATGCGCGGCAGTGGGTAATGATAATCTTTTAGCAGTGGGTTGATCGTCACCTTGTAATCTCCGCACAGTCTAATATTACCGTTTGCTTTGACTACCGGTACTATCGGAGTACCATAGTCGGACCTTTCCACCTTATAGATTACACCTTTCCGCTGTAAACGGTCGAGTTCCCGTTCTACAGGCAGGCGCAAGGCTAAGGGTAACGACCTTGCTTTTACAAAAACTGGAGTATCATCTTTTAAATGTAATTGAAATTTAGTTTTTAATGTGCCTAAGCCTTCAGCCTTAGAATAATGACGCATAGAAACCTAGTACGAGTGCAAAAAGTGAGGCAACTCAACCTTAGCCTTATCCGTAAATCTGTCAAAGTTAGCCTCCAGTACTCAAGGTCACGATCCGTCGAACACAGCTCGCGAGTAAATAATTGAAAATGACAGTTTATTGCGTGAAAGGATGTTATAGCACTTCAGGAAAACAATAAATATTTTCATTTTATACACTATTTTTACGTAAATCGATCATTAAAACAAAATTCTAATAACCCAACTTGACATAACACAGTGTTGCTATTTGTGAGGAAAAAAATACCCACATTGCTTTCACCTTTGCACTTATTTTTGTTCAGCAAAAAGAAAATAGTTTTTGATGTATCTTTATAAATAGGATACTGGGGGCGATTCTGTATGCGTTAAACTAAACTATATTTATTTACAGCCTCTGAATTATAGTCGTTATCGACACTGCTAGGTACCTACATTGTTTTTAAACTAAAAGTTAATTAGTAATTTACTGTTATTTAAAAAAACCGGACTAAATAACTAAGATTATTTATGTTTATTTGCCTGAAGTTGTTTGATTAGGTACATAAATCAAGTGTTGTATTAATTACCTGGTGTGCCTATTCTGATTGTAAAAAATTGGTATTTTTATATCTCAAAAAGAGAAGATATTATAAGAATCGTTGAGTCAAAGCGGAAACTCTTTAGGAAGCAGTTGCAACTGCAAGGTTTTTAAATGATGGTAAAATATAGATTACAATATTACTGATTAACATGTTTTTCATTTTTGTTATTTTAATATACAATACTTACTGTTAATTCATATCAAACCCGGTTTTTTTACATGTCAGAAATTAATACATGCCTATAATATTTGATTATAACACATCAAGCATTCTAAACACATTGAACAATATCCCATTCTTTATGCGATTTATTTCCTTTTATTTTTAAATAAATTGAATTTCACCTTCCGAAAAAATATGTCATACTACATGAAAAATCATCTTCCAGTTCCCAATAACAATACTTGTCTTGATTTGATAAAACAACATAGTAATGTGTTTTCCCATATTTTGTGGGTAACAGCTTGGTAATGGTATCACTGAAAGCTACATCTGTGTGCGTTTTAGGAACGTAGACACATTTGGCTCACGCACACAACGAAAATGAAGTGGACATACGATTTCGCTCGTGTTTTGTTCTAGACGCGGCTTCTATGCGTCATTATTCTAAGTCTTCAGCAAACACTTCTGGGTACTCGTCACGTAACGATGCCGCCATCGAGTCATCTTCAGTCATGTTGTAACATTCCACAACTGCGAGTTTTAAATGTTTGATCCAGGTACGCCCCATTAACGGAGGACCACCATTCTCGATAACATACAAGATAAGCTTAGCCGAATGTTTACCGCATACGACGTTGACAACAATATACCCGATCGTCTCGATGACGTCACCCGTGTACGATTTTAAAGTTATCAATTTATTTTCAATTGGAATGCTTGAAAACCAGTTGTTATAATACTGTTTTGAAATCACAGAGATTTTACTTCCTGTGTCAATTTCAAAGCTACATTTAATATTTTCAACAGTTAAATTAGCATACTACGGCCCATCACCATCACTATTAACAACTAAATTATAAAAATGACAACTATCGTCATCCGAATTAGAGTCATTTAAAAAAAACTGACCTTTAGATCCTTTGGCACTTTTATTTTTTTTACACACTACCTTCAAGTGTCCTTTTTCTCCACAAGCATCACAGTTATAATGCTTGAATCGACATTTGCCATCCGAATGGCCTGATTTACCACAACGCGAGCATGCACGGCCTGAGTGTGCGCTGCCACCGCTGCCGCCGACGCGCGAGCTGCCGCCGCCACGCGAGCTGCCGCCGCCGCGCGAGCTGCCTGCGCCCGCGCTCAACTGATGCAAGCCGACGTCGAGCGGCGCCGCGGGGCTGCGCGCGGCCGCCGCGCCGGCCGGAGCACACGCCGCAGCCGCGTGCCGCTCCGCCGCCTCCAGGGCCAGCGCCAGTTCTACGGCGCGCTTGTAGTCAATACTTCGTTCTGCGAAGATCCTCGACCTCATGTCTTCCTCGTTCAGACCCAAAACAAATTGGTCTCGTAGACACACTTCCAAGCAAGCACCAAAATTGCAAGTTTTCGCTAAATGCTTAAGTGCTTGTAGGTATTCGCGAATATTTTCACCTTGCTGTTGTACTCTTTGGCGAAAAATATGTCTTTCGGCTATTTCGGACCTATCTGGTTGTTGCCAGATGTTCTTTCACTAATGCGACCACTTGATCGAAACTTTTTGATTCTGGTGTGTCTGGAGCGCACAAATCACACATCAATTCATAGCACTCCGCGCCTACTACCGTCACCAACGTAGCCATCTTTAACGATTCGTCAATCTTATTTAGCGTAATAAACTGATTAACACGTCGCACATAAGCGTCCCAATTGTTATTTGCAAAATTATACAGTTCTATACGTCCAATAGGCATTTTTACTAACAAAATATTCGCACACGTAGATGTAAAATTCTCGTCGCCAGTGTTATGTACGGGACACGACAATGAAACAAGGCGATCGAGCGCAGACTGGTTTATTAGTTAATGTAAAGTTACCCACATACATAACAGTTAGTTATTTACTTAATTACAAATGCTTACACGATCAGTTTACACCAAAACGTATGGCAAAATAACATGTTTTATAAACAAAAAAATAAGAGTTTGTTAGAACGTTCAACGGCTGAAACTTGCAGCATGCCACAGGATGACTGCTAGTAGGAGTTGCACCATCGATAGGCGACTGCCTCAAGTATTTGGTCACCTGGTGTTAAAGAACCTTCTCATGATACTTTAGTTGCTTTCTTGCATTAGATGAGGCATAAAATAATCATAAATGTGGACTTTCCACATTTATGATTAAAAAATGCATATGGTCTGCCTCGTGAATAAAATAAACAATTCAGTTAAGTCAGATATTTTAATATCCCAAATACAAAATTATGATATTGTAAGAAGTACAAAAGCCTCTTCATTTTCTTCGTCCACCACAAATTGACAGTTTTTTTTTAATAGTTTTATGGCCAACCAAGGTATTTTTCAAATCCTTACTATTCAGAATTAAAGTTCTTTACAAAAAAAGGAAACTGAAGTAAAATTATAACATAATTAGTAATAAGTCCCATCAAACGTATTGGTAGCGAAGCGTCTACATAGAATAGGCCACACACTGTCATCTTTCTAAACGATTGACTTGCCCGTAGAACTTTTTTGCAGAGATGTTCTTGTCCCTCTGTAACAACAGTAATAATCATCTGCACGGACTCCCTTTTTATTCATATCACTCCTAACACAATTCAACTAACTTTTCTTGGGCTTCCCTTTGCCTTTATATTTGTTCGTGTTTTAGTAAAATTACAACCAAAAAAACGGAACTCTTTAAAACGAAATCGTACGCACTTGGACTTTTCGTTTTTTTTTTTCAAACTGTATACACGTCGCCTTTACTTCTTCAACAGCTATGTAGAAGTTTTCACAATACAAACTATGTATTACCAAGATTGACATATTTTTAACAAACCAAAAAATCGTCAGAATGCTGAAAATTAATTGAAAAATAAAACTATGTTGGCTCCAACCTACGCATGTTTGTGTGCGTAAATAATTGCTCATAATGAGGAAAAAATTATGTGAAATTAATGTATAGCCACTTGGAAATCTTTACTTTATATTACAAGTGGCGTATAAAACAACTACCAGAAGACGCAACGTTAGAAAGCCTCCCACAAGGTGGACCGATGACCTGGTGAGGGTCGCGGATAGCAGATGGATGCGAGACGCAAAGGACTGGTTACTATGGCGACACTTGGGGACGCCCATGTCCGGCTGATATGATGATGTTTGTACCAGACGTGATCGGCTGGAATGGGGGTGTGTTCTATCCTTCTTCAAAATCCTTCGATGTGAACTGCGACCACCCAACTGCGTCCAGCCGCGCTGATGTCCTGTACCGATGTACGAAAGGTCTCTGTACCACACGTGTACCATTCTTCTTTCTTGATATTCGAACTTGCTGTCTTCGGGAATGATTGGGGTTAGGGATGTTTGTTTACCAGGGAATTAAATAAAGATACAGATTGACTGTTTGAACACTGCAGCTAGCGGTTTAAGGGATGAATTCGCGACTATGTACTTTCTATTTAAAAGTTCTAATTTCTTCTTGCCAATGACTACGAGTTTAAGTTTTTGACCTATTTACTATTGTACCATGTAACGTTACCGTAACGAGGCCCAAAAACCACTAACAGTTTTAGTTTATTTTTAACTATTGGTTTAACTTTGACTGAGGTACATTCCTGGTTATATCTAGGCTTACTCTAGGTCTGGATAGGGGTACCCACTTAGGGGTTTGTTGCATTTTTCTATCGAAACTATCTACAAGTTTGAACTTGTTAACTATTAAGGGTTGACTTCCCGAAAAGCTGTGCCCTTAGGGCTGTTGGGCTATATGTATTACGGTAGGTGCATCATCCCTCTATCCAGTTAATACATCTTACAAAACCGCTTCTCTAAGGGCTGAAGGACTATGAGGCCAGAAACCCGGAAGGGGAAAAAAAACGGTGTTTTTACATTTTTCTAATTTGTGGCTTTATGCCTTAACTGACCATACAGATGTATACATATTCGAATAGGGCTTAGTGCCAGCTCTTAAATGCCTATATTTTTAAGCCTAAATGTCTAGGTTCTCTGTATGTTTAGTAAAGGGAGGTGTCTGTGAATGGTGGTTTATCAATCCACCCTACCACCCTTTGAGTAGCCGTCCTGTGTCGGTGTATAAAAAATGTTCGGTACCTGTGCACCTCTAACTTTTACCAGACACCTTTTTTAAGGATTTACAAGGAATGTGTAAGGGAGTGTGTAACCCTACCTATCTGTTTTAGAAAAATAAGTTCCAAAAGATGTCTCACGCGCCTGGGGAAAACGACAATAATTTTATGAATTTAATTTTCAAACAACAATAAGTATCTAAGCTATAACTTATCCTATGTTTTACATAAGCTCGTAATATTTGCGAGTTATATAATACTATGACGCTACCGTCGCGAACAATGTTGATGGTAAAACAACTGAAGTTAGTAAAATATTTACCTCATTCCGATCAAACACTGACAAAACATTTCGTGTTTCTAATATTGTCACGCAATAATATAAAGTTCGGATGAATGTGTCAATCGTGTAATACAAAATTTGTAAAAGAGTATAAGAAAGTATAATCTGTAACTATAACAAATTACAGGCTAGAACTGCATGTATGATACTCATGTCCAACGTTGGACTGCGTTAGACTAAGTTTTCTTACTTACAAGTTGCTGACTAGTTGAACAACGAAAAACTGGCCGAGTGCGAGTCGGACTGGCATGCAAAGGGTTCCGAACTAATTTCATTTTTTAACATGTTATTTTAATACTGCAAACTTCTTTTTGTAGTATTTAGGTATAGAACTATCATTTGTATTTTTTTTTGCAAAATTTTAGGCTCAGTAGCTACTGAGCCTAAAATTCGTGATAAGTTTAGTTAACATTTTCAAACGGCTTATTCCCAAGCACTCCCTAATTTTGTTCCCACCGACTCCAAAGAAAATTGCAAGAGGTCAACAAAACACCAACTGCTAACGTTTGTGCTCAAACCTGGGCTTTGATAGTTCAGCAGAAGTTTAAGCGTGAGGTTTGCCATCGAGCTAAGGAGCGCAGCATTCTGGAAGTCCGATTAACGGAACTGTGCTGCGTTCCAAAAACACAAATCGCTGACGTCACACAAAAACTGGCCAAGTGCGAGTCGGACTCGCACACGAAGGGTTTCCTATCATAAATCTTAATTTTTATTATTTATGTTATAGCGACAACAGAAATACACAATCTGTTGAAATTTCAGCTGTCTACCTCACATGGTTCTTGAGATACAGCCCGCTGAGAGACAAACGGACGGGCGGACGGACGGACGGACAGCGGAGGCTTAGTAATAGGGTTCCGTTACCCTTTGGGCACGGAACTCTAAAGAGCAGCTAAACTAAAGTAGGACTGGGCCGGACACGTCGAACCACACCACATGTCGAACGGTTCATGTGCTAATAAAGTAACCAGATTGTGGATACCAGACTGAAAATACCCGATAACATTGCAGGAGACCCGGCGAATATGGCGGGACGAGGTTCACTCCTATCGGTAAGATTGGTCCGCTCTTACACAAAACCAGGAGGAATGAAAGGAAGAAAGGGAGCTCTTTGCCATGCAGTGGGACACAACAGGCTTAAATAAAATAAAAAGACATGAAAACATTCAAGGCACCCAATTTACTTATTAATACCTCAAAAAAGTAAACTGCAGCAAAACAATAACGTAATTGGTGATAAGCCCCATGAGCAGTAGTGGTAGCGTAGCATCTACGTAGAACAGGCCACATGCGGTCATTTTACTGAACGTGTGATTTGCCAGTAACACCTTCTTGCAAAGATATACTTGACTCCCTGCAAGAAATAAAAAATGTATCGAATAGTTGTGTGTAAATCGATGGTCATAATATCGGTCTGTGATAAAGAGAACTAAGGATAATGTAAAGTAAGTTCTGAGTACGAATGCAAATTATAAAATAGGAAGACTAATAAAACGATGAATGAAATATGCGAAAGATGATGATAGCATGTCACTTCTGAGATGAGGACAAATGAAAGAATAACACATATAAGTTGTTTGAACCGCAAATACATAAGGATACGAGCAATAGAGTGGTGATAGTGAATAATTACTTACTTGAGCAGTTTTTGTTTTTCATAAACTTTATACACGCCGTCTCTGCTTCTCTGATTGTCAGATAAAACTTTTCGTTATGCATACTATGTAATATCAACAATGACATATTTTTTGTCATCCATAATAAGCACATGAGACCATAAGTTACCTGAAAGTATTTGTTTGTAATGAAATATAATGATTATGTTCTTGGGTATAACGGATTCTGCGTGGCCAAAAATGCATCGTTAAGGAATTTGCAAAGTTAATAGTTTACAGATAAAAAACGCGTTAGATTGACGTCAATTTTGCAGACAGAACCTGGATGAGAAACACATGGAACTTGAAAGTATGGCAGAAGAAAGGAGAGGTATACTTTGCGGTATATAATATTTACGGCTGAAATCATGATGATAATCATAAAAGGAATTCACACATGTCATGTTTTTAACAGAACATGTGTGAATAGGGATGAAGCGATACCATTGAGGTACTTACTCAGTATCGATTGAAAAGTATCAATACTTACTCGTATCTAATCATTTTTGGACAATTTAGAGTAAAAGCTGTAAATAGTATTGGTATTCTTTATTGATAAGTACAAAATTATAAGAATTTATGAAAAGTCTGTTTTTGTAGTGCTTTCCTAAAATATTTATTTGTTCAAATGTTTGCCTGTTCTGTTGCGCCAACTTTGGAAAACAGCCTTTCGCACCGCGAGCCTACCGCGTTCAAATATATGCGAGCTTGTTTGTATAACGCTGGGATACGGGTTTTAAATCTTCCCATTCTTCTAATGGGTTGGCTTTAAAAGCGCAGACTAGATTAGCCAAATAAATTGATAAATCATCGGCTTTTGAGGAAGCACGCCTCCGCTTTTTGGCCAACTGCGAGCTGTTTGTGCATTCTAAAAGTTCAAATTAAGATTTGCAAATTTTTATCAATGTTAAAATTAAATAGTGACATTGATATACTGATGTGAGTACCTACTTTAGACCGATGCCTACTTGATACTTAATTACAAAGTATCGTTACTAAAAACTTCGTATCGCAGAAAAATATCGAATATGTACTCGTATTTACTCGTATCGTTTAATTCCTTTGCATTAACATGCATGAAGTTATTATTATGTTATAAAAATTGAGTTATTACACTATAAAGATTATTATCAGAAGAAAGTTTTATAATCTTCTTCAGATCTAACAATATCTTCAAATGCTAACCATTAATTAGTGTGCCCTAATGGTTCTGAAGTAGGACCAGCAGCAAGTAGGTATTTGTTGTGTGATCTTCATTATCACTTGCTATACTTATTCTATGCTTGTCTGCACAGTGTACGTATAATAATACAAGATTTTAATAAATGTTCATTCGTTTTTATGTACATGTATTTATTTATAAGTGTTTCGACAACTCCAAGTAACATGGGACATAAAATGAACAAGGAAATGAGGTTGTTTGAGTGATTAAAAAGAATATAATTAATTATTCAAATATTTACCGCCTTCCATAACTCTGCTTGTATTTTGAGTATTTCTAACATAGATTCACAATAAAATAAAGTGCGCAAAAACGTGTCGACCGTGTAGTACAATACCTGTAAAAAAAAACTTAATATGGTTGTGCAAATTCTAAAGTTAACTATTCCTGTAAGCATACTTCTAAATTGATTATCTTAACGATTGAGTGTTTTATCCAGTCATTCTATATCACGACATCCGTTCAGATTCATAATCATCTTCCTCGTCAACATTTCAGCCGAAAGACGTGAACTAGAGCTACAAGAATGTGAATCGCTACATAGTCCAGTTCTGTACTTTTGCAACCATTGCACTCCTAAAGTCTTTAACATTCAAAACTTACCGGTACTTGAAATATAGCCTTGAATAGTTTATAAGCCTTCAAAATATGTTTGTAAGTCTCAAATAATTTTAAATCACATTCGAAGTTATTTTGCTCTTCATTTAGCTTCAAAATAATCTTGACCCAGTCGTTCAGATACTTCGTTAACAATATCAACACTCGAAAACCGTAAACCAAATTCAGATCAAATATCGTGAATATGATATCACTTATAAAACCTAACCAACTCAGGGTACCGATGTAAGAATAAAACAAAGTAAACAAGAGAATATTAGAAGAAACAGCAGTTAAAACTGAGATCCAATTCCAGATGATAACACTGGCACTCCTGCTAAAATTGACGCTGTTATGTGTAATCTGAATGATCACAACGAGAAGGACGTTCTTACGGCGGTGGACGACATTAAGAATGAAACACATTGCGAAACCCAAATAAAAATAAAGAAAAAGCCAATCAAAAAGCATCATAGAAAGTTCATATTTTTGGATATTTTTCGAGAAAAATAGAGCTTTATCAAAAAACACTCGGTATACGAATAACATCATCAAAAGTAACAAACTCAACGCCGCAAATATTAGAGTTTTTATTCCATTTGGAGCAATTTTGTTATATTTAATAATATATTTTGAGGTAAATAGACGTAGAAAATAATTTAAAGGATGAAGCATTCTTTGAACTTCTTTCTTTAGCCGAAAATTATTAATTTCTTCTTGCTTTAAATACTTGTATTGTTTATAGAACATCTTAAACATGTACCACGAACAATATGTAAACTACTAATTCTCAATTGTATTGATCGCATTTTCAAAGTAATGATAAACTGAAAGCTATTTTATAAGCTACTTTAAATATTACTTAATGATAATGATCGTTCCACATTTGACGTAAGCATTACCAAATTAAAATAATTATACATAAGTTTTGTAAGCCAGATCGATGATAAAATTTAATTATAATTTCATTTATTTTAATACTAGTGGACGTCACGCGGTTTCACCCGCGTAGTTCCCGTTTCCGTGGGAGTACGGGGATAAAATATAGCCTATGTTACTCCCTGATAATGTAGCTACCCAATGCTGAAAGAATTTTTCAAATCGGTCCAGTAGTTTCGGAGCCTATTCATTTCAAACAAACAAATCTTTCCATTCTATAATATTAGTATAGAATAATTAATCAAATAAAATAAATAATAAATGAAATTGAAATTGTCAAACCAGAAATCATAAAATAACATAAAATTAAAATAATAAAATAACTACAATTAAAATCAGAAACTAACACAAGAATTCTAATAATACACCTGCCTCTGAGTGGTTTGTTTGTAAGTATATTAAACATTTAACAATGATTAATGTGCTGGCAATCAAACCTGTTCGCAAATACGCTCAGAATGGTATTGGAGGTGGTCCGGAGCCTGCACCCCAGAGATGTACACCGCTTTCGCATCGTCGTGTAGAAACAGTCGACACTGGCGTCGGCGAATATCCCCGAGGCGCTGCAATGCCGGGGCAGCCCCAACAACACCCTGAACGTATTATTATACTGAACACGGAGTGCGTTGTACTGCTTCTGGGTATATGACACCCACAGGCTGGCCGTGTACAGGGACGTACAAAAGGCTCTGAAAAGAGTTATTTTGACAGCATCCGAGCTACGAACAAACCTGCGGACGATCATATTGGCTCTCACAGACAACGCCCTCTGCTCCCTATCGATGACCGCATCGTCCCTCAGGTCAGAAGTCACGATATGCACTAGATATTTAAACTGTTGAACCCTTCTTAACTTAACACTGTTCAACCTAATAGATGGAACAGAATCCGGGCAGCTCCGAACCCTGGCCTGAAAGACCATGCATTCACCGTGGTTTGGGCTTTGTACTCGATGGTGGCGCCGAAGTTGAAACTAGACGTCAACTCCATGCCTAGGAGCTCTAGTCGACCAGTCACAGGAACAGATGCACCCCGAAAGGTAGGAGTTTGGTCAAAACGACTCCTTTTTGCGGTAAAAAGACACGCCTGCGTTTTGGTGGCGTTAAAAGTGACCAGATTGTCATCACCCCACTGGGAGAAAAGGTTTAAGGTCAAATTTGTCCGCTCTACCATGGCCTCTCTCATGGAACGAACTTCATCCCCGCCGGTTTTTGCGCTGGACAAGTATCTCTCTGAAACCGTACTGTCATCTGCGTACCCAACAAGACCAAGCTGAAGTAGGTCATTGATGTGCAGCAGGAAAAGAGTTGCAGAGAGAACAGACCCCTGAGGAACTCCGGCATCAATAGCCATGAGGTCAGAGGAGCCACCGTCAACGACTACTCGGATCGACCGTTCACTCAGGAAGTCTGATATCCAGCTACAAAAACCAGCTGGGATGCCATAAGCAGGAAGCCTGCTGAGTAGACCTGCGTGCCAAACCCTGTCAAAGGCCTTCGAGATATCGAGCGACATGGCAAGTGCTTCGCCGTGTCTCTCGATGGCCTCGCCCCAGCAGTGCGTGACATACACAAGAAGATCGCCAGTTGACCGTCCCCGGCGAAAGCCATATTGACGGTCACTGAGGAGATCATTGTCTTCAAGGTAGGTCAGCAGCTTACTGTTAAGAACCCTTTCCATAACCTTGCATAGGATGGAGGTAATGGCGATTGGACGGTAGTGTGCAGGGTCAGCACGGTCTCCCTTTATGGGCACCGGTTGCACATTCGCAAGCTTCCATGATTTCGGCACCGTTCTTTTTTCAAGAGAGAGGCGGTACAGGCGAGTCAACACAGGAGACAGTTCAGGTGCACATTGCCTCAACACTCTCGCTGGAATGCCGTCAGGTCCACTGGCCTTATTCACGTCTAGACTGCACAATACTCTTCGGATCTCTTTAATATGAACTGCGATCTCCGGCATCGAAGAGTCACAACGAGGTAAAGTTGGTGGTTGCTTGGAGCCAGCGTCCAGACGCGAATTGCTTCCAAAGAGAGTAGCAAATAAATTTGCTTTCTCACTTGCAGAGTGAGCCAGCGAGCCATCAGGTTTCAACATTGGAGGCAAAGTGGGTCGACAGAAATTTATTTCAACCACTTTCAACAGGGGCCAAAACTGCTTACTACCTGGAGGGTGCAATGCTAGTTTGGCCCCGATAAGTCCGACATGGTTAAAACGTACCCTACGTAAAACCCGCTTGCAGAACTTAGCGGCAGAATTAAAGACACTTTTCCTCGCGCGAACCCTACATGTTTGACCTTTCGGTCGCGGGCCTTGATCCATGCTTGGTAAGCAGACTCTTTACGGGCCTCAGCTTGGGTGCATTCTGCATTATACCAAGGCCGGGATTTGTGACCGAGCAGAATGTCGGAGAATGGAATAAAATACTCCATCCCCTGCCGAATCACGTCCGCAATCATGTCAGCACACACTTGCCGCCATGGATAAGACGCAAAAAAGTGTCGCATCTCATCCCAGTCTGCTGACTCGTATCGCCATACTCGCCTCGTGCCTCTAGAACTCGTATCTGGAGGAGAGCAGGTCAACACGGATTTCACCAGGCAGTGGTCAGACGTTCCCAGCGGAGATGAGACCGATACTGAATGACGGCCCGCATTAGTTGTCAGCAGAAGGTCCAAGCAATTGGGTGTATGGGCGTCAACATCCGGTACCCGCGTTGCCACATTCACCAGCTGGGTTAGATCTAGCGTTAAAGCAAACTTGCGCGCCTCTAACCCGGCATGGTCAGTTTTTTTTTTTTTTGTTTTTTTACTATTTATAGGCTCGCGTTTGACCACTATCTCACCTGATGGTAAACGATGATGTGGTCAAAGATGGCGCACGCTTGCCTAGAAGTAACCTATTCACTCTTGACTTAAATACTCCCAGGTTATAGCTATCAGGAAACACAGTTTTTTGGTACGGGAACAACCACTCTTTATGGTGGGCGTTAAAGTCTCCCAGAAAAATGAGCTTCGCTGTTGGGTACCGTTGCTGGGCTACGTCGGTCGACTCCACGAGGGAATGAAACAGCGGTGTTGTCTCCTAATCACCGCTGTGCGATCGGTATACGCCGATAGTTAGATAATTTTCTCCACGCCTGTGTCCACAAGCAGTCATATGGCAGAAAAACCCGATTTCTCAAAGCAACGGAGACGACGACAACAAATGTCATCGCGGACGTACACACAGACCCCAGCCTGCTTCTTGAACTTGTGTTCCAGAGAGTAGCCCGGGTAGTTGAGGTACGCCACGTCCGACGGGGTTGTTATCTTCGTCTCCGTTAAGAAAAACAGGTGCGGCTTCTCGGTCTCAAGATGGTGATGGACCGGATCGAGATTGGAGTGCAACCCCCTGATATTAGTGAGGTGCACTTTTAGTGGGAGGAAGTGCAGCCGTTGTTTTACCATATTTTTCTTTATAACTTTGGTCATCATGGAGAGTAGATGGGGAGAAAAGTCGAACTGTCGAGGCGCTGCTCAGTGAACCAAGTGGAACACTAGAGCTAAACTGACCTGTGGGGAACTCATTTGGAGACTGCGGGGACGCTCGAACCCCCCCAGACATGGCCACCGGGTCCATCCAGTCGCCGGCTGGCACGGTGGAGCATATCGAGATTTTTCGCTAGTTGGCGGGGCAGCCTTTCACACGTGGCTGGCGTGCTACTTGGGCTCCCTACTAACTGCGGTCGGCCAACGGCTGGCAACGTGCTTCGGATCCCGCTACCCTCCAAAATGAGTTACCCGGAAAGCCCAGCCCAGCGACCAAGACCGATTCTGAGCAGAGCAACTGACAATCTCCTTCTCCCCCAAAGGCACTGGCACTCCCGCACACCGACGGAACACAGCAAGCTGCTTGGCGCCGGACTTCGGATGGTGGTAGCAAGCCAGGTGGCTCCTTGCGGAGCCTACCACCGCTTTTAGTGGGATCGTTCAGCCGTACCACAGGCAAGCCTGTGGCGCCGTTGCCCGGGGTGGACCGCGAGGAGGTAGATCTCAAACCACCCCCAGAAGTTTTAAATTTTCTCTCATTCAGTTCGAGAATATCAAGTGGAATTTTATTATAAAATTTAACACAGTACCCCATAAAAGAAGTGTGTACTTTAGCTAATCTGAATCGGGGTTGATCTAATTTGTTCCGATTTCTAGTATTAAAATTATGCCTATCATTAATTTTACTAAAAAGATGAAGATATTTCCGAACATACATAATGTTTTCATATATATATTGACAAGGTACCGTCATGATGTTAATGTCCTTAAACAGTTCCCTTAGGGAATCGCGCCAGCGGAGATTGTAAATGGCTCTGATACCGTAAGCCATGATACTATGAAAGTAACTAAAATAGACCAGCCTGGCGGTAACTATATCAGTAAATTGACGGATTTTTCTGACAGCATATGCTGCTGAACTTAGCCGTCCCGCAAGAGATGTTAAATGAGGACCCCATTGTAGCCTTGAGTCAAGCGTGATCCCCAAGAAAACTGTGTCATCGACGAATTCAAGTTTCTCTTGGTTCAATACTATGTGGAATCTGAAACAATTTGTTTTTTTCCTATTTAAAATTAAATTATTAGCAGTAAACCAATTTTGGACCTGCTGAAGGGCGTTATTTTCATCGTCAAGACTTGTGGCACGCCTATCTATCTTAAAAATTAAGGACGTATCGTCAGAAAATAACACCATTTGAGTGTGATTTTTTAAAAGATGGGGAAGATCATTAATTTGTACTAGAAAGAGGAACGGACCCAATATTGAGCCTTGTGGTTCCCCCATTTAAACTTTCAGATCCCGTGAATTGACACCATTTATTTGAACTTGCTGCTGTCTGTCATTTAAATAAGACCTCACTAAACTGAGTGCAAGTTTACCCAGTCCGTAATGTTCTAGTTTTAGAAGCAAGGTTTCGTGATTTACACAATCAAATGCCTTGGAGAGGTCACAAAAGATTCCTATGGCATCTTGCACCTCTTCCCACGCTGTATAGATGTGTTTTAACAACGTGACTCCAGCGTCAGTCGTACAACCACCTTTGGTAAAACCATACTTTTGTTCGTGTAAGATTTTATTGGTGTTATAATGATTGAGCATTTGATTGAGCATTACTTTTTCAAACACTTTGCTGAAAACCGGCAATACAGATACAGGTCTATAATTATTAGTATCTTTATTATCTCCAGATTTAAAAAGTGGTATAACCTTACTATATTTCATTATATCCGGAAAGACTCCTTGGTCAACACATACATTAAATATTAGTGCCAAGTATGGTGCTATGGTCTCAAATATGGACGTGCACACTTTGATAGACATTCCCCATATGTCTTCAGTCAGTTTAATTTTGACTTGCCGGAAAGCTTTTACAACTGTCATAGGGTTGATATGTTTGAATTAGAATTCAACCATACAACCTAAAATGTTTGCTCTTAATAAATGAAATGAGACCTCGGGTGAAGAATTTAAAGCTTCAGTTGTTTTTGATGGTATATCAGTAAAAATTTTACAAATACTTGAGCTACTTCTAAATTAAAGCTTATGGCACCATGCGCAGTCTCTAGTAAAAAGTCAGTGTATCGTACTTTATTTCTGTTAGTTTAATTATTGATAACTTTCCAAACTGTCTTTATTTTATTATCTGCCAATTTGATCTTGTTGCTTATGTACAGGGCTTTAGCTACTTTGCAAGTATTTCTGAAAACCTTAGAATATTTGTTTACATACTTATTAAAGGATTCAGTGTTAGTGAAAGACTTAAGGCCGTATAGATCATATAGTCTTTCCCTACTTATCCTAATGCCTTTAGTCGCCCAATCACTAAATATAAACTTAGGGAAAGTATCTTTGGACTTCTTTTTAAAAGTTGCATTGAATTCTTTTAGTACCACTGAAAGAAACCATCATAAAATTTATTCGCATCCTCAATATTGTGGCCTAGAGCATTTAACCTATTTTGTAAGGTCCCATTGAATTTTGTTAGTTTGTTGTTATTGGCCTAAATTGTATTTGAACTTTTTGCAAGGCTGCTTTATACTTAAATGTTACCAGTTGACCACTGTGATCATATTGAAGGTAATTAACTACATCTTTATCTAAATAATTACAATCGCAGAATACATAATCAATACAGGTTGCAGAAGTTAGAGTTATTCTAGTTGGTTCTGTTAAAACATTAGACAGATTGAACGATTTAAAAAGACTTAAAAATCTGCTGCTATTTGAATTATTTTCTATAATAATAATATAAAATCTCAACAAATAATCACGGATTTATTACCTGCTGCAAGTTTCGCAAGGACATCTTCCATTGTTGTTTCAAACAACGCAAAGTTTTGAGGGTTTGCGTCTATACACGCACACTATAACGTGTTTATCTAGCTCAACACAGGACAGTTCGATGCAATGTTCCACTGATAAGCTAACAATGTCATTACGTTGCTTAAATTTTAAGCATTTTTTAACTAAGATGAGGGAACCACCGCATAGACATAGATTTGCGGTTAAAACAACTGCCCACACTATAATTTTCATAACTAATTAGCATCTAGTAATCCTTCAACCAGTGCTCACTAAAACATACAATGTCATTCATTGTTTTTTCTAAAAACATTTCAATTTCTAATATTTTGGAAGAAACACCTTGAATATTTTGATGAAATATTTTCAAGGCATGCTGCTTACCCCCTTTCTGACATCTAGTTAACAGAGAGCAAGCAGATACCTTGTTTTTGGAAGGCATAACTATTATTTCATTGGTATCCTCTATTGTCTTAAGACTTAGTTTAGAGTAGCAACTACTTGTGGCCCCCACGTTATACAATGAGACTTCCATAGTGATACATGGAACCTCCTTCGTACAATTTGTAATAGAATCTGTAGCAATAGTGTTCTGTTATTTAAGCCCTCCACCTGATTCTTAGTATAATTACTAAACATTGTGGATTTAATTACACAAGACTTCGACATATTACTTATGTCTGAGTTAATATAATAAGCTAATAGCCTTGCTATTGTGCATATGTGATACACAGTATCCCTAGTCGATTTTAAATGTTCCACAAAAATATTTTTGTCAAAAAACATAAACTTGTCACTATAATGACTAATTTAAAAATGCACGTGTTTTAAATAAACACATGCATTTTGCCTATGAATATAATTATTTTGTCTAATTGACAATTTATCAAAATATGGAAACGCACACAATATTATTTTATTACAATTTAACTTTAACATCTCAGTTAGATTGTCGGTGATATCTGCTTTTTTTACATTTAAACTGTTCCCTATAAACACCGTAATGTTGGTATCAGAATTATAATTATTATTTATTAATGATGCCATAATATGTTATTAATGTCCTATGTCCAGCAGTGGACGTCTTTCGGCTGATATGATGATGATGATGATGAATATGTTTGTATGATGAACCTGGCATACAATAATTTTGTGTAGAATAACTCAGATTGTTACTAACTAATTTCCCTAAACCTCTTCCTGTACTGTCTGAAAACATAACTGAATGATAATCACTATTTGCAGAAAAATAACCACCAATCTCAAGCTGATCAATTTGAGTTAAATCCTGTTCAGAATCAATTAAATCTTGTTCAATGACACAGTCTTGAGACAAAATCTTTACCTAGGACGGGACCACCGTTGCCTCAAGCTGGACGGCATCAAGGTTTGATGCTGTCTGGCAAGTACACTGACACATAACTAACTCATTTGCAGCAAGAATATGTTATTTTATTTGATTCTGAGATTTAATATATTTACAGATGCAGAGGTAGCTCAGGAATTTGAAAACTTCTTTGCTGATATTCCTCGTAAAACTACACAAGCTCTTAACTCGTCACCCCCGCTCTCTGCTGCCTTTTTAAGGAAGAATGTCAAGGTATGCCCATCAGAGTTCAAGTTTCAACATACGAACCCCCTAGCCATTATAAAGGCTTTTAAGATCTTAAAATTAAATCAACAAAAGATCTTTGGGGAATGTCTGTAAAAGTCTATAGATCTATTATTAAAAACTATTGCTCCCTACTTAGCTCTCATATTTAACTCTAGTGTAGACCAGGGAGTATTTCCTGATCTCATGAAGCACAGTAAAGTCGTTTCAGTGTTTAAATCCGGTGATAGTCAAGAACCCAACAATTACAGGCCGGTGTCAATCCTGCCGGTTCTCAGTAAGGTGTTTGAAAAGTTAATGCTTAACCAGATGTTACTACATTTTAATAAAAAATCCATCTTTCATGAACAACAGTACGGTTTCACCAAAGGGCGTTGTACAACTGACGCCGGTGTCACCCTAATAAAGAACATCTTTAACGCCTGGGAGCATTCACAAGACGCCATTGAAATCTTTTGTGACCTCTCGAAAGCGTTCAATTGCGTTAACCATGAGACACTTTTGTTGAAACACGAGCATTATAGGATTAGGAATATTCCCTTGATTTGATTAGATCATACTTGAAAGACAGACAGGTTAAAGTACAGGTAAACGGCGTAAACTCACTAGGGTCTAAAATGACAATGGGGGTTCCGCGAGGTTCAATATTGGGTCCATTCCTCTTTTTAGTATACATAAACGATTTGCCCCAATTGCTTCAAAATGAACCAAATATAATGTTATTTGTTGATGACACATCATTGATATTTAAGATAGACCAACGATCACAAAACCTTGATGATGTCACTCTATTCATCAGGTTCAAGATTGGTTTACGGCAAACAACTTAGTACTAAATGAAAAAAAAAAAACTAAATGTATTAAATTTACTTTACCTAATGTTAAAAGTAACGAATGTGACATCATATTGAATGGACTAAAACTGGAATTTATTGATCAGACGGTTTTCCTGGGAATCTGAGAGAAATTGCAGTGGGGACCTCACATAACATCTCTTGCGGCGCGGCTAAGCTCAGCCGCTTATGCTGTTAGTAAAATAAGACAGCTAACAGATATAGAAACCACGCGTTTGGTCTATTTTAGTTACTTTCACAGCATTATGTCGTATGGTATTTTGCTGTGGGGTCGGGCTGCTGATATTGAATCCATATTTATTCTACAAAAGCGTGCTGTCAGAGCCATTTATAATCTGCGTCGCCGCGATTCTCTTAGGGAACTCTTTAAAAAGATTAATATTATGACAGTCCCTTGTTAATTCATTTGTGAAAATATTATGCATGTAAGGAAAAATCGACATCTCTTTAGCAAAATTAGTGATAGACATAATTTTAATACTAGAAATAGAAATAAACTAGATCAACTATTTTTTAGATTATCCGAAGTACGAACATCTATCATGGGGTACTGTATTAAATGTTACAATAAAATTCCTTCTAACATATTAGTATTATTAAATGAAAGAAAATTTAAAACGTGTGTAAAAAACACACCGTGTGAACAAGCATATTACAAATTAGATGATTATATTCAAGATAAGAATGCTTGGAAACCTGCTAGTCCTGCTCCATAGGACAATCTAGGGTGTAGTAGACATAGTGAAACTGGTAGATATGTTTGTGTTTATTATATTAATATTAACTATGTATACAGGTGTATTAACTGATTTTTATATTTAATTTCACTCACACACTGATCATATAAATCAATAGTCGCAAAATTTGTACGTATGTGAGTACTATGTTCCCTTACTAGCAAACTTATTCATTTTACCTCTGCTGGCATTTCTTTATTGTACCTATTAGTGTTTATTAATTAACACTAAAACTAATGGGTCCTAAATTGTAAGCTACTTTCGATTCCAGTAATATGTATGGCAAAATCGCTTGAACACACGGAAATTTGTTCTGGTTTCTACAAGGTTCGTATATTAAACTAATCCAGATGTAACCTGAATACTACCTGACATAACATTGCGTTCAGTTTGCCAAAGAATATACTCCCATAAGATGTGATGTGCGAATTGTTCGTATTCATGGTCAGCTGTAGAACATTGACCCAAAGGCGAGGCCACAAGCCTAAAGGAAAATAATTTACTCTTAAAGTTGCCATGAATTTAAAATTATAAATCGTGCTTTGAAAGTAACAAGCTTTTAGTTAACACTGAAAAAACCAAAGTAATGTTATTTAGTACAACAGCCCGTAATAAAAACAACATGACGATCGCACTTAATGGAGTGAAAATTGACATAGTTAATGAGGTAAAGTTTCTGGAGATATACATTGACAAATATTTAAATTGGAAAAGGGAATTGCAAGCCATTCAAATCAAATCAAATCAAATTATTTATTTGCTAGAATGCAGGTATACAAATGAGGTCGCGAAGTATAAAAGTTGAGCCATACATTCTGCCCAAGATTTGACATGCAAAATTTAAATGATGGAACACTAATCACAATTATAAGACAAAAAATTAACAATTCAATGCAATTAAAATCAATTCAGTCCAAATACAATTAATATGGGAAAATACAATTCAAATGTCAACATAAAATTCAAACTTCGATATACAATTTAAAAGTCAAAATTCAGCTCTAAAGTCAAAATACCATTAAATGTCAAAATAAAATTAAGATGTCAAACGTAATTAAAATGTCAAAAATATAATTAAAATGTCAACATAAAATTCAAATGTATAGATATAAATAAAATGTCAAATTCAATTCAAATGTCAAAATACTGTTTAAGTGTGAAAATGCAATTAAAATGTCAAAATACAATTAAAATGTTGAAATACAATCAATTATATTTAGTTGATATAATTTCAATGGTCAAATTTAAAGTATTTAAATAACAAAATGACAAAGTCTATAATCCTTAAAAAAAACATTAACCGAATAATAACATTTATCCACTAGAAAAGCCTTGAGTTTGTTTTTGAAATGTATCATTTTTTATATTTTCCGGTAATTTATTAAATATGATTGGACCCATACAAATAACACTTTCTTAATAGTGCAGTTTTATAGCCACCGACATTCAAAAGGTTTTTATATTGACTTCTCACGGGACTTTTTCTAGTGTCCGAGATCTTAGTGAACAAGGTCGCATTTGATTTTACAAATATTGCCATTTCCATAATAAATAATGATGGAAAGGGAAAATTTTTAAGATACTTAAACAAAGGTTTGCAACTGTCTGTGGGTTTAAGACCGCACATCGCTCTTACACAGAGTTTCTGAGATTTAAACACCTTATCTCTTAGGCTACATTCATCCCAAAAAATGATTCCTAATCTCAAGACCGAGCTGATCAGACCGTGGTAAGCTATTAAAGTAGTTTTTATGTCAACTTTTTTTGCCAAATTCCAAAGGACATATGCTGCAGTGCTCAGCTTTTTGCACACTTCCTCGGCTTGAGGTTTCCAAGTTAATTAATCGTCTATAAATATTCCCAAAAATTTTGCTGATTTGACTACTTGGATCTCTTCCCCATCGTATTCTACGTTTACATTTGATGGAAGTGCATTACACTAGTTTTTTGTAAGTTTATTACTAGGTTGTTTTATCAAGACAGCTATAATTTTTTTTAAAGTGTCATTAATGTCTTGTGCATGTCGAGTAACGTCAGTACATTTTACGAGTGCTGTACTGTCAACGGCAAATAAAACCATAGGATGCTGTATTTGACGTGGCGGGTCATTTATATACAGCAGAAATAGAGGCGGCCCTAACACACTGCCCTGAGGTACACCGAACTTTACTATTTTGCCTTCAGATAGGTATTTCTTTTCGTATTTTGTTTTATGGCAAATACTGGATGTCTCTGTGTATTGTGTGCAATCAAAAGCCTTTGTCATATCTGTAAAAATGGCATAAATTGTTTTTTTTTTATCTACATTTATCATTATTTCGTGTAATAAATCAAATACGGCTGAATTAATGCTTTTATTTATTTATTTATTATATACTTTATTGTACACCTCATATTTGAAACAGAGTCCAGAATCCATTTTATTTTTTCTAAAGCCTGCTTGTTCACTGCACAATATATTATGTATTGTCAGAAATCTATTGATAGATTCATTAATAATATGTTCTATTACTTTAGAAAAAACAGGAATCAAAGCTATCGGTCGATAGTTAGCTATATCTTTTCTGCAATTTTTTTTGTGCAGTGGTTTGACTATTGTTGTTTTTAAGCCGTTCGGAAACACGCCAGAGCTGATGGCTAAGTTGACAATATGGCTAAGATGTCCGATGATATTACTGGCAACAAACTTAATTACTTTCGTTGCTATTTCGTCATATCCTACGCTGTTTTTATTTTTCAATGATTTGATTGCTCTTAGTACGTCATTACTGGAGGAAATAAACATTGTGCTTGGGTTTTCGATTAAACCACTTGTTTCGAATGATGAATCTGCTAATAATTTAGTTTTAAATGAGAAAAAAACAAAGTGTATCAGATTTGCATTACCGAACGTGAAAAGTATTAATTGTGACATAGTATTGAACCAAGAGAAACTTGAATTCGTCGATGACACAGTTTTCTTGGGGATCGCGCTTGACTCAAGGCTACAATGGGGTCCTCATTTAACATCTCTTGCGGGACGGCTAAGTTCAGCAGCATATGCTGTCAGAAAAATCCGTCAATTTACTGATATAGATACCGCGAGGCTGGTCTATTTTAGTTACTTTCATAGTATCATGTCTTACGGTATCTTATTATGGGGACGTGCTGCAGACATCGAGTCTATATTTATTCTGCAGAAAAGAGCTATCAGAGCCATTTACAATCTCCGCCGGCGCGATTCCCTAAGGGAACTGTTTAAGGATATTAACATCATGACGGTACCTTGTCAATACATATATGAAAACATTATGTATGTTCGGAAAAATCTTCATCTTTTTAGTAAAATTAGTGATAGGCATAATTTTAATACTAGAAATCGGAACAAATTAGATCAACCCCGATTCAGATTAGCTAAAGTACACACTTCTTTTATGGGGTACTGTGTTAAATTTTATAATAAAATACCACTTAATATTCTCGAACTGAATGAGAGAAAATTTAAAACATGTATAAAACGCACATTATGTAGACAAGCATATTATAAACTGGAAGATTATGTCCTTGATAAAAATGCTTGGCTAAATGCCGGTCCTGCTCCACAGCCACAGCAGCATGGGTCCACTTGTTAGGTTTTCGATAATTGGAAGAAATGCTTACCCTTTTTTTGTTCTCCTATACAATCATTTATTTATCATTTCTTTGCATTATTGTATTAGCAAAGTATACACAATAAAGCAGCCTTCTTTTTTTTTTTTCTTTTCTTATTTACTTGAAACCATAGTTTTGTATAACGTAGAAGCATATTTTCAATTTTTTGTAAATGTGAGCACTATGGAGCCATTTACATATGTAATTATAGATTTCGTTATTAAATTAGTTTGACATGAACGAGCGTGGCAGTTGAGAGCTTGTCATGCTCACACAAATGTTTTGCTGATGGTGGCGCGTGTTTTGGATCATTTGATTCCCTTCAAAATGGTTGAGTTAGATGGTGCTGATGCACGCGTCATGTTCGTGAACGGGCGCCGTCAGTTGAAACTGGTCATCTCTTACCTGCCACTGGCTTATTTTAATCTGTACCTGCATTTTGAATTGTTTATATGTTTTCTTGTTCTTTGCATTGTCCTCACATATAGAAGCAATCAATGTTAATGTTAACAAGATTTTTGTAACACATCACATGGTTTAAAAGAGTGTCCGTGGAGTTTCTTGCACGTTCTTCTCCATAGAGATCTACGCTTTGGAACGTGCAAATAGCTTCATGTTTTTGACTGACCGACTTTGACAATTCAAAAGTGCCTGTAAATGGTTTATTTGAAATATACGATTTGATTTGATTTGCTTTAGGAGACTGTTTAACTTGGTCAATAAAATAATTGTTGAAAGCATCTGCAATTTCTTTGGGATTATTTATAGTTGAATTTTATACTTTGATCTGGGAAATGGGCTCATTAACACGTGTTTTATTATTAATAACTTGCCAAGATGCATTTGACTTATTAAGTGACGTTTTGATGAAATAATTATTTTGAGACTTTTGGGTTAACTTAACAATTTTTTTAAAACGATGGGAGTAATTTTAAATATAATTTTGCTTTCCCTTGTAGGTCTACGCCTGTATTACCACAAAATATGTCGTTGCCTCCTACTACAAACGCGTATACCCCGAGAAATCCATTTTATTTTTTATTTTATTTTATAACAACATACTTGTAGGGGAAGCAAAGATTATAAAACAAACTGAAATGTTCCATAAATATGTTATATGCTTCATCAACATCTTCGGTTTCATACATTTCCGAAAAAGAAAAGGATTTTAGGTAATTGTTGAGTTTATTTCAGTTTTCCAATGAATGGTCTCGTTTTTTTACACGCCCTGATTTTAGTCTACAATTATTATTAACTTTTATTTCAAGAATTTGTGCAGTGTGATCAGATAAGGCAAAGTCAATCACGTCGCATTTACATTTAGATTTAGAGTTATGTGCAATGTTATCTATGCAGCTATTGCTAGACAGTCGAGTTGGTTGATTAAGTTCTAGATTGAGGTTGTAGCCCAGGAGAAAGTATTCGAAGTCCAAACTAATATTATTTTTCTTTCACCGGTTAATGTTGAAGTCTCCGCATATAACAATTTTTTTTTTTAGGGTTTGCACATAACGATTTTAAAATTACATTTAAATTATCATAAAAAACTTGTAAAGTACTAAACTTTGGTGGCCTGTACACACATATAATAGTCAATTTTTGTTTAACGAGTTCAACTGCACAACATTCAATTACTCCTGTTATTGAATATCGCGATACATTTTGAAGTTCTATATATTCAAACGATTTGTTTTTTAAAATGCAGGCATCTCCTCGTTTCTTCTCACGTCTTGCATAGCAAGCAGAGAGCTTGTAATCTGGTATATTTAGCAAATTCTCGTGCCCACGCATTATGAAGTGCTCGGTTATGCGTAGTACGTCTATATTTCTTTGAGTTATTGTTAATTCTTGAAGATGGATTGTAAGTAAATCTGATTTGTTCAAGAGTCCAGCAATATTTTGATGAAGTGTCTTAAATTATTAAGTATGCAAGAAAAAAATTGATGTTTTTGTTGTACTGGTCTGAGTCACTCATGTCAATTTGTGGTGTATTATTATAAGTCATGTGAGCATCTGTTACGTCAAGGGTCCATTTTATGTCATCGTCATTTAATATCTTCAAATTATGATAAATGTTCCTCATTCCATCGTTACTTATTCTGTCGCTGACGCTACTTAACATTTCAAATGTCATCTCCAAGTTGGAGTCTAAAAGCATGACGTATTGATGTGACTGGTTATCCATGAACAACAAATTATTGAATGTTTCTATTCTCCAATTGTACAGAAGCGCGTGTTCACTGTTTTTATAGGTAGGTAGGCAAATAATAATGTGGGTATGCTGTATTGTACTTAAGGTTTCTCTTATAGAAACAATAAGATTACAGTAATTTTTTTGTTACGTGAAAGTCTTCTTCCCCTGTGAACACGATGCAGTAGTCTTTTTGAGTGTAAGTGGCCAGTTTGTCATGTATGTTATGAATTAAAATCTCAACGCCACAATTTGGTGTGAGATAATGACATATTTGATAGTCCGGAAACATGTTTTCTGCTATTGGCAACATTTTATTTTTATTGTTGCTGCTTATGATACATAACTTACTCTTTTCAAGTTTGCGTGTAGTGCGGTTTGTAATACTTTTAGTTTTACAAGGCACAGCCGGTGATATTTTAGAAGTATGCGACATATGTGGCGTGGGAGTAAGAAATATATCTTGTTCTTTTTGCGATTTAGGTGTACCATAATTGTGTTTCGAAATTACGAATTTCTTTTTGCTAGGTGTAATAATATCACTTGTTAACTTTTGTGTCGCTTTTTTTACTAATTCATGCCTTGAATTTATTTTGGTTACTGTTTTTTTTAGTTCCATATTTTCTTGCGATAGTTTATTGATTTCATCATGAGCTGAAGTAAGTTCGAGCTTAAGTTTTTCTATCTCATTTCTAAGTTCTAGTATTTGTGAGTCACTTTCGTCGATGGATATGTTCGGAAGGCTGTTGGTGCTGCCGTCTATCGTCAGGTTTATGGAACTACTACTATGGACTACATCGTCAGCTGCTTTTGAAATATCAGACATGGATTGGGTGCGGTGTTTCGATCGAAATGTTATGTTTTCAAATGAATCCATTATATAAAGTAACTTGCCAAAAGTCCTGAGTTGTACTGGAATTTGAAGTCGAATTCACTTATCACTTTTATTAAAAAAAAATGACGGTACACTCAAAAAAAGTTTAAGTTCTTTTTGTTCCAAAAATAAATAAATAATAATAACCGTAACCACACAAAACACTTTCCCTTTATTAGTTTAATAGTGTTCCCGACGTTAACTTCACAATTTAGAATGTCTTATTATTACACTATTGAATACTATTTGTGTTAATCACAGTAACACTTGATTTGACATTGATTTCGACAACTCATATCCAGATTATTATTTCAACGCGTATCTTCAATGTTCACATATAGAATCCATTGCAAACACTTTCACTGCGTTATTGGTAGATATTTTCACCATTACTTTAGTTTTCAGCACAATAAATACGAGAAAATATTTATATACAGCGATCAATTACGGAGCTGATGTTGTTTACGGCCTTTGAAAATGGCGACCCATTGATTCGTATGTTTCCTCAGCGTGTTATGCCTTACGCAGTCTTAGGGATGTAATAAACATAAAACACCTTAAAATGGTATACTATGCTCTAATAGAATCAAGGTTTAGATATAGTGTTCAGTTTTGGGGGAATAGTTTTAAATATAACTGCCAGAGAGCCTGTGTGCTCCAAAAGAGAGCCATACGAACCATGGTCCGAATATCGCAAATAGCTGTCGGCCACATTTAAAAAAATTAAAAATTCTAACTGAGCCCATCCGTGTTCCTCCCAATGCCCTTTGCGTTCCAGGGCCGCGGTGTCTCTTTCAAACAGTTTCCGCGACCCCGGCAGGCACTGGCCCTAGCGGGCCCCATCTTCTATGCTGACAGCTCTTTGAGGCGCGCGTGGAACACAGCGCGCCGTCGACCCAGGTCTGGTTCTGATCGGACGGCGAACCACCCAATGCTCGCCGTCCACAGACCCGCGCCTACGGTGGCCGAGAATCGCCCTGCGACTCCCGACGCCCGGGGCGTCTTCTTCTGTTGCGGCGGCTGGGGCAAAACTAACTAACTAAAGCCCAACTGAACTGAACTGAGCCCAGCCTCTATGTTTTAGTATTATTGGTGAATTTTAAAAAATACCTGAGTAACTATGATACAGAGGAATAGAGACGGTTGAGGGAAAATACGCGCAGGAAAGATTTAAAAAACCAGATTAATCTTTTTATCAATCAATGGCACCCTGTAAAAAATCCGCACTGCTTGATATTGTTACGCGCCAGAATTAATGTTGGGAACATGGCGGCATTTGCGTGCTGCTAACGCCATCTAGTAGCAGGTAGCGGAAACAAACCAAACATTTACGTGCCTGCCATCTAGTATCGAGTAGCAGATACTGGCATACTGCTGGCGCCATCTAGTATCCAGTAGCTGACATTTACGTGCTAGAACATTCTCGATGTTTTGACGGGACCTGTGTGTGCCCGAACTTTCCAGAGGTTTCCATACAGGAGGGTTCTGGAAATGACTGTCGGTATATAAAGGGCGGACATCCGGCGACGGCAGTCAGTATTGAATTGGCGATACAAACGATAACTTCGAGAGCGATCTTCAACTGCGAATTATAGTGAAGTGAAGTGTTCAGTAGTGCGATTGTGTTTTATAATTAGTGTGTTTTAAAGTGATAATTAGTGTTGTGGATTAAAGTGTCAGTTTTGGTTGTTTAATCGGCTGTTTTTATTGTAACGAACCCCAAGCTCGTAACAATATTGAGGACTATGTTTCACAATATTAAGTTGGACCCCCACTTGGACTTAAAATTGCCATTGGACTTAAAATCTAGAATTTACAAAAGCTCATTTAAGTCAAGACTCAAGGCATTCCTATTGGACAAATGTCTGTATTCGTTAGACGATGACATATCCACATTTTTTATATAAATTAATGTAATGTAATTGATTTTTTAATTTTCAATGTTTTTTAATTTTGTTTTATTATTATTTTCTATAATTATTAATTAATTTAATCGTACAATGAATGTGTTAGTTTTACGTGATTTTTATATATTTATAGAATATGATTTCAAACACAATGTAAGTTGTACCTGAAATAAATTGAATTGAATTGAATGACCTGTGAGAAATTGGGCAGCACAGTGATCCACTTCTAGCCATTGCCTATCCAGCCGCTTACGAACGGATGGAAAAAACTGAAGGAGGTGACGGTCTCTGATGGAATTTTCCCACCTACATTGCTATTTGGATAAAAGCTCTTCCCAGACGTCAGTTTTAGTAAACTAGTGATCTTAGCACGGTCGCGTTGCGGTAATACTATTAATATCAAATCTTTGATTGAACTAAAGAAACTCCACCAATTGTATCAGACTGCTTGAACACTCATTTGTTTCGAATTAATAACTGGCATTAAGCTCAGTTCACACATAGCCGGGACGTGGCCGTGACAGGCACGGGCCGTGCGCTGTCACGAGCTCATAAAAATATCGTTGCATACATATTATATGAACTCGTTCACACTCGTCCGTGTCCGGGCAGGTGACAGAGCTTCCGTGGCCGGGCCGACGCAGTGACGTGCGGATACGTCATCAGGGCTCTCCGGGCTTTTGTTATGCATGGCCACACCGAAGTTTGTAGTATGAACGAGACAACAGCTGTCATAGACAATTGGCCAAGAAATGGCATAGACAATCCTTACTGTATTAATATTATATTACCTATTTGTACCTATTTTATATTAATGCGAAAATAACTCTGTCTGTCTGTCTGTCGCGCTTTCACGCCAAGACTACTGAACCGATTTGAATAAAATTTGGTACAGAGATAGTCTAGAGCCTGATAAATGACATAGGCTACTTTTTATCCCGAAAGTATGTTCCCTAGGGATCACGCGGGCAAAGCCGCTGGCAGAAGCTAGTTATTCAATAAACGCGTTTAAATGCATGTGCGCCATTTGTTTCAACTTTGATGGCATAAGAAAATTTTGAAAATAGTTAAGTGCAGTGATGAACGCCTCTGCCATTCCTAAACGATTATTTCGTATGAAACGTATTTTGAGTTGGCAACATGGCTATAAATATAATTAGACGGATACACTAACTATTTCCATGCATCAGTTTCAGGACTGTCTGGTTGTTTTCTGTCATGTCATGGTCATGTCACTATCTCTCTTTATAAAGCGTTTTTTACTAGAGTTCTCTGCTATTGTTTCATAATTATCATTGTATAAATTTATCTATTTAGTATATATTGATGTTTGTATAAATAGTACACCTAAGACTACCTACAGTACTGTATCTCCTTTTTCTCTTTAGAATCCATCCAAAGGTTGTCTTGAAAAGATCGCTTTTAGCGACAAGGCCGCCCATTGTGGCATCCTATGTAATGTTTCTCATCTATCTTTTCTGTCACTTATATGGTGTACATAATAAAGAGTATTCTATTCTATTCTATGTTGACGGTTCGAAGATTTTTTGGTTGATTATTGAAGAAGAGAAGAAGTATTCGGATATTCAGCAAGTTTTCCTATCATCAATTGTGATTCTTTCCAACACGGAATAGAAAAAACATTTTCTCCCACTCTGATCAAGCCAGTCTCGCACCTCTTATTTCAACAAGGCGACGAAGAAAATTGAAAAATGTTAAGATGTCAAGTGTAATCAAAATGTTCATAACGTTCATCAGTAAAATAAGAGATTTTTTTGTAATCCGGCTGTTGTTTGTCTTATGGTAAACGCCTCCAAATGTATGTTGTAGCAAACAAAATTGGCGCTGATGTCCAGTAACCCAGTCATATTTTGTTAATGGGAGATGATACTTATGAGCTTATTGTATCTACGAGTAGCTCGGCAACCCCACCGAAACTATCGTCGTTGAACTAAGAATCAGTTGTAAGTTTTCTGCAAGAGCAATCGGCAACTCAAACTAGATGAAGTGGCTTAATGGGTCAGATATCATCAGACCCGGCAACAGTAAGTCACTCAATCACTAGTAATGGAACAATTTTATAGATAAAGTAGCTTTTGCCCGCGACTTCGTACGCGCTTAAACCGTTTTTTCCCGTTCTCGTAGAAATTTCGAGAAATCCTCTCTTAGTGCTCCCCTACACTCCCTAAGGGACTTACATGCCATATTTCAGCTTTCAACGACCAGTAGTTTTGGCTGTGAGTTGTCTGTCTGTCACACAATCACTCAGTAGCGGAAGAATTTTATATAGATTGATTGATATAATATTAATGATTGATTATGTTTTTTTAGATTACCTAGCAAGATTACTTTGTAACAAAGTACAATCTGGATTGGATGGGCAAGCAAAAAATTTTGATAAGATTATAACAATAATTACCTGAGATTTGCTAATCGTTAATAAATATTGCCACCTGCCTGTACCTACGTTTGTGTGTGACTTTATGTTCAAAATGATTATGTGTGTGTGTTTTAAACTTGTACCTATTTTATATTAAGTAACTTTTAAGAATATAATAAAACTATTTTTCAACGTGAGTTGTTTTTTTCTCCAGTGTTTAAACTCTATGAGGTTGATTTTTCCTAGCGGGCTATTTTGAGACGGAAATCGACTTATCGAAGACCATACAATTATATTGAAATGGTCAGATCATATGGGTGCCATTAAGGATAATGTTTGAGATAGCATGAGAAATCACAGATTTTAGTGGACCTGTCAAATAGTGCCCATATGTATTCACCGATCCTATGAAAATGAAAAATACCAATGTATGTGGGCAAGCCACATGAAGTGGTCAAATTACCAACCACATAATTCTGAAATCGTCGTGTATTATAAAATATTTACACAGCCTTCAGAATTACAACAATATGTGGCTAATTTATAAAATAGAAACCTACTGAAGTATTTATACTTAATTTTCAATATTATATAAATGGTTAGTTGGCCAAATAAAAACTAGTGTTTTTTTAACTGCCAAACCTTAAACAAACGAATAATCTATCCATTGGTGAAATCGCTTTTCTCCAACGCGTGTCTTTTTGTGCGCGTGGCAACGAAGACGAACTGATGAATGAGCGGTACGTGCACAGCCCGGCCACGGCCCGGTAGCTTCCCTGACGGGATACGGATGCACGATCACTGCCCTGACACGGCCCTGACACTGCACGGCCACGTCCCGGCTATGTGTGGATCAACCTTTAAGCCGCATACTTTTTCGAAAAGGTTACATTTTAGCAATCGTTATAGTTGATATTCTACATATCATTGTCACTTTGTCAGGGGCCCCTTATTAATCATTTTACTTAGCGGTCGCAAGTATATTGTAAGTGTAATGGCACTAATGTTACAAGATATTTAATTCAGAAAATTAGTTGTGCCCATAACATTGGTGCGTAAAGACAGTTGATGTGTTAAAACGGATCGATTGATTATTAACATTTTCAAATGAAAATATTACAGTAATTATATTCATCAACTCTATCGGACAGCTTAAGTTGACACTAAAACAATGTCCCATAAACAAAATGTCGCCCCAGCAATATCACTCCGAGTATTAGCTAAAAATCGTCTGGATACAGATATGGAGAACCTAGTGCATTCTTTAAACCTTCCACTTAAGTTGTTCATGGCATCAAAGTATAACATACAAAATGATCATATTTATCCGAGAGGGAGACAATACCAAAGAACTGCTTTCTGCTTGATGTTATTCTTGAATGCGTTGTGCATTTATAGAATGTTAACCGTGGACATGACTACAAATACTATGTCATCATTTAAGAAAGGCCTCGTATCATTTATTTCGGTTATCTTTTGTTTAACTTTTGCAATCAGTTTTTCCATCATGTTCATTGCGGATGAACTTCATAAGAAAAATAGCGTCTTACTTATTTTGAAGATTCAAACTATACATAAGATTTTCAGTTTTAAAAACAGTTTTATTGTTTGGAATTGGATCTCAATAACCACTATTATTTTTATTGATGTAGTTTTACAAGTTATGCATTATGTATCGTGTTTTTACCCTTTTATTTTTGACCTTATTTGCGATAACATTTGTGACATAATGTACATCGCATCTGATGTTAATATAATCATTGCGATCAGAATTATAGCATTGTTGAGACAATATCTCGAAAAGTGGTTTAAAGTTATCCTACACATGAATCAAAATCAGGAAAATGATGAATATTGTCTGAAATTGTTTGGGACATATCTAAAAATTTTAAAAGCATACAAATTATACAAAAAAAATTTCCACGTCTTGGTAAGTTCTTTATGATTTTTGATGCACTACGACTAACTATGCCTACAAGACTAATTAAAGCAGACATTCGCTACAAAAACCTAACCACGAGCATACCTATAAACCATAAACCATGTCTGCCGGATCTCACAATTCTGAATGTGTTCAATTAGGTTGAACACATACAAAACAGACATGACAGTGCACAGCTACGAGCATATTTTTAGCGAAATTCGACGGACATGGTAGGTATGCCTTCAAAATATTCTGCCAGATGATTCCTCCGCTCAGACGTTGCTATTATTAGTTTACTACGCTCAAAACAAAATAGACTTCAGAGTGAAGTCTTTCAATTTAACACAGCACGCTAACAGGAGACTATAACAACGGCTTGTTCATAAGAGGAAATGCGGGGGGATAGACTTTGTATGGAAAAAGTCATAATTCGAGGTTTGGCTCTCGCCTGTTTCCCCCACCAATATTGGACCAATTTAAAAGATATTTCACAAACTTTATAAGAAGGATGTAACTTATCTATCATTTCGGGTTCAGTAAACTTTTAGATTTTTTTTTTTATCGAAAACTAAAACCCAGAAAATATTTAGATGAAATAGTACAAAAATTACAATAATTAAATGACGGTAAAAATATTTTGCCGTATTGTGTCGGCCGGTGCCGTAAAAGAATAATACCATCCCATCACTTCCCGTGGGTGTCGTAAGAGGCGACTAAGGGACTCACCAGAGAATGGGCAGCAGCATGGCAGCAGCGTTCTCTGTAAAACGTAACACCATACACTGCGATCGCCAACCCGCCTGCCAAGCGTGGCGATTATGGCAAATCTCTTTTGGGGAAGGTCTATGTCCAGCAGTGGACGTCTTTTGGTGTGATGGTGATAAACAATTTTAATTGGTTATTGCGTCTGCAAAAGCCTTCTTTACCTAACCCAAACTAATCTTAACATTTTCTTCACGATGATAACTTAAGCTATAAGGACATTTTACCTAACCACGTTATTTGTTCACAGGCATTATATCACACATTTGGCGCATTTTATCGTATTCTATGTTACTTCGACACAATGATTTTTGCAATGAAAATGGGAATCGCAGTAAGTGTATATTTATCCCACCATATACAAACTATAAAAAGTACTGACTTTACACAGAATCCCAAGCCGCGTTACCTAACTTCTCCGCGTGTTTTGAATATATTTTAAAACAGTCAGACTGTAGCCGACCCCTACAGTTTGTGAGACTTTCCATCTTGTACCTCAAGAGTTAAACGACTTTTAAATCATCAGCTCAACTATGGAATACTATGGTATTATATTACATTGGGCCTTACCTATGAAATCGACGTTTTTGTTGTCCACTTTGAGCTACGTTACGCTTTCATATATTTTAAAGGTAGATCTGTGCTTTAAAAGGAGATGTAGTGACATAAATTAAAAGATGCTTTGGTGGATTTCTGATGGTATGTGGATGAATTAAAGATGATTATGACAAGGAAGTCGTAAGTGGAAACGCCAGAATTATTCCCTGGGAGGACATACATAGATTTTATTGGTTATAACCTAAACCATAAACGAATCCAAAGAATGTATATGTAAGGATCGTATCAGGTGAAATTTTGTAGTTGTAGCTGATAGCCTACCCCCATGGGAAAAGGTATGAGTTTATGTATGTGTTTGTTTGTAATTTTAATTATTCGCGTTCCAGAACTGGTGCCACAGTTGTGCGATAATGTTTGCACTTATGAAGAATTGGACACTTGCCATTATGTTTAGTATATACTGTGAGAAATTATATATAACCGTTGAGGAAGTCGAGACAGCGTGCATACGGCTTATGAAAAACTCAAACTGTCCACGTAAGAAATATTTTTTTGTAAAAACAAATGGTATTCCATTGCATTTAAGATCATATTTTGCTATATTTCTTTACAGAAAGCCAAAAACGTCTTTGCAAGAACGTGATACGAGCAAATCAGACGTTCAGTAAGATGTCCGCATGTGGCCTGTTCTACGTCGATGCAACGCTTCCACTATGTTTGAGTGGAGTTATCACACATTACGTCATCGTACCGTTGCAAATGAATTATCTATGAAATATTTTTCCCGACCTATCTTGCTTGATTAGAAGGCAGTACAATGGAACACAAAATGGTTACCACTTCCCTAACAAGTGTTTGGTTTAAATTGACCTTCCTCAATCATGACATCTCAAAAAGGTCCATTTTTTGTCAGGTTCTTACTCTCAGGTTCTCACTTTAGTGAAATAAAATATTAGCAATTCAATGTTTTTTTTTATCTACATACTATACATACGTACTTAAAAACCCAGGCAGGTGCGAGTCGGACTCGCACACGATTGGTTCCTTACTATAAACATTTTCAAGTGTACCTATTCCGGTTCATGAGATAAAGCCCACTGACAGACAGTCGGAGAAACGGATAAAAAGCGGAGGCTAAGTAATAGGGTACCGTCGGGCATCCTTTGGGTATGAAACTATAAAAAACATACAAAACAACAACAACCATTTAAAGAAAAAAGTCCCATAAGGACTGCTCACATTTATTCAGCTGCATCTGCGTTTTGCTGAACGATTCTGGTCACACAAATATAGTTCTGCTTCTATCAGCCGCGTACAGCGTCGTAAAAATGAGAAAGGCGCTGAATACGCTGCGATGACGGTAAGACGTCCGTGACTACCGCAGGACCACCGACGCCAATCGCTTCCTTATTATAATATTTGGTAAATAATTAGTACTCAATTAGTACTAATTAGTACTCGAACAAAAAAATTGGTAACTAGTTTTCAAGAAAATCGACTTTGAAGGTGGTCTGGCGGTAGTCACGTTCTTTACTCATTTAGTATTGTGCTCTTAAAATGGACATTTTGATATGAAATATTTTTATCGTTTGGCTTCTTGCGGAAGAAATATGTATATAAAATTAAACGTAAAATATTAAAACACAAACGACAGTGGGTCGACCCAGTACGGGTACAGCCCAAGAGCTAGATTGAAGGATTGAGAATTTATCTCTCTCTGATAATTCTATGGACTTTAGACCGATAAAACTAGACGTATAATCCACATATTAATAGTGTTTACTACCGAAGTAGTAATGTTGACCTTGTGTTAGCACGAGTGTAAAATAAAACTCCAAACTGTGCTATGAACTGATCTGGTTAATTTAGTATCAAAAATTCAAATGACCCCATTAAACGGCGGTAACGAAACCATACCGCCATCTAACTCGACGCCAACGCCATCTATCGAGCTTTGTTGAACTAAAAAACTAATTAAAATATAAATAATAATGGTTTCTTCATAAACATACCGCCCACCAAGGGCATTAAGTGACGGAATGGCCTTCTTAAATTGAACTGACCTCTGTCATATACGTTTTACTAATAACAATAACATATTTGAACTAAATACAAATAAACTTAAACATTTGTACTAAAATAGTAACAATAATAAAAACTATAAAATAACTAACAATGATCTAAGAAATAAACTTAAACATTTCGTATTGATTTAGGAAAACAAGAAAACATCCTTTAGTAATAAATTAAATAACAATTCACTTCAGTTGGTAAAATACATAGTTTGGATGTTGGCCTTTTAAAAACAGATGACCTTGTTCGCAATTTGACCACACGGGTAATGTTATCATCACCAGAGTAATTCTCTACAATACGACCCAACCGAATCCCGATTTACCGAACGGTAAATCGATAAATCGAACCCAATTTACCGCCAAGTCATTGGTTAATGACTTGGCGGTAAATTATCTTCTTTAATTAAAACAACGTCACCAATATTGGGTTCTGGAACTTTGGAAGACCATTTGTATCTATTCATGAGATTTGACAAATATTCATTAGACCATCGTTTCCAAAACGATTGCAGCATTTTTTGTACAAATTGCCACCGAGTCAAATAATTTACATTCGAACTATCATAATTTTTGTCTGGCACATTTACCATCGGTTCCCCTATTAGAAAATGCCCAGGGGTTACAAGCCCGCCACACATTCCCAACCACTGCAACTCCTGAAAGCCAGAATCAACAGTGGCGACCACCAGAAAAACGCCGAGCCAATGAAGCCCGACGAGTCCCGGAGAAACGATTTAACTGTCTTGGATCCTGCAATGAATTTAATCAGAAAAGTACAGCGGAGGAGTAGGAAAATAAATATATGTATAATTTCCACTTCCCTCCTTTTCAAGCAGGAGACAGAATAGAGCTAGGCCAATAGGCACCAAGGGACATATACAACTGGGTTAAGCCCAGTTGTCAAGCACCACGGATTATATATTAATTAAAAACTAATGGGTCCTAAATTGTGAGCTACTTTTGATTCCAGTAATAGGTATGGCAAAATCGCCTGAAAGCACGGAAATTTGTTCTGGTTTCTACAAGGTCCGTGTAGTAAACTACTCCAGATGTAACGTGAATACTATCTAACATAATATTGCGTTCAGTTTGCCAAAGAATACACTCCCATAAGATGTGGTGTGCGGATTGTTCGTATTCATAGTCGGCTGTAGAACATTGACATAAAGGCGAGGCCACAAGCCTAAAGGAAAATAATTTACTCTTAAAGTTGCCATGACCTGTGAGAAATTGGGCAAAACAATGATCCACCTCCAGCCATGTCCTATCCAGCCGCTCACGAACGGATGGAAAAAACTGGTGGAGGTGTCGGCCTTTAATGGAATTTTCCCACCTACATTGCCATTCGGATAAAAGTTCCTCCCAGACGTCAGTCTGGGGTTTTAGTAATCTACAGATCTTAGCACGGTCGCGTTGCGGTAAAAACTCTGGGTCCGTGATCTTTCTAGCGTAGTAGTACATTGCAGCACGCCGCTGCACCTCTAGATCGACTGGGAGAACACCCGCCAGCACCGGTAAGGCTTCAGTACTAACCGTCCTATACGCCTTGCATAAGAATATCAAAGCCAAACGCTGGCTTTGCAGCAATTTACGGCGTACCACCCCTATGGTGGCCCTGTCAGCCCAGACAGGTGCCCCGTAGCACATACAACCCAAGTAAGTAGCCCCATAGATAGTTTTTAAGGTTTGAAATGAGAGACCCCAAGTAGCTTTGGATATTCTCGTCAAGGCGTAGAAGTTCTTTTTTGCTTTTTCACCTACTGTTTTTATATGATCAATAAATGAAAAGTTCCTTTCTAGTAGCATACCGAGGTAGCACACGGATTCTTTTCTTTTAACGGGTACGTTCCAGGGGTTAGCGGCAGTGGTTCACCAGGATCAATGCAGTTAATAATGCTTATTGGTCGCGAATTTAAGCATGCTTCTTCAATGTTAATGTAAACCCAAGAAGCTCTTGGCCGGTTATCGGCACGGTTGCACCTCGGAAAGATGGAGCTAGGTGGAATTGGCTCCATTTGGCAGAAAATAGACATGCTTGGGTCTTAGCAGCATTGCACTTGACCAGATTAGCATCGCCCCATTCAGACACAGCCTGTAAGGACACGTTCAAGTGCTCAACCATAGCCTCCCGGAGAGACGGGATCTGCGACCCACCAGCTCGTGCGTCGAACACGTATCTCACAGCAACAGTGCTGTGGTCTGCATACCCAAAGGCACCGGGTTTAAGCAGATCATTAATATGTAGCAAGAACAGTGTTGCCGAAAGCACCGACCCTTGAGGAACCCAGGTATTAATATCCAGCAGTCTAGACGAGCAGCCATCTATGACCACTCGGATAGACCGATCCCTCAGGAAATCTGCAATCCAATCACACAATCCGGCGGGCAGACCGAAGGAAGGAAGCTTACTAATAAGGCTATCGTGCCAGACCCTGTCGAAGGCCTTCGAGATGTCTAGGGAGACTGCTAGTGCCTCCCCGTGCATCTCTATGGTCTCACTCCAGATGTGAATGACACGCTAGAAGATGCCCAGTTGACCGATTTCGGTGAAACCCGTATGGTCGGTCACTAAGGATATCATTCGCTTCTAGGTATGCCAGGAACTTATGATTCAGCACGCGTTCCATAGTCTTACAGAGTATGGACGTTACCGAGATAGGTCTATAATTCGACGGGTCAGCTCGACTACCTTTTTTGGGCACAGGCTGCAAGTAAGCTTGCTTCCAAGCCTTCGGCACTTTTTCAGTCTCAAACGGAAGGCGAAATAGGCGTGTCAAGATCGGAGACAACTCAGGCGCACAAGTCTTCAGAATAATTGCCAATATCCCGTCGGGGCCACTAGGCTTGTTCACGTCTAGGTTACGCAGTACCCTACGGACGTCCTTCTGATGAATTCAAATGTTCGATATACTCGACTTGCATCCACCTAGAGAAGCAGGCGACCTCTCGCCACCAGGATCCAGATCCAGACGTGTAGATTCCGCAAACAAAGAAGCAAACAAGTTCGCTGTCTCCTCAGCGGAGTGGGCCAGCGTCCCGTCGGGTCTCAGCAGTGGTGTTAGTGAGGAGCGGCAGAAGTTCAATTCGACCGACTTAGCCAGGAACCAAAAAGCCTTACTAACTGCTGGGTATGAAGCAATTTTGTTCCCTATTCGGCTAATGTGGTCAAACCGAGCCCTCCGCAACACCTTCTTGCAGGACTTGGCATCCCTGTTGAAGGCTCTCTTCTTCTGACTCGCGTCATTTGCTTTGCGCATACGATTGTCGACCCATGCTAGGTAGCCCGCGTGTTTAAGCACATCAGCACGGCACAAAACCATGGACGAGCCTCGCCAGACATTGTTATGTCAGAGAACGAAATGTAGTACTCAATTCCCCTCCGCAACACATCCATCACGGCGTTCGCGGACGACAAAGCATCATTGGAAGAAAAGTAAGTTGGCTGCCAAGGATAACATGCAAAGAAAATCGCATGCCATCTCAATCTGCTGACTTGTATCGCCATACCCACCGGGTGCCTCTTGGGCTAGGATCGGGCGGGGAGTAAACGGACACAGACTTCACCAGACAGTGGTCGGAACTACCCAGTGGTGAAGAAATCGACACCGAGTAGCGGTCTGGATCTGTTGTCAGCAGAAGGTCCAAGTAATTGGCAGAGTGCGAATCAACATCCGGAACCCCCCTGGACCAGCTGGGTAAGATTAAACGCTAGCGCTAGCTTTCGCGTTTCTCGTCCAGCATGGTCTATGCACAGGTATAGGAAGAGAAACTCCTGATGGTGAGCCGCATCCGCCGCCTCACTTAGGTGCTGTGTGAGCCCAGTTGTCTCCAAATCACCGCTGTGCGAACGGTAGACACAGGCGTAGACAATTTTGTCCAGGCCTGTGTCCACTAAAACCCATAGCGTTGAGAACCTGGAGTCCTCAAGATTGCGGAGATGCTGCGCGTGATTCGAAATGGTGCTCCAGGGTAAACCCTGGGTATAAAAGTTAAGACACGTCTGACGGACATCTGATCTGCGTCTCCGAAAGGAACCGGAGCGCTAGTTTAAACGGACTATACCTACCTTAAAAATTGAACTCATTTTATCCTCTAAAGTAAGACCCGACTAAGTCTGTGAATTGAAACCTTGCGACTAATTAGCGATTAAAGGGAGAGAAAACGAAAGCAGCTTTTGAGATTCAAATGGACCAAGCTGGGGTAGGCACAACCCAGATCGGACACCTATAAACCCTTATAACTTTTGAACCAGTGACCGACTAATTCTGAAATTTGGCGTCTGGTTAGCGCCATTTTTTTAGGTTATCAAAATTAAAACCCTGATGGTAGCCTTGCCAGTGTCAGTCACACAATAAGTCGAGAACCATCCGTGTAGCATGCTGTTCCGCCGCGTAAAGCCGCGTTCAACGCTGAATCCGGCGGAACAGCGCTGAACTCCATACATAGCACTCGCATGATAAAAACACATTTGTCCTCATTTTATGCTAAAAGACGCGGAAAGTTGAATGGATGCGGACACATCTCCATACAAAATCATTGTTTTCTATGGGCATAAGCTGAATAGACCTGAAAAAGTGTGAGTACTCCCTAAGACTGTGCATAATATTTTCTATCTGGTTTTTAAAATCTTCTGTGCTTGGCTCTGGCTGGCAATATACAGATATTTATTTCAGCTGTGTCTGGGGTTCAAAAGAGAATTTACAATTTAATAGTACCTACGTGAATTATTAACATTTTGCAAGCGCCTTCTGCCGTGTGATAGCCAAAAATTATCTCTGGGGAATGTACGGCAGTATAAAAGTAGGTATCCTACGTCGTCATCCATTTTTTATTCAGTCTCGATTCGATCGAATGAATGTAAAAATATTTAGACTTTAACATATTAGTCGGATATAGATAGATTATCCATAAAATGCTGTCAAACTGAAAAAAATATTTCATAAATACGTTTAGGTACTCAGTAATATGTATGACATATTTTGAGATAAAACGAACGTCTATTAGAAGACATTTAGGAATATTAGTTATGTCCATTAAATTAGTACGACCGGACCAAACATATATTATTACAAATATATTGACACAACTCAGGTGTTTTAGACAGTAATAAAACTTGATTGCACGATTGTGTAAATCGATACTAACAAAAATGCCTCAAAAACATAATGTCGCTTCAGAGATTCGTGTGTTGCTCAATAATCATCTGGAAAAAGACGTGCAGAGATTCGTATTTTCCTTTAATTGTGCACTAAAATTATTCATAGCTTCAAAATATTATGTCAAAAATCATCAAATTTATCCTAGAGGAAGAAAATATCAAATATTTGCATTCTGCTTTATGTTATTCATGGATACTTTGTGTTTCTACAGGATGTTTACATTAGACATACAAAGTCAGAAAATGTCAGAAGTAAAAGGAAACATCTTGACTTTCATTTCTATTCTCTTCTTTTTCACCTTTGCTATCAGCTTTTCTATCATGTTCGTTATAGACGAAATGCATAAGGTCAACAACGTCACACTGATTTTGAAGATCCAAGATATAATAGGCATTGATTTTAGTAAGAGTAAATTTAGCAATTTTATTATTTGGAATTGGATCTCAATAACTATCATCATCTGCACCGACATGTCATTACATGCTATGTTTTATTTAGCAAATATAGCAAATTATTATCGTTTTCTTTTTGACTTTATTTGCGATATTACTTGCGACATGTTTTATATCTTGTCAGATATTAATTTAGTAATAGCTATCCGAATTATAACATTGTTAAGAAAATACGTCGAAACCTGGGCGAAACATATTCTGAGTATGAGGAATGAGCAGGAAAATGATGAACAGTGTTTCAACTTGTTCGAAATGTATATGAAAATTATGAAATTATATAATCTGTTTATGAAAATTTACCAGGTTTTGGTAAGTTCTTGATGATCTTATATTTCTTTCTTTGAATCTGTCTACAAATGGTTACTAAACGCCTCATTTTTATGACGCATTAAGTAGTTTAATGTCAGGATCAATAAATTTTTTGGTCATACCATGACAATAATTAAGTCAATTGTCGATGCCATAACGATTCCGTTGAGAATAAGGAAAGGTGCTCTATTCTGTATTGCTTCGTCTTTCTCTCACACTGGAACAATGATTGCGAAACAACGTTATTGATCGACCTCAGATACGTGCGTTTGTTGGTTATAGCACAATCCCCAAAGTAGCTTTGGTATATGAGATTTAAACCTCACCAGTTGGCATCGCGTCGTAGAAAGCCTTATTCTTCCTTTTTTTATAGGCTCTCTATCACACATTTGGCGTGTTTTACCGTATGCTGTGTTACGTAGACCTAATGTTCCTTGCCATGAGAAAAGGAACCGAAGTAAATGTATCTCAAAAATATTTTTATGGATTTCTTTACAAATGCGTGTGTGATGCGTGCCCGACTCTGTGTTCGTGTATAAATACACGAACACAGAGTCAGGGATTACACGGGCGCATTTTATGCATCAAGGCATTTTCTACCACTTCAACTTTGAGTTAATTGTTGTGGCTAGGTTTCACACCAATACAATAGTGTTTGTCCATTGATAAATGCTAACAGCTGTTGACAGAACAATATAATGCAAACGTGAACATGGAAATTGCCCGTCATTTATTTTATTCAAATAATTACGTTTTTTTTATTTTCCAGAATATACGTCTTGCTTGTTCGATAATGTTTTTTCTAGCAAATAATATGACTATTACAATACAATAAGAAAGGTCCCTCTTATCTCTCAAATACAGTGCTATGTGGTGAAATCCTGGGTGATAACAGTTTGATTTCCGTTATTCGAAGTTGGGATGGAAACCACTTTCACAAGGAAGATCAGCTGTGCCTTGGAACATTTCTATAGAAAGTACAAAGCATTCTTCCCAAGATATTGCATTAAATTTGCTTTACTTTTTTACAGAAAGCCAAAAACGTCTCTGCAAAAACGTGATGCGTGCAAATAAGACGTTCAGTAAGATGACCGCGTGTGGCCTGTTCCATCTAGATGCTACGCTACCAACCTGTTTGATTGGAGTTATCACTCATTACGTTGTTGTACTATTGCAAGTGTAAATAGTACACCTAAGACTACCCACAGTACTGTCATGCACCTTCTTGGTTGTCCATTGACCAGTCGATAAAGCTTTGCAGGATTTAATAAAAAAGATAGATTAGAAATTAAAATAGATAAGAACCATGTACATATATATTTGTTTTAGGATGACAGAATTGTGATAGCTTTGATTTAAGCAGGTGCTCGAATATAATTGTCCCTTGAATCCAATCGGTGTTTGATTTTATATGTAGTTTCCAGTGATGCTGCAGCGGCAGTAACATGCAGCATCACAGTACTCTCTTTTTTCTTTCTCTTTAAAATCCATCAAGGTTGTCTTGAAAAGATCGCTATTAGCGATAAAGCCGCCCATTGTCTCACCCTATGTAATGTTTCTTATCTATCTTTTCTGTTATGGTATACACAATAAAGAGTTCTATTCATATTTACTATAAAATAATGTTTCGCTTGTTTCAAATAATAACAGCCGCACGGTTCAATTTTTAAGGTTAAGCAGCGCTTGCCGAGGTCGGTTCGCGGATGGGTTAACATCTATAACATATCGAGACTCCTCCGTCTAATGAACCAAATTAAGTCATTGGTCCCGGTTATTATTAGTAGATCTTTGACAGTCGTTACGCATACTCAGAAGCCTGACAATCTGACACATATTTTGCCAAGGGTACCGTATTACCTACTCACTGGCTTGTGGACTCAGATAGGCTGTCACCCTTGTAAAATACGGCTACCTACTCAGCTGCTTCAGGTTAGTTTGGAAGCCAGCTCCAACAGAGTTGGAAAAAGGCTAGGCAGATTGAGTGATTGCTTCTGATGCCTTTGTTAATTGGTCACTTTGTTATTAATTCCTGTTATGTAAAATAAATCTACACTAATATTATAAAGAGGAAAGATTTGTTTGTTTGTTTGTTTGAAATGAATAGGCTCCGGAACTACTGGACCGATTTGAAAAATTTTTCAGCAATGGATAGCTACATTATCAGGGAGTAACATATATTTTATCCCCGTACTCCGACGGGAACGGGAACTACGCGGGTGAAACCGCGTGACGTCCACTAGTGTTAAATGTATGTAAACGTGATGTTTATAGCATAATTATACCAACTATTATCATCTGTTCAACCGTGATCAGGCAATAATTACACGCATCACAGCGTCAGCGTTAAGAGCGACAAACATCGTTCCACGCGCCGGCAACACCGGCACACCGTCAGCGCTAAGAAGTGACCTTCTGTACAGAATAAATATCTACCAGTATTGTGACTCGGCCTTCTCCTTGAAATAATTACCTACAGCCGCGCGGTACGTAAACACGCGATAGGGCTGCCCGCCTCCAGCATTTGAATTTCATTTACTTGCCTACTTGAGTTTCTTTCTATTTTTGTGATTGTAAATATAAGATTATTGTCGCCGAAGTTTTCCAATCTTCAATGCTCACAAACTTCATCACCAACCTACTCAACCAAAATGCAAGAAACAGCTGGCATATAATTATAATATCTTTTTTCATCTCACCTTATTCTTTCGTTCCCATTACCTATAGCATGAAGCAACTCAAAATAACAAGATTTTTGGTCACCCATCCGATGTCAAACCTTTGCAAACCCTATCACTTTTTTATTTAGGAAACGAATTATGTACCAGTTAAACTACAAAATGATATCTTTTTGGTGCGTTATTGATGAATCCAACCAACCAAAAACACCACAATAAAATGTTCTATATTTTTTTTCCATTTTAATTAAGTACTCGTACTTATTTCAATAAAAAATATTCACAAGTCACCCGCTTGCTGCTTACAAATCAATCACACCGTTCGTTTGTCACTGCGGCGCATTCGCGACTGCTTGCAGTTGGAGAGCAGTTTGAACTCGAGACGCGTAGGTATGACTCTCGTTCCGACCGTTTGTATAAAGATAGTATACTGTAGATATATTACCGTGCCTACTAAGATCTTCTGAGGTATCAATGTGTATTGAACACAAAATTTGTATAATTAAGTTAATCTATACATATAATAAAATCGTAGACTAACCGTGTCTGTACATTGAATATTTTTCCATGAAAATTACACAGAAAACTCAGGAAAAAGGTATAAAACACAAAAATGCAATTTTTGAAATTTTTGTCTGTTTGTCTGTGCGTTTGTGGGAGCATCACGCATAAACCACAGATTGGATTGCAAATCTAAGTACTTAAAATATTAAGTGACTAGCTGACCCGCGCGGCTTCGCTCCCGTCAACTGAATACTCTACCTACCGACCCTAACCTACCTACCCTAGCTACCTACTTACCTACCATACCAACCTACCATAGCTACCCTACCTCACCTACCTTACCTACCTACCTTACCTACCTGCCTACCTACCCTACCTACCTGCCTACCTTCCCTACCTACCTGTCTACCTACCCTACCTACCTGCCTACCTACCCTACCTACATACTCATTTTTTATTGTATTTTAATTCTTATTATGCTATTCCGGACGAAGGAATTAGTCTTCGTCCCGAATAAAACACAAAAACTATGAAAGTCGGTCGAGCCGTTCTCGAGTTAGTTAGAATAATGTTCGGACAAACCCAACATTGAGAATTTTGCTATATTGTGAAAGATTCGACCTTTTTCTAGAAGACATTTTTATATCAGCGAGACGGAAATAAAACGAAAAAAACTTATTTACAAAAAATGTAACCGACTTCCAAAACAAAACACTACAAAGTATAAAATAACTTTAATTTTGGAAGTCGGTGTCAAAAAGCGAAAAAACTAAAAACACCTTTTACAACAAAAAAGTTTTTTATTTTTCTGTTTTTAGTGGTACCTGCGTACCTATTCACAGCGTACTGGCGTGATGTTATGTTATGAAAATAAAACTTACTAAGTGCTTTCGGTGTAAAGGTCTCGTCAATACGAATGAAATAAGCCCAAACACTTGGTAGTTCCTACATACCGATGTGGAGTTCCCTTGACTCTCTGTCGTCTCCATCATCAGGTCTGATCCAAACTTTCATTCTTTTGTAGTATCACCCGATATACACACGAATATCAAGTTTTTACCAAATACGTGCCTACAATTTTCGAGAGTTGCCCTCGATTTCTCAGGGTTTCCATCATCAGATCCTGACGTGGTGGCAATGGGACCACACGGGAAGCACCAGCTTTCAAATAAAAAAAGAATCATGAAAATCGGTTCATCCAGTCGGTTAATATGAGGTAACAAACATAAAAAAAAATAAAAATACAGTCGAATTGATAACCTCCTCCTTTTTTTGAAGTCGGTTTATAAACTGAAGGAAGACGGACAGCGGTGGCTTATTAATAAATAGGGTTCCGTTAGTAACCTTGGTACGGAACCCTAAAAATCGACTTGGTTCGCAGGAATCAAGATCGTACGCGAAGGCTTAAATAATAGAGTCCCATTAGCAACTTTGGCACGGAACCCTATAATTTGCCTTGGCTCGCAAATCGAACCGTCTGATACTTAGCACGAATTAAAAACTTAGTTGCGGGCAACCTGGGAGTCTTTAAAACAAAAGTGAATAGGTTGCTTCTAGGCAAACGTGCTCCATCTTCAACCTCATCATCGCTTACCATCAGGTGAGATAGTGGTCAAACGTATGCCTATCTATAGTAAAAAAAAAAATCTACTCCGTATCGCCTAACCACAGAGAACTAATGATAACTCGATTTGACAGTTACTGTGAAATCGTGTTGTCATTCATTCTTAGTTCGGGTTCGGGATTAATCGTAAGTCTGTAGGTGATACGGAGTAGAATACGTCCGCAACTAAGCCCGAAACTACGGACTTCGGACTTAGAGAGTAGCCCCACCAAAATCGGTCGCTCCCGTCACCGTGACCACCTTTGGTACGGTACCTTATTATTATTAGCCTTGTTTCGCAAATCGAACCGTTCGTTGCTTCGCTCTAAACGGAATCAATCGCGGAGGCCTTAGAAGTAGGGTCCTGTCAGTACCTTTGGTACGGAACCCTACAGGCCTGATCCGCAAGTCGAACCGTCCAGTACTTCACAAAACTACTGAGTTCTAAATCAGTTTAAGACTCTACGATAAAAGAACTTTAAAGGAAACCAGCACAACTCAGAGATTTAAGCAATATTGGCCCCTATTCGTTTAAGACCTTCCAGAGACCAAACCGAAATTCCTACGAACTACGACAGTGTATAATAATCGTGTGAGGTCATTCTCCAGCGGAAAATCTTAACACCGCAATTCAGAAAAACGCGTCATCAGTGCAACGCCATCTATCGACCATGTAAACTGACAAAATATTTGGCAGCAGAAGACGTTAATATAAGAAGCCCGTATGTAACGATAAATAACGATAAGGTATTAATATGTTTACTTTTGTTTTGCTACGTCTACGTATTAAAAGTTTCACAAATAACTCAATGAATGTGTTTTGGTGTAACATTCATGCTTTCATGCATTTTTTGGTTCCTCAATAGATGGCGCTCTGACTGATCAGAACACAGTAGGAAGTTTCTTACTAAACCAAAAATTCAATATATTTTGATTTTGTGGATCGATTGTAACGATAAATAACGAAAAGGTATAAAAATGGTAACTTTTATTTTGCCACGTATTAAAAGTTTCACGAATAACAACAATTTTGAATGCTTTCGTGCATTTTATTTTTTTCTCAATAGATGGCGCTCTGACTCATCAGAATATATTAGGAAGTTTCTTCCTAAACTTAAAAATTCAATATCTTTTGATTTTGTGGGTCGATTTTGATGAAATAAACGCTAAATGTTACTCGGGTTATCACTTAATATTTTTAAGTACTTAGATTTGCAATCCAATCTGTGGTTTATGCGTGATGCTCCCACAAACGCACAGACAAACAGACAAAAATTTCAAAAATTGCATTTTTGTGTTTTATACCTTTTTCCTGAGTTTTCTGTGTAATTTTCATGGAAAAATGTTCAATGTACAGACACGGTTAGTCTACGATTTTATTATATGTATAGATTATTAGCCTTGTTTCGCAAATCGAACCGTTCGTTGCTTTGCTCTAAACGGAATCAATCGCGGAGGCCTAGCAGTAGGGTCCCGTCAGCACGGCACCTTTGGTACGGAACCCTACAGGCCTGAGCCGCAAGTCGAACCGTCCAGTACTTCACAAAACTACTGAGTTCTAAATCAGTTTAAGACTCTACGATATAAGCACTTTAAAAGAAACCAGTAGAACTCAGAGATTTAAGCAATTTTGGCCCCTATTCGTTTAAGACCTTCCAGAGAGCAAATCGATATTCCTACGAACTACGACAGTGTTTAATAATCGTGTGAGGTCATTCTCCAGCGGAAAATCTTAACACCGCAATTCAGAAAAACGCGTCATCAGTGCAACGCCATCTATCGACCATGTAAACTGACAAAATATTTGGCAGCAGAAGACGTTAAATAAGAAGCCCGTATGTAACGATAAGGTATGAAAATGTTTGCTACGTCTACGTATTAAAAGTTTCACAAATAACTCAATGAATGTGTTTTGGTGTAACATTCATGCTTTCATGCATTTTTTGGTTCCTCAATAGATGGCGCTCTGACTAATCAGAATATATAAGGAAGTTTCTTACTAAACTAAAAACTCAATATATTTTGATTTTGTGGATCGATTGTATCGATCAATAACGAAAAGGTATAAAATGATCACTCTTATTTTGCCACGTATTAAAAGTTTCACAAATAACTCAACAATTTTGAATGCTTTCGTGCATTTTATTTTTCTCAATAGATGGCGCTCTGACTCATCAGAATACATTAGGAACTTTCTTCCTAAACTTAAAAATTCAATATCTTTTGATTTTGTGGGTCGATTTTGATGAAATAAACGCTAAATGTTACTCGGGCTATCACTTAATATTTTTAAGTACTTAGATTTGCAATGTAATCTGTGGTTTATGCGTGATGCTCCCACAAACGCACAGACGAACAGACAAAAATTTCAAAAATTGCATTTTTGTGTTTTATACCTTTTTCCTGAGTTTTCTGTGTAATTTTCATGCAAAAATGTTCAATGTACAGACACGGTTAGTCTACGATTTTATTATATGTATAGATAACCCGAGTAACATTTAGTGTTTATTTCATCAAAATAGACCCACAAAATCAAAAGATATTGAATTTTTAAGTTTAGGAAGAAACTTCCTAATGTATTCTGATGAGTCAGAGCGCCATCTATTGAGAAAAAAATTAAATGCACGAAAGCATTCAAAATTGTTGTGTTATTCGTGAAACTTTTAATACGTGGCAAAATAAAAGTGACCATTTTTATACCTTTTCGTTATTTATCGTTACAATCGATCCACAAAATCAAAATATATTGAATATTTAGTTTAGTAAGAAACTTCCTACTGTGTTCTGATCAGTCAGAGCGCCATCTATTGAGGAACCAAAAAATGCATGAAAGCATGAATGTTACACCAAAACACATTCATTGAGTTATTTGTGAAACTTTTAATACGTAGACGTAGCAAAATAAAAGTAAACATTTTAATACCTTATCGTTATTTATCGTTACGTACGGGCTTCTTATTTAACGTCTTCTGCTGCCAAATATTTTGTCAGTTTACATGGTCGATAGATGGCGTTGCACTGATGACGCAATTTTCTGAATTGCGGTGTTAAGATTTTCCGCTGGAGAAAGACCTCACACGATTATTAGACACTGTCGTAGTTCGTAGGAATTTCGGTTTGGTCTCTGGAAGGTCTTAAACGAATAGGAGCCAAAATTGCTTAAATCTCTGAGTTGTGCTGGTTTCGTTTAAAGTGCTTTTATTGTAGAGTCTTAAACTGATTTAGAACTTAGTAGTTTTGTGAAGTACTGGACGGTTCGACTTGCGGATCAGGCCTGTAGGGTTCCGTACCAAAGGTGCTGACAGGACCCTACTTCTGAGGCCTCCGCGATTGATTCCGTTTAGAGCGAAGCAACGAACGGTTCGATTTGCGAAACAAGGCTAATAATAATAAGGTACCGTACCAAAGGTGGTCACGGTGACGGGAGCGATCGATTTTGGTGGGGCTACTCTCTAAGTCCGAAGTCCGTAGTTTCGGGCTTAGTTGCGGACGTATTCTACTCCGTATCACCTACAGACTTACGATTAATCCCGAACCCGAACTAAGAATGAATGACAACACGATTTCACAGTAACTGTCAAATCGAGTTATCATTAGTTCTCTGTGGTTAGGTGATACGGAGTAGATTTTTTTTTTTACTATAGATAGGCATACGTTTGACCACTATCTCACCTGATGGTAAGCGATGATGAGGTTGAAGATGGAGCACATTTGCCTAGAAGCAACCTATTCACTTTTGTCTTAAAGACTCCCAGGTTGCCCGCAACTAAGTTTTTAATTCGTGCTAAGTATCAGACGGTTCGATTTGCGAGCCAAGGCAAATTATAGGGTTCCGTGCCAAAGTTGTCGGAAGTCGGTGTCAAAAAGCGAAAAGACTAAAAACACCGACTTCCGAAATTAAAGTTATTTTATACTTTGTAGTGTTTTGTTTTGGAAGTCGGTTACATTTTTTGTAAAAAAGTTTTTTTCGTTTTATTTCTGTCTCGCTCTCCTGTTTTATTCGGGACGAAGACTAATTCCTTCGTCCGGAATAGCATAATAAGAATTAAAATACAAAAAAAAAATGAGTATGTAGGTAGGCAGGTAGGTAGGGTAGGTAGACAGGTAGGTAGGGAAGGTAGGCAGGTAGGTAGGGTAGGTAGGCAGGTAGGTAGGGTAGGTAGGTAAGGTAGGTGAGGTAGGGTAGCTATGGTAGGTTGGCATGGTAGGTAAGTAGGTAGGTAGGGTAGGTAGGTTAGGGTCGGTAGGTAGAGTAGCCAGTTGACGGGAGCGAAGCCGCGCGGGTCAGCTAGTCATTGTAATAAATTAGTCACCACGCTGGAGTGGAGTTTGATTCATCTCCTACAACTCTTCTCACTGTGGCCAAGACACCTTTAGCCGTAATCGATCCTATGAGTCTGTGAGATCGGTATTAAGAAAATCATTTCCTACGTTCACAAAACCTGTATTCCTACTCCAATTCCGTCTGTTACCGTTGGTCTCCTTGTAACAGAATTCCCGCACATAAAACCAACGTAGCTAATGTTTGGTATATGGTTTGTATGGTAGTTTAGGGCGTTAGGGTAACTAGGATGGTAGGTAATTGTTATAGGGCTAGATTTAGTCAGTAGGGTTTTAGGTAACTCAGGTACTAGGCGTAATTGTCTCAGACCTAGCCACACTGGACGCATGTGGAATAGCAGCCGTACTAAGCTGTAAGTCCCGGTGCGTTCATCATCCACGTAGTACAGTGAATTAATATCCCGCCCTTTCAGACTAATTTTATTAACACTTCTAGGTATTGAAGTTGATGTGGAACTGTAACGGGCCCGATATGGATTATTTAGGGAATCACCAACAATTCCTGACTCCGAAGTGACAGGCCCACACCTAGCTTAGATGTTAGAGTACTTACCGATGTATTTGTACCTTAATAAGCCTGTATGTTCATATTTTTATGATGCAAATGTTGTTTTTGTGTGAAAATAAATTTATTTTTTATTATTATTTATTCTATTAATTGCAGTTCAGCATGTTAGATATGGACCCCTAATGGATACCGCCGACTTCGCACATTCCTACATGTTTACGCCAACCGCATAGAAACTGCAGCGATGACGTCCGTTCAGCCACGAGCCGCCGACGCAGCAGAAACTCACGAGTAGCAATAAGTTATTTTTAAGTATTACTTGGTCATTCCATATTCTTGCATCGAATAGGTTTCATCGAATTAACTGTAGTAATTTCTTTAATTAAATTAGTTTTAAAACCACTTTGGTTTTTTTTTCGATCCACCGTCTGCAGTCTACGTAATTGGCGCAGTCGGTAGGATACTCGCGGGCCGGTTCGCGAAACGCGTTAGAGTCATCTCATATCGGTCTCCACGATCGCGAATCACCCGGGCGGCTTTCAAGTCACGTCACGAGTATCCAGAATCTACGGCAGAGCTGCGGAGCCGCGTGGAGAATCCAGACATTGATTCACGGGGAAGAATCACAGATGAAATATATGTAAGTGCACTAGAATCTTTCTCGTGTTGCTTCCTCTCTATTCCTAGTTACTTTTATGTCCAAGATTTTTCATCACGAAAGGTCAAATTGTCAGGTACCTGCATCACGACAGGGGCGCCGACATTCAGTAGATATTAACAGAGATTTAGATAGTGATTTAGATTTAAATTTGAATAGTTTATTTGAACCTAAAATGCCTTACGACCCCGATGTAATTTTCAAGGCCTTACGCCTTGTGCCCGATTTTGACGGAAACCCCAATATACTGACGAGGTTCATTAACATCTGCGACCGGATAGTATCTCAGTACGCAAGCGCTGAGCCAGGCAGTGAGCTAGGAAACCTGTGTCTTTTAAATGGCATCCTAAACAAGATAACAGGGCCTGCCGCATCCACCATTAATTCAAACGGCATTCCTGAAACTTGGGCAGGTATTAGATCAGCTCTCATTAATAACTTTTCAGACCAGAGAGACGAAACAGCCTTATACAATGACCTCTCGTTGGCTACGCAAGGTAATAAGACCACAGGAATTTTACGATCAATGTCAAACCTTGTTTAGTACAATTATGACTTACGTGACGTTACATGAGACCTTACAAACGACTATTGAAGCGTAACGGACACTTTATATCACGTATACGTTTTATGCGTCCGGAAACCATAGAAAAAGCCTTGGAATTCGTGCAGGAAGAACTAAATAATAATATTATATACCTGCAGCAACGAAATGATGCCCCAAAAACTCAAACCGCTCAGAACGCACCCAAAATTCTATATAAACCTCCTTCGATGTCCACTATGCCGTTTAACGCTTTAAATGTTCCGCGACCCCCAGTACCTAACTGACCTGCCCCAGTAGGACAGTGTGGCTACCAACTCCAGCCTCAGGCCTTTAAATTCAATAGCAACCAGCCTCAAAATCGAATGCCTACTCGAACCCAACAAATGTTCCGTGCACCATTGCCAAACTACCACCCCCAAAGTCACGTTTTTAAATTACAACAAAGGACTAACCCACCACAAAATTCGGGTCCGAAACCCATGAGCGGTGTGCAACATTTTGCTCAGAAACCATTACCCATGATGCCAGGGCACAATTGGCAACGAAACGGGAACCCACCACCGAGTAATTATTTTAAAACGCGTGAGTTAAACCTCAGTGAACTTGCTTTGCCTGATAGTTCTTATTATTCTGCTGACTACTACTACGAGCCAGTATATGACTACTACACGGACGGTAATGACTGCTACATAGTTTGCGACTTTGACTACAACACCAATATGACTGATTTCAATTTGACTGCAATTTCCGATAGCCAAGTAGTAGGTGAGATAGAGCCACAACCAGGCCCCAGCGGTGCAAATCAGAAACAAGACCACAATTTTCAGTCGGGACAGACATCCAAAGAGCCAAAATAGACCTTAATTTACAGACCCAAGGAAAGTTACCCTATATAGAAATTTCTTGCCCTCCTTTAAAATTTTTGATTGAAACTGGCGCTAACCAGTCATTTATAAGCCCCAAGGCTGTACAAAAGTTCTTCTATGACTATACGACCCCTTCGAAGTTACAAACGTACATGGCGTTAGTAGAAATGATTATTCCATAACGCTGCCGTGTTTTAACGAATTCAATGAGTCCGATAGTATAAAATTGTTCGTTTACCGTTTTCACGACTACTTTGATGGCCTAATAGGACTAGACTTATTATCCAAATGGGAAGCTAAAATAGATTTAAAAGATTTCCAATTAGTAACGCGTACCGCTACGAATCAAATTCAAGTATATAATTCACGCAATGTTAACCTGTACGAGGATATTGTCCCCGCTAAAAGTTCCAAATTAGTTAGAATACCCATAAATGCCCCGGATGGCGACGTTTTAGTAAATGAACAAGTTTTTTGTGATTGTATTATCCACGAATTCCTTACCACTGTCACCAATAGCCGTGGATATGTGGAACTAGAAAATCCAACACATAACGACATTATCTTTTCCTTAGACCAACCAGCCTGTGCTGATCTTTTAAACGTTAATTGCACACCAAGCAAGCAATCGAATCGTGCGAAAGATGTATTATCACGTTTACGTACAGATCACCTCAATGAAGAGGAAAAAGCTAATCTTTTGACACTCTGTTCTCGATACACAGACATATTTTATATTGATGGTGAACCCTTGACATTCACCATTAAAATCAAGCATCGCATAAGAACCACAGACGAAGTCCCCGTGTATACCAAAAGTTACCGATACCCCTTTATCCATCGTGAAGAAGTAAGGAATCAAATTACCAAAATGTTAGACCAGGGTATTATTAGGCCCTCCGACTCAGCCTGGAGCTCACCCATATAGGTTGTGCCTAAAAAGATAGACGCTTCCAGAAAACAAAAATGGCGTATCGTAGTAGACTTTCGGAAATTGAACGAGAAAACCATTGACGACAAATACCCCATACCAAACATCAGTGACGTCCTTGACAAGTTAGGAAAAAGCCAATATTTTACGACCGACCAGATTTGGCAAGTAGATTTTACCAAGTCGAGATGGACCCCCAAGACATTTCTAAAACCGCATTTAACGTAGAACACGGCCATTTCGAGTTCCTCCGAATGTCCATGGGACTCAAAAATTCGCCATCAACTTTCCAAAGGGTTATGGACAATGTACTTAGAGGCCTCCAAAATAACATATGTCTTGTATATTTGGATGACATAATTGTCTATAGTACCTCTCTTCAAGAGCATATGGATAATTTGGAAAAAGTTTTCCAAAGACTTAAAGAGTCCAACTTCAAAATCCAAATGGACAAGTCCGAATTTCTAAAGCTCGAGACCGCATACCTAGGACATATTATTAGTCAAGACGGTGTCAAGCCAAACCCCGACAAAATCTCCGCTATTCAAAAGTACCCAATTCCAAAGACCCCCAAGGAGATCAAACAATTTCTAGGCCTTCTCGGTTACTACCGAAAGTTTATCCCCGACTTTGCCCGCATAACCAAACCACTTACTCAATGCTTAAAGAAAGGTAGTAAAATAATCTTTAGCTCAGAATATACCAATGCATTTGAAATCTGCAAGACACTACTTACAAACGACCCCATACTACAATACCCAGATTTCAAAAAGGAGTTCAATCTTACAACAGATGCTTCAAACTTTGCTATCGGAGCAGTGTTATCCCAGGGACCGATAGGTTCTGACAAACCCGTTTGTTACGCTTCTCGCACACTTAACGAAAGTGAGCTAACTTGTAGTACCATCGAGAAGGAATTGCTTGCCATAGTCTGGGCCACAAAATATTTTAGACCTTATCTCTTCGGTAGAAAATTTAAAGTACCGACTGACTACAAACCCTTGCAATGGATGATGAGCTTGAAAGAACCCAATTCACGACTGACCAGATGGCGACTCAGACTAAGCGAATATGACTTTACTGTAGTGTACAAAAAAGGAAAATTCAATACCAATGCTGATGCTCTCTCCCGCGTAGAAATCCATAATGAAGAAATAGAAGAAATTAACTCATTGATCGAAAACATTAAGAGTCTCCGATCAATAATCAACAGCCCAGCGGACGTTCCAACTCCACCAGCAGATCCCTCAGAAACTGATAACGACTCACTGATCGAAAGCACTAACGACCTCGGATCTATGATTAACAACCCATCGGAGGCACCATCTCCACCAACAAATTCGTCGACCGACACCGTACATACCAGTAATGAACATATCCGATTCTAGAAATCCCCATTACAGACGAACCCCTCAATAAGTTTCATCGACAGATTTACTTTACTATAGCAGGTGACATAAAACGCCGACCAACAGTAACCAAACCATTCGAAAATCATACTCGAATCGCAATACAAATTTCAGAATCTAACCTCGAAAGCGACATTATCAATGCTATCAAGGAATACGTGAACCCAAAAGTCAAAACAGCCATCCTGATTAATCCACCTTTAGCCATGTACTCAATAATACCCATTATACAAGACAAATTTAGAAGTTCCTCACTTAACCCAGTATTAGCTAAGACAGAACTCGAGAATTTTAAAGAATACCTCCGACAACAAGATATTATACGACATTATCACGACGGTAAGACGAACCACCGCGGTATAAATGAATGTCATCTAGCCCTCTCACGAAAATATTTCTGGCCAAAGATGAAAGAACAAATTACCAAGTTCATTAATGAGTGTACTATCTGTAGTCAAGCTAAATACGACAGAAATCCAATAAGACTCCAATTCAACATAGTACCTCCAGCTACCAAACCACTCGAAATCATTCACATGGACCTCTTTACCGTTCAAAATGAAAAATACGTAACCTTTATAGACGTCTTCACGAAATACACCCAAGCGTATCATCTGCGAGATGGTACCGCAGTTAGCATTATACAAGCACTATTACGTTTCTGTACCCATCACGGACTACCCTTGACTATTATCACTGACAACGGCACTGAGTTTACGAACCAACTTTTCTCCGAATTTATACGCCTTCATAAAATTGTCCACCATAAAATCCTACCTCATAGTCCAAATGACAATGGTAACATCGAACGTTTTCACTCCACCTTATTGGAGCACATTAGAATTCTAAAACTACAAAATAAAGACGAACCTATAATCAACCTTATGCCTTACGCCATCATAGCATATAATAGTTCCATCCATAGTTTTACGAAGTGCAGACCGTTTGACCTAATGACCGGACATTTTGATCCCAGAGACCCAACCGACATAGACCTGACTGAACATATCCTACAACAATACGCGCAGAATCATAGACAACAGATGAAACAGGTTTACGAAATAATTAATAACTCATCTCTTGCAAATCGTACAGCCCTAATTAACAATAGGAATAAAACTCGCGAGCCTGCCCCTCAGCAACAAGTTTTCATTAAAAACCCTTTTGCCAGTCGCCAGAAGGCTGCACCACGTTATACGCAGGATACAGTACTCGCCGATCTGCCTATACACATATATACCTCGAAAAAACGTGGCCCGTTAGCCAAAGCACGGCTGAAACGTGTTCCTAAAGCGAGCCAATTGTTACAGGATCCTGCTACTACTGACAATCCAAGTGACTCACCCTCAAGAGATAAGACTTGAAACTTTAGCCGACGGACCAGGATTGTTACCGTACAGATTAGGACCGACCAGACTAACCACACATTACCACTCATTCATACAGAACATACAATTAACCGACATAGAAGATAAAGTAAATTCCGTACAGATGCAACTAAAGACTTTTAGAATTAAACTAACTAATGAGACTTACATGCTTTACGAATACCAGATTGACTACCTTACTGACAAACTTAGTAAAGTACTACAACAAGTAAAATCCCTAGAACCCGTTAGAGTCAAAAGAGGTCTTGTAGATGGCCTTGGATCAGTGATAAAAAGTGTCACTGGCAACCTAGACTATCTAGATGCCTTGAAATACAACGACGCTATTAAAACTTTACAAAACAATGAAAATAAAATAGTATCAGAATTCAACAATCATATCAGCCTAAGTAAAGAATGGATGTCCCAACATGGCACCATTCTAGACCAAATAACAAAAAATCAGGAAAAGGTTAATGCAACGTTGGAACTACTCCTAGAGAAAACCGCATATACAGATTACAGCTTAATAAAATTTGCAAAGTTTGCCCAAATTTTGGGAATCATAACCAATAATGTAGAAGATTTAATGTTAGAGATAATTAGGTTAGAAAATATAATGGCTTTTATACGTTTATATCTCGTCACCATTCCCATGAACTGCTATCTGGAAACAACAGAACTCACAATCATCAACGACAGCAACGAGATAAAAGGACAACCACTAAAATTATCGAAGATCCCTTATAACGACCTGAACCAAATAACTGACTCCACTCACATCATCGGCTTCAATTCAGTCAACCTGGAAAAACTTCACAGCATCCAGAACAAAGTTTTGATGGAGAACCCTATCCAGATCGACAACACTCAACCGGTTGTCTTATACCATACAACTATACCATTTTACATCATTGTACTATGCGCAGCCATACTTATCATTCTGGTAATAAGCCGCAGATACAAATGCTGGAACCTAAGAACAGGCAACGAAGAGAAGCAACAGACTCTCAAGATACATACATACGAAGATGTGACTCTCAACATGAGCAAATAGTTGCTGTTCTGCGGGTGGAGGTGTTAGATACGGACCCCTAATGGATACCGTCGACTTCGCACATTCCTACATGTTTACGCCAACCGCATAGAAACTGCAGCGATGATGTCCGTTCAGCCACGAGCCGCCGACGCAGCAGAAACTCACGAGTAGCAATAAGTTATTTTTAAGTATTACTTGGTCATTCCATATTCTTGCATCGAATAGGTTTCATCAAATTAATTGTAGTAATTTCTTTTAATTAAATTAGTTTTAAAATCACTTTGGTTTTTTTTCGATCCACCGTCTGCAAGTGTACGTAATTAGCAACAAAATTTTCATCAACAGTGAGTGGTGTTGATGAAAATAATGTTTTGCTAAAAATTATACTGGCAAAACAAAAAATTGTTAAAATAAACAAAAAACATCTTAGTTCGAATTACTATTTCACGATACCATCTTGTTTCCATCCAAAAATATTCGTGTAGACTAACCATTATCGAAAATTATTTTTTTAACAAAGCAATAATGTATTAAGTCGAAGTTCTCTCTCATTATTATAATACAATCATTTGTTCATCCAACCATGGACAAGTTCAAGTTGAAAGTTAAAAAACTCTTCGAAAAACAAAAAAACGATCCAGAGATTTCCTTCAGAGTGCTAAACAACAATCGACTAGAAAACGATGTTCAAAGAATAGTGCACTCCTTTAACTTTGTGCTCAGCCTGTTTTTAAATTCAAAATATTATGTAAGAAATAGTCATATCTATCCAAATGGAAAAATAAGTCATATTCTTTCATTCTGCTGTATGTTTTTCATTAATGCGTCTTGTATCTATCGAATAGACATCGTAGATGTCAGTGATATAAACAAAAATATGTCAAGTTTAGAAAAAGACTTCTTGTCGCTGTTTTCTCCTCTCTTTTTCGTCACCTATATGGTCGGTTTTATAATACTGTTCATTCTAGATATAGTGCATAAGGACAACAACGTCTTACTTATTTTAAACATCCAAACCATACACAAGAGCATCGATTTCAGTAAAAATACTCGAAGTTTTGTTGTTTGGAATTGGATTTCAGTAGTAACTACTATCTTTGTCAGTATTTTCATTCAGACTATGTATTTTATAACAAGTCACTATCCGAATATCATTGACTTAATTTTGGACTTTATTACGAACATATTGTTCATCGCATTGGAAATAAATTCAGTCATGGCCACCCGAATAATAATACTATTGAAAAAGTATCTGGACTTGTGGATTGGACTTATATTAATGATGAAAGGTGAACAGGAGAACGATGAACAGTGCGAGAAACTATTCAGAACATACCGCCGTATCCTCAAAGCTTACAATTTGTATAAGAGAATTTTCGAAGTGTTGGTAAGTCAATGAATATTTTGTTTAAACCTTCTCTTACTATTACTATCATCTATATCTACCTGTATACTAACATATAAAGGGTATAAATATGATTACCACTATAAACTTTGTGACCATAACCTCTGTTGCCTAAAATTTAAAAAATAGGTTATAGTCTGGAATAACACATAGTATACTACTTATTATCCTGGGATTATGTTTCCTTGGCATAATTTTTGACATTCTCGCAGGCAGCAACTAGTAGTAGACAATGATAAGAGAGTAGCTGGAAATACAAAGAAGGAATATAAACCGATGGTTGAATGAGAGAATTATGATATTGGTTGCTGTGGTGACGCTTGTGGGTGGGCTATATTCGGCAGAAAACGTCTACAGACTGAAATAATGAACAGAGAACAATAAGCTCACTATGTATGCATGATGTTTGAAGTAAAATACGTATTATGCTGCCTTTGTCTAGCATTAAGCAAGAGACGCTGGTCCCACGTATGCAACGTATGAAACGCATTATATGATATCTGTATTCTAGATTGTATATGAAACACTATGGAATAAAAACACTCTTATCGTATGCGACGCAATCACACGCCTCCGATCGATGGTCGATCTGCGATGTCCAGATCAGCATGGGAAGGTGGAGGACAAAGCGAGCAATGTATGCGATGCAACGTGGGAGAATTGGTATGCACACTTCTCCCGTGTATGCAACATAAATTGGCACCAGACGCTGTTGTAATTTCACAGAAGGTGTACTAGTGTGTATGTAAGTCATGTTTTCTGATTTTGATAGCGAGTTTGAGGATAATTTATTGAGTTTACTATTTTTAGGGTTCGGAACATCCGTAAAAAAACGGAACCCATATAGGATCACTCTGAATTTTGAGTATGGGTCGCTTTTGGGGGACAAACAAGAAAAGTTAAAAAAAAGTTTTTCAAACTGTACCGTGTGACATATCAAATAAAAGGGTTTATTATGTAGGGTTACATTATTTTTCTTAATAAAAAAAAATGTACACAAATACAAAAGTTAAGAACAGACAAAAAAGATATTGGGTTCATGAGGTGAATATACAAAGCGAAAAGTTGGAGAATACCATACACTAATGCTAGGTCGATCAGCTGTACATCTTCCATTTTGATTATAAACCGACTTCAAAACAGGAGGTTCTCAAATCGGTTATTTTTTTTTGACAGCAAAACACGTGCATCAAATGTCTAATTGTTTATAAATGACGTGCTACGTGTAAGTTCTAGAAACACACAGGTCACACGCGTGGGATAGCGTACAAGTATCCCCTCCACCTTCCCATGCCGATCTGGACATTGCAGGTCGACATTGCATGGGAGGCGTATGATTGCGTTGCATAAGATACATAAGTGTGTTTCTGTTACATAGTTTTTCATATAAAATCAAGCGCCCAGATATCGTAATGCGTTGTATACGTTGCATACGAATTCAGCGAGAGAAACTGGTCCCAAACCAGTTTCTCTCGCTGAATTCGTAAGCTATACCACGCGTGTGACCAGTGTTTTTCTAGAACTTACGCGAAGCACGTCGTAAACAAAATAATAGGTATTCTCCAACTTTTTTCTTTGTTTATTTATCTCATGAACCCAATATCTTCAATTCTTATCTTTAGTTCTTGTGGCGCGAGTATTAATTTAAAAATAGTAAAATCAATATTTCATCCTCAAACTCGCAATCAGAATCAGATAACATGACTCAGACGCACTAGTGAGAAATGACCACAACATTTGATGCCAATTTCCGTTGCATACACGGGACAAGTGTGCACACTAATTCTCCCACTTTGCATACGTGGGACCAGGGTGTTGTTGTGCTTTTCTGATCTACAAAGTTAAACATCATCAAAGCTTTGAATTTTACGTTTAAGGCACTTGTCTTACCACTGACGAGGAAGCGATTAGCCATCGACTATTTTCGCGCTGAGGAAAGAGGCAAATATTAAAGATCTCGTGTGAGTAAAAGAGACACAAATATTTATAGTCGATAGCTAGCTGTTCACACGGCCGGCGAGTCGGCTCTTACCACTAGTTGGTCGCAGCGGTAAGAGCTACCAAAGATAATACTCGCATAACGATACTCGCTCGGCAATCCTCGCTTGGCGGTCAGAACTCATCAACCAGCGGTAATTTTTACCTATAGTGCGGGCCGAAGCGAGTGATGCGAGTAATCGCCGGTCGCATTCAAAACACTCGCTTAAAGCCGAGCGACAAAACTATCAAAAACTACTTACTCGCTACTCGCTGCTCGCCAACTCGTTTCGAGTTTCAAGCTTTACTCGCTTCTCGCTGATCGCCGGCGTTGAGACAAGTGCCTAACGTTGAATTAACTGAATTCCTAACCAAATTACCTTAGTGACTATTATTTTATTTTTTGTAGGTTTTATATTACACGTTTGGTACATTTTATCGTAACCTTATTTATTTCCACTTAATATTCTCGGACCTAAAATCATATCCAGCATTGAAAAACAATGTAAGTACAAAAGAATTGTTGGTGTCTTGTGTTCCGAAATCAAAACCTTTTTTTTTCATTACACTTAAATATGTGGTTTTTAACAAATCCACTGTTAAAGTGGCATTTTATTAAGTCATTGTGATAACTTTCTTAGCCATACGTTAGATTGATTTACATCACTGACTTTACTTCCTTCCGAGCCAAGTCGATCTTCGCACAATAATTATCATTCATTTTTGCCAATTCCTATACTTTACCTTTAGAAGTATAGATAGAGTAACTTTATTTTGTTTTTTTTTTGAAGCTGTATTTTATGCTGTATTAATTTGGTAACTCGAAAATAAAAACATTATTCTATAATTTACAGACAATTCCACACATATTTTCAATATTTTTATGGTTAACAAAAAACACGATTCTGCTATTTATACATAGTATTCACTGTGAGAAGTTCTATGCAACTATTGAACAAGCAGAGACGGCGTGTATACGGCTTATAATGAACAAGCATTGTCCAGGTATGTTTTCTAGGATTCCGTACCCAAAGGGTAACCAACGGAACCCTGTCACTAAGCCTCCGCTGTCCGTCCATCCGTGCGTCTGTCTGCCAGCGGACTGTAGAGAACCATTATTAGAAGACAGTTGAAATTTTTATAGAGAGTATATGTCTATGGCAGCTATAGCAACAAATAATAAAAATCTAGTGAGAGTCTCACTCGCACATGGCCGGATTTTATTTACTAGCACATCCTCTAGGTAATCGACTTGTCTATCAGTCAAAATTCTAAGATATGTGACAGCGTAAGCCGCATTAGGCCTGCGTGGTGTAAAACAGGCTACTCCTAGAGAGGAGGCCTGTGTATCGAAGCTATGGCCATTAAAAGCTCATAAGAAATCTTTTTACTGAGAAAATCATTTTCTCAAAACCCAGTATGGTAGACGTCAGATACCCGTGCAATAACGGTCTTTCGGACCCACATACATTTATAGACTTTTTAATATCAAAAACAGATATAATAACCTAAAGCTGTCTCGAATCGACTTCTATCGTGATCCTTTACGTTCTCTAGTAATGAAAAACGGTTCATCATTCATTGTTCGAGTATATACGAAGGGATATTAGGGAAAGGTCAATGTATTTTATTGCACGTTTATCTCGCGCCCACCATAGGCGTTTTAAATCTCGTTTTAATCTCGTTTTGAAAATATGTTTACAGAATGTCAAAAGGAACTTTGCGAGAACGTTATTCAGATAAATCAAACGTTCAGTAAAATGACCGCGTGCGGCCTGTTCTACATCGATGCCACGTTATCAATATTTTTCTTGAAAGTTACCACTAATTATGTTATTTTTCTACTACAATGTAATTTTTTGTAAAAAAATATGCTAAATATGCTTCACCATAATACAATTTGGTATTGTACTGTTGTTTTTCCGTACTATTGATAATACAATTATTTTATAAATAATATTTTTAGCAATTACATTATTAAGTTTTCTGAAAGTTAATCGTTGTTTTCCTACTCAATACACAGAAATTATTCAAGAATCTGATCAGAAAGCTGATCGCGACGGTAAAAATCTTAGCAATAATCTTGATAAGTTGAACAGCGAACTCGGCACCGTAATCACTGGACCATCCAGTGATTACGGTCCCGAGTTACGAGTTAGAAGTCGTGGCTTTGACGTCAAGCAATATGGATTGCTCTGTTGACACATCGTCAATAATAAAATAACAATGCGGTCTGCAGTGTTATCCTGAAATCTAGGTCCAGCAAAAATCGATCGTATGGCATTGAACTTGATTCCTTATGGATATTTTATCTTCCTGACCTTGACCCATGTCACCCACTTGGGGTCGGTGCAACAAGTTTTCTAAATTCAATTCCTTTCTCTTAATGCTGCTCTCTCGAGAAATGCTTAAAAACAGCGTGCAGATGAACAAACTTTTCGTCGACATTTACTGATATGGTACGTAATTTGGTTGAGCCAGAATGTATGTATCGGTATCACATAATAAGAAAAAAAATTACCAAATCACCTCCAAATCGTTGAGATGAAACCATTTTACTCATTATTTTAAAAAAAGGCAAAAAAAAATATCTACTGCTTTGTGCTATGTGTTATTTCTTTATAATTAATTAAAATGCGGGTATCGGAGTGGCGCACAGAGGAGTAGTTAGCTCCGTTTATATGCATTAAATGGTGGAAAAAACGGTGAGACTGAACAAGACATTGCAAAAATATAAAAACTAATACATATAAAAACAGGTTTAAATTGGTCCTTTATTTATTTTTTTATACTGTAACACATACAAAACACACACACATACACACACGCAAACAAACACCCACACCACACTTATTAAATTCATGTAAGCAAGGAATGGGTATGCCATTCCTTGCTTACATGCGTTTAATAAGTGTTAAGTACTTATATAAATTTAATTTTCAGCTTACAATAACTCCTACAAAGTGCAGCAATTGTAAATGAACTGTAAGAGGAAGGCGCCTGTGTCTGTAACACCGTAACACCGTTTATACTAGCACAGACACAGACGTTCACTCTGTCTCAAATAGTGCTTAGTATTTTTATGTTTTTAGTTGAGATGGACAAATTGTATTTGGCTATTTGGAAACAAAGATATAATAATCAGATAATCAGAATCTTGTGTAAATTAATTAATTTAGTTTTCGTCAAAGTACTTCTGAACAATATGACAGAGTCAGGCGTTATTAATAAAACAGAAAGAATGCGTTAATGTAATTTATTACTTTTGCTTTCAAATAAACTTTATTCCTCACATTAGCTGTGACAGTGACACTATCAGAACGTACTTAGAAATATCAATATCAATTCATTTCTTGGTCACTAATGTTGTTATAGCGACAGTTGTTGTCACTCGGTAGCAAATAGAGTGAATACTGTTGTTTAACAGTTATAATGATGACTCAAAAACGAAAAATTCAAGTGATGACCAAAAGTCGGCTGGATGACGAAGTCCAAAGATTGGCTTATTCTTTTAACTTCGTACTGAGTCTATTCCTGGCATCAAAATATGCTGTTAAAAATAGTTATATTTATCCAAGAGGCAGAAATTATCAAATACTTGCGTCTTGTTGTTTTTTGTTTATTAATGCAATGTGTTTCTGTCGCATGATTTCTGTTGACATTACGGATATGTACATGGAACATTTGGAAAGTAGTCTCTTGGAAATTTTTGCTGCATGTTACTTTCTCACCTATTTGATCGGATTTACAACGATGTTTATTCTAGACTTTGTGCATAAGGACAACTATGTATTTCTTATTTTGAAGATCCAATCTGTACACAAAAGCATCGATTTTAGTAAGAGTATCCAAAATTTTATTTGTTGGAATTGGGTTACAACCACACCTATAACCGTTATTAATATTTTCATTAGTGTCATGTATTATTCTTCATCTTTCTACGATTACACAATCGATATTATTTTTGACAGTATTTTCGATATCATGAACACAACATTGGATGTCAATTTAATTATGTCCACCCGAATAATTATATTGTTAAAGAAATATCTTGATGAATGGATAAAAAACATCTTGATAATGAAAGATGAACACGAAAATGATGAACACTGTCAAAAATTGTTTGAAAAATACAAAAATATATTGAGAGCTTACAACCTGTATAAGAAAATTTATCCTGTCTTGGTAAGTTCATTATTCAGATGATAGCAATTTCTTAAGAAATAAAAAAAAGTTTTTCCAACTTGTACTTCCACCCTTAACAAACGTCACGTAAGGCCGCAATACTGTCAAGGGTGTGATGGTACATGGAAATATATGGTAAGATAAAGGAACCTACAGAGACCTACAAGCCTAACAGTCCCTACGACCCTAAGCCCTATAAGCCCTACAGCCCTAACCTACCATATACCTAGTATGTGATAAATAAATATATAAATAAGTTCAGGATGTCTGCACCATGCGACCTAAGGTTACAGACGGATAGTAGACAGGAATACCAGGTTCGGGAAGGGTGAACTCACTGCCAATCCCGCAGACTCACGGGACTGATCCGAGGATGGCTAAAGGTGTCTTGGCCACAGCGAGGGGTAATGAGACAAGAATATAAAATTCAAATCTGATTTATTTACAAATTGTTCTGCTTACTTTTTCTTAACACACACTATTATACTTAATTCTATGTGTCCTATGCGTGTAAGATGCAACCAAATCATTATTTTAACTGGGCCGCGCGTTAGCCAGGCCGAGTGCTGAGTCAATGTCCAAAGGTAACATTGAACATTCTGGCGACTCTCAGGAACGGGACTCCATTTGGTACAGCTCGATGGTCTCGTATGGTCTGGCCTGGCCTTGTTCAGTTTGTTGTGACTGATGGGTGGGCACGCTGTGTAGTATGCCGTACCGCTGTTGTGTTTGTTGCGTGTATGATGTGCAGATCGTTGGTTGCTGCACAGGCGGTGCCGTTTTCCTTCTTGCTGCAATGGTGGCTCGAAGTTTATTCAACACCTGTGGACCGAAATAAATTAAGACGCATGCTAAACTTATAATAACAAGCGAAGTGGTGATGCTAGCGATGTATGTATGAGACTCTAATTGTTTCCAAATTGTGTTTTCTAGCTGAGTTTGTAAGTTTGTTTCGGATGTAATTAAATGGTCGAAAACTCCTTTTGACTTGTCTAAAACTAATTCTTCCTTGGATATATCGTTTATATTTGTTGGTAAGATCTGCGTATTAATGGAGAAGTTCATTGTTTTAGCATAAGAAGCTAGTACTGTTACAGTTGTTGTTCTTTTTGCAGCAAGTATGTTGTTAAGTGTTTTAATGACGCAATTCTCGGAGATGTGTAGAACTCCGACATCGTGAATAGTAATTTCTTTTCTTTGACCGTCACACTAAATCGATATGGCTACCGATTTAGTTGTAATGAAGAGCCAGGTGTTTTGCATGTATAATTGCTTCCATACAACATCTGTTGATATTTTGTAGGTCTTTGACGTGCATTGGGTGTGGGTATAATTCTCTGTTCTAAAGAGTTGTTCAACTATGCAATTTTTATTTAATTGCATGTTCTTGACCGCCACAGGATAGCAGACAAACCCTGCATCACTATGAAGACAGTCTTTAAATTCTTCTTGATTTAATTCAAAGTAGCGCTCGTTGTTGTAATCGAAACCCATGAATGTCTGCTGAATAGTTAAGCACTCGAATGATCCGTCTGTTTTTCTCTCTGGAATTGGCGTAACGTGTATCAGAGTATACTTTGTTATATCGTGTATCGGGAAATAAGCGTACACTCTTATGTGCGTAGTATTTATATTCATCTCAGTGTGTATTATTTGATCCTGAATAATTTTTAAGTTTGATGGTAATTTTTGATTGGCCATTTTTATTATGTTGCTGATGTGTTTTGGGGTTAGTATACTATATATAGTTGCTTTTTGTAAATATATTTCTAGTAACCCTTTATAGTAGTCCATTATCTCATTTATAAAATTGTTTGCTAACTCGTAGGTTTGCATTACTTGTATCTTAATATGATTTTTGTCAATCGATTTATACCAAACATTGTGGTTATTCATGAACGATATTGCTTCATTTAGTTTTGCTTGGAACTTCTCTAACTTTTTCTGGATTTGTTCTTCAGTTTGGTTTACACCTGCGATGGTAGATATCATTATCTTTGTTTGATGGTTGGCAGCGTCTATAAGTTTCTGCTGATTGTTGTTCAATGTATCTATGTCCCTGTACACTTCATCGTTAACTCCGAACACTGATGTTAAAAGTTGTCCCAAGAACCCTCGTTTCTTCCTATTTTTCTTTATTTCTGTTAGGTATTCTTTTGTTGTCTCAAACTTTGTTTTTTCTTCGTTTAAATGGTGATAAAATTCGTTGCAATGCGTTTCATCCAAGATGTATTGAGTATCCTTGCAGAGTTGTTGAAATTGTGTTGTTATTTTTTCGATCTTTTTATGGTCTATTTCCAAGCTTCCTCTCTCGTAATCCGTTTCAATTCTAAACGTTCCTCGATTAATAGTTGTGGTTCCTATATCTTCTACATATAGTCCTGCGTTTAAACTTTTTAATGTGTATGTGGGCGTAGTCGACACAGTGCCGATTAATAGAATAATTATTGTGTTAAATAATAAACCCTTTATCCAGCTTTTCGGTGATCGTATACCCTTTTTGTTTATTGTGGCTGTTGATATGTTACATTGCATAGGTGTTTGCCTGTCTTTGCTCGTTGTATCAATTTCTATGTTTTCGTTCACAGGGAACGGGATCAACGTGTGGATTGATCTTTTATGACAAGCGCCTGTTGATTTTTGAAGAGTTACCACTCTAACTACACCATCATCTCCCGGGTGTACTTCTGTGACTTTTGCTAATGGCCATTTACTTGGGTTTATATTGTCATCTTTTATTAGTACTACAGTTCCAATTTTTGCATTTTCATGTGCTTGTTTCCACTTGTATCTTTGCTGAAGTTGATGTAGATAATCTTTTGTCCAACTGTTCCAAAAATCTTTTTTCATCTTTTGAATTTGTTTCCATCTGTTTACTAGGTCAGTGTTAATGTTTTCGATCGGGTCTGGTGTTCCTACTGCTTCTCGGCCAATAAGAAAATGGCTTGGAGTTAGTATTGTGTTGTCATTAATATTTTCGGTTTGTGCACACAATGGTCTTGAATTCAAACATGCTTCAATTTGGTGGAGAAAGGTTGTCATTTCTTCGTATGTTAGTGTCGAATCTCCGATTAGTCGACATAAGTGATGTTTCACTGACTTTACGCCAGCTTCCCAGATGCCACCGAAATGTGGTGATGATGGAGGAATAAAGTGCCACTGTGTTCCTATATTTGTTATTGTGTTTTGAAATTGCGGCGATTGCGTGATTTGTAATATTTCTTGATGTAAAAAATTTGCTGCTCCAACGAAGTTTGTTGCATTGTCACTGTACATGTGTAACACGTGACCTCTTCGTGCCATGAATCTGCGTAGCGCTGCGATAAATGTTTCTGTTGTTAAATCTCCCACCAATTCTAAGTGTATTGCTTTTGTTGCTAAACATACAAAAACAGCAATGTATGATTTATAGGACTTGTGACCTCTTCCTTTCATAGTTCTTGTTTGTATTGGTCCCGCATAATCCACTCCCGTATAACTGAATGGGTAGGATTGCGTTACTCGTGCTTTTGGTAGTATTCCCATTTTTTGAGAGTTTGTGTCTGCTTTGTATCGTATGCACCTCACACATTTATTAATTAAACTCTTCACTTTCCTTTTCCCACTAATGATCCAGTATCTTTGTCGTAAATAGGCCAATGTTAATTTGTTGCCACCATGTAATGTTTTTAAATGTGCGTCTTGTATAATTAATGACGTTACATGATGGTTGTATGGTAATAGTATTGGGTGTTTTTGATTGTAAGGCAATTCGGAGTTTTGTAATCTGCCTCCAACTCTTAGTAGGCCATCCTTGTCTATAAATGGATCTAACGTGGATAATGTTTTGTTTTTCTTCAAGGGATGTCCACTTTGTATGGTTTTCAAGTCGTCTTTGTATTCCTGCTGTTGTATTTTCAGGAGTATTCGTTTTAATGTCACGTTTAGTTCATTACAAGTAAGTAGTTTATTTGTTGTTTGTTTGTTTGTAAATTTGTAGCAGTAAGACAACACCCTTATCATTTTATCTAAGCTGGAGAATCTATTCCAGAGATCATTCTTCTCAATCTCAGCTGTAGTTGTATGACACAATTTAACTTCTTGGTTCGGCTGCGGCATACGTTTCGTGATAGGAATCTGATTGGTTTTTAACCAATGAGGACCGTTCCACCATAAGGAATAGTTAACCATTTTTTCCGGCTCTAGACCTCTTGAAATGATATCCGCCGGGTTATCTGCAGAAATTACATGGTTCCATTCTGCGTTTGGTAATAATTGTTTAATTTGTGATACCCTATTGGCTACGAACGTTTGCCACCGCTCAGGCTCTCCTCGTACACATCCTAAGGTGATCATAGAATCCGTCCAACAAGATATCGTGATATTCTTGCAGTTAAGCGCTTCCTTTACTTTTTCCATTAAGCCGGCTAGTAGCAGTGCAGCGCATAACTCAAGTCGAGGTAGAGTAGTTTTTTGTTTCTTTGGTGCCACTTTTGATTTTGCTTGTAATAATGCAACGTAGTAGATGTCATTGATTTTTACACGGCTATATACCACCGCTCCGTACGCTTTTTCGGAAGCGTCGCTGAAACCATATAGCTCAATCTCTGTGCTGTCTGTTATGTAACACCACCGTGGAATTTTAATTTCTTCTATACTTTTAAGTTGGTTTTGTAATTCAACCCATTTTTTCTGGGGTATGCCATCAACAGGTTGATCCCATCCTATGTCGTTCGTCCAGAGTTCTTGTATAAGCAGTTTCATTTTAATTATAATTGGTGCTAACCAGCCCAGGGGATCGAATATTTTTGCAACTTCTGACATAATAAATCTTTTCGTTGGTTTTTTATTTTCCGTTATAGTTATTTGGAAATAAAAACTGTCTTCTCGTGGTGACCATATTATGCCTAATGACTTCCTGGACTCGTCTAACGGTAGCTTGAGCAGTTGATCGTCTTTGTCTTCCACTGGTATATTTTCCAGTAGCTCTGAACTATTTGACGACCATTTTCGAAGTTTAAAACCGCCCTTGTTTAACATGGATATTAACTGACTCTGCAATTCCTTAGCTGCACTTTCCTGGGAATCTCCGGATAAAATATCATCCACGTAGAAATCTTGTAATGTAGCTTGACTTGCGATTGGGTAATTGTTTTGTTCGTCTATCGCAAGTTGTTGCAATGTTCGTACCGCAAGATAGGGGGCACTAGTTGTACCGTAGGTTACCGTTGTAAGCTCATATTCACTTATTGCGTGTTTTGGAGAAAATCTCCATAGTATCCTTTGATGTGTGACGTCTAATTCATTAATTTTTATAAATCGGTACATTTTCATAATATCCGCCATAAAGGCAAACTTATGTTTTCGCCATCGTAGAAGTATAGTGGATAAGTCTTGTTGTAATCGTGGTCCTTTATACATATTGTCATTAAGGCTTATTTTTGTGCTGCTTTTACTGCTCGCATCAAAAACCACGCGTAATTTTGTAGTTAGTGAGTCTTCCTTAATTACTGCCTGATGTGGTTCCGGCTCGAAGGACCAAAATGTACTTCCACCCTTAACAAACGTCACGTAAGGCCGCTAAACCGTCAAGGGTGTGATGGTACATGGAAATATATGGTAAGATAAAGGAACCTACAGAGACCTACAAGCCTAACAGTCCCTACGACCCTAAGCCCTATAAGCCCTACAGCCCTAACCTACCATATACCTAGTATGTGATAAATAAATATATAAATAAGTTCAGGATGTCTGCACCATGCGACCTAAGGTTACAGACGGATAGTAGACAGGAATACCAGGTTCGGGAAGGGTGAACTCACTGCCAATCCCACAGACTCACGGGACTGATCCGAGGATGGCTAAAGGTGTCTTGGCCACAGCGAGGGGTAATGAGACAAGAATATAAAATTCAAATCTGATTTATTTACAAATTGTTCTGCTTACTTTTTCTTAACACACACTATTATACTTAATTCTATGTGTCCTATGCGTGTAAGATGCAACCAAATCATTATTTTAACTGGGCCGCGCGTTAGCCAGGCCGAGTGCTGAGTCAATGTCCAAAGGTAACATTGAAAACAACTGTACTGTGTGACATCACGAATGAAAGGGTTAATCTTAAAGGGCTCTATTTTATAAATATTTTATTTCGAAATATTAAAGAAAATTAATAAAAATTGACGATTAGATTATGACAATGAGGGCTACCGTTTTTGTACTCACCAGTTGGCGCCACTGACGAGTAAGGTTCTTAATAATGGCATTAAAGTTGTTATTACGCGCATGTGAACAAAGTTAGAAGAAAAATAATTTATGATGCCGTTAACGTGCGATTTAATACAACAAAGATAGTGTCGCAGTGTTTCGTGGACTCGTCATTATGGAAAAAAGAAGACTATTAAAAACAAAGTTCAATGCAGTGGTTGGGAGAACCGCAACTTAATCTGCCATAGTCTTAAAAAAATATTAACAAAAATCTAAACAAATAAGTCTATAAACTCGCAATAGCCCACTAACAGTGAAATTTGACATTTCGAAAACCTCACGCTACAGTAGCGCCTCTAGCGGCGAATTCAAACGCGATAGCCCTTATTATTTTAACCCTCTCCTCCTCCGAAACTAATGAGCCTAAAATTTTGAAAATAATGAGTATTATAAGTCTTTACCTATAGATCACAGGGAAACTTATAAAAAGTCTATGATTCAAAAGTAAAATTTTAAAAAAATTTTTTGTTTGGTACCCTTTGCACGCGAGTCCGACTCGCAGTTGTCTGGGTTTTTTTTAGATAAATGCAACTGTATTTCCACCTAAAAAACAAACTACTACCTTTTGTTGATGCTGTTGGCGACTCGCAGTTGCCTGGGTTTTTTTTTAGATAAATGCAACTGTATTTCCATCTAAAAACAAACTACTACCTTTTGTTCATGCTGTTGGTAATTTTAATTAAATACTAGAATTAATTATACTACTTTTACTAAAATCAAAAATTATGAACAATATTTTTTCCACAGATTTTATACTTAACGTTTAGCACGGTATACCGGAATCTGGTAATTTACTGTATACGCTGAAAGTACATGCGGGTTCTAAAGTTAGTATTTTTTTTTCTCATACAAACTTTCCTTGCGCCGACTTCAAATGCTATTCTAGTATACAATATTGATTGTTCTGGAATTTGATAGTTGCGGTCCGGAATCTTGACTCGTGCCCAAGACTCTCTAAGCCCGAAGTCCGTAGATTCGGCCTTAGTGAACGGCGTTTTCTGCTCCGTATCATCTACGGAGTTACGATTAGTTTGGCCCGTCACTAAGGCCAAAACTACGGACTTAGAGAGTAGGCCTCCTGTTGATGTTTTTTGTAAAACTTGACGTTCAGAAAGTGCTGGCTCTCAGCCTTATTTGAATAAACGACTTTTAAATTTGAATTTTGATGGCAATAAACTCACCTGCTTATCATGGAACTTAAACATATTTTCGAAGTGATAGACACACTAAACATACATCTCAGCTACCCTTCGAGGAAAATACGCGTGATAAGCTTTTGACTATTGACAAAGAATATATGTTAACGATCGTTAGATAGATCTTTATTTTTGTGTATGTGAAGTTTGCTCGAATACTTGTTTAGTCACTGTTTTATCAATCATAAATTTTAAATTAAAATTATCACTTTCAGCCACTACTTCGCTGTGTTGCTACCGTTATACGGCTAACAAAGAACATAACACTTATAACAATATACAGTATCTACTGTGAAAAGTTCTATATGACTGTCGAAGAAGCCGAATCAGCTTGTATACAGCTTATGAAAAGAAGGAACTGTCCAAGTAAGATGCTACACATTAAAAGACACAGCACACATATAAATTCGTAAAGGGATTGTCACCATATCAACTCAAGCCGTGCAATATTCTTTATATGAAACTCCCTATTGCAACGCACACTAATCGGAATCGTAACGTAATCACGAAAGCTTACGAACCGCGATGCAATGCGTGGTCTACTTGCAGTTCCCGCGCTTACGGCGCATCGCCCCGCGCTTACGGCTAGTCGCCCCGGCGCTTACGTATCTCTGTGCTCAACTGCTCTCTGTCTCACTTCTCCCGCGGTCTGCCTGCAGCACACTATGGTAACCGAAAATGGGTGGTCGGCGAGCCGTAATCGCGGCGTCGCCTAGTCGTAGCCGAGTCGACGTATCGGAGCTGCTGATCCGCTAAGCTTACATGCTTACGTTGTAGACGGATATTCCAGCAGTAGGAACGTTGTTACTAATTAAGCGCATGCTATGTTTCTGATTATAGCATATTTCTTACAGAGAGCCAAGTACACCTTTTTAAGAAAGTGCTCCAGACAAAGCGAACGTTTAGTAAGATGACTGCGTGGTACTTATTTTATGTAGGCGCTTCATTACCAATAAGTTTGTTGGGAGTTTTTACTAATTATAACATTATGCTACTGCAATACAATTTTTTGTAAATTCTAGGAGTTATGACATGTAACATTAACTTTACTGAGACTAAAGTGTCATTGATGATTATGATTGTTGGTTTTAAATAAAATTGATTAAATGATAAGGTTTTTATTATTGCTCATAAAATATCTTTCACATGATTGATTGTTTAGGTGACTCATGGGCTAGCTTTTACCTAGTTTTAGGGTTTCCGTAAATCAAAAAGAAAAAGCGGAAACCTTATAGGATCATTAGCCGACCTGTGTGAACTTGGCACCCGACTTTTTTTTTCTTTTTCTTTTTTAGGTTTTTTGATAGATTTCGATAAGTAGTGGATAGTAGTGAAGCTAACTTCGTTAGCAGTTGAGCCGAAAAAAAAAATGTCATCCCCGACATTGCAAAAAATTACTTTTTCCAGCTGATTATTATAGTTAAACGTACGAAGTGGATTGTAGTGCAGTTTTTTTCGTTTGTAGTTAAACAGAAAAAAATAAATAAAAAGTGATGGCAAGAAATACGACATCAACGTAAAATAAAATTAAAATCGTTAAGAAACTATATGACTAAAAATAACATAAAATAAATAACAGAAAATTACAGACAGACGCTAAAAGAGGTTAGTAGTAGACGTATTTTTGTGAATAGTAGATAAGAAATAGATTAAGAGCGATCGACTTAAGTGTTTTTTTTTTTTTTATTGAAAACGACACAATAACTACCGATACCGAATAAATGATTTCCATAAACGATAAAAATGACTGCGAAACGTACACAGAGGTATGTAGTGGACAAATTTTCGTTTGTAGTAGAACGGAAATTGAAGAAAAGCGATCAATTTGACTAAAGTTTTTTTTTTCAAACTAATCGACATAATTTGTTCCTGTAGGAGGAAGATACGATTACTACAAACGCTGAAAATGACTGAGAGATCTTCATAGAGGTTTGTAGTGGAAAAAATTTTGTTTGTAGTAGAACGGAAATTAAAGAAAAGCGACCAAAATAACTAAAGTTTTTTTTTCAAAATATTTTCGACAGAATTATTTCCGTTAGGATGACTATACGATTACTGCAAACGCTGAAAATGACTGAGAGACCTTCGTAGAGGTTTGTAGTGGACAAATTTTCGTTTGTAGTAGAACGGAAATTGAAGAAAAGCGATCAATTTGACTAAAGTTTTTTTTTTTTTCAAATTAATTTCGACATAATAAGTTCCGGTAGGAGGAAGATACGATTACTACAAACGCTGAAAATGACTGAGGGACCTTCGTAGGGGTTTGTAGTGGACAAATTTTCGTTTGTAGTAGAACGGAAATTGAAAAAAAGCGATCAATTTGACTAAAGTTTTTTTTTTTCAAATTTATTTCGACATAATTAGTTCCGGTAGGAGGAAGATACGATTACTACAAACGCTGAAAATGACTGAGGGAACTTCATAAAGGTTTGTAGTGGACAAATATACGTTTGTTGTACTACGGAAATTGAAGAAAAGCGATCAAAATGACTAAAGTGTTTTTTTTTCAAATTATTTTGGATAGATTTATTTCCTGTAGGAGGAATGTACGATTACTACAAACGCTGAAAATGACTGAGAGACCTTCGTAGAGGTTTGTAGTGGACAAATTTTCGTTTGTAGTAGAACGGAAATTGAAGAAAAGCGATCAATTTGACTAAAGTTTTTTTTTTTCAAACTAATTTCGACATAATTAGTTCCGGTAGGAGGAAGATACGATTACTACAAACGTTGAAAATGACTAAGAAACCTTCATAGAGGTTTGTACTGGACAAATTTTCGTTTGTAGTAGAACGGAAATTGAAAAAAAGCGATCAATTTGACAAAAGTTTTTTTTTTCAAATTTATTTCGACATAATTAGTTTCGGTAGGAGGAAGATACTATTACTACAAACGCTGAAAATGACTGAGGGACCTTCATAGAGGTTTGTAGTGGACAAATTTTCGTTTGTTGTACTACGGAAATTGAAGAAAAGCGATCAATTTGACTAAAGTTTTTTTTTTTTCAAATTAATTTCGACATAATTAGTTCCGGTTGGAGGAAGATACGATTACTACAAACTCTGAAAATGACTGAGAGACCTTTGTAGAGGTTTGTAGTGGACAAATTTTCGTTTGTAGTAGAACGGAAATTGAAGAAAAGTTGTTTGTCGAAATTAATTTGAAAAAAAAAAAACTTTAGTCAAATTGATCGCTTTTCTTCAATTTCCGTAGTACAACAAACGAAAATTTGTCCACTACAAACCTCTATGAAGGTCCCTCAGTCATTTTCAGCGTTTGTAATAATCGTATCTTCCTCCTACCGGAACTAATTATGTCGAAATTAGTTTGAAAAAAAAAACTTTAGTCAAATTGATCGCTTTTCTTCAATTTCCGTTCTACAACAAACGAAAATTTGTCCACTACAAACCTCTATGAAGGCCTCTCAGTCATTTTCAGTGTTTGTAGTAATCTTATCTTTCTCCTACCGGAACTAATTATGTCGAAATTAGTTTGAAAAAAAAAAAACTTTAGTCAAATTGATCGCTTTTCTTCAATTTCCGTTATACTAAAAACGATTTTTTTTCCACTACAAACCTCTATGAAGATCTCTCAGTCATTTACAGCGTTTGTAGTAATCGTATCTTCTTCCTACCGGAACTAATTATGTCGAAATTAATTTGAAAAAAAACTTTAGTTAAATTGATCGCTTTTCTTCAATTTCCGTTGTACTACAAACGAAAATTTGTCCACTACAAACCTCTACGAAGGTCTCTCACTCATTCTCAGCGTTTGCAGTAATCGTATTTTCCTCCTACTGAAAACAATTCTGTCGAAAATAAACGATTTTTATTTTCTTTTACGTTGATGTCGTATTTCTTGCCATCACTTTTAATATTTTTTTTTGTTTAACTAGAAACGAAAAAAACTGCACTACAATCCACTACGTACGTTTACCTATAATAATCAGCTGGAAAAAGTAATTTTTTGCAATGTCGGGAGACGACATTTTTTTTTTTTTTTCGGCTCAACTGCTAACGAAGTTGGCTTCACTACTATCCACTACTTATCGAAATCTATCAAAAAAAGTCGGCTGCCAAGTTCACACTGATCATTAGCCGTTCGTTTGTCGGTTTGACATAACCCTTTTTCTCGGGAACGTGTGGAAGTATCGAATTGAAATTAATAAAAAATACGTAGGTATATAGCTCCTTAGAGTTCTGAAAAAATCAAACTTCTAAGTAACGCAATAAAAAAATATGACTCTGACACTCGGAAGCAAATCAATTATTTATAATAATTATTATTTTTATTTTACTGTGTATTTAGATTTTAATATAATACGTACAATTGTTTGTTTTCCCAAATAAAAAAAAAATCAAACCTATAGGGTACTTTCCATTGACCTAGAATCTAGAATCATGAAATTTGTCTCACAGCACAAGTAAAAAAAGGAAACAGTAAATTGTAGAAAATTTAATACATAAAAAACACTTGTGATTACAAACATGTTTGCCATGCCATGTTAGACAAGAGGTGCGAAAGCTAGCGTTAAATCCCACCCAGCTAGTCCAGGGGGCAATGAAGGCGCAGAATGTTGATTCGCACACAGCCAATAGCTTGGACCTTCTGCTGACAACAGATCCAGATTGCTACTCGGTGTCAATTTCTTCTCCAGTGGGTAGTTCTGACCACTGTCTGGTGAAGTCTGTGTCTACTCCCCGCCCGATCCTAGCCGAAGAGGCACCCGGCGGGTATGGCGATAAAGGTCAGCAAATTGAGATTGCATGCGATCATTCTTCGCATGTTACACTTGGCAGCCTACTTGCTTTTCTTCAACTGATGCTTTGTCATGCGCTGACGCCGTGACGGAAGTGTTGCGGAAGGAAATGGAGTACTACATTCCGTTCTCAGACGTAGCAATGTCTGGCGAAGCTCGCCCGTGGTTTGGTGCCAAGTGCAATCGCGCTAATGCGCTAGAACATGCGGCACACCTAGCATGGCTCGACACCCGCATGCGCAAAGCACATGACGTTAGTCAGAAGAAGAGAGTCTTTAATAGGGCTGCCAAGTCCTGCAAGAAGGTGTTGCGGAGAGCTCGATTTGACCACATTAGGCGAATAGAGAAAAAACTTGCTTCATACCCAGCAGGTAGTAAGGAATTTGCTGGATACTGATATACCATGCCAGTAGGGCTTGACGTCCTAGTACACGATAATCTTCTACTCGCCGCGTATTAGTTGCATATTAGTCACTTTGTCAAAGTATAGACCTTGTTTAAGCTCGACAAAGTTTGTTATGTTAGTTGCCGCGACAGGATTCAGCAAATACAGCAGTGCCATGAAGTTTATTTTTCTGTTAGTTGTTTTGCATCGTCGTGAACTTTGTGATTCGCTGTTTTGTCTGTAGGTATGACTAACTTTCGTTTGTGTTTGACGTATTTTGCTGTTCGGCAGTTATGCCAGTGTTGATAGGTAAGACGGATAGTTTTGTAACAGGTTATTTCATGTGACCATTTCTTGTTTTTAGGCTAACAACCCGAACATATCCATTGTTCCCAGGGTGAAGTTCTGTTACTCTCCCCATGAGCCATTTTCCAGCTGGTATATGATCATCATGAATAACCACCAGATCGCCTGTCTTCAGATTTTTCTTTGGTTCCTGCCACTTTGATCTCGCTAATAGTTGGCACAAGTATTTGTTCTTCTATCTCTTCCAGATTTCGACGAAGATCTTTCTTGTTAGTTCTCATCTTGTCCTTGCATCTTCTCTTGTTTCGATAACTGCCCGCCTCGGTCTACCCGATAAAAATTGTGCTGGCGTCAGACAGTCTAGATCGCCTGTGTTTTCACTTAGTGGACACAGCGGTCTGGAATTCAAACAGGCTTTCAGTTTTGTTAGGATTGTGGTAAACTCCTCAAATGTTAGTTTTTGTTCGCCTACTACTCGTTTCAAGTGATGTTTCAGGCTTCTGACTGCTTGTACCCACAATCCTCCCGCTGATAGTCATGCGAGGGCATGAAAATGCCACTCAATTTTCATCTCCGCGATTTCTTTTTGTAGTTGGTCGTTTCGTATGTTTGTTCAATTTCTTCGTATTGCTCCACGACTTAGCGGTTTCCACCGACAAAGTTTGTCCCGTTGTCACTGTATAAGTGACGAAGGGCGCCTCATCTTGCTGCCATTAGGGCTGTCAAAAATGGTAAACTGATGAGATCTGATACCAGTTTAATATGCACAGCTTTGGTCACCATGCATACAAAAAAAAATGAAAAAGTGTTTATTCACGAAAATGCATTTTACAATTATATTATTACTTCTGCCAAACTGCAAAGCAGTCAAATAGTTTTGATATTTCGACTAGTAGGCTGCGTTTGGTTTGTTTCTTGTTCACTTCCGAAATTTTGCAACGAAAGGTGAATTTATACTCTCTTGAGTTCCAGCGCAAGCCTAATGATTTTGGTGTATTGCCGTTGTTGTGTTGTTCGGAGAAGTCTCCCAAAAGTTCTTGATTGTTTGCTGACCATTTTCGAAGGTTAAAACCTTACTTGGCCTAACTGTGGCCTATGAGTGTTAGAATAGGTATAACTCTGATGGTATGAATGCTGAAAAGAAGAGGGAATTATGTAATGTTGATCAGTACTACAAATCATTTCTTTATTTCCAGATAACATCTGCTGACCATGTTTGCCATGCATGCTGGCAGCTAGCTGCTCATTCACAGTCGTCTGATAATGTGCCGAGAAGACGAGTTGGCCATCAAAGTGTTTGTATTGTATGTGGACGATCTATTCTAAGAATTAGTCGACGCAGGATTTTGATTGAAGGGGCAAATGAAGAACAACAAAGAGTGGCTAATATAGTTTCTACTTGGATCCAACCACGAGAGGTAAAAAACATGTACCTACTATAACTATTATTATTTATTTATTTGATCTAAACTAATTGTAAGACATAAAATAATAGAAATTATTTCCCACTACTACCATGACTGCTGACTGTATGCAAGCTTTTCATTATTTATATTTTTTATTTTAGCTTTGTACTGAAGATGAAGCTTGTGTGTCATGCTGGCTAAGAGCTAGAAGAGCTAGGATTGCTCCACCAGTTGAAGACATTCAACCCCCTTCACCTGATCATGTGGATGGTGATCATTCTGTTTTGATGTGTGCTGTGTGTGGTCAGTATCTGTCCACCACAACATCAGATGAAGAGTGGAATCCAGACAACATTGCTCGTTTATTGGAGCACCAGCAGGTATATATGAGATAATTTATTTAATTTGAAAATGAATTTTAACTAGCTTATAAACACTTGCCGTACAAAGGGCATAACTCTTATTTTGTTGCTAACTCGAGGACACTCATGAGTCCCTTCTCCTGCACTACAAAGAGGAATAAACTTGTTCACTCAACACATCATAGCTATTTAGAAAAGGTTTTCTGTAAGCTGAAGGAAACCAATTATATTATCTCAAGAACCATGCTCCCGCTTGGTTTACTCAAATTCAATCTGGAATCTCGCTATGTTTCTGCCTCTTTTTTGTTTATTTATTTTATGCTTGAACATGATGGGTACAACTTATGTCTACAGAACTAAGTTTACTACACTAACTAACTTTATTTGTATTTCATCAATGCTTTTTTGATATATATGTCAGCGATGGTACAACTCTCCAGGTTACACCAGCCAGGATATTGAAACTACAGTGGGCGTACTTTGGGAAGTGTTGGTTATTGCGCAATAGAAACACCGGTTGCTTTTAAATCAAATTATTATTTACACTCGAAAGTCTCACTTACAATATTCTCACTAGATAGGTACACTGAACAAATATTCGGAACACGCGGCGGTTTCTAGACAGGGGCACGTCTGCACTGCTCAACCGCCACTAGTAGACTGAGCTCAGCCTCTGTCGAGCACACCGTCCTAGACTCCGTCGAACGCCACTAGATGGCGTTGGTGTCCCGATTGTTCTATTGACTGACTTATTTCCGACACGGCCATCCTGCTATCACACGGCCTCGTGTGTTAACCTGCAACCAAAACTCAACAACAGTACTCTGTTCGACTCGGCCAATCCTGACCACGATATGGCTCAGAAAAACTTTATCCTCTAATTGTTTTCACAAAACATTACTTTTCAGTTAACAGCACACATAAAAAAACTTTGAAATCTTTTTAAACATTGAAATCATCACCCAGGGCCATGTACCATCGTTATCCACATCAAAAATCAAATGTATTGCAACAAAGCCTCGGGGAACCACTCACACAAGTAAACAATTCTATCGCCACGGCTCTCATGGCCAAACTAAGTGCATCCTCGCTGTATGTGGAGCATTGTGGGACTTTCACCCACTACGGTCACCATTGACCACGAGTAGCAATCACACCATTGCTCTCGAAATACCTGCATCAACATACACGAGGACCACCTCTCAAACACGCGCATCCACCACGTGTGTGAAGCATTGTGGGAATTTCACCCACTACGGTCACCATTGACCACGAGTAGCAATCACACCAGTGCCCTCGAAATATTTGCATTCACACACGTGAGGACTGCCTCACAAACATGCGCAACCACCATGTATGTGAAGCATTGTGGAAATTTCACCCACTACGGTCACTCTAGACCACGAGTAGCAATCACACCATTGCCCTCAAAATCCTTGCATTCACATACATGGGGACCGCCTCTCAAACATGTGCATCCACCATGTGTGTAGAGCATTGTGGGACTTTCACCCACTACGGTGACCATAGACCACGACCCGAGCCAGAGCCTCCGTAGTCTCAGCCATGATAACTATACCGCCGGCAAATAGATAGTGAGTGATGTACTCGCCTTTGACATTAATGCCTAGCCTTGTCCTGTCCAAAACGTTGAAGACATCCTCCATTGCAGTCATTGCGGCGAAAAATCGAAATTATTTACCTTTATTTAACTACGAGTACCTAAGCCTTTCTAGTATCAATAAACTAATGATGTATAACAAAGTTACTGTTTAAGTTAGGAACTAGCTTCTTTTTTTATTTATCTTCAACGGAAGACTAATCCCGTCAATACTGATCCAGCATTTTCGGAAAATAAAAATAACAGACTGATAAAAAATATGTAGTATCGTACATACCTTTCATCATCATCATCAGCCTATAACAGTCCACTGCTGGACATAGGCCTCTCCTAGTGCACGCCATTTTTGTACATACTCTTACTTTCATATTATATAATTATGTAGTAATAAGCTGTTATTTTCATACTACAAACAGACACTTTTAATTCTTGTGTTTTTATATAATTATATCATAATCCATCATTTAGCACGCTTTGTCCAATATTATCTACAGATGCTGAAAAAAGGCTCTGCAAGAATATCAAACGCCTACATCGGGCGGAATTCAACAAGATGTCCGCCTGTAGAATGTTCTACGTTGATGCTGCTTTACTACTTAAAATGATAGCTTTAGTTGCTAATTGCATTGTTGTTCTGTTGCAAATTGCTATCACGTCCTTGTTAAATTAAACTGGGTGAAAAGGTGACTTGTGTTTTTATTTTATAAGTATTATAGAATTTTCAGCCAACAGCTTCACTTGGGTAACATAAACACACACTTTAACATTGTTATATTAATAAAACATAATAAAAGTGTTTGGTTATATTTTGTCTTATGTTGTCAAGTTTTTCATGCAAACAGATAAAAAATCAGTACTATAAAGAGTAGACTACCTACGCTTTTGCTATATATTTATAGTTACCAAAACCGAAACAACTTGAAATAAAACGGAGCCACTAAGAGCAGAAGAAATGAAATAATTTATTCACATCGCACACAATAAATATTAAAATAAACATTAATAATGTGAAATTGTGTTATTGTAGCATCTAACACTTATTAACTACACACAGCTAATGTGAATTGTTAAAAGTTATGAAAAAAGCCTTTTTATACCTTGACACTTGATTACAGAAATGCAAACTGTAGTAAGACAATAGAATAGTTTGACAGTAGCTCCGCCAGGTGAAGAAGAAGACATACGTCAATGCAGAACAGTCGACAAGCGCGCATCTTACTGAATGTTGCTCGGTACGCGCGCCTCACATTTTTGCATAACCTCAATTCTTCATCTGGAAACAAAAGTTCAAATAATAAATATATGATTATATGCAGATAGTAAATGCAAGCGTCCGAGAAATATAAGCAGTAGAAAATAAAATTATGATTACAAGATTAAACCACTGAAGTTTCTGATGGACATAGAATAGAATAGAATAGAATGGAATAGAATATTTATTTGCGTAAAACATGGTATACAAGTATGTTAAATACAAATTGAGGCACAAGCATGTTTAGCTAGTATAAAACATAGCATTCAAAATTTTGAAGACAACTTAAGAAACAACAATCGTTCGTAAGACATCAATATTTTTTATCAATAAATTCTTTAAAACTATAAAACTACACTGGAGTAACCACTTATGGAATTTAATTTTAAATAATTTTGTATTTAAAGCTTTGAAATGCCCTGGTATTTTATTATAAATGCACACACACATTGCCAAGCAGTTCCTATTGTATTTAGACAGTCTAGGCAAATCATTTAACACCAGTTTATATGGATCTCGTCGGTTCCGAGGATTGACATCATTTGCAGTCTTAAATAGTTGCTTATTTTTCATAACAAACACACATATTTCGTAAATGTAAAGCGACGGTAACGGTAACAAACCATTTTTTTTTAATATTGGTCGACATGAGTCGACGGGCTTAAGTCCACAAATTGCTCTCATGCACTTTTTTTGAGCGATGAATGCTCTTTGGAAGTCAGTGCTGTTACCTCACAGTATTAGTCCATAACGCAACAACGACTCGACGTACGCGTGGTATGACATTACAGCAGTTTTTACAGTAGTTACATTTTTTACTTGTTTTAATGCATAAACAAATTTATTAATTTTAGTGCTAACATTGTCTTTGTGGTCTTTCCAGTTAATGTCTTTATCTTTTATTACACCTAAAAATCTGGTACGCGTTACTTCATGGATTTTATTAATATTGAGTTTAATGTCATTTTTGGAATTATTTGATCGATTAAATTGGATGTAAACGGATTTGTCTAAATTTATCATCAAATGGTTAGCGTCAAGTCAATGCAATAATTTGTCAATTGTATTATTGATGTATAGTTCATATTCTGAAATGTTATTTAGTTTTTTATTAGATGCCACTATAATAGAAATATCGTCAGCAAATAATACGCATTTATGGTTAGTTATTTTTATGATGTCAGTTATATAAATGAGGAATAATATTGGGCCTAGCACACTATTACACACACACTTTGGAGTTCCTCGCGCGCTACCGACCGGAACGGACGTGTGTAGTAGATCCACGCTGCCTTTTAAATCGATAGTAATTGTACTGATTGCTTATTGGTTGAACGCGCAAGATTTAATTCTCGCTTACTCTTTAACGATTTAAATACATTGACTCCACCCAGTGGGCTGGACTAGAGTGGGACAATCGGATTTTGTGCATCACGCCGCAACTAGTTGAATTTTATTTGGCTCCCTACCATTGGGTTCGAACCAGCGCCACGCAGCGCAGCAGTCGGGCGCCCTACCACCGAACCACGGACGCTACTCACCGAGCGACAGAATCTACGAGTGCTACGAGCGCACGCGGCTACGGCGCCGACGTCATATCAGTGCTACGCATCGGCTACGACTGCGCACTTGCTACGGCGCGTTTGCTACGAGCTTATAGCGAGCGGCTCAGTAAGTAAGAACTATTTGTACACTTGCTTCTTGTGGCTACTAATCATCTCGCATCCTAAGTCTTGCTTGGAAGTTGGCACTAAACTGAATCATGCCCAAAATGCAACACTCCCCACCCTCGTCCAGGAAAGACCCAACAATGCAGTCACAGTCGGACTCAGATATTCCGGCGAGCATGGAGGGGGATGTCCCTGTAGACCATGTAACTACTAGGAATAAACGGCCTCGATTAGACGGTTCGCCCAAAAGTTTTCTCCGAGACTTCAAGGATGAAATCAAAGAAATGCTCAATTCCTGGAAAGCAGAACAAGACTCTTTTCTGTCCAAACTGGCTAAGGATATATCCGACCTTAAGCTACAATATTCTACCATCCATAAGTCGAATCAGGAAATAGAAAAGTCAATGAACTTCATCAATAAGTCATATGAGGACATGAAACACCATGTAGATCGTCTCGAAGTGGAAAACAAAGATAATAAAAACTATCTTCTCAGCCTTGATAAAAAACTTAAAGAAATGCAGTATGTGTCACGGAATGCTAATATTGAGATCCGCAACATCCCACAAAAAGATAACGAAAGCGTGCAAGATCTTTCTGGAATAGTTACTAAATTGGGAGGTTTACTGGGAACTCAACTACAACCCAATGATCTTCGGGATATCTATAGGGCTCCTGCCAAACCAGGTTCAGTTAAAAACATCATAGTTGAGTTCAACAGAGTACAACAAAAGTATGACATCTTGTCCTCAGTAAGAAAATATAACAAGACTCGAAACACTGACGATAAATTAAATACGGAGCTCTTAGGATTGCCAGGAAATAAACAACCCTTCTTTGTTGATGAATATCTACCATCTTCTAGCAAGTCACTGTTCTACCGTGCCCGCGAGTTTGCGAAGCAGAACGGATTCAAGTTTTGCTGGGTATCTAACGCCAAAATTTACCTGCGTAGGGAGGGAGGGCAAAAACAGTTTCTGGTAAGCTCAGAACAAAATCTTATAGATTTAAAAGCTAATACCATATGACTCAAATACGTAAAGCTTAAGTACTGTGTCCAGATCTCTCTCCCTGTTCAAATTTTTCAATTGTATAAAATATTTTTAGGTTATCAGCCCAACTTTTTGACAAATCCTACTCTCTCACACGCAATTTCACTTTCATGCACTATTCTCAATCTTACTAATCACTTTCACCACAATCATACACAATTCACAAATGCACTCCGCGCTAAAAATACGTTCCACTCCTTGAAATACAATAAGTACCACAAATACCACATAAGTACTCCATTAGAAAATCTAAACCGTGATACATTCGCTCCGCATTGTTCCTACATTATATGTTTAACTAATCAAAATGACTAACACAATTAATATAATATCCGAATTAGATAACTTTAACATAGCGCAATCAATACTATGTTCACCGAATCAGTGCCTTACACTAATCAAGCATCCTACTAAATATTTAAAAATCATCCACCAGAATATCAGGAGCATTAAAAAGAATATTGAACAATTTTTGGCTACGACTGCACTTCTTAATTTTGACTGCGACATCATCGTGCTCACAGAATGCTGGCTAAAAGTTTCGGGTCCCCTTCCAAAATTAGACGGCTATGACACGTTTTTTACATCTAACAACCCATTACAAAATGATGGAGTGGTGATCTTCTTAAAAAATAGTCTAAAAGTTAGTGTATCCGAACCACAATTCTTGGATGGAAATTGTTTAGTATGTAATTTTGACAATAACTTCTATCTTGTTTCCATATATCGCTCCCCGTCTTACCAAAATATAGACAATTTCATGGATAGCTTGCACAACTTAGTGAACACTTTTCCAACAAACAAAAACATGGCACTTATTGGTGACATAAACATAGACATTAAGGAGAATAATGTGGATAGATTGTCTGACCAATACTTGACAATGACCGCATCACTTGGTCTCTTGCCCACGCACAATATACCCACCAGGCAAAATAATTGCCTCGATCATTCATTATTGAAATCCAAAGAAGCGGCATTTACCATGGTCCTTGACTCTCCAGTGACAGACCATCTCCCGGTTCTACTATGTCTTAGTACTAAAAATGCGGTACGTAAGCCCCCAAAAATAGCTTATCGCATTGACTACCCATCTGTTTCGCTAGCTCTAGAAAACACAGACTTCACTCCAGTATTACATTGTACAGATGCTAACATGGCCACTGATCTGTTAATTTCCTCCCTATCTTCGATAATAAATCTCCACTCTAAACAAGTGCGTGTCCCAAAAAAGCAGAGGAATATCAAGCCTTGGATCACAGCAGGTCTGCTACGATGTATTAGGAACCGAGATCTAATGCACAAAAACCTAAAGAATTCACCAAACAACACAGTTTTAAAAGTGACATACCAACGCTACAGAAACTTCTGTAATAATTTACTTCATAATTTGAAACGCGACTATGAAAAAATAGAATTAGATAAAGCCAAAGGTAATTCTAAAGCAACATGGAACGTAATTAAAGCAATCACACATACCCAGCATAAACCACAATCTGCTCTCGAACTCTTAAACATTGCGACTGACCCAATCTCATCAGCTAATTTAGTAAACAAATACTTCGTCAACGTAGGTAAAAAGTTGGCCTCGCAAATATCGACTAACCCGAACAGCACCCCCCCAGAAAGTTTGAATCTGCAACCAAACTCTATGTGCATTTTGGAAGTAACTCACGAAGAGGTAGATACCATAATCATGAGTCTTAGAAGCAACTGCGCAATTGGCTGGGACGGCATCTCTTCAAAAATTATAAAATCATGCAAAAACCTTCTTGTCCCATCAATCACACACATTTGTAACCTTTCCATACAATCAGGAACTTTCCCCCGAGCGTTTAAAAGAGCTCTTGTGCATCCAATTTATAAGGACGGGGATAGAGACGATGTCACAAATTATAGGCCCATTTCAGTTCTTCCCACTCTCTCTAAAATTCTCGAACGTATCCTTAAAAACAGTTTATCGAAATTCTGAAAGTCTAATAATACAATAGCGGATAATCAATATGGATTTTGCCCGGGAATCTCTACCGAGGACGCCGTGTTGAGTTTTACTGAAGCAGTGACCAGGAAAATCGACTCTAAAATGGCTTGCTTCGGTATTTTTCTGGACTTATCAAAAGCCTTCGATACCGTCTCTATCCCCATCCTACTCCATAAGATGGAAGCTGCAGGTATTCGAGGAAATGCCCTATCGATTTTTGAAGACTTCCTCAGCGGTCGGGAACAATGCGTCCAAATAGACCAAGTGACAAGTAGCTGTGAGAAAATTAGCTACGGTGTGCCTCAAGGTAGCATAATCTCTCCCTCTCTTTTCCAGTTATACGTTAACGATTTATGCAAACTTAAGCTGCAAAACTGTGAAACGTATATGTACGCAGACGACACCGTACTCCTAGCATATGGTACGGACTGGAGAACAGCTAAACAAAATGCTGAGATATCGCTGAAGGCAGTAATGGCTTGGCTTTCTGCCAACTTGCTCACCCTAAACCTCTCAAAGACTAAAGCAGTTGCATTCCGTATTAGCCCGAGATCAGCGCCTCCACCCGGAGAATCAGTCATCAAGGCACATATATGTCTGGACCTATCTCAGCCTTGTAATTGTTCCTCGCTTACTCTTGTCACAAACACAAAATATTTAGGTGTCTGTGTAGATGAGAGATTGAACTGGCATACTCACTTAGAATCTTTAAAAACCCGAGTTAGACGTCTTCTCTATATCTTCAAAAGCCTCCGGGAATCGGCAGATTATAACACCTTACGAAACGTCTACCTCGCTCTATGCCAGTCCATTCTCTCATACTGCATCCCAGTATGGGGTGGGACTGACAAGACAGCAATGCTAGGCATAGAACGAGCCCAAAGGGCTGTTCTAAAAGTAATGATGCGAAAACCACGTCGATATCCAACGTCTGCCTTATTTTCAGAGTGCAACATCCTATCGGTAAGAAAACTATTCGTTTTGCGAACTATTCTTAGGAAACACGGCTCCGTTCCATACGACAGTAATATAACTCTTCGCACCGGGAAACCTATATGTAGAACAGAACAAATCAAAACAAATTTCGCGAGACGGCAATTTTACTTTCATGCCTCGAAATTGTATAATAAATTCAATAAATTATTATCCATTTATTCCCTAAACAAATTCGAAGCAAAAAACAAAATAACGAATTACCTGCTCCACTTATCTTATGACGAAACAGAGAACCTCTTTATTCGTAATCATTGAGGAGTTCACACGAAGACCTAATCCCACAAACATGTTCCACACACTCATACTCTCTCGCACTCATCACTACACTCACCAGACACACACACACACACCCTTCACAATTATCACCTATCTACGTAAACCCTACATAAATTTGCTAACCACTACTACTCGTCACATCTGTGTCCTTGTTTAACCCAGGCTGAATTTGTACTACCTAGAGGAATCACTGACTCTGAAGATACAGGCATTGCCTAGTTTCAGAGCCAGAGTTCAACTAATGTATTTGCTCTAAATATAAGCCCTACCACATTTTACAAAGTTATATGTACCAGTAATGTGACCTTCATATAAATTGTATGCTTAGGCGTAAGTCTTGTATGTAAACAAAATGTTTTTGTGTTTATGGGTTTCTTTTTTTTGAAATAAATAAATTATTATTATTATTATTACTTCCCTGTGGAACGCCATATTTATTGTGTTTATATTCCGATGAATAGGATATTATTACATAATTTTCATTTTTTTTTGTTGATGATGACACATTGTTTTCTATTGCTTAAATAGGACGACAGCCACTGAAGTGCCGGTCCTCTAATACCAACAGCTTCCAGTTTTTGTAGCAATATGTCATGTGACACCAGATCGAAGGCTTTCGATAGATCAAAAAAGAGGTCTGTAGTTATATGAGGGAAAAATTATCTAACTTTTCCCTCATATTATTATTATTATAGTTGCATGAGGGAAAAATTAGCTAATGATGTGGACTTGTTCTTTTGGAATCTAAACTGCTGGTCACTTATAATATGAAATTTATTTCAAAAGTCAGTTAACCTTTTAAACATGGATTTTTCAAAAATTTTAGACAATATGGGTATAAGAGTTATAGGTCGGTAATTGTTGATGTCACATTTATCTCCCTTCTTGAATAAGGGCTTTATTAAAGACAGTTTTAATTTTTCAGGAAAGATGCCTTGTGAGAATGACATCTACACTAATATTATAAAGAGGAAAGATTTGTTTGTTTGTTTGTTTGAATTGAATAGGCTCCGAAACTACTGGACCGATCTGAAAAATTCTTTTAGCATTGAATAGCTACATTGTCAGGGAGTAACATAGGCTATATATTATCCCCGTATTCCCACGGGAACGGGAACGACGCGGGTGAAACCGCATGACGTCCACTAGTGTTTATTAAATGCATCAGAATACCAGTCAGTTCGTTTCAGCATGCTTTGACGATTTTTGTGTTGATCTCATCATAGCCTTCCGACCTAGTGTTGGATAGAGACATTATTTCCTGTCTTACCTCGTTAACCTCCATTGGTCTAAGAAACATAGAGTTTACACACAAACTTTTGAGCGATTTTGATTTGTCCTTTTTCCCCCTTGTTCATGCTTTAATTTAACATAATTGTTATTAAATATAGTAGCCATTTGTACAGGGTCTGTAGTTATTGTTTCATTGAATTTAATACTTTCTATATTGTTTTTGTGAGTGTTACTGTTTATTTCGGTTTTAATGACATTCCATGTAGCTTTACACTTATTGTCATGATTATGAATATATTTTATATTTGCATTCCTTTTTGAATTATAAATGCATTTATTTAGCAGACTGGAGTAGTTTTTATATTTAGTTTTATTACTTAAATTTTTATTTTTATAATGTCCATACCGTAGCTTCCGTTTAGTTTTACAACTTTGTCTCAAACCTTTACTTATCCACTTTTGTTTGTTTTCCTTATTACTATTGATTTTAACTCTAACTTTAGGAAAACAGAGACCATACAACAGACACAATAGCTCATGAAAATCATTGAATGCATAGTTAGTGTCAGTTTTGAGATAAATATTGGACCAAGATAGATTTTCCAGATATTTTTTAAATTTTCGGATGTTGTTTACGTCTCTTTTATAAATATAGCATACTGTTGATTTCTGTGGTTTCTTTTTTATTGGAAAGCTTAACGTTTGTGCTGTGTCGTGAACAGACAGATACAGGGGCAGTACAGTGGCAGTTGCGTTGGCAACTTATTACAAATGCCACAAGGTAGGTTGGCGTCTTGGTGATATCAGTGGGAATTTGGTACATGTCGGTACCGGTCGATCTTGGGAGAGGCCTATGTCTAGCAGTGGACGTTTTTTGGCTAAAATGATGACTATTACTCGCCTGTAAAGTTTGACATCATAATGAGAGCACATGTGTCTTGAGAATTTTCCACAGCTTTATAGAATGCCTCGCAATTTAAACTCAGCATAATTTGTAGCATAAAGTTCTTTGACAGCCAAACGCATATCATCGGCGATGACGATAGTACTATAAACTAGAAATAAATAAAACTGACATGAAAAAGATGAAATAACAGCAATCCGAATAATGTTTCTATTTATAAACGGTGACAAATTACTTTCAAGTTATTTAAGGCTGGATAGAATTTTTGATGAATAGTCAGTCAACTACTATGTGTGTGTGAGTGCAGAATATAAACTCTTCTTAAGAGGAAATGCAGGCGGATAGACATTGTATGTAAAAAGTCATAATTCGAGGTTTGGCTCTCACCTGTTTCCTACGCCAATATTGGACCGATTTAAGAGATATTTCACAAACTAAATAAGAAGGATGTATCTCTCCTGGACCGCGAAAGCGAATAGACGTGTGCCCTTTTGATTTTTTATATTATTTATCATAAAAATTGACAAAAATACGATACAAATTAAATTCATAAAGTACCAGGAGCGCATAACACAGTGGTAATTGTAGTGAACGTAGAGTCCGTGAAGAAAAAGGACAGCAACACCTGAGACAGACGACGCGACGGCTACTGACCAACGCTGCGCGTGCGTCACACGGCTTACGAGTACAGATAACGTCATCGCACCGCGCCGCGCTATGTCGTAGCTACCATCTACAAGCGACGGCAGGCAGCGGATAGGCTAGAGGTTTGGCACGAGTGAAGTAAATACTGGATAAATCATAATCGGAAATGATTTCTACGATTTTCAAGGTAAGAAATCTTAATTATTTAATAATGCCTCTCAAACGCACACCACCAAATAAAAATATAGTAGAAGAAGCGAAGGCACTTCTACTTCTATCGCCCCTGGCTCCCGATTGTTTCAGCAGACCGGATCTTCTCCTGATCTCTCAACCATGGGCAAAGATAGTAACGTAACGAACCGCTGGAAGCGTAAACGTGATGATTGTGATTGTGTGAATCGCCTGGACAAAATTCGAGCATTACTATCAGCGTCTACTGCTAAGTCAGAATAGAAGTTTTCGGCATTACAGGCTTCCATCTCTGAAATTAGTGCCCAGAATTTGGAGATACAAAAATCCATGGAATTTATTTCAAAGGATTACGATGATTTGAAGATTAAATTGGCAAAGCTACAGTCTGAACGTGAAACCGACCGCCGTTATATGTTTGAGCTGGAGGAAAAAGTGGACACTATAGAGCGACAATTGTTTTCCACTAAGATTGAAATAAGGAATTTGCCCCATAAGCAGGAAGAAAGTAAGGAAAGCCTCCGCGCTATTGTAATTGAGGCTGCCAACGTGCTTGGCACCACGATAAGAGGCCATGAGATAAAAGATGTTTTTCGCACGAAAAACAAAAATAACTCTTCTACAATTACTATTGACTTTATTAGCTCAATCACAAAGGATAGTGTGCGGGACAGCAACAGTGTACAGTGATTATTATTGCAGTGATTAAGTGTTAAAATAACTTTAAACAAATATTTCTAGTTAGGGATTTAATAGCGCGTAATAATAGGTGAATATTCGAGACAGTTCCTATTTGTAAGTGGGTACTTACGACGCACGGCATCAAAGAAAGCTCTCGATGCGCCGCTCGTAAACAAGTTTATACTTGCAAGCGGCACAATCCTTTGATTTAACCGCCACGTGTTTGATTCTTTTGTTTACGCCACGTGACCGAGTCTTTTATCTGACCGCCTAGCGGCACGATCCTTTGATTTCACCGCCACGTGACGTGATCCTTTGACTTACCGCCGAGCGGTACGAGCCTTTAATTTGAGCGCCATGCCGACTGATCGTTTGATGTTTGACCGACACGCGGCCGAGCGCCTTTGATAAAAACTGAACGCCGAGCGTTGTAAGAACTTACCGCCTATTGTTAGAATTTTTTGCTTATCGTTTTTTTGTATAATTTTAGAGATAAGTCCCTGCATGTTTTGACTTGAACGTTCGAGAATATTTCTTGTTTGGTTTGTCGACTATAAAAGGGCAGTATTTATTCTCGAGCAACACAGTTCGTTCGGAGACATCATACAGCGCAGTTCGTTCGGAGAAATCATAGCGATCACTACGTTTGAAGATATAACAGTTGTAACAGTATAGTACGCTTTCTAATTGTATTTATAGTACAGTAAGGTGGTATTATAGAATCAGATCGGTACACTCGCAGCAAGTATAAATATCTTCTGAAGATTGCAGTCTTTCAGTACACCTTCTCCACCAATCCCAGCAACAGAAGTGTACCACCCGGTACATTTAATGGTCCTTCGAGCCGGATCTGTGGAGACGCCGCCATTGATAGATTTGAAGCATAGTGAAGATAGAAGTCATCGGACAAGTATGCCAGTTACACGCTCCCAAGGAAAAGGACGCATGCTGGTCAAGGAACAGAAGCCGTTGTCGTCAGAAGACACAGCTGTCACGAGGGTCGCCACAGCCACGGGTACCACGGAATATATTGGAACCCCACCAACCTCAGTGCCCTCTGTCGCAGCTTCGTCCGCTATTATCGCCGCCACCTCGGAGCCGAATACCATGGAGACCGGCACCTTCGCCACGGGTAGCTCAGCCGCCTCGGGGACAGCCACAGCCACGGGTACCAAGGAACGTACTGGAACCCTACCGACCACAGCGCCCCCAGCCACAGCTTTGTCTATCATCGCCGCCGCCCACTCCGTGACGCCCTCCGCTATAAAATCACTTCCTGTCGACACGACCGCAAAACCATCGATGAAGCCTTCTGCAGCTGTCACCGATTATGATGCAGAAACTCTCCAGCTTACAGAAGCCTCTACAGTGAAGCGAGTCAAAAATACCACCACCGGTCTGCCACTGCCGAGCAGACATCAGGACTTCGACCTCCCTTGTAAGAAAGAAGCACGGACGAGGTCCACTAACAGCAAATCGAAAGCGTACAAGATAGCGAAAGCTAAAGAAGAATTATTACGTCTTCAAGTTGAACTGGCTGCAGCGCGCCTCGCTGCACTGGAAACTGAAGACACAGAAGATGATGAAGAAGATGATGTCTCCATCTACTCCAAGGAAGAAGTGAACCGAAGAGTAGACAGCTGGCTGGAGAATCAAGCTAACAGTCCCGTGGACACAAAGCACATGAAAGATATGATCCCAGCAGCTACAGAAAACCATCCTCAAGCTTCACATCGCCTACAGCAGTTACCGGCGGGAGTTCAACCTGACCTCACCGCACTCGCAGAAGCCATAACGCACGCCGTCAACACAGTTCAGCGACCGAAGTACATCGAGCTGCCCTTCTTCTCTGGTTCTTATCAAGAATGGCTACCTTTCCGCGCCGCCTATTACGAAACAGAAAGCCTGTTCACAACGATCGAAAACATGAATCGACTTAGACGAAACCTCAGAGAAAAAGCAAAAGAAGCAGTTGAAGGTTTATTGATCGCCAATACACATCCAGCTGAAGTCATGAAGTCTTTGGAGTCAAGATTTGGAAGACCAGAATCCATCGCAGTAATGGAAATGGAGATACTGCGCGAATTGCCACGCCTATCTGACTCACCACGGGACATCTGCATCTTTGCTACGAAGGTCTCCAACGCCGTGGCAACTTTGAAGACACTCAACTGCAATAATTATTTGTATAACCCGGAACTTTCGAGGACAGTTATGAACAAGCTGACACCAACGCTTCGCTACAGATATTATGACTTTTCGGCAATGCAACCAAACGAAGATCCAGATCTTGTGAAGATGGAAAAGTTCCTTAAAAGAGAAGCGGAGCTATGCGGGCCATATGCTTTACCTGAACAAGTAACAGCCACTCCAGAAAAGAAGACTCATAAGGTCACTAACGTCACAGACAAGAAAAACGCGCTAAAGTGTCCTGTATGTGAAGAGACAGGTCACACCACTGCAGACTGCAAGAAATTTAATAAATTGGATATAAATGGAAGATGGGACATGGCAAAGTCCAAACGCCTATGCTTCAGATGTCTTCGATATAGGAGCAAGACTCATAGTTGCCGAGCCAGGCCATGTGGGGTCAACAGTTGTAAATATTCACACAATAGATTGCTACATTTCACCAAGAAGACAGAATATACAGAAATAAAAGAAGACAAAGAGAAAGAAGCAACAGAAGTCATCACCTCAGCTAGGATAATAGAAAAGAAGCAGTCATATCTGAAGATTCTGCCGATAAAAATAAAGGGTCCTAGAGGAGCAGTTGACACCTTCGCGTTATTGGACGACGGATCAACGGTCACACTAGTCGACGAAAGTATAGCCAAGAGCATCGGAGCAACAGGTCCCATAGATCCATTAAATATGGAAACCATCAATGGTATGAAGTCCTCAGAATCAGCCTCAAGAAGAGTCACCATCAATTTGAAAGGACTTAACGGTCACGAACAGCAAGTGCACGCGCGCACAGTAAAGAACCTACAAGTCCCGACTCAACAGATACCAAGAGAACTGATTGAAGATTGTCGTCACCTGTCAGATATTCGCTATCACCTCACGTACACAGAAGCGAAGCCACAAATACTAATTGGTCAGGACAATTGGCATCTTCTGCTAACTTCAGAAGTGAGAAGAGGAGACAGCAACCAACCAGTGGCATCTCTTACTTCACTGGGTTGGGTGCTCCATGGAAATCATGAAACACACACCTTCGAGCACCACATTGACTTCGTATCCTGCATCAGGGACGAACCAGAACCAAAGATGAACGTGGCTCACAGTACAGTAATAGACGTTCCGCCAACATTTAACAAGAACCGACGCAGGTACTCCAAACAGAAGGAACCAGTCATCAGAAATGGTTACGCTAAACCAGCTCCGAAACAGAAAGGTCTGAACACGATTTATGAAGCTGAAGATTCCTGGCAAAGCGATAAATCAACACCCACAGAAGAAGACTCCTCTGGTAAAGAGAAAGTACACCATGTCAACGACAGCAGAAGAGTGAAGCCAGCAGAAGGCTTACCAAATACCTGTAGATACTCTAACTGGAATCGGCAAAGATACTCAACAGCGCAAGTTCTTCAATTTGGCCGGCTCTGTGAACATGCCAAACAGAGTGACAAATACAGCAGAAGAAAGAAGAACTACAAAGCGGATCCAGACTGGAGGAAGACGAAGATGTCTGTCACAACTAAGCAGCAGGCAACAACAGCAAAACAGAATACATTGCCGCTTAAGGGAAATGCAACCTCTGCCAATATCTACCGACCTATTCAGGAAAGCCGAGTACATAGTCGACAATCACCCGCTGACACACGTCTTGGTCAGCAGCACAAAAGATCCAGAAGCCCTGACCCCAACCACTTTCTGTTGGGGAACCAGCGCAAGTGCTGCAAGCAGGCACATGAACCGCACAGGATGACGTCAATCGATCCAGTTAGCGAGCGGCACAGAGGCTCGCTCATATCATCGCAGTATCTTCCCGAACTTCAACACCGGCGGGAGCCGCATGGACGAGGGCCAACCGTACAAGTCAACGACCTCGTACAAATCGTTGACGCAAACCTGCCTCGTAATACATGGATACGAGGGCGTGTCATCGCAACGTACCCGGGACCAGATAACGTAGTGCGAACAGTAGACGTTCGGACTCAAGGAGGTGTGCTACGCCGGCCAGTCAGGAAACTGGTGGTCCTGCCCCTGTCTACAGACGTCGAGCCCGCACCGGAACTTTATGCAACGCAGTTGCACGGCGGGAGTAATGTGCGGGACAGCAACAGTGTACAGTGATTATTATTGTAGTGATTAAGTGTTAAAATAACTTTAAACAAATATTTCTAGTTAGGGATTTAATAGCGCGTAATAATAGGTGAATATTCGAGACAGTTCCTATTTGTAAGTGGGTACTTACGACGCACGGCATCAAAGAAAGCTCTCGATGCGCCGCTCGTAAACAAGTTTATACTTGCAAGCGGCACGATCCTTTGATTTAACCGCCACGTGTTTGATTCTTTTGTTTACGCCACGTGACCGAGTCTTTTATCTGAACGCCTAGCGGCACGATCCTTTGATTTCACCGCCACGTGACGTGATCCTTTGACTTACCGCCGAGCGGTACGAGCCTTTAATTTGAGCGCCATGCCGACTGATCGTTTGATGTTTGACCGACACGCGGCCGAGCGCCTTTGATAAAAACTGAACGCCGAGCGTTGTAAGAACTTACCGCCTATTGTTAGAATTTTTTGCTTATCGTTTTTTTGTATAATTTTAGAGATAAGTCCCTGCATGTTTTGACTTGAACGTTCGAGAATATTTCTTGTTTGGTTTGTCGACTATAAAAGGGCAGTATTTATTCTCGAGCAACACGATTCCGCGCGCGCCACCCGACCGTGACGGACGTCTGCTCCGTGACTCATCGCTGCTCGCTCGCTCGCTGCTCGTCTCGCTCGCCGTGACGTCACTGTGGTCGCTGACTACACATTTTGATCCGACGCTGCCTTTTTCAAGGCAGCCGAGAGATATCCTATTTCCGTTTCGGGTACTGTCAAAAACGTGGTGACCCCTTCAGGGTAAATCCACGTTTCTCGTGGTCACTCGGTGGAAACCTTTCGGTGCCAACGAAGCCGAGTGGGTGTTGACCCGACACACCGACCTAGCCCCTTCAGGGCCTAGGTCAAGTCGGAAGGGTATTGGACCCGCGGCCTTGGGGGGCCTCCTAGTCGCGACCAATTACTTAACCCCGCTCTCTTCCAGCTTCGTCGGTCGGTCGCAAGACCCATAGGGACTCGCTGCACAATAAGATTGGCAGCGAGATCACAAGCTTAGGGCACACCTCAGGTACTCACCTCCCTGTCTACACCCGACAGGGAGGGTACACATCCCCGGGAACTCCCACGCGGGGAGTTAGGTTGATAGGAGTTTTAGGATTAGGTTCCCCCCTGCCCCTAAGGCATATGATTTCCCCTCCCTAGTCTTACAAAATGCCTCCCCCTAAGGAGGTGGACGCGATCCTTTGGGATCTCGTCCAAAGACTTATAGAGGACCACCCCAATCAGGAGTTGGTCCGTATTGTTAACTATAGGCTTCATAGGCTGGAGAGCCTTAAAAACTCCCAGCCCAGTAGGACTAGCTCTCCTCCGCCGCGAGAGTCACTCTCCCCCGTGCCCCCTCAGGGCCCCTCCCCCCCCTCTCCAACTCACGATGACGTCACTGATTTCAGTGACGTCCTCGAGAGTGCCCCGCTCACCTTAGAGCCTGACTCCCCCACTCCCCCCCCCATGGACTACGAGTCCGGTACCGACAACGACTCAGGTACCTCAGACTCTTCCGCCGAATTTACCCTTGTGGGTAAAGGTAAGCGGAAGAAGAAAAGCTCTGCCGCTCAGGAGTCCGCCCCCAAAGCAAGAAAGACAGTAGTCCCAACTGTCTCCCCTCCCTCCCCCGCTGCCACGACCTCCGCAGCCCCCAAAGCCAGCACCTCCCAGCAGGCGTCTCGTCCCCCCAGTCCGATGGCCACTGCCCCCCCGGCCAACCAGTCCGACCCGGCGCTCGCCAAGAAGTCGAAGCCTCCGCCACCCCTCTTCATTCATGAAGCGGCGAAGTGGACGGAGGTTTCGGGCGCTTGTAACGAGCGCAGAATCCAATTCTCCCACGCCCGTGCTGTGGGAAATGGAATTAAGGTCCAGGTGCCTTCTGCCCAGGACTACAGGGAGTTGCATAAACTCCTTGTAGCGAGGAAGGTACCTTTCCACTCGTTCGCCTTCGAGGAGGAACGCCTAGTCCGCGTGGTAGTGAGGAACGTCCCTCACGCCATATCCCCTGAAGAGATCAGTAATGATCTCAAACGTCAAGAAATCCCAGTCGCTGCGGTCCACCGCATGCACCGCCGTGGTGGAGCACCATACAATATGGTGGTCATCGTCTGCAATCCAACAGACGATAAATACCACCCCATCTTCAAGATCTCTAAGATTTGTTACTTAGAGGGCTTGAAAATGGAAAAGCCCCGTCGTAGCGGTATAGTTGGCCAGTGTCACAACTGCCAACTATATGGCCACTCACAGCGCAACTGCTTCGGCAAGCCGCGCTGCGTCAAGTGCCTGGGCGACCACGGCACCCCTGACTGTCCCCGTCCAAAGGACCACACACAATGCGCCGACCCGCCCAGCTGTGTGCTGTGCGGGGAGGCTGGACACCCGGCTAACTACCGTGGTTGTCCCAAGGCCCCCAAATCGTCTGCGCCCAAACTGGTAAAGCGTGCAAACGCTCGCCAGCAGAGGGAAGCCCCCACGACCCAACCCCCAGTGGCCCTTTACCCACAGCGCCCCAGCCCCTGGAACGCGCTGAACCATAGGGCTCACTTCCCGGCGCTCGGACCCGCGCCTACCCAGACCCAGGCCCCTACGGCCCAAAAGCCCTCCCCGGCCATCCCGGCCCTCATGGATGTAGCCATACCTCCATTCCCCCGACCACCGGTCGCCGTCGTCGGAGCAGCCGCCCCTCAGGCAGCCACTCCTCCCCCTCCACCACCAAAGGCTACCTCCAAAGTCCCAATCCACCCCATTCCCGCGAATGCGCCTGAAATGGCCATTCACATTAACATGGCCTTCTACAAGGCCTTCTACTCCCCCAGAGCTGTGGCTATGACCGAAGCTCTGAAGGCCTCTGACATCACTGAGCACGGTGCCGTATACCGTGAATTCAGTGATGTAGTTCACTTCATTAGCCTTTATGAACGTCTCCATGGCTAAGTCCCCCGCAGTAACATGTAGGTTTAGGCCGAAGTCCCTCCGGATAGGGTACTTCAACTCCAACAGCCTCTCAGGCCAACGCGATGAGATCGCCAATTTCCTCCGCGACCATCGCATAGATCTGCTTCTGGTGCAGGAGACGTTCCTCAAGCCCCATCTTCGGGATCCTAAAATTGCGAACTATCGGTTAGTTCGCAACGACAGGACCCGATGTCATGGGGGAGGAACTCTCATATATTACAAATCGTCCCTATACTGCATCCCCATGGATCCGCCCGCCACCCTAACCGAGCTTGAGGTCTCTGTCTGTCGGCTCGGCATGACAGGCCACCAACCCCTCACGGTCATTTCTGTCTACGACCCTCCCACCACCACTCCCATAGGCCCCTCCCTCAGAAATGACCTCACAACTCTTCTTGGCTTGAGTGACTCCGTCCTTCTGGCGGGGGACCTCAACGCCAAACATCCCTCATGGAATAGCCACACGGCTAATCCCAGAGGCAGAGCTCTGTTCGAGCTCAGCAGCCCCCTCAACTTCGATGTCATCGCTCCGATGCATCCTACTCATTACCCTCACCAACCTAACTGGCGACCCGACGTGCTCGACATCGCTCTCCTCAAGAATGTAAACTTACGTTTGCATTCTGTGGAGGCGGTGGACGAGCTCAACTCGGATCACCGACCGGTTATTCTGGAGCTCACTCCCAGATTCGGTCCTCCCGACCCCTCCCAACCTCCTCCCACCAGAGTGATCACTGACTGGCGCAAAGTAAGTGAAAAACTGAAAGTCACCACGTCACATCACCTGGATAAAATCCCAGATCACATAGAGTCAGCTGCCGACACGGCGGCCGCGATCGGCTCGCTCACGGAACATGTACAGTCAGTCCTGGACGAATGTTCAAGGGAGGCTCCGGCGACGGACGACCGTCGCTGGAAACTCCCGGACGATGTGCGTGAACTGTTGACCGAGAAGAATGCGGCCGTCCGTGCCTACAGCTCTTTTCCCTGTGCTAGTAACAAGGCTTTTATGCGTTACTTACAGCGTAAAGTAAGCAATCGCATCAAAGAGTTTCGTGACAAGCAATGGGATCAGATGCTCAGTGATCTCCAGCCCAACCACCTCGCATTTTGGGAGCTTCAGAGGAAGTTACGCGCCTCCGAGGTTACCACCATGCCCCCCCTCATCCGCCCCGACAACACTCTCGCGTTTAACGACGACGAGAAGGCCGAATGCCTGGCTGACAGTCTAGAGGCCCAGTGTTCCCCAAGCTCGAACCCAGTCGACCCGGCCAACCTCGCCGAGGTGGACGCCGAGGTCGAACGTAGGACCTCCCTCCCTCCCGTCGAGGACCCCGACGACCCTCTCCCTCCCGTCACTCCGGACGAGGTGGAGAAGATCATCGGCCAACTCAGACCCAGGAAAGCCCCTGGGCGCGACGGCATTACCAACAGGGTAGTTCGACTCTTTCCCAAGACTCTGATCGTGTTGATGACCGCCATCTTTAATGGCGCTCTGTCCAACAACATGTTTCCGCAGCAGTGGAAAGAGGCTATCGTGATCGGCATTCCCAAGCCGGGTAAGCCCAAATCCTCCCCGTCCTCCTACCGCCCCATCAGTCTGCTCAGCTCGCTCGGCAAGATCTACGAGAGGCTTATCTATAAGCGTCTCAAGGATTACGTCGAGCGAAAGAGTCTCATCCCCAACGAGCAGTTTGGTTTTAGAGCCACTCACTCGTGCGTCCAACAGGTCTACCGCATCGTTGAGCATATCAACGGCCGCTATCAACGCGGCTTGATGACGGGAGCCCTGTTCTTCGACATAGCGAAAGCCTTCGACAAGGTCTGGCACAACGGTCTGATATACAAGCTATATCAACTCGGGGTGCCAGATCGTCTCGTGCTCATCTTACGAGACTATTTGTCGAACCGCACCTTTCGATTCCGTATCGAAGGTGCGCTTTCCACCCCCCGCCCCATCCGCGCCGGCGTATCGCAAGGCGGTGTGCTGTCGCCTCTTATTTTCACGCTGTTCACCAGCGATATTCCCCCTGATCCCCAGTCGCAATTAGCGCTCTTTGCCGACGACACGGCCGTTTACTACTCTGGCAAGAGTGGTAAATCCATATCTCATCACCTCCAAAGATCCGCCAACCGCCTAGGCGGTTGGTTTCGGAAATGGAGGATTGAGGTAAATCCCGAGAAAAGTCAGGCGGTCCTGTTCCGCAGGCCGCGGGCTAGACTCCCCCCGATCCTTCCACCGATCAAGATGTTTGGCAAGCCGATCCCTTGGGAAGAGCGAGCCAAATATCTAGGAGTGATCTTGGACAAAAACCTCAGTTTTATGGAGCACATTAAGGCGGTGCGCTCGCGCGCCGCCTTCGCTCTCGGTAGGCTCCACTCGATGCTGAACCACAACAGCAAATTATCCCTAAAATGCAAGCTGCGTATCTACACCACTTGCATTCGCCCCATCATGACCTATGCGTGTGCTACATTCGCCCACGTAAAGTCACACCGGATCCATAGGCTGCAGTCCCTCCAAAACCGTTTTCTCCGGAAGGCCACGGGTGCCCCGTGGTTCGTTCGGAATGAGCGACTCCATGTCGATCTCAAAATCCCGACCATCAAGCAGTTCATGAAACGCCTCACGAAGCGTTTCATCGAATCTGCTGAGAGGCACCAGAACCCTCTTATCGCATCGGCTACCCGATACGCTCCCTCCCAGATTAGTAAGGTCCGCCGTCCACGGCATACCTTACTAGAACCCGATGACCCAATCACCCTTGTACAAGAGAGCTGTAGGGAAACCAGTACTCTTAAACAAGCACACAAACCGCGACCCGCCGCCTTCCGGCCTCGCCGCCGAGGCCCCGCGCGACGTCCCAGTAATAATAGCAATGTTGTTGTTGCTCCCCGTCTTTTGCCTAACGAGCCAGCCCGCGTCGCTGAGCCATTAGCTTTAAACCCCCTAAATAATGTCATGACCCAGCCTGTCCCTTGCTGCCCTCCCGATAACGATGCCACTGAGCCGAGGCCCGAACCCCACAGGGGGTGCCCCCAGTGAGCAGAGTTGTAGGTTTAAGTATTTTTAGTTGCCTTGGCTGGGGGCTTTAGAGTCATTCTGAGGCCACCACAGGCTAGCCCGGTTAAGTAGTAACCACCCGTCTAGAGGTGAACTACGAGTGGTCCAAATCAAAAAAAAAAAAAAAAAAAAAAAAAAAAATCTCGAGCAACACAGTTCGTTCGGAGACATCATACAGCGCAGTTCGTTCGGAGAAATCATAGCGATCACTACGTTTGAAGATATAACAGTTGTAACAGTATAGTACGCTTTCTAATTGTATTTATAGTACAGTAAGGTGGTATTATAGAATCAGATCGGTACACTCGCAGCAAGTATAAATATCTTCTGAAGATTGCAGTCTTTCAGTACACCTTCTCCACCAATCCCAGCAACAGAAGTGTACCACCCGGTACAGATAGTATAATTAAAAAGGCTCGCAAGTTTAATATCGTTAATAATCAAAACAAACTGAGTACAACACATTTGAAACTTGATGGCCCCAATAAACCTATTTACATATCCGAAAAACTTACGCCTAAAACTCAACGACTCTATTACCTGGCCCGCCGCTTTGCTGAAAATAAAATATATAAATACTGTTGAACTTCCTACGGGAAAGTCCTGCTACGAAAAATGGATGGCGAGCGACATATCTTTATAAAAAACGAAGCAGACCTGGATAATCTCAATAAATGACTAGTGAATAAATTAGGTTGCCTTCATCAAATATTAGTAATATTGTCTTGCTTTTTGTTTGCACGTTTGTCTTTTTATATTTTTTTGTTATTTTGTAAGCCTAACACACACAATCAATCTCACACATATACTTTTCAGGAACTGATTTTTACCCAGAAAAATATCTAACTCATAAAAATTTAGCTCTTACTATGTACTTAATATGCTATATATGTTGCGCCTTAACTGATATCTTAATCATGAATAAACTTCTCAGCCCAATATTAGTGACAAAAGTATTACTTCTAACTAAAAATGATGGACATTGATCAAATTTCTCGTGAAATAGATAACGTTTCCATTGCCGATGCCTATTTATGTTCCCCTGATCAATGCCTAAATTTTACTGGACAATGCGATGGTGGCGTTCATATCATACATATTAATATTAGAAGCATAAAAAAGAATCTAGACCAGTTTGTCACCATGTTAACAGTGACGAAAGTAGATTTTGATTTTATAATCCTTACTGAATGCTGGTTGCAAGTTTCGGGTTACATTCCTATCTTACCGGGCTATACTTCACACTCCACAACAAATAATCCTATTAAAAATGACGGCGTCGTAATCGAACGTTAAAAACACAATTAATTGTTATACATATGAACCTTTGATATTGAATGCCAACTGCTTGGTAACTTGCTATAATAAAACAGCTATAATAGCTGTATATCGTTCCCCTTCATACTTAAGCCCTGCTAGTTTTAACTCCAGTTTGAGTGACATAATAACGTCGTTGAATTGCAAAAATCCTACTAATATTATAAATGTGAAAGTTTGTATGTTTGTATGTTTGTATGTTTGTATGTTTGTATGTTTGTATGTTTGTATGTTTGTATGTTTGTGCCTCAATCAGGCAAAAACGGCTGAAGGGATTTGGATGAAATTTGGCACACATATAGTGAACATCCTGGAATTAAACATAGGCTACTTTTTATCCCGGTAAAAGGCATGGCTTAATAGGAACTGAGGAGGAAGTGGAAACCCTGCGCTTCTGCTGCCTTAGTACTTCAGATTCAAAAGTACCAGGAGAACAGAAACATGTAGTAGTATTGCCGGGGCTGATATTGGGAGCGCTTAAGATTCACAAGTACCAGGAGAACAGAACGATGTTAAAGTATTTTTGGGCTAGAATATTTTTTGTTTATTTTTAACCGTCGAACAGAAATATGTATGTTGAAGCTTTTACCGGGCTAGAATTGTAAACGCTGTAGATTCACATGTTACAGGAGACCAGAAACATGTTGAAGTACATCTTTGGCTGAAATTATAAGCGCTAAAGATTCACAAGTACCAGCATACCATAAACACATCGAAATATTTCCGGCGCTGGAATTGTGACCGGTTACAATTCAAAAGTACCAGGCGACAAGAAACATGTCGAAGTATTTTCGGAGCTAGGATTGTAAAGGCTAAAGATTCATAAAAACCAGGAGGCCAGAAATTTGTCGAAATATTTCCGCGCTATAATTATGAGCGGTACTGATTCAAAAGTACCAGGACAACCGAAAAATGTGGAAGTTTTACCGGGCAGGAATGATGAGCGCTATAGATTCATTATGTACCAGGAGACCAAAAACATGTCAAAGTATTTCTTTGGCTGAAATTGTGAGCGCTTAAGATTCAGAAGTATCAAGATAGCAGAAACATGTCGAAATATTTCCGGCGCTGAATTGTGAGCGGTTAGGATTCAAAAGTACCAAGAAAACAGAAACATGTCGAAATTTTGGCCAAGCTGGAATTATAAGCGCTAAAGATTCATTTTGCGCCAAGAGAACAGAAACATGTCGAGGTATTTCTGGGGTTGGAATTGTCAGCGGTTAGGATTAAAAAGTAGGCTCTTGGTACCTACTTTTCAATCCTAACCGCTGACAACCAGAAACATTTCAAAGTGGTTTTTCGGCTGGAATTGTGAGCGCTAAAGATTCACAAGTATCAGGAGACCAGAAACATGTCAAAGCATTTTTTGGCATTTTTATTACGGATGAGAAATCATCAAATGTTTCCTCCTGCTCTGGGTGAAGCAGAAGGGAGTGTCAGACTCTTACTGACTAAAACCCATCCGTGTTCCTCCTAATGCCCTTTGCGTTCCAGGGCCGCGTTGACTCTTTCAAACAAATTCCGCAACACCGGCAGGCACTGGCCCTGTCGGGGCCCGTCTTCTATTCTGACAGCTTTTTGAGGCGCGCGTGGAACACATCGCTCCGTCGACCCGGGCCTGGTTCTGATCGGACGGCGAGCCAACCAATACTCGCCGTCCGCAGGCCCGCGCCAACGGTGGCCGGGAATCGCCCTGCAACTCCCGACGCCCGGGACGTCTTCTCCTGTTGCTAAATTCTAAAAACGCTATAGCTAGCTGGCCCGCGCCGAGACGCGTCTCCAGACGCCTCAAACGTGCGTCTGGCTCGCATAGAACTGCAAAAAATTGCACATTTTTGTTCCTGGCTAAATTACCATAGATTGAACCAGAGCCGGACGCGAGAGGCCGCCGATCGCCTAGAAGAGGACACGTTGGTGCTACGCCCAAGCAGGGCAGACCTGCACCGTGTGCTCCACTGTAGTTTTCGGGCGATCCTCGCAGTAAAATACTTTTGGGCTAAGAATTATTGTGAACGCTAAAGATTCACAAGAACCGGGTGACCAGAAAGATGTCGAAGTATTTTTTAGGCTAAAACCGTGAGTGGTTAAGTTTCTCAAGTAACAGGAGACCAGAAAATCTGTCTAAATATTTTTGAGGCTGGAATTTTGAGCGTTAAAGATTCATAAGTACCAGAAGACGAGGAAACACGTCAAAATAATCCCAGGGCTGAAAGCAAGAACAACAAAGACTCACAAACTATGAGAATACCAGAATCATGAAGGTGCATTTCCTAGGATGAGAATATGCGACAAAAGAAATAAGGATAAAGAATCATAAAGATGAATTTCCGAGAGTGAGTATATGGGACCTTTGTCCCATATTCTAAGTTGCGTGCCACCTCTAAAGTGTACGCAGACGAAGTCGCGGGCGAAGTGCTAGTAATATCATACTTATGGGCGATATTAATATTGATGTCAAGCCCGATAATTCTGATCGTCATTCAGATGATTATTTGACCTTGTTATCAACTCATGGCTTATTGCCTGCCCACACTCTCCCGACAAGGCTGAATAACTGTCTGGATCATGTAATGATGAAAACTAAATCTCCTGGCAGGGTTGTCGTATTGAGCACCCATATTACTGATCATCTTCCTGTTTGTTTATTCCTGGATGTAAATAAATCAGCAAAAACTTCCTTAAAAAACACCACGCACAGGTATGACTATACGGCCGCTAGCTAATAAAAATGCGAGGGCTACGTGGAAAGTAATTAAATCTATAACACATAGCCACCAACAGAGACATTCTCCTAACGATCTGCTAAAATCTTCTATCGACCCTATTAAATCAGTTAGTGATGCCAACAAATATTTTGTTAACGTTGGAAGGAACCTTGCATCTAAATTTGACTATACCAATCAAGCGACATTTACATCCCCTACCCCATCTCCAATTAACTCTCTGGCTATTCCATTAGTCGATGATTCACTTTTAATAATTACAATTAACATGTTGCGTAGTGATTGTGCAACTGGATGGGACAATATACCTGCACTCATTATAAAACAATGCAGTGGAATCCTGGCCCCTTTCATTGCCCATATATGCAACTGCTCCATCAACTCTGGAATTTTCCCTAAAGCTTTTAAACGTGCAGTAATCCACCCAGTGTACAAAGGTGGAACCAAAGATGATGTGTCTAACTATAGGCCGATATCAGTGCTCAGCTCTTTATCAAAAATACTTGACACCAATCTGACTAAATTTATTTTTTAAAATAAACGTATTGCTGATAATCAGTACGGTTTTCGCTCAGGAGTATCCACAGAAGACGCTGTCTCTGATTTCACCAATGCTTTGGTCGAAAGATTAGACAGTCGCCTTAAATGTTACGGTGTATCCTTAGAATTTACATAGGCCTTTGATTCAGGTTTGATTCCTAGACTTTTGGCCAAAATGGAGCATATGGGAATACGCGGTGTGGCTCTAAAAATTAACAAGGATTATCTTAGTGGGCGTAGTCAGTGTGTTAAAATTGATTCCGTGTATAGTGACGAAGAGTTCATCAGCTACGGTATACCTCAAGGTAGTATTTTGGGACCTACTTTATTCCAAATATATATATTAATGACCTCTGTCAATTACCCCTTACTCAGTGTAAAATGTTTACTTATGCAGACGATACTGCACTGTTGTTATACGATAAGACCTGGGACTAAGCTAAACATAAAACTGAACACATTTTACGGATTGTTATGGACTGGCTTTCCACTAACCTACTTACGCTCAATATATCTAAGACCAAGGTAATTCAGTTTCGTCCACCGAATTCACCCAAACCACCAATAGACTCTAATAAAATAATAGCGCATATTTGCCATGACGTAACGCCTTGCCATTGTAATCACCTAACAATGTTTGCAAATATTAAGTATTTAGGGGTCCATATCGACGAGAGGCTAGATTGGCGTGTTCATGCGGATACACTATGCTCCCGTTTACGAAAACTTATGTATTTGTTTAAAGAGCTCAGACATTCGGCTGACATGGAAACGGCTTTGCTTGTTTATCGTTCCCTGTGTGAGTCCATAATTATCTACTGCATACCAGTGTGGGGCGGGACTTACAAAACCGTGATGCTAAGGGTGGAACGAGCTCAGCGGGCTGTCCTCAAAGTTATGCATTTCCGTAAAAAATACTACCGTGAGTACCTGGGTACTCACGGTAAGAAAACTGTACATCCTCCGCATTGTCTTGCGTCGTCATTCCACGGTGCCACTAGATACTAACTTGACTAGTCGGCGAATTGGATTTCCTGTCTGTGAGACAGTTCAGTGTCGTTCTGCACTAGCGCGACGACATTATCGTGCCCAAAGCTCACAGATTTATAATAAAATTAATAAGAAACAGAGCAAATCCTAGTAACACTCCTATGATCCAAATTAAATCTTGCTGCAATATGAGACGCACATCACACTGCTCCGTTATGAATTTCCTGAACATACAATTTACCTACACACCACACACACACTCACTTTTACAGACTTCCAAAAACTTTCTATTTACTTTTTATATTGTTATCGTTTATTTATTTTTTTAACATAGAAATTATATTTTTAAATATTTCAATAAAACATTAAAAAAATATTTAAAAATATAAAAATAGTAGCCCACCGGTATCGGGAACAGGGTCCAAGCTACCGGCGGTCAGGGCTCCAGAGAGAGGAACCTCCTAACAATACGAGCCGTGTCCAGAAGTACCGCTTTCTGAATCAAGCCTTTGATCCAGCTGCCTAACGAGAGCCTCCTGAGGTGTTGGTCGAGGCTCGTAGCTATTAAGCCATTGGCTGATATGACTATCGGTACAATGATTGCGGAATCCACATCCCACATGTCGACAACCTCGCGAGCCAAGTCAATATACTTAATTTGTTTATCTTTCTCGGCTTTCACAAGGTTCTCGTCATGCGGGACGGTTATGTCTACAATCATTGCACGCCTCACTATTCGGTCCACCACCACTATATCAGGTTTATTGGCAACATATTGTTATTATTATTATTGTTTTATTGTTGTTCTAGTTTTTATTTATTTTTCTTGTTCCTGTTGCATAAATCTAATTGTATCTCCTTTCGGGAGAGGACACTGGCTCCTGTAACACAGGTTTATCACCTAGCACAGGAGTCAGGGACTTCACTGTTTTTGTAAACATTCTTTTGCAAAATAAAGATTATTATTATTTTTTATTTTTTTTTATTAAGTCGAGAGCCAAACCTCGAATTATGACTTTTCACATACAGTTACCCGCATAATCATGTTTTCTGTATTAAGGCTGATCTAGCTTTTTCTAAAGGTCGTCAGACTATTTAGCGTTGGATGATCTACATAGGAAGACTTGTAAGCTCCGAGAGTCATCGTTATCTGTTAAACATGGTCGCCGTGATCAACAAGTCAATAATACATACAACGTACCCATTCTGATGGATTTGTCGATTTTTGAAAATATTGTATCAATATTTCAACATAAACTAAGGAATGCAAGAAATTCTTCAGTGTATAGTGTAGAACCTGAAAAATATTGTTCTTAAATTATTAACCTTATTTGTCTATAAACACGTATTACATCAGTATAATTTCAAAAAGCAAACTAACCAATACTTGAAAAATATTTTTATAAATATTGTAACTTTTCATTATTTGAAAATAAACTTCGAACAATCTTTTGTGATACGTTTCGGTCTGGTGGTCACTGAATGAGGCCAAAACCTGATAATTCCATTGAACGACTTTATCTTTGAGCAACTTCATAAATCTGATTGCATAAATCATATCAGCATCAAAAACGATTAACACCACCGTATTCATTATGATATAAAACGGCAAATCTGGATACATCGCATAATTATAAATGGTGAATGAAATGTAGAAAGAAAAAAGCAGAATTATACTAATCCAGTTAGTCTTGATAAGTTTCTTGAAATAAACTTCAATGTTAACAAACCTATGAACTTCTTGAATGGTCAAAATTAACATGACGTATCTCTTCGATTGTAATAGATTAACCAAAAAATTCATAAAAAGTCCAAAAAAATTAAACAAAAAGTCAGTATACGTGCTGATATCCTGAATTACTATAAAGATATAATCTTGCGCATGAGCATCAGAGTTACGAAGAACTCGATAAATATATTCAAACATAGTAATCACTGTTCCGCAAAGCAAAATAACTTTACAAAGAACATCATTTTGAGTTATGACATCATTTTTATGCGAAACTTGGGACCTAACAGAAAGATTTGCATTAGGGCATTGACTGCATATCTTTGTCCACAGTGTTGTCCGGAGGAACATCTATTTGGCAGTGTCGAACAATATTTTGTTTTTTCCTTTTTATGAAAGATATCATTTTGTAAACACTTTTTCAGCGCATATGAGGGCTACATTAAATGGACTCGATTGATGGGAATTTAAGTAAGGTACGATAGCTGTCAAGCCAATAGCGCTTTTATTAACTATGTAAAAGTAATTGCATTAATAGGTATACACGGTGCCAATTTACTCGTCTTACAAAGGTAGCCCACTTCATCTACCCAATAACTATTACACATTCATTAAACAAGAAATTGTATTTATGACCATTAGAATAATTAAAAAATGAAAATATTATTATGCGTGACAAAGTTTGAAACATCTAGCTTCGAGCTCAGTCCGAGCTTTGTGGCGACATTGTTTTGATCCGTAAACATTATAAACAGGGTTTTTCGTAATGTGTTAGCATTATTTATTTTTATTGTACCTATTATCTTTATGAATTACTAGCACTTCGCCCGCGACTTCGTCTGCGTAGAATTTAGAGGTGCCGCGCAACTTCTTTGTCCCATATTCTCCTTCTCGGAAATTCATCTTCATGATTCTTTATTCTGATAGTTTGAGAGTCTTTACTGTTCGTACTTTCAGCCCCAGAACTACTTTGACATGTTTCTGGTATTCTGGTACTTGTAAATCTTTCGCTCATAACTCCAGCCCAGAAGAAACTTCGATATGTTTCGGTTCGCCTGGTATTTTTAAATGCAAACCACTCATAATTCAAGCTTTGGAAATACTTCGACATGTTTCTGGTATCCTGGTACTTGTGAATCTTTAGCGCTCATAATTGCAGCCCGGAAAAAGCCGCTATCTGTTTTTGTTCTCTCGGTACTTTTGAATCCTAACCACTCAAAATAACGCCGGAAACATTAAACCATGTTTCTGGTCTCCTGGTATCTACTTTTATATCTGTAGCGTTCATAATTACAGCCCCGAAAATACAACGACATGTTTCTGATCTCTTGGTACTTTTGAATCCTAACCGCTCACAATTCCAACCCTGGAAATATTTCGACATGTTTCTGATCTCCTGGTACATAATGAATCTTTAGCGCTCATAATTCCTGCCCGGGAATACCTTCCACATTTTTCTGTTGATTTGTTACTTTTAAATCCGTACCGCACATATATCTAGCGCAGAAATATTTTAACATGTTTCTGGTCTCCTGTTACTTATGGATCTTTATCATTCACAATCCTAGCCCCGAAAATACTTCGACATGTTTCTGGTCTCCTGGTACTTTTGAATTCTAACCGGTCACTATTCAAGCGCCGGAAATATTTCGAAATGTTTATGGTCTCCTGGTACTTGTGAATCTTTAGCGCTCATTATTTCAGTCAAAGAAACACTTCGTCATGGTTCTGGTCTCCTGTCACATGTGAATCTATAGCGTTTACAATTTTAACCCGGAAAAAAATTCAACAAACATATTGCTGTTCGACGGTTAAAAAAAATAAAAATATATTCAAACCCAAAAATACTTTAAAATCGTTCTGTTCTCCTGGTACTTGTGAATCTTTAGCGCTGTCAATTTCAGCCCCGGAAATACTACGACATGTTTCTGTTCTCCTGGTACTTGTGAATTTGAAGTACTAAGGCAGCAGAAGCGCTAGGTTTCCACTTCCTCCTCAATCTCCATTAGGCCATGCCTTTTACCGGGATAAAAAGTAGCCTATGTTTGATTCCAGTATGTGAACTATATGTGTGCCAAATTTCATCCAAATCCCTTCAGCCATTTTTGCCTGATTGAGGCACAAACATACAAACATACAAACATACAAACATACAAACATACAAACATACAAACATACAAACATACAAACATACAAACATACAAACATACAAACATACATACATACAAACATACAAACATACAAACATACAAACATACAAACATACAAACATACAAACATACAAACATACAAACATACAAACATACAAACATACAAACATACAAACATACAAACATACAAACATACAAACATACAAACATACAAACATACAAACATACAAACATACAAACATACAAACATACAAACATACAAACATACAAACATACAAACATACAAACATACAAACATACAAACATACAAACATACAAACATACAAACATACAAACATACAAACATACAAACATACAAACATACAAACATACAAACATACAAACATACAAACATACAAACATACAAACATACAAACATACAAACATACAAACATACAAACATACAAACATACAAACATACAAACATACAAACATACAAACATACAAACATACAAACATACAAACTTTCACATTTATAATATTAGTAGGAAGCACCTCGCCCGCGACTTCGTCTGCGTAGACTTTAGAGGTGTTGCGCAACTTCTTTGTCCCAAATTCTCATTCTGGGCAATTCATGTCCATGATTCTTTATTCTAATAGTTTGTGAGTCTTTACTGTCCGTACTTTCAGCTCCGGAACTACTTCGAGATGTTTTTGGTATTCTGGTACTTGTGAATCTTTAGCGCTCCTAATTCCAGCCAAGAAAAAACTTCGATATGTTTCTGTTCTCCTGGTGTTTTTGAATCCTAACCACTCTAAATTCCAGCGCGCGAAATATTTCGACATGTTTCTGGTCTCCAGGTACTTGTGAATCTTTAGCAATCACAATCCTAGCTACGAAAATACTTCGAAATATTTTTGGTCTCCTGGTAGATAATGAATCTTTAGCGCTCATAATTCCAGACCGGAAAACCATTATTAACTTCAACATTTTTCTGTTGTTTTGGTACTTTTGAATCCTTACCGCTCATATTTTTAGCGCGGAAATATTTTGACAAGTTTCTGGCCTCCTCGTACTTATTTATGAATCACTAGCACCTCGCCCGCGACTTCGTCTGCGTAGACTTTAGAGGTGTTGCGCAACTTCTTTGTCCCAAATTCTCATTCTGGGCAATTCATGTCCATGATTCTTTATTCTAATAGTTTGTGAGTCTTTACTGTCCGTACTTTCAGCTCCGGAACTACTTCGAGATGTTTTTGGTATTCTGGTACTTGTGAATCTTTAGCGCTCATAATTCCAGCCAAGAAAAAACTTCGATATGTTTCTGTTCTCCTGGTGTTTTTGAATCCTAACCACTCTAAATTCCAGCGCGCGAAATATTTCGACATGTTTCTGGTCTCCAGGTACTTGTGAATCTTTAGCAATGACAATCCTAGCTACGAAAATACTTCGAAATATTTTTGGTCTCCTGGTAGATAATGAATCTTTAGCGCTCATAATTCCAGACCGGAAAACCATTATTAACTTCAACATTTTTCTGTTGTTTTGGTACTTTTGAATCCTTACCGCTCATATTTTTAGCGCGGAAATATTTTGACAAGTTTCTGGCCTCCTCGTACTTATTTATGAATCACTAGCACTTCGCCCGCGACTTCGTCTGCGTAGACTTTAGAGGTGGCGCGCAACTTCTTTGTCCTATATTCTCTTTCTCGGAAATTCATCTTCATGATTCTTTATTCTGATAGTTTGTGAGTCTTTTCTGTTCGTACTTTCAGCTCCAGAACTGTTTCTGGTATTCTGGTACTTGTAAATCTTTTGCTCATAACCCCAGCCCAGAAGAAACTTCGATATGTCGATTCGGTTCGCCTGGTATTTTTAAATGCAAACCACTCATAATTCAATACCAACCCGCATTGGGCCCGCGTGGTGGATTACGGCCCATTCCTTCTCCTAGAGAGGAGGCCTGAGTCCCAACAGTGGCAACATTATAAGGCCGACTATGCTATGCTACTCATAATTCAAGCTTTGGAAATACTTTGACATGTTTCTGGTGTCCTGGTACTTGTGAATCTTTAACGCTCATAATTACAGCCCCGAAAATACTTCGACATATTTCTAATCTCCTGATACTTTTAAATCCTAACCGCTCACAATTCGAACCCTGAAAATACTTTGACATGTTTCTGGTCTCCTAGTACATACTGAATCTTTAACGCTCATAATTACTGCCTGGAAAAACCTCCACATTGTTCTGTTGTTCAATCCTAACCGCTCACGAATTCAGCCCCAAAAATACTACATGTTTCTGATCTCTTGGTACTTTTGAATCCTAACCACTCACAATTCCAACCCTGGAAATACTTCGACATGTTTCTGATCTCCTGGTACATAATGAATCTTTAGCGCTCATAATTCCTGCCTGGGAAAAACTTCCACATTTTTCTGTTGTTTTGTTACCTTTAAATCCTTACCGCACATGTTTCTAGCGCAGAAACATTTTGACATTTTTCTGGCCTCCTGTTACTTATGAATCTTTATCATTCACAATCCTAGCCCTGAAAATACCCCGACATGTTTCTGGTCTCTTGGTACTTTTGAATTCTAACCGGTCACAATACAAGCGCCGGAAATATTTCGTCATGTTTATGGTCTCCTGGTACTTGTGAATCTTTAGCGCTCATTATTTCAGTCAAAGAAATACTTCGACATGGTTCTGGTCTCCTGTTACATGTGAATCTATAGCGTTTACAATTGTTACCCGGAAAAAATTCAACAAACATATTTCTGTTCGAAGGTTAAAAAAAAAGTACAAAAAATATTCGGGCCCAAAAATACATAAACATCGTTCTGTTCTCCTGGTACTTGTGAATCTTTAGCGCTCTCAATTCCAGCGCCGGAAATACTACGTCTTGTTTCTGTTCTCCTGGTACTTGTGAATTTGAAGTACTAAGGCAGCAGAAGCGCTAGGTTTCCACTTCCTCCTCAATCTCCATTAGGCCATGCCTTTTATCGGGATAAAAAGTAGCCTATGTTTGATTCCAGTATGCGAACTATATGTGTGCCAAATTTCATCTAAATCCCTTCAGCCATTTTTGCCTGATTGAGGCACAAACATACAAACATACAAACATACAAACATACAAACATACAAACATACAAACTTTCACATTTATAATATTAGTAGGATTACAGCCCGGAAAACGACATCCGACATATATATTTCTGTTTGACTGTTAAAAAAAAAAAACAAATTTATATTCTAGCCCAAAAATACTATACTGTTCTCCTGGTACTTGTGAATCTTTAGCGCTCCCAAATTCAGCCCCGGAAATACTACGACATGTTTCTGTTCTCCTGGTACTTGTGAATCTGAAGTACTAAGGCAGCAGGAGCGCTGGGTTTCCACTTCCTTCTCAGTCTCCATTTACACAGCCATGGCTTTTACTGGCATAAAAAGTAGCCTATGTTTGATTCCAGTATGTGAACTATATGTGTGCCAAATTTCATCCAATTCCCTTCAGCCGTTTTTGCCTGATTGAGGCACAAACATATTCTGTTCTTCTGATACCTTTCAATTCCAGCCGCTCACGATTCCAGCGCCGGAAATATTTCGACATGTTTCTGGTCTCCTGGTACTTGTGAATCTTTAGCGCTCACAATTTCGACCAAAAAAATACTTTGACATGTTTCTAGTCCCCTGTTACTTGTGAATCTATAGTATTTACAATTACAGCCCGGAAAACGACATCCGACATATATATTTCTGTTTGACTGTTAAAAAAAAAAAACAAATTTATATTCTAGCCCAAAAATACTATACTGTTCTCCTGGTACTTGTGAATCTTTAGCGCTCCCAAATTCAGCCCCGGAAATACTACGACATGTTTCTGTTCTCCTGGTACTTGTGAATCTGAAGTACTAAGGCAGCAGGAGCGCTGGGTTTCCACTTCCTTCTCAGTCTCCATTAAGCTATGCCTTTTACCGGCATAAAAAGTAGCCTATGTTTGATTCCAGTATGTGAACTATATGTGTGCCAAATTTCATCCAAATCCCTTCAGCGGTTTTGGCCTGATTGAGGCACAAACATACAAACATACAAACATACAAACATCCTACTAATATTATAAATGTGAAAGTTTGTATGTTTGTATGTTTGTATGTTTGTGCCTCAATCTGGCAAAAATGGCTCAAGGGATTTGGATGAAATTTGGCACACATATAAGTCACATCCTGGAATCAAACATAGGCTACTTTTTATCCCGATAACTTACATGGCTTAACAGAGATAGAGGAAGGAGTGGAAATTTTGAGTTTCTGCTACCTTAGTACTTCAGATTCAAAAGTACCAGGAGAACAGAAATATGTCGAAGTATTTTTGGGGCTGGGACTGTGAGCGCTAAAGATTCACAATTACTAGGAGACCAGAAACATGTCGATGTATTTTTGGAAATTGTTAGCGCTAATGTTTCACCAGTTTCAAGAGACCAAATATATGTCAAGGTATTTTGAGCAAAAATGTTTGTATGTCTGTGCCTCAGTCAGGCCAAAATATCTAAAGGGATTTGGATGAAATTTGGCACACATATAGTTCGTATCCTGGAATCAAACATAGGCTACTTTTTAACCCGGTAACTTATATGGCTTAACAGAGACAGAGGAAGAAGTGGAAATCTAGAGTTTCTGCTGCCTTAGTACTTCAGATTTAAAACTACCAGGAGAACAGAAACATCTCGAAGTATTTTTGAGGCTGGGACTGTGAGCGCTAAAGATTCACAAGTACCAGGAGACTAGAAAAATGTCGATGTATTTTTGGCCTTAAATTGTTAGCGCTAAAGATTCACAAATACCAGGACACCAGAAACATGTTGAAGTATTTCCAGGGTTGGAATTGAGAGCGGTTAGGATTCAAAAGCACCAGGAGATAAGAAACATGTAGAAGTATTTTCGGGGCTGGAATTATGAGCGCTACAGATTCACAAAAACCAGTAGAACAGAACGGTATTAAAATATTTTTGGGTTAGAATAATTTTTGTTTTTTTTTGAACAGATAAACAGAAATATAAATGTCGCTACTTTTTCAGGGCTGGAATTGTAAATGCTTATAGATTCACAAGTAACAGGAGACCAGAAACGGGTCAAAGTAATTTTTGAGCTGGAATTGCGTGCGCTAAAGATTCAAACGTACCAGGAGACCAAAAACGTGTGAAAGCAACAAAGTGGATTAATGAAGACTGAGGAGGAAGTGGAAACCCAGAGCCGCTGCTGCCTTAGTACTTCAGAATCACAAGTACCAGGAGAATAGAATGATGTAAAAGTTTTTTGGGCTAGCTTTTTTTTTGTTTAATAGTCGTCCAGGCAGGCGGCATGTTCAAAATGGAAAACGAACGCTATAGATTCACAAGTAACAGGAGCTCAGAAACATGTCGAAGTGTTTTTTTTACTGAAATTTTGAGCGCTAAAGATTCGCAAGTACCAGGAAACCAGAACCATGTGGATATGTTTCCGGCGCTAGAATTGTGATCGGGTAAGGATTCAAAAGTACCAGGAGAACAGAAAAATGTCGAATTATTTTCGGGGTTAGAATTGTGAGTGATTCATAAGTACTAGGACACCAGAAACATGTCGATATGTTTCCGGCGCTAGAATTGTGAGCGGTAAGGATTTAAAAGTGCCAGGAGAACAGAAAAAATTCGAAGTTTTTACCGGGAAGAGGAACTATGAGCGCTTAAGATTAATTATGTACCAGGGTACCAGAAACATGTCACAGTATTTCCTGGGCTGAAGTTGTAAGCGGTTAAGATTAAAAAATAACAGAAGACCAAGAAACACGTCGAAGTAGTTCCGGGGCTAAAAGTACGGACAGCAAAGACTCACAAACTATCAGGATAAAGAACCATGAAGATGAATTTCCGAGAATGAGAATATGGGAAAAAACAGTTGCGTGCCACCCCTAAAGTATACGCAGACGAAGTCGCGGGCGAAGTGCTAGTACAAACATACAAACTTTCACATTTATAATATTAGTAGGATTTAAAACTAGCACTTCACCCGCGACTACGTTCGCGCGGGTTTAGTTTTTATTCCACGAACTTTATCTCCCATCTAACCTCTTCAATGGTATGTGTAAATTACTTATTAACAGACTAAACATAGCGGTTCACTCGCAACATTTTTCTTTCTTAGAGTATTTTTAAAACCGTCGTAACTTTTAAACGCAAGGTCCGATTTGAATTTATGTTGTTTTGGTACTTTTGAATCCTTACCGCTCATATTTCTAGTGCGGAAATATTTCGACAAATTTTTGGCCTCCTGGTAATAATGAATCTTTAGCATTCACTATCCTAGCTCTGAAAACACTTCGACATGTTTCTTGTCTCCTGGTACTTTTGAATTCTAACCGGTCACAATTCCAGCGCCAGAAAAATTTCGACATGTTTATGGTCTCCTGGTACTTGTAAATCTTTAGCGCTCATAATTTCAGTCAGAGAAATACTTCTTCAACATGTTTCTGGTCTCCTGTCACATGTGAATCTATCGCGTTTACAATTCCAGCCCGGATAAAACTTCAACATGCATATTTCTGATCGACGGTTAAAAAAAATAAAAAAAAATATGCTAGCTCAAAAATACTTTAACATCGTTCTGTTCTCCTGGTACTTGTGAATCTGTAGCACTCTCAATTTCAGCCCCGGAAATACTTTGACATGTTTCTCGTCTCCTGTTACATAATAAACCTTTAGCGCTCAAAATTCCTGCCCGGGAAAAACTTCAATATACATATTTCGGTTCGACGGTTAAAAAAAAAACAAAAAAATTCTAGCCCAAAAATACTTTTACATCGTTCTGTTCTCCTGGTACTTGTGAATCTTTAGCGCTCCCAATTTCAGCCCCGGAAATACTACGACATGTTTCTGTTCTCCTGGTACTTTTGAATCTGAAGTACTAAGGCAGCAGAAGCGCTGGTTTTCCACTTCCTCCTTAGTCTTCGTTAAGCGTTGCCTTTTACCGGGATAAAAAGTAGCCTATGTTTGATTCCAGGATGTGAACTATATGTGTGCCAAATTTCATCTAAATCCCTTCAGCCATTTTTGCCTGATTGAGGCACACACATACAAACATACAAACTTTCACATTTATAATATTAAGTAGGATTCAGGAAGTAAAACCCTTTCAAACTAATCGTGTAATCGTGGAACATACATAAAAGAAACATTCCGACTAATTTAGAACCTCCTCCTTTTTTGAAGTCGGTTAAAAAACTTATTTTATAAAAAGCTAGTATAAACACTACATACGAACCTACATGTTACCTCTTAGTTGACCCTTGGTTGACTGGTAGGGCTATACCTAAGGCGCCTTTACACTTTTGTGTTGCATGAAATTATAATCTGACATTGATAAATATAACATAACAAGTGCTCATAAAATTTTAGGGTTGCTTTTGATTTTCCTGGGGTCCCATCATCGGATCCCAATTTATTCCTTTCATCATCAGCTTAACAACATGAGATGATGATTCCCAGGCATAATAAAATTGGGAGAGTTCCCTCGAATTCTCCGAGTTCCGTCATCAGATCTTGATCTGGCGACCATGGGACCACATGCGAAGTATACTGCTTCAAAAAATGCCTATAAAATTTCAGGGTTGCTCTTAACTTTGCTGTGATCCCATGATTAGATCCATGATAACTTCCATCATGAGCTCTGGCACATGAGATCATGGTAAACAGATACAAATATCTCAATTGCGTTAGAAAGTAATATACGAAAAACATTGTATGTGCCTATAATATTTATGGGTTGCCCTCGATTTCCCTAAGATCTCATCATCAGATTCTAACTTGGTGACAATGAAACCACCTCAGGAGTATAGGCTTTCGAATAAAAAAAAATAATTTTGAAAATCGGTCCACAATTGGTGGAGAAATAGGTTATACATAAAAATAAAAATACTTATCTTTTTTTGAAATTGATTAAAAATCGTAGACTTACCTATAGTAAGTCTACGATTTTTTCCTGTAATCTATATATGTTTTTTTTTTCAAGTTTTAGGTTTAGTGGTTTCGGACATAAGGGGGACGAATGGACATTTTTTGTTTAATTTCTTGAAAAGCTTCAAAACTATTTATTTTAAAATTATGAACTCTTACAGTAGTTTTTTATTCATTTGATATAATTCACACGAAACAATTTGAAAAACCTTTTTTTAATTTTCTTGTTTGACCTCCAAAAGTGATCCCCATACTCAAAATTACGAAACGCGTCCGTGTTTTGGCCACAGAAGTCCATAATATGTGTACCAAATTTCAACATTATCGGTCCAGCATATCCGGAGAAAACGGGCTCTGACAGACGGACAGACCCGAGTGATCCTATAAGGGTTTGTATCCGTTTCCTACGGATATTCGGAACCCTAACAACGATAAATAATAATAATCAATATACAGGGTGAATTTTTAAATTGTGCATTCATGGCATTTTTCTCATAGTTTCGAATTTGGCCATGAAGGCACACTTTAAAAATTCACCTGTATATTTATTTATATCTATACTATAATATTATAAAGAAGAAAGATTTGTTTGTTGGTTTGTTTGTTTGAATTGAATAGGCTCCGAAACTACTGGACCGATTTGAAAAATTCGTTTAGCATTGGATAGCTACATTATCAAGGAGTAACATAGGCTATATATTATCCCCGTACTCCCACGGGAACGGGAATTACGCGGGTGAAACCGCGTGACGTCCAGTAGTTATATATAAAATTCTTCCGTTACTGAGTGATTGGGTAACTGACAGACAACGCATAGCCGAAACTGTCAGTCGTAGAAAGCTGAAATTTGGCATGGAGCTTTCCTTTACTCCATAGGGAAGCATTAAGAGAGGATTTCCCGAAATTTCTACGAGATCGCGAAAAAACGGGATATGCGCGTATGAAGTAGCGGGAAAAAGCTAGTAGATTAAAATGAAAGATGAAATTACTATGTATTTATACACGGTGCAATTTTGGTCGTCCTACAAAAGCGGCCCATTTTAAGTACCCGACATAAACTACCTCTAGGCACGATTTATCAAATATAATTAATTAAAATAATAGGTTTTTTTTACTATTAATAGGCACGCGTTTGACCACTATCACCTGTTGATAAGCGATGATGTGGTCGAAGATGGAGCACGCTTGCCTAGAAGTAACCTATTCACTCTTGACTTAAAGACTCCCAGGTTGTAGCTATCAGGAAACACAGACTCCTGCAGGGAATTCCACTCTTTAGCTATACGCACTATGAATGTGTTCCCAAAAGGTTTTTGCGTATAGGTGGTTTTTTGCGTATGTCCACCATCTACCAGTGGCGCATCGCCGTTCGCCTTGTGGTCCAATGATGGAACGGGCTTGGCGAAATTAAATTATGCAATTCCATCACACATTCCCCAAAATGCAACCGGTAGAACACCGACAGGCTAGCAACTCGTCGTTGATGCTCAAGACTTTGGAGTTTCGTCGCGACGAGCCTATCAGTGCCGGTGATCCTCTTGGCTCGTTTCTCAATTGACTCAAGGGCTTCAAGCTGGTATCTGGCAGATCCGTCCCAAAGATGAGAGCAGTACTCCATACACGATCGAACTTGCGCTTGATAGAATTTGACCAGCTATTCCGGCGAAAAGTATCGTCTCACCTTTGCTAGGATCCCCAACTTCTTTGCAGCCATTTGAGCTTTTGCCTCTATGAAATGGCCAAAATTAACGGTAGATGTTAATGTAACCCCAAGAAGCTCAAGTTAGGAGCTGGGTAGAATTGGCTCCTTTTGGCGGAAAAAAACAATGCATTACCATATAACGGTACAATTTTTTTACTACTGATGGTCACGCGTGTGCAGTAATGCAAGCAAAGAGGAGGCGGGATGTGTGAGGAAGAGGCAAACCTGACGCCCCAGCCGCCGCTGCAGAAGAATACGTCCTGGGCGTTGGGAGTCGTAGGGCGATCCCCAGCCACCGTAGGCTGGCTTGCCTCAGACAAGGTCTGGGCCCAGAATAGGGGCGACAGGGCGTTTTGTCCCACGCGCGCCTCAAAGAGATAGCATAATTGACGGGGCCTGTTAGGGTCAGTGCCTGCCAGGGTTGTGGATTTTTTCGAAAGAGTTACCGCGGCCCTGGAACACAAAGGGCACCAGGAGGAACACGGGTGGGTTTTAGTTAGTAAAAATCTGACTCCCTTCCGCTCCGCCCAGAGCGAGAGGAGGCATTTGATGATTTTCCATCTAAAATAATGAGTTCCATCTAGCTCTGTACCAAATTTAATCAAATACTGATTTAGCCATTTAGGTATAAAAGTGTAAAAATACACAAACACACTCACTTTTGCATTTATAACATTTATTTATTTATTTTATTATTTATGTACACACAGAAAAAACAGTAAAAGTTAACATTATAAACACGAGTACAAAGGAACTGCTTATTTCTAATGAAATTTCTTTCAGCGGACCTGCGACAGGAGAAATAAAAAGAAATGTAGACAATAGTGTATAAGAACAAGAGAAGAGTATGTTAAGTCATAAAATTAAAGTAACAAATAAAAATAAAATATACATATAAAATATATACCTGTACCGAATACTATATTATAAAATAAATACATATATATATATATATAACTATCATAGTTGAGAGGAAAGGTGCTCTTTAAGTCGATTCTTAAAAAGAGAAATCGATTTTAAGTCACGAATGCTAGGCGGAAGTGAGTTCCACAATCGAACTGCATGGACAGAGAAGGAGTAGGAATAGTAGCTGGATTTATGAGGATGGGTTTTAAGGATAGACCTGAGGTGTGATCTGCACGGAGCGTCACTAGGCCGAGCGTAAGAAATGCGCTCACGCAGGTAAGAGGGATAAGAAGGGTTATGAAGGATGTTGAAAAGGAGACAAAGAATTCGAGTGTTCCTGCGAAGACGGATAGGGAGCCACTTGAGTTCCTTGCGAAGGTGAGAAACATGATCGTACTTGCGTAGACCAAACACAAATCGAATGCATAAATTTTGTAGTCGCTCAAGCTTGTTTAATAGCTCCTCAGTAGCATCCAGGTAGCAGGCGTCGGCATAATCTATAATCGGCTGAATAAGAGTTTGATACATAGATAGATGAAACAATAGCAGCAGTGCGAACGTATCTGCTGCCTATGATCATGGCCTGAGATTTCGTTGGGTTGATCTGCAAGCCAAATGACTTAGCCCAATTGCTGATAGAAGACAGATCATGTTTCATAGCAGCAATGGCAGAATCCACGTCCGCTACAGTAAAGTGTCGGTAAAACTGCAGGTCATCTGCATAAAGATGGAAACTGGAAGAGATAACTCTGGTAACAAAGTTAATGAAAATCGAAAAAAGAAGAGGAGAGAGAAACATTGCATCTACAATCTTTAATAAATGCAAAAATTAGTTTTACTTACCTAACTTTCTTCAAAATAAAATATAAAAAGAGGTTTGTAGACTTTTATTAAGAAACATAAACTTTAATAAATAAAAAGTACAATAAAACACCATAAATAAAAACGAAAGTCTAAATCACGGTGTCACTTCAAAATGCTATTTCAATATTTTCAGCCCGCTAACTCAAATGACTATGACGATACCAGTACTAAGTTACACCAAAGGCTGAAACAATCCCACCGTCCGCCACCATGACTTCAGGACACCAAGAAGTAGCAGGGTTTGTTTTGAGGGGACTGAGGATCTAGTGAGTACCAGGATTATAGAAATGCAAACTGTAACAACACTATGGAATAGGTCCTAAGAAGTTCCGCCAATTGCACTATAAGGCACACGTCTACGTAGAACAGGCCACATGCGAGCATCTTGCTGAACGATGCTCGGTGCACACGCATCACATTTTTGCATAGCTTTTTGTCTTCATCTGAAAATGAAACGATATTTAGAGCCTAAAAGAGCGATGCGTGTAAAAGTTAATGTAGATGGGATGGTTGCGCCGACAACAAGTAATATAAAAAAGGACGGGCAAGTGATAAAGAATCTGCTTTTTCGAATTTGAAATATATATCAAAAGGAGCTTAGGTACAATTGAATTTTTAGAAATAAATTATATTATATTGCATTGTACTTCGTTTGGACTGGTGTTTCGTAACACCGCTACTTTTTTTTTATTAAATCCAAGCCAATATGGTGTTTTACCTGTACAGTTTAATTTCAAAATAAGAGAGCATGTGTCCTGAGAATTTTCCACAGCTATATAGAATGCCTCGCAATTCAAGCACAATAAGATTTGCAAAATAAAGTTCTTGGACCACCAAAAGGAGATGATAACAGTTGAAGAGAGAGCAAAAAACTGCAAACAAAATATTGAGAAATACATAACATATTGTAAAGGGTTCAACTAAAGTATATCGTTGGTACACACACATTTTACCAGTTACTTTTAAAAAGAAGAAACAATTGCCGATGCCGTCGCGCTGCGCCCTATTAAGTAAAGTGCGAAAGCGACAACTGCAGCAGAGGCTGATGTTACCTATAAAAACCTTGACCAAAGGACGTTTTGGATTCCACTGTTTTCTTCTTCAAAACTGGAATGATCAATCAAAATTAAAAGGAAGGCTATATCTATGCTTTTATTATTTTTTATTCTGTTAAAAATTTATCAAATTTGTCAGATAGTCGTCTGAACACGGCGGTAAAAACGGGCGGTTTTTTCGTGTTTTTGGGTTGTTATAATTCTTTAAATAATTATGTTTTGGAAAAAAGCAAATGATAGAGGCACGTATTTGTTTGATCTAGAATTTTTGGAGAAAAATCATTGCTCTAGCAGCATTATTCACGAAGAAAACAGCGGAATACGTTTGTATGGAGAAAAGCCCCCGAGTTACCGACCCGAGTCCCCTCTTAAGTCTAACCTAGCGAGCAAGCCTGTTACATCCGTGCATGAATGCGGACTTCGGGCTGATACTAAGAAATTTCTGATAGAGAAACCCAATAACACTGCCCGACCCGGAAATCGAACCCTGGGCCTCACTTGCAAACGCTAAGCCGGCAATTAGAAACAAGCTGCGGTTGCTATCACTTAAAATAGGTGATAATAAACTTTATGATCTACTTTACGTACCCATTCTTTTGCTCTCTTTTGTGTTTTATAAAATTCGATCAAAACCTCAACGTACACTAACGAATGCAAAAAATTATTCAGCGTATAGTGTAAAATCTGAAAATGTTTTCCTAATAGTTATTACAATTACATTTGTTTACAGCAAAAAAAAACATGAAGGAGAATTTTCTGCAACTGACCATAACTTGAAAAATCTTTTTGTAAATATTGTAACTTTTCAATATTTGAAGGTAGACTTCAAACAATCTTTTCCTACGCATTTCATTTTGTTGGTCAACGAAGGCGTATAAAATCTGACGATTCCACTGAACAACTTTATCTTCAAGTAACTTCATATCTTATTGCAAGAACTAAATCTGCATCAAAAACTATTGTACTCAATGCGTTAATAATGATATAAAGCGGTTGATCTGGATACATAAGGCGATTGTAAATAAAGAATGAAATAAAGATACATATGATCAAAATCTCACTAATCCAAATGTTTTTGGTAAAACTCTTGAAATTGGAGCTGACAACTCTGTAAACTTTTTGAATGGTCAAAATGAATGTCACATAGCTCTTCGACAGAAGCAGATTTGACAAAAAGTTAAGTAAAAAACCGGGACAATCAAAGAAAACGTCCCAAAATGCGGCAAATTTCTGCATTTTAATAATTCTCAAATCTTCTACATCTTTATCTGAAATATGGAGAACCAGATAAGAGTACGTATATAACGGTATCAACGTTCCACATAGCAACAATATGTTATGAAAGATGTCATTTGGAGTTATCACCCCGTTTTTTATGCGAAACTTTGGATTCAATATAAAGGCTTGTGTTAGTGTCAAAGGTAACATCATAGACTGCATATCTTCGTCAACAGTATTATTCAAAAAAACTTTTGATTTAAAACGTTTCACTATATTTTGTTTTTTTCTTTTCATGGATGGTAACATTTTGAAAGCACTTTGTCACTCTTCGTCGTTTGTTTGTAACTCTTATGAATAAGAAATAAGTATGGAAAAAAGATGATTGATTGTTTTTTTTATTACTGTTTAAGGTTGGATGGTGGAAGAACCACAATGACAATTACTTATCGAAATTGGATGTGGGTGGAGTCCAACTGTCACTCTTTAGTCCAATAGGTCCATGCCATTTTTACATGAATTGCCGTTATAAATTATTTCATTAAAACGTCAACACTAAACAGAACATTTCAGATGTTAAACAACATGGTGGCCACAAATTAAATATGACCTATATATTTTCTGGACTTTAGCATAGAGTGTTTTTTTTTTTAGTTTTTCTTCTGAGAATATTAATATAGTCAAACATCAAGGAGATAGACAGCTGCAATGGGAGACGAAGGAGTTGAATCCGACTCAGCTAGGATGCGTCCGGGAAGCTGCGCGGTAACATCTCGTCTCACATACTATGCCAAAATGACTCAAGAGGAGAGTCTGTGACCAGTACATGTTGCCTGTGATGACATATAACTTTGAAACGTTCGCTGCAGAAAACTTGCTCCAAAAGAGGTGGTCGATGGATCTGAAAGTTACTGGAGTGGCGATCGCGTAGACGTGATTCTCATTTTAAATTCAGCAACTAAAAGGTATCTGCGCCTCAAAAGGCTTTCCACAAGAAATCTGCTGGATGCGAGACGCACAGGGCCAGCCGATTTGGTAACACTTGGAGGAGGCTTATGTCCAGCAGTTGATGTATTCAGCCGAAATAATCATAATGACGAAAGAGACATTCAATTAAACTCAGCCTATGGAACTTCAACTGGCTTTCCAAACACAAAAAGTTTGTTAATAGAAGTAACCCATACATATACACGCGTCCACGTCCGCTCCATCCCAAGTTATTCATACCTCTTCTTTTAAAATTTATACATCCTCAGTTGCTTCTCAAAACATCTCTTAATTCGCCAACAAAAGAAATCACGCAGGAGTAATAATGTTGTGGAAGCATGCATCTAAATAATTTAAATATAATTGACTTCATTAATTCTTCTAAATGGATACCTAGAAATTTAACGTCTCTCACTAATTCTATCTTTTGTTTGTTAAGGGTTATATCCATATTATCTTTATTGCCTGCAGTGGTTCGAAATAACATGATGTTCGTTTTTTTAATATTTATTATTAATCGATTTGTGTTGAACCAAAGCTGAAATGCTGCCAACGTAGTATTGACCTTGTCTGTCAGTTCATTAAAACTTTTGGCCCCTACTACAGCGTTTGTGTCGTCAGCAAAAACTACTAAATTTATGTCTGGACTGTTATTTTTTATATAATTTATCAAATCGTTGGTGAAAATAATAAACAAAATGGGACCTAATATGGAACCCTGCGGTACGCCAGTGGTAATATAAATCATGGATGATTGGTATGTTTTCCGTTGTCCAGTCTGTTCTATAGTGCTGGTTTCTACATACATTTTCCTGTTTCTTAAATACGATGTGAATAATTTGAGGGCTCCGCCTCTAACACCATAATAGCTTAGTTTGGCAATTAGTAGATTGTGATCAATCGTATCAAATGCAGAAGATAGGTCTAGAAAAATCCCTGCTACCTTTAATTTATGATTAATTTTGGTTATCACATCATCTAGAAGTTTATAAATGGCATCTCCAGTGCCTATTCCTTTCTGGTAACCGAACTGTCTAACATGTAGAACTTTATTTAAATAAAGATGTGTTAATAGCCGAGATTTTAATATTTTTTCAAAAATTTTTGAAATCGTGGTTAGAAGCAAAATTGGTCTGTAATTTTTGGGGTCCTTTTTTGAACCCTTTTTATAAACTGGCACAACCTTTGCAATTTTTAATTGTTCAGGAAAGATACTATTACGTGTTCTGATAAAAAAAACCATTTAAACATATTGTACTGGCGGGTGATTTTAATATAGATATATTGAAAAAAAAAAACAAACGGATTCTAGAATTTGAAAATTTATGATTGAATTTAAATTTAAAATTAACAATACGTCAACTTACTCGTTTAAAGAGCAAGACATGCATCGACAATTTTGCGCATAATTTCTATGTTTAATCTCAAAACTACTGATAGCTGAAAAATATATTTCATTAAATATCATATATTAACATTACCCTCACTTTATATATTAGAAATAGCAAAGATCGTAAAAGCAAATCCATAGTTGTTTCCTCGTATGGCAGACAAATTCCCAAGAAATAGACGTGATGATAGTAAACTATGTGGACATACATCGAAAACTACGCTTATGTGCAAGAGTGTTTTTTGCATGGCACCAATTGTCTACAACAAATTGCCCAAAAGTTGGAGAGAGCTAACAATACTTAAATAAATGATTATTATTATTAAACTTAAACAAACAATGAAATTGTTTTTGGAACAAAAAGCATATTATAATATTGCAGAATTTTTAAACGACTCATGGTGATTATTATAAATAAATAACATAGTAATTATGGTCATGTAGTAGTGGAGAACTTATAATGCTAGTATAAATGTTATTTAATTGAATGCCTATTAAAGTGACTTATATTATAATTTTATTGTATTCTTTATTATTGGACTAGGAAAATATATAATGAATAATTGGATAATGTAAATGATTGAGTATAAGAAATTTGTTTAACTGATATTAATTGATGTATAAGCGTAATATTTAAAAATCAATGAATTAATAAAAAAAAATTCCTCCAAGATATTTGCACGCCATGAGAAATGGCAAACTTGTCGTGAGCTACACTAATTTAAGATCTTGCATGCATGTATTATTTTAATTTTGTATGTTAACGCATGTTTGAGCAAATAAAACTTCTTTATCTTTATCTTTGTTTAAACTTTTCCAACTATGTACGTTGGGGTTGGCTTCCAGTCTAATCGAATGCAGCTAAATATTATTACATCATGCCTCGAACTATTATTAGAATACAATCTACTACATATAAGCGCGTGATAAGTTCATTTTTTACCCGACTACGGCAAAGTCAAAAGAAAGGTACCGGATTTTAGCTGAACCACTGAATTGATTTTGATGAATCAGGTTCGTAAAAACGTTGCGGGTGACATGGGCTTTAAATTTTCACTTTATTTTAAATGCGAGAAAATATACGTAAATTTCAAGCTCTGAAAAAACTAAAATTGAGAAAATCATAACATGTTTGGTATCAAAGAAAAGGTCTTAATGAGCACGTTGCAAATATGTATATATCTCGTATTGTTTACTTGTTAAAATGCTAACAAACAAGCGCAAGTGAGTATTACTGGATAAGTATCTAGAATCTGTAGAAGAGTCGTTGTTTTACATTCAAATAAAATATGTAGCCAGGATTAGTAACAGAACCCATTTCCAGCATTGAATGTTATTTACCGTTTGTCTGTTTAGCTGTACAAAACAAGTGCAAAGTACAAAAAAAAATGTAGATAACTTTTATCTATTGTAATGTTGTAACTCAACGTACAGTTAAGGTTTTGGTTCACTCTATCAAAAGATATGTGAATTTAAAGTGTTCTAGGAGAAAATAATTTTCATTACGTAAAGCAAATACACGTATCGCCATTTATGAACAAAAATAGTACTACCAATTCATGGAAATAACACCAAAACATTATACATACTGTGACTAGAAAAGAAACGAAACATTATGGTGATCAAGTTATCAACACTGGAGGAAAAAGTCGAATTATTCCAGCGAAACCTTATTAAAACATCTGTGGGAATCCGATATGTTCCCAAACTGGCAAACGAGAGCAAAACAGTTTTGTACGATATGATACAGCACCTGTCAAACCAACTGCAGGTGCAAACAGAAGCTACTAGTATTCGTGATGTAATAAGACAACCGTCAAAGAAAGAAAATACAACATCTAATCTAACAGTCGAGTTCTCGAATGCCCTCACCAAGTCCAAGTTCCTCACAGCAGTGAAGGATTACAATAAACGAGACCCTAATCACAAACTGTGCTCAACACATCTAAGCTTAAAAGCTTATCCAGTGACTCCGGTATACATAGCTAAACAGTTGACCCTTCACACTAGAAGACTGTTTTACCTCACTAGGAATTACGTGAAAACAAACAAGTATAGCTTCTGTTGGACTTTAAACGAACGAGTAATGCTGAAAAAGGATCCAGACAGTCAAGCCCTACTGGTCAAAAGTGAACAACAACTGCAACAATTGGCCTATACTAACATCGTAATTGCTAAGGATGCCACAGATGTATGACTATGTAATATTATTCATTATTTTTATACCTTTATATCACTTAACTGGTAACTGTAATAATAAAAACTACTATATCTAAAGATATAGTAGTTTTTAATTATTGCAGTTACCTCATAGAACTAAATGCAAAAACTCATGCATGTAAGTTGATTAACTTTATTTATTATCATTATGGATCTATATACGAATTTCATGTTAACTTTGCATTTATAACACAAAGCGATTTACCTACTAAACGATCACAACATCTGTCACAATGCAATCGAACAATGATTACGAAGAATTGGTGGTGTTTATTAACTTGCATTTATTGTGAAGTTGTCAAATTGATAAATTTTATACTGTGTCATAATTTTTCTCGTCGCGTTCAACAGATACGCCTAACACCTAAGTCACTCTTGATCGGTTTAAGAACAACTTCATTTCTCATTAGAATTGCATACATAATTCGCTTACTGATAAACAATATTTAAAACTAAGATTAATAATTAAAACGCACAGATGTACGTATATAAAATAACAAAACAAAACAGCAACAAAAATGTGGGTAAACACAAAATAAACTTGATCAGTTAACCAAGCAAAACATGGATGTATGAAATTGGTTTTACTAGATGTGGCATTGATGTCATAGTCTGTTATTAGCAAGTTTATTATTATAAGACTAATTTATTTTTAGTTTATTGTTCTATTTATATATTTTGGTTATGTACTCGTACATACGTGGTTTCTAAAACATTTTGAGTATTGGATTTCATTTGTTTTTGTTTAATTTAAGTAATTACTAATGTATATTTTTAGTTTAGAGGTGTGATCTATATAATGTGTGTATTTTATTTATTATTCACTATTTGTATGTCTTAATTGTGTGAGTTTTTATAAATCACAACTTATTATAAATTGTAACACCCTCAGACTCCACATTTCTTCTTCCATAGTTAGTTTTAGGAGGGCGGGTCACTAAGTAACTAGCACGTCCAAGTTAATCTTTCGTGTTTGTTATTTTGTTACAAAACTTATATTGGAATGAATTTCCTTATTTAATATTTTACATATTAGAATACATGTGTAGTATACGTACGTTTGGTTTATATTCATTATTTTTGTTTCCTCGTATATCTTTTCAGTCGGTGTCCGAAATGTATAGTTAAATAAATTTTGATCACCCAATTCAATCCCACTCTTGAAGCTACCTCACAACCTAAAAATGAATAATGACGTAGAACATTTAATTGATGGGATTGATGAACTTTCTGTACCGAAAATTCACTCATGTGCCCCTGAACGGACCAACACATTATTACTAAATCCGAATAGATATCTAATAAAAATACTCTCGCAAAATATTCGTTCTATAAATTGTAACTTCCTAAACTTACAAACTTTGCTGCGCCGTATCTCTTGTGATCTTAACGGAACGGAACGGAACTTGGTGGTCTTAACGGAATGTTGGTTAGCCCGTTCTAACAATTTCTATCTTCCGATGCTGCAAAACTATACTATACATAAAACCATCAAACATCTCAATCAGAGTGATGGTGTGGTAGTTTATTCCAAGTCTGATTTACTTGTTACATATGAAGAACCAGACTTTAATCAAGCTGCTTCTGGTCTCATAATACAAATAAAATCGGAAGTGGAAATAGTCTGCATTTACCGTTCACCATCTAATGATAATATTCATGATTTTCTTTTAGCTCTGAATAATATACTACCATCACTGCAAAAATTTAAAATGGTAATCATAACTGGTGATCTATATATAGATATAAAATGTACTACTACCGATATACGTTCCCACAAATATCTAAACTGTTTAGCCTCTATGGTTTTCTCCCTGCTCATACCCTGCCTACTAGAGGAAACAATTGCCTGGATCACCTAATTTTAAAAACAAAATGTCCATGTATCTCATTTGTATATGACACCACAGTCACTGACCATCACTCTTCTTTGCTGTGCCTAGAAAAGCAACGCAAACGCACCGTTTTCATGCCTACTATTACTACAATTGATTACGAGGCTCTGGATAAATCGATTTCTCAAATTGATTTTAGTCATATTCTGTGCATACAAGACGCTAACACAGCTACTGATAACTTAATAGACCTCTTGGCTTCAGCAATTTCAAACAATACGTCAGTTAAACAAGTGCCAGCAAGGAAGAGATTGCTCAAACCGTGGATCACCCCAGGATTGTTACGGTGTATAAGAAACAGGGATGCTTTACATAGAAATCATAAGTTATCCCCTGATAATGAAGTACTAAAGATAACGTACAAACGATACAGAAATTTCTGTTAAGGCCCGTTGAAAAAAGCAAAAAGGTTATTTGACACGCAAGAACTTAATAAAGCAAGTCGCAATCAAAATGCTTATGGGAAACTATAATGAAAATTACGAATACCACCCAACAGTACAAAATCATCTACACAACTTTTGACATGCGCATCAACACCAGTAGAATGTTGCAATGTAGTTAATTCCTTTTTTGTGAGCTTTGGCAAGAAACTTGCTGACCAAATCTGCAATAATACTACACTACAGTCGGCATCACTTCCACAGACCCAGCAAAAATCAACTCCACTCACATCTTTCGTTCTAGAAGCAACAGACCCCGACGAAATTAGATCTATTATAGTTTCGCTACGATCAAACGCTGCCACCGGTTGGGATACCATTTCACCTCTGTTCTTAAAGAGGCATGCTGAAACTGTGGCGCCCATACTGTGCCATATTTTTAATCTTTGTTTTGAAAAGTCGGTATTTCCCACTTCTATGAAAAAGGCAATTATACATCCAATATTTAAGGGTGGAGATGGGAACTTGCCTAACAATTATCATCCTATTGCAGTTCTGAGCGCCATATCCAAGGTACTGGAACGTCTCATAAATAGAAGACTGATTAAATACCTTGAACGTTACAACTTATTATCCCCACAACAGTTCGGGTTTCGCAGATACAAATCCACTTGTGATGCAGTTCAAGATGTGACTTCTAATGTTGTTCTACACCTTAACCAAAATAAAAAAGCTCTTACAGTCTTCTTAGATCTCGCAAAGGCGTTCAAGACGGTTCCCATTTCCACTCTTCTACTCAAGCTTGAAGATGTGGGCGTCAGGGGGGCAACTCTAGAAATTTTTCGTAGAAACCTGAGTGATCGCACACAAACTATTAGAATTGATAACAACAGTAGAGAAGAGCTTTCCATCCACTTTGGGGTCCCCCAAGGCAGCGTATTAGGTCCCACCCTCTTCTTTATCTTTATAAATGATCTTAGCAACCTCAATATTCCTAATGGCAAGATTGTTGCATTTGCGGATGATACCGCTATAACTTTCACCGCAGATACTTGTTCTGAGCTGGAATTAATAGCACAACACGGCCTTAACAAAGCCATAGACTGGCTCACTGCTCACACCTTTACCCTAAATACTACCAAGACAAAGTTTTTAACTTACTCAATTAGCGCGACTTCCCAACCACATTCTGCCATAATCTTAAAAGCACACTCTTGCCTCACAAAAACATCATGTAATTGTCCATCTCTAGCAAACGTTGACCTTATAATATACCTAGGTATATTATTAGATAAAAACTTAAACTTTAAGGTGCATATTAACCTGCTTACGAATAGAGTTAGAAAACTAATTTACATATTTAGAACCCTCCGATACGTTGCAAACCTTAAAGTTATTCGCACTGTTTATTTTGCTCTTTGCTCCTCTATTATCTCATACTATATCTCATGCTAGGGCGGTGCTGCCAAGACTATTTTGATGACCCTGGAAGTCGCCCACAGAGCCATTTTAAAAGTTGCAACTTTTCGACATTTTATGTTCCCTACCAATGAATTGTACAGTCACTAGGGAACTCTCAACATAAGACAGCATTTTATTTTATAAGTAATATTATTACAACACAGGAAAACCCCATACAAAACTATAACAAAACGTCGAAAAGACAAAATATGCACACTCCCACGAACGCGATCATCACGGTTTGTCATATTACAAGTGTAGAAAGGCTGTTTTCATTCCTACAAGGTAAAAACTACAACGAAACAGAAAAATTCGTAACTGATTTCAATTGATTCACTTAGTTATTATTATTATTATTTTTTCTTTTTTTTTGTTACCTGATAATTTACTACAAATATATTGTAAAACATAATAAAAAGAATAAATTAAGAATAACTATAAAGGTGCACATCGAAATCTCACTCAAAAACATTCGTAACGGTCATTCAATTAAATCCGCTACAGGTTATGACTCGTAACCTCAACTAGTTTGGTAACAACAAATATTCACCTACCCACTAGTTACTGTTTTAGTTTTAAACCATAATAGGGAAAAATAATCTTATGGTCATACACCAATTTTTTTGTAGTAAGCACATCAATGGTGAAGGTCGCGGGTAGACGATGGATGCGAGATGCACAGAACCGGTCGTTGTGGCGACGTTTGGGGGAGGCCTATGTCCAGCTGTGGACTTCTTTCGGCTGATATGATGATGATTATAATTAGTTTTTATTCAGTAGTACGAAATTAAAAATTATCATGATTCTACTAGGTACTAGGAGATACCAGGAGGGCTGGTCGGTATTTTAAACGGAAGAGGTGATACAGTCAGCACCCTGCATAACATGCATGGTTAATAACATCTTATCTATGCATCACATTTTTTCACCGACATGCACGCGAACGAAATTGCGAGCATAGCTAGTTGTAAAATGTAAAGCATGATAAAAATGATAGCTATGTGCAGTTACTCAAATTTAAAAAAAATTACGATTTTTAAAACGGAAAAGTATGAAATAAAAATTGAGTTTAAAAACTGTAATCCGACAACAGAAAAGTAAAAGTGATCTGAAAAGTACGAAACAAGAAAATATTTTAGAAACAAATCAAGACAGGTAGGTATAGGTGTGCGAGGCACCCACATGGTATGCGACCACGGTTTTAATTTGACCATTTTTGTACCTGTCTTGATTTGTTTCTAAAATATTTTCTTGTTTCGTACTTTTCAGATCACTTTTATTTTTCTGTAGTAGGGTTACAGTTTTTTAAACTCAATTTTTTTGTTTGATTTTTGTAATCTTACAATAATATTATTCCCATTTTCGGAAAATGTTTTCTTCAACTCGATACGTAGCACAATAGAAAGAAGTGTCTTAGAAGTCGTTTGTATGGTATAGAATAAAATCTGAAACAAAGAGCTAAATAAATAAATATTTAAAATGATCTATTACTGTCTTAGGGCCCAGACAAAGTATGATTCTATCGGCAATATCGGTACGACATTTCGTTAGTTTATCTCAATCTTATCTAAGCCTATACATAGCAGAGGGCAGTTCCATACTGAAATAATAATGGCAATGTCAATCATACAAATTAAGAGCTATCTGAAAATTGTTACCGCCGCTAAAATGTCACTATGTCTCGGCTTTTCAGTTAAAATACATACCAAGTGATGAAAACTCTTCTCAAATATTGTATAAGCTTCTAATATTTTTGAATAAACTTCAAACATTGCATTCCAATAATAATCATTAAAACAATTTTCAACGCATCCTTCTAATTGAATATTTTTGACCCAACTTTTTAGAGGTTTTGTCATGAGTATCATTAGCCTAATAGCGTACAAAATATTCATGTCAATGCTAATGATACAATAAGACATAAAAATATTTGCTAACCCAAGTTGCTTGAACATGTAATAGTTATAAATCATCCAAAATATATGAAAACAGTTTAATGAAACAACGCAAACTCTATTGAGGAAGACAAATCGTTTGAAATTGTCGTTAATTCTAAGGACATTGTAGACATCCTGGATTTTCAAAACAAAAAGTACGTTGTTGTGCCTCTGAATAATGTTAGTGAAGCAGTTCAAAATACTACCTACGATAGATAAAAAATAAATATACATTTTAGTCAAACATAGGATATATTCGAAACCATACAAATCAATTGTGAATTTTCCAAGTATGGTATGAAAACCGATACACAATATTAATGTGGCGATGACCGAAACAATATTGTAAAAGGTACTATTCGGTGCGATTCTGTTGTCTCGAATCTTGTACTTAGCGACAAAGAAAATAGTTTGCATTATATTCATAGGCTTTAACACTGATTGCAAGTCTTTTTGAATGACATTTTCGGGTGGTTCTTCAATATCTGTCTGTTCGGTTTCAAGATTCATGTCATCTTCTTTAAATTCTCGTCTAACTACATCAGATAAAAATACTACTGTTGAAGCAACCGCAGACATGACTGCTACAGAAAGCGGTTCAAAATTAATTGTATGTTTGATTCACAATCAATACATTTTTATATTGATTGGAATTTGACTATTGTGTAGTAGTAATAACTTAGATTTTTTTCCATTAGCCACACCCTGCCACTCCTCGTGTCACTTATTGATATGGCTACTTTAAGTAAAGCATAAAAAATTACACGTGTTGTTATTTGTAATTTTAGAAACAAACTTGATCAGTACAGGAGAAAGTTTTTTTTTTTTCAAACTACATTTTCTGGCTATATACCGACTGCTTTTTTTAGATGCCTGAAAGTGACACTATTGACTGAAACGATGTATGGAATTTAGTTATCTTGGTTTAAGAGCGGGGAAACCGTCATACTTTTCGTACAAACGCTCGTACATGATTATGCCGTTGAAACATAATAATGACAAATACTTATTTGCCAAACTTGTCAAAAACACGAGTAAGTATAATAATAATAATAAATACTTATTCCTCTCTCCACAAAGGTTGGCTTAGAATTAACATCTTGAGACTAAACAATAAATGTAGACAAAAGCTCCTTTGCGAGAGACTGGAGTCCGTACTAGGGAAACCCTGTGTTACGAATCTCCAGGCTCCCTGTGATAAAGGTCATCTTATGGGTCATTGCAGAAGTTTAGAGTACAATCACATTCATTATGATTTATATGAAAGATAAACAAAGGAAATAACAATTGTTAAAATAAATACCTAAACAAAAATAATAAAAATTTAAAAAGAAGGTTAAGGGTTTTGGTTTTATGTAAATGTGTGATAAGTGGGTGCGAGGTGTACTGCGTGATGTGAGCATGTCTTATGTGTGGGTAAACGTTAATGTGCAAGGAAAGGTGTGTATGTTGTGAGTTGTGTGTAAGTGTACGTGCACTGGATCCATTGGCAATTTCAACGATTATGATAGTATGACAAATAGTTGCTCGGTGGCATCGTAATCCAGTGTTTTTAGAAGGTTAAATATCTTTTTTTTACAGGACTGTTTAGAAAAGGGGTAAATTGACAAGTCGTTTAAATTATTGTACAGATAACTACCTAGAAATATGAAGTGACGGCGTGAAAATTTTGTAAGGAATCGCATTGACGGGCATACTGCATTTTAACGTCGTTTATGTTCTAAAATCGGGGGATCGTAATAAAGCTAGGAATGTTTACGTAGAGTTGCATTTAGTATGAATAACTGCCGTACCGTTAGCACGCCAGTATGTTCATACAAGTCTTTAGTTGGATGTAGGTATGATGTAAAAAAGTGACCCACTTTCAGGACTGCCTGACTGGGGACAGTAGGTACTCTGTAACATTTCTTTAATGGTCTATATCTGGATATGCTTTAGTAAGGTAACACCAGCGTCAGTTGTACAACGTCCTTTGGTGAAACCATACTATTCATCATGAAAGTGTTATTCGTGTTAAAATGATTAGGCATCTGATTTAGCATCACTTTTTCAAATACCTTACTAAACACTGGCAACACAGATACTGGTCTATAATTATTTGTCTTTACTATCCCCAGATTTAAAAAGTGGTATTCAGTATTCCTTACTGAATTTCATTAGGTCCGGAAAGACTCCTTGATCCACAAACAAATTAAATATTACAGCTAAGTACGGCGCTACAGTCTCGATGATCGAGGTACAAACTTTGATAGACAATCCCCATAGATCTTCGGTCAATTTAATTTTGATTTGTTTAAAAGCTTTTATTACTACTATGGGGTTTATATGAAAATTAAATTCAGTCGGGCTGGCTGAAACGTTCACCTGTAATAAATCAAAAGCAAGTGAAGGCGAGGAATTTAAAGCTTCAGTAATTTTAATAGGGATACTCGTAAAGAAATTTGCAAATTCTTGAGCAACTTGTTTGTTATCGCTAATAAGTCCATGAGAAGTCTCCTATCCGTAATCTGTGTTATGTTTTTTTTTCCTATTTGTTTCATTGTTCATAATTTTCCAAACCATCTTTATTTTAGTATCTGCTGTTTTTACTTTATTACTTAAATATAAAGCCTTAGGTACCTTACAAGTGTTTTTATAAATTTTTGAGTAGGTAGCTACATACTTATTAAAAGTCTCAGTGTTAATAAAAGGCTTAAGGCCATACAGCTCATAAAGTCTTTCCCTACTTTTTCTGAGTCCTTTAGTTGCCCAGTCACTAAATAAAAACTTAGGGCAGATAGTTTTAGTTTTCTTTTTAAAAGTATTATTGAATTCAGTTTGGACTAAAGAAAAAAAATCCGTAAACAAAATATTGGCATTGTTCATTGTAAGGTTCCAATCACTTAACTTCCCGATTAAAGTGCGTTTAAATTTATTTAAATTACCGGATGTTATTGGTCTAGTTTGTATTTGCACTTGTTGAATTGGAACTTTGGACTCAAAAGATACCAGTAGCCCACTGTGATCAGAAGGAAGGTAATTTACAATGGCTTTCTCTAAGTAGTTGCCACAACAAAAAACATTATCAATACATGAAGCAGTAGTTGTAGTTGTACGGTTTGGTTCTATGAACACATTAGACAAATTGAATGATTTAAAGAGATTTAATAATCTACAGCTATCTGAATTGTTTTCTAAGATATTAATATTAAAATCTCCACAGATAATTACCAGTTTATTACCAGTTGCAAGTTTTGCCAATACATCTTCCATCACTGACTCAAATATAGCGTAGATCAGTAATTAGGGGGTCTGTAAACGCACACTATGACATGCTTATCTAGCTCAACACAGGACAGTTCAATGCTACGTGCAACAGACAAGTTAACTAAGTCTTTACGGGTTTTAAATTAAATACATTTTTTTACTAAAATTAGTGAACCCCCACGTAGCATTGTCTTTCGGTTAAAAGAACTTCCCATACTATAATTCTCGTAATTAATCAACATTTCAAAATCTTTTAACCAATGCTCAGTGAAACAAATAATGTCAAACATGGTTTTTTCTAAAAATAACTCTATTTCCAGCTGTTTTGAAGAAAAGCCTTGAATATTCTGATAGAATAATTTCAAGGATTTCTGCTTAGCCCCTTTATTAAAATTAGCTATGTGAGAGCAAGAAGATACCTGGTTCATGGTAGAATTGATAGATGTAACTATACCATTATTGGTATCCTCTGTTGTCGTACAAATTAGTTTAAAGGAACATCCGAAGCGAGCCCCATGACTCCCATGCCATCACTATGCACCAAGATCCTGCTACTTGTGGACCCCACATTAAAATGTCCAAAGTGACACATGGATTCTCCTTCGTACAGTTATTGTAAATATTTATAACATTAGTGCTACAGTTAATTAAGGTATCCACCTGTATATTAGTATTATTACTAATAATTGCAGTGCTAATTATAGTGGCTGGTATCTGGCAGATCCGTCCCAAAGAAGAGAGCAGTACTCCATACATGATCGAACTTGCGCTTGATAGAGTTTGAGCGGCTGTTCCGGCGTAAAGTACCGTCTCACCTTTGCTAAGATCCCCAACTTCTTTGCAGTCACTTCAGCTTTTGCCTCTATGAAAGGGCAAAATTGAGGGTAGATGTTAATGTAACCCCAAGAAGCTCAAGTTGGTCGGTTATCGGCACGGTTGCACCTCGGAAAGATGGAGCTGGGTGGAAGCGAACGGTAGACACAGGCGTAGACAATTTTGTCCAAGCCTGTGTCCACTATAACCCACAATGTTGACAACCTAGAGTCTTCAAGGTTTCAGAGACGCTGATAGCAGATGTCGTCCCGGGTGTACACACATACGCCCACGTGTGGTGTCAAGTGGGTAAGACAGATATGACACGTCTGACGGACATCCGATCTGCGTCTCCGATAGAAATAAGAGCGCTGGTTTCCCCGTCACGAGGTGGTGATGGAATGCGGCGAGATTTGAGTGCAGGCCTCGTATGTTGGTTCATTTGTTGGAAAGCTAACCATGCCTGGACCAAATCAAAGCCCTGTTGAGCGCAACTGTAAACCTCGTGCCATGTATCTCCCTGGAGCAAGAGCGCCGTATCATCAGTGAACTAAATAATCCTCCCATTGGGCATTTTCAGATCCTAAAGGTCATTGATGTAGGTTAAAAATAATGTGGTACCGAGGATGCTGCCTTGTGGAACTCCATGCTCAACGGGAAAATCACGGCTAGTCTATACTCTTACCCTCTGAAATCGGTTTTTCTAGTAATCAGAGAACAGTTCGAGCTGAGTATCCCTTACCCCCAGCCATTCTAGCTTACTTAACAGTATCGGAACGGAAAATGTGTGAAAAGCTTTAGGCAGGTCCATAAATATTACGACAACCTTTTTGGTACTGTCGAGATTACCTGAGACAAAATCTGTCAAATTGTGTATGGCGTCACTAGTTGAAAGGCCCGACCGAATTGGCAGGGTGACACAAGATGGTGTTCATGATTCTCTCTAGTAGTTTTGAAAAGGTTGGTAAAATGGAGATTGGTTGCGACACAGGTTGCGTCACCACTCTTGAAAATGAGAAGGACTTCAGCCAGTTTCCAATCGTTTGGGAATTTTCCGGAGCTTAGGGCAAGGTTACAAATGAATGTAATCGGTGGAACCAAAAAGTTTCTATACCTCTTTATGAAGGTGGCAGAAATCTTGTCCCTTCCGACAGCGCTATCATTCCTAAGGTTTAGAATGAGGCTTTCAGTTTCTGTAGGATCCGCAGCGAGTAATGCAAGAGAGCGCGGAGTCAGTTTTAGTGATGGTTTAGATTAGAGAAGAAAGATGATCAGTGGGACAGCATTTGTCGGCTAAATTTTTGCCTATATTCGCGAAGAAAGAATAAATGGTGTTCATGGAAGAAAGTGGATCTTGTTTATCAATTAGTTGCAGGGCCTGATTTTTTAATTTATTGGTGTGTGTTAAATTTTTGATGGCATGCCATAATTTTTTGCTGTTTATCTGAGCCGCAGTTTCAATTTCAGGTTTTTCATGTTCGTTTTTTATTTATTTCAGTAGCTCGTTACAAAAAATTCTGGACCTTTTGTATGTTTTTAGGGTCTGTCTGTCTGTCTGTCTGTCCGTCTGTCACAGCCAGTTTTCTCCGGATCCACTGGACCGATTCTGTTGAAATTTGGTACACATATGGACTTCTGTGACCCAAACACGGACGCATTACGTAAATCATTAAATTTTTAGTATGGGGGTCACTTTTGGGGGTCAAACTAGAAAATTTAAAAAAAAAGTTTTTTGAACAATATCGTGTGACATATCAAATGAAAGGGCTTACTGTGAGGGTTTTAATTATATTTTTTTCATAATTTTAATATAAATGGTATTGAAGTTATTCAAGAAATTAGACGAAAAATGACCGTTCCCCCCCCTTATCTCCGAAACTACTGAGCCTAAAATTTTGAAAAAAATGGAGATAATAGATCTTTGCCTAAAGATTACAGGAAAACCTATTAGAAGTCTGTCGTGTAAAAATAACATGTTAAAAAAATTAAATTCGTTCGGAACCCTTTGCACGCGAGTCCGACTCGCACTTGGCCAGTTTTTACAGCGTCTTGATTATTAGGGTTCCTCTTTGCTTTTTGGTGTAATTTATTCCTATTCCTCATGCATCGCCAGAGGCCTGCGGTGATTCAAGGTTTGCTCACAGTTTTACGAATAGATCATTTGAAAGTTTGTGTGTTTTCAATAATTGTTTTATTTAATTTTTCAGTGAACAGAGAGACGGCCGTGTTAATATTTTTTTCGGTATAAATGTCAAAAAAATCAATGTTTATTATGTCCGAGTCAATTTTATCATAATTTATCCATTTTATTATTTTACCCGAATCAATAAGAGATTTAGCCAGTTCTAAAATAAGAATATCTGCGTCATGGTCCGTTAAGGAAGTCTCAGCCACATAGTAGGATGCTGGTAGTCGTGTTTTCAAAATGACGTGATCAAGACATGTTTTACCATGGGTAGGAATAATGTGGGCTGGCAACACTCCGTGTGATGCCAGAAGGTTCCGGTATGTTAGGCAGTTTGAGTACAAGCTTTTCTCCGTGATATCAATATTAAGATCGCCCACCAAGATAATGTTTACAAAACTTGATAACGATTGCATGTATAGATCAGTGGTACAATCAAATTATTTATGTTTTTGTAACCAGAAGGTCGACAAGCCGCTAAAACCACAATTTTATTATTGACCTTGATAGACAGACAATTACAGTCTGTTATAGAAGGTTCATCTATGGAAACATTTAAAGTTTTCCTGTAATAAACCACAACACCTTCATTTTGAGTTATGTTATTCTTAGTTTGATAACAGTTATAACCATCTCAATCACTGGGATGTAGTGTGTACAGGGCAAGCAACTTTCTGTTAGGACTATAATGTCCCAATCTATTTGAGATCTTGCCAACAAACTCAATAAATCGGGCGTATTACGAGTTATGCTTCTAATATTCTGATGGAGTATCTTAAGACAATGATTAGGATTCCCGACAATATTGCTGCAGTTGTCTATGTCAACAGTCGACGATTTGACAAAGTTGTCAATGCCAGATAAAATTTCTATTGAGCTATAAAATTTTATGTTTTATATATCTAGTGGTATATTTTCGTAAGGATGCATTTGACGTAATTAAATATAAAATATAACAGTGTGGCAAAGTAAGACGTCACAAGGCAGTGAATTGTTTGACGAGGCTATAATAATAATATAATCTCAGTTGTAGGGTATGCAGTGAATTTTTTGACAATGTGGTAAGCTTGTAATATTGTTGTACTGGTACGACCCATGTACCTATGATAAGTAGACATTGTATACAAAAATATTTATGCGCGATGAGTAAAGTCCTATTTGAATTAATGCAACACAAAATATTGTTTGTGAGTATAATTTGTATAGTAATTTTGTTTGGGTGAGATTTCCTTTGTATAAATAATTGTATAATGAATTTGTTAAGATGTTTATCTGTCAAGTGTAAAGTGCTAGTGATTGTGAGAGTAATGTTTAGTAACTTAAAAATTGTGTCATAATAAATTACGAAGGTAAGTGCAACAAGTAGTTTTTTTTATTTTTTATTTGTGATGGGTTTGCTCTTGACTCTTGTCTAGGTCAGAGATGACAGAGACAAAGTCTACGATGGAGCGAGCTTACCCAGAAGGAGCCTGTTCACTCTAACTTTGAAGAGATTAGGGTTGTAAGCGTTTGGAAACACAGACGCGGGCAGAGAGTTCCACTCCTTTGCTGTGCGCATTATAAAAGACGTTTGGAAACGCTTAGTGCGAATTGGTGGAATAGTAACAAGGTAGGGATGGTAAGATGCAGTGCGTCTGGATGTTCGATGGTAGAAGGGGGCCAGTGGAATGAGGTTGTGGAGTTCTTGGGCACACTCACCGAAGTACAATCTGTAGAAGACCGACAAGCAGGCAACCTTACGGCGATGAGCCAAGCTATGTAGCTTGGTATCCACCAGTTTTTCGTCACCGATGAGCCTCTTAGCTCTGCGTTCCACCGAGTCAAGCGCGGCAAGCTGATACTTAGCTGAGCCATCCCAAAGGTGGCTACAATACTCCATGCAGGATCGGACTTGCGCTTTATATAGAGTTAAAAGCTGTCCAGGCTTGAAGTATCGCTTCACCCTATTTAGGATGCCCAGCTTTTTGGCAGCGGTTTGGGCTTTGTACTCGATGGTGGCGCCGAAGTTGAGACTGGATGTCAACTCCATGCCTAGGAGCTCGAGCCGATCAGTCACAGGAACAGATGCACCCCGAAAAGTAGGAGTTTGGTCGTCATTTAGATTTTAACATAAGATACGTGATGATTCTTTTTCTTGTATGTATATCTTGCCGTATGAATTCCAGAACTATTATGAATATATTTATTAGGTCTGTGTTTGTATGATAGGGGAAAAAAAATAAAAAATGTTCAAACGTAATAAATGTCAAATTGTATGTATCATTATGTATATATTTATTAGGTCTGTGTTTGTAGGTGTACTATATTATGAACTAGCACTTCGCCCGCGACTTCGTCTGCGTAGACTTTAGAGGTGGTACGCAACTATTTTGTCCAATATTCTCAGTCTCGGAAATTCATCTTCATGATTCTTTATTCTGATAGTTTATGAGTCTTTGCTGTCAGTACTTTCAGCTCCGGAACTACTACGACATGTTTCTGGTATTCTGGTGCTTGTGAATTTTTAGCGCTCAATACTCCTGCCCAGAAGAAACTTCGATACGTTTCGGTTCTCCTGGTATTTTTAAATGCAAACCACTCACAATTCACGCTTCGGAAATACTTCGACATGTTTATCTTTTACGCTCATAATTATAGCCCGGAAAAAACCGCTATATGTTTCTGTTCCCCTCTTGGTACTTTTGAATCCTAACCACTCAAAATTCCAGCGCCGGTAACATTAAAACATGTTTCTGGTCTCCTAGTACTTGTGAATCTTAAGCGCTTACAAATCCTGCCGAAAATATAATTTGACATGTTTCTGGTCTCCTGGTGAATCTTTAGCGCTTATAATTACAGCCCCGAAAATACTTCGACATATTTCTAATCTCTTGGTACTTTCGAATCCTAACCGCTCACAATTCCTACCCCGGAAATATTTTGACATGTTTCTGGTCTCCTGGTACATAATGAATCCATAACGCTCATAATTCCTGCCCGGGAAAAACTTTCACATTTTTCTCTTGTCTTGGTACTTTTGAATCCTTACCGCTAAGAATTCTAGCATCGGAAATATTTTGACATGTTTCTGGCCTCCTGATACTTATAAATTTTTAGCATTCACAATTCTAGCCCCGAAAATACTTCAACATATTTCTGGTCTCCTAGTACTTTTGAATTCTAACCGGTCACAATTCCAGCGCCGGAAATATTTCGACATGTTTATGGTCTCCTGGTACTTGTAAATCTTTAGCGCTCATAATTTCTGCCAAGGAAATACTTCAACATGTTTCTGGTCTCCTGTCACATGTGAATCTATAGCGTTTACAATTCTAGCCCGGAAAAAACTCCAACATACATATTTCCGTTCGACGGTTAAAAAAAATACAAAAAATATTCTATCCCAAAAATACTTTAACATCGATCTGTTCTCCTGGTACTTGTGAATCTGTAGCGCTCCCAATTTCAGCCCTGGAAATACTACGGCATATTTCTGTTCTCCTGGTACTTTTGAATCTGAAGTACTAAGGCAGCAGAAGCGCTGGGTTTCCACTTCCTCCTCAGTCTCCATTAAGCCATGCCTTTTACCGGCATAAAAAGTAGCCTATGTTTGATTCCAGTATGTGAACTATATGTGTGCCAAATTTCATCCAAATCCCTTCAGCCATTTTTGCCTGATTGAGGCACAAACATACAAACATACAAACATTCACATCCTACTAATATTATAAATGTGAATGTTTGTATGTTTGTATGTTTGTATGTTTGTATGTTCCCGGTAAAAGGCATTGCCTAATGGAGATTGAGGAGGACGTGGAAACCAAGCGCTTCTGCTGCCTTAGTACTTCAAATTCACAAGTACCAGGAGAACAGAAACATGTCGTAGTATTTCCGGGCCTGAAATTGAGAGCGCTAAAGATTCACAAGTACCAGGAGAACAGAACGATGTTAATGTATTTTTGGGCTTGAATATTTTTTGTTTTTTTTTTTTAACCGTCGTACGTATATGTATGTTAAATGTTTTTCCGGGTTGGATTCGTAAACGCTATTGATTCACATGTGACAGAAAACCAGAACCATGTCGAAGTATTTCTTTGGCTGAAATAGTGAGCGCTAAAGATTCACAAGTACCAGGAGACCATAAACATGTCGAAATATTTCCGGCGCTGGAATTGTGACAGGTTCGAATTCAAAAGAACCAGGAGATTAAAAATATGTCGAAGTATTTTCTGGGCTGTAATTATGAGCGCTACAGATACAAAAGTAGCTACCAGAAACATGTTTTAATATTTCCGGCGCTAGAATTTTGAGTGGTTAGGATTCAAAAGTACCAGGAGAACAAAAACATATAGCGGCTTTTTCCGGGCTGTAATTATGAGCGTTAAAGATTCACAAGTACCAGGATACCAGAAACATGTCGAAGTATTTCCAAAGCTTGAATTATGAGTGGTTTGCATTTAAAAATACCAGGTGAACCGAAACATATCGAAGTTTCTTCTGGGCTTGAGTTACGAGCGAAAGATTTACAAGTACCAGAATACCAGAAACATGTCAAAATAGTTCCGGGGCTGAAAGTACGAACAGTAAAGACTCACAAACTATCAGAATAAAGAATCATGAAAATGAATTTCCGAGAATGAGAATATGGGACAAAGAAGTTGCGCGCCACCTCTAAAGTCTACGCAGACGAAGTCGCGGGCGAAGTGCTAGTTTATAATATTAGTAGGATTGAATAAGAATAATTGGTCAAAAAATGTCAAATTGAAATCCACTAATATTATAAATGAAGTTTGTATGTTTGTGGCTCAATCAGACAAAAATAGCTGAAGGGATTTGAATGAAATTTGGCACACATACAGTTCACAACCTGGAATCAAACATAGACTACTTTTTATCCCGGTAAATTACATGGTTAAAAAGAGAAAGAGGAAGAAATGGAAATCTAGAGTTTCTGCTGCCTTAGTACTTCAGATTCAAAAGTACCAGGAGAACAGAAACATGTCGAAGTATTTTTGGGGCTGGAACTGTGAACGCTAAAGATTCACAAGTACCAAGAGACCAGAAACATGTCGATGTATTTTTGCCCTCAATTGTTAGCGCTAAGGATTCACCCACCAGTTTCAAGAGACCAAATATATGTCAAAGTATTTTTGAGCAAAATATGTTTTTTCACCAGGAGTACAGCAGTGCGATTCTGTAAACATGTGGAAGTTATGGCTCAGGTAAAAAGTGACCAGTCGATCCATGTTATCAAGATGGAATGACAGTTCACTTCGTAGTCACTTCACACAAGCTTTCACATCGACATGTTTCAGAATCGACCGGTTGATACATGTTGAAGTATTTTCGCGGCTGGAATTATGAGCGCTATAGATTCACAAGTACCAGGAGAGCAGAAACATGTCGAAGTATTTTTGAACAAGATATTTTTTTTTATCAGGAGTATTGATGCATGTTGAAGATTTTTCCGGGCTGGAATTGTGAACGCTATAGATTCACAAGAACAAGGAGCGCAGAAACATGTCGAAGTATTTTCGGGGCTGGAATTATGAGCGCTGTACCTAGATTCACAAGTCGTTCGTTTTAATTACTTTTTGTGTTGCTCCTATCGACGTCATACTCAACGCCGGCTGTCGCTGAAAACCAGCGCTGTGGCTCTCTGTTTCGCACACGAGTCCTAGCATTATGCTGAGCGATGGCCGTTTTGCGCGAATGTGACGCAAATCTTCCCAATTGTTATAAAAATGTAATTTTGTTTTAGTTAATTTTTATTTTTTTGGTGTGCGTCATGCCTGGCGCAAATAAACGCTTTTTCTTTCTTCTTTCTTTCAGGATAGCAAAAACATGTTAAAGTATTTTCAGGGTTGGAATTGTTGAGCGCTAAATATTCAACGGTACCAGGAGACCAGAAACATGTCAAAGTATTTGTGAGCAAGATTTTTTATTTTACCATGTGTACAGCAGATACATGTCGAAGATTTTTCCGGGCTGGAATTAAGAAAACTATAGATTCACAAGTACCAGGAAGGCAGAAACATGCTAAAGAATTTTTTCGGCGGGAATATTGAGCGCTAAGATTCACAAGTACCAAGAAACCAGAAACATGTCGAAGTATTTTCGGCGTTTTTAACATGTGCGGTTAAGATTGAAAAGTACCAAGAGAACAGAAACATGTCGAAGCATTTTCGGGGCTGGAATTGTGAGCGCTAAAGATTCAAAAGTATCAGGAGACCAGATACATGATGAAGTATTTCCGGGGCTTTAATTGTAAGCGGTTAGGATTCGAAGTACATGTAGAAGTGTGTTTTTTTTTAACCGTCCAACAGAAATATGTATGTTGAAGTTTTTTCCGGGCTGGAATTATAAACGCTATTTCCTGTCAGATTCACATGTGACAGGAAACCAGAAACATGTTGAAGTATTTTCGGGGCTAGGATTGTGAATGCTAAAGATTCATAATCATAAGTACCAGGAAGCCAGAAACATGTCTAAATTTTTCCGGCGCTAGAATTATGATCGGTAAGGATTCAAAAGTACCAGGATAACAAAAAAAATTTGAAGTTTTTCCGGGCAGAAATTATGAGCGCTAAAGATTCATTATGTACCAGGAGACCAGAAATATTTCGAAGCGGTATACAGAAGTATTTACAGGGCTGGAATTATGAGCGCTACAGATTCTCAAGTACTAGGAGAACAGAAAGATCTTACAGTATTTTTGGGCTAGAAATATTTTTTGTTTTTTTTTTAACAGTCAAGCAGAAATATATGTGTCACTGTTTTTTCCGGGCTGGAATTGTAAATGCTGATTGAAAAGTAACAGGAGACTAGAAACATGTCAAAGTTTTTTTGGCTGAAATTGTGAGCGCTAAAGATTCGCAAGTACCAGGAGACCAGAAATATGTCGAAATATTTCCGGCACTAGAATCATGAGCGGAAAGGATTCAAAAGTACCAGAAGATCAGAAACATGTCAAAGTATTTTCGGGGCTGGAATTATGAGCGCTACAGATTCACAAGTAGATACCAGGAGACCAAATCATGTCAAATTATATTTTCGGTAGGAATTGTAAGCGCTAAAGATTCACAAGTACAAGGAGACCAGAAATATGTTTTAATATTTCCGGCTCTGGAACTTTGAGTGGTTAGGATTCAAAAGTACCAGGAGAACAGAAACATATAGAAGTATTTTCGGGGCTGTAATTATGAGCTTTAAAGGTTCACAAATACCAGGTTACCAGAAACTTGTTGAAGTATTTTCGGCGCTGGAATTGTGAGTGGTTAGGATTCAAAAATACAAGGGGAACAGAAACATATCGATGTGTTTTCTTGGCTGGAATTATGAGCGCTAAAGATTCACAAGTACTAGAATACCAGAAACATGTCGAAGTAGTTCTGGGGCTAAAAGTACGGACAGTAAAGACTGACAAACTATCAGAATAAAGAATCATGAAGATGAATTTCCGAGAATGAGAATATGGGACAAAGAAGTTGCGCGCCACCTCTAAAGTCTACGCAGACGAAGTCGCGGGCGAAGTGCTAGTAGGTAAATAAATGTCAAAAAGTAATCCTACTATCCTACTTAATATTATAAATGTGAAAGTTTGTATGTTTGTGCCTCAATCAGGCCAAAACCGCTGACGGGATTTGGATGAAATTTGGCACACATATAGTTCACATACTGGAATCAAACATAGGCTACTTTTTATACCGGTAAAAGGCATGGTTTAATGGAGACTGAGGAGGAAGTGGAAACCCAGCGCTCCTGCTGCCTTAGTACTTCAGATTCAAAAGTACCAGGAGAACAGAAACATGTCGTAGTATTTCCGGGGCTGAAATTAGGAGCGCTAAAGATTCACAAGTATCAGGAGAACAGAACGATGTTAAAGTATTTTTGGGCTAGAGTATTTTTTGTTTTTTTTTTTAACCACCGAACAGAAGCATGTATGTTGAAGTTTTTTCGGGGCTGAAATTGTAAACGCTATAGATTCACATGTGACAGGAGACCAGAAACATGTCGAAGTATTTTTTTGGCTGAAATTATGAGCGCTAAAGATTCACAGGTACCAGGAGACCATAAACATGTCGAAAGATTTCCGGAGCTTGAATTGTGACCGGTTAGAATTCAAAAGTACCAGGAGACCAGTAACATGTCGAAGTATTTCCAGGGTCGGAATTGTGAGCAGTTAGGATTCAAAAGCACCAGGAGATTAGATACGTGTAAAAATATTTTCGATACCAGAACAACAGAAAAATCTAGAGGTATTTTCCGGTCCGAAATTATGAGCGCTAAAGATTCATTACGTACCAGGAGACCAAAAACATGTCGAAGTATTTTCGTGGCTAGGATTGTGATTGCTAAAGATTCACAAGTACCAGGAGACCAGAAACATGTCGAAATATTTCCGGAGCAAGAATTATAAGCGGCAAGGATTCAAAAGTACCAAAACAACAGAAAAACGTGGAAGTTTTTTCCTGGCAGGAATTATGAGCGCTAAATATTCATTATGTACCAGGAGACCAGACACATGTTTTAATATTTCCAGCGCTGAAATTTTGAGTGGTTAGGATTCAAAAACACCAGGAGAACAGAAACATATCGAAGTTTTTTCTGGGCTGGAATTATGAGCGCTAAAGATTCACAATTACCAGAATACCAGAAACAGCTCGAAGTAGTTCCGGGGCTGAAAGTACGGACAATAAAGACTCACAAACTATTGGAATAAAAAATCATGTACATGAATTGCCGAGAATGAGAATTTGGGACATAGAAGTAGCACAACACCTCTAAAGTCTACGCAGACGAAGTCGCGGGTGAAGTGCTAGTAGGTAAATAAATGTCACATTGAATGTATCATTAGGTATATATTTATTAGGTCTCTGTTTGTTGGTGTACTATTATTATAAATTGGATAAGAATAATAGGTAGGTAATTATTATTATGTTATTGTTTATGTATTCATATTTCTATTTTTACGTTTGATTTTTATAAGTAGGTACCTAGCTGTGTTTGGTGAATAAGAGAGAGAATAATTTTATTTTACTTTACAATACATAACTCTTTTACTGAGTAATATGACTTGGATTCCAGAAATTGTTTCAATTTATTCATAAATAAATTTGTTTTGCTTACTTCTCTAATACCATTTTGCAGTTTATTATAATTTTTAATGGACATTACTAAAGGGCTGGTTGAGTGCATTTTGAGTCGGGATTGAGGTATGTTTATTTTGTTTTTGTTGTGTCGAAAATTGAATCTTGTTTGTGTTTCTTCACAAAGAAATTGTCCAGTTTGCAAAACAAGCCACATTTTGCTCCACTGCAAAGAGTTCCAAGAAATGGCGCCAGACGTGAAAATTAGGACAATTGAGCAATTGAACATTTGCAAAAACTGCATGTATCCGCACAAGTGTGATGGGGAAAAGGAACATTCTCGTGAGCGGAGAACATACGAGAACTTATGAGAACTTAAAACGAGTAGGTGATCCTTCCAGTTATAACATGAAACAGATAACTTTGATCATTTTTATTTTCATTATTAGATGTAATTAACATACATTTCATTGTCTATAATAGGACAGTGGTGCCATTACTAGCAGCTTTAATAAACTTAATTACTTGTTTGATTCTGTACTTTGTAAAAGGTTTCTATTTTTAAATAGAACTCAATGATCCAAAGTTAATTGTACTTTAGCAAGGAATTATAATTAAGAAGTACTTACCTCCTATAAGGTGCTATGAATATGTGATTTTAGTAGAAAAATATTTATGTTTGGTACCAGCATATTTTGATTTAATGAAGAGAAATTACTATGACGTCCCTATTTTTACTTAATTTTGACAAAATTACAAGAATAAAGATCTTCTAGCGCATACCCTTCACATCTGGAGTGAGGCCATCGAGAAACACGGAGGCACTTGTGGTCCCCCTAGACATATCTAAGGCCTTCGACAGGGTCTGGCACGATAGCATTATCGGCAAACATCCTTCCTATGGTCTGCCCGCCGGATTGTGTGATTAGATTTCAGATTTCCTGAGGGTTCGGTTTACCGAGTGGTCATAGGTGGCTGCTCGTCCGAACTGCTGGATGTTAGTGCCAGGGTTCTTCAGGGGTCGGTGCTCTCGGCAACATTTTTCCTGCTGCATAATAATGAACCGCTAAAACCCGGTACCTTTGGGTATGTAGACGATAGCAGTGTTGCTGAGAGAGAGATACGTGTCAAATGCACGAGCTGGTGGGTCGCAGATTCGGTTTCTTCGGGAGGCTATGGCTTGAACTTGTCCTTACAGGCTGTCTCTGAATGAAGCAAGTTCAATGCAGCTAAGACCCAGGCGAGTCTTTTTTCCGCTAGAAGGAGCCAATTACACCTAGCTCCGTCTTTTCGAGGTGTAACCGTGCCGATAACCGACCGACTTGAGCTTCTTGGTGTTACGTTAACATCTACCCTCAACTTTGGTCCTTTCATTTAGGCAAAGGACCAAAAACTTAGGGATCCTAGCAAAGGTGAGTCGGTACTTTATGCTAGTACAGCTACTCAAACTTTATCAAGCGCAAGTTCGATCGCGTATGGAGTACTGCTCTCATCTTTGGGATGGATCTGCTAGGTACTAGCTTGATGTCCTTCAGTCAATCGAGAAACGAGCCAAGAGGATCATCGGCAATGATAGGCTCAAAGCATGAGATGAAGCTTCAAAGCATCAACGCCGAGTTACTGTCGGTTTTCTATCGGTTTCAATTTGGGAAATGAGCGACGGAATTGCATAATTTAATTCCGCCGAGTCCGTTCCATCATCGGACCACAAGAACAAGACGTACGGCGGTGCGCCACCGGTATACGGTGGACATCCCATCCACTTGCACAAAACGTTTTGGGAACACATTCATTGTGCGTATAGCTAAGGAGTGGAATTCTCTGCCAGGGTCTGTTTCCTGATAGCTACAAACTGGAAGTCTTTAAATCAAGAGTGAATAGGTTACTTCGAGCAAGCATCATCTTCAACCGCATCATCGCTTACCATCAAGTGAGATACTGGTCAAACGCTTGCCTAACAATAGTAAAAAAAACTAGCCAAGTGCAAGTCGGACTCGCGTGCAAAGGGTTCCGAACCAATTTCATTTTTGTAACAGGTTATTTAAACACTGTAGACTTCTTATAGGTTTTCCTGTAATCTAGGTAAAGAACTACTATCTGCATTTTTTGTCAAAATTTCGGGCTCAGTAGTTTCGGTTTTTTGGCCTAATTCCTTGAATAACTTCAAAACTTCATTTTAAAATCATAAAAAATATACTTAAAATTTTCTCAGTAAGACCTTTCATTTGATATGTCGCACGATAGTTTGAAAAACTTATTTTTGACGTTTTCTAATTTAACACCCAAAAGTGATCCCCAAATTCAAAATTTATTTATTTACGTAACGCGTCCGTGTTTGGGTCACTGAAGTCCATATGTGTACCAAATTTCAACAGAATCCGTCCATTCGATCCGGAGAAAACTGGCTATGATAGACGGACAGACGGACAAACAGATAGACAGACAGACACCCGAGTGTTACTATAAGGTTTGCGTTCTGTGTTCGGAACTATTGGAAACCTAAAAATGATGGTTTTGTTATCAATTGATGCTGTATTTTAGTTTTGAAAATCCCCATAATGCAGTTTGCTTCACGAAATGTTTCAAAATACATTTAACATACGAGTAACACACTTTACATTTCATCTATCATACAAATTTCAAGACATGATTAGATTATAGTTAGGTTTTGTTACTCCGTTTTTAAGTTCTCATAAATTCTCTGCTCGGAGAACATTCTCGAGAACATATCCGCAAAGTTCTCGCTAGGAGAATGTTCTCGAGAATTTCCCATCACTACGCACAACGGAAAGAAATGCAACTCGCAGAAAAAATGCAAATTGTGCAACGGCGCACATCACACAACGCTCCATGACCTAGCCCGTGATACTAAGTCAGCGACACTGTCGTCAAGCCAACTGACCGACAACGTGACGAACAACAACACGCAGCGAAAAACCAATCACGTGTCAGGAAATTTTAATGAAGTTTTACTGGCTACAGTACAACTTAAAGTAAAAGCCGCATATGGAACTTACACCGTACTCAGATGTCTTCTAGACCAAGGCTCCTAACTGAACCTTATAACAGAATCTGGCCTCCCGCGACGCAACCACAACTCAACTGTGTCGGGGATCGGAACATTTTCCAGCCAGAGCAACGGGACCGTTCAGTTGAACTGTAAGTCCCTTTACGGAGATTACGAGTTTTCAACGCCGGCTTATTAGTAATGGCTAAATTACTCAACAACCTACCTAACTACTCCTTCGAAAAACAAGATTGGCCTCACATAGAAAACATTAACCTGGCCGACCCACAATTCAACTTTTCAAGGCCGATTGACATTCTACTTGATGCCGGAGTATATGGCGACATAGTCATGAGCAAACATCATTCAAGGAAACATATACGCACCTATAGCACAACAAACTAAGCTCGGCTGGGTATTAGTTGGAAACACGAATACGGTCACGACCTCATAACAGCACAGAAAGCTCGAAGTCAACTTATAACAAATTGAAGCCTGCCTCAACTCGAGGCCACTCGTCGCTCTAACAAACGACCTCGACGACATAAATTACTTGACACCAGGCCACTTTTTAGTCGGTGGACCGGTACTGGCTCCCCCGATGACGTCAGAGGGTGACAACAGCCAGTTAACTTTAAGATGGCGCTTGAAAGAAAACATGTACAAGGAATTTTGGAAGAAATGGTCCAAAGATTACCTACAAACATTACAATTACGAGGAAAATGGCAAACCCCAACAAGCAACATTGCAGTGGATGACGTCGTCCTTATAAAGGAAGAACAAGTAGCCCCAGCTCGATGGTTATTAGGGCGAGTTATAGAGACGCATCCTGGACCGGATAACTTAGTACGAGTTGTGATGGTGCATCAGTCCTAATAATACAAAATATTTATTTTGTTTCGAAACGTTTCACTTGTTGTGAGACACTTAGAAAAAACATAAATTGTCTCTTGAATAGCCAGGCGTTAACCAAATAAGAATTTATAAGTATCTGAAAGAGCTCTCACTCATCTGTTTGCGATAAATCACCTTAAAAAAAACCCAAGCGAATTCTTAAAACAATTAAGAAATTACACAAAAAAAGGGTCCGACAGTGAGTCGCCAAACATATTGGTTTTCCATGTTCGGGGAGTGAAGCGCGTAGCCTGGCACTGGACCTCGGCCGTCCGTCAAGGTACGAATTGAAGTTTATGGTGCGGAACCGTTCGTGTGCGAGACCGACTCGCGCTCGGTTGAGGTCTTACCAGGTCCAGGTCGATTTACCACATCTGTTGTAAATAGCGAGGCTCGACGCTGAAGGCGTTGGCATCACTCGGTGTTAGGTCTCGGGAGTGGACGGAACTAGTTAACCGAGTTAGGTTTGAATTAGGCCGGAGGCTATGTTTCGGATATGGCTATACGCCATAAGCTATAGGCTGGTGTTAGATAAACTAGCAGACGTGTGGTCCATTGTAACCCTTAGGATAGCCAGTATTATTTATTAAGTTAAACATAAGTTAGATTAATTTAGTGTCAATATGTGTGTGTATGTTGGTGAACTAATGGGTGAGTGTTGTGTGTATTATCCTACCTTATTACCCTCTCTGACTTAAACGAGGTAATCGACACCTGTGTTAAGGTTCTAGGGATTCGGAGAAAGCCTTCCTATAGAGTGTGCTTTAGACGAAGCAACAGACTGAATACAACAATGACTCTAATCTGACTCTAGACAAACCTTACCAAGACGCTGCACTAAGACACTGCTTATGGAAGGCTGAACCGATTAATACTCGTTACAAGTTAGGGCCTGTTTGAACTATAATGGTTCCTTGTAATGCCTAAAGTTATGTCGTATCAACCAAACATTAGTAGAGGTTACCTCTCCCAATGGACCGACTGACTGCAGAATACTTTACATTGTTTTGATGTACGCGCATTTCCCGGGAGCGGGGGTAGGCTTCACCAAGTACCCTAAACTGGATTTATAGCCGTTCTGAGGAACGTTAGTAAATGTGTCTCGTCAAATAAAACTTGGTTTTCGGGCCTCTGACTGATACAAAAAAAAAATATTTGGCGAAACACGTAATTTGGATGCCCAGTCGAAACGCCCCGATGCCTGACAAGAATGTCCGCACGGCTGCCGATTACACTGCAAGCTTCCTCTAAATGGGGTTAGATTAAGGAAATGCGAGGTATCGAGTTCCAAAACCCACTTCGGCGCGCATCAAGACTTTTGTAGAGAATTCTGCCACCGACTGACAACGCGGTACGCTTGAGCTAAGTTATATAATGTGTTAGTAATGGGTTGATAGGCCGATGTAAGGGGCTAATTTATATAGCGCGCGTCCAGAATTTCTGGAAACATGTCTCGCTCAATGACAGAGGCACTTCGCAGTCTCTCTGCCTTAGGATTGTGTAAGACATGCTTGAGTGTAGGGAACGTGTACTGTTGTGACCGCAGCAAGTTCTCTCTAGGCCTATGCACCTAGGACTCTCGACGGCACACGTACGATGTACAGGCAGTTGTAAGACGGCCGTACATCACTGGGATGGGTCTCTAAATTATTGTAAATAAATTCACTATCGCGTTTTGAAATTAACTATTTCCACACAAGCGTTACGTGTCATTTTCCCTATTGCAGTCCTCTTGTCTTCTTAGCTTCATACATTGTAATCTCGTTACTGTTCCATAATCATTTATTGTTTTACGTATGTATACTAACCGTGAATTCCCAATATTAACTTCACCTTGCATCCCCTCCTTGTCCCTAGTCTCAAAGGTCGGAGAAGGCAGTAATTTTGGGAATTCATTTCGTACTACCGGTGGAAGAGTGTCCAGTCTGGAGGCGAGCTCTACAGGGCCAGGCGGAAGGTCAAGGGGCCTCTCCCTTCCGCCTTAGGGCGGGACCGACCTTAGCAATTAGGTTAATTCTAGGAAAAACGAAAATTTTATCAGCCTAGGGTAACTTAGGAACAGTCACAGAGTCGTCACACTCAAAACTAAATCCAGCATAATGAAGAGACCCGTAACAAAATTATCCCGGTTACCCATTGAAACAGGGAACAACACCGAAAACAAACGAACACAACCAGAGGCGACTTCATCAACATCACAACGACAACGTCGGGTGAATCCTAGACGGGAACGGATGGGTGTCTCCAGCTGTAACGTCTTCAAGTACCTAAGCACGTTACTAGTACTTATGGTTACGTGTGTGACACCGTCCATGCCACAACCAGTCAATGTAACAAACCTAGACCCGACCCGTCTCATATACTTCGACAAAGCCGCAGACTTATAAATAATACAAGACGAATGGAGACTAGTGATGTACTACAACATGTCGAATTACTGGAAAAGCATTTCTGCCATTGAACAATACGTCCAGCAACTACACGGACTTTGTCAACGAAATATAGCGTACTTAACTATATCCACAAAACTCGGGCACGAACTAAACGAACTCAAACACTAGAACGAAGTACTACAATCCGACCACGGAATACGCAGCAAGCGAGGTCTCATAAACCGAATTGGGAACATTGCCAACTCTCTCTTTGGAGTACTCGATGACAAATTCGCCGAAAAATACAACAACGACATCAAACTACTGCACAGCAATGAAGACCACTTGTACAATCTGTACAAACAACATACTTCAATAATCGAAGGGGAATACAACCTCCTGAAGAGGAACGAGCAAATAATGAACCGACAGTTCATTGTCATCAACAAAGTCTCAGAGACTCGCTGCTAGAACTGAAAACCGAACAAGACCAAGCAACTTTCCTTACTGCTACTGCACTCGCCGCAAACATGATGGTATCAAACCTGCGGAGATTACAAGACATGTTGATCAGTCTAGTTACTGATCTTCGCCATGGAAAGGTCGACACTCACCAGCTGAAACCCGATGCATTCGAAAAACAGTTGAACATCATATCAGGACAAGTCCCAAAAGGATTATAACTCCCCTGCTCAGACAAGTTCAAGTGTATCCGGGAAATGTATAAACTAGCAAGCGTGCAAGGAAAACTAACCGAAGATTACATCATATTCGAAGTAAAAATACCTTTAGTAGCAAACGAACATTACCAACTAACCGAAGTCATTCCAATCCGCAACATAAAGGGAGCCTCCATGATTAACATAGTACCAACAACTAAATATATAGCCGTTAACTTGAAGCTGGACATGATGATACCACTGGATCAACAACATCTTTCATCATGCGAACAAATAAACACAAATCAGTTGCTGCTATGCAACCTTGACTTACCTATGTACGGTATAAAAACAGCTACAAAAATGTGCGAAGCAGACATAATAAACAATCGAGGAGTAACAACCTGCCGCACTGAGGTATCAAGTTGCAGCAATGAATGGAAAAAGCTACACAGCAAGAGGGCATGGTTGTTTACGTGTTGCGAGGAATGCACTATGCGCATTATCTGTCCAGCTGGAATTACGTCACGGACACTACAAAATACAGGCATAATCACCTTAGCGACAGGTTGCATGATGCGCGGCGATAAACATCTGATTCATGCACATTACAATATGCAAAACACCATGGAATTAAGAAATGAGCAAGAGATTAACGTACCAGAGATAAACCTAAACGAACTATTAACAAGCAATAGTCAAATTACAAATATAACAAATATGGAACTTGAAACAAATGAAGAACAACTAAAGAGTCTTAAGAGAAAAATTGAGCTGGTTAAAGAACAACAGGACATACAAATGGTTAATTCCGTGGAGGCGAAGCAACATCACTACGTCCTGTACGGCTGTATGATCATCTGTGGAACAATATTCAGCATATGGATATACGTCCAAATTAAAGCACGCTGCCTCGGTCTACCTCAAGGAAACAGAACAGCAACGCACAAGGAAGAGATTGAGATGGTCCCAACTCATACTCAACGGAGTCTACCTACGGAAGGACAAACAGAGGCAGATACCCCGGAACTAGAAGAGGTCACCGGACGTCTTCCTAACAGCAACAAGGTGGATCGCGAAACGTCGCCAATAACAGCTAGCAGTGAACATAGAACCTTCTAATAACTTTCTTTACATACTTTACTTACTTTTTGATAATACATTTTACTTGTTATTTGTATTTTTATAGTCGGCAGGATGTACGAGCATCGCCACATGGAATGTATTGTTTTAGTTTTTACCTGATCAAGCAGTTGCTAGCTCACCGATTTATGTACGTTTGCTGACTAGGTTATTACGCCCGCCACAAGTCACCTACTTTTGGTATTATATAATTTATTGTTATACCTAATAAATTGTCAATCATTATCGGACACAAAACAGTGAGTTTATTTTCCTGTACTCATCCCGAGTGATTCGTCCAACTACAAAATACATCTCAGTGTGCGGAGCTAATGCCCGTACAAGTAACCTATTCACTCATGACTTAAATACTCCCAGGTTATAGTTATCAGAAAACACAGACTCTGGCAGGGAATTCCACTCCTTAGCTGTACGCACTATGAATGTGTTTCCAAAACGTGTGGTCCGATGATGGAACGGGCTTGGTGGAATTTAATTATGCAATTCCGTCGCACATTTCCCAGAATAGAAACGGTAGAAAACCGAAAATCTAATAGAAGATAAAGGTTTTTAGGGTTCCGTACTCAAAGGGTAACCAACGGAACCATATTACTAAGCATCCGCTGTCCGTCCGTTTGTCCGTCCGTCTGTCAGCGGGATGTATCTCAAGAACTATAATGGGTAGTCAGTTGAAATTTACACATATTGTGCATTTCTATTGCCGCTTTAATAACAAATAATAAAAACTGGCCAAGTGCGAGTCGGACTCGCGTGCAAAGGGTTCCGAACGAATTTCATTTTTTTAACATGTTATTTTAACACTACAGACTTTTAATAGGTTTTCCTGTAATTTTTAGGTAAAGCTCTGTTATATCCATTTTTTTATTCAAAATTTTAGGCTCGGTAGTTTCGGAGATAAGGGGTGGTCATTTTTCGTCTAATTTCTTAAATAACTTCAAAACCATTATCATAAAACTTTTTTTTATTTTCTAGTTTGACCCCCAAAATTGACCCCCATACTAAAAATTTAATGATTTACGTAACGCGTCCGTGTTTGGGTCATAGAAGTCCATATGTGTACCAAATTTCAACAGAATCGGTTCAGTGGATCCGGAGAAAACTGGCTGTGACAGACAGACAGACAGACAGACAGAGAGACAGACAGACAGACAGACAGACACCCGAGTGATCCTATGAGGGTTCCGTTTTTTTTTTCGGAACCCTAAAAATTAAGGTTTATGGTACGAAACTCTTCGTGTGCAAGTCCGACTCGCACATGGCCGGTTTTTTTTTTATTTTAATTCAAGTTGTTCTAAAATAATACGCTTATAATTTTCGTGAACATTTATTACTTTTAATACTTTAACTTTCGGCAAACATACAACAATAAGATCGACTAATTTTAAATTTATAATTCGTAATTTATAGAAACTCGAACTGTAGTATAATTATAGTATAGGTAGTGATGAGACCACAGACCTTCAAGGCTAGGCCAGCGTCTATGATGAACAAGCCACACGCTTGCATTTTCGTGAAGGAGCTAATGTGAAGACGCTGGATATTCTTGCAGACCCTTTTTTGCGCATCTGTGAAAAAGTTTAAATTATGTACATAAATTATGTAACAATTTGTTTCTTTATCAGAAGGGTCCCTCAGATTAGAACAAATACAAATGTGATTTCTACATTTTGCTATTTGTCATGACGTTAATAATACTGACGTTCAACTCGATCTTCGAGTTTAAGCAATGCTTAACGAGATCGGTTCGTGGACAGGTTGCAATTAATAACATACGAGTCTCCTCCATCCAAACAAAAATCCTGCGCCAGAAGGCAGTGAAAACTAGACTTAAAATCAACCCCCGGAAGACCCAAGAGATGCGTACAAAACTCAACACCGTTGCTAATCAGCATATAGGCAGTAGAACTCATCCACAAATTCACTTAACTCGGAAACGTCGAGTCGGAAACTGGAAGGACTAAAGAGGATATCACTTTACGGATTGCCAAAGCCCGCGATACCTTCGCGTAGCTAAGACCTGTTTGGCAATCACGAAAACAGAAGAGTTAAACTAAAAAATTTCGAGTCTAATGTCAAATCCGTGCTACTCTACGGATGCGAAACGTGGAAGGTAACAACTATACTCGGAATTTACTGGTCCGAGACCATCTCTAACGTAGACCTGTTAGAGAAATGCCACAGGAGCCCGATCGGCCACCAGATCAAGCGCTGTAAGAGGAAGTGGATTGGTCACACGCTCCGGAGGGATCCCGATCACATTCCCAAACAGGCTGTGAACTGGAATCCTCAAGGGAAAAGGAAGCATGGCCGTTCTCATCAAAACTGGCGACGCACCGTGTTGGCAGAAGCGACGAGCATCGGAATAACGCGAGCGAGGTGAAGCGTAGAGCTCTAGACCGTTCGCGATGGAAGACTACTGTGGATATCCTCTGCCCTAGGTATTCCTTAGCTAGGGGACACAGGGTCTTAAGTCGCTCTTAAGTGTTTCGGAAACAACACATGCCGTGAGTCACGGCTGCCATTTGTACATCTTTGGTAGTCGATACAGGAAATGTGACATGAGTCTTGTCAGGTGATATCATGTTTACCCAGTTACTGAGAACTAAACATGGCGATCAGATAGGCAATCGCTCAATGTCGAATACTAGTCTTCAGTTGCATTCGATTAGACTGGAAATAGACTGGAAACTGACCCCAATGTAGTTAGAAAGCATTACCACTGCGTGAAAACAGTTTCTTAATGTTCGCGTTATAAAACTAATAACTAAACTAATATATTATTTGTATGTTGTTCCCCAAAAGATTCCATTCACATTTTTTTATTCTCTGTTTTTTGTTGTACACCTACCAGTGTAGTCATTTTTAACCCAATGGTTGACTGGCCTCAGGTATTTTGTATTTTACTTTAAAACAACCGATTTTTTAAATTAAATTAAAGCATATGTGTATGTACATGTAATATTTTAAACACTGAAATAAAAATATACATTTAAAAAATAGTTATATTTAAATATCTTTTGTATATATTAATAATTTTCTTACCAGAGCACCTGCTTGTGTTTGCTAGTTGTATACACGCACTCTGAACGTCGTTCATTGCCGCGTAGAATCTCTCACTCTCTACACTCAAACACGAGAGTAGTATCATGTTCTTGATAATCCACGTTAGAGATATGAAGGATAGCAGAGCAAACTATAAAAAAAACAATCAAACGTTGTTTTTATGATCGTACCATTTTCAAAATTACAAAACTTAAAACGAAACTTCCACACAAAGTGAAAATCTGTTACAAATAAATGTGAATGTGGCGCATATCTTCCCAACTTGCATAACCTTCGTAATAATGTGCATTTTTTATAGTTTTTGTATGCGTTGGCGTAAAGTTTTAACACTTTTTCTTTCTTTATTTCTTTCCAAAAAACATTTTTTTTTAACTTTAAATGATCGATAAAAATTATTGAAATGTCCCAAGGTCATTATCATAATTCAAAATAGGCTGACACTTTTTGAACGTCAACGCTTACATAAAGACAGTCCCCCAAAACGCCCGCCCACCACTTCCACGACTTTCTATTGTTTTATATGGTTAAAGGTCATAAGCACACATATCAACTCTGAAAGAGATTGTCTCCGTATCAACTCCAGCCTGTATTCTTTGTCTGTAACTCCCCATTGCAACGCAGACTAATCGGATCGTAGCGAAATCGCCTCGCCTCGGGACTAATAACTGCCGCACTCAGAGACGTTTAATGGTTACTTAAGTCGCTCCTTAGTAAAGATTTAAAAAAGTTCGCTCTCAGAGACAGTTAACGGTCCGTTACCGTACCTTAATGACAATTAAAGTTAAGTAAAGCAAAACCATCACTTAACTTTCTAATGATTGATTTTGGCATTGACGTTTGAGGTTATATTTTTATTTTAAAGAATTCTCATTAGGAATAGAAGTGTTTTAACAATAGCAAAGATGTCTGATCTGGTAGACTTTTTTGATTTTGTGGACTATGCCAGAATTAGAAACCATTGCCGGACGTTAATAAATATTAGAGACAAATACACCATTCTGTTAATGGGCAGACATAAAACTTTCACATAACAAGGGAGCTTTAACTATATGGGTCGGTAATAACTTAACAAATGACAATGTGACCCAAACATTTTTAATGCGTCGAACTATCCCTTACATCTGTCTACTTTCTAAAAATATGTTGTTAAGTAACGGTATTACTTAAAAGCAACACGTGCCTAACTCTTAACTCTAAACCCAAGACTAGTATGCGGCTGTCCTGCACACCTGTAATTAAACTTTACAACACGAAGACTCTTTCTTGGCGGTTTAAACGCAACAACGCAAGTCACAAACTAAAAACATAACCTTGACAGTTTATAACACTGACAGTTAGTGATACCAGAAAAAAAAGGGTCCGGTTGTATTTTTTTATTTATTTGAAAATAGCCGTTTCGCTTGGTTTTTTTATTAAAAACGAACGTCAAATGAACAATATTTTAGTTTATGTTACCTATTTATATGCTTTCAATGTGTTTAAATAAACTATTTTGCTATTTAATAATATCAATTTTTCAAGTGTGGCTACACCAACAGTTTATCGATGTGCAATCTCAAAGATGATTTGGCGATGCTCCGCCCTACGGATACTTAAAGTTGTCATTAACTAATGAACCCTTAAATAATGTCTCTGGGATGTATCGTTCATTAATGAATTTAATGATAATTAGTTAAGTAATCATTAGGACTAATTTAATGAACCTTTCTGAGTGTGGCAGTAACTCACGAACTGCGGTGTGGGTTGTGGTCAATTTGCAGTTCCCGCGCTTACAGCTCGTCGTCCCCGCTCTAACGTGTCACCGTGCCCTCTCAGTCTCACCCCTCCCGCAGCCTGTCCGCAGCACAACATCCATTTTCAAACTGATTTCGCCTAGCCGTAAGCGAGGCGTGGCGTCGCCTGAGCTGCTGCGTTAGGTTGACGCCTGTTTGACGGTGATGCAAAAGGCTATAAGGTGAACTCCTACCGAGTTGATATGACTGTGTGCCTTAAATTAATTTGAATTGAACCTTAAATTGCAAATAATTGATAACGTGACAAAAAAAAATATGTAATTTCACTTTGTCACCCTAAGTTTTATTATTTTAATAGAAATTGACTCACAATTATGTTAATTAAAAATAAATTAATTTAAAACCAATTTCACTTTTTAGTTGTCAGATTTTAAGACGAAATCTTTCATTAAGGCTGCCTGTCCATTTCAGCGGAGCGGAGCAGACAAACGGAGAAATATTAACCAATGGAATTGCATACTCGTTAAATCTAGGCACCACGTGAGTCACTGACATTTTGACTGATATGATTGGTTTATATTTCTCCGTTTCTCTGCTCTATTGCCTCGCTCCGCGCAAATGGACAGGCACCCTTAAAGAGCTGCTACTAAACAGTAACGCATGCGCGTCCCTAGCGTGAGGATGTATTTCTGACTAACGAAACTTGGATTTTTTGTGAAAATGTCGAAAGTGATTAAATGCATTTCCTGTAATGTAGTTATAGACGAATTACTGTCGTATATTCAAAAAAATATCAGTGATTGATGAAGACACGTTAGTGCGATTATCAAACATGTCATGTACAAGATATCAAACCAAAATTGTACAATTTAAATAGCAATAAAAATCCATCTTGTAATAAAATAAAATGGGGTTATAGAAAACCTAATCAAATTTATTTCCAACGTAAATGTTACATTTATACCACAACTTAAGACTAAGTATTAATCAAAATAAGTACTTACAATAAGTTTACAAAACATACGTCTTAAAAATGATTTAATTATATCGCGTGCTTAAAAATTCGTTTTGGTTTGAACTTGCAACTAAACAAAAATTATGTTCGAACTATGTTAACATAAAATAAACTAATTGGCGGTATACAGATACAAAATTCTTTACCTTCCGTGCTAGTCAAAGACTGTGTTACGGCAAGGTAAGGATTCTCGCTCCAGAAATGCCAACTATAAGTTAATTGACATAAGGACAGTTCTCCACTGTTAATGGTCATAAAGAAATACACAAAAGATGCGATAACAGCTAATGAGTTTGGCGTAAACAAGTAGTAAATGCAAAAATATCAGACAACTTGACTTATAACAAAACATAAATGTTATTATCCGTTTATTAATCGAATACAATGTTTCTTAACAGTAATTGTGCTGCTTTAATATTAAAACCATATTGAAGTCATATCAAGCACATGTAGTATATGGAATTGACAATAAATATGCTAATTTGACATGAACTCAATACAGCTGCACTTTATTCATTAATTTATCTAGGTACCAGTATAGTATTTACTTTACACACACATATATACGTGCATATATATATATATATACATATAAATTAGTATTTTATATGTAAATAAAATATTAGTTTAAAGATTTTATTTATTTATTTTATAGATGTAAGATATAGATAGATAGGAATATATACCTAATTTGTTTATTAATATTATAATTTACTTGCATATTTGTATAAATTTTTCTGTCCGTTCATAATCTAAACTACTCAGAAACTCATCCAGCACCCTCCTGCAAATAGAACTCGTCATGTCTTTTAAAGTCTTAACTTTACTTATGCGATTGTAAAGTAACGGGGCCAGAAAGTAAGAAAAACATTGAGCGAAAGAAGTTTTACATGAGGGAACTTTATAAACTTCATGTGTTCTTCTAATGGATTGATTAGTAGGTTTTTGACAGAAGTGTTGTCTCAGAACAATGCTCTTAATGTAAAGTTGACGAATATTCAGGACCTCAAATTCTTCATATAATTTCGACGTAGGGTATCTAAAGGGTTTGAAATTAAAAACTTTTAATATACACCTCTGGGCGCGTTCAATTTTTAGAAGCGTACTTTTTCGTGCACCACCCCAAGCGGCGATACCATAAGTAGCGATTGATTGGCATAAAGCTAGGTAAACAAGTCTGTTAGTCTTTCTGTCTCTTAAGTTTCTAATTTTTTTGACAATAGGTATTAGTTTGCGTATTCTAGATTTAAGATTACTGATATGTTGTTTCCAGTTCAAATTTTTATCAATTTCAATACCAAGGTACTTAGTACTATTAGTTGCCGATAAAATATGGCAATCGCAATCTTTAATAGTAAGAGAACAATTAGAAGAATGCGCTTTCAAAAGGTAATCTGAAGGTGGCTGTTGATTGTTTCTAATGCTAAAAGTTATATATTTGGTTTTATTTAAATTTAACGTGAGTAAATTGTGGTCAAGCCAATTTATTATTTTTCGGAGCCCATTTTCAGCTGCTGTTTTGACTTGTGACCATGTTGAATGTTGAAATAAAATAACCGTATCGTCAGCAAATGTAATTAATTTCGATTCAGGTATTTCAGTATTGCATAAATTATTAACATAAATTAGGAACAAAGTAGGCCCAAGTACTGATCCTTGAGGTACTCCAAAATCAATTTTTAGTTTTGTGCTAGTAATATCTCCGATTTTTAATGTTTGTGTCCTGTTACTGAGATAATCTTTAAAAAGTTCCAGTGGCAAACCTCTGACGCCTATAGACTCTAATTTACGAATCAGTAAAGAAATTGAGACAGTATCGAATGCCTTTGCTAAATCCAAAAAGACACCTATGCATTTTTTCTTACAATCAAGATTCCCAGCTATATTGGTAACCAAATCCTCTACAGCATCCACAGTTGATTTGTTTTTTCTAAATCCGTATTGATTCTTGGCCAAAATATTACTTTTCTCTAAATAATTCACTAACCTGTGATTCATTATTTTTTCTAAAATTTTGGATAAAGTAGGTAGCAGTGAAATCGGGCGATAGTTAGTGATATTGTCTTTTTCCCCCGATTTGAATATAGGCACAACAATAGAGTCCTTCAGAGCGTTTGGGAACTTGCCAGAAGACAAACACAAATTTAGTAAATAAGTTAGTGGTTTTATCAGTATATTGATATATTTTTTGATAAATGGTGATGATATGCCATCCCAACCAGTAGTATTAGTATTCTTCAGTGACATTACAATTTTGTGTACCTCTAATTCATCTGTTTCCAAAAGCATAAATGAGTTCATTGGACTGTGATTATACTTAAAATCTTTGACTAGATCATCTTCAGTTGTTTTTAATTTATGTAAGATGTTGTTTGATAGGTTAGCACCTATATTAACAAAAAAACTATTCGCATAATCAACGGATTCCTGCGGTGTCGACTTAACACTTAGCAATTCATATGGTATTTTAGATTTATCCAACACATTCAAATTACATATACGTTTTACAACGTTCCAAGTCTTTTTTATATCATTTTTACTATTAGCTAGGTTACGTTTATCGTGTTCATTTTTTAAATTATGTAGAATATTGTTACAATGATTTCTATAACGTTTATAAGTAGTTTCTAGGTCTTTGTCATTTGGTGATTTTAAGTGTCTTTTATGTAATGTGTCTCTAAATCTCATACAACGTAATAATCCGGGAGTTATCCATTGTTGACGAGTTTGCTGTCTGTTTGGTATTACAGTTATTCGCGTGCTTTTTTTAATTATTTCAGATAGAATATTTATAAACACTTCAGTTGCTTTATTGGGGTCATCTAAAGATGTTATACTTGAAAAATCAATTTTTTTAATTAGGGTGTCAACCATATCATAATTAAGTTTTTTTAAAGTTTTTTTATGTTTGTTGTAAATAATACTTTGTTGCGATAAAGGTATATTCAAATATAGACTGCTATGATCAGTCACAGACGACTCACAAATAACAGTCAACATTTTAGAATTAGACTTGACAAAACAGTGATCAATGCATTTGTTAAGACGAGTAGGAAGAGAATGACTTGGTACAAGACAATGGGTTGCAAGTAGATCTAAATACTCGCCTGATTTTGATTCATCGTTATGGGAACCAATATCTATATTGATATCTCCAGTTAAATAAATATTGGGTATGTGTTTCAGTTTGATTAAAAGCTCGTCTAAAGAACGAAGAAAATTGGCCACTGACACAAAAGACGGTGATCTATACATACAGATAAAGGCATTTGTTTTACCTATTTCAACTACTAAACAATCAGCGTCTGCAAAGTTGGGTTCATACACTATGATATTTGTCAAATTACTTTTTGCATATACAACTACACCACTATTCTGATTAATATGTTTTTGAGTGTTATAGGTCTCGTATTGTTCAATTCCTGGAATTAAGTCTGAATTTTGTAACCAACACTCAGTTAGAATGATAAGGTCGTAGTTTATATTACTCCTTGCCATAAAAAGTTTAAAATCTTCCAAGTTTTTATGTACACTTCGAATGTTCTGAACAATTATTTTAAGAGATGGTTCTATATTAATTCTATATTGCAAAAAAGATTCCGGATCCTCAACCAAAAAGAAATCACCAGCGTTGATATTATTATCAACATCGGTGATCACATCCTCTAGATTGATACACATCGTTTACAAAAAAAAAAAGAACAAATTCTATCTAGGGTACAATCAATTTGGTTGAGGGATATAGTTTCTGATATTCGTTGGAGTAGTAGTATATACAGTAATTGTTTATCTACGGACATGGAGCATACATAATATAATAAAATAGTAATGTGATATATGTATAAAAACAATATAAAATACATACATACATAATAAAAATTATAGTAGTAATGTACATATATAAAAAACCGGTAACAAAGAATAATAATAATTATAAACATCTGGTGTGTGACATCATATCTAGGTGTAAACTGAAAAAAAGTACAAAAAGAATAAAAATGTACTAAACAAGCAATTGGCAAAAACAACGTTGAATTATACCGTAGTTTGATGGAAAAGCTGCCATTGTATAGTCATGGTGTTGCCAAAGTTTTAATTTGATACAGGGTTTTAACGACTATGGCAGACTGGCCCTCTTCCTTGCGAAGTAAGATATTTCCTCGGGATACCCAGCAATATTTGTACATTCCATTCTTCACTAGTTCTCGAGCAGCTGCCAACATCTTTTTTGACAGTGGCGTTAGTGCTTCAGATACGTAAACTCGCGAACATACTCCACTAAGCCCTAAAATTTCTGTATTCAGTGGTCTTTCCTTGTTCTCAGAGTTATATTTTTTAGAAGCCTTTATAATTGTCTCTCTCATTTTGGCGTCTTGGTACTCCACAACGATTGGACCGTCAAATTTACCTTTTCTGTATATATTTGTTGTTGCATCGATAGGCGGTATGTTTAGGGTATTGTATATGTTGTTGACTATTTCATACACATTTTCTTTTTCATCGCGTGGAATATTCCTTATTTCAACAGTATTCTTGATAATTTTCTTTTGTAATTCATTTAATTGAAATTCTAATTCAGCAACCCGTAAATTTTCGGCTTCATATTTTGTTTCAAGGTTTTGCACCCTACCGGCTATTTCTTTGTAATTTTCAGTATTCTGCTCAAGTAGTTTTATAATCTGCGAATTAGACTCAAGTATCAGGCTATTCTGTAGCTTAATCTCATTAATTTCAGTATTCATCATTTGCTTGAAAGACTCTAGTATAAATTGAGATTTATACTAAATTTTGTAATGATAATTTAAAATATATTGACTTTCCAATTGAATTGAGTGCATGTTTGTAAAGATTTGGACCATACAATTATTATTGATAAAATGTGTAATGACATTGTAAATATTTTATGCCAAGCAGCTTCTGAAGGGTACGAAGTAAAACGGGTACGAAATAAGAAACCAGTTATGGGGTGGAATAAGCACGCGAGTGATGCTCACAGGCAGGCTAGGCTAAAGTTTGAGCATTGGGTGTCTTATGGTAGACCGCTGATATGCAAACAAGTCGGAAAATTTTTAAGTCGCGCTTATGATGGTGTCAAGACAATAGGGACCAAATTAAAATGGACATCTTGGCGTCGCGTCACTCTAAGGGTGACTTCCGTGGTTTTTGGAAGTCTACCAATAAACTCAATGGTAGGCCGGGCCTGCCGGTGAGCGTCAGTGGCGCTGCTGATTTCACAAAGATTACCGAGCTATTTAGGCATCACTTCGCTGTTTCGTCGCCATTGGGATCGTCACAGTTTACACGCAGTGCTGGTTGTAGTGGTCAGGAGTTCAGTGTCCGGTTTATGGCAAAGAAGGTAAGACATGTCATTATGTCTATTTCGAGGGGCAAGTCTCCAGACCACGATGATTTAAGTATTGAACACCTTAAGCATGCTGGTCATCATCTGCCCAGAGTCTTAGCGATGTTCTACTCCTTGTGTATAGGACATCCGTATCTGCCTGAGCGGCAGTGGCGGTACCTTCATATAAGCCCAAAAGCCCGGCATGCCTTACTAAAATGCTCGATAGAGGATCAATATCAAACCCGAACTATTTAAAAGTTCGCGCGCTTAATTCTTATCAAAATAACACAAAGTATTACCTATGCCACATTACTACATAACTACACATCGCGATTGTTCGCACGCAGAGTTTCGCATTTGCAGCATCTACATGTAGCTATCTCGCTTACACGTACCGGCTTTTACCGGGCTTTCAAATACTATCTCCGTCACTTTCGCACTTATAGCGATGTGCCGTATAACGAGTTCTAAACCTTGTGCGTCTACAAATCGATCAGTATGGACGATTAAGCCGTGCATGCGTATGAAGTTGCACGCGTATGCGTGACCTTGTCACCTTGCCAACTCTGCAGTGTTGCCGTTTTAGCGTCATTATGAGATCTTGGAGATTTTTAACGAGTTTGAAGACTTTTTTAAGATTTAGCAACAATAAAAACTAGCGACTTTTTAAAATAACGAAATTAAATATTCAAGCAATATCTTAAAAGTAAAAAAATTAAATTGCGACATATAGCTAGATTTTTCATATACCTGGCGACTTTTTTTGCCTAAATGACAACACTGCAACTCTGCGTAAGTAGTTCTCGACACCCGAGTGCAACTCACTTCAGTTTCTTTTTGTGTGTTTTCTTAACTTTTCTCAGTGATACAATTGTTTTGGTGACTTACCTACAACAATGGAGGTAATTGTACCTTGTGAGGATTTAAAATGCGTTCAAGTTTTGATTGGCGAAGATAAGGTAAAATCTTTAAACTTTGCTAAAAAAAAACAGTTAATTTCTTCATTAAAACCGACACCTAATCTGTGTTTTTCTCAGACTAGTAAATCGCATAAACGAAAATTTAATAGATCAGTGTATAAAACTAGTTGGATTGTTGGCTGTTCGCACACTAATAAGTTGTATTGCTGGTGCTGCATATTTTTTTTCGAATGAAGATTCCGTTTGGAATACATCTGGTTATAATGATTTAAATAACATATCTGGCGTCATTAAAAGGCACGCAAATTCCCATAAACACCTGTGTGCAATGGTTTCTTTCGGTAATTTTGGTAAACAACGAATTGAGACATCTATATCAGTTTATGAGAAAATTGCGACGATACATACGAAGGTACCTACTCAGTCGAAAACTGAACTTTCTTTTTTTGAAATCGGTTAAAATTTTATTGGGCTTGCCTTATTTTGAAACCCTAGCCACGCCACTACTGAGCGGATGATGAAAACTGTGGTGGTGCCATATATTAATAATAAAACCGGTGATGTTAGTGATAAGAATAATTATAGGCCCATTTCATTGGCCACTGTTATTTCAAAAGAGTTTGACAGTTTGCTTAACACTCGGCTGGATAAATACCTAAATTTACATGATAACCAATAACCAGTTTGGTTCTAAAGCCGGTCTCTCTACAGAAACAGCTATATTATGTTTAAAGCAGACTGTCAAGTACTACACTGATAGAAGTACACCTGTCTTTGCTTGCTTCCTCGACTTATCGAAGGCATTTGACTTGGTTTGCTATGATCTGCTGTGGCAAAAACTGCAGCAAGCGTCAGGGCCAGATGAACTGATCCGGATATTTCAATTCTGGTACAACAATCAGGTCAACGTTGTTCGATGGTCGGGGGCTTATTCGACCCCATATAGGTTGGAGTGCGGCGTGAGGCAAGGAGGGCTGACCTTACCGAAGCTCTTCAACCTGTATGCTAATGCGCTGATAGAGAGGATCAGCAGCACGCATGTCGGTTGCCATATTGGAGGTGTGTGCCTAAACAATATCAGTTACGCTGACGACATGGTGCTGCTGAGCGCCTCTGTCTGTGGTGTGTCAAGGCTGATTGGCATTTGTGAAAAGTATGCTGAAGAACATGGTTTGTTGTATAACACGAACAAGAACGAGTGCATGGTCTTTCAGGTCAGGGGGGGGGGTGTTCAGATTACTTACCGGCAATTAAGCTCAACGGACACCCACTCACGAGAGTTGACACGTTTAAGTATCTTGGGCATTTATTAACCGCTGACCTGAAAGACGATGCAGACATTGAAAGGGAACGTAGGGCGCTGTCTGTTCGTGCGAATATGATATCACGCATATTTTCTCGGTGTTCGAATACGGTCAAAATAGCCCTATTTGCATTTTGTACGTCCTTTTATACTGGCAGTCTGTGAGTGGATTACACGCAGAAACAGTACAGCGCTCTACGTGTCCAATACAACAATGCGGCTGCCTCGCTTCTGTAGCGCGTCGGGGATGTTTACCGAGGCGCGTGTGGATTGTTTCCACACAGTAATGCGCAAGCGGTGCACATCCCTGGTGCGTAGGGTGCGGGGCAGCCGCAACAGTATCCTGAGCGCTTTAGCTGAACGTTTTGACTATCAGTACGTGAACCACTGTTGCATGGTTCACGTACGCACTAATGTTGACATAATATTTTAATGTAATCCAATCTAATCTAATCTAATCTTGACATCTATTGAATTTAATAAAATAAATGAAATGTAATGTTTCCAATAAAATTGTAGTAATGTATCTAATTTTAAATTCATAATTAATGTGAAAAAATTGCTAGTGTCATTTGATTTAAATTATTTCGGTTAGCACGGCACGCCAGCAGCTGTTTTAGAACCCAACGGCTTGGCACGCGACGGTGGGAAAAGGCCAAATGGGATGACCATAATGCCTTGGAAGGTGGGTAGGCCTTTGGTGTGGGATGCAACATGTGTCGATACCCTTGCACCATCCCATCTTCTTAGCACGGCGGGCTGTGCTGGAGCGGCTGCTGCAGGTGCAGAAAACCTCAAACGGCGCAAATATGACAACTTAATTGGGAGTTACATATTTGAGCCGTTTGGCGTTGAAACACTAGGCCCATGGGGTCCGGGTGCGCATCGAGTCTTTCGGGACATTAGCAAACAACTTGTCGACTGTTCACGTGACCAGAGGGCTGGACTTTTTTTCGGCCAAAGAATCAGCATTGCCATTCAACGCGGCAATGCTGCCAGTGTTCTGGGCACTTTTTGCCACTGACAGCGATGTGGATTATTTTTTTGATGCCCAATGATTTATTTTGTTTTTATATATAATTTCGTGTTAATGAGTGTATATAGTTAATTAAAGTAGTAAAAAAAAAAGAATATTGTTAACTATATACAAATGTAGCAAAAAGAAGGTTGTGGTGGAGGGTGGAGGTATGTTTTAAGAATACTACTAAAAGTCAAAATTTTGCAAAAAAATCTACCACATAGAATTCCTTTCTTTCGACTACATTCAATAGTGATGTTCTATTTAGTGAGCTTTAGGGATGCAAAGTATTTGAACTCCATTCAATTATTGTATTGGTTTTATATGGGTTTGATAGCCTGAAATAAATGAATTTTAATTTTTTTGTTAATTTTAAACGTTATCTTACAATAGCTTCACTTCCGGTAGTTACTTTTTTCATCTCAATACGAATCACTATAGCTATCAAAGATTTGGTAGTCGTATGTATTGTGTAGAATAAAATCTGAAACAAAGACACAATTTTTAAAAACAAGCTTTTGCCTCTACTTCTTACGCACATGTCCTTTGCCGTTCCTGCACGAATTTCGGGAAATCTTCTCTTATTGCTCCCCTATACTTCCCAAGGAACTTATATTTCAAATTTCAGCTTTCTACGACTAGTTGTTTCGGCTGTACATTGTCTGTCACTCACTCAGAAAGTTACCAGTAACGGAAAAATTGTATATATGATGATGCTACAAAATCAGTCTGATTTCAAAAGTAAATGAAGAGAAATACAATTAATTAGGTACCATTTGATGAAACGTTCTTTCAAATATTTCATAGACTTCCAATATTTCCATATAGACTTCGAACATAGTATTCCAGTAACATTCGTTTTCTGAATTTGCAACGCGTCCTGATCTCTTAACATTTTTAACCCAACGTTCCAGAGGCTTTGTCAAAAGCTTCATAACTCTTGCAGCATACAATAAAGTCATGTCGAAGGAAACGAAACAATACGACAAAAAGCTTATTCCAACGCCGACAACATTGTGTTCATTATTGTAATATGAAAAAAACACCCAAGCGATGTGACAACAGTTCAAAGTAATAACACAACCCCAATTAGAAAATACCAAACGTTTGAAAATTTCATTGATTTTGAGAATTCGGTAAATACTCTGGACTTTTAAGATCACAAATACATTGTTAAACTTATGAATTATATTAATGTAGAAGTTTAAAAAACTACCAACGAAAAGCAATAAATAAACATAGCTTTTGCTCAAATATTGAAAATAAGTGAAACCTTTCGAAAGGACTGCGAATGACGAGCCAAGCATGAAATAAAAACAACCACATAGTATTGTTAGCGTGCCTAAAGCTGAAAAAATGGTGTGGTAAGCACCATTCGGCGTTATTTTGTGGTCCCAAATGTTGAACTTAGCACAGAAGAACAAAACTAGCATAATATGCATTGGTGTCAAGACCGACTGCAAGTTCCTTTCTAGAAAATTGTTGGAAAGTGATGATCTAGGTCCATAGGGTGCTCCCGTTTCGAAAGTGACGACATTTTCTTTATACCTTTTACCATTGTTAGCTGAAGGCTTGTCTGCTACAGAAGGCAACTCAAACATGATTAAACTTGTCCAAGTAGTGTTCACTAATCGATAGTCAATAACTATTTAATATAGACGATACAAAACGATATTTAATGAATTTTGTTCCTATTGTTATTGTGTTGTGAGTGACATCATTTTGAGCTCCTAATTTTTCAATGATTATTCAAAATAGTGTTTGAATAGTTGAATAGTAAACATTTTGATGTTTTTTTATATATCGCATTTAAAAAATCTCCCTAATCTCTTTAAAGTTAGAGTGAACAGGCTCCTTCTGGGTAAGCTCGCTCCATCGTAGACTTTGTCTCTGTCATCTCTGACCTAGACTAGAGTCAAGAGCAAACCCATCACAAATAAAAAAAAAATATCGCAAGTTTAACATTATTTTAATATACACATGTACACTCAAGCTTTTTTCCCCATAAGCGTTCTCTGGTACGTTTTCTAGTGGTTAATTAATCTTAAACATATGTATACTCAAATAAGACCAGACGACAGTAAGTTGAAGTTAATAAATATAATTCCTAGTATTTATAGAAACTCGAACTGTAGTATAACGATGGTGTAAGTAGTAATGAGAGCAAACAAGTAAATGGGCATCGCAGCATCGATGTTGAACAGACCGCACGCATGCATCTTCTTAAACGATACATTCTTAACGCGCCGTATATTCTTGCAGACTCTTTTTTGAGTTTTTGTAAATGAAAATTATTTTCACCTGTATTGCTCGAAACGCTCGCGATGCTTTGGGTCTTTTATACGTAGATATTTGTATATGCAATTCAAATAAATAGTATAGGATGAACACGCAGCCGCGCTGCGGCCGCGTTTTAATTATTTGTATGGATTAACAAAGCAATGCGAACTTTGCGACAAATTTAATCACATGGTACAGTTGGAAAAACTTTTATCAAATTTTCTATTTTGCCCCCAAAAAGTGACCCCATTTTCAAAATTTATTTTATTTTCGTTACAATTTTGTCCAGTAATCCAGTAGATTTGGAGAAGGAAATTCAGCTGTGACAGACGGACATACAGATAGATAGACACACGAGTCGTCCTACAAGGGTTCGTTTCTTCTGTACATAGGTTCGAAAACCTATAAAGGATGCCATAATCATGAAAACAAATGAAAACAAGAACAAACACAAGTAGGTATGAGTTTGTGCTTAATTAATCTTAGTTGTTACTTTCTTCATCTCAATATAAAATCGTTATACAACTCAATTTCAGATTTCAACGTCGTTTGTGTGATATAGAATAAAATCTTAAAAGAAAATGCCAAACTAATAAATAAAATTAATTAAAAATGTCATACCGCCTTGCGACTGAGGACGTGCTGTGGCTTTCTAAATGTGGTTATTTGTGATTGGCTGTTTGGTGTAAAATCCATTACTCGCTTACTCTTTAAGTGTTACTGAGGACTAGCCCCGCCCAGTGGGCCGTCCTAGAAAGAAACAAATACTATTTGTGTGCTTCTACCTCAACTGAGTCCCACCCGGATTTGAACCGACAACGCACGGATTTTCAGCCGGCCGCCCTACCACCCGCGCCACCAAGGTTAGTCACCCGCGCCACCAAGGTTAATTAACGAGCGAGTTACGCGCACCGCTTCTGCTATGCTACGTCACTGCGCTACTGCTGCTTGGTTGTAACGCCTACGCTAAAGCTAATAGCAATTATACACTCTCGTTACTACGCTAAAGCTTATAGCAATTCTACGCTCTCGTTACTTATTGCTACTATCACAAGACCGTATGGTGTTCTCTTTGTACCAAATAATGTTTGGTACAAATAGAACACCACCTAAACCCGCACTACGATCAGAGCAATCGACTTCTGAGCCGGACCTAGCAAAAATATCATCGGAAAGTGAGCTGAATATTAGGACTCATAAACGTAAGCACCCGGAGTGTGAAAATGCTAAACAAGTCGCAACTATGTATACCGATCTGATGAAAACCCTAGGTGAATGGGAGACTAGTTTGGATGCCAACTTATTGGTTATTAATGACAACATAAAAAGTATAAGGAGTGACTTAGAGACGTACATGAAGGATACAAAATAATAAAATGGACTGTCTTCGCTCTGAAAATGTCCCAATTAAGGCAACTGTAGCTAAATTGTCTGAGGAGGTCGCTGAAACGAAATCATCTGCTAAATTCATCTCAAACCAGTATTATGAAAAACAATTTAACGGCTCTCGGAGCTAAAATAGACTACCTGGAGCAGCAAGCCAGACAGTGTAACTTGGAGTTATCTAATAATCCGGAACGGCGGGAGGAGAACTTATTCACTATAATAGAGGAAATCGGCATAAAAAAAAAATAATTTAGCTATACTACGTGATGAGATAACCGCCATAAATTGTGTCCCTTGGGGGCGCAACATGTCTAAGGTTCTTGAAAACATAGATCAGTTTTCTTGTCCTAGATATAAGAAGGTGAATATGGTCTCTGAAGGAAAGGTTACAGTCTAGAATAACTCCAAGATATTTAATTGACGCTGTCTTTGTTAGTATTGGACAAGAGCATACTAAGCTAATACAGCAATTTTGTGCTGTAATCGAGGGGGTATAAGGAAGCTGCTCATTTTGAGTGCGCATCAAGAATATCATGTACTGCGTTTTATCCAGGTTAAGAGTCAGAAAGTTACTCTGCAGCCAGTGGGTCACAACATTAAATCCATCCTGCGCTTCCTTTTATACTTTGTCCCAGGTATCAGTAGCAAACAACAGAACTGTGTCGTCTGCATATGATATAATTTTACCTCCTGAAAGTTCTAGTTACAGAGATCATTCAAGTATACGAGGAAGAGTGTCGGTCCCAGAATACTCCCCTGCGGAACTCCGTGAGTGATTGGCAAATCGCTGCTGATACTGTCATTAATCTTAACTCTGAAAACGTTTAGAGAGGTAGTCTTTTAAAAGTTGTAGTTGATTCCTATATGTTCTAGATTTTTAATCAACAAAGGCGTAGAGAACGTGTCAAATGCCTTGGCTAGGTCAAGGAAAATGCCTATTGTCTTTTTACCTGAATCGACATTCCTTACCACATAGTCTTGGAGTTCGTGGACTGCATCACTAGTAGACTTAGCTGCTCTAAAACCAAACTGGTTGTTGGATAAAAGGTTATTTTATTCCAGATAATCATTCAAAAGCTTTGAAATCGAAGGCAATATGGAGAAGGGTCTATAATTTGTGAAACGGTCTCTATCACTCGACTTATAAATTGGGTATACTACTGACTTCTTTAACATCGTAGGAAACTGACCTTTATTTAAACAGAGGTTAAAAATATGCGTTAATGGACAGATTAAAGTGTGTCTATATTCTTTGAGGAAATTATTTGGTACAGAATCCCAACCAACGGAACACGCATCCTTCAGGTTCAGTATTAAACGTTCCACTTCAGACTCATCGGTTTCCAGCAAAACAAAAGATTTGGAGACCGGCTGTGAGAGCGCTTTATTAATGTTACTATGGGTAGGGTTTATTCAGGAATGAGTATTATCAGACAACTTTCTGCCAATTGATGCGAAAAAATCGTTCACCATCTCTACAGACTCTTTTGGTTTTAATGGATTTATTAAATCCGTAGCGCTGTTGCAATTTTGTTGTATTTGTTATTGTTTTTATCGCATCATATCATAATTTTCTGAAGTCTTGGATATTTTATTACAACTGTGTTTAGCAATATAGCCCTCTGAATTGACTTGGAGAAATATTCCATAGCGAAATTTGCATCGATTGACGCATAGATAGGTGCAAAATCGATTTTAGTGAGATCTGACGATAACCCTTCAGTATCGATCCGGTTCATAGATACATAGGTGAAGGTTCTCTTTTGTTTAAGATGCAGACAGAGTAGGACTGCTTGGTGGTCCGTAATTGTAGAGTTTAACACTAGTTTAAGAGCAGATTTTTGTGTTTTTAACATAACATGGTCAAGGCATGATTTATTTTGTCTATTCGGGAGAGAGTGTGCTGGTAAGAGTCCATGAAATGAACACAGATTCAGATAGTCCAGCGACCTTGACTCAAGAGACTCGGGGCAGATATTTATATTAATATCTCCAATAATAGAGATATTTTAGAAACTGTCTAACTTATTTAAAATGTTATCCAAAGATTAGAGAAAGTTATTAATATTTCTATTTGACGGCTATCGGTAAATGGCTAAAATAATACTTTCAGTACCAATCTTTATTACAAGACAATTAAAGTCTTCACAAGTAGGCTCTTCGCAGGTAATACCAAGATTCGATTTACAAAATACTGCAACTCCGTCGTTTTGGTTAACACAATATTCAGTAATGTGATGGTTATAACCATCTAATCTCGGCACCACAGGGTTGCACGATAGCCAACACTCTGTTAAGATAATAATATCGCAATTAATCTTTAATCTACTCAGCATTGTAACAAAATCGTCAATATTTCGTGATATACTTCGGATATTTTGAGTTAATACTGTCAGGCAATTAGCAGGGCTTGATGCTAAATTGCTACAATCCTTGACGTCAAAAAAACCGAAAATCGAAGATACCATCAATTTCAGAGGCAAAATCAACTATTTTTGATAATTAAAAATAACGAAGTACCTTTTAGGAATGGACTCTGAGCCACTTTTCGACACTAAAACAACATAAATAAAGCGATTACCTTGAAATACATTCACTGGGAATATTTATGGACAAAAGACACTGGGGTTATTTCTGGACAAATACAGGAATTCTATACTTTTAGATATACAGTTAATCAATAAAAACATGTATTTGATAATTTGGTATAATGTGACGTTGCATTTTGATCCTTCGCGATTGCCTTTGACCAACTATCATAATTAATGATAATATTTTTGAGATGTGACTTGGTAATATTTAGTCGATTAATTTTTAGTCGTAAGCCAACACTACTTTGATCGGTTGTCAGAGACAAGAGAAGGTCGTTGGTCTTTGATTTTACGAGTGGTTCGACCGAGGATGGTCTTTATCGATGCGGGGCCCGCGCCGAGAGGCCGGCCCCGGTGACTGTTCGCATCCCAGGTGGGAGCTTGCATCGTGGAGGAGGCGAGTGTTTGGCGCTTGAGGGTCTCGCAATGGCGAGAGCCCGTTGCTCGCAGCAGTTACGGACGAGATGGAGTAGCCGCTTATTAAACGCAGGCGATATCCCCGGATTTGTACTGGTCTGGCTCTTTCAGCTAGCCTAAAGGCGGACGTAGTTAGATGACGCGTCGTGTGCAGACGCGTGTTGGTCGTTAGTAACGGTGTGACGGCGTGGACCGTGAGACAGACTATGCTGCAGTCAGTCGCACATATCTCAACTTCGTCCCATCGGAGCCGTAACCAGGTACCGACGTCGTTCGTTTAATTGCTCCGGACCTGTATCCAGTATCCCGTAGGTCTCTCTTCGTGAGGGGGTCAATGCTTTATGGCGTTGCCCGATGCCAAGGGAATTTGTTCCACTAACTAGAGTTGTAGAGCTAACTAGATTACTAGAGTTAACTAGAGAGAACTAGAGTTAACTAGGGAATCTATGATCACAATATATTTGACTAGCTCTGCTAGTTCATTATGGTTTAAAGGTCTGTCTAATCACGTTATTCAACTATTGAGAGAGAGATTGATTTATTATGTTTACGTTCATACAAAGTGTTGAACGGTTGCTAAATGTTATTGTTGCTAGTAACTCTAAGGTTAGAGTTTACTGAGATTATTTTCTACACCCAGCTTGACTGGATTATTGTTTGTTACGATTGAGCTACCAGTTGCTAGCGGTTCATCTCACGGATCTTCACAAACGACCCTGAGTTTTGTATACTTTTCTCATGAATATGTTTCCACTGTAGCACCACGGAACGGAGACGTGGATCGCTGCAGGTGGAACACCGTGCCTTAATGGGGGGTTAGGGACTAGTTTGTAAGTCTACTAAACCAGTGTTTTAGCTGTAAGTACCTACTTAGTGCTTATTCCTAAATAAACGGAAATTGTTTAAATGGTACCTACTTGTTTAATTACATTTTATTTCCCTAAATTTATATACCCTCTAAATTTACTATAGCACGGGTAGGAATGTGTTCGAGTACACCCGCCGGGTTACAATGAGACAACACTTTGTGCTTTGTAAATAAATAAAATTAACGTGTGGATTTTTGTTTGTGTGGAGTGCTTATAAAAAGAGCAAAAAATATTTATAAGTAGAAAATTAAAACTATTAGACTATTAGCATGCAAATTACGAATTATTACAGAACTAAGTACGCATAAAAATAAAACAGGGAAGCAACGGTTGACAAGGAAGTATAGTCATTCGGTTGATTTTTCTTTTAACTTATTAAGTTTTGCCTCCTCATCGACGCGAATTTGCTTCATCCCCTCTTTCTTTTTAAGGTATATTTTACCATATAAAGTCCAGCAGAATGCATAATTGTGGGTAGTAGCGAAACCTCTGGTCAAAAAGAAAAGTCGTCTTTCTTTTGGAGTCAGATAATCCGAGATAAATATTGGTTTCTGAGGGCCTTCTAGATTAATAATAGAGGTATTCATTTTATCTTTCTTATCTTGCAGGAACAACTTTTAAGGTTATTCATTACACTTTCTTTTATTAAGACTAATGTGAATTCTACTACGATTGGTTTAACAACATCCGATTTCACGTAGGGCCGATAGATGTCTCTTACATTGGAGGCATACAGAGGAGTGTTCAATATTTCACCAATTTTGGCGACTGCACTACATAGATTTTCTTTTGTCTCATTTTGTAGCTTAGGCACATTTATTTCACATTTCTTTCTTTTATCTTTGTAGCTTAGGCAACTTTGTCGTCCAAGATTGTTTTTCAAAGTTTTCTATTTTTTCCTCTAGACTCTTTATGTAAACGCACTGTTCTTTGCGTTCTAGCTTCAAACTGTCTAATTCTTTTTGTATATCATCATATTTATCAGATAGTGCAGTTATAGATGTGTTTATGCTATCGTATTATGCTGTGTTTATGCTATATATCCTACTAATATTATAAATGTGAATGTTTGTATGTTTGTATGTTTGTTTGTTTGTATGTTTGTATGTTTGTATGTTTGTATGTTTGTATGTTTGTATGTTTGTATGTTTGTATGTTTGTATGTTTGTATGTTTGTATGTTTGTATGTTTGTATGTTTGTATGTTTGTGCCTCAATCAGGCAAAAATGGCCGAAGGGATTTGGATGAAATTTGGCACACATATAGTTCACATGCTGGAATCAAACATAGGCTACTTTTTATGCCGGTAAAAGGCATGGCTTAATGGAGACTGAGGAGGAAGTGGAAACTCAGCGCTTCTGCTACCTTAGTACTTCAGATTCAAAAGTACCAGGAGAACAGAAACATGTAGTATTTCCAGGACTGAAATTGGGAGCGCTACAGATTCACAAGTACCCGGAGAACAGAACGATGTTAAAGTATTTTTGGGATAGAAATTTTTTTGTTTTTTTTTTAACCGTCGAACAGAAATATGTATGTTGGAGTTTTTTCCGTGCTAGAATTGTAAACGCTATAGATTCACATGTGACAGGAGACCAGAAACATGTTGAAGTATTTCTTTGGCTGACATTATGAGCGCTAAAAATTCACAAGTACCAGGAGACCATGGGCATGTCGAAATTTTTCCGGCGCTGGAATTGTGACCGGTTAGAATTCAAAAGTACCAGGAGATTAGAAACATGTCGAAGTATTTTCGGAGCTAGGATTGTGAATGCTAAAGATTCATTAGTACCAGGAGGCCAAAAATTTGTCGAAATATTTCCGCACTAAAAATATGAGCGGTAAGGATTCAAAAGTACCAAAACAACATAGAAATGTGAAAGTTTTTCCGGGCAGGAATTATGAGCGCTAAAGATTTATTATTTACCAGGAGACCAGAAATATGTCGAAGTATTTCCAGGGTTGGAATTGTGAGCAGTTAGGATTCAAAAGCATCAGGAGATCAGATACATGTAGAAATATTTTCGGGGCTGGAATAATGAGCGCTACAGATTCACAAGTACCAGGAGAACAGAACGATGAAAGAGTATTTTTGAGCTAGAATATTTTTTGTTTTTTTTTTTTTAACAGTCAAGTAGAACTATGTATGTCGATGTTTTTTTTCCGGGCTGTAATTGTAAATGCTATAGACTCACAAGTACCAGGAGACTATAAACATGTCAAAGTATTTTTTTGGCCGAAATTGTGAGCGCTAAAGATTCACAAGTACCAGGAGACCAGAAACATGTCGAAATATTTCCGGCACTGGAATCGTGAGCGGCTAGGATTCAAAGGTATCACGAGAACAGAAAAATGTTGAAGTATTTTCCGGGCTGGAATTATGAGCGCTAAAGATTCATTATGTACCAGGAGACTAAAAACATATCGAAGTATTTTCGTGGCTAAGACTGTGAATGCAAAAAATTCAAAAGGACCAGGAGACCAGAAACATGTCGAATTATTTCCGGAACAAAAATTATGAGCGGTAAGGATTCAAAAGTACCAGTACAACAGAAAAATGTGGAGGGTTTTTCCGGGCAGGAATTATGAGCGTAAGAGATTCATTATGTACCAGGAGACCAGATACATGTCTAAATATTTCCAGGGTTGGAGTTAACAGCAGTTAGGATTCAAAAGTACCAAGAGATTAGAAATATGTCGAAGTATTTTCGGAGCTGTAATTATGAGTGCTACAGATTCACACCTAGATAGCAGGAGATCAAAAACATGTCAAATTATATTTTCGGCAGGAATTGTAAGCGCTAAAGATTCACAAGTACTAGGAGACCAGAAACATGTTTTAATGTTTCAGGCGCTGGAAATTTGAGTGGTAAGGATTCAAAAGTACCACGAGAACAGAACGGTTTTTCCGGACTGTAATTATGAGCGTAAAAGATTCACAAGTACCAGGATACTAGAAACATGTTGAAGTATTTCCGAAGCTGGGTTTGTGTGTGGTACATTTAAAAATACCAGGAGAACCGAAACATTTCGAAGTTTTTTTCTGGGGCGCTAAAGATTCACAAGTACCAGAATACCAGAAACATGTCAAAATAGTTCTGGAGCTGAAAGTACGGACAGTAAAGACTCGCAAACTAGCAGAAAAGAATCATGAAGGTGAATATCCGAGAATGAGAATAAGGGACAAAGTTGCGCGCCGCCTCTAAAGTCTACGCAGACGAAGTCGCGGGCGAAGTGCTAGTTATCCATATTTTGCAATTTATGATTTTGCTGTGTAACAAAGTCTTCGAATATTTCCCGTACTTCGCTCATAAATTGTGACATTTCGTTTTCGCGCTTTCTTTTTAGGCGACTTAAGTTAATGTTAGATTGAGTAACAACGTTTAAATTGTCTGATACGCCTCCATCCACGCTCTCCGTGTCCGTCTCCGACATAGTTAATTGCTTCGGGAGAGTGCGTTTTAACGGCTTTTTTAACAAGTACGGTGATTGAAGGTGTGAGTACCAGGATCGCAGCGAAGAGCAGCGATAGTCACAATGTGCAAAGAGTATGACAGATCACGTACCTCCCATCTGATGACGCTCGGTGCGATGGCGTTGTTCTTGCGCAGCTAATTGGCCGGGACGCGTGCCTCCCCTGTGGGCTGGTCTTGAAGCAGCAGTGGCCGTCACTTTGCAGGCGGTGGTATCGTTGATGGTACGGTGACTCACTTCTTGATACTTTGATGATAATTAGTTAATATATTTATTTTTTTAATTGACAATAAGTCTATTGTGTAAGAGTCTGATCTCCTCAGAGGTCCGGGAGGAAGAGGCTAACAAACACTGTGATCCGAGATTTTTATATTAGAAGATTAGAAAAAGATAGATAGCTGTTGCCCGCGACTTCGTTTGCGTGTATGTCGTATAGTAAAATGATGTCGTTAGGTAAGATCGCTGAGATAAGATATACGAACAGTCAACAGAAGTTGACTTTTCTTTTTTTGAAGTTGACCTTAGATTGCAAGGCATTGGCTGTATCACCTCTTCTATTCAAAACGCCGACTAGCCCTAGTAATTTTTCGTAATGAGAAACGTTTTATTGATTACGCTCTTCGATACACGATATTGAAGAAATTTGCTAAGGTTGTTAACACGCGATAGAACTACATCAAGTTGAAATGGGAGACGCTATCCAGAAGAAAAGACTACCCCCGCAACGGAGAGAGTAGAGTTGAGATTCCGTTATATCCGCACTTAAGGTGTATAGTAGGCTCAATAACCTTGAGCATCTGAGTCACACATTCCTATCTGCGCCGCACACAAACATTTCCGTACGGCACGCGCTACCTCAAAACTATTATCAAAGATTACGCAGACATGCGCGCCAAGCCGGCTTTTTTGCCCATGACTACACAAGAGTAAAGCGATTGCACGGCTGATTTTTAGTTTAGTTAGGTACTTCCATACGTTACGCATATTTTTATTCACTGGTCTCATTTTCATACGAATGTGGGTAAACAGAAGTAAAACAATATAGGTCAGATAAAAACAATTTTGTAAAGCAGTTTCGTCTTTTCTGCTTACGATCGATATAAAGATACTCGAAACACACAAGGTCAAACTGTTACCAGTGCACTAGTAACAGTTTGACCTTGAGTTTCGAGTATGCAGTGTACCTACTACTTTTTGTTGCTGCCTATACTACTTTATAGTCTCATAAAAATGTTTCAAATAAAACGAAGTATATTCTAAAGTAAATTAAAGTAAATGAAATAAATTTTAAGCTTATTTTATATTTCAGCTCTGCTAAACATTTTTTTAAGCAATTTTACTAACTCAAAAACTTCAGATTCTGTGATTCATGCGAAAGTTTTAGGTGTTTAATTGATAACGTTTTCATAACGGTTTATTTTGTAAACTGGAAATACGACGATGATTGTTGAAAAAACGACCAAGTGCGTGTCAGGAATTCGGGACACGCGCAGTGAAGGATTTTGTAGTTGCCTGTCCCGTACACCATGACATAATATTAAGTACCTTTACTTAAAGATAACAAAGTTACAAATGCACTTAGTATTAGGTCATTTTCTATGGAATAATGACGACAGTTATAGACACAGTTACATTTTATAAGTTGGTTGTCTATTACTACTCAATAACTTTGAGAGCCCAGTTAGGGGTGATATTTTTTCTTTTAACTTGTTATGTTATGTTTACTAACACGGTAAATAATTTGCAAATACCTAAAATAACAGTTTCGTTTATACATAGAAGACACACTGGACAAATGTCTCTAAAAAGAATTACCGCTGTAAAGCCTTATATTTAACTACGGAACCCTACAAAATTATTGATGATTTATAACAAAGTAATAAATTCGAATTTTAGAGGACCCATCAATATCTACAAACAAAAGGCCGTGACCATATGCCCAACTATTATTGCTATGTCACTTTTTAGGTTTCCGAACAAAAAACGGAACCCTTATAGGATCACTCGGGTGTCTGTCTGTCTGTCCGTCTTTCACAGCCAGTTTTCTCCGGTACCACTGGACCGATTCTGTTGAAATTTGGTACAAATATGAACTTCTGTGACCCAAACACGGACGTGTTACGTAGATTATAAAATTTTTAGTATGCGGGTCAGTTTTGGGGGTCAAACTAGAAAATTAAAAAGAAAGTTTTTTGAATAATATCGTGTGACATATCAAATGAAAGGGCTCACTGTGAGGGTTTTAGTTATATTTTCTTTATAATTTTAGAATAAATGGTTTTAAAGATATTCAAGAAATTAGACGAAAAGTGACCATTCCTCCCCCTTATCTCCGAAACTACTGAGCCTAAAATTTTGAAAAAAATGGAGATAATAGATACCTATAGATTACAGGAAAACTACTATAAGAAGTCTGTAGTGTTAAAATAGCATCGTGTTTTTGCCAACGCAAATGGCTTCAAGTACTGCTGGACGGCTAACGGGAACGTACTATTACGCAAGGAGGACGAACTAAAATCCATCATCATAAAATCCAAGCAATGCCTTGAAAAACTCTGTGTTCAAAAGTGACTATCGAGTTGCACTCTATTAGTTAATAATTATCTTTTATTTCTGTATTTTATAAATTCGTATTCCATAGTTTTGCTGGAAATTGTAAAAAATCTACGACATAATGTATTTCAGGTATTTAAGATTCACACACCTACACTACATAAAAACTCACATACTGACCACACTGACCTAAAACGCACACATTCTACATTAATCGCTAAATGTCGGATGGTTTTCCGTGTTATAGCCATATGTCCTTCTCAAAAATATAAAATTGTAACTTGCATTACATTGTATATATCTCCCTCCTGCTGATAGGACATTATATAACCATACCTCCTACGGACAACAATGTATTTACAATAATCGTCTTAGCCAATTCTAGTCTCAATGCCTAGCTTAGACTGTTCCAATATATCTAATGAAATCGAATCTATAAAATATCATGTGCCTACACTTGTGCCCCTAGTAAATGCCTTGATTTTATAAACAACATAAATGCTTGCTTAAAATTATTCCACCACGCAGCATTAATTGCAATTTTGATGAACTGCAAGTATTACTAAAAAATATTGGCTTTGACTGTGATTTGATAATTTTATCAGAATGCTGGCTTTCCAAGGTAAATACTATCCCTCAACTTGATGGTTACGATTCGTTTTTTACTAAAAATGTAAATAACCAAAACGACGGGGTAGTCGCTTTTATCAAACGTTCAATAACTTGCTCTGTTGTTGAACCGGTTTTCTGTGACGAAAATTGTTTAGTTATTAAGATAGGTCGGAGTCTAGCGGTACTGGGAATCTATCGTTCACCTTCCTACAAAAATATCGACAATTTCCTACACAGTCTCGACCAAGTCCTGCTGTCCCTTACCTCCTTTAATACTGTTTGTCTGATGGGTGACATCAATATTGATATTTCTATGAACAACACGAGTAACTTCACGTTATTAAGAGTTCCTAGCCTATCATGAAATGCTACCAGCCCATCAGTTGCCTACTCGTTCAGACTCATGCCTAGACCATATTTTTCTTAAAACCAACTTGTCTTCTACGACTGTAATTATAGATACTTTCATTACAGACCATAAGCCCACCCTCATATGCCTAAATACAAATAAACCTCTAAACTCCTCACGAACAACTATCTTTAAAACTAATTATGATGCGGCTATAGACGACATAGATGAAGCTGACTTCTCGTCAATTTTCACTTATCATAGTGCTCATGAATCTGCTGCTTTCCTTGTTGGCACCATATCAGATATAATTGCAAAAAATACACATGAAATAAAAATCCCACACAGTAAAATTACAATAAAACCTTAGATTACTCCCGGCTTATTAAGGTGCATTCACACTCGCGATAAGATGCATATGAGACTTAAAAATGACCCGGAAAATGTCACGCTAAAGCTAACCACATCATCGCTTACCATCAGGTGAGATTGTGGTCAAACGTATGCCTATACATAGTAAAAAAAAAAACCTACTCACGTTACAGGAATTTCTGTAATAATTTATTGAGAAAATTAAAAATTAATCATGACCAACTTGCACTATAGAAATAAAAAAATAGTATGAAAGATACATGGAAAACTATTAAAAAAATCACTGATATCTCTCATACCCAGAGCCATTCAACTAATCTCCTACATAATTTCCCAAATGAAAAGCTGTCTGTGAACGCAGTTAATTATTTTTTTTCTAACGTCGGTAAAAATTTAGCCTAAAATTTTTTAAATAACCCCAACAACAATACCCGTTTCTCAAACACTGCGGTCACCAACAGCAATTCTATGGTTCTGACTAATATTGACGAACATGAAGTAAACTCGGTCATCAATGGTTTGAAAGAAGACAGTGCTACCGGTTGGGATAACATCCCCTCTAAAATTGTTAAAGCCTGTCGAACTAAACTTGTTCCGCTGATCACATATCTCTGTAATCTATCTCTGACTCAGGGTACTTTTCCGAGAGTTTTTAAGAGAGCCATTGTCCATCCTATTTATAAGAGTGGTATCAATAACTACCACCCCATTTCTGTTCTTCCCTCCTTGTCTAAAATCCTGGAAAAAGTTTTAATTAACCGTCTGATTTCTTTCCTGGACAAATACCATATCTTGGGGGACAATCAATATGGATTTAGAAAAGAGAGTGTCTACTGAGGACGCCGTTCTGAATCTGACAAATGAAATTGTAACTCACTTAAATAACAAGCGTAAATGCCTTGGTATTTTTTTGGATCTCTCTAAGGCGTTTGACACTGTCTCTGTCCCCATCCTTATCAATAAACTAGAACGAATTGGTATCCGTGGAGAACCATTGAAAATCTTTAAGGATTATCTTACAGACCGCACCCAGTGTGTCAAGATTGGTTCTGTAGTGAGTGATGAAGAAAATCTTTCTTTCGGAATACCCCAAGGCTCCATTTTAGGACCCACTCTGTTTCTTATCTACATACATGAGCTGTGTAGACTATCACTATTCAAATGTAACATTTTTACATACGCAGATGACACAGCTCTAGTAGTTAACGGAGAGGACTGGGTTGAGGTACAGAACAATGCACAAAATGCTTTAAAATCTGTCATGTTGTGGTTATCAGAAAATCAACTTACATTAAATGTTTCTAAGTCTGTGTATCTTCCATTTGCCCTTAGAAATAACCAACTTCCACAAACCCAATCTATAATATTGAAAGCCCATAACTGCTTTGATCAAAATCTTAACTGCCCATGTCTGCCGCTAAGTAGAACTGGTTGTGTTAGGTATCTCGGCGTCCGCCGCCGGGATCGCACATAGTTGTTGGGGGGGCCCGTATCGCTGTCGAGTCCACCATGAAGTACCTGGGATTGGCGCTCGACAGCCGTTGGGATTTCGGCCCCCACTTCCGGCGGCTGGCGCCCAAGTTGTTGGGCGCGGCTGGGGCGCTGTCAACGCTGCTTCCCAATCTGGGGGACCCGAGCACCGCCTGCAGGCGGTTGTACGTGGGGATCGTGCGATCGATGGCCCTGTATGGGGCCCCGATCTGGGCGGCTGACCTGACGGCCAGCACCATCACTGTTCTGCGGAAGCCGCAGAGGGTGATGGCCGTCAGAGTCATCAGGGGTTATCGCACGATCTCCTACGAGGCGGCTTGCGCACTGGCCGAATCTCCGCCCTGGGACCTGGAGGCGAAAGTCCTCGCGTCACTGCATCGGTGGCGTGAGGACGCGCGGGCGCGCGGCGAGCAACTGATGCAGCGACACATCGAGCTGCGTCGGTCACAGCTGCGCGAGGTCTTGGTGGCGGAATGGCGGGACAGGCTCTCACGCCCTTCCGCCGGCCTCGTCACTATCGAGACCATCCGGCCAGTGCTCGACCTGTGGCTCGGGAGAAGGCACGGCTCCCTGTCATTTCGTGTGACGCAGGTCCTCTCGGGGCATGGCTGCTTCGGGAGGTTTCTGTGTCGCATAGGCAGGGAGCCGGACGCTCGGTGTCACCACTGCGTCGACTGTCGGGAGGACACGGCGCGGCATACGCTGGCAGAGTGTGCCGCTTGGGAGGAGCCGCGTCGTGCCCTCATTTCTGTGGTAGGCAGTGACCTCTCGCTGCCAGCCGTAGTCCGTGCTATGTTTGACGGCGAGGAGTCCTGGGACGCGGTGGTCTCCTTCTGCGAAACAGTTATCGCGCAGAAGGAAGCTGCGGAAAGGGAGAGGGAGATCTCGACCTCCCTCCCGGCCCGCAGCAGACGCACCGGGCGTCGGAGGAGGGCATACGCTGCCCTCTTCCGGCCCCCCTAACTGGGTCCCCATTCATCTGGACCCGAGGTGGCGGCGCGTGGTGTTCCCGTGCGCCCCTCTCTGACGTCGCGGGGGGAGTCAAACACCTCACTCCCCCCGCTGACCCGAGGTGGCCCGCAGAGGCGGGCCGGCACCAGCCGGGGATCACGGAAGTCGCAAGTTCTCGCGATCCCCGGCGTAGGTGAGAGATGGAACACCGGGGTGGTTTTGGTCAGTAAGAGTCTGACAGACCCCTCGGCCCGCCCCAGGGCGGAGGACATCCATGAGAATTTCCCCCCGATAAAAAAAGGTATTTCGGCGTTTTTATTGACGACACCCTTACCTGGACACCTCATGTTACCTCCCTCACAGCATGAGTCAGAAAACTTATTTAAATTCTTAAAAAACTAAGGAAATCTGCCGATTTAAAAACACTCATACTAGTATACTTTGCGCTGTGCCAGTCCCTAATAACTTACTGTAAATGCGTGTGGGGTGGTTGTTGTAAAACTCTTATGATTGGGCTGGAGAGAGCGCAAAGAGCTATATTAATGGTTATGACATGTAAGCCTATCCGATATCCTACTAAAAAGTTATACACCGACTGTGAGCTACTGACAGTTAGAAAACTCTATGTCCGACATGTGGTATTGCGTAAACACTTAACCAAACACATTGAACTCATCTCCAAAAGACGTCATGTAACAGACATTCTTCGTTCTCACAGGCACAACACCGCATTAGCGCGGAGACACTATAATGCCACATTCATCAATTTGTACAATGTAACTCATAAAATACTTCAAATCTTCCAACTCACTAAACCTAAAGTCAAGTCCTTTATGAGTGAATGGTTGATGAGCTTAAATTATGAAGAAGTTGAGAAACTTCTTAAGCCACCTTAAGCCTTCAATATCCACATCCACACTCTAAATCTCAGACTCTCACGCATATATTTTTTCAAATAAACACACCTCTCAGGACTTGCCGCATACAGAACATAACACTTATTAACTTTAAAATAATTATTAACACATAACACACATTATACACCACTCATGACAACATTGCCACTTAGCTTTCACCACATTTATTCACACCTGCTGGCCTACTATGACGTCTTAAAGCGATCGTGTATAGGGTGTGGTAAGGAGACAGAGTTATGCAAGACGCATAACACTGTCCCTTTTCCTCAGCTTGGTCGTGATCGTATTGGCACGTCATAGTAGGGCCGCAGGGCAGTACTACACCTCACTGGTAGCCGTAGATAATAATATACCTACTTTTTCCTTTTTTTGTTTACTGTTATTTTATTAATATTTTTCTTATTTGCCTGCTGCATGCATTCCTTTCTTTAATTGTACTCAACATGTTTACAGAATGAGAGAGCGCCTTGACTTCCATAATACAAGTCATACTTAGTTTGGAAGTCAAGAGTTCCCTTCTTTGTTCATTTTTAATTGCAATAAAGCTTTTCATTTTTTATCATTTAATTTTTTTAACATGTTAAAAAAAAATCGTTAGGAACCCTTTGCACGCGAGTCCGACTCGCTCTTGACAGGTTTTTTTATTTAAAAATAAATAGATACGACAAAGCAGACCACGTTATTCGCACCTTGGTATCAGTTTTTATCAAAATAAATCGTAATTTAATTCACTTATTTTTTTGAATTACTCAAATCGAACATTCAAAAGATATCATAATTTTATCAAAACAATACAATTTAGCCAAACGGTTCCCCACAGACGCGACTGACACGCCGTCGCCGTGCGCGCCGCGCCGCATTGTCATCCGACCGAATAATGAAAATAAACAACATACAACCCTAATCTTTTCAAAGTTAGAGTGAACAGGCTCCTTCTGGATAAGCTCGCTCCATCGTAGACTTTGTATCTGTCATCTCTGACCTAGACTAGAGTCAAGAGCAAACCCATCACAAATAAAAAAATAAAAAAAATGTTTGTTTATAAGAACTTGTGTTTGTTTATGTTTGTGTTGATTTGCTGTACACCTACTACAGCATATTTCTTTTTAACCCAAAGGTTGACTGATAGAGAATGCCTCGTTGCATAAAGTCCGCCTATGTACCACTATTATACACGAAGTTTAAATGAATAAACTCATATTGACTTTTCATTTTTCTTTAATATTGGTAGGTTTGTTGGTAATAAAAGAAATTAAGAATGAATGTCGGCTACGTTTGTAAAAAAGGGGAGGCAAAAATAAAACCCGAGCGATGCCGATAGTATTTTGATAAAGTTTGCTTTATGAAACTGTACAATGCACCCACGCGCTCAATCAAATTGGCTCCTCTGCAACGAGCTAGTCTATGAACGCACACTAATCCAAAAGTTCGTAAATATTTGCACTAATACAATCATATACGCGTAGTCGGTCGATAGCGCAAGCGGAGCAACGAGCGACACAGCCTCCCCGTCTCAGTGCTAACGCACGACTGCCACCTTCACTCAAACAGAGCTTTAAAAATATGGGAGACTCAATATCGAACATTTTCTTTGCAAAATATTGACTGATTTACATGAGCAATGTTCACATTGTAGTACATTAGTACATTTTACCAGCAATTTTTCCATGTAAAAATATTTTTAAACTTCAAAGCCGTTTGGAAGAAATATCCAAAATAAGAGAAAAAAGTGGCGTGTTATTAAAAATTTTTTGACAGCTAAACTGTATGTCATACGAAAACAACAATTGTTCATATTGTTGTATATAAATTTACCATGTACATATATTTTTTTTCCAATCTTTTGACCCAACCGTTAAGGGGGAATATCCTTTAGAAAGTAGCCTTTTGACGGCTCTAAAGTAGAGGTAGGGCTTTAAACTCCCATTTGCTCCGTTGGCCGTCCGGACAGGAGTCCTGGATAGCCAGCGTAGCTCCACACATAGGTTTCGTGGAGCGACCTCATCGTTCCGAGGATTTTTTCACTGAACTCCTTTGTGGCTAGACACAGGGTAAATACGCCTATTTTGAAAGCTCCGAGTTTTATTTAATTTAAATTCGTTTTTATATAACTTTTAATGATATAATAATATATTATTGTTTTTTACCACCCTATACTCACTGTATATCGTTTTCAAGTCTCTTTGTTACCTCAATCTACTACAATCCTACCTTTACTTTTCAACCATACTATGGACACAAAGCTAACTTCAAGTTTGGAAGATCTGGAACGCCTATTCAACTCGCGAATGGCGGAATATGAGAAGAAACTCAAAAATGCATCCTCTGAATCTCAGCCAGCTCTGGATATCACAGCACTTTCAAGTGAGTTCGCTGATTTTAAAACATTTGTTTGGCTGGCGCTCTCCAAATTTAAGAGCCAAATAGAGATGCTATCTCTTGGATTTGATAGGCACGAAACGATGATGCGGAGGAAGGTGCTGTTGTTCCATGGGATAGCTGAATGTCCAGGGGAAAAGCTACATGACGTAGTCCATAAGGTATTAACCGACCAAATGGGATTGCCTGAGTTTAAGAAAGATGTCATTTATGTCTGCCACAGATTGGGAAATACACAGAGCAAAGCCCGACCTATCTTGGTCAGGCTGTACACCACTGAGCTCCGACACTTAATCTGGGAGAGCAAGAAATCCCTGAAAGGAACGGGTATAACAATTTCCGAATTCTTGACGTACACTAGGCACCGAACATATATGGATGCACGCAAGCATTTTGGCATGCAGAGTTGCTGGTCGGTGGAAGGCAGAATAGTTATAGTCACACCCCCTAAGGCTTCTTGCGACACGGCAAATGCTGCGCAGATTGAAGAACATACTTCTCCTAGAAACTTGAGTCCGCCTGAGGTCACCGCGACACCATCAAGAGGTCAAAGGAAAGCCCGCCGGCGTAATTAACTTTGTTATTGTCTTGTTTCATGGTCAAGTCGCGTCTTAATCTTGCTGGACTGCAATTACTTTACGAATTTCTGTGCCGGTACTTTTAACATTTTGCTTTTTCCGTGTCACCCACTTTGTGATTCTGTGTTAGTTAATAATGATGCGGGTATAATATTAGTGTAAGCACTATTTACTTTTTGTAACGTCAAGCCAACCGACCTGAACATTTACTGTCGTTGTCAACTTGACATTACTCTTGTTTGACGCAATAATATTCCGCGTTCCAGTGTTCAATGGCAATATGTCACTTTTCGAGCATACTTATGTTTTTCGTTTTACGCTTTCTGTTTGTATTATTTTTTATTAGTATTGTAGAAGTAATTTCTGTTTGTATTATAACAGTTTAGTGTTTATTTGGTAAATGATTTGTTCCTACATTCCAGTGTGAGTTGGGGTGGTTGTTGCAAAAAAATCAGCCGTTTGTATTCATTTTTTATTTCTTTGTATAGTTTTTAATTATTTTAATATATATATATATATATATATACATTATTTATGTATGGATGAATCAGCCATCTTAAACGACAGTTTTTCTCTTGCTGTTCTTCGACTTGCAGTTTTGTTAGTGCGGAAAGTGAAACCCCGCTTTATACTTTGCATGACAACATCTCCACTCTTTTTTCCAACGATCTTAAAAATGTTCATATAGCCCATATTAATGTTCAGAGTGTTTTTGGTCACTACTCCCATCTTCTGGCATCCTTCAGCAGTACTCATCTTGATGCACTTCTCATTTCTGGAACTTTCCTTAAGCCTTCTCTCCTTTCTACACACTATACACTTCCTGGCTATATTCTAGTTAGGAAGGACAGGACTGGCAAGGGTGGAGGTGGCGTTGCCATGTATATACGTGCTGATATACCTCATAAAATTGTTGGTGCGTCTCCATCTCAGTACTCTGGGTCAGCTGAATTCTTGTTCCTTGAGATTATTTTAAATCATACCAAAGTATTACTTGCGGTATTCTACTCCCCCAATCTTAATATTAACTATTTTGACTCCTTAGAAACATCTCATCTCATCTTTGCCCGTTGTACGAGCATGTTATATAAAAAAAATATTAATACTCGTTTATCCAAAGATGATTCTCGTTCTCTGAAACTCCGCACTCTCTTATCTTCTTTTAATCTTGAAATTCTTCCTCTCTCTGCGACCCATAACTTTCCTAACTGCACGCCTTCGCTTTTGGACTTAATGATTGTTTCTTCGCCGGACAAGGTTGCTGAGTTTGGCAGCTCACTGCAACCTTATCTTACCATGATCTCATTCATTTATCTTATCGTATACGCTCCACTAAAAGAAAACCTCGCTACTGTTTTCTTCGTAATTATAATGGGTTAAATTTGGTTGCGTTGATGCATGATGCAGGTGCTATCGACTGGAGCTCGGTTACCGAAAGCTCCTGTATCGATGAAAAAGTGAGCTGCTTCACCTCCCAGCTGTTGAGTCTATATGACAAACATGCACCGCGGCGGAGAATTAAAATTAGGCATAATCCTGCTCCGTGGATGACTTCTGAAAAAAAAATTGCTATTGCCCGTACGGACAAGGCGAAAAGCAGGTATAGGCGTAGACCTACGGAGCAGAATCTTGCTCACTTCAAAGCTCTGCGTAACAGCTGCAATCGTCTGTGTCGAGGTGCTAAGAGACGCTATTTCCATGAATTTCTTGTTGATCGCAAGGCCTCTGATATCTGGAAATTTCTGAAGTCAGTTGATTTTGGCAAATCTCCTAGTGCCACTTGCGCAGATATCGACTTGTCTGATCTCAATAGGCACTTTTGTCTTCCTCCTGTCTCTCTGGAACCTAACGTAAAACTTCTCCTTGCTTGAAATCTCTTCTCGCTATCTCGTCTTCTGCGGTAGGCCATGACAATCTGTGTTCGAGAATGATAATCCCTATTCTCCCACAGCTGCTTCCCATTCTCACTCACATTGATACCAATACCCAAATCAAGTAACCTTTATCTCACTTCAGACCCATCTCCATTCTGCCTTTCCTTTCTAAAGTTCTTGAACACATTTTCCATGGCCAAATTTCCAGATATCTATCAACTAACTCTCTTATCTCTCCTTTCCAATCTGGCTTTCGTACTGGTCACAGCACTGTTACCGCGCTTCTAAAAGTCACTGACGATATCCGCTGGGCTATGGACAATAAATCTCTGACTCTATTAGTCCTACTCGACTTCAGCTGTGCGTTCAACTCAGTGGATTTCGACATACTTCTTGGAGTCCTTCGTTCTATTAACTTTTCTCCTTCTGCACTATCCTGGTTTGACTCTTATCTTTGGGGTCGCTCTCAGTGTGTCCACCTTGAAGAGACTTTCTCTGATTGGTGTGACCTCACTGCTGGTGTTCTTCAGGGTGGCGTTCTCTCTCCTCTTCTTTTCACTATCTTCATAAATACCGTTACTAAGGTTATCGCCTCCAACTTCCACCTTTAATCAGACGATTTATTTTTATTAATAGTAATTCATTCAGAACGATTTTTTAAAGTATTAAAAGAATCCCTTTTGTTTAAGACGTTTTAAAAGTATCACTAATAACTAAAAAAAAAATTGATGTAATTCTCATGCTGACGTTAGCACTATTTGGGTGAATAGAGCCATCTATTACGGGTTAAGTAATAAGTTGATTTCATGTATATTGCCACAATTCCTATCCGGTTTTAAAAGTTATCTACACTGGTTTTATACTTTTGAACGTGATGCCATCAAAAGAATACAGAAGAAAAATAGGTTCTATTAATAATCCTTTAACACCCTCGCCATAATATTTTGGCACATCATCATCATCTTCCTGCCCTCATCCCATGTTACTTGGGGTCGGCGCAACACGTTTTTTTCTTCCATTCTGTTCTATCAGTCGTCACTCTATCACTAAGTCCCTTTTCTTTCATATCGCTCCTCACACAATCCATCCATCTTTTTTTTGGCCTTCCTCTCCCTCTCCATTCATTCACATTCATGTTCATAACTCTTCTAGTTACATGCGTTTCATCCCTCCTCTTCACATGACCATACCAAGACAAGCGATTCCCTTTTAACTTTTCCGTCACTGGCGCCACTTTTAAACTACCTCTAATGTACTCATTTCTCACTTTATCCATTCTCGTTACTCCACACATCCATCTCAACATTCTAATCTCCGCTACATGCAATCTATTTTCATACGTCTTTTTGGCAGCCCAACATTCAGATCCATACATTACGACAGGTTTTATCACAGACTTGTAGATTTTCCCTTTCAACTTGAGGGGCATTCGAGGGTCACAAGTTGTTCCAGTGACCTGCCGCCATTTCATCCATCCTGAGTTGATCCGCTGAGTTACGTCTCGGTCTATATCGCCATCTCCCTGGACAAGCGACCCAAGGTACCGAAAGTCGGAGCAAATCGGTATAGGCGTTCCGGTGAGAGTTATAGGCAGCAGACTGGAGAGACCGCCGAAATCGCAGAACAGGTACTTGGTTTTGGTTCTGCTCAATTTCAGGCCAACACTCTCCAATCTTTGCCACCACGTCTCCAATTTGCTCTGGACCTCTTGGCCACTTTCGGCAACCAGCACAATGTCATCAGCAAACAGCATGCACCAGGGAGCCTCTTCCTGGATGTCCGACGTCAGAGCGTCCATTATCATTAGGAAGAGATAAGGGCTGAGGGCCGACCCCTGGTTCAAACCGACCGCCACACTGAAACTGTCAGTGGTGCCCACTGCAGACCGGACTTGAGTACTGCATCGACTGTACATCGCTCGGATCAACTGCACATACTTCCCAGGCACACCTTTCTCCTTAAGGGCCCACCACAAAACCTCACGAGGCACCCGGCCATATGCCTTTTCGAGGTCAACGAATACCATATGCAGGTTTTAATGCACAGCTCTATATTTCTCGCACAGCTGGCGGATAGCAAAAATGGCATCCGTTGTACCCCGACCAGGCATAAAACCGAACTGGTTCTGTGAGATTTCACTCTCTTCTCTCAACCGCCTTTCAATAACTTTTTCCCAGACTTTCATACTATGTGACATTAGCTTTATTCCTCTATAGTTGTTGCATTCCAGCACATCGCCTTTGTTCTTGAAGATGGGCACCAACGAACTGTTGCACCATTCATCAGGTATGGCTTCTTCCAGCAACAACTTATTGAAGAATAAAGCTAACCACGTCCATCCATCTACTCGTAGTGACTTCCACACTTCAATTGGAATTGCCTTACCATTCTTCATTCCATTAACTGCTATTTTCACTTCATCCACACTGACCATTCTCACTAACCCCTCATTCACTGGTTTATTCTCTAAAACACCACTCCAGATATTTTCCTCATTCATCAGTCTTTCAAAATAGCCCTTCCATCTATCCTTAATTCTTCCATCCTCTGATAGAAGCATTCCAGCTTCATCCCTTACACATCTTATCCGACTAACATCCTTCGCCTTCCTCTCTCTCTTTAATAATATTTTGGCACAGATGAATGCAAAAAAAATACACCAATAACAAATTATTAATGTATGAAAATATTAGTAAGAATTAAAAAAGAAAGTAAATGAATAATTCAAACAAAATCATTACTGTCTGGATTCGAACCCGCATCGACCCTTTCGAAAGGCAGTCTTTCAACCGATGGTCTATGACTACTGTTGACAATCGATTGAAATAGCCGATCTTATTTATGTCATGGTTTTTCGCTGCTCAGTTCCTTGAAAGTATACCGTGATGATGAACATTGCTGAGGTTAGACGCATAAGCTTCTGCAATATTGTAATATGTTGTGGCTTCTTATAACAATTCCTCAATAAACTGTTTGAAAAAATGTGGTTTAATAAAATTTCATGTTATTTTAATTATGTCAAAACCCATTTTATTATTTTTTGACACATGCTGTAAAAATACAGTTCAAAAGAAAAAATTAATACAAAAAAATAACTGTTGGTGGGGAACGAACCATGTGCCAAATGTCGTTCAAAACAGACATTTTTGAATCTTGCTCGTCCTCCAAAGCACATATCATGATAATAAATACCCTACAACCTATTCTCATGCCTACCGAATATAAACACAAAATTGTATGAAAATCGGTCGAGCCGTTTCGGAGGAGTTCGGTAACAAACACCGTGACATGAGATTTTTATATATTAGATTGATAAACACTGAACAGGTTGTTATAACAATCCCTAGTAATAACGTTACCACATAAACTCTCACATCAGCATCAGTGCCGTTTATATTCCTATTTCTTAATAGTTCGCGAATTGCAGTATATAACTTACATTTTGATTTAATGGATAATATAATTAATTCAGTTAATATCAACAATTTACTGTTACTCGGAGATTATACCAATAAATGAATGTACCAGTTCCTATCAATGACACAAGATTATGGATAAGGCCAATTGGACCTATAATGTTGTTTTTGATGCGATATTTTGGACAGAACATGAAATTTTGCATCAGATTCAAAGGCAATAATATCGACTGCACATTTTTGTCGACCACGTTATTCGACAAAATTTCTTTTCGATTTTCCCTGATATCACTCTTGCTCGGCATGTCTATTACAATTGTTTTCAGTAGCTTTCTTTAACTTAAACTGATCGTGTAACAATCGATGGTAGGCTCTATAATCACTTAAAACTTGTTTATTTTTCAATCATTCAAAGGCACTCTAAGTGATTAAAAGTTTCATAGACCAAAATCTTCATGATTGCTAATTTAATTTCAACTACTAAAAATCTATCCGTGTAAATTTCGGGCCTTTTTAGCCTTTGACTAGTGTCATAGAAACAGGATCACAGATGAGGCAGACACATTTACGGGCTTTTAAAATCTCTAAGGATTTTTTATGAGATAAGGGATTATGGACAGAGAACGGCTACCGTAGCTTACTCTTGATTAATCGATTCATGCGGCTGGTACTTAGCCAGGGAACTCTTTTAGTCTTTATTTCAAAATAAAAGCTGTTTTTTATTGATCCGTTTAAGGGTTCGATTGGGTTCGTAACCACTCAATCCTGGCTGTTACATCAACAACAGTTTTTAAAATGTTCGTCCTATTTCCAGTTATCATAATTGTAGCATTTTCTTATCCTGATGTACAAAATTCTTCTGTAACTGGATGAGTGACTGACAGACAACGCACAGCCGAAACTGCTGGTCATAGAAAGCTGAAATTTGGCATGTAGGTTCCTTGGGAAGTGTAGGGAGCACAAAGAGAGGATTTTCCGAAACTCCCACAGGAACGGGAAAAAAAGGGATATGCACGTACGAAGTCGCGGGCAAAAGTTAGTTACTATTGTAAATGTAATTTTTCGGATGGATTGAATGCTAATGAAAAAGCTAGTTTTAAAATAAAAGGATAAATAACGAAAGATATTTAAGATCGCAATACGAATACCAAGTTAATATTTTAACTACTGTTAAGAACCATGCATGTTCGAAACCCGCTCACCAAGATCTCAGAAGTTCAATATGTTTTGTAGAAAAGTTGTAAAATACTTAACTAGATGGCGTTAGGCGTCAAATTAGAAGTCGGTGTTAAGATTCTCCGCCGCTTAGATATAGTTCACGTCGATAGAGTTCAATATAAGGTCAAAAATATAGATTACGGTTGTTTCATTCCAAACTAGACCTTACTCCTAAGATCAATTAGATCAACCCTGCTAGTACTGGGTAGCGGACCCCGCGTGCGGTACTAAACATTGGTCCATCGAACCGGATAAATAACCGTATTTTTCAGTTCGCGCGCGGCCCGTTCCGCAAAGCCGTTGTGACAGTATGCGGTCCTAATAATACAAAATATTTATTTTATTTCGAAACGGTTCACATGTTGTGAGACACTTAGAAGAGTCATAAATTATACTTGAATAGCCAGGACCAAATAAGAGAGTAAATATCTGATTTCTAAAAACACTCTCACTCATCTGTTTGCGATAAATCACCTTAGAAAAAACCCAAGCGAATTCTTAAAACAATTAAGAAATTACACAAAAAAGGGTCCGACAGTGAGTCGCCAAACATATTGGGGTTCCATGCTCGGCGAGTGAAGCGCGTAGCCTGTCACTAGACCTCGGCCGTCCGTCCGTCCGTCTGTCGGTCGGTGGACGCTGTCTCAAGGGCCACAATGCTGGACAGTTGAAGTTTTCAGGGATTATATATCTACTTTGCTGGTAAAGTAGCAAATAATACAAATTAAAGTTTATGGTGCGGAACCCTTCGTGTGCGGGACCGACTCGCGCTCGGTTGAGGTCTTACCAGGTAGCCACATCTGTTGCAAATCGCAAGGCTCGACGCTGAAGGCGTTGGCGTCACTCGGTGTTAGGTCTCGGGAGTGGCCGGTGCTAGTTAACCGAGTTAGGTTTGAATTAGGCCGGGGGCTATGTCTCGGATATGGCAATACGCCATAAGCTATAGGCTGGTGTTAGATAAACTAGCAGACTTGTGGTCCATTGTAACCCTTAGGATAGCCAGTATTTATTAAGTTAAATATAAGTTAGATTAATTTAGTGTTAATATGTGTGTGTGTGATGGTGAACTAATGGGTGAGTGTTGTGTGTATTATCCTACCTTATTACCCTCTCTGACTTAAACGAGGTAACCGACACCTGTGTTAAGGTTCTAGGGATTCGGAGAAAGCCTTCCTATAGAGTGTGCTTTAGACAAAGCAACAGACTGAATACAACAATGACTCTAATCTGACTAGACAAACCTTACCAAGACGCTGCACTATGACACTGCTTATGGAAGGCTGAACCGAATAATACTCGCTACAAGTTAGGGCCTGTTTGAACTATAATGGTTCCTTGCAATGCCTAAGGTTATGTCGTATCAACCAAACATTAGTAGAGGTTACCTCTCCCAATGGACCGACTGACCGCAGAATACTTTACATTGTTTTGATGTACGCGCATTTCCCGGGAGCGGGGGTAGGCTTCACCAAGTACCCTAAACTGGATTTATAGCCGTTCTGTGGAACGTTAGAAAATGAGTCTCGTCAAATCAAACTTGTTTTTCGGGCCTCTCACTGATACAAAAAATAATATTTGACGAAACACGTAATTTGGATGCCCAGTCGAAACGCCCCGATGCCTGACAAGAATGTCCGCACGGCTGCCAATTACACTGAAAGCTTCCTCTAAATGGGGTTAGATTAAGAAAATGCGAGGTGTCGAGTTCCAAAACCCACTTCGGCGCACAGCAAGACTTTTGTAGAGAATTCTGCTACCGTCTGACAACGCGGTACGCTTGAGCTAAGTTTTATAATGTGTTAGTAATGGGTTGATAGGCCGATGTAAGGGGCTAATTTATATAGCGCGCGTCCAGAATTTCTGGAAACATGTCTCGCTCAATGACAGAGGCACTTCGCAGTCTCTCTGCCTTAGGATTGTGTAAGACATGCTTGAGTGTAGGGAACGTGTACTGTTGTGACCGCAGCAGGTTCTCTCTAGGCCTATGCACCTAGGACTCTCGACGGCACACGTAAGATGTACAGGCAGTTGTAAGACGGCCGTACATCACTGGGGTGGGTCTCTAGATTATTGTAAATAAATTCACTATCGCGTTTTGAAATTAACTATTTCCACACAAGCGTTACGTGTCATTTTCCCTATTGCAGTCCTCTTGCCTTCTTAGCTTCATACATTGTAATCTCGTTATTGTTCCATAATCATTTATTATTTTACGTATGTATACTAACCGTGAATTCCCAATATTAACTTCACCTTGCAACCCCTCCTTGTCCCTAGCCTCAAAGGTCGGACAAGGCAGTAGTTTTGGGAGTTCATTTCGTACTATCGGTGGAAGAGTGTCCAGTCTGGAGGCGAGCTCTACAGGGCCAGGCGGAAGGTCAAGGGGCCTGGCCCTCCCGCCTAAGGGCGGGACCGACCTTAGCAAGTAAGCAAAATTTTATCAGCCTAGGGTAACTTAGGAACAGTCACACCGTGTACTCGCAGTCGATCGTTGCGGCAAGAGTACCGGTCCCCCGCATCGGCAGCGGCGGCTCCGTCCAGTGTTGTGGACGAGCTCGGCAGTAGCGGCAGGGAAGTGGCCATCAGAGGGCACCACTTGCATCCAGACCAAACGGGTGGTGATCGCATACGTCACCCCCGCAGTTCAACGTCGTCACGCCCCAGTTCAACGTGACACAAGAAGACTGATCCAAGAGTTTATCGTGACGCCACCATCATCGTGTTGTGTGAGTGAAGTGCAAATTGTGAGTACATTTTATTTTGTAAACAAAGGAAGTTAATGACAAGCAATTTTGAACTTTATTTCTTCCAAGACTTTCACTCGGTCATTTTCTGAAGAATTTTGGATTTGGAATTTTAAAACTTAGAATATTTCCGCTTAGATTTTAATAACTTGTTTTATGTGTGCATGTTAGTTAAGGACTTAGAATAGTGTCTTAAAAAACGAAGGAACGGGGAACCTATGCCCGATGTCCGCCAGATTTTAGTTATGTTTGAAACACTTCTAAAATTTTAAGCAACTTTTTTGGACTTAGAATATTTTTGTCAATACTGGACTTGTATTTTATTTCAAGTCAGTTCTCCTACAGTACGAAACAAATATTGTTTTAAACACGTTTTGGTTTAATTACATTGTTTTGTTGATGTATTGTTAGTTTATTTAACCTGTTTACATCAAGTTTAACTAAGTGTTTTAAATTGATAGTGCACTTTTAGTTTTTTTATTTAACTCGTTTTGCCGTTGATAATCTGTCTCAAAGATGGAGGGATTAATTAACGTACTAAGAGGTTTCCAAAATGTTATTATTAAAGGTTTAGCAAATTTCAAAAAGAGTTCTAAAGAAAGATTAACAAGCGAATACATTGAAACTAGACTAGAATTATTAGAAAAGGATTGGGATTCCTTTAAAGTAGCTAATACCAAAATTTATGAAAACTTTAAATTCGATGACATAGATCAAAAGGTTGTTGACATTTATGATACAACTGAAGATACTTATATAATGTATAAAAGTTTATTAGTCATTCACCCCGTGACGGATGTGTTGCGAAAGGGAATGGAGTACTACATTCCGATCTCAGACGTAGCAATGTCTGGCGAAGCTCGCCCATGGTTTGGTACCGAGTGCAATCGCGCTAATGCGATAAAACATGCGACGTACCTAGCATGGATCGACGCCCGTGCGCTCAAAGCAAATGACGTGATTCAGAAGAAGAGAGCCCTTAACAGGGCTGCCAAGTCCTGCAAGAAGGTGTTGCGGAGGGCTCGGTTTGACCACATTAGCCGAATAGGGAACAAACTTGCCTCATACCCAGCAGGTAGTAAAGCTTTTTGGTCCCTGGCTAAGTCGGTCGAATCGAACTTCTGCCGCCCCTCACTACCACCACTGCTGAGACCCGATGGGTCACTGGCCCACTCCGCTGAGGAGAAAGCAAACTTGTTTGCTTCTATGTTTGCGGATTCGCCGCGTCTAGATCCTGGTGGCGCGACGCCCCCTACTTCTCCTGATGGATGCGAGTCGAGTATGTCGAACATTCGCATTCATCAGAAGGACGTTCTTCGGGTACTGCGTAACCTAGACGTGAATAAGGCTAGTGGCCCCGACGGGATACCGGCACTTGTTTTGAGGACTTGTGCGCCTGAGTTGTCTCCAATCTTGACACGCCTATTTCGCCTTTCGTTTGAGACTGGTATAGTACCGAATGCTTGGAAGCAAGCTAACGTGCAGCCCGTGCCCATGAAGGGTAGTCGAGCTGACCCGTCGAATTATAGACCCATCTCGGTAACGTCCATACTCTGTAAGAGTATAGAACGCGTACTGAATCGTAAGCTCCTAGCATACCTAGAAGCGAATGATATCCTTAGCGACCGACAATACGGGTTCCGCCGAAATCGGTCTACTGGGGATCTTCTAGCGTATGCAATTCACATCTGGAGTGAGGCCATAGAGAAGCACGGGGAGGCACTTGCGGTCTCCCTCGATATCTCAAAAGCCTTCGACAGGGTCTGGCACGATAGCCTTATTAGTAAGCTTCCTTCCTTCGGTCTGCCCGCCGGATTGTGTGATTGGATTGTAGATTTCCTGAGGGATCGGTCTATCCGAGTGGTCATAGATGGCTGGTTATCTGGATTACTGGATATTAATGCCGGGGTTCCTCAGGGGTCGGTGCTCTCGGCAACATTGTTCCTGCTGCATATTAATGATCTGCTAAAACCTGGTACCTTTGGGTATGCAGACGACAGCACTGTTGCTGAGATATACGTGTCCGACGCACGAGCTGGTGGGTCGCAGATCCGGTCTCTCCGGGAGGCTATGGTTGAGCGCTTGAACTTGTCCTTACAGGCTGTCTCAGAATGGGGCGATGCCCATCTGGTCAAATTCAATGCTGCTAAGACCCAAGCGTGTCTATTTGCCGCTTAAAGGAGCCAATTCCACCCAGCTCCATCTTTTCGTGGTGTAACCGTGCCGATAACCGACCGACTTGAGCTTCTTGGTGTTACTTTAACATCTACCCTCAATTTTGGCCCTTTCATAGAGGCAAAGGCTCAAGTGGCTGCCAGAAAGTTGGGGGTCCTAGCAAAGTTGAGACGGTACTTCACGCCGGAACAGCTGCTCAAGCTCTATCAAGCGCAAGTCCGATCGTGTATGGAGTACTGCTCTCATCTTTGGGACGGATCTGCCAAATACCAGCTTGATGCCCTTGAGTCAATTGAGAAACGAGCCAAGAGGATCATCGGTAATGACAGGCTCGTCGAGTCGAAGCTCCAAAGCCTCGAGCATCGACGCCGAGTTGCTGGCCTTTCGGTTTTCTATCGCTTGCATTTTGGGGAGTGTGCGACGGAATTGCATGATGCGATGCGCCACCGGTACATGGTGGACATCCCACCGACACGCACTAAACGTTTTGGTAACACATTCATAGTGCGTACAGCTAAGGAGTGGAATTCCCTGCCAGAGTCTGTGTTTCCAGATAGCTACAACCTGGGAGTCTTTAAAACAAGAGTGAATAGGTTGCTTCTAGGCAAACGTGCTCCATCTTCGACCACATCATCGCTTACCATCAGGTGAGATTGTGGTCAAACGTATGCCTATATATAGTAAAAAAAAAACAGCACATACTAAAATTAGACCAAGGGAACCAGTACAACCTATTGATGGTTCTTCTAACAGTTCATTTAAGTCAGCAAGTTCATTTGTTAAATTACCAAAGAGCACCCAATTCCAATATTCTCTGGAAAATATGGAGAATGGACAACATTTCGTGATCTGTTTATTTCATTAGTCCATAAAAATTAATCATTAGATAACGTACAAAAGCTACACTATTTTAAAAGTCATCTCTCGGGTGAAGCTGATCAATTAATACGGAATACACCAATAACTAATGCGAATTATAGTCTATGCTGGGATTTATTAAACAAGAGGTATAGCAATAAAAGATATCTTGCCAATTGTATATTAAAAAGGTTATTTGGAATAAAACGTATGCAAATTGAGTCAGCGACTTCATTAAAAGAACTTTTAGATACGACCAGTGATTGTTTAAATGCGTTGTCAAATTTAGGCATAAATGTGAGTACATGGGACGTTATCATCATACACATCGTAACGTTTAAATTAGATGTTGAAACGCGTAAACAATGGGAAATAAGCGTCAGCAGTAGCATTTCCAATGATTTTCCTACCATTGAGCAATTTAAATTATTTTTGGAGCAACGTTTCCGCGCATTTGAATGCATAGAACCAAAAAAGGGTTCAGGTCACCAGGTCAATAACAGTTCGAACCATCATACGCCTAAGACAATGCTTGCTACGAACGCATCATCACTCCTGAAATGCGAACTCTGTTCTGAAGCTCATAAACTTTGTTTTTGTAAAAAGTTTGCAAAAGAATCACTTGAAGCTAGACGTGATTTTGTACGTAAAAACAAAATATGCTTTAACTGTTTAGGGAGTAATCACACAGTTAAAGGCTGTAAAAAGGACACGAGGTATAAAGTTTGCCAAAAGCGCCACCATTCGCTGTTACACATAAATAGTGAGTCGGCAAATGAAGATCAAGACCCTGAAGCTAAGCCAACTGCTGACAGAGCTAGTCCTTCGACTAATGCTAATCAGATAGTTGCTTGCTTGTCAACAGATAAGGTACCCAAACCCAGACAAGTTTTATTAGCCACTGCGCTACTAAAAGCTAAGTCAAAGACGGGTGGATACCAAACAGTCCGAGCCTTACTAGATCAAGGTTCGCAGGCTTGTTTCGTTACAGAAGCAGCAGTTCAATTTCTTAACCTGAAAAAGATGCCTATTCAAGGGTGTGTTTTAGGCTTAGGAGACAATAGGTCAACCATGACAAAGTACATGGTACAAATAACAATAAGGTCTCGCGTCGATTTTAGTTTTAAGTTTACGATTAATGCTTACGTTTTAAGCAAGATCACCTCTTACTTACCAGAGCGAAGCTTAAGCATGGATGCTTTCGACTGGTTAGAGTTCAACAATTTATGTTTAGCAGATCCAGAGTTCAACACACCCAACAAAATCGATATGCCGTTGGGTGCTGATGTTTATAGCTGCATTATTAAGGGAGGTTTAGTTAAAAGTCCTTCTCGTAGTATTGTAGCACAGAGTACTAGATTAGGTTGGGTGCTGTCAGGTACAGTGGGTCCTGAAAGTAATGGTTCATATAAAATTAACGTAATGCATTGCAAGGTGTAAGACGATGACCTTTTAAAGAAATTTTGGGAAATCGAAGAGCAAATTAGTACTAAAAGAATATTTACACCAAAAGAGAAGAAATGCGAAGAGTTTTATAGTGAGACTACTAAGAGAGATAGCGATGGTAGATATATAGTCAGGTTACCTTTCCGAGACGAAGATCCTCCTTGCAAGTCTGGAAATTCACGTGGCATAGCTAAATCGAGATTCCAAGCATTAGAGAGAAGATTAGCAAAGAACAAAGAGTTAAAAGAAAAATACATAGAAGTAATAAATGAATATTTACAGTTAGGTCATATGAGGCACGTGAAGAAAGATGATAGCAAAAGGGAAGAAGCAGTGTATCTACCACATCACGCAGTCATTAGGGAAGACAAGACCACAACTAAAGTTCGTGTTGTTTTCAACGCCTCTGAAAAGATCAACAAAGGAGTGTCACTAAATGATACGCTCATAGTTGGCAGGCTGATTTACGTCACACGGTTTTAAAATGGGGAGTGCATGCTATAGGACTTGTAGCGGACATTATAAAAATGTATCGGCAAGTGAAGGTAGCTGAAGAAGATGCGATGTTCCATAGAATACTGTGGCGTGACAGCCCGGATAAAGAGATACAAGATTACGAGCTGGTGACTGTGACCTTTGGAACAGCTTCTGCACCGCACCAAGCAGTCAAAACTTTACGTCAAATCGCTGTGGATGAAGGTGAAAACTACCCACTAGCTGCAGATAAGGTCTTAAATTGGATTTACATGGACGATTTAATGACAAGATGTAACAGTGTAGAAGAAGGCATTGAAATATACAAAGTGGTTAAGATAATACGACAATAAATTACACTTCGCATACCTCAAGACATTCTCAGACTACATATAAAAAATCATTTGAATATATCCAGTAGTTTAGTCACAAGAAATTATTTTTCATTTTTAACATTTGCTACACGATGTATGTATTAATAGGGAAGTACTGACAGGTTAATGACCCCCGCATCGGTATGCACATCAAAAGATTAAAGACACATTTCCAACCAGCACCATAATAGTTTTTACATTTGATTCAGTGCAAATTATACCTTACGCCTAAATTGTAAGAGTCATAAAGCTTGCCATTAGAGTCCTAACTCTAACAAAATAATACATGCGGAAATAGCTAAGCACTCATGAAATAGAAAAATTGGTTTGTGCGAAAGAGATAAATCTAGTTTCGTTTGTTACTTCGCTTTCTTGTTGAAACATTGCAACAATAAATTTAGGTCACGGTCAGTGTGTCGCTACAATCCTGTGACGATTCACGCGTCATCGCTTTCTAAGCGCACGAGTGCCGCAGGACATACTTTGTGTGATTCGCCGCCGAGTACCTACCACCTTTGTGTACCGCCGCCCGCCGCTCGTGTGTTTGTTTTGTAATCCTTATCTACGACGAATTAGTGCGATATTGGACGCTTATTTTAGTGTCAGGACACGTAACATTTTAATAGGTATCTAGTTTAATAGTTACTGGTCGTAAGTGAATTGTGCGAAGTTAGACGTTTAGTTTTTATTGTTTTAGTGTTTTCTTTTGTTTTAATTATGCCTCGTTACAATTACACAGCTTCGGAGTACACGGACATGGTGTTAATTTATGGAGAGTGTTTAGGAAACGCCGCTATGGCTATACGGACATACCGACAGAGGTTTGGGGACACTCGAGTTTGTCCAACCAACGGGCGCACTATTGTCCAAGCTGTCCAGAGGATACGAGAAAATAGATCCTTAATCCCGCATATTGATAGTGCTCCTCCACGTGCAAGAGTGGCTCTTGAGGAACGAATTTTAAATTATTTCGAACGCAATCCGACGTGTAGTTTGCGTAGGGCAGGTCGATATTTTCGTGTTAACCATGCAACTATACTAAAAATTTTAAAACGCGACAAACGGAAGCCGTATAAGTATAAGAAATTGCATGCGTTGTTGCCTCGAGACAAACCAGTCAGGGAAAACTTCTGTCGCTGGATAGAAACGAAACATTTAGAGGATCCGGATTTCCTGTACAATGTGATGTGGACTGATGAAAGTACATTTACAAGAAACGGGTTATGGAACAGACAGAATTTACGTTACTGGAGCCGCGTGAATCCGCGTCTAGGACGAGAGACTTCGCACCAGTACAGATTTGCTGTCAATGTTTGGGCTGGCATTCATAGAAATACCATAATAGGTCCGGTTTTTATTGATGGAAATTTAAATGGTGAAAAGTTTTTAGAACTCCTCAACGGACCCGTTTCCGAGTACATGGATGAGCTTCCGCTTGATGTGTACAGGCAGATGTGGTACCAGCTAGACGGAGCACCAGCTCATTCAGTGGTGTCAGCAAGAGAGCGTTTGTCTCAAATGTTCGGTCAGCAGTGGATTGGCCGTTATGGACCAACGCGGTGGCCAGCGAGGTCACCCGACCTCACACCATTAGATTTTTTCTTGTGGGGTCACATCAAAAATGAGGTGTACTCAACAGCTGTTGATACGGTAGATGATTTAAAAGATAGAATTATCTTATCTTTTAATAAATTAAAACATATGGCTGCAAACGGGGACCTCTTATCAAACGTTAGGAATAATCTCCTACGGCGGTGCAGTTTGTGTATTCGAGTTAATGGTGGCCATATTGAAACACGAAAAATTTAGTAACTTTAATAGGTACCTACCTAGCTACGTGACTGAACAGTGATCCTGATAGTGATTAATAATTTGATTAATAAATAACATGCGGGTGAAAGGTGCCTAATTATTTCGTTAATACATTTGTGATTCAGTGTTATTATTTTTACTGAGCATTAATAATAATGGCGCCAATAGATCAAGTCGCTACAGGACCGCGCTATTGCTACTCTATCACAGGTTAGTGAACCATTTATAAATGGTGTTCTATTTTCTTTCCACTTTTATGTCATTTAGTTTGTTTGAAATTTTATTTTTTTAAATTTTGATGTTAGGGTTTTTTTGATAGCTTACAATTGTTCATATGAACTAGTATTGTCAATGTTTTCATTTATTGTCGTATTATCATAACCACTTTGTATAAGCAAATGAAAGCATTATTAGGAAAAGGTGGATTTATATTACAAAAATGGAATAGCAATCTTCAAGAAATACTTAAGAGAATAGAAATAATTGAAAGCAATGAAGTTAAAGAACAACTAGATCAAACAAGAACAAATGAGGACAAAATAATAGGACACATAGATATTATACAGAACAAAGAATTAGAAAAAAGAACACAAAGAAGAGAAGGGGTTAGAAATCAAATTAGATAGTACAATAAAAATTTTGGGACTTACCTGGAATCGCAACGAAGATACCTTCCAGTACTCAGTGAACCTTCCACCGCTGACGACTGCACCTGTAACTAAAAGGACAATTATTTCGGACATAGCCCGATTGTTCGACCCACTAGGTTGGTTAGCTCCTAGTGTGTCTTTAGCAAAAACGTTCATCCAAAAATTATGGCTTGCAGGTGTTAGTTGGGATGAAGAATTAAACACTGAATTAATAAAGGAATGGAGTACTTACCGTGAAGCGTGTGGGAAGTTCTTTTAACCGAAAGACAATGCTACGTGGGGGTTCACTAATATTAGTAAAAAAATGTATTAAATGTAAAACCCGTAAAGACATAGTTAACTTGTCTGTTGAACATAGCATTGAGCTGTCCTGTGTTGAGCTAGATAAGCATGTCATAGTGTGCGTTTACAGACCCCCTAATTATCTGAACTACGCTATATTTGAGTCAGTGATGGAAGATATATTGGCAAAACTTGCAACTGGTAATAAACTAGTAATCATCTGTGGAGATTTTAATATTAATATCTTAGAAAACAATTCAGATAGCTGTAGATTATTAAATCTCTTTAAATCATTCAATTTGTCTAATGTGTTCATAGAACCAACCCGTACAACTACAACTACTGCTACATGTATTGATAATGTTTTTTGTTGTGGCAACTACTTAGAGAAAGCCATTGTAAATTACCTTCCTTCTGATCACAATGGGCTACTGGTATCTTTTGAGTCCAACATTCCAATTCAACAAGTGCAAATACAAACTAGACCAATAACATCCGGTAATTTAAATAAATTTAACCGCACTTTAATCGGGAAGTTAAGTGATTGGAACCTTACAATGAATAATGCTAATATTTTGTATACAGATTTTTTTTCTTTAGTCCAAACCGAATTCAATAATACTTTTAAAAAGAAAACTAAAACTATCTGCCCTAAGTTTTTATTTAGTGACTGGGCAACTAAAGGACTCAGAAAAAGTAGGGAAAGACTTTATGAGTTGTATGGCCTTAAGCCTTTTATTAACACTGAGACTTTTAATAAGTATGTAGTTACCTACTCAAAGATTTATAAAAACACTTGTAAGGTAGCTAAGGCTTTATATATAAGTAATAAGGTAAAAACAGCAGACAATAAAATAAAGACGGTTTGGAAAATTATAAACAATGAAACAAATAGGAACAAAAGACATAACACTGATTACGGATTGGATACTTCTCATGGACTTATTAGCGATAACAAACAAGTTGCTCAAGAATTTGTAAATTTCTTTACGATTATCCCTATTAAAACTACTGAAGCCTTAAACTCCTCGCCTTCACTTGCTTTTGATTTATTACAGGCGAACGTTTCAGCCAGCCCGACTGAATTTAATTTTAAACATATAAACTCCATAGTAGTAATAAAAGCTTTTAAACAAATCAAAATTAAATTGACCGAAGATCTATGGGGATTGTCTATCAAAGTTTGTACCTCAATCATCGAGACTGTAGCGCCGTACTTAGCTGTAATATTTAATTTGTGTGTGGATCAAGGAGTCTTTCCGGACCTAATGAAATTCAGTAAGGTGATACCACTTTTTAAATCTGGGGATAGTAAAGACACAAATAATTATAGACCAGTATCTGTGTTGCCAGTGTTTAGTAAGGTATTTGAAAAAGTGATGCTAAATCAGATGCTTAATCATTTTAACACGAATAACATCTTTCATGATAAACAGTATGGTTTCACCAAAGGACGTTGTACAACTGACGCTGGTGTTACCTTACTAAAGCACATCTTTAATGCGTGGGAGGACGCACAGGATGCCATAGGTGTCTTTTGTGATCTCTCGAAGGCGTTTGATTGCGTTGATCACGATACATTACTCCTGAAGCTCGGGCATTACGGACTGGTCAAAACTGCGTTAAACTTGGTCAAATCTTATTTGAATGATAGACGGCAATTAGTTCAAATAAACGGTGTCAATTCGTCGGGATTAAACGTGATAATGGGCGTTCCCCAGGGCTCGATTTTGGGTCCTTTCTTGTTTTTGGTATATATCAATGATTTACCCTATTTATTGCAACAAAAACTTGATATGGTGCTGTTTGCAGACGATACCTCCTTAATTTTTAAGATAAATAGACAGATAGACAATGTTGATATCATAAATAATGCCCTAATGCAAGTCCAAAATTGGTTCACGGCGAATAATTTGGTTTTGAATGAAAAGAAAACGAAATGTATAAGATTTGCTTTACCCAATGTCAAAAGCAGTGATTGTGACATAGTATTGAACAGGGAAAAACTAGAATTTGTCGATAAAACGGTTTTCCTGGGAATTACGCTTGACCCAAGGCTACAATGGGGCCCTCATATAACATCTCTTTCTGGACGGCTAAGTTCAGCAGCTTATGCTGTTAGGAAAATTCGCTAATTAACGGATGTCGATACCGCGAGACTGGTCTATTTTAGTTACTTTCACAGTATCATGTCTTACGGTATTTTACTATGGGGACGGGCTGCAGACATTGAGTCTATTTTTATTCTGCAGAAAAGAGCCATCAAAGCGATATACAATCTCCGCCGGCGCGATTCTCTAAGGGAACTGTTTATGAATATTAACATCATGACGGTACCTTGTCAATACATTTACGAAAACATCATGTATGTCAGAAAGAATTTACATCTTTTTAGTAAAAGAGGCGACAGACATAATTATGGTACTAGAAATAGGGATCAATTAGTTCAACCAGGTTTCAGACTGGCTAAAGTTGCCTCATCTTTTATGGGGTACTGTTTAAAATGTTATAATAAGATACCTCCCCATATATTAGAACTTAATGAGACAAAATTTAAATCTTGTATTAAACGCACACTATGCAGGCAAGCATATTATAAGTTGGGGGATTATATTGAAGATAAAAATGCTTGGCTGAATGCTGGTCCGGCTCCACAGCCACTAGGGCGCACAAAATAATCTGTTAGCATTTGGAAACATTGTTGGACCGGCTGAAGATTGTAAAAAAATAAAAACAATATTTGAATTGTATAGACTCAATTTTATTTAGCAATGTATAATTTCATCCATTTTAACGGCACATGTGTGAGTACTGTGTACCTTAAACTTAAGCTATAGCTATCAGTTTTAGGTTTGATTTGACTTGAATGTACCCTGGCGGTTGGGAGTGTCATGCTCACACAAAAGTCTGGCTGATGGTGGCGTATGCGTTGGATCATTTGGCTCCCTTCAAAATGGTTGAGCCGAATGGTGCTAGCGCATGCGTCATGTTCGTGAACGGGCGCTGTCAGTTGGGACTGGTCATTTCTCAGTTGCCATGGTTTATTTTAAATATTTCTTTGAATTGTTCCTTTTTTTCCCGGACGCTTTTATCCTGCTCGTCTTTTACATCGTTCTCACATGTTTGTATAATTTCAACTTGATGTAAACAAAAATTTGTAACAATTTATTATTTTTTAAAAGAGTGTCCGTGGAGTTTCTTGCACGTTCTTCTCCATAGAGATCTACGCTTTGGAACGTGCAAATAGCTTCATCTTGTTGGACTGACCGACCTTGACAATTCAAAAGTGCCTGTAAATGGTTTATTTGAAATATACGATTTGATTTGATTTGATTTGAAGAGTTGTTACTACTTAGCAAAATTCGGATACCTCGTTGGCTTGGAACTAAGTCGAACGATGATCTTGAGTTGCATGGGTTCAGTGATGCCTCCAAAACCGCGTACTCGGCCGTAATTTACTTGCGAATAGTAGATATTGTAGGCAATGTTCATGTTTCGTTGTTGGTTGCAAAAACCAGAGTAGCCCCCATCAAGCAAATAAGTATACCTCGTTTAGAGTTATGTGGAGCAGTTCTGCTGTCAAATCTTCTAATAGAAACAGCCGACGTTCTGAATATTTCTAGGGATAAAATCAAGGCTTGGACAGATTCCACAGTCGTGTTGGCATGGCTTAACAGCCATCCAAGTAGATGGAAGACGTTTGTGGCGAATCGCATCTCGGAAATATTGACTACGATGAAGGCATCTCAATGGTTTCATGTGAAAACCAAGGACAACCCAGCAGACTGCGCCTCACGAGGTATTTTACCCAGTGCATTAATAGTCAAGTTTATGGTTTTCTGGACCACCATTTCTAACTCAGCAGGGAACAATAGTTTATGAAAGGTCAAATGATTTGAATATCGACTTAGAGGAAACAACAAAAACACACGTTGCTGTAGTACCAGAGCTTTCAATGTTCGAGCGGTATTCGTCATTACAAAAATTAGTTAGAGTAATCGCATATTGCAGAGGCCTTATCAGAGTTCGAGGTAGACTTGAGAAAGCTCCATTGAGTGAAAACACAAAGCATCCCATAGTCCTACCAAACTCTTGTCATCTGACAAACCTAATAGTGGCAGATGCACACTTAAAGACTCTGCATGGAGGTCCTCAGCTAATGTCAAATTATTTGAGGACAGCCTACTGGGTCATAGGAGTCAGGAACCTAATCAAACACCATGTGCGCAAATGTGTGACATGCGCTAAACATCGCGCTAGCATCAAGAACCAAATGATGGGTTCACTTCCAACGGTTAGGTGTTCTCCAACGCGACCGTTTCTGCATAGCGGTGTTGATTATGCTGGCCCTATTAATATTAGGACTACGATAGGTCGTGGGCACCGTTCGTACAAGGGCTACATATGCTTGTTTGTGTGTATGTCTACCCGTGCTATACATTTAGAAGTCGTAAGTGACATGAGCACACAAGGTTTTTTAGCCGTCTTCAGACGCTTTGTGTCTAGGCGAGGTCATTGTGCCAAAATATGGAACGACAATGGCACTACATTTGTAGGTGCCTCCCGAGAGTTGCAACATTTAGCATCCATTCAGGCAACAATAGCAGAACAACTCGAGGCCAACGGTACTGAGTGGCACTTCATCCCCCCCCATAGCCCTAATTTCGGTGGACTTTGGGAAGCAGGGGTGAAGTCCACAAAGTTTCACCTTAAACGGGTCATTGGCGATGCTACTTTGACGTATGAGGAAATGAGCACACTCCTCAATCAAGTAGAAGCTTGTTTGAATTCACGTCCAATGCGCGTCATTAACGTTACTGATCCTGGTGAACTGATACCTTTAACTCCTGGACATTTCCTAATTGGAGAGCCAATAGTAAATGTACCAGACAATAAATATGAAAGTTCAAATGTAAGTTATTTGTCACGGTGGAAATTTATTCAAAGGATGATACAATTATTTTGGAAGCGCTGGTCCCAAGAGTATTTGTCCAATCTTATGAACCGGTACAAATGGTCTTCTAAAATTCCTGAGCCATCCATCCCGCATCCCGCATCCCGGTGCTGATAATATCACCCGTGTAGTCACATTACGCACTAAATCCTCTACTATTAAGAGGCCAACCTCGGAGCTTTGTATTTTACCAGTTGCAGATCACTGAATTTGTTTATGTTTACTTTACAACTGTTGAATCTTATACACATTGTTATTTAAGAAGCTTAGCCAAGTAAATAGTTTTAGATTTTCAAATGTTATGATTTAAAGTAGTACAATTTCTTAATTTAAGATTTTAGATCAATCCTGAGATCAGATATATGCCAGATCCAGGATATAGTTCACGAAGGACATTCCTTCAGTAATGTCCTTGGTGGGCGGTATGTTAAGAACCATGCATGTTCGAAACCCGCTCACCAAGATCTAAGTTCAATATGTTTTGTAGAAAAGTTGTAAAATACTTAACTAGATGGCGTTAGGCGTCAAATGAGAAGTCGGTGTTAAGATTCTCCGCCGCTTACATATAGTCCACGTCCATAAAGTTCAATATAAGGTCAAAAATACAGATTACGGTTGTTTCATTCCACACCAGACCTTACTCCTAAGATCAATTATATCAACCCTGCTAGTACTGGGAAGCGGACCCCGCGTGCGGTACTAAACACATCCAGAGAACTCATATTATACTTAATTTTAAAAATAAAAATGATTTTGATTGTTACTTCGCCTTTTATTTTAATATTTTTCCCGCGGTTTCACCCGCGTTCCCGTAGGAACCTTTCCTGTCCTTTTCTGAACCCCTGACAACGTACAAGTAGGTGTGCAAAATTTGTGTAAGTCAAAACAAAAAACAGGGGGTAGCTACAGCCGTACGTGATGGCCCCGACGGCATATTTCTTTACTTAAAAAACATCACTGACTTTTTTTGCTTCACTGGCAAAAGACCCCCTCCGCCTAGACATTTTGATGCGGAACCCCAAAGTAGCATGCAAAATTTTATGATCATGCATGACAAACTTTTTTCAGAGATTAGATATTTAATACCTAGTTACTTCATAATAAGATTTATATCAGTCCTAAGCCAGTCATACAAGATATTTAAGGTCGCAGTATTTTGCACCGTTCTGATTTTTTGGGATGTTCTAAGGGTAGATACCAGTACCTCGAAAGACCTGTGCTAACTCCGTGGTGCTCAGAAACCTTCTTAATTTTCGGTAATTTTTAGGGTTCCGTACCCGAAGAGTAACCAACGGAACCCTATTACTAATCCTCCGCTATCCGTCCGTCCGTCTGTCTGTCTGTCTGTCTGTCTGTGGGCTGTATCTCAAAAACCGTAATAAGTAGACAGTTGAAATTTTAACAGATTGTGTATTTCTATTGCCGCTATAATAACAAATAATAAAAATTAAGGGTTTCGTACCGTAAAGGTACGTGTAGGGTGCAAATGCAAATACACCTTAACATTTATTATAATCACTGTCAATACAAATGTCAGTGAAATGTAGAATGCAATGAGTGCCAGCGGGCTTGAATCCAGATAATAAAAATGCAAGTTGTCCGACTCAAACCACGTCTATTGGAACACTAAATTAAATTTAGGTACAAAACTGCACCACCCACGCTGTGCATGCTGCTGCTGCATGATCGTCATCTATTACTAATGTAGGTCGCGCGTGTAAGTGCAAAGATGCGAGCCTACTTATTGCACAACTCATTACTTACTAAACATTTTTAAGAACCATGTACGTGCACCGTATAGTACGGAACCCTTCGTGTGCGAGTCCGACCCGCACTTGGCCGGTTTTTTTAAGAGTTAGTAAACCTAAATTCTTCTAAACGGTGCATTCTACGGAGAAAGTCAATTCGGATACTTTTAAAGTGGACAAAATGTGCTCCAATTTTACTGTAACGGTTACTCTGTGTATTTAATAGGTAGTGAGTTACAGCACTTCAAACATAGCTATATTTTTTTCCAAAAAGTTCGAAATTGGTGTTTTAGTTTTAAAGCCGGGGTAGGCAAAACCACCCAAAAAATCAGGACAATGCAATTGACTGCGACCTAACGCGTTTAATCTGTCTACGGTGGCTGGCCTATAAAATATTTAGGATGTTACGAAGTCAATACCTAACTTTGTTTGTTGTTTTTTTAACTGTCGAACAGAAATTACGTATGTTGAAGTCCGGGCTGGAAAACGAACGCTATTGATTAACAAGTAACATGAGACCAAAAACATGTCGAAGTATTTCTTTGACTGAAATGTGAGCGCTAAATATTCAGAAGTACCAGGAGACCAAAAACATGTCGATATATTTCCGGCGCTAGAATACTGAGCGGTTAGGATTCAAGGAGAACAGCAAAATGTCGCAGTTTTTCTGAGCTGTAATTATGATCGCTAAAGATTTATTATGTACCAGGAGACCAGAAACAGGAAATCAAAAACATGTCGAAGTATTTTCGGGGCTGGAATTATGAGCGCTACTGAAAAAACTCAAAACTCAAAAATATTTATATCAAATAAACCATTTACAGGCACTTTTGAATTGTCAAGGTCGGTCGGTCCAAAAAGATGAAGCTATTTGCACGTTCCAAAGCGTAGATCTCTATGGAGAAGAACGTGCAAGAAACTCCACGGACACTCTTTTAAAATAATAAATTGTTACAAAGTTTTGTTTACATCAAGTTGATATTATACATACATGTGAGAACGATTTAAAAGAAGAGCAGGATAAAAGCGTCCGGAAAAAAAAAAGAACAATTCAAAGAAATATTTAAAATTAACCATGGCAACTGAGAAATGACCAGTCCCAACTGACAGCGCCCGTTCACGAACATGACGCATGCGCTAGTACCATTCCGCTCAACCATTTTGAAGGGAGCCAAATGATCCAACGCATACCAGCCAGCCAGACTTTTGTGTGAGCATGACACTCCCAACCGCCAGGGTACATTCAAGTCACAAACAAACCCAAAACTGTTAGATATAGCTTAAGTTTAAGGTACAAAGTACTCACACATGTGCCGTTAAAATGGATGAAATTATACAATGTTAAATAAATTGAGTCTATAGAATGCAAATATTATTTTTTTTACAATCTTCAGCCGGTCCAACAATGTTTCCAAATGCTAACAGATTATTTTGTGCGCCCTAGTGGCTGTGGAGCAGGACCAGCATTCAGCCAAGCATTTTTATCTATACTTATATTTAAAGCTGAAGAGTTTGTTTGCTTGAACGCGCTAATCTCAGAAACTACTGGTCCGATTTGAAAAATTCTATCAGTGTTAGATAGCCCATTTATCGAGGAAGGCTATAGGCTATATATCATCACGCTAAGACCAATAGGACGGAGCAGTAATGAAAATTGTGACGCAGACGAAGTTGCGCGGGTCAGCTAGTCTTCAATATAATCCCTCAACTTATAATATGCTTGCCTGCATAGTGTGCGTTTAATAGAAGATTTAAATTTTGTCTCATTAAGTTCTAATATATGGGGAGGTATTTTATTATAACATTTTAAATAGTACCCCATGAAAGATGAGGCTACTTTAGCCAGTTTGAAACCTGGTTGAACTAGTTGGTCCCTATTTCTAGTACCATAATTATGTCTGTCGCCTCTTTTACTAAGAAGGTGTAAATTATTTCTTACATACATGATGTTTTCGTAAATGCATTGACAAGGTACCGTCATGATGCCAATATTCTTAAACAGTTCCCTTAGAGAATCGCGCCGGCAGAGATTGTATATCGCTTTGATGGCTTTTTTCTGCAGAATAAAAATAGACTCAATGTCTGCAGCCCGTCCCCATAGTAAAATACCGTAAGACATGATACTGTGAAAGTAACAGTACTACAGATTCACAAGTTAATACCAGGAGGTCCGAAACATGTAAAAGTAAATTTTCGGCAGGAATTGTGAGCGCTAAAAATTCCCAAGTACCAGGAGCCGAGAAATCCGGCGCTGGAATTATTAGAGTATAGGATTCAAAAGTACCAGATTCCAGGAAACATGTCAAAGTAATTCCAGGGCTGAACAGCTAACACTAAACTCACAACTATCAGGATAACAGAATCATGAAGATGTTTTTCTGAGGATGAGAATATGAGACAAAGTTGTGCGCCAGCTCTTAAGTCTGGGCAGACAAAGTCACGGGCAGAAGCTAGTTTATAATATTAGTAGGATTTGCACACACCACTAGCTGCTAAGCTTATATGTTTCGAATACACGACCTAATTTATCGTCATCTCAGCAGACATGGTTTTTCAAGGCATATCTGCTTCGCACAGACCAGATCTATTTCATCGTTATATTGATATTCTATTTGACCATTTCCTGATGATGCAAACCAAATTCATACTAAAAACTCACACATAATTTTCCGTATCAACCATTCTGAATTATTTAAGGTTTTTGCAACATTAACCTACTTCTTACTCTCTCTTCTGGCAACCGTCACGTTATTATCACATCTTTTCTTTCATGCCATTGCTCATTCAGATCATTCATCTTTTCTTTGCCTTCGTGTCTGTTTCCATCTTTTAATATTTTATTCATTACGCTATTAATCACACGCCTTTCTGCTGACAAATTATTCCAATACCAGGCAGTAAATCATTTACTTAATACCGTTAGCGTAAGTGCTTTCATCACCCTTACAAATGAAAGCAACAACGAAATTAAGTTTAAAACAAACATTTCGGTTGTCAGCCCGTTAATCAAAATGTTTTATTGCCTTGGGAATACACAATCATACATCGGGTTTAATAAAGCAAATCATCATGGAGATTTTGAAGAGAAACATAAACAATGTTTTTAAAATCGAAGTTAACCACAAAACTATTTTGAATAACAAAATCGATAAAGAAGTTGAACGAATTTTCCTACCTCTGAATTTGATGCAAATCCTCACTCTCAATCCCAAATATCACATCAAAGGCAATTTTATAAATCCAAATAACAGTTTCAATAACTTTATATTATTTAGTGGTATAGTAATGTTCCTGACTACGTATGTGTATCGTTTCTTGGAAATAATGATAGATGACAATTTGAAACGATATATTACAATTCATTTCATGATGGTTGCATCAATCTTTGATTTTATTTTGAAGTTTGTGGCTTTTATTATGAATTTTACCATCAACTACACTCAAACTAAAAAGAACGTGTTGTTTATTTTGCGTTTTCAAGAAGTGCCCAGATTTCTTAATGATAAAACTTGTCTCAAACGTTGCATCATAAGAAGTTGGATGAGTGTCGCTACACTCTTTGGATATTATATTTTTGTTCTTATTTATGTTTACATTCTATTCCTAAAGCCTCCGTGGAATGTCATGTTTTATTTACTATTCACGGTAGCACTGGACGCAAATTTAATTTACACAATAAGATCAGTTAAGCTTCTGACAGATAAAGTTGAACTATGGAATATTCAATTATTACTTTTACAAAAACATGGATGCAATAAACACCAGAGTATGAGAATGTTCCAAGCTTTTGACAATATATTAATGTGTTACAAAATTGTCAACAATATTTTTAAAGTGCCAGTAAGTTTAGATTATTTTTAATACAGTGAAATTGTGCATGAATTGATAAACATAGTATAAACGTGAAAAAATAATATCGCTTTTAGGTCCTGTATCAAACAACGGAGGCCTTATTTCAAGGTTTGGTTGATGTTCAACTTGTGATAGAATTTTTCAAGTATACGATGAAGTTGGAGGAGGTAAGTTAATTATTCTAAGGACAAAATACTTTTACAAAGAGCTAGAAATATACCCTGCATAGAAAAGAGACAAAAGGGACATGTTACGAGACTTTCAAAGTCTGCAGTTAAGTTTGTAGTACCTCTCTTAATTAATATGTATATACGAATTTTCCTTCCAGCGTGGCATTTCAACCACGTCGATATTTCTTTCCTTCTGGATAATAAAGAACTTGGTCATACATATCTCACTCAGTCTTCAGCTCGACGCATTCTATGAAGCTGTGAAGTGTGCACAAAATTCATGTGAATTCATTTTGGCATCTGACTCGGCAGGTAACTTCCGGAATCATTCATTTAAAAACACCCTATGTTCTTATGTAAAAACCCATCTTCTCTATAATTAGTTATTTCTTTTTTTTCAGATATTGATCAAAAAAAGTTATGTAAAAATGTCATAAGGGTGCAACGAGCGTCATTTCGCAAGATGAGTATCTTGGGCTTTTTCTTCATAGATTTTTGTCAACCATTACGCCTGCTGACACTTCTAACTCACTACACTGTGGTGCTCTTACAGTTTGCTTTCCTTCAACCCTGATGTATTTTCTACTAACAATAAATTGCTTGAATCCTACGACTCATTTTGCTTATAATTGTAATCTTTTTTGCACTTATATGGTGTACATAATAAAGAGTATTCAATTCTATTGAATTCTATTGAATTCTATTCAATTCTATTCAATTCTATTCAATTCTATTCAATTCTATTCAATTCTATTCAATTCTATTCAATTCTATTCAATTCTATTCAATTCTATTCTATTCTATTCTATTCTATTCTATTCTATTCTATTCTATTCTATTCGATTCTATTCTATTCTATTCTATTCTATTCTATTCTATTCTATTCTATTCTATTCTATTCTATTCTATTCTATTCTATTCTATTCTATTCTATTCTATTCTATTCTATTCTATTCTATTCTATTCTATTCTATTCTATTCTATTCTATTCTATTCTATTCTATTCTATTCTATTCTATTCTATTCTATTCTATTCTATTCTATTCTATTCAATTCAATTTAATTCAATTCAATTCAATTCTATTCAATTCTATTCAATTCTATTCAATTCTATTCAATTCTATTCAATTCAATTCAATTCAATTCTATTCAATTCTATTCTATTCTATTCTATTCTATTCTATTCTATTCTATTCTATTCTATTCTATTCTATTCTATTCTATTCTATTCTATTCTATTCTATTCTATTCTATTCTATTCTATTCTATTCTATTCTATTCTATTCTATTCTATTCTATTCTATTCTATTCTATTCTATTCTATTCTATTCTATTCTATTCTATTCGATTCTATTCTATTCTATTATATTCTATTATATTCTATTCTATTCTATTCTATTCTATTCTATTCTATTCTATTCTATTCTATTCTATTCTATTCTATTCTATTCTATTCTATTCTATTCTATTCTATTCTATTCTATTCTATTCTATTCTATTCTTTTCTATTCTTTTCTTTTCTATTCTATTCTATTCTATTCTATTCTATTCTATTCTATTCTATTCTATTCTATTCTATTCTATTCTATTCTATTCTATTCTATTCTATTCTATTCTATTCTATTCTATTCTATTCTATTCTATTCTATTCTATTCTATTCTATTCTATTCTATTCTATTCTATTCTATTCTATTCTATTCTATTCTATTCTATTCTATTCTATTCTATTCTATTCTATTCTATTCTATTCTATTCTATTCTATTCTATTCTATTCTATTCTATTCTATTCTATTCTATTCTATTCTATTCTATTCTATTCTATTCTATTCTATTCTATTCTATTCTATTCTATTCCATTCTATTCCATTCCATTCCATTCCATTCCATTCGATTCCATTCCATTCCATTCCATTCCATTCCATTCCATTCTATTCTGTTCTATTCTTTACTGCTATAAGTTGTCATCATAAAATTACAATACTTTCAACTAAATGACGTCCACTGACGGATACAGGCTTCTCTAAATCGTTGCTACATCAACTGGTCCTGTGCTACGCACAAGCCGACAAGGTGAACCAAGGGGTTCACCTTGTCGGCTTTCTTCCAATGCTGCGTCATCTGATATACGGTCGCCTCGTAGTATTAAAACCTGCTATCCTAATTCTTCAACTGCTTAGTGATCTTCCACTCAAGGAAATGATTTTTATCTGAAAGACTACGTAAGCCAAAAAGATAAAATATTGCTATTTAAGTTTAGTGAAAATTATTTGTTGTTGATGAAAGCAAGAAGTAAATGATTACTACGTAATTTAATAAATTACGTAAATTATGAAATGAATAATGTAAAAACAGAACTTGACTCCTTGAATCGATAAGAACTCTAATGATGGATTTATCTTTTGGATTTATTTTAATTACTGATAATTTAAAAGGTAATTTCGGATATGAAGTTTTCATAAGTAAAAAAAAAAAAAAGTAACTTATTCAAGAAAATAACTTACCCGAATGACAGCAAAAGTCATCACGTCAAAATTTTAACGAATCAAGTAGTTGATTAAGATGTACAATCAATGTTGCTACTCTTGAATCTATAGCAGATTATTCTGACTTACCCAAATATTTGATTGAACACAATTTTATTATTATTAATAATAATAATTATTATTTATTGTCATAATGAATACAATTTGGAATAAAGGAATCCCTAGCACCTGCGCTAGTAAAAACTGTGTTGCAGGTGTTAGTGTCTTCCCCTTAATAAAGTGACAGTAATCTTACGTCAGACAGAATAAATTAAAAGAATAGAAACAATTTTTTTTTATTGATAATCCTAAGGTGAACCAGCTATCAAGTGTGCTGTCGTGTTTGTGTACGTGAGTGTTTGTGTGGGTGTGTTTGTGAATGTGTGGGTTTGTGTGGGTGTATATACGGGTGTGTATTTGTGTGGGTGTGCTGTGCAGAATGTGTTATGTTTTTATGAGATTTTCTACATCATTATAGTCCAGTGACTTTAGCCATGTATATAGAATTATTTTAAATTTATTGTTATTCAATTTGCTTACTTTCTGGATTTTATTAAATTTATTATAGGTATGCGGAGCAAGAAAAGCATAGTGTCTTCTAGCAAATGCTGATCTAGTACGAGAAATAGGGCATCTTTCCACGCGCTTTTGTGATATGGGCAGGGTAGGAACAACTTCTTTGTGGTATCTTCGTAGCATTTCATAGGTGAATATCTTTCTCATAGATAATACTCCTGCAAGTTCGTATACTGAAGATGTGGGATGTCGATACGGTAAGTATAAAAGTACTTTAAGTACCATACGCTGTGCCCGCGCGACACCAATCATATGAGTTTTTGCTGCACCTCCCCATGCGCAAATGCAGCATCTGATAATGCATTCGCACAAAGCTCGGTAGGTTTGTACAAGTAGAGTTCTATTTGCAACTGTGTGCAAGTTTTTAAAGATATATACTAGTTTTCTGATTCTAGCTATTATCAACGTGAAATGCATAGTCCAGGTAAGTTGGTCATCTAGCGTGACACCCAAATACTTAATAGAGGCGACTCGTGAAAGCGACGAACAATCACAGCTGGATCGAGTATCTCTTTTGTTGCACGGGAAGGTATGAATTTTGAAAATGTGCGACGCAGCAGGTTTTCCTATAGATGTTTTGCTGAAGCATACATATTTTGTCTTATTGGTGTTTAATGACAGGAGACTGTTTTCCAGCCAGGAGTTCACCTTTGCTAAGCCTGTCTAAGCCAGTTTAAATACCATGTCCCAGGTTTCAGCATGGAAGATCAGCACCGTGTCATCAGCGAACATAAGAAAATCCAAGTATGGCAGGGTAGCAGCTATCTTGCATATATTATTAATATAAATGAGGAATAACGTGGGTCCTAGCGTGCTACCCTGGGGAACGCCGTATTTGCATATTGAGTCAGAGCTTTCATAGCTGGTAACTCTTACTCGTTGAGACCTATCAGTCAAGTAATCTTTAAACCAGTCCAGAACCATCCCTCTTATACCAAAGCCCTCCAAGCGTGTTATTAGTATCTTAACGGATACGGTATCGAACGCCTTTTGGAGGTCTAAAAAGACCCCCAAACACTTGTCTCCCCCATCCATATAAGATACAAGAGTTGAAGTTAGTGCCAAAACTGAATCTTCGGTTGATATTCTTTCTCTAAAACCGAATTGAAAGTCACTAAGCAGTTTGTTCTTCTATAGATATTTCATAACTCTTTTGTAAATATTTTTTTCTAGAATCTTTGATAACGTTGATAGAACAGAGATAGGGCGATAGTTATTTGGCTCATTTTTATTACCAGATTTACATATAAGACAAACAACAGCTTTTTTTAATATAGATGGAAATGTACCAGTCGCTAGACTAAGGTTGCACATGTATGGATGGGCGGTGTAAGAGAAACAATATTCTGTTTCAAAATTTATCTCATATTATTATCTCCTAATAAATCCAAGACCAATTACTATTTATCTTTACGTTGAAAAATATAGCGCTTCAAACCATTTTCAACTCGTTCTATTTACAGTCTAGTTTTTTAGACATCTACTCTATAGCTTTCGTTGTCATTTTTATACTCCACTATGTTCACTTGAAAGTCAAAATTGCTGTCCGTGCGATGCAAAAATTACACAGACTCCTTCACAACACGGACATAATCAAGAACTTTATCAAATGGATTTCAGTTATTCCGGCTTTGATTTTCCACTAAGGAGTTTTAACCATTAAATCTTTTCTTATGAATGTATGCAATTTGTTTCTATTTTGCTTTGACGCGATTAGATTAACGCAATCAGACTCATTGGTTACTTAGAGACTTATATTGTTCTATGGAAAGTTAAAGTTTTGAAATCCCGAAATTATAATGTTAACATCGATCATAAAAAATGCAAACCGCCTCATCTAGCACCTAGTGAGGGTGGGGCCGGATCTGGTGGAGAACCAGTTCGGTTTCCGCATGGGCCGTTCGACGGTGGATGCCATCATGCGCGTGAGAGCTTTCTCGACGGGGAACGCGGTTTCCCGGAGCGGGATCGTCTTGGCGGTGTCTCTAGACATCGCCAATGTCTTCAACAACCTGCCCTGGAGTTGCATCAGGGAGTCACTTCGGTATCACTGGATGCCGACCTACCTCCGTCGCATAGTCGAGGCTTACTTGACAAACCGAGCCGTCAACTACCCCAGTCCCCTGGGAGAGTGGAACCGGCGAGAGATGTCTTGCGGTATTCCACAGGGTTCAGCTCAGGGGCTGCTCCTGTGGGACATCGGCTACGACTGGGTGCTGCGCGCCGACCTCCCTAGTGGCGTCAGCGTTATCTGCTATGCTGACGACCTGCTAGTCCTGGCGCAAGGGGGGTCGCACCACAGGCGGCGGCTGACGCTATGACACGTGGGGTTGCGATAGTCTAGTAGATATTTCTCATCCTTAAAAAAAAGAAAAAAAGGGTGCCTGTCCATTACAGTGGAGCGAGGCAGCGGAGCGGAGAAACGTAGAAATTTTAACCAACTTTTCATTATTACTGGTAGGTATAAATAGGCTCAAATTCTTTTATATCTTGTGCGTTTTCGAATGCTTCTTTTGTTTATTTCTGTTAATATCTGTATTTCTTGCAATCGTACATTGATAAATAAATCAATTATTTTAGGGTGCAAGTGGAAATGGTAGTCACAGTTGGCTGACTTGCTTGTCGAAGAAATGATGCTCGTGAAGTAGACGAATCCTGACGTGACCGCATTGCGGCAAGCATGATTATAGTGAGCCCTGGTAGGTAGATCCCTATGACTAGCAGTGGACTACTATAGGCTGATTTGAAATTATAATCTATTTTTTTCGTAATTGTAGCAATTTTTTCAAACTTTGAACCTCTTTTATTGTTCAAATAATATCAAAGTGCGTCGTTTACTTTTATTTGATTAAAATGAATCGTCAGTTCCTGAAGCATTTATTACTGATATTATCAACATAATACGTGTTATCGCCAGTTCTAACTTTGGTATACTACCTATTGCTATCGTGAACTAAACATGCAAACAGATATCAAAATTAACCCTACCACCAACAGTTTCTTGAACAGAAGTTTCAAAAAAATGCTTTTCCCTTCCGCTGCTTTCAGCATAAGTTATTCCAGTCAAGGTTTTCCATTGAGTACAATTGTATCAGGCCTCATCGTGCGCCTTAAGCACAATTACGCGCGCGCTTTCGTGTCGCTCTTGGATTTATAATTTTTCACATCAATAAACTATTCTTAGTGAATTTTGATGCAGTAAGAAATTCATTTATCGTCATCGTCACTAAGCTAAATGTGATATTGTTAGTGATTCCTTTTGCTTCCTTTTATATCTTAATATAATTCAAAAACAAAACTACGTCCAAATAATATTAAAGATTGAAGGAGCTTTTAGAAGGGTCGATTACAAGAATTTTAATACCGCTCTCATTAGGAATTGGTGCGGATTTTTTTGAAATTTTGTTTTGTTCATTATCTGCGTGTTCATCACCTGGAACATCAAAATAGCTATATATGTATATTCTTTGATGTATTTTGACGTGCACTTAACTTATGGCTTTATACTAATTTCTTTGATAAGAGACGGAGTACTTTCATGGGTCTCCGAGGTCGAATACTATAGTAAACTATGCATAGGGTCAGATAGCTTTTCCAAGCTTACATTACTTTAATAGAAGCGTTTGATATTTTCAAGAAATTTTTTTAGTATTCGGTAGCAGTGACTTTTTATCTTGTGTGTGTGTTTTTTAAAACGTTATACTAAAATTGAGCATTATTAACTGTTTTCAGACTTTATTTCAAGCAGTGGACACCTTTTGTCATGGTCTACTGTATCTCCAAACAATAATAGAAATAACGAAATCAGATCCTACAGACATCGGCGTTGTAAGCATAATATTGCATTATCTTTCTAATGTAATAAAATTTGTAAATTTGATTTAATTAATTTTTATTTTTCTTTCTTTCCATAACGGCTTGACCGATTTCTATGATTTTTTTTTGGGTATATTTGGTAGGTGTACAATAGGTTGTAGGCTAGTTTTTTTTTGGATGGCAATACAGTTTTGTCGCATCAGCTAGTATAATATAAGAATTAGACATGTTGGCAAATGGATTTAATGCAGTGTAGAGGAGAATGTTAACCTAGATAATGTGTAAAGTGCCCAGGATGGAATAAAAAATAAAGAATGAGAATTAAAGAAGAAGTTTCCAATTGACGCCAGTCAAATTCAAGACGAACTATTTCCTTGCTAAGGCATGAACAATGGGCATGTGATAAATAAAGATGAAACACATACGAGCAGCTTGAGTAGTCAGCCGTATGGTGTCAGACAGATGTATGGTGTCGGCCAGCCGTATAGTGTCGGTCAGCCGTATGGTGTCGGTCGGTGCCGTATAGTGCCGCAAAAGAATAAAATCACCGAACTTTAGGAGGAATTGAGTAGGTTGCGATGAAGTATTGCATTGGTGGAGTATTGTGTGGGTTTTGGAGTATTTTCTGAAGTCCGAAAAGAAGGGGGGGGGGACACGATAATTCTCAAATCCGGCAATCTGCTCTATTTCCGGGAGGGTGACCAGAAGTCCCAGGGTGGTGTCGGGTTTATCGTTCACAAGTCCCTTGTGTCCAATGTGGAGCATCAAGAGTATGACCGCACGGTAGAGGCACTTTAATGCTGGCTTACCTATGTTTGCCATACCAAATTCTTGAACATCCAAATCTTGAAAATAATTCTTGAAAATAGTACAGACAGTGAACCTGTAGTTGAAAAACCCTTAAAAAACCTGTTATAGTTTGCAACGCTTACACAAATAAAATATTAAACAGTTAATAATAAGAATACCACTCACAGTGACGGGTAGCATGATGTGCTTTCTGAACTGATTCGACTAAAGTGGCCTTTTTAGACCCGCTGATTTTGTACAACATTTTGTTTTTCGTGATTTCGGGTTTGGCTTCATAGTGTTTAAAGTTGATCATAATTTAATATGAGTACAAATGTCCTTTTTAGGGTTCCGTACCAAAATGGTAAAAAGGAACCCTTATCTTGTGACTAGGTCTGTCCGTCTGTCACAGCTGGATATCTCAAGAACTACTAATGCTATTAACTTGTTTGGAACAGCTTTATATGTTTTTTTTTAGACGTTTGCTCAACTATTTTGCAAATAAGAAATAAATATAAATATTTTTTTTTTTGCAACAGCTACTGAAAGAGGTTCTTAAAAAATCGATGTGGGGTGTATTTTAGGCCACATGGTTTGTGACTTTTGACGAAACATGTAAAAAAAAAACCATTCCCACCTTATCTCTGAAGTTTGCAAAGAGAACAATCTGAAATTATTTTATGTGATAGAAGTTTATGAAAGATTACAGAAAAAAAACGATGTCTCTAAATAGCACACTTTCTCAGAAATCATCAACAAAATTTACATTAGTCTACTATCAGTCAATAGATGGCGTGCTGATCTAAAACTGCAAAATACACCGCAGTGTTAAAATTCTCTGACGAACACGGCCTGTGTTCGTCAACGATGAAAATTATAAAGAAAAAACACTTTTTATGTGATGGTACGGAATCCTCGGTGCACGAGTCCGACTCGCTCTTGACCGTTTTTTTTTATTTGACATGGGTTTGTTCTCTACTAGTTTCTTTTAAACTCTAGTCTAGATCAGAGATGACAAGAGATAAAGTTTACGACAGAGCAAGCTTACCCAGAAGGAGCCTGTTCACTCTAACTTTGAAGAGATTAGGGTTATAAGCGTTCGGAAACCGACGCAGGCAGAGAGTTCCACTACTTACTGCACCTTTTACTGCGTTCATTGTGTTACACATACATTTATAGTGGTATATTCAAGAAGGTTGCTGAAAGTTTATTTTTACGAAAGGGTATTGCTTTTCAAATAACAAATAATAACAATTTCTTAAGCCTTTTAATGTAACTAAAAACTTTCTTCATTAATTATTAGATTAATACATTCTGCAGTGGGACTCAACGGGCTCAAAATAATAATAATGAATTGCTTTAATTAAATGATTAAAGCAATTGACTTAATGAACGGTTATATAAACATTTAAGTTTAGAGAATAAATGTTAAAACAAACGTTCATTAAGTCAATTGAAGTCCGTAACGTGAAGTTATTTCACAGTTTATTTGTGTTCACAATCCTACATTTGTTAAAGAAAATTCCATAATGGAAGCCCTGAACAGAAATGTTAATAACGAAGTCAAAATCCGTGTTAAAACTGTTCTAAATAACCAAATTGATGAAAAAATTCAACGAATTTTCCGACCTCTGAATTTGATTCAAATGTTAATGCTCAATCCCAAATATACCATCATCAACAATTTTATAAATCCAAACCATTCGTTGAATAAGTTCATATTAATAAGTGGTGCAGGACTATTTCTGACTACGTACATTTATCGTATTTTAGAAATAATGTCTGACGACAATTTTAGACGATACAGTACAATTAACTTCTTAATGTTCGCTTCAATCTTTGACTTTATTTTCAAGTGTTTGGGATTCATCATGAACATGATAATTAACTTGATGGAATCTGACAAAAGCGTGTTATTCAAAAGCGTGTTATTTGTTTTGTATTTTAAAGAAGTGCACAGTTTTTTTTATAACGAGGCTAGTATCAAACGCTTCATCATTAGAAGTTGGATGAGCGTCGCAGCTCTCTTTGCGTTTTATCTCATGGTATTGATCTATGACAACTTATTTTTTCTCAAGCCTCCGTGGAATGTCATATTATACATTATATTTATGGCCACACTTGATTGGAATCTTATTTATGGCATGAGGTTAATTCAGTTATTGACTGACAAAGTTACGGTATGGAATATGCAATTATCACTAGTACGTCAAATTGGTTGTAATAAATTACAAAGCACGAGAATGTTTCAAGCGTATGACCAAATTTTAAAGTGCTACAAGATTTTCTTAAATATTTACAAACTACCAGTGAGTAAAAAAATTACTGATTTTAATGGTGTTATGACGTTTTAGTATGCAAATAAAAGTAAATAAAACACAAATAATTAATTTGTGGTCAAATAGTTTCTTTTTGGGTGATGGATTTATTTTGTATTCTTGCAATCAGTCATTCCAGACTACAAGTAGATGAGATGGGTTGTTTTTATCATTCGTAGTTTGTTGTCCAAATATAGTTTTGAGTTACTTCCTAGAAGCTAATAGAGACCCTTGTATTTTAGGTTAATTTAACCTTGTTTTGTTTGAACATGTTTTTTCCATGTATTTTGACTGTCTAAGTGCATGCCCAGGTATCTTAGTGTGTGTTGATGTAGAAGTTGAATACCATGACTGTAGAACAGTCTTCGTTTTGGAGTGTAAATGTTATGTGCACTGATTTTGATACAATGACGGCAATCCTCTATTTGGCTAGCCATTTTTCAATTTCACTCAGACTGTTTTGCAAGACACGAGAAACTTTGGATATTTGTTCGAAGTGAGTAAGGCTGTGTTATCAGCGAAGGATGCAACTGTAACTCCTAGACTTAACGGTAAGTCATCCTAATATGTAAAGTTCTTCCGTTACTGAGTGACTGACAGACAACCCACAGCCGAAACTACTGGTCGTAGAAAGCTGAAATTTGGCATGTATGTTCCTTGAGAAGGATTTCCCAAAATTCTTACGGGGACGGGAAAATATGCGTGTACGAAGTCGCAGGCAAAAGCCAGTAAGTGTATAAAATGTATAGGACAGGTCTCAGCACAGATCCCTGTGGCACTCTTGCTGATATTTTGTAGAAATTAAATACCACTATTAGGTAAAAGTACTGCTTTTTTTCGAGGTGATTCTTCGAGAACCATTTTATCAATAAGGCCAAACCAAGAGCTTATTGTTTTAAGGAACTTAAGGTTTCTGTATCAATTTGTGCCACGAATTTGAGGGGTACGTCAAGTTGTAAATTTTGGTTCAGAGTCGAGTCAATGTCCGTTTCGCCCGCATTCAGACCTGTGTTGTTTTTAGTGAATATTTTACTGAGATGCTATGCGAAGGCTTTTGCTTCGTCAAGAGTGCTTCTAATCTACTGGCCATATGTGTACGTAGAGGTGGTATTTCATGTAATGATCTGTCAAGGTGTTTTCCAGTGAGTAATTGGTTGTTTTTGTGGCTGATAAACCTTCCAAATAGGTATCCAGGCAGTGTCGTTAGCGGCAATTCTCTTTTGTCATTTCGCTGTCTACTGATGTGCTACACTTGACGTAGCCTCGAGTATCTTTTATTGTACGAAATAAGAGTATGGTTTACTCTGAGGGGACGATCGCTTACTTCAGTGTGTGGACATCCAACAACTTTCTTGCACGATTGATGTTAATTTACGTACGGCTTTGTCAATGTCTGACTCGGTTTTTAGATTACATAACTTTCATTTCCAATTTCACGTGAACCACTTCCCGAAAAAAGTTTCAGTCGGTGCGCTTGTTGTAGAGTTTTGTTTTCTGTTCCATATTCAGAACAGTACTGCCGATATTAAGAATAACCGGAACGTGATTGGCGTTAGAATCCAAGGTTGTCTCTATTTTATCGAGGCTCTCCGATAGACTTTTAACTATGAAAAGATCTATGACGTCAAGATGGCGGTTTGGATCAATCGGTTCGGTAGTTGAGTTAGTAGTCAAATTTTTCTTGTCTACACACGTCTTGGGCTCTCTTCTTCTCGTGCAGGTAAGTCTAGAAGCCCAGTGTACATGCTTAGCATTCCGAATGGTAATGGAAATTAAATTGAAATACGGTACTAGTTTAACTCTAATTACCTACTACAATACATATTGAAATGTTTGTATGTACCAAAGTTGAATCTACCAATGTTTGGATTGTTTTTTTCTCCATAATTATGCTAATTTAAATCCTGTTTTTTAAGCGAACCAATTTCATTACTTTTTTTCGTCGTCATTCGTACCAATTACTGTTCTAAGACTGTAGAGAGCAGATCTCATGATTTTACTAAGTCCTATTTCCTTTCAGATTCTCTTTAACACTTTAGAAGCCTTTTTTCAAAGTTTGGTTAACATACAAATTGTGATTGAATTCAGCAAAATTGAGTTCAAAACTAAGCTGGTAAGTTATTTTGGTTTAAGAATATATGTTTCATCAAATACTTAGATAATTTACAATCACTCATCTTGTATTTTTTTGCAGCGGGAAAATCCAATTATTTCGATTTATATTTTTCTCTGGATATTGAAAAATTATGTCATACAAATTTCCCTCAGTCTGCAACTTGAGTCATTCTATGAAGCCATTAAAAAATCACAAAATGCTTGTGAATTAGTTTTGACATCCGACTGTGAAGGTAACTTTTAGAAATATTTTTATGTACTTACACACAAAAAAAAACATAAAAATTTCTTCAACTTGCACCCAGTTTAAACAACGTCGTAAGTGTGCTGTATAGGTTATTATTTTACCGCAATCTTTAAATAAGCCATTGTCTTAAAAGTTATTACTGTCATATCATCATCATCCTATCCTTATCCCATGATACTAGCATTGGCGCAACAAATCTCCTTTCTTTCCCTTCTGACCACCAACACGATCACATTCACTCACTTTTCTTTCATCCCATTCACACAACCATCTATATTTTCTTCTCTCCATCCAATCCTCGTTTATATCTTCTATTTTAGATACATGTATTTACCCTTTCTCATCACATGCCTATGTCCTGAGTAAATGTTATACTCTTTTCGTAAATCCATTGGCTCAGTTAGCTGTTCCTTGAAAACTGTGGCTGCTTCAATAGTATTGGAGCATACTGATATGTTTAGTATACCAGTTGTATTTCTTTACAGAATCAGATGAGCAAAAAAAGCTATATAAAAATATCCTTAGGGTGCATCGTGCAAAATTCCGCAAGATGTGTGTCTTTGGCCTGTTTTACGTAGATGTTTGTCATCCGTTACGTCTGCTGGCATTTCTTACCCACTACACCGTTGTACTGTTACAATTTGCTCTCCTGTAAAATATTTGTAAAATAGATGTTCTGTGTATAAATGGCATAATGGTCATTATTATTCTCTTACCCTCATCCCATCCCAATTGACAGAGTCTGTCTGCATAACTTGTGTTTTTCTTCTTTAGGCTGTATCAGCATGCTTATATTTAAGTAATGAAAGAGTACAGGCGTGTACGCTAATAAATACACTAAAAAACCTAACTTTTACAATAATATATCTATTTAAGTCTGCTTTGTAAGCATTGGCCAATTTCCTTGGAATAAAGTAGTTTTAAAAGTGGTTTTGTTTCTTATCGTTGTTATGTTATTCCCTGCATGCTGCAAATAGGTTAGTGCCTTAATCTAATTAGTGAAAGGACAACAAATCAATAACATTAATTATTTTCTGTTTTCATTTTGTAAGCCATAAAACGTCGATAATTTTATTTATGTAATGCCAACTTTTTTCAGTTTCTAGCTATGTTTTCTTAACTTAGAGAGCTAGAAAAACTGCAAATCACAAACATGTTTTCCTATAGATATATTTCGTACTGATCAATAACCGTTTCGATAATCAAGTAATTTTTTCATGTCAATCCTACTAATATTATAAATGTGAAAGTTTGTATGTTTGTATGTTTGTAAGTTTGTATGTTTGTATGTTTGTGTGTTTGTATGTTTGTATGTTTGTATGATGAGCGCTACAGATTCACAAGACCCAGTGGAACAGAACGATATTAAAATATTTTTGGGTTAGAATATATTTTGTTTTATTTTTAACAGACAAACAGAAATATTAATGTCGCTGCTTTTTTCGGGCTAGAATTGTAAATGCTATAGATTCACAAGTAACAGACGACTAGAAACACGTCAATGTATTTTTTTGCCTGGAATTGTGAGCGCTATAGCTTCACAAGTACCCGGGGGACCAAAAACATGTCGAAGTATTTTCGGAGCTAGGATTGTGAATGCTAAAGATTCACATGTACCAGGAGACCAAAAACATGTTTAAATATTTCCGGCGCTGGAATTTTTAGTGGTTAGGATTCAAAAGTACCAGGAGAACAGAAACATATGGAAGTTTTTTCCGGGCTGTAATTATGAGCGTTAAATATTTACAAGTACCAGCATACCAGAAACATGTCGAAGTATTTCTAGCGCCGGAATTGTGAGTATTTAGCATTCAAAAGACCAGGAAATCGGAAATAAAACGATGATTTTTTTGGGCTGGAATTTTGAGCGCTAAAGATTCACAAGTACCAGAATACCAGAAACATATCGAAGTAGTTCCGGGGCTGAAAGTATGGACAGTGAATACTCACAAACTATCAGAATAAAGAATCATGAAGATGAATTTCCTAGAATAAAAATATGGGACAAAGAAGTTGCGCGCCACCTCTTAAGTCTACGCATACGAAGTCGCGGGCGAAGTGCTAGTTAATAAATAATCCTACTAATATTATAAATGTGAAAGTTTGTATGTTTGTATGTTTGTTTGTATGTTTGTATGTTTGTATGTTTGTATGTATGTATGTTTGTATGTTTAAAGAAAGAGAAAGAAAGAAAGAAAGAAAAATGTTTATTTGGGACTCGCACAAGACACATAAAATAAAAAATATAAAAAAATGTAAAAATAACAGTTATAAAATATATATACACAGTTAAGCGGCATCCTTAAATTAATCTGTGCGAGGCCAAAAAGGTCCCTGTCTCAGCATATGCTGCGATATTTAATAATAAATATCACAGCGCTGGTGTTATGACAGGGCCTGGCGTAATGTCACGGACACACATACGGAACAACACTAAGATATAAATACAATAAAATTAAAATAAATAAATAAATAGTTGAGAGTACGTGAGTGAGTTTGTGTATAAACAAAACAAAATAAAATAAAATGTGCAATAGATAAATACATACAAATAATAACTTCAAAATTAACCAAATCCCAATGGCCCAGTCCTCCAGTTTCATTTGTCAATGTCATAGACAAATGACGGAACGCGCGGGCGCACTGTGGGAAGCTATGGTCACAGACTATTCGTAATGGCTGGTTGTCGAAATTAAAAAAATGGCATTATATAATATATTAGTCTATGAAAATGGCCGAAACACAACAAACAATGTAAATAAAACAAAACGAAAGCCTTATCGAGTGCATCTATAATAGTATAGCTAAGTTACAACGAGAACATGGGACCATTCACAAATACTCGTTGCGTGCATACCCTGGGTAAGTTGATATTTTCATGTAGTTTCTTTTTGAATGCGCAGTAGGTGTTGCTTGAATTTTGAACTAAAATTACCAATTGATTTTATAGCACGAAACGGCGGTGGCAGGTCGTTCCAGCAACGAGAAGCTGCGAATTTAAAACTTCCACGGAATGCAGCAGTTCGATGAGGCGTAGACAACAAAAGGTAAGCCGATGCTCTTGTTTTCACTTTGTTTACATCTCGGGCCCAAGTTAACCTACTATATAGATAGTATGGTTTTTTTCGTGAGAATTATGCCAAATAGCAGGGTAGCCAGGTGAAGCTTTCTCCGGTCTGACATTCTCATCAAATTACCCTTGTTTAAAAATGGCGTTATGTGAGATCTAGGAGGGACATTAAAACAAAATCTTGCACACGCATTCTGAACCCGCTGAATCAGCCTTTCACTCCTCCCAAGAATGCACGCTCCATACACAGTGTCAGCGTAGTTCAGCTTGGATAAAATAAGTGACTCACAGAGCATGACTCGCATATCCACACTAATGTAGGGACGGACACGGTATAGGAGTTTGAGACGGTAGAAACAGTTGCGCACAGCCTCCATGACGTGAGTCTCAAAATGCAGTTGCTCATCAAATACCACCCCCAGATTACGGGCTTCCTGCACCCTTTCAATGGAACACCCGTCAATCTTCAAGTCCAAGCTGACTGTACTCATTTTAATTAAAAAATCTCTAGTTCCCATTACTATATATTTTGATTTCACTGGGTTCAAAACCAGGGAATTTCTCATTGACCAGGCAGAGATCCTATCCAAATCCTCATTCATTCTCTTTACAGCGTCAACGGTCTGCTGAGGATGTAATGGCATATACATCTGCAGATCATCAGCATATAGGTGGAACTTGGCATTGAGCAGGCAGTTTGTAATATCAGCACTGTACAGGATGAAAAGCAGCGGACCAAGGATTGATCCCTGCGGCACGCCCCTGTTCACCCACTTGGGGTAAGAGCACTTAACCGCTCCATCATCACCTGTAACCTGGACTAACTGAGATCGGTGAGTCAAGTAACTTTGAAACCATTTTACTGTCTCAGGCTGGCATCCATAGTAAGACAGCTTGGAGAGGAGAAGTGAAGTATTAATTGAGTCGAAAGCACGTGAAAAATCGAGTAGGACAAGCATGGTACCCATGCCCTTGTCTCTGGCTTCCAGGATATTTCCGACCACGTCAAGAAGGGCTGTGGCTGTGCTGTGTCCCTTTCGAAAACCTGATTGAAAAAGTGGCAATATATTGTGCTCCTCAAGGTATGCCCTGAGCTGGCCAGAGACGACCTTCTCAAGGACCTTGGAGAGGCATGGCAACAGACTAATAGGGCGAAGTTCTTTTACGCTGGTAGGATTAAGTACCTTAGGAATGGGTTTAACTAAAGCTAATTTCCACAGATCCGGGAACGAGGAGGTGGTGATGGAACGATTGATGATGGCTGTTATAGCTGCAAGAGAGCGAGGAAGAGTCATCATCAGCATCTCAAGCGAGATGGAGTCAGACCCCTGCGCATTGGACTTCAGACCGTGCAGCAGTCTCAGCACCATGTCCTCCTGGACCGGCTCAAGTTGGAAATGATAATTGCCAAATCTATGGTGTTCAAAGAATGATAAGTTAGCAGTTGTGACCATACCACTACCAGGTACATCCAAAAAGTGTTCATTAATTTTTTCTGGATCACTACAAAAGTGCGGCAAGGTGGGCTCTGGCTTTTTAGGGATAGCTATGGTGGATTTTATGTGATTCCATAACTTCTTAGGCTGTTTAATGTTTTGATTGATATTGGACTTAAAATACGCACGCTTTTCACTTTCGATTTTCTCGGGTTGGAATTGTGACCTTATAGATTCACAAGTACTAGGAGATCAGTAGCATGTTGAAGTATTTTCGGGGCTGGAATTATGAGCGCTATACCTAGATTCACAAGTACCAGGATAGCAAAAACATATCAAAGTTTTTTCAGGGCTGGAATTGTTGAGCGCTACAGATTCAGAAGAACCAGGAGACCAGAAACATGTCGAAGTATTTCCAGGGCTGTAATTGAGAGCGCTAAAGATTCACAAGTACCAGGAGAACGGAATGATGTAAATGTATTTTTGGGCTCGAATATTTTTTGTAGTTTTTTTAGTAGTCAAACAGAAATATGTGTATCGCTGCTTTTCCGGGCTGGATTTTTAAATGCTATATAGGTTCACAAGTAACAGGAGACTAGAAACATGTCGAAGTATTTTTATCGCTGGAATTGTGAGCGCTAAAGTTTCACAAGTACCAGGAGACCAGAATCATGTCGAAATATTTCCGGCGCTGGAATCGTGAGCGGTTAGGATTCAAAACTACCAGGAGAACAGAAAAATGTCGAATGATTCGGTCTGGAATTGTGAATGCTAAAGATTAATGTACCAGTAGACCAAAAACATGTTGAAATATTTTCGGGGCTAGGATTGTAAATGCTGAAAATTCAAAAGTACCAGGAGACCAGAAACATGTCGAAATATTTCCAGGCAGGAATTAGGAGCGCTATAGATTCATTATGTACCAGGAGACCAGAGACATGTCGAAGTATTTCCAGGATTGGAATTGTGAGCGGATAGGATTTAAAAACACCAGTAGATCACAAATATGTAGAAGCATTTTCGGGGCTGTAATTATGAGCGCTACAGATTCACAAGACCCAGTGGAACAGAACGATATTAAAATATTTTTGGGTTAGAATATATTTTGTTTTTTTTTTAACAGACAAACAGAAATATTAATGTCGCTGCTTTTTTCGGGCTAGAATTGTAAATGCTATAGATTCACAAGTAACAGACGACTAGAAACACGTCAATGTATTTTTTTGCCTGGAATTGTGAGCGCTATAGCTTCACAAGTACCCGGGGGACCAAAAACATGTCGAAGTATTTTCGGAGCAAGGATTGTGAATGCTAAAGATTCACATGTACCAGGAGACCAAAAACATGTTTAAATATTTCCGGCGCTGGAATTTTTAGTGGTTAGGATTCAAAAGTACCAGGAGAACAGAAACATGGAAATTTTTTCCGGGCTGTAATTATGAGCGTTAAATATTTACAAGTACCAGCATACCAGAAACATGTCGAAGTATTTCTAGCGCCGGAATTGTGAGTATTTTTATTTTTTTGTTGTATATCTTTTTCCTGAGTTTTCTGTGTAATTTTCATGCAAAAATATTCAATGTACAGACACGGTTAGTCTACGATTTTATTATATGTATAGATGTAAAAACGAATATAAAATAATATAAACTTCTTGGCAATTTGACGGCCGATGAATTGAATAATTCTTTTCTTTATTTGTGTTGTCTTATTCACACAGCAAGAATCATTCTTCTGTGAATATAATTTACTATGCGACAATAAGGCTTTAAGTTCTAAATCAAATATTTTATCACTGAGTCCATTCTTAAAAAACGACAAGGTCATCAGAGTTAGTGGCCGACTAGGCTCGTCTGATTATGATTTTAATAAAAACACCCTGTTCTCCTACATGCTTCGCATCATTTTACCAAATTGATTTTCGAGTACGAAGATAAACGCGGACTACATGCTGGTTCACAATTATTGTTGGCCGTTGATAGAGAATACGTTTGGCCGATTAACGGCAGAAATTTAGCTAGAAGCATTTTTAATAACTGCCCAGGTGCAGACGCTTGCAGGGCAAGACTATTGCTTCAATAATGGGGCATTTACTCTCACAACGTGTCACGCATTTCGCACAGTGGGAATTGATTTTGCTGGCCCATTCTATATAGTGAACAACTGCATTCTGTATCAGGCCATTTACCCAAACGCGTAACGCCAGCTTCGACAGGTGGTTGTCGAACCTTTTGGCCACCAGGCCATTGGCTGTAATGACAATCGGCACAATGACACACGAGTTCACATTCCACATGGCGACAACCTCGTGTGCTAAGTCGAGATACTTAATTTGTTTCTCTTTCTCAGCTTTCGCGAGATTCTCGCCATGTGGGATGGCAATATCGATTATCATTGTGCGGCGCGCTAATCGGTCTATCACCACTATAGCAGGCTTATTGGTAACAATAGTCCTGTCAGTGATGATAGACCGATCCCAGTACAACGTGACATGGTCATTTTCGAGAACTGGGTCAGGCAGATAATTGTGATATGGTACCTCAGAATCGACAAGTTTGTATTTCAAAGCAAGTTGCTGATGGATAATCCTGGCCACTTGGTTATGCCTGTGCAAGTACTCGCCGTTAGCCACGTCAACTGTCCCGTCCTTCATAATATGTCTTCGTCCATAATCGCACAGACAAAACCTTCGGTTACCCCGACGAGGTCACCGAAACGTAACCAGGTCACGGATGCTGCGAAATCCACATCGGACCCAAAAACAGCCCGATAGAAGCACCCGTGAAGCTCCTTGCCTTTCCATGCCTCATTTGTTGTAAGTATCACAGGTTTGCGCCAATTCTCTTTAGTCATGGACAACGGGGTGAGTCCCTTGTCCACTGCGATCACATCTTGGTGCATCCACATTGAGACAATATTCTCTAAGACTGCACATCTCACGGTTATGGAGAGTCTTAGCATTTAAAAAGCCTCGACCTCCACACTTCCGCAGGATGTACAGTCTCATCACCGACGATCGTGGGTGATGCATCCGGTTTGCGGTCAACAGTGTATAGATCCTCATATACAGGGTGTCGAGTTCGGTTTGAGTCCATTTGAGTATACCAAAAGAGTACATTATTACCGGCATGACCCAACCGTTGAAGGCGCGCACCTTACTTTCGCCTGACAAAAGACTATTCAAATTTTTTTTCAGGCGGCCAAAGAAGCGCTACTTTATTAATTGCTTCATGTCAGTACCGTTAATGCCCAACGCTTCTGACATACCCAAATACTTGTAGGAAACCTCGAGTAAGTCGAGCTCGAGGGATCTAACCTGTATGGAATCCGAGAGTTGAATTCCCTCAGTTTCCACAATCTCCCCTTTCTTTACATGCATGACCGCACATTTGTCCACACCAAATTCCATTCTGATAGCATCACTGATGGTATAGTAGCTCCATCAGTCGCGAATTTTTGGAGGCAAAAAGTTTCAGACCATCTATGTAAAGAATTTGAGATATTGCCTGACCCCCTCTTCTCAACCAATAACCTAGACCTGCATTCTCCAGCAATGTGCTTTGAGGATTCAGAGCTAAGCAAAACCAAAGTGGACTCCAACTGTCGCCCTGAAATATTTCCCGTTTAATCCATACAGGCTCATCATTCTCCTGAATTGGTCGACATCCTGGATACCGAAGGAATGTTTTCCATTGCCTCATACATGACTCAAGGAAGATGCGTAGTGTTGCATCTATTTTGTACAACTCCAACACCTTCATGAGCCATGTATGTGGCACAGAATCATAGGCCTTCTAATAGCCTATCCAATATGTCGACAGATCCTTGCGGGACCTACAAACCTTTTGGTTTATGGCCATGTCTATGAGGAGTAGCTTATTAGTGCTGCGGGAGCCCTTCCTACATCCATTCTGAGATAATAACTAATACTAATTTTCACTCTCAGGATGGATGTAAGAAGTTTATAGACCGTCGACAAATAAGTAATCGGTCTGTCCGTCGACGATTTTTACTGGGCTACACGGGCAAAGAGCTAGTAAGAGATACGAGTAGCCTATTCTATTCTAGCCTCGGATTACGAGTATCATTTATTGGCGATGTTTTTGACAAAAGGCTTGAATCCTTCACACTATAGAGGAAAAACATCACAATGTCAAGTCCAGTCCCTGTAATTTGGGCCCAGTAGTACCTTTATTGAAATCACCTTTTACTTTCTACCTATTTCAAGGTTTGGTGCTAAAATCTGCTTTGAAACTGGTAATGGTTGAAAAGGTGACAAAAATCAAATGATCTTTATAGGTTTTTGTTTCTTTCTAAAATTAAAATATTTTCAGATGGTTCTAAGATTTTTTTTCAGGTAAACTCAGTTTTTGATATTTAAAAATATTCCTATTTCTATGTTTGAGCGTATAATGTGAAAGATTTTACACAGAAATAAGAGTTATTTATAGTACTCGTGTACTGCTGCTGAAATCAGAAAATTGTTAGGTAGTAAATATATTTCTTGAATTTAATATATTTTTCTGTAAGTTTATTTGTATTATTAGCCAATGCTTTTGTCACCATTTATTTAAATGCATGACATGTTTACATGAAGCATCGTTCACGAAAATGACTGGTTGTTGCCTTGTTCCAAAGATGCGACGCTTCCTTTTGAATTTTCTAACTTTGTTATTACTTACACAATTGTGTTACTACAATTACATTTTTGTAATTTTATCTTTAGTTTGTTTTATGCTGAGTTTTCTGAACGATTTCAACATTGTTTATCATAATTTTGTTATTTATTTTATTCACAGCATTCATACTTCAAATTAATTTGTAACGCCGACATTTAATTCATTAGACGCCAATAATACTTTCTGAAACTGAGTATTTACTCGGTAAACAATAAATTATAATATTCTGAAAGGACAGGTGCGATGTTTGTTTTTTTATTTCTAATGTATCAACGCAATTAGAAATATTGACTGCGCCTTTTAATGTAGATGGGATCAGTACGTCATATATAATAAATATTATTCTTCCAACAAGTTTTACTCACAAAGTTGATGTTTCTGCTGAATACAATGTCCCCCACACGAAAACAGTTACAAAATAATCGACTGGACACAGATATACAAAGAATAGCGTATTCTTTTAACTTTCCACTAAATCTATTTTTGACTTCAAAATATTGTTTGAATAAGAGTGATATCTATGCAAGTGGACTAAAATATATATTTTTTGCTTTCTGTTTAACATGTTTAATGAACGTATTATGCTTTCTAAGAATTTTCACTGTAGAAGATGCGAAGGTGAAAAAGACGCAATTTAAATATGATATTTTCTCTCTTTCCACCGTCGTCAATTTCACTTCCTGCTTCATAGGGTTTACGCTGATTTTTGGTTTGGATTTGATACATAGGAACAATAACGTTTTATTGATTTTAAACCTCCAAAATATTTATAGAAGCATCGATTTCAATAAGAGTATACAAAGTTTCACTGTCTGGAACTGGATCTCAACCACAACTAATACCTGTGTTCATATTTTTCTAAGTGCTCTGTATTATGGACCTTTGATATTTTCCGACGTTGGTTTTATTTTTGACCTAATTTGCGACCTTATGTGTATCCCATTAGATCTTAATTTTGTAATAGTAATCAGAATTATAATATTACTAAAGAAGTATATGGATGAGTGGATTAAAGAAGTCCTGAAGATGACTGAAGAACAAGACAATGATGAACAATGTTTCGAACTAATTAGGACATACGGAAAGATTTTGAAAACTTATAATCTGTACAATAAAATTTTCCAGATATTGGTAAGTTTAAGACTTTGTACATGCTAATATGATTTCACTGAGTTCATCATCTTAGTCTAAGACTTATTTAATTTTTAGGTACTATATCACACATACTGCACATTCCAGCGGGCTTTATGTTATTTCAACTTTATGATCTATGTCATGAATGTAACTGCTGAAATGGGAAGCGAAGTAAGTGCACAATGCTTTCTAGGGTTCCGTAACCAGAGGGTAACCAACGGAATCCTATTACTAAGCCTCCGCTGTCCGTCCGGTCGTACATCCGTCCGTCCATCTGTACGTCTTTCTGTCAGCGGGCTATATCTCCGAACCGTAATAGGTTAATAGGATTTTTTAATAAATTAGATTAGTAAAAAAGAATCAAGTCAACTTCAAAGTGAATCAGGGGTAAATCTAAATCAGTATTTTTTCCAGGCATGGCATCGAAGTTTTTGTCTAATATTGTTTTTCACAAAGGATATCACACTTGTAATTATACATAGTGTATACTGCGAGAAGTTTTATATAACTGTTGAGGAAGCTGCGACGGCGTGTATACGACTTATGAAGAATATAAAATATACAAGTGAGAACTGTACAGGGAAATTAAAATATTGCCCAATTTGTACGAGTATCTTTTGCGTTATTATTTTTAATTAGTATACATTTTTACTACGTTTTCTATGTGTTGTGTGTATTGTTATATTCATGTATCGTGTCCTTAATAATTACCACATAGCTACCATAATTCTAGTGCGTCACTTGGTCAACATTCATAAACATGCTTTTATTTTCTCTCCAGGGTGTCATGGACGTCTCTGCAAGAACGTGATACTGTTTAATCGATCGTTCAGAAAGATGACCGCGTGTGGCCTGTTCTACGTGGATGGTGCGCTTCCTATGTACTTGTTGGGCGTCATCGGTCACTACGTTATTATGCATCTTCAGTTCTATTTTTTGTAAAGTAAATGTTTTTGATTCGTTATACATTTTTTAGATTGTACTAGTTCAAGGTTATAACTAAACATGGTTTCTTGAGCATTGCAGTGTGACAGAATTACCTAAAAGATATTAATATTATTTATATGTAACTACTCAATACTTTATTGTATTCCATATGTATTACATAGATGGTATAAACAAGGTAAAATATCAATATGGACCCTGTCGGGCACTGCAAAAATTATTATAAATGTTAAATTGTAAAAGTAATTATGTATATATTTATTAGGTCTGTATTTATAGGCATACTATACTATGTATTGCTTAAGAATAATAGGTAGGTAATTAAGATTAAATTATGTTATTTTTTATGTATTCATGTTTTTATATTTACATTTGATTTTTATTAGTAGGTACCTATGTTTGGTGAATAAGAGAGAGAATAATTTCATTTTACAATCGATTTGTCATCAAAAAACTCCTTTACTCTTGGATTCCAGAAATTGTTTCAATTTATTAAGAAATATATTTGTTTTGTTTACTTCTCTAATATCATTTGGCAGTTTATTATAAAATAGTTGACCCGCGCAACATCGTCTGCGTCACATAAGAGAGAGAGAAAAAAAAACATTTTTGCAACATGTTTCATTGATGCTCCGCTCCTTTTGGTCGTAGCGTGCTGTAATATAGCTTCCTTGATAAATGGGTTATCCAACTGTTCAGGGTAACGAGATCATAGCGCCATCTTTTTGAGTTTAAAAAAGTTGAACTGTTGGTTCCCTAGATGGCGGTAAAAGCGAGATAGATCGCGCTATGGTTTCGTTACAAGCATTTAGCTAAGTCATTTTGTGGAATCTTTTTTTGTGTGTGTGAGCAGTACTATGGTACATACATTGTGATTCGGTACACATTAATATACGCGTTTATTTACTATTCCAGTGTTTGAATTAGCTACCTTACCTACATTTACCGCGGGTCGACTTGAAGAGACCAAGTCGACCCGCGGTGAATACACCAACAATAAAATAATTTGAACCAGTAGTTCGTGAGATTAGCGCGATCAAATAAACAAACAAACTCATCGGCTTTATAATATTAGTAAAGATAGCTTTTGCCCGCGACTTCATACACGCATATCCTGTTTTCTCCCGTTTCCGTACAAATTTCGGGAAATCCTCTCTTAGAAAGAAAGAAGAGAGAAAGAAATTTTATTTGCTCAAACATGTGTTTACATGACAAAATTAAAATAATACATGCATGCAAGATCTTAAGTAAGTGTGGCTCACGACATGTTTGCCACTTCTCATGGCGTGCAAATATCTTGGAGAAAATATAATTAAAAAGAGCTTAGTGCTCTCTTACATTCCCCAAGGAACCTACATGCCAAATTTCAGCTTTCTACAACGAATTTTATATACCTATTAGGATAACAGTTTTACCGGTTTCATAAAATCGATATATTGTGTAAGAATAATTTAAATTGATATTTAGTAGGTACTGAATGAGGAGACTGATTGAATATCAGTCGCACGGGTCGATCGACCCGTAAGTATGTTAAAATGGTCACCCATCCTCAGACCGACCTCGGCAAGTGTTGCTAAACCTTGAAGATCGACCCGAGTGTTTGTTATATTCCAAGGTACGCTAGAATCTCGGTATTTTAAAATGGTCACCCATCAACAGACCAACCTCGGCAAGCGTAGCTTTACCTTGAAGATTGACCCGTGTGACTCTTATAGTTTAGCCACGCGGCTATTCTATTCCAGGGCACGTTGGAATCTTGGTATGTTAAAATGGTCACCCATCCACAGACCAACCTCGGCAAGCGTAGCTTTACTTTGAAGATTGACCCGTGTGACTCTTATAGTTTAGCCACGTGGCTATTCTATTCCAGGGCACGTTGGAATCTTGGTATGTTAAAATGGTCACCCATCCACAGACCAACCTCGGCAAGCGTAGCTTTACTTTGAAGATTGACCCGTGTGACTCTTATAGTTTAGCCACGTGGCTATTCTATTCCAGGGCACGTTGGAATCTTGGTATGTTAAAATGGTCACCCATCCACAGACCAACTTCCGGCATGCGTAGCTTAACCATGATGATCGACTCGTGTGACTGTTATAGTTTAAAGCCTCCAGGAAGCATATTAAAATAATACCAAAGATCCGTACATCACTAATGTAAGTAAAACAGTTTACAACTCTCCAACTACCCTCGAAAATCATATCAAATAACTATTATCGATGTTTTTGTATTATCGATGTATTGTAAAAATAAAAATAATCGTCATGTTCATTTTCTTCGCTAGACAAAACAACATCAATTCCTTACCAAACATGGGCTGAGGTAGATAGTAACCGGTATCGACGAGCTTGTCTGCGCACTACCGTTCTCGGAACAACGTAAAACAGTTTATTTAACAAATCTGTGCAATCATGTTTATTGTACACAAGACTGTGTAGAAACTGCTCCAAGAAGCAGTCTTCTGGATGCTAAGGTAAGCAGTTTGTAATTTTTGAGTAAAGTGGCATGTGAACTATGGCTGTGATAACATCTATAATGCAGAGCTCGTAGGAATTTACGCTGAACAATCTCGATCGAGTCAATATATTTATAATAAGTGGGATTCCATATCATAGTAGCAAACTCCAGACAAGGCCTTACTAGTGATATATATAAGTATCTGTAAGTTGATGGACGTCTCTGCTGCTGCGTATAACAAAACCATAAATTTTGAGTGCTTTGTTGATAATATTGTCTACGTGGACATTGAAGTGAAGCTTTGAGTCTAATACCACACCGAGGTCACGCAGTCAGTGTACTCGTTTTAATTGTGTATCGAACAAGTGACAGTTATAAATGTGCTGTTTTTTATTTTTCGTTACTGTTATCGAGTTACATTTGGGTATACTTAATGAGAGTTTAAAGCATTGTTACTATTTTATTCTAACCCTTACATTAGAATTCGACTTCTTCCATTCCTTACTTTTGTCTCCCGTCTGTAGCATAAACAACAATTTAGTACTAAGTGGATAATGTTGTTAGTAGTGTAATTAGTATTTTTTAAATAATCAATGTATTTATAAAATTGCATGTAGTACTGTTTTTATCAGAGGAGTTGGGTTGAAAGAGGCAGCACTCCCTCTCTCACAAAGTGCACCCCTGTAACATACGAGGTCTGCACTCAAATCTCGCCGCAGTACATCACCATTTAGAGACTCAGAAGCCAATGCTCTTGTTCCTATCCGAGACACAGATCGGATGTCCATCAGACGTGTCGTACCTTACATACCCAGGGTTTACCCTGGAGCACCGTTTTAGATCGCGCGTGGGTGTACATATGTACGTCCGTGGAGACATCTGCTATCGGGGTCTCCACAACCTTGAGCACTACAGGTTCTCAACGCTTTGGGTTGTAGTGGACTCCGGCCTGAATAAAATTATCTACGTGTGTCTACCGTTCGCACAACGGTAATTTGGAGACAACTGGGCTTATACAACACCTCAGTAAGGCGGCGGATGCGGCTCAGCAGCGGTATCCCTTCTGCCCAATTGGTGTTACTGGGGGACTTCAACGTCCACCATTCGGAGTGGCTCTTCCCATATCAGCACACAGACCATGCTGGACGAGAGGTGCGAAAGCTAGCGTTAGCGTTAAATTTCACCCGGCTGGTCCAGGGGGCAACAAGAGAGCCGGATGTTGATTCGCACACAGCCAATTGCTTGGACCTTCTGCTGACAACAGATCCAGACTGCTGCTAAATGTCGATTTCTTCTCCACTCCCCGCCCGATCCTAGCCCCAGAGGAACTCGGCGGGTATGGCGATACAGTTCAGCAGATTGGGATGGCATGCGATCCTTTTTTTTTTTTTTATTTGTGATGAGTTTGCTCTTGACTCTAGTCTAGGTCAGAGATGACAGAGACAAAGTCTACGATGGAGCGAGATTACCCAGAAGGATCTTTCTTCGCATGTTATCCTTGGCAGTGTGATGGTACATCAGTCCTAATAATACAAAATATTTATTTTAGTTCGAAACGCTCCACATGTTGAAATCATAAATTCTACCTTGAATAGGCGTCAACCAAATAAGAATCTATAAGTATCTGAAAGCGCTCTCACTCATCTGTTTGCGATAAATCACCTTAGAAAAAACCCAAGCGAATTCTTAAAACAATTAAGAAAATTACACAAAAAAGGGTCCGACAGTGAGTCGCCAAACATATTGGGGTTCCATGCTCGGCGAGCGAAGCGCGTAGCCTGTCACTCGACCTCGGCCGTCCGTCCGTCCATCTGTCGGTCGGTGGACGCTGTCTCAAGGGCCACAATGCTGGACAGTTGAAGTTTTCACGGATTATGTATTTACTTTGCCGATAAAGTAGCAAATAATACAAATTAAAGTTTATGGTGCGGAACCCTTCGTATGCAGGACCCACTCGCGCTCGGCTGAGGTCTCACCAGGTAACCGCATCTGTTGGGAGTTGGCGAGCCTCGATACTTAAGGCGTTTGCGTCACTCGGTGTTAGGGCTAAATAGTGTACGGATCTAGTTAACCGAGCTATGTTTGAATTAGGCGGGAGGCTATGTCTCGGATAGGGCAATACGCCATAAGCTATAGGCTGGTGTTAGATAAACTAGCAGACTTGTGGTCCGTTGTAACCCTTAGGTATAGCCATTATTATTTATTAAGTTAAATATAAGTTAGATTAATTTAGTGTTAATATGTGTGTGTGTGTGTGTGTTGGTGAACTAATGGGTGAGTGTTGTGTGTATTATCCTACCTTATTACCCTCTTTGACTTAAAAGAGGTAACCGACACCTATGTTAAGGTTCTAGGGACTCGGAGAAAGCCTTCCTATAGAGTGTGCTTTAGACATAGCAACAGACTGAATACAACAATGACTCTAATCTGACTTTAGACAAACCTTACCAAGACGCTGCACTAAGACACTGTTTATGGAAAGCTGAACCGAATAATACTCGCTACAAATTAGGGCCTGTTTGAACTATAATGGTTCCTTGCATTAATCCTAATACTTTCAACTGCTTTGAGATTTAAAATTTAAACACATTCGAATTTAGAACAGTTCCAAATTAAAAATTGCCGGGAAACATGGAAACGACAGAACTTAAAAGGTATGCCTAGTACACTACTTGGCCATTACCTCTACATGGCTCTAAATTAGAATTTGAATAAAATGGAAAGAATTTCATAGTAAAACCGGTCATTCGAATTATATAAAGCCAACTAGCTTTTGCCCGCGACTACGTACGCGCATGTCCCGTTGTTTCCCGTTCCCGTAGGAATTTCCCATTCCCGTATAGCCTATAGCCTTCCTCGACAAATGGGCTATCTAACACTGAAAGAATTTTTCAAATCGGACCAGTAGTTCCTGAGATTAGCGCGTTCAAGCAAACAAACAAACTCTTCAGCTTTATATATTAGTATAGATTTAGTAAAATTATATTACTGATTTTTTCTAAATCAAATCAAATCAAAAGTCGTTTATTCAAATTAGGCTGAGAGCCAGCACTTTTTGAACGTCAAGTTTTACAAAAGACAGTCCCCCAAAACGCCCGCCCGTCACCACTTCCTAGTGTTTTAGCTGTGGAGAAGAAGTGGCCAACAAACTCCCCAGCAACACATCTGTCTGTTACGTTTTAAGAACTTGAATCTATATAAAAGTATGCTAAGTAATTAATACATGACACAAAATTTATAACTTGTTAGCTAGCACACTATGATATTGATAATGATAGAAATGTATATAAAAAAACAACGAATTGACCTACATAGTCAGATTATAAAAAAAAAAAATAATAATAAAAAAAACAAAAATAAAAATATTTATTTAGTCACAGCGTCGATTGGAATCTGTCAGGTTACGTACGAAAATGAATCTTTCTAAGGAAAATGTTCGTGCAATAATTTTCTACAACTTTAGAAGAGGCCTAATACGGCTTCAGTGTTTTGAAGAGCTAACATCTGTGTACAGTGATGAAGTCCCATATCTGCGGACTGTCGAACGCTGGTATTTAAAATTCCAGCATGGACATAATAGTGTTAGTGACAAATCTCGCGAAGGACGCCCAAAATCCGCCTTCACTGAAGATAACATCATTGCTGTTGGATAACTAATTCTCGAAGATGGTCATGTGACATATCGAGAGATAGAGGCTCTATTCGGCATCTCAGGGACAACCATTCAGAAGATCTTGCATGAAGCGCTTGGTGTGAGAAAGCTAGTTTGTCGTTGGATACCGCATCTGCTTTCCGACAAGGCGGCCCGCGTCAGATGGTGTAAGAAAACTCTGCAAAGGTTCAACCGAGGAGAGTCAAATCACGTCTACGACATCATCAGTGGTGACGAATATTGGATTTATGCCTACGATCCTGATTCCAAACAACAATCTACAATCTGGGTCTTTCAAGACGAGCCAAAGCCAACTAAAGTTGTTCGTTCTCGAAGCACTTCAAAGAAAATGGTGGCCACGTTCGTTGGAAAAACCGGCCATGTTGAGACTATTGCACTTGAAGATCGTAAAACGGTCAACGCTACGGGCAACGATATACCACAGTTTTTTTACCACAAGTCATCGCCGAACTTCGAAAATCTAACTCAAAGCGACGCATCATCCTGCACCACGACAACGCAAGCTCACACAGCGCTCGTCAAACGATTGAGTATTTGAAGCAGGAAAAAGAAGAAATTCTTGACCATCCTCCATACAGTCCTGACCTAAGCCCTAAAAATTTCTTTACATTTCCTACAATTAAGAAAAGTCTTCGTGGTCAAAGGTTCCAGTCCGGTGAAGAAGCAGTCGACGCTTTCAAGTCAGCCATTTGAATGCAGTTGACATGACTGCAATAGAACTGCAAACCAACCGTGGACCGGAGATAAGGGGGGGAATGGTAATTATTCATCTAATGCCTTGAATAACTTGAAAACCATTCATTTTAAAATTTAAAAAAAATATTTATATTTAAAACCCTTACAGAAAGCCCTTTCATTTGATATACAACCCTAATCTCTTCAAAGTTAGAGTGAACAGGCTCCTTCTGGGTAAGCTCGCTCCATTGTAGACTTTGTCTTTGTCATCTCTGACCTAGACTAGAGTCAAGAGCAAACCCATCACAAATAAAAAAAAAAAAAAAAAATGTCACACGATACTCATGTCCAAAAAACATTTTTTTGAAAATTTCTAGTTTGACCCCCAAAAATGACACCCGTACTAAAAATTTAATGATTTACGTAACGCGTCCGTGTTTGGGTCACAGAAGTCCATATGTGTAACAAATTTCAACAGAATCGGTTAAGTGGATCCGGAGAAAACTGGCTGTGACAGATGGATAGACAGACAGACACCCGAGTGATCCTATAAGGGGTCCGTTTTTTGTTCGGAACCCTAAAAAAAAATGAGATCCCATCAAAAACATAACTTGTAAAAAATCAAGTCTCGCAACTCAGTTCATCTACCGTAAAAAGTTGTGAGGTCCATGTAATACCAAGAGGGTTTATTTATTCAGTCCCTACTTAAGGGTTCTTCTGTCTAAAGTTATTAAGTAATTAGCTAACCTAATAAGGTAGATAAACTGAGTTGCGAGACTTGGTTTTTTAAATAAGTTATGTTTTTGATGGGTGCATATTATTAGCTAACCATTCCATTTTGAAATTTTCAATTTCGTTCACTGTAAACTCCCAAACACTCCATTATTGATTTTGGAAACTTTTATGTAATAAAAAAAAAAATTTCAAAGCATTACAAAAAGGCAAACTGCAGCAACACAACAGTATAGTTAGTAACAAGGCTCATCAGACTTAATTGTACGGCAGCGTCTACGTAGAACAGGCCACACACACGCATCTTGCTGAATGATGCTCGATGTAAGCGTAGAACGTTCTTGCAGACCTTTTTCTGGTACTCTGTGGAATCATTAAAAAATGAGAATTTTAAAGGTCAAAAGAAAATCTGCATAAGCCACGATGACACCGTGATGATGATAGGTTGACTGGTTGAGAATGACTTGTTGCATTAAGTCCGCCTAAGTAATAATAATAATGTACACTAATATTATAAAGAGGAAAGATTTGTTTGTTTGTTTGTATGTTTGTTTGTTTGTTTGAATTGAATAGGCTCCGAAACTACTGGACCGATTTGAAAAATTCTTTCAGCATTGGATAGCTACATTATCAGGGAGTAACATAGGCTATATTTTATCCCCGTATTCCCACGGGAACGAGAACTACGCGGGTGAAACCGCGTGACATCCACTAGTAATAAATAAATAGCTGGAAACTCTGATGGTCAAAAGAAGTTTTATTTCGTCTGTTAATTTTTATATCAAAGAAAATCAGTTTTTACCCATAATAATATACCATATTTGCAATATAAACCCTCCACAATCAGAACAGATCAGAAACTAATTAATAACAAAAACTCAGTAAACATGGAGAAAGAAAAAAATATATATGTGTATACACATGTCACTTGAAAAACTTCTATCTCCTATTCTATACCGATGAACGAAATAAAAATTTTTTGATGATGATCACAAGAGCAGCTTCGAGCATACTATGGATCTACAGAAGGCGGAACTAACCTCACTGCGTACCGTGTCAGGATGCTGTCTTTGTTTCAGGACCTAGAACCAACCGTGAACGTCTCGGCCCAACGATTGTCGGATCAGGTGCGGGTCATCCAACGTAATCACAGGTTGGACGATGCCACATTTGATAGGCTGCGCTCAGAAGTACTAAGCAACCTTATTATCTCGACTCCGACACAGACCGCGGTACAGGCGCCAGCCAATGGCGCAATCACACCGCGGCCTAATAGTGATAGTGATGGGGTAAATGGTAGGGTTGTCACAGTAAGTAGCCAGTGCAACGAAAGATTGAGGAGCGCACTGGAGGATGCGCTTCGCGAGTATAGATCAACTCCGACCGACCTTAGGGCCCGATTACCACGGTTACCTATGCACAAAAAGAATAGGGCGCTGGTGTGTGCTTTGGACTCGCTGTTGCAGAACATATTTGAAAGCAGCGAGAGCCTCGTTGATACACACTCGATCCTGTTTTGCGGGGCTGTTGCGGCATGTCGTATAGCGAACGTCAAGTTCCCTAGTGGTGACGAAGCTATACGACCAAAGCCTGCTGCACCAGCCTGGCAGTGCAGAATCGAGCGGCGTATTGATGAGGCTAGGGCACTCATCGGCAAACTATACTGCTTCAGGGAAGGCAACACACGACCACGCGTGATGCGCTTTGTGAGACGGGCGTTTTCGGGGACTGATATCAGCCCTCGAGATTACACGTCCCGTGTCCCTGAGCGCATCGACTTCCTGAAGCAGAAAGTTTGTGCATGGGCAAACCGTATTCGGCGGTATAAGCGGCGGGTTGACCGATACTCGCAAAACCGCATGTTCCAGAGTGATGAGAGGTGGGTGTACAGAGCTTGGGAGCGACCTGAACAAAGTGTGATGGACGTGTGCCGCCCGGATGACATTGCCACGAGTACATTCTGGCGAAACATCTGGTCGGTGCCTGTCTGTCATGCCGAGGGTGGCTGGATGCGCGATGTCGAGCGCGTGTGTGAAACTATACCACAAATGGGGGAAATCACCATCACTCCACTAGATGTAGCCAGAGCAGTCCATCCATTACCGAACTGGAAGTCTCCGGGACCGGACGGACTGCATAACTTCTGGCTTAAATGGTATAGCAGCTCACACGCGCTCCTGGCATCTCAATTCCAGTCATACTTAGAGTCTGGGTCGCTACCACAGTTTCTAACAACTGGCGTTACCCATCTGCTTCATAAGACTGGTAGACCGCGGAACCCAAGAACTATAGACCAATTACTTGTTTGTCGACGGTCTATAAACTTCTTACATCCATCCTGAGAGTGAAGATCAATGAGCACATTGAGACTAACTCAATTATGTCTGCCTCTCAGAATGGATGTACGAAGGGGTCCCGCGGCACTAAGGAGCTTCTCCTCATAGACATGGCCATAAGCCAACAGGTTCGTCGATCCCGCAAGGATCTGTCGACATGTTGGATAGACTACAAGAAGGCCTATGACTCTGTGCCACATACATGGCTCATGAAGGTGTTGGAGTTGTACAAAATAGATGCAACTCTACTTGAGTCATGTATGAGGCAATGGAAAACAGTCCTTCGCTATCCAGGATGTCGACCGATTCAGGGGAATGATGAGCCTGTATTGATTAAACGGGGAATATTTCAGGGCGACAGTTTGAGTCCGCTTTGGTTTTGCCTGGCTCTGAATCCTCTAAGCACATTGCTGGAGGATTCAGGTTCAGGCTATCGGTTGAGAAGAGGTGGTCAGGCCATATCTCACCTTCTTTACATGGATGATCTGAAACTCTTTGCCCCCAACAATTCGCGGCTGATGGAGCTACTGAAGGTAACTGAAACCTTCAGTAGTGCCATCAGGATGGAATTTGGTGTGGACAAATGTGCAGTCATGCATGTAAAGAAAGGGGAGATTATGGAATCTGAGGGAATTCAACTCTCGGATTCCATACAGGTTAGATCCCTCAGCTCGACCGAAACCTACAAGTATTTGGGTATGTCAGAAGCATTGGGCATTACTGTTGCTGACATGAAGCAATCGTTGAAGGAGCGCTTCTTTGGTCGCCTGAAAAATGTTTTGAATAGCCTTTTGTCGGGCGGAAATAAGGTGCGCGCCTTCAACGGTTGGGTCATGCCAGTATTAATGTACTCTTTCGGCATACTCAAATGGACTCAAACCGAACTCGACGCCCTGGATAGGAGAGTCCGCACACTGTAGACCGCAAATCGGATGCATCACCCACGATCGTCGGTGATGAGACTGTACATCCCGCGGAAGTGTGGAGGTCGAGGCTTTTTAAACGCCAAGACTCTCCACAACCGCGAGATATGCAGTCTCAGAGAATATTTTCTCAAAGCTGATGTGGATATGCACCGAGATGTGGTCACAGTGGACAAGGGACTCACCCCGTTGTCCATGGCTAAAGAGAACTGGCGCAAACCTGTGATACTTACCACAGATGACCGCATGGAGGTATGGAAAGGCAAGAAGCTTCACGGGCGCTTCTATCGGGCTCTTCATGGGTCCGATGTAGATTTTTTAGCGTCCGTGGCCTGGCTACGTTTCAGTGATCTCTTCGGGGAAACTGAAGGTTTTGTCTGTGCGATTATGGACGAAGTTATCTTGACGAATAACTACCGGAGGCATATAATGAAGGACGGGACAGTGGACGTGTGTCGGGCATGCCACCGTCCGGGTGAGTCCATCAGACATATTATCTCCGGTTGTTCTCGTCTGGCTAACGGCGAGTACTTGCACAGGCACAACCAAGTGGCCAGGATTATCTATCAGCAACTTGCTTTGAAATACAAACTTGTAGATTCTGAGGTACCATATTACAAGTATGTGCCCGACCCAGTTCTCGAAAATGACCATGTCACGTTGTACTGGGATCAGTCTATCATCACTGATAGGACTATTATAGCCAATAAGCCTGATATAGTGGTGATAGACCGATTAGCGCGCCGCACAATGATAATTGATGTTACCATCCCACATGACGAGAACCTCGTGAAGGCTGAGAAAGAGAAGCAAATCAAGTATCTCGACTTAGCTCACGAGGTTGTCGACATGTGGAATGTGGACTCAGCTGTCATTGTGCCGATAGTCGTTACGGCCAATGGCCTGATGGCCAAAAGCTTCGACGACCATCTGTCGAAGCTGGCGTTACGCGGTTGGATAAAAGGCCTGATACAGAAGGCAGTACTCCTCGATACGGCTCGTATTGTGAGGAGGTTCCTTCCTCTGGAGCCCTAACCACCGGTAGCTTGGACCCTGCTCCCGACACCGGCGGACTACTATTTTTTATATTTTTAAATGTTTTTTTTTAATAATGTGTTGTTTTTATGAAATATTTAAAAATGTAAATTAGTATGTAAGGATAAAAAATAAAGAGAATAATAATAATAATAAACATTTATTTCAAGTGCCAAGACTTATAATGTTAGTAACAATATACTTACAAACCGTGTTAGTAAAACATTAACAAACACGAAAACCAAAACAGTTTGCGACATCAATGCCGCAAGGTGACAGGCCCAGCCTATACCCATACCCTGCAGCAATGGTTCACAAACGCACAATCTAGCCCGCCTGGTATCAAGGACAGGATGCTGTTGGTGTTGCCCCGCACCCTACTGACCAGGGATGTGCACTGCTTCCGCATCGCAGTGCAAAAGAAGTCAACGTGAGCTTCAGCAAACATCCCCGATACGCTGCAGTATCGGGGCAACCACATCAGCACCCTGAAAGCATGCGAATGGCGCTGTATGATTTCTGAGTAAAATGAGCCCACAGACTGCAGGAGTAAAAAGACGTGCAGTAAGCACTAAATATAGTAGTGCACTTGACCTCCTTAGAGGCACGCTTAAATCTGTGGGCAATCATGTTAGCTCTCACACACAGCGTCCTCCGCTCCCTGTCAATATTCTCATCGTCCTTGAGGCCAGTGGTTAATAAGTGACCCAGATATTTAAATTTGATCCACCTTTACAACGGGTATACCATTCAACCTCACTGAAGCTTCTGGGTACTGTACTTACCCCTGGCTCCAAAGACCATGACCACACTCTTCTTGTAGATAAACTTGAAATAAATAAGTAAATAATACCTGAATGGTTTGCCATTAAAATTTTTGCGCATGAATCTTGAATGCTTTGGATAGATGAGTAGAATTTCTCGCAAAGATGGCTCAAAAATGTTTGATACGTCAAAGTCTTAATGAACCAAACCAATACCACCATAGCTCCCCAGATTGATACTTGCTGTAACAAAATATCAAGAGCTTTTACTGAAACTTGAGATCTCAACAGTTCAAGACTCTCGGACTTAGGTATTTCGTTTATCAAGTTCCTAAGAATAAGCAGTTGAAAGTATGTATTAAATTTTGTAAGGAATAATCGCCCTTTAGCTGGTGACTTTTCTTAAACAGAACAAACATATTGTTTTGATGAGATACTAAAATATGGAATTACTTCTGTAGTGTGTCTCGTTTTAAATAACTAAAAATGTACACTCATAAAACATTTAAATTTCAATTTATGTTATTGACCCCTCAATATTTTGTTTTACCCCCCCCCCCACTGATAACGGCCTGTTAACGATTTTTCATTGAACGAATGAGTTTTTTGATGGAATTCTGTGGGATTTCCTGCCACTCTTCGACTTCGAAGCAGTTTTTATGTATTCTATCGACGCCGGTCTTCGACATCTTCCTCGTACCAGTCTTTTCAGCTCATTCCACATATGTTAAATCGAATTCTAGACAGGACCGAGGTCTTGCCAGTCTAGTGTGGGAATCCTGTTTTCTTCCAGGTACTGTCTCGTCAATGCAGCGGTGTGGCAGCGGACATCATCGTGAATTAGCAGGAAATCTTCGCCAATAAACCCAGTAGCGAGCACATGGGTCAGCATAGTAGACGGGGCCCGCTAAGGCCTGTGCCTGTCAGGGTTGCCGAATTTGTTCGAAAGAGTCACCGCGGCCCTGGAACGCAAAGGGCATTAGATTAAATTAGAACACGGATGGGTTTTAGTTAGTAGGACCCTGAAACTCCCTTCTGCTCCACCCAGAGTGGGAGGTGTCATTTGGTGATTTCCCATCCTTACAAAAACGGAGCACATGGCTTAGCAAACTGGCATTGATGTATCTTTCTGCGGTTAGCCCCCCTCCTCGTTTCCACCAGGTACAAATACCAGCTCCGTTCTTGCTTAAATAGAAATCCCCGCCTACATTATACAGAACCACCCTCCGTATGGCACTGTTTCCGCAAAAAGCATTTGTGCTAATCGCTCCCCTGGTCTCCTGTAGACTCTCCGGCGACGATCGCTATAATGCAGGCATATTCTGATTTAGTTCGAGAATGTGATCGCAAACAAACTGAAGCCGGGCTTGTCATGTGCAATTCAGAGATAATTTGGGTCCCGTGGCTAGCCTTTTGGGTCAAGTTCGCTTCTTTGAGTCCTCGCCTCAAAGTTTACTCACTAACTGAGCCTTTCCTCGAACTTCTCTGAGCTACTGCTGGACATCCACGCCGATCAGGTGTCGATTTCGGAGAGAAGAGGTGACAATAAATTGGACAACTCTCACCAAAGTGTATCACTGTTGTACGCTAAGCTTTTAAGCAGCCTTAAACTCTTGTATGCCTCCGAGACACAAGACTAGCTCAGATGATGCTGTCGAGCGATAGTAAGCTGAGGCAACCCTTGCTGGATTAGGATGATGACTTCAGAGGCTTTTATAGGGCTGTTTTCCATTTTCTTGTTCTCAGTGACGAAAAGCATTGGACTGATGACCAATTTTCATATACGCCTACTTTTTAAAGGGTTTCAGCTGGTCGATTCAGTAAACATGTCGATGGGGCTTGGGCTGTCATTCAATCACTCATTTGACATGTTTATATAATCGCACTACAGGAGTACCACACAATACGGCGTTTTGTTAAAAAAACTGGCCAAGTGCGAGACGGAGTCGCGTGCAAAGGGTTCCGAACGAATTTAATTTTTTGAAACATGTTATTTTAACACTATAGACATTTTATAGGTTTTTCTGTAATCTCTTTTTCCATTTTTTCAAAATTTTAGGCTCAGTAGTTTTGGAAATAAAGATATCTTGAAATAACTTCAAAATCATTAATTTTAAAATTATGAAAAAAATATAAGTAAAACCCTCACAGTAAGTCCTTTCATTTAATATGTCACTCGATATTGTTCAAAAAACTTTTTTAAATTTTCTAGTTTGACCCCTAAGAGTGACTAAAAATTTAATCATCCATATGTGTACCAAATGTCAACAGAATCGGTCAAGTGGACCCGGAGAAAACTGGCTGTGACAGACGGACAGACAGACAGATACCCGAGTGATCCTATAAGGGTTCCGTTTTTTGTTCGGAGCCCTAAAAATTTAAGTCTTCTTTTGTCTGTGAATAATCTTTGGTTATGGTATTGGAATAGGTTGAAAGCTAACTTTAGTTACCTAGCTGACTAGACCACCCTGAGAAGAAACATCGAAACGAACTGTTGCTGTGTGTTGTTGACTCAAAATTAGTATAAGGCCACCAAAACTTTATTTAAAATAATAATTATAATAAGTCTGCCGAATTAAAACCCGTGGAACCCCTCCGAGTGAAAGATTAAGATGATTCCCTTCGAAGCCATCTGGTTTTGATGGTCATTTTTAATTCACTTACTACTTCTGGCTACAGGATCGATTCCTTGTTTTTACTGCAGATAATTATCTTTATTACTACTTGTATAATACTTACTATGTCACCAATCACTATTCTAAGTTTTAACGATTCAATTGTTACTTGGACGTAAATCAAAGTGTGAGTGAACATGTATAAAATGTAATAGAGTATCTGAAAAAAAAAACAGAGATCAGATAAATTAATATAGTAAATTGAATTGGCCTGTTTATTCAATATTTAAAGTTATGGCTTTATGAGTAACACAATATCCCTTTCACAACTCTATGTATATAGTCCAGTCAACAAGCACCTTTTTCTACGACTTTTTCAGCAGTCTCGGAAAAATATGAATGATGTGTCATTCGATTTGGAAGAGCATGTAGAAAAAATTGCAAAAGTTGTAACAATTTACTGAAAAAAAGAAAGAAGGGTTTCGTTTTTTGCAAATATCTAAAAAAAGATTCTAAAAGAGGAAAAAATTTCCTAAAACTAAGTTTTACTCTTAGAATTGTAGGACCAATATTTATAACTTTTTCAAAGGGGTGAAAATATCTACCACCGAAAACGGATACTCTGGTTTTCGCAAGCCACGCCCGCTTCGGCCACTTTAACAATAAAATTGATTTCATCATCATCATATCAGCCGAAAGACGTCCACTGCTGGACAAAGGCCTCCCCAAGCGTCGCCACGACGACCGGTCCTGCGCGTCTCGCATCCATTGGCTACCCGCGAACATTGATTAAAACGGTTGTACGTTGTTTTATAGAAGACAGTTTCATAGAATTTCGTTTCACATAAATTTTTTCTCATATTATCATTTCATAGAATAACCAATACGCAGAAGACTTACTTTGAATAAATTTAAAGCAAAGATTTTTGTTACAAATAAACTTTGTTTCGATTTTCATAATATCATAGAATAACAAACCAAATATAATTTTTCCTCATATTAATTAGTTAATATAAAACTTGTTACCAAGAAAAACATTTTATCGAGTGACAGTTTCTAAACGTTTGACAAAATGAATACCCTCATTCGGACCCGCTCGACGGAACTCCGCGAAGCGGCAACGGAGGCAAATAGCCATGGGAATAAAAGACAAAACTATGCAAACAAGTATACACCATGAATGCAGCAAACATACAGCAAGCATGCAGCAAGCATGCAGCAAGCATGCAGCAAGCATGCAGCAAGCATGCGGCATGCAACATGCAGCATGCAAGCAAACAAGCATACAGCACGTAAACGAGCATGCCACATGAATGCAAGCAAGCATGCAGTATGCAGGCGAGCATGCAACATAAATGCAGCAAGCATACAGCAAGCATGCAGCAAGCAAGCAAACAAGCATACAGCACGTAAACGAGCATGCCACATGAATGCAAGCAAGCATGCAGTATGCAGGCGAGCATGCAACATAAATGCAGCAAGCATACAGCAAACATGCAGCAAGCATGCGGCATGCAGCATGCAGCATGCAAGCAAGCAAGCATACAGCACGCAACCGAGCATGCAACATGCAGAATGCAAGCAAGCAACATGCAGCAGGCATGGTTTCTGTCACGGCTCCGGCACTGCGGGGCTCCGGCGATCCCACGCAAACTTATCGTCGCAGATGGTTTTAACGCATAACACCTGCTCCTCAGCTCGCGGGCCGCCTCGCCCCTCCGCGCCTACGCGGGCTTAAATTACACTCTAGGGGTAGGACAGACAAGACTACGTGGGGTCGGTTTTGCAGCGATTCGTTTCTGTCACAATTTTTTTTACCACACATGTTGATTTTTTTAAATTATGTTTAATTTTTAATGTAAGTTTAAAATGCTATTTTATAGAAATGGCAATATGCGTAGAAAATTATTTCGAATACAATTCTGCCATCTTATGCCATGGACATATCATAAAACAATAATATTTAATTATAGTTACATTTTCACTGAAATATAAAATACCATGGAAAAATACACCGGGCAAACAATATTCGTTAAAAAATAATTCTGCTGTTTGATATGTTTGTTAAATAAAAAAATGTGATCATGAAATTCATTGAATTATTTTTCTGTGAAATAAGTTCCATTCAAGTAAAGTCTTTGAAACAATAATATTCGACATAAAATTACAAGGACCAAATATTATGTGAAACATTTTCTGCACAACGAAATTCTATGAAATTTCTGTCTGCGAAACAAGGGTACACCGATTAAAACATATTAAATTTCAAAATCAGGAAATGAAAAAAATCTGGCAATTACTGGATAGATGATTGCACAATAATCCGCTGGCCGGAATCTATTGCGATTTTTCAAAAAGTTATGCAACAGTTAATTAACATTTTTTTTCGGCTTGAACATGAACATTGCAAATGTCATAATTGTAAAACTATAAATCTGTTTTTTTTTTCCTTCAATGGAGCTATTGTTAAAAGGCTTCAGAATATATCCCCGTTGTAAAAATAAAAAGAAAATATTTTTTATTTTATTTTTTAACAATTTATGTACCTCAAAAATTTTATTGAAACATATACAATTATTGAAACGAATTTGGTGATCAAACCGTTGGGGGTTATACAGTTATTTTTAGTGCGATATTTTGGACAGAACGTAATATTTTGCACCAGATCCAAAGGAAAAAGCATCCACTGCACTTCCTTATCCACAAAATTGTTAAAAAAAATTGTCACACATTTAGATCTCATATTTCGTGATACTTTCATTTTTGTTATGTTACTGACGCCAGCTGTTCCCCTGCTCACAAAGTAGACAACAATATTTTTGACGATATCACCTAAATGTTTAGCAGCGCATATCAAAATAAGTTAAGGCGCTACCCCGACCAAAACCTTGCGACAGTCCGTTTTTCTTCGTTATTCAGAGACTATTAACTCATTAGATAAGAGAAATATACTACATCACAGAGCCTAACACGAATATTTTTGACGTATAGCAACGTAACGTAAAATTTTACCATAGCTACAATACTCGCTTCACACTTAATATTTATTTGAATTGAATTGAATACTGTATTCATATTTTTGGATGATATAAATTGTGTATGTCGCATAAAATTAAACCAGACTACTATGGGGTTGTAGTTATTTATATTCAAAATTTAACGTTACTATACGTCAAAGTATTCGTGCTCGGCCTTCTAAAAGCACATTATTAATGTTCGATATCTTATCATCACGTTCCACGTTCAGATTTTTTTAAGTGTCATAAATACATTTAAAATTTAATTTAAAACAATCACTAAATTTATTCATTGTATGCATCTGTTGCTAAAGGCGACGCTCTAATCATTGCGGATTACACTAAAGAATAGATAATTTTAAAAGAATCCAAAAATTGTGTTAATTCTATGATAAACGGTGAGGTGCGGCAAAGAGGGAACAAATGCTCAAGGTTATTTGGTCAGAGAAACGCCTTAATATAGGTACAAGGAATCAATAGTTGATTAATGGCTTCCTATACTGAATGTATTATTTAGTCCATGACGTGATAGTTATAAACTTAATGGTCATTTAATTTTTTTTTAACAAACGTGTTTTATGTAGCTAATTCCTGCGATGCTCGACTCGGGGACTGACTCACCCGCGTCCGTAGGAGAGTACCCAATGTTAACCCTACACGTGGTCCCCGGCTGGTGCTAATCAGGTGACACTAACTGGTGGTAGGCTTCGGCCGATGGCTTGTAACCACCCACTGGGCAAAGACGTACCGCCAAGCGGCCTAGCTGCGTTCCGGTACGATGCTCAGTGTAGCCAATACAGAGGAGTTGGGTCGAAATAGTTATTCCAATGCAGGCAGACCAACCAGGCTTGCGCTGACATCGGCGTATCGGGAGACTAGTCGCGGAGGGTAGCGGGATCCGAGGCACGGTGCGCCGCTGGCCGACCGCAGGTAGATGGGGGCCCAAGTAGTGTATTAGCCACACATGAAAGGCTGCCCCGCCAACTGTGGAAAAATCCCGGAATGCACCATCGTGCTGGTTGGCGACCAGACGAGAGGGCCCGATGGACATTCCTGGGGGGGCTCGGGCGTCCTCGCAGTCTCCAGGCTAGTCCCTCAATGATGCCGTCCTGTCAGAGCGTGCCTGAAGGTTAGCAGCATGGAACCTCATTTCACTTCCTTCTTCTTTACCTTATTCACTAAAATCATGACCAGGAACATAAAGAGAAAAGCTGTACAGCGGCAGCACGCCCTCTCGCAAAAAGTGCACCTCTCTAACATTCGAGGTCTGCACTCAAATCTCGCCGCAGTCCACTACCACCTCGAGACTGAGAAACCAGCGCTCTTGCTTCTGTCGGAGACGCAGATCGGATGTCCGTCAGAAGTGTCTTACCTTTTATACCCAGGGTTTACCCTGGAGCACCATTTCAAACCACGCGCGGGCGTATGTATGTACGCCCGGGACGACATCTGCTATCGGCGTCTCCGTAACCTTGAAGACTCCAGGTTCTCAACACTGTGGGTTATAGTGGACACAGGCATAGACAAAATTGTTTACGCCTATGTCTATCGTTTGCACAGCGGTGATTTGGAGACAACTGGGCTCACACAGCACCTGAGTGAGGCGGCGGATGCGGCTCAGCAGCGATACCCTTCTGCCCAATTGGTGTTACTGGGGGACTTCAACGCCCACCATCAGGAGTGGCTCTTCCCATACCAGTGCACAGACCATGCTGGACGAGAGACGCGAAAGCTAGCGCTAGCGTTAAATCTTACCCAGCTGGTCCAGGGGGCAACAAGAGTGCCGGATGTTGATTCGCACACAGCCAATTGCTTGGACCTTTTGCTGACAACTGATCCAGACCGCAACTCGGAGACGATTTCTTCACCACTGGGTAGTTCGGACCACTGTCTGGTGAAGTCTGTGTCCATCTACTCGCCTCCCGATCCCAGCCCAAGAGGCACCCGATGGGTATGGCGATACAGGTCAGCAGATTGGGATGGCATGCGATCTTTATTCGCATGTTATCCTTGGCAGCCTACTTGCTTTTTTCGACTGATGCTTCGTCGTGTGCGGACGCCGTGACCGATGTGCTGCGGAGGGAAATGGAGTACTACATTCCGTTCTCCGATGTAACCATGTCTAGCGAAGCTCGTCCATGGTTTGGTGCCGAGTGCAATCGCGCTAATGCGCTTAAGCACTCGGCGTACCTAGCATGGGTCGATGCTCGTTCGCGCAAAGCAAATGACGTGAGTCGGAAGAAGAGAGCCTTTAACAGGGCTGCCAAGTCCTGCAAGAAGGTGTTGCGGAGGGCTCGGTTTGACCACATTAGCCAAATAGGGAGCAAACTTTTTTCATACCCAGCGGGTAGTAAAGCTTTTTGGTCCCTGGCTAAGTCGGTTAAATCGAACTTCTGCTGCCCCTCACAACCACCACTGCTGAGACCCGACAGGACGCTGGCCCACTCCGCTGAGGAGAAAGCAAAGTAGTTTGCTTCTTTGTTTGCGGAATCTTCACGTCTGGATCCTGGTGGCGCGAGGCCCCCTGCTTCTCCTGATGGATGCGAGTCGCGTATGTTGAACATTCGCATTCATCAGAAGGACGTTCTTCGGGTACTGCGTAACCTAGAAGTGAATAAGGTTAGTGGCTCCGACGGGATACCGGCAATTGTTTTGAGGACTTGTGCGCCTGAGTTGTCTCCAATCTTGACACGCCTATTTCGCCTTTCGTTTGAGACTGGAAAAGTACCGAATGCTTGGAGCAAGCTAACGTGCAGCCCGTGCCCAAGAAGGGTAGTCGAGCTGACCCGTCGAATTACAGACCCATCTCGGTAACGTGCTGAATCGTAAGCTCCTAGCATACCTTTTTTTTTTTTTTTTTTAAGGATGGGTAATCATCAAATGACTCCTCCCGCTCTGGGTGAAGCAGAAGGGAGTGTCAGACTCTTACTGACTAAAACCCATCCGTGTTCCTCCCAATGCCCTTTGTGTACCAGGGCCGCGGCGACTCTTTCGAACAGATTCCGCGACACCAGCAGGCGCTGGCCTTAGCGGGCCCCGACTTCTACGCTGACAGCTCTTTAAGGCGCGCGTGGAACACAGCGCGCCGTCGATCCGGGCTTGGTTCTGATCGGACGGCGAGCCACCCAATGCTCGCCGTCCGCAGGCCCGTGCCTACGGTGGCCGGGAATCGTCCTGCGACTCCCGACGCCCGGGGCGTCTTCTCCTGTTGCGGCGGCTGGGGCGTGAGGTTTCCCTCTCTCTCACGCGTTCGGCCTCCTCCTTTGCTAGCATTACTGCTTAGCAGAAGGAGGTGACCGCTTCCCATGCCTCCTCGCTCCGGACCATGGATTGGACCAGGGCCGGACGCGAGAGGTCGCCGCCGCCAATCGCCTCGACGAGGACGCGGCGGTGTTCCTCCCAAGCAGGGCAGACCTCCACCGTATGCTCCACCGTGTCCTCCGGGCGATAAGCTCCTAGCATACCTAGAAGCGAATGATGTCCTTAGTGACCGACAATACGGGTTCCGCCGAAATCGGTCTACTGAGGATCTTCTTGCGTATGCCAGTCACATCTGGAGTGAGGCCATAGAGAAGCACGGGGAGGCACTAGCGGTCTCCCTTGACATCTCGAAAGCCTTCGAAAGGGTCTGGCACGATAGCCTTATTAGTAAGCTTCCTTCCTTCGGTCTGCCCGCCGGATTGTGTGATTGGATCGCGGATTTCCTGAGGGATCGGTCTATCCGAGTGGTCATAGATGGCTGCTCGTCTGGACTGCTGGATATTAATGCCGGGGTTCCTCAGGGGTCGGTACTTTCGGCAACACTGTTCTTGCTGCATATTAATGATCTGCTAAAACCCGGTACCTTTGGGTATGCAGACGACAGCACTGTTGCTGAGAGATACATGTCCGACGCACGAGCTGGTGGGTCGCAGATCCGGTCTCTCCGGGAGGCTCTGGTTGAGCGCTTGATCGTGTCCTTACAGGCTGTCTCTGAATGGGGCGATGCCAATCTGGTCAAGTTCAATGCTGCTAAGACCCAAGCGTGTCTATTTTCCGCCAAAAGGAGCCAATTCCACCCAGCTCCATCTTTCCGAGGTGCAACCGTGCCGATAACCGACCAACTTGAGCTTCTTGGGGTTACATTAACATCTACCCTCAATTTTGGCCCTTTCATTGAGGCAAAAGCTCATGTGGCTGCAAAGAAGTTGGGGATCCTAGCTAAGGTGAGACGGTACTTCACGCCGGAACAGCTGCTCAGACTATCATGCGCAAGTTCGATCGTGTATGGAGTACTGCTCTCATCTTTGGGACGGATCTGCCAGATACCAGCTTGATGCCCTTGAGTCAATTGAGAAACGAGCCAAGAGGATCATCGGCAATTATAGGCTCGTTGCGACGAAGCTACAAAGTCTTGAGCATCGACGACGAGTCGCTAGCCTGTCGGTTTTCTACCGGTTGCATTTTGGGGATTGTGCGACGGAATTGCATAATTTAATTCCGCCAAGCCCGTTCCATCATCGGACCACAAGACGAACGGCGGTGCGCCACCGGTACATGGTGGACATCCCACCCACGCGCACTAAACGTTTTGGGAACACATTCATAGTGCGTACAGCTAAGGAGTGGAATTCCCTGCCGGAGTCTGTGTTTCCTGATAGCTACAACCTGGGAGTCTTTAAGTCAAGTATGAAGAGGTTACTTCTAGGCAAGCGTGCTCCATCTTCGACCGCATCATCGCTTACCATCAGGTGAGATAGTGGTCAAACGCGCGCCTATAAATAGTTTAAAAAAAAAATGTTGTTACCGTTTTTTCACAAGATACAAAATAGGCTACGACACTCAACGATAGTGTAATCAGCAATAGTAACAGTGTCATCTGATGATGATGCCTGACACACTATTACTGTTGTTACTACCATCATTAAGGACAGAACATTATTTTACAAAATATTTAAAGTGTATGTGTATGTTTGTCCGCGCATATCTCAAAAACTATAAGTCAGATTGCAAAAATTATTTTTTAGCTGGACTACGTATGGTTCAACTTAGCAAACAGTGTAAGTTTCATCAAAATGGGTTCAGTAATTTTTAAATAGAGAGTTAAGTGTACATCAGTTACCAGGGAAATGTGTCATTGGCTTAACAGCGTAATACTAAAGCAGGTCATTATGCATTGTAACGAGCGTTTTCGTCTCGCTACATGTTCGGTAAATCTTAGCCGATTTTCGAACGTCACATCTCTAGTCTTTTTTTTTTCTTTTGTCTACGGAAGCATGATGGCGTCACTTTTCGACCCTTTCGCAATGAGTGAACATTAATTTTTGCCTGTCGTCAGAATTCTATTTAAATCCTGTGAAATCTCGATTGTTTCGGGACAGATTGTTGCTCTGAATGTTTTGAGCAGGATATTCCGATTGATGCAATGAAGAATTTGCCGTAATTCGTGGTAAGAAACCATTCTTCTAGACGGAATGTCTTTATCAAATCATATTGGAAAATTTACGCATAAGTTCATATTTTCAGGTTTAGTTGTTTTTAAAGCAACACCCACAACCCCTAAATGGAGTCGCGTGGCGATTACCTGATGATTTTGTAAAGAAACGGTAAGTTTTTGTCCAAAGGACACACGAAGCCACGTGTTCGTACATTGTTTTTTTATTGTAGAATTATCCTAATTATTGTGTTTGTTACAGCCAGCAATATCAATCCTCGGTTGGCGTTTTCTTTTTTTCGACTTTTAGTTTCAAGTTCTTGGGTTTTCTTTCATTCAAAGGACTTTCCTTATTTTTATTGAATTTTCAAGACATGAACGGAGACCGTGCTGTTTTGCCAAAGTAATTTTTATTGGATTTTCAAGACATGAACGGAGACGTGCTGTCTTGCCAATGAGGAATCCTGCCTACATAATTCCTGTGGTTAACTTGTTAATTTATTTTTAAAGCAAGCAATCTGGTAGGAAATTCAAACCTATTTTACTAACTCATAAACAAGATGCAATAATATCATAATAATATCACAATAATAACTGATCTTTAGAATCCCTATTTTAAGTTAATTTTAGTAACTTTTCAATTGTTTGAAGCTACTGGCCTATAAATGGAGAAAAGACAAAAGAGTTTCAATTGTTTTATTTATCTATTTAGCCACCCACCTGCCGATTAAAGGTTCAATTACTTTCCGACAGATTCTTTCCGGCTTAATTTATTATATAGTGGTCTCCAAGGCGCCCGAAATACATTCTTAATTTAATTTAATTTTTTTTAGGAGAACACACCTTCATTTTTCATTTTATTTTGTTAGTCTACCTCACCAGAGAGAAGCCAACATATATATTATTCTTATTCTCTTCTCTCACTCAATTTTTTTTATTACATTTGGCGCCCGAACAGGGACATTGAAGTATTATTGCATCTATTCTATTGTTTTCAGAACACCTTTAGTTTCTGAAATTTACTATTTATTGTTGTAAACAACTTAGACTTTTGATATTTTTTGTAGACAATATTTTCCTACTAACAATATTGTACTATTGTGTGTTTGTTAACTTTTATTGTTACAGCATATATCTTTTTACCCTTACAAAATCAACATAATTGTATGGTAAGACTTGTTTTATATCTCAACAGTTATAACTTAGTGTGGTGTAACTTAGATTCATATTTAATTCTAAGTGAAGTTTAGTTTAACTTTGTAATTATACTACATATAAGGAATTTAACTTATCTTGTAAGATAATATTGCATCTTTTCACTGTCAAACACATTGATATTTTCATAAAAATAACTTTAAACTTTAAAAATATTTCAACTTAACCTCAAATATTTTATAACTTTTTGAAGTTTTGCTTTTTTGTTTGTTAGCTCATTGTTTTGCTTATTCATCATGGATAAGGAAGTACAGTTTTCTCCGCCTCCAGCTGATAAAAACAACTTAGATTCTGATGTTGCATGTACAGTTTCTAATGCTAATGCACATGTTCCTGACATGATTAATTTGACAGAAGTACAACATTCTTTTGATCATAATGACCGGGTTGCACACTCTTCCTCAGCTTTAGCTACGCATGCATTACCTTCTTTTAATTCCATGAATGCTTTGGTTAATGAACATATTAAAAAGAATTTGCCTTCTGTAACTAAGTTGCCAGATTTAAAAAAGAGTAGACTTAAATTTAATGGTAAAACTTGTGTTAGAGAATTTATTACTGAAGTTGAAGAATATTTCTTATATAAAAATTTTGATGAGATTTTATTGGTTGGTTCATTTACAAACTTGCTTAGTGACATTACTCTTAAATGGTTTCGCACGGTTCGTATTCGTATTTCATCTTGGCACGAGCTTAAGCTTGCTTTACTTAAACGTTTTGACAAGCCGGACTTCGATTATTTTTTGGAAAGTGATCTTCGTACGAGGAAACAGAAGAGTTCTGAGTCTCTTCCAGACTTTATTACAGAGATTATGGACATGGCTAGTCGTCTTTCTTTTCCATTGTTTGATACGGTTTTGGTTAGTATAATTAAACATAACATGTTGCCTATTTACACACCTTTTATTTTTGGTAAACATATTGATTCAGTGGAACAATTTCTTGACCTTGCAAAAGAACTTGAAGTTTTTGTCAATAGAATATCTAGTTATAAAGACCATAAAACTGATAAGCCTACAGTAAAGTCTAATGCAGTTTCAACGGATTTAATTTGTTTAAAGTGTAAAAAATCTGGACATCATTTTAAAAAATGCACATCCATTCCTGGCGTTATTTGTTTCAAATGTCAAAAGGTTGGAGTCACCTCTAAGAATTGTGATGTTTGTAATATTGATGATAAAAACTCTAGTGAGTCAAAAAACTGATTAGGTCTCATCGAGCCCCTGTTATTGATATAACTGCGAGTGTCTCGATAAAGAAAACATTTGCTAAATGTCACAAACCTGATGATGTCACTCGTAACAAAGACTTTGCAGACTGGTTAGTTTATTTAAAAACATTTTTCAAAATATATAGATCAGCTCCTGTTTTATTTGTTAAACATACTACGACAAAAAGAGTACGACGTAAAAGAGGGATGGTAGTACTAGATTCTGTTTAGATTCAAGACGTTTAAATTCAGTTACTATAAAAGATTCTTACCCTCTTCCTTATACCTCTAGAATATTAGATAACCTTGGGGGAGCCAAATATATAAGTACAATTGACCTTTCTAAAGCATTCTTACAAATTGCTCTTGAAGAATCTTCTCGAGAAAAGACTGCTTTTGTAGTTCCGGGAAAAGGACTTTTCGAATTTGTTCGTATGCCATTCGGTCTCACTAATGCACCAGCTGAGTTGCAGAGACTTGTAGATAAACTTTTTGGTCCTGAATTCGATAATACCGTGTTTTGTTATTTAGACGATTTAATTTGTGTAAATTCGGATTTTAATTTACATATAGAGTATTTACACAAAATTTATAATATACTGAAAGATACTGGATTGACAGTTAATTTAAAAAAGTGTAACTTTTGTAAAGATAGACTTCGTTATCTTGGTTATATAGTTGATAGTAATGGTTTGCATACTGATCCTTCTAAATTAGATACCATTAACAATTTTCCACGTCCTGAATCTGTTAAACAACTTCGTAGTTTTCTTGGTTTATGCTCATATTATCGTAGGTTCATTTGTAAATTTGCTGATATTGCTTCTCCTTTAACTAAATTAACAGCTGGTAGTAAAAATTCTAAAAAACCACTTTGTTGGAATGATGAAGCTGAAAATGCATTTCATGAGTTGAAACATACATTAATTACTGCTCCTGTTTTGCAATGCCCTAATTTTGAAAAACCTTTCTTTTTACATTGTGATGCCAGTTCTGTTGGCATTGGTAGTGTTTTGAGTCAAGAGGATGATAATGGTGATCAACATCCTATTGCGTTCTATTCTAGATCACTCAATAAATGTGAACGTAATTATAGTACCACAGAACGAGAATTATTAGCTATTTTAGTTTCAATAGAACATTTCAGACCTTATATTGAAGGAATGAAGTTTACAGTTATAACTGATCATGCTAGTTTAAAGTGGCTTTTAGGTCTTAGTAACCCCATTGGCCGTTTAGCTCGTTGGGCTGCTAGAATCTCTCAATTTACTTTTGATATAGTTCATAAAAAAGGATATTTACATTTAGTTCCAGATGCTTTATCCCGTATAGAAGTTTCCGCTATAGGAATGTCTCAGAATAATTTAGTTTTGCCTGATGATGATATTTATGATCCATGGTATAAAAAAGTATTTATTAACTTTCAGAAATCTCCTTGCAGATATAAGAACTTTAGAGTAGAAAATAAAACTTTATATAAATTCTGTAAAAATAAATTTGATCCCAATAATCGTCTTAACTGGAAAATAGTTATCCCTAAAGAACATATTTTAGATACAATTCGTTCTAATCATGATGATATTAATTCTGGTCATCTTGGTATTCATAAAACTTTAAATAAATTAAAACAACATTATTTTTGGAAAGGAATGTTTAATGATGTTCAAAAATATATTCTAGCTTGTGATACTTGTAAAGCTTATAAACATAGCACTCAACCTCCTTTTGGTATTATGATTAACCCTAAAACAGTCGATAGAGCTATGTTAATGCTTTCAGTGGATATTATAGGTATATTACCTAAGACTTATTCTGGACATAAATATATTCTCTCAGTTGTTGATGTTTTCACTAAATATTTCTGGATTTTTCCTATGATAAATGCTACTACTAGAGTAATAAATAAAAATAAACTTTTTGAAAAAGAAATATTTCTTAAATTTGGTTGTCCAGAGATAATTGTTTGTGATAATGGTACACAATTCACTTCTAAACACTTCGTAGAATTTTTAAAAGGTTTTAACATTACTAAAATATTTTATAATACTTTATACACCCCTCAAAACAATCCTGTTGAGAGATACAACAAAACTATTGAAACTTGCATAGCTTGTTTTGTTAAGGATGATCATAGAACTTGGTCTAAATATTTACCTCATGTTCAATTAGCTTTAAATAATAGTGTTAATCTTGCTACAGATTTTACACCTTACTTTTTGATGTTTGGTAGGGAACTTATTTTTGATGCTGCTTTACATCGTTTAAGTAACTCTATTGATAACTTAAGTGAACTGGAAGTTACCGATAGAAATCACTATGCTGATTCTCTTAATTCACTTAGTGATATTTTTGTTAAAGTTCAAACTCATTTATTAAAAGCTTATCAGCGTAATGCTCGCTATAATAAGGGTCGTAAAGTCATTTTTTTATGTGGGTGATGTTGTGTGGAGGAGGAGTTTTGTTCAATCTAATGCACCTACTTATTTTTCTGCAAAACTTGCTCCTAGGTTTATTAAGTGTAAAATTATAGATAAGATTTCTGATAACGTTTATGTTCTGAAAGACCTGAAAAAAGGGACAACTGGTCGTTATCATGTTAAAGATATAATTAAATTCTAATTTGGTTTCCAAGTGTTGGTCTTGATTTTGATATTTTTGTTAGAAGGGTGCGTATGATAGTGTGGTGCATGAGGGGATGGGTGATAGGTTTTTAGCACTTTGAATGAGAGAATATGTTAGGTAACTTCATATACAGGGTGTCCCGTAAATAATGGATCAAACGTAACGGGTAGGTAGCTTACCTCATTTCCAACAACTAATTTGAACAGTAAAAAAAAAACCCATAAGGTAACCAAGATAATTTTTTTTTTCGATTTTTACTATTTTCTGTACCAGCATTCAGTGTTTTTAATGCTGTTGCTGCAAATGGTATCATATTTAGGTGTGATTTTTGTCATACATTTCTGAATAGTTTACTAGTGTTATAAGATACCATTTTTTTAAATAACATTTTATTTGCCTTAGAAAAAAAATCTTGAATTGAAAAGTTTTGTTTTTAAGATGAAAAGACCAGAATTGGAAAAATTCTCCTGTAAAAAAATTGTATGACACCGAAGTGTACCATTATTTTAAAAACTTGTACAATTACTAAGGTTTGCAGATTGGTATAAAACTTACGCCTAGTCTTTGTCGTTACAAAGATATTGCTATGAATCTGACAGAGGTGCAAAATTACGAAATAAAATAAAATTGAAAAAGTGTGCACAATTCAACTATTTTCTTAAAAATGTTTAGGTATCTCAGCGTATGAAAAAACTTAGGAGGTTAAATTAAAAAAAAAATACAAATAAATCGTTTATTTTGTTTTTACAGTAAATGTTCAAACTGACGTCCCCCTACGAGAATGCAAAGTCTGCACCTCCTAATAAAGGAAGCTCTTATCCGACGGACAAAATGGCTGTTGTTTATTTCTGATACAGCAGATTGGATGCGCTGACGTAATTCTTCTTCCGACGTTATTCGTTGTTTGTAAACTTTGTCTTTTAAACATCCCCAATAAAAAAAATCTAAGGGATTTAAATCCGGAGATCGCGGAGGCCACAAAATTGGTCCTAATCGGCCGATCCATCTGTCAGGGTAAGTTTCATTGAGTTGCGCCCTTACTGCCGTCGCATAGTGAGCGGGGCATCCATCATTTTGTAACCACATTGCTTGCCGCACGTCTTCTGGAATATTTTCTAATAACGTTGGCAACTCATTCCTTAAAAAATGCAGATAGTATTCGGCGTTTAGAGTTGCTGGTAGTTCAAAGGGCCCTATTATTTGCCCATTTATTATTCCTGCCCATAAATTTATTTTAAATTGATGTTGGCTCCTGTCCTCTCGCATCAAATGTGGGTTTACCAGCTGCCAACTGTGCAAATTATGCAAATTGAGATATCCATCTCGCCGGCATGAAGACTCGTCACTCCATAAAATTTTATTAAAAAACTGTGGGTCCGCCCGTATCATTCTAAGCATCCTTTGGCAAAATGCTACTCTTTGCGGGTAATCACGTGACGTCAGCGTTTGAACACGTTGCACGTGATATGGGTGCAACCGGTGCCTTTTTAGAACTCGATGTACCGTCGATCTTGGAATACCTGTGCGTTGCGCTATGACGCGAATTGAGACCGACGAATCTTCCTCGATTTCTCGAATAATAATTTCGTCATTGACTTGTGACGGTCGCCCTTCACTGGCACCCCCAACTCCGGTGCCAAGAATTCTTCCCTCAAGAAGCACGTTATGCACTCTAATGAATACGCGATAGTCGGGATGTCGATCCCGGTTCGGGTATCTTTCACGATACAATCTTGCGGCCGCCCTGGCATTACCTCTTGCTTCTCCGTAGATAAAATGCATTTCGGCATACTCCCGTGGCGTGTACTCGTAACGAGGCATCGTACTACTGCACACACGTACAACCACACACAAACGATTGTTTTCGAAGTCCGTAGGATTGCCAAGTCATTCATCCAAAACACAAACAGTTCCAAATCGTTAGGCAAAGCAAAGTCCAAATACACCGCACAAGTTTAATTTTAAGGAACACAACAGTTAGGCACAGCAGGAGCGAAAGTAGTCTGACGTACGTATCAACTCGAAGAGAGATTCGTGTCAACTAAACAAATAAAATCAAGCAACATTACCAAAAATACAAAAGCGGCGCTATCTATCCCTTTCACACTGAGTGAGGTGCAACTCCGCAGGAAGCGGTCCCAAATGCCGAACAGATGACGTCATCGGCTCGGAATTACGCTACACGCTTAACCACATGCTTAGATTACAAGCATAAGCCATTACGAGAAAGAAAAGTTAGATTGTACCATTTTAATTTCTGTTCTGTCTTCTTCATCACATTCATACGAGTAGCAATATCTTTGTAACCGCAAGGACTAGACGTAAGTTTTATACCAATTTGCAAACCTTAGTAATTTTACAAGTTTTTAAAATAATGGTACACTTTGATGTCATACATTTTTTTTACAGGAGAATTTTTCCAATTCTGGTCTTTTCATCGTAAAAACAAAACTTTTCAATTCAAGATTTTTTTTCTAAGGCAAATAAAATGTTATTTAAAAAAATGGTATCTTATAACACTAGTAAACTATTCAGAAATGTATGACAAAAATCACACCTAAATATGATACCATTTGCAGCAACAGCATTAAAAACACTGAATGCTGGTACAGAAAATAGTAAAAATCGAAAAAAAAAATTATCTTGGTTACCTTATGGGTTTTTTTTTTACTGTTCAAATTAGTTGTTGGAAATGAGGTAAGCTACCTACCCGTTACGTTTGATCCATTATTTACGGGACACCCTGTAGATTTATTGAATTCAATTTTTTAACATTCTAAAATATAACTTAGGACATTTTAGGTTTATTCTGATAACTTTTCCACCCACACAAATACATTTTTCATATCAAAAGATCTTATCATTTTTTAAATATAGTATTGTATACTACTTTTATACATTGTTGTATACAATTTCTATATATATTCTTATACATACCTATTTTTATACATTTTAGGTATTCTTTTTTGTCTAGGATTTCTTCCTAACTTTTTTGTGTTAGGATGCAAAATCTTTTAATTTTTTAACGCGGATCATACTGGTTCTCTTTGTGGAAATAGTATTGATATTTGTGTTCCTTTTTCTTTTTTTGCAGAACTGCTAGCTCTTGTTTTCAGGTTGGTTATTCTGTACTTACATTTGTACTCTAAGGATTTCGATACTTGTGTTCTTGTTCTCACTTGTAGTCATTCTCCTATTTTTTACGGACCTCGGTTATTTTTTTTCTTGATTTCGTCTCTTTTTGCTACTGTGCCCGGTAGTTCGGTGGTGTTGTTCCGATCACGGTATGCATCCTTTTTTGCTACTGTGCCCGGAAGTTCGGTGGTGTTGTTCCGATCACAGTATGCATCCTTTTTGCTACTGTGCCCGGAAGTTCGGTGGTGTTGTTCCGATCACAGTATGCAAGTTTTTCCGCTATTGTGCTCGGGAAGTTAGTGGAGTTGAGCCGATCACAATATGCGTTTATTTTTTAAAGATGTTTGTGCTCGGAAAATTGGTGGTGTTATGCCGATCACAACATTGTTCTTTATTCTTTTTACGTCCTTAGTGATGTAAAGATTTAAAACTGTGTTATACAGATATACCTAATTATAATTTTTTTATTGCTAGTCAGTGGCGATGGTGCCTAACTGTACTCTTAGAAACATTATCGGATTATTCTTGTTAAACAGCGGCAATTGCGCCTAACTGTACTCAACTTTGCATTTATTTTGCTTGATACTTGTTAGTCGGTGGCGATGGTGCCTAACCGTACTCATAATTGGATTTTTGTCTATTTAATTAAGTTATACTTGTAAGTGGGTAGCGAAGGTGCCCAACCGTACTCAAATTGGTTTATTCTTTTGATAGCCTTACACATGTTGGACAGCGACGGTTGCGTCTAACTGTACTTGTAATATTTCTTGAATTTAGCTTGTTAGTCAGTGGCGCAGGTGCCTAACTGCACTCATGTTGGTTCTTTTTGTATTATAAGTCGGTTATGCGAGTGACTTAACTGTGCTTGTAGTTTTTCTTAAGATGTTTTGTTAAGGAGTTATATTCCTGCGGTTTTTCATTCATCTTCTGCGGTTTTTCTTTCATTAGTCTTTAGATCTGGTTTGTTGATGATGGACTTGGCCGATATTTTCCTTGCAGTCTAGTAATCCTAATCATTTCTGGGATCTTTGTGAAATCGTTATTTTTTGGATTTTCGATTTCCTTCTTTTTCAAGAAGATTTTTTTTGCTTTTCCCTTTTGCTTTTTTCTTAGCATAAAAGAAATTGCTTTCTTTTATTTTTTCGGGGAGGGATGTGATGTAACGAGCGTTTTCGTCTCGCTACATGTTCGGTAAATCTTAGTCGATTTTCGAACGTCACATCTCTAGTCTTTTTTTTTTTCTTTTGTCTACGGAAGCATGATGGCGTCACTTTTCGACCCTTTCGCAATGAGCGAACATTAATTTTTGCCTGTCGACAGAATTCTATTTAAATCCTGTGAAATCTCGATTGTTTCGGGACAGATTGTTGCTCTGAATGTTTTGAGCAGGATATTCCGATTGATGCAATGAAGAATTTGCCGTAATTCGTGGTAAGAAACCATTCTTCTAGACGGAATGTCTTTATCAAATCATATCGGAAAATTTACGCATAAGTTCATATTTTCAGGTTTAGTTGTTTTTAAAGCAACACCCACAACCCCTAAATGGAGTCGCGTGGCGATTACCTGATGATTTTGTAAAGAAACGGTAAGTTTTTGTCCAAAGGACACACGAAGCCACGTGTTCGTACATTGTTTTTTTATTGTAGAATTATCCTAATTATTGTGTTTGTTACAGCCAGCAATATCAATCCTCGGTTGGCGTTTTCTTTTTTTCGACTTTTAGTTTCAAGTTCTTGGGTTTTCTTTCATTCAAAGGACTTTCCTTATTTTTATTGAATTTTCAAGACATGAACGGAGACCGTGCTGTTTTGCCAAAGTAATTTTTATTGGATTTTCAAGACATGAACGGAGACGTGCTGTCTTGCCAATGAGGAATCCTGCCTACATAATTCCTGTGGTTAACTTGTTAATTTATTTTTAAAGCAAGCAATCTGGTAGGAAATTCAAACCTATTTTACTAACTCATAAACAAGATGCAATAATATCATAATAATATCACAATAATAACTGATCTTTAGAATCCCTATTTTAAGTTAATTTTAGTAACTTTTCAATTGTTTGAAGCTACTGGCCTATAAATGGAGAAAAGACAAAAGAGTTTCAATTGTTTTATTTATCTATTTAGCCACCCACCTGCCGATTAAAGGTTCAACTTTCCGACAGATTCTTTCCGGCTTAATTTATTATATAGTGGTCTCCAAGGCAACCGAAATACATTCTTAATTTAATTTAATTTTTTTTAGGAGAACACACCTTCATTTTTCATTTTATTTTGTTAGTCTACCTCACCAGAGAGAAGCCAACATATATATTATTCTTATTCTCTTCTCTCACTCAATTTTTTTTATTACAGCATGCTGTTCCAATTTCAATGTTTGCGTGCAGTTAGGCTCTAGCTAAACTATCTTGATGAAAATTTTAAAAAGTGCCTCAGCACTTTAAAAAGTCATCGTGTAATCTTTAGATGGAAACATAAAAATGGTTCGTCTGTTCATTTATCATAGTAGATAATGATGGAGAGATAAGTAAGTACGTACTTATTGTTTTTTAATAATTAGGCCCAATTAAAACTGCAATAGAACAACTGCTTCGCTCACGGTACTTCTTAAACATTTTACAGGTATACAGGGTGGCCAGAACATTAACGTCCAAAAATAAAAATTTATCCGAATCACCCCATGTATGTTCCGTGACTTTTCACAGTTTTCGAACTACGGTTTTTTTTCTGAAAGTTTTGAGAATTATTGACCTGAGCAATTTATAAAAGTTCAAAAATGAAAGTAGAAGACTTTTTCAAGATTTATTTTCTGCAACTAAATCATCATGAGTTGCACTTTTATGCATAGAATTATCAGCTTCGTGACTGTGTTGAAAGTTGTAAAAATGTTGCTCTAAAGTGGAAAATTTGCGTTCGGTAAATTATTACCTAAATTTTCAACTTTAAATTAAAAATGAAAAAAGGTAACTTCATGGTTTTTAAGTAGGTCTCAAAAATGCGACAGACTTTCAGCTTTCATGATCATAAAAAATAGTACTATTATACGGCTACTTTCGCTGAAATCGGCCTCCAAAGACCCGCCTTTTCCCGTTCCTGTAGGAATTTCGAGACAAATTGTATATATATACCTTATCTAACCTTTTTTTACGCTGGGAAAAAATGCATTACGCATACCTTCCCATCGGGGGAATGGGGGTCTATGTGGGACTCCCCGGGCTAGCCCGGTATACCCAGTAAAACGACCCAGCGGCATTCCCGCATCGTCTGAGTGGAGGGGGACTGGGAGATCGGCACGGCCTTTACGTCCAGTCCTCCTCCGACGTCCGCCCGCCTTCAGAGCGGGCCCTTCACGCCCTCCCCGTGGGGAGAGGGCCGGGAATGACTGACGAAGGTGGTGACGAGTGCAATGCGCGTCCCTGCGCCTGTCGCCCGCCCATCACCACCACGAGGAGGGAGAAGATTACGCCTTCTCCGACCTCTTCTTTGCCTACGGAGCAGTGCAGCGAGAGGGTCGTCCTCCCGCGCGCGCTCCGCCGCCTCCTTTTGCGAGATTATTTCCTCGCAAAAGGAGGCGACCGCTGCCCAGGCCCCCTCACTTTCCAGCATGGAGCTGACCACGCCGGGAAGCGAGAGGTCCTGTCCGATCTCCGCGGTCAGACTGCGGCGCAGCTCGGACCAAACCAGGCACACCTCGAGGATGTATTGTGCCGTGTCCTCCTCCGCAGTCGTGGCACGCCGGCGTCACCTCCCTTGCGATCCGGTGCAGGTGTAATCCAAAGCGGCATGCCCTCACCACCCGCAGTGCAATGGCTATTGCATAGCCGTCCATTGGACGGAGGACCTCGCCACCGCCACTTTTGGCCGATATCATCATTCCTGATTCGATCACGCAAAGAAAATCCAAGCATTGCCCTCTCCATTGCTCTTTGGGTGACTTTAAGCCTTTTTATTAGGCCCATTGTGAGTGACCGTTTCAGTTCCATAAGTCTTCACTGGCAACACATCTGGTCACAGACTTTCGTCTGGAGACATTGTGTTATGTGAGCGCAACTTCCCGAGAGCTACCTGCTGACTGGACCGTTTGTCTCAGGTAGACGTACTCGTCTACAACTTCGAGTGTAGAATCTCCGATTTCGAAATTAATTAGTGGGTGCTACATGGGAATATACAATGACCTTGGTTTTTTCCATGTTAATTTTAAGACCCACTCTACTTAGGTCATCGAACAATGAACGTAGGTCTTCATCATTGGAGGTCTATGTCGCCATTGACATTTATATTTAGTCTTCTCCAATCCAAACCTTGAAGACATCCTCCATTACGGCGGTGAACACTTTCGAAGAAATAACGTCTCCCTGCCTTACATCCCGCTGCAGAAAAATAGGCTCCGAGGTCTGATCCTGAAATCGGACTGAGTTAATTGCGTGTTCATACAAATATTTTAGCACCTCGATGTCCCGATAATCAATCTGGCACCGTTGGAGAGACTGTAGCACAGCCGAAGTCTCGATCGAATCGAAAGCTTTCTCGTAGTCCACAAACGCTAAGCAGAGGGGCAGATTATACTCTTCGGTCTTCTGTGTAATCTGCCGCAGCGTATTTATGTAGTCTACGATGCTGAAGCTTTTTCGGAATCCGGCTTGTTCGGGAAGCTGGAATTCGTCCTCGATAAAGTGCCGAGTCAATCTATGTCATGGGTCGTTAGCTAGATTCGTAACTGGTTTAGACATTGACGTGTATAACTTTCCATAGAATGTCTTGATCTCCCTCAGAAGCTTCGATTTGACGGATATGGTTTTGCCATCGTCGGTCTTTAGTTGGCTTTACCAAATAAACAGAAGCCCTAATCCCGCTGAGAGAGCAATTAATCCTTTCAGTATTAAGCCAATACATCATTTTTTTGCGTTGTTTTAATAATAAATAAATGAGAAATCGTATTTTATCATGATAAAATAGGTCACAATATACCAAGATACAGATCAAATCCAATATTCAGGGAATTAACGCTATCCAGGCATATTATTGTTTAAGCTTAACAGGAATGAGGATTGTTGGAGCATGCGCCATAATCAACAATATTATATGGTACTTTAGTATGTCGCTCCCGCAAGCGATAATACTCATTAAGACAATTCTTTAGTATAGTCTCGTAAGAACCAACTCCTTACCCTTCACATTCTGAGAATGAGACAGTAATCAGCTGATTGTTCAAGATAATGTTATAGTTTTGTAAATAAAGATGTTTCATTTTCAAAGGTATTTTTCTATTACAAACCTATCTCAATACCGATAAGAAGAATAGATTATTTTTGACTACTTATTCATTAAAATAAACTTTTCAAGTCCAAGGCGACACATAAAAGAGAAAAACGCATTTTGACTGGCAACATGTAGATACAATTAAATATGCGCACCATTAGGTCAAAATATTAGCATTTGTAAATGTAATTATTGAACTTTAGGAACCGCTGTATCTTCTTTTTTTGATTCATTAGAGTATTGTTGCCAACCTTATTTACGCACGTAGCTGGCATAGCAACATTAATCATACGAGACGAGAGCGCCCGCGTCGTGTTCTTTATTTTGTGTTATTTATTTTTTACATTTTTAGTAATATTTAGGGCTGCACTCGTCAAACGTCAGTTAAAGTTAATTCTCATGTAAAATATTTTTCTCTCATTCACTGTAAATACTGAAATTAATTACAACATCAAACTTAACAGAGGATTAACTTGGACATTGTACGGCACTCACTGTCGCACTCAAAGTTTTGTATTTTTAATTAATAAATTAATTGAGTCGTATAGAATCAAAAACAGCAATCTGTTTTTTGACTTATTAACGGTAATTAGTAAAAGTAGTTGCATTATTACAAACAACATTTTTTTTTAATGTGTATTTATAATTACGTATGTTTTAGATTTTTGAATTCATTATTTTAAAATTTAAATAGATTCAATTTGAATTAAATTAATAGTTAATGACTAAAGTTATCAGATTGCTGTTTTTGATATTGTGCAGGATAGCCGCATACATAGTCTTAGGTTTAGAGTTAATAGTTAGGCACGTGTGTTTTTTAGTAATACCGTTAGTTAGCAGCATATTTAAGAAAGTAGACGGGAAGGGACAATTCGACGCTTTAAAACGTTTGGGTCATATTGTCGTTTTTTAAGTTATTACCGAACCCTACAGTTAAAGATCCCTTGTTTGTGAAAGTTTTATGTCTGCCGTTAACAGAATGGTGCATTTGTCTCTAACATTTATAAACGTCCGGCAATAGTTAAAATCCCTTGTTAGCATTATTTTGTAAAAGCTTTATGTCCGCGCCGAAAATAGTTTCTAATTTTATTAATAAACAACCGTAGCGAGTACCGTTCTACCCCCACTAACCGGGGTGAAACTGACGCCAAAAACCCTTATAAAAGAGACTCGCGGGCCAAAACAAGTAAGTTCCTCTTCATAGGCAGTTCCTTCAGTGCCTTCATAGAGTCCTTTCTATCTGCTACGAGACAGAGGGCTTGGCTCAGCAGGGACCATACTCGCTACCATCTACAGTTGAAAAAGTAGTTTCATTTAAGGCCCTACCTCTGCTTCAGAGCCGTCAAAAGGCTACTTTCTAAAGGATATTCCCCATTAACGGCTGGGTCAAAAGATTGGAAAAAAATATATGTATATGGTAGATTCATAAACAACAATATGAACAATTGTTGTTTTCGTATGACATATAGTTTTGCTGTAAAAAAATATTTAACAACACGCTATTTTTTGGATATTTCTTCCAAACGGCTTCGAAGTTTAAAAATATTTTTACATGGAAAAATTGCTGGTAAAGTGTACTACAAAGTGAACATTGCTCACGTAAATCAGTCAATATTTTGCAAAGAAAATGTTCAATATTGAGTCTCCCATATATAAAAAACTCTGTTTGGGCAAAGGCGGCAGTCGTGCGTTAGCACTGAGACGGGGAGGCTGTGTCGCTCGTTGCTCCGCTCGCGCTATCGACCGACTACGCGTATATGAAAGTGTTAGTGCAAATATTTACGAACTTTTGTATTAGTGTGCGTTCATAGACTAGCTCTTTGCAGAGGAGCCAGCTTGATTGAGCGCGTGGGTGCATTGTACAGTTTCATACAGCAACTTTTATCAAAATACTATCGGCGTCGCTCGGGTTTTATTTTTGTCTGCTCTTGTTTTTTCAAACGTAGCCGAAGTTAATTCTTAATTTCTTTTATTACCAACAAACTGACTAATATTAAAGAAAAATAAAAAATCTATATTAGTTTATTTTTTCACATAAACTTCATGAACAATAGTGGTACATAGGCGGACTTAATGCTACGAGGAGTTCTCTTTTAGTCAACCTTTGGGTTAAAAGAAATACACTGTGGTAGGTGTACAGCTCTTCAACACAAAAATAAACAAACACAAGTTCATAAACAAACATTTATTTTCATTATTCGGTCGGTATATGCGGCGTGTCAGTCGCGTCTGTGGGGGACCGTTTGGCTAAATTAAATTGTTTTGATAAAATTATGATATCTTTTGAATGTTCGATTTGAGTAATTCAAAAAAATAAGTGAATTAAAGTACGATTTATTTATAAAACTGATACCAAGGTGCGAATAACGTGGTCTGCTTTGGTCTTTCATGTCGTATCTATTAATTTTTAAATAAAAAAAGTGACATACAATAATAGTTGGGCATTTGGTATCACTGCCTTTTCTGTTTGTAGATATTGATGGGTCCTCTAAAATTCGAGTTTATTATTAGGGTTCCGAAAAAAAAAGGAACCCTTATAGGATCACTCGGGTGTCTGTCTGTCTGTCTGTCTGTCTGTCTGTCCGTCTGTCACAGCCAGTTTTCTCCGGATCCACTGGACCGATTCTGTTGAAATTTGGTACACATATGGAATTCTATGACCCAAACATGGACGCGTTCCGTAAATTAATAAATTTTTAGTATAGGGGTCACTTTTGGGGGTCAAACTAGAAAATTAAAAAAAAAAGTTTTTTGAACAATATCGTGTGACATATCAAATGAAAGGGCTTACAGTCAGGGTTATAATTATATTTTTTTCATAATTTTAAAATAAATGATTTAGAAGCTATTCAAGAAATTAGACAAAAAATGACCATTCCCCCCCCCTTATCTCCGAAACTACCGAGCCTAAAATTTTGAAAAAAATGGATATAATAGATCTTTACCTAAAGAGTACAGGAAAACCTATTAGAAGTCTGTGGTGTTAAAATAATTTGTTTAAAAAAATTAAATTCTTTCGGAACCCTTTGCACGCGAGTCCGACTCGCACTTGGCCAGTTTTTTTATTATATCATCAATCATTTTCGCAGCGCACCCAAAGGGAGGTAATTTGCAGGGTTCCGTAGTTAAATTAGGATTTACATCGGTAATTCTTTTCAGAGACATTTCTCAAGTGTGTCTTCACTGTTACTCGGTCGGGTTTTTTCAACAATCATCGTCGTATTTCCAGTTTACAAAATAAACCGATATAAAAACGTTATCAATTAAACACCTAAAACTTTCACAGGAATCACAGAATCTGAAGTTTTTGAGTTAATTAAATTGCTACAAAATTATTTAGCAGAGCTGAAATAGGCTTAAAATTTATGTATTTCATTTACTTTACTTACTTTAGAATGTACTTTTTTTTTTTAATCTTTTTACGAGACTATAAAGTAGTATAGGCAGAAACAAAAAGTAGTAGGTACACTGCATACTCGAAACTCAAGGTCAAACTGTTACCAGTGCACTGGTAACAGTTTGACCTCGAGTTTCGAGTATCTTTATATAGATCGTAAGCAGAAAAGACGAAACTGCTTCACAAAATTGTTTAATCTGACCTATATTGTTTTACTTCTATTTAACCACATTCGTATAAAAAATGAGACCAGTGAATAAAAATATGCGTAACGTATGTATCTATCTAAACTAAAAATTAGCCGTGCAATCGCCATACTCTTGTGTAGTCGTAGGCAAAAAAGCCGGCTTGGCGCGCATGTCTGCGTCCTCGCATAATCTTTGATAATAGTTTTGAGGTAGCGCGTGCGCTACGGAAATGTTTGTGTGTGCGGCGCAGATATGAATGTGTGGCCCAGATGCTCAAGGTTATTGAGCCTACTATACACCTTAAGTACTTCCACGTGTACTTACCTTCACAGTGACAGTGTCTTGTCGTCTTGCAACCCTCCAATCCAGCAACTTGTACGACCCATCTTGCAAAGATATTGACTTCTAAACTTTGCTGAATATGATACTTAACAATGATTAGATTGCTGTCTTTGATTCTTGCCAAAATGAAACACACATAGGGTTGTCAATAAATAAAACAGAATGCATAGCGTAAATTAAAAACTAATTTCGATTTTCTTACCAAAATATCAATATCTATTCAACAAGTTAGTCATTTGACAACCCTCGAGTTAGAAATGGCATAATCGTACCTTGCACGTTTGGCAACATTTGCTTTCCAATTTACGGGATCTCTTTTCTTTATTTTCGCATATCTATTATTTACACGTATGGGATGTACATCCATGTTAAGTTTTTTCACCTCCAAACGAATTTTTTAACACTATTTTAGCAATAAAATTACAAAATACGCACACGGATCTTATTACAAAATCAATGCAGACGCCATCTTGACGTCATGATCAATGAACGCCTGTGATTGGTCAAAGCTAGCAGATTGCTGTTTTTGAATCTCGTCGTATGCAGATTGTTGTATTTGATACCAATATGGGTTTTACATTCAGGTTTTTGGTGGATTATTGCTGTTTTTGATACGATGTGACTAAATAAGTAAAAAATATTTTAAAAAGGCAGTGTTACCATATTCATAACTCGAATTGCATAAAACTGACAGATTGCTGTTTTTGATTCTACACGACTCAATTAACCCATTATTTTTAATATATAAGAAGTGCCATCAGACGTTAAAGTAGACAAATATCTACGAACAACAAGCCACATGTACTAATCCTGCTAAAGCATGCACGGCGCACTCGCAGGACATTTTTATACAATGTTGAAGTGTAGACGGGGTAAATAATTTAAACGCGTGTTTTAACGAACTTAATTATTCAATTACCGCGTCTCTTCTTAGATATATATACTGTTATAAATATACTTATTTTGAAGACGATACACTGTTTTATTATTTACGAGGACAATACGGACAAACGAGCAACAATGGGGTTTTTGAAAAAAAAATTTTCTTGTGATAAATGGAAAGATCATATATGTTTTATAACAAAACTTTTTTTTTTTTCCCAATTATTCAAAAGTTATTTCAAAATAAAAATTAATTTTTGAATCCAGTACCGAAGACACGCCGACAGCTCCCGAACAAACCCGAGCGCGTGTGACGTCATAATGTTAGTTCTCACTCATTGCAGTTGATATAGAAATAATAAGTACAGTGTTTTGATCTATTTAATTTTGTTGTCATTATTAAATATTCAAATTTATATTGAAAATGTCGAATCTCAAAAGTTATCGTTCTTGTTTTGTACCATTATGTATGAATACTACAAAAACAACTCCTGACAAAATGTTTTTAAATGTTCCCCAAGATGACAAACGTCGAAATAACTGGTTTCAAGCAGTGCACCGTGATAATCCCAAAACAAAATCGATTTTTTTTTGTTGTGAAGATCATTTCGATGTAAGTATTTCTTAATACCATTGTTATTGATAGGAGTATAAATTACCTGCTGAAGGTGCACAGTCATGGCATTGAACATCCTGAATTTTTCTTGACTTTTCATTAATAGTTAAAGTAACTGAATAAGCTTTACTCCGAACCCGGTGTTCTGGACATACCCGTCCTTTTACAATACAAATATTATTTTTACGACTTAGTTGAACATAACCTATAGCTTTGTCGCCGTAACTCTCACGCGATACTCTACAAGTTATGAAATAAATAATTATATTTAATATAATGGAGAATAAACAATTAAATATTTTCATTTATTATATTATTTTTTAAAAGACTTACCTTGATGCCTTGGCACCCCGAACTTCAGCAGAATTAAACCGAACGTCATTTTAAAAAAAATTGGTTATCATAAATATATCATCAGGAATATTATCAGACTTTGCCTTAATAAATCCTTTATCACACATAGCTAATCGTAACCAACTAACAACTCGTTTTTTAGCAATAAATTTTAAATATTATTGTCTAGTCACGTGTAATAGCCGTAAACGCTGTACTGTTATTAAATAGCTATAACATTATGACGTCACAACTATGGTGACCAATGATGGCGCGTTTATAGTCACGTGATTTTTTTTTAAATTTTATCAATCTTAAATTGTTTATAATTAATTGAATTTTTTTTTTTTTGCATTAAATATCAATATTATTAATAATAAAGTTTTTAAATACATAAAAAAAATCAATATTTTTTTTTTTCAAAATCCCAATTAACTAAGATAGGCTTTAGCGAAAGTCTAGATTTGCGAGCGAGATTTGGCGTGCATAATCAGAGCGGGCTAGGAGGGCACTGCGGAAAGTGGCCTTTGAACCTGTTAATAAACTGCCGGTCATGGACGGCGAAAGGGTGCCTTCCATGTGTGGTCACATACCATATCTCTCACGCAATTACACATAATATGAACTTACATGATTTATTTTTGTATAGTGTAAATATTTGTTAGTATTATTAATTAATATCATAAAATAAATGTGTACAATGTAAGCTACTCGAAATTAATATGTGTGGTGTGTGATGTTTTAATTAGTATGATTAGTCAAAGATAATGCGTTCCATGTAAGTGTTTATGGAAATTAGAAATGGAACGTAATAGCTAAATGTCATGTGTCATGCGGGAAAATAAACAAAAAAATGTTTTGTTTTGTGATGATTTGTTTTTGTGTTTTTACATTTTAATTATATTAGAAATGAGGTGTAAACCGCTACAATGTTTTTTGGCTACTTCCCGTTATGTCACATTCCCGATTTGTCACCATGTCAAAACTTTTAAAAACAATGAACGCGAATGGCGTTTGGTCACGATTTAGTATCTTCATATATTCTTTTCCGATTTTTCAACATTTAAGAATGCCTGTATTTATTCCCGTTTGGTCAAAATTTTGTTTTGAAAGTACAATCAGAAGTAAAAAAGAATGCCACCGTTTATGTTACACCTACTTACTAGCTTCCGCCCGCGGCTTTGCTCGCGTGAAAAATCTTTTGATCATCACTTTGCAGTTTTTGTTTTAATGTTCTCTAGATCGGTTTTGTGTTCGAATACTGTTATCCCTGTAATCTTGTACTTTTTATTAGTTTCAACCTGAGACGTCTGCAGGAACTTTAAAACTAGCTCCAGAGAGAAATAACCGAGGCCGTTGGTTCCAGTTATCAGTTGTAGATGATTGATAGACGGTAAGGGGTACTAAGAAGTCCTAAAGTTTGACAAACCGATATTAGTCACAATCAACAGCTCCGTGTAAATACTGGTATTTGGCTGCCTACAGTTAGCCTGGAAGCTGGCCCCAATATATTTGAAAAGAGTCTAGGCTTGTTTTAAAAGCGGAAATAAAACTGATAAGTAATTACTTCATTCAAATCAATAATCTTTACCTTGAAGTTATCAACGAGTTGTCACAAAACTGTTGACAGCTAACGTATCTATCAAATTAAAATATTGTTAATACATAAGTTTACAAAAGCAGCACACAAATAAAAGGCAGTTCAGTCGTTAGTATTCTAAAAGGAACTCGTTTGATTGTTACATTGAGTGAGACATGAAGACACAGATCAACATTAACCCTATCACCCACAATTTCTTGGACAAAAGTTTCCAAACCATGCTCCTTCCTTTCCAGTGTTTACATCATATGATGTTCTTATCAAGATTCTCTATTAAGTTCAACTGTATTAGGCCGCATCGTGTAACGTACTATACCGTGTCGCTAATTGGTACTCTTGGATTTATAATTTTTCACATTCAAAACCTCTTGGCAAGAGAATTTGATGGAGTAACCAACTCATTCCTCGTCGTCTTTCTAAAACTCAATGTCGTCTTGGTGGCGCTGCCTTTTGTCTTCTTTTACATACTTAACATCATTCAGAGAACAGACCACGTTCCTATGATTTTAAATATTCATAAAGCTTTTAGATTAGTCAATTTTAATCACTATAAAAGAACTATTCGTAGGAGCTGGCTCGGTATTGTTCGACATTTTATTTCCTACGTTATCGCTGTGTCACTGACACGTAATTTAAAATTAGCGGTATATTTTTATTCTACAATTTATACTGATTTGAACTTAACTTATGGTGTTTTCATAATTGCAACAATCAGGGATGGAATAAAATCATGGATCGTTGAGGTCAATTACTATTGTATACTCTGCCTAGAGCTAGAAGGCGATAAATGTAATGATAAATTCAAAAAGCTTTTTCAAGCTTACGTTACTTTGATGGAAGCTTTTGATAGTTTCAAGAAAATATTTAAATTTGCAGTAAGACAACTACTTTTTTATGTGTATTAAAAAAAAAAATAAACATAATTAAATCTCAATGTGACAATTTTCAGGCTTTATTACAAGCACTAGAGACATTTTTCCTGAGTATACTCTATCTGCAAACAATTATAGAACTATCTAAATCAGGGAATACTCACTATGGACCGGTAAGCACGCATTCTGCAACAGTAGTCCAGCTTTCGCCAGCAGAGTGTCATGAACAGCGCAAGTCTTCTAGTGCCTGCCAAAGGTAGTTGCAAAGAATTGTGCAATATCATAAATTTTGGTGTAATATTCCTTTATTTTAATTACAGTATGACGTCGAAATATTTTTTTGGTGACGGTCCTTTGGGTGCTGAAGAATATTGCCTACGTGAGCATGTTCTGTTCGTCCTGCGAAAAATTCTACGTGACTGTCGCTGAGGTAGATTCTGTTTGCTGTCGGCTGCTGGGGACTCTGCAAAATACTGGTAAGAGGAAAACCGTGTATTTACACGGTTTACAACATATATATGTTAGACTTCGGTCTGCAGTAACTAGGTGTTGGAGCGCCTGATCGTCACAGCATAGCAGCAACTCACTTAATGAGCAATTAACATCAATTGCAATGCGTAATATCTTTTGTTCATGCGTCACTTGCTATACTTAACCCGTGTCGTTAACACCGAAATATAGCATTATTTTTTGCACTGAGTATTCCTGCAGTTGTTCATTCAGCAAACCCCCTTAATCCCCGCACATGGTCCGTAACGAGCTGGATAAAGTATATTTTGAAGAAGATCAGCGGTCAGAATCGAGGAATTAAGGATTGATTATCCACGTGCCGTGGAGGGTAATTGCCGGTGAATTGGAGTGATCTCGAGCAAGCTATTAGCGGTGTACGGCGTTATAATTAATATTAAAAGTCTAATATCGTCACCCAACACTCAGGTAGTATAAGTGAAAGTAAATATTCATAAAAAGGTCAGTGTTATTTCATTGTTTTACCGGTTTTATTGTGTTAGATGAAAATCATTAGGTACTTGTTGCAGTGTAATTAGTATTTTATTAATCAGCAAAATTAAGTTTAAAATCGTACTTATTACAGTAAGTATAGTTAGCTTATTTGCTACATCAATTAAACTTAAGTTATAAAGCTGTAACTAATTTACGTAACTATCTACTTAACAGTAGTTGTTTATTATTATTAGCAGGTATCTTAACATAATACAAATTATAATTGAGTGTTTGATATTTATGCAAGTCATAGTTAAGTTAAAAGTAAAGTTATTAATACTTATTAGAATCATTTTATGTATTCAACAGTAATTAGTGTTTAGTTGTGTTTAAGTATTACTAAGTTAGCGTTAAAGTTTTACAAACAATAAGATTGTAACTGGATTGTACCCATGTATGTTTACTTATACACTTGGTAGGTAGTTAGTTACATCATTAGGTTAATGTTGTTTTGCAATAGCACTTAGGTATAAAAACAGCTTTAGGCGTGTATAGTCATATTGTTCGTCTTTATAATTGTATTCCTGTATCAATTTCAGGTTGACGACACTCATCTCCCAGCATGTCCGAGGAAAGGGATTTAATTAAAAAGCGAGGCAGTTTCAAGGGTCGTTTGACTGCGTTCGTCAATTTTCTGGACTCACTTAAGGACAAAGAGATATCAAACTGTGACGTGTCTGAATTGCAGTTGCGTATGGGCAAGATCGAGTCGTTGTACGAGCAGTATGATGAGGTACAGTTACGTCTGGAATGCATCGTAGATGATCTCAAATTACAATATTCTGAGCGTTCTGAATTCGAGTCTATTTATTATAAATCTTTGTCTAGAGCCCAAAATATTCTTAGTGACTTTAATAAGGATAGTAAATCGATGGAAAGCTGTAAAAGTACACATGCTAGCATGCACAAGCCAGTTAAGTTGCCAACAATTCAGTTACCAAAGTTTAGCGGATTATATTCTAATTGGCTAGAATTTCGAGACACCTTTACTAGCCTAATTCATTGTAACGATGACATTGACGAAATCAATAAGTTCCACTACTTGAGAGCATCTCTTGAGGGAACTGCTGCAGTAGTAATCAAATCTATTGAGTTTTCTTCGAGCAATTACTTAGTGGCATGGAAGCTGTTATGTGATCGATTTGACAACAAAGGATTATTAGTGCAAAATCATGTATCCGCACTGTTTAATGTCGAGTCTATCGCAAAGGAATCTTCTGTTGCGATAAAGAGTTTAATAGATAATTTAAATAAAGATTTGCGAGCATTAGATTCGTTAGGAGAACCTGTTAAATATTGGGACACACTTTTAATTTATATTGTTACTCGCAAGATTGATCACAAGACTTATCGTGAGTGGGAGGAGTTTAAAGGTAGGATGGACAAAGATAGCACGATCAAGAAGTTCGACGCATTTATGCAATTCTTACGTAATCGAGCCGATCTAATCGAGACCTTAGAACTAGGTCGCAATAATAATTGCCAAGCGCCAGGTAAATCAAGCCCTAAGGTCAAGTCTATGGTAGCCACACAATCCCCTAATAGTTCTAGCACTGAATTAGCTCCTAAAATATGCCCTAAATGTACTAACAATGATCACACTTTAAATAATTGTCCACAGTTTCTCGCATTATGTAATGACGATCGTCTCAAATTACTACCCAGCTATAAAGTCTGTTTTAACTGTTTTCGTTCAGGTCACTTCGCTAACAAATGTAAAAAACCAGGTTGCAAACTATGCAAACGTAGGCATAACACACTAGTTCACGTAGATTCTAAGGGCACTATTGCGAATACACTTCGTGATAATTCGAAAAACAACTTGTCTGCATCGTCGGCGTCGTCCTTACCGTCTACTACCACTGATACAAATAACGTAGCTTTGTCAGCAAACATTGCATCTCCCCGTGGTCATAAGCAGCGAGATGTGTTGTTGTCGACCGCCCTGATTAAACTGCGGGACCACAATGGTTGTGTGCATCTCGTTCGCGCGGTTCTTGACAGCGGTAGCACATCGTCATTCATAACGGACAGGTTATGTAAACAACTCAGTTTAACAACTCGAGAAATAAATAAATCGATTGTTGGCATCAACAATGTCACTTCGCACGTAAGCAAAACATGTCGTGTTAAGATGACGTCATTAGATGATAGTTTTACGTTCGAACTTCATTGTTTTGTTTTGCCATATATTACAAGTAATGTACCGTGCCGTGAAATAAACATTTCTGATTTCGACATACCGTCGAATATTATTTTAGCTGATCCTACTTTTTATAATCCCGCTGACATTGATTTATTAATCGGTGCTGACCTCTTTTGGGAGTTGTTAGGATCGCAAAGTATAAAGTTAGGTACCGGAAAACCAGTATTATGCGAAACACGCTTAGGATGGATAGTTTCCGGCCCGATTATTCAAAATTGTACTTCACTGCTGTCGAATGACGTAAAGTGTAATTTTTCTAATATGATTTCCGATGGCAACAATGACTGGGAAATGCTTAGAACAGAATTGTCAAAGTTTTGGCAATTAGAGGAGGTGAATGCGCAATCTTCCAATTCTTACATGCCAGAAGAAAAGTTATGTGAAGATAGTTTCGTTAAAAATACGGCACGATTGTCTGATGGTCGTTTTTGTGTTCGCATACCCCTTAAGAAAGATCTTTCAGTTCTAGGTAATTCTTTTAAGAAAGCTACACATTGTTTACAGTCTTTAGAGCGTAGATTAAAGGTTAAGCCAGACTTTAATAAAATGTATCATGACTTTTTGTTAGAATACGAGTCACTCGGTCATATGACAATAATTAATAAACCCAATTTGTGTACTGGTTATTTTATTCCGCATCACGGAATATTACGTGAGTTGAGTAGCACGACCAAACTTCGTGTTGTCTTCAATGCAAGTTGTCCCACAACGACGGGAGTGTCCTTGAATGACCTACAGATGGTCGGGCCTACTGTACAGGACGATCTATTATCTATACTTCTTCGTTTCAGATTCCACAAGTATGTCTTATCTGCGGATGTGGAGAAGATGTATAGACAAATAGTCGTCCACCCGTCGGATAGGTATTTGCAACGGATTGTTTGGCGTGACAATGTTCGTGACCCTATTGAAGTTTATGAATTAAACACCGTCACGTACGGTACGGCTAGTGCACCGTTCCTAGCAACACGCTGCCTTAAACAACTAGGAATTAATTGTAAAAACCCTAAAATATCTGAAATCATCAGACGCGACTTCTATGTCGACGATTTGCTAACAGGAGGGAATGACTTAGACGAAGTTCAATTCATTCGCACTGAAGTTACCAAGGCGCTTGCGTCGGCATGTATGCCATTGAGAAAGTGGAAGTCAAATGACCCTCAACTAGTGTCGGATTCTGTTCCTGCGTCAGGTGACTCACCTGCGTCCGGCAACTCGACTGGGTCAAGCCACACGCGTGCGTCAGGCCACTCGACTGCGTCATTGGACTTGAACATTGGATCTAATGAGCCTGACAGATTGCTTGGTCTCGGATGGTATGTCAGTGCTGATGAGTTAGGGTTTCCTATGACTCTTACTACGTCCTCAACTGGGCAAACTAAACGCGACTTGCTGTCCGTGATCGCGCGAATTTTCGACCCCTTAGGTCTGTTGGGTCCTATTATTATCACCATGAAGGTATTGTTACAGAAAATGTGGTTAGACAAATTATCATGGGATGAACCACTACCTATTAGGATTAGTGAACATTGGAATATTATAATAAAGTCTTTGCCTCTTTTAAATCATTTCCGTATTCCGCGAATTGTAGTCTGCAACTCATATGCGGAGCTAGAATTGCATATTTTTACAGATGCGTCTGAGTCCGCGTATGGTGGTTGCGTCTATATTCGCAGTGTTAATGATAAGGGTGAGCATTTAGTTCGTTTATTGATGGCCAAGAGTCGAGTGGCTCCCATAAAGCCCACAACAATCCCACGGCTGGAGTTGTGTGGTGCCGTAATCGGTTCTCGTCTCTATGAGAAGGTGATGAGCTCACTCCGAGTGAAGATCAGTCGTGTCTATTGTTGGACTGATTCGACCATCGTGTTGGGATGGTTGCAGATGATGCCTACCAAACTTCAGCCGTTTGTACGCAACCGCGTTGCTGAAGTTTTGGATAAGGCGGGTAACTGTACATGGCGGCACGTCCCAACCGATCAAAACCCAGCAGACCTAATTTCTCGTGGGGTGGAAATCAGTGTTCTGCAGGGTTCGGATCTATGGTGGAATGGACCAAACTTCTTAAGGTTAGATCCTTCTGAGTGGCCTTCTCAAATTAAGTATCCAGGACAGGAGACGTTACCGGAGATTCGACCTAATGTTGTGTTAAATGCTGTTATTAATGATCTAAAAAGTGACGGTTTGATTGATTTTAGTCGTTATTCTAATTACTCACGGCTTATACGTTCTGTTGCTTATTTATTGCGATTTATAAAGTCATGTAGAAAACTTTATCCAAAGACTAATCACTTGTCACATGATGATTTACAATATGCACTAAATGTTGTCATTATTCAAAGTCAGTCTCAATCATTTCCCGAGTACGAATTACTTTTAAATAAAAGAAACTTACCTAAAGGGAGCGCCCTTCTAAAGTTCAATGTTTTTTTGGACGACAACAATATAATGCGAGTAGGAGGACGTCTCGATAATTCTAATTTTGCTTACAGTAAAAGGCACCCTATTTTATTACAGTCCACTCATGAATTTACAAAATTATTATTTCATTTTGAGCATCGCAGGCTGATGCACGCTGGCCCGCAACTACTACTAGCTTCCATTAGGGAATCTTACTGGCCAATAGGAGGTCGCAACTTGGCGAAGGCCTGTTATCATAAGTGTGTTCTGTGTCATCGTATGAAGGGTAAGGTAGTACCTCCATTAATGGGTAACTTACCACAAGAACGCCTACGTCCAGGTTATCCCTTTGAGAGCACGGGCGTAGATTATGCCGGCCCTATTATGTGTGCTAGCCGTCAAGGTCGTGGATGCAGGCTAGTAAAGGTGTATGTCGCAATTTTTATTTGTTTTACAACCAAAGCCATCCATTTGGAGCTTGTTGGCGATTTAAGTAGCAATAGTTACTTACTAGCTTTGTACCGATTTATTTCTCGGAGAGGTAAACCCGTTGATATTTTTTCGGATAACGGCACCTCATTTGTCGGTGCGTACAACGACCTTTCTAAATTTTTAAAATTAAATAGTCCGTCCTTGGGTGAAAGTGCAGCGAACGATGGAATAAGGTTTCATTTTATCCCCGCATTACCCCGCATTTCGGCGGACTCTGGGAGGCAGGTGTCAAGTCAACAAAATACCATCTTCAAAGAGTGTTGGGAAATTGTAATTTGACTTTCGAGGAGCTTTACACCGCACTAACTAAGATAGAAGCCATCTTGAACTCTCGTCCACTTACGCCGTTGTCTTCGGATCCTGCAGATTATACACCGCTTACGCCAGGACATTTTCTTGTTGGGCGGCCTCTAACTTCCTTGCCGCAACCTGACTACCAGGATTACTCTGCCAACCATCTGTCTCGCTTCCAAAGGATTGAACAACTTCGTCAACATTTCTGGAGCAGATGGAGCAAGGAGTATGTTGCAGAATTACAAGTGCGGTCCAAATGGCGTTCCTGCAAGGATGGTCTGAGACTGAACTCCTTAGTCGTGATTAAAGAGGATAATCTTCCTCCTCTGAAGTGGAGACTTGGACGAATTGTGGCTGTTCACCCGGGAACGGATGGCATCGCTCGTGTCGCAGACATTAAGACGTCAACTGGAGTCGTTCGGCGGGCGTTCAACAGAATCTGCCCATTACCCGTGTCTTCAGAATCTGGTTGAAACCGTTGGTTTCAACGCCCGGGGGCATGTTGGAGCGCCTGATCGTCACAGCATAGCAGCAACTCACTTAATGAGCAATTAACATCAATTGCAATGCGTAATATCTTTTGTTCATGCGTCACTTGCTATACTTAACCCGTGTCGTTAACACCGAAATATAGCATTATTTTTTGCACTGAGTATTCCTGCAGTTGTTCATTCAGCAAACCCCCTTAATCCCCGCACACTAGGTTTCTAAGGAAAGTTTTGGTAATCCAGCGCCATTTATGCCGTGATAGAGTAAGATCCCAGAGCGATCAGACATAACTTATTTTCACATAGATGAAACCTTAGGTTCTCAGTAGCGTCTCATGTTCTTTGAATACCTGCGTGCTTGTAGAGCTCGCCTTGTGGCGACACCTGGGCAGGTACCAGGTAAGAAAGTTAACTAAATATAAGAGTTACTTAACTTAAATTTACATGGCTGATTTTTATATATGTTTTTTAGAATATTATTCTAAAATAGTATCATAAGTATCAGACACTTTTCATGGATCAAAACTTTTGTCAGATGCTTTCAAACCCCACAAAAATGAACTTTACTTATTTTTACGTCTTTGGAATAGCTACCCATCGCTAGTCTATGATAAATGTCCGTTTCCTAGTAGGATTTCCGACTAATGTGTGCATGGACGATGGTCCCGATAAAAGTTATAAATTAAAGAAGAGGAGGATAATAATTGCATATACTGAAACAGATTGTAAGTTTTAAAGGAAAAGGAACCGAGTTACTATGGACGTCTCACTCGCTCTAAAACGCATGCGTATGGTGCTCTCACGCTCATTCTCTCGGCTGAATAATTTTTGTGTTTATGTTTAGTTTCTACAATTTGCCTGACTAATGAAATATAACTTTGTAATAGTTACCTAAATAACATATTTAAAAATCAGATGTAAAAATAAGTAAAGTTCATTTTTTTTGTGAAGCTTTAAAGCGTCTGAAAAAGATTTGGTCCATGGAAATTGTGTGATACTTATAATACTATTTCAGAACAATATTCTACAAAATATATATATAAATCAGCCATAAAAATTTAAGTAACTCTTATTTTTAGTAACCTTTCTTACCTGGTACTTGCCCAGGTGTCACAAGGGGAGCTCCACAAGCACGCAGGTATTCAAAGAACATGAGACGCTACTGAAAATCTAAGGTTTTATCTATGAGAAAATAAGTTATATCTGATCGCTGTGGGATCTTGGACTATGACCATCTTTTTGCTACGAGGTTTGTTGTTGCGTGTGGTTATTCTTTCTTAGGCAGTGTTTTTTATTTACATACTTTTCTGTTTCAAGCTCAGTTTTTACAGGCAGGCTATGTCTTTCCACATTCTAAAACTACGATTTTTTATACTCTGTTACAGTGAAAGCTAAGATTCTTTGTAAGAACGTGCAGCGACTGAACCGTGCAGCCTTCCACAAGATGACAGCTTGTCGGTTGTTCACGATCGATGCACGTCTATCTCATGCATTTAATAATCTTGTGTTGGAGTATATATGTGTGACATTGCAATTTGCCATGTTATCATACATAAAATATACTTATGTACCGGAACTTAACAAAAATAAAATGTGAAAGAGGGGACTTCTTTTAATGCTGGAACCCAACACACAATTACAATTTAAAAGCTTGTAATTGTGAAACGAGACGAAGTAACGTGAAAAAAATTAAGACCACTCAGGTTTTAGTAAAAACTTTATAAATTTCTAAAACAGGTTGTTAGAAGTTCCATACCTTATCGACAAAAATGAGGAATTTTCCTACAAAGCCACGATCCCGAAAACCAGTAGTTTTTTAAACTGTAAATTGTCTGTCAATGAATGATTGCATGAAGGTAACTTTTCTTACAAAACAGCAAACTGTAAAAGAACGATAGCGAATTTCTTAATGAGTCCAATCAAAGTTATCGGTAGCGTAGCGTCTGCATAGAACAGACCTGGGTACCTATTATGACATCTTAAAACGATCATGATAACGATGTGGGAGGGAGACGGAGTTATACGAGACGCATGACACTATCCCTTTTTCACAGTTTAATCATGATGGCATTAGCACGTCATTTTAGGGCCATTTAATTTGCCTGAAGAACTTTCTTGCAATAATGTTTTTGATTCTCTGTAAAAAATAAAAATGGTTCAACAAAACTTCGATTGAATGTAACTCCGTTCGAACGAGTCCATGCCGTGTCTACTTGTTAAATTGCAAAGGGGCTATTAATTTCACAAACACAAAAAAGCAGTTTTCTTTAAAAGAGAATTTCTAACTCAGTAGGGAAATCGAAGTTTTTCTTTAGTTGTATACACGCCGTCTTAGCTTCCATCACTTCCATGTCGAACTTTTCACAGTGTACGTACATTATGTTATATCAGGAGGAACTTTATTTGTGAGTAGATTCAAAAACTGGCCAAGTGCGAGACGGATTTGCGCATGAAGAGTTCCGTACCATGGTCATTATTAAAATCCATTATTATGCGGTTAAAATCGAGCAAAATACTCGAAAAAAAAACACTGCGTTTGTACGGGGACCCTTAAATTTTTAAATATAATTTTATTTAATTATTATTTTGTTTAGTGAATATTATAGCAATACAAACTCTGTGAGCATTTCAACTATCTATTGCCATTATTAAGATCGAGAATAAAACGTCAAAAAAAAAACACGTTTCCAGTAGGAAAACATTTTTGATTTAATTTTATTATTTTTGTTGTAATAGCAAAACAAACAGAACAGCGAACAGAAATACACACTGAAAATTTCAACTGTCTAACTATTACGATTCATCAGATACAGCCCGCTGACAGACAGACTGACGGACGGACAGCGGAGGCTTAGTAATAGGGTCCCAGTGATCACCCTTCGGGTACGGAACCCTAAAAACGACTTAAAAAGTTCCAAACAAATTACTTTTCGAAAAGTCTGATGCAGTTGGTGGCCTTGGGTTTTTGAAAACCGGCTGCCAGTATGCTCGAGAGACAAGACAGCACATTCGGTCGACAACTGCGGGCTAAAGCCGAATTTAGCATTTATAATTCGGAGAGAAACAGACAACACAAATGACAATGCAAAACAAATGCAAATTATGACAGTGCTAAGTTAAGACGGTGCAATAGTTTATGCGCTTCGTTGTCCGGTTTTAACTTAGTAGTTTGTTGACTTGATCCGAGGAGGTCTTTGAGATAACTTTCTGATTTAGAAACTTAGTGGAAGATCACAGTAACTTTTTATTGTACTTTCTCTTAACCTTCAATGGTTTGTTTATTATTAAGGAAGCCGTCTGATGATCTAATAGAAAATCAACTGCGTCAAGATATTGATGTAAACAATGTTGACAATATTCACAAAACGACTGTTTAGATCAATTACTTAATGACACTATTGTTTTTCAATATTAGTAAAAGCTGTTAAGAACGTTCGATTTGGAGTGTCGCCAGCTTTAGAATTAACCATAAATTATGTACTGCCTCGGGTTGGAGGCCAAGCCAGTAGTGAGAAATTTAGAGACTGGAGGCTGATACGATAAAATATAGCAATATTTTTAGAAGAAAAGATAAACGGTAACAATACTTTTTTAATATCCTAAAATATGAAGGAGCTCGTGGCTAAATAATGACATCCGCACGGGTCGATCATCAATGTTAAGCAACACTTGCCAGGGTCGGTCTATGGATGGGTGAACATTTTGACATACCGAGACTCCTCCGCGCCTCGGAAAGCACGCTCTCGATAAGCTGTTGGTCCCTAGTGCTGTCAAATGTAGATTGGCAGTCATTGCGGATACAGAAGCCAGAAAACCTGATAATTCTTGCCTAGAAGTATTGTGTTACCCAGTTACTGTATTTAGGGGGTCAGATAGGCAGTAGCTGCACGTAAAATATTAGTATTCAGTAGGATCCGGTTTGACAGGAAGCCGATACCAATATAGCTGGGAAAAGGGTAGGCAAATGAATTAATCTTCCCAAATTATTTAAAACTAGCTTTTGCCCGCGACTTCGTACGCGCATATCCCGTTTCTTCCCGTTCCCGTGGGAATTTCCTATTCCCGTATAGCCTATAGCCTTCCTCGACAAATGGGCTACCTAACACTGAAATAATTTTTCAAATCGAACAGTAGTTCCTGAGATTAGCGCGTTCAAGCAAACAAACAAACAAACTCTTCAGTTTTATATATTAAGTATAGATTAAGTATAGATTTATGCTCATACTAGTTGACCCACGCAACTTCGTCTGCTCCGCTCCTATTGGTCTTAGCGTGATAATATAATATAGCCCATAGCTTTCCTCGATAAACGGGCTATCTAACACTGAAAGAATTTTTCAAATCGGACCAGTAGTTCCTGAGGTTAACGCGATCAAACAAACAAACTTTTCAGCTTTATATATTAAACTTGCAAAATTGAAAGAAAAACTACCCCAGGAGGGTATCAGCGATGCTGGAGAATCCCTCCCTGAGTTCAACTCAGGCAGCCCCTCGTATTCTGGGGGGGAGCACAATCTTACATCTTATGAGTGATCACGAAAAGGCGGGAACCCAGCGCCCACTGTTGTCAAACAGTTCTGGTCTGAACAGAAACAAGATTGACAAAGATAACTTCGCTCTACCAAACCGTATGGTTCAGCAAACATTCCATCGTAGTATGTTTTATAGAATAGAATAGAATAGAATAGAAAACATTTATTCAGCATAGACACAAACTCACAGCAACATAGACAAAATAAACAGAAATAATAGTAGGTACGAGTACACAATAATTGCGCTGAGCGTGCCCATACCGAAAGGGTAGCCATCTCAGCATTTGCTGAGCGTTAGACACCCAGCGCTGGTTTTCAGTTGGCACCCCGCAGTGACACACGGACGAAGGTAGACACAATAAACAGATTACTTAATTAAATATTGATAAAATAAACATATTTAAATCGTAAATGAATACAGTAATATAAAAACTATGCCTACAGTAAGAAGGGATATTTAAAATATATGTGTAGTGTGAGTTATAAATATGTCAACCAATCAGTCGACCCATAGCAAGCCACTGAGCCGGTTGACGTGGCGGCGGATTTTAGACGTGGGTGAATTTGTCTCCTTCGGCACGGCAATTATCATTAAAACCGGAAGTAAAAGTTGCAATAGCACTGTTGTTGTTACTGTCGCAGAAACAAAAGAAATGTGAATGTTTAAAACTCGTGGATCCCGGACAGGCGCAACGGACTCATCAATCCAGTCTAGCGACTACCCCCATATTACTCGGAATTAGGTACATAACTACCTGGTGAGTTATTATTATAATAAAACTATTAAATATAGGTGATTAAATAACTGATTAAGATTAAATGTCAAAGGAATGATTAAAAAATATGATTGAACATGATAAGATTAATATTAAATTAAATATCATTTTTTTATTGAATTAAATAAATGATTTATCAATATTGACATTATTAAATTCGATTTGTGAAAATAAAATGAAATTCTTAAGCTTCGCCTTAAAAGTGCTTATATTTGTCAGGTCCCTAATGGGTGGGGGGATGTTATTCCAACATTTGGAGGCCGCATAACGAAAGCTTCCTCGGAAGGCTGCAGTACGATGATGCGGGGTAGCCAGCTGCTGAGCACAACGCCTGGCCTTGCGTTGCCGGTGACTATTTACCCACACAAGCTTCGAGTACAGGTATGAAGGACATTTATGCTTAATGACGCCGAAAAGAAGACAGGCTAAATGTAACTTCCGACGAGATTTCATTTTTAAAATATTATGCTTGTTTAAAAATGGTGTAATGTGGCTCCTTGGTGGTACGTTGAAACAAAATCGCGCGCAGGCATTCTGAACCCTTTGGACTAGTCGTACGGTACGTGCCAGAAGTCGAGGCCCGATGACGGTATCAGCATAATTTAACTTGGATAGAACCAGACTTTCAACCAGCTGTACACGCAGGTCTTCGCTTAAATATGGGCGCATCTTATATAACACTTTTAGACGGTAGAAGCAGTTTTTTACACAATTTGCAATATGGGCCTCAAACCGTAAATCTTGGTCTATGATTAAACCCAAATTTCTAGCTTCATAAACTCGATCAATACACTGGCCCATTACGATCACGTTTGCATGATTTGAGTTTATTTTACTCAGTTGATTTTTAGACCCAAAGAGCATAAATTTAGTTTTGGCCGGGTTGAGTAATAGGGAGTTTTGTTTCGACCAATCCACGATCCTGTCAAGATCTTCATTTAATAATTTGACTGCGGCTTTATAATCTTCAGGTTTAAAAGAAAGATATAATTGTATGTCATCAGCATAAATATGAAATTTAGAATTTTTGGGGACATTTACAATATCTGCAGTATATAAAATGAATAAAGGGGGACCCAGTATAGATCCCTGTGGAACACCTTTTGCTACTGGAGTCATATCTGAAAAAATACTGGATCCATTGGCATTTTTAATTTCAACCAGCTGTTTACGATTGCTAAGATAACTGTTGAACCATGCAACCGTAGGTGCATCAAAACCATAATACGTCATCTTAGAAAGCAAAAGAGACAAATTTATAGCATCAAATGCCCGGGAAAAGTCCAGTAAAACTAACAAAGTACAACACCCCTCATCTTGAGCAGATAATATATTATCCATAACATCTAATAGAGCCGTTGCAGTGCTACGACCCCTCCTAAAACCTGATTGCGCCTCCGGTAGGATGTTATTTAGCTCAAGGTATGTAGATAGTTGGGCATTTACTACTTTTTCTAGTACTTTTGATAAGTAGGGTAAAATGCTTATAGGCCGTAAGTCCTTTATAGTGCTTGGGTTCGCGACTTTTGGTATAGGGCGCACCACTGCAATTTTCCACAAGTCCGGAAAGGTCGACGTAGAAATTGAATTATTAATAATAGAAGTCAGGATATCTAAGGTTTGTGGGAGGGTCATAAAAAACATGTCAAGCGTAATGTGGTCAAAACCCTCTGCATTTGATTTACATTTTGTTAAAAATTTGATAATTTCTGATTGGTCTACTTCATTTATAGAAAAAATACCTTGATTAAACCTATGCGACTCAAAGAAAGACAAACATGATGATAGTGCCGCACTATCACCAGGGACATTCAAAAAATGGGAATTAATCTCATCAGGGTCACTAAAATTGGAGGGTAAATCAGGTACACTATTAAATGGTAATAAGGTTGACTTTAAATTTTTCCAAAGAATTTTGGGATGGTGTATTTTGCTATTAATGTTGTGTTTAAAATAAGCCACTTTTTCAAAGTATAAGGACTTATTAACTAGACCTTTAAGCTCCTTATAATATAATATTTTGCTTTCTGACACAGAGTTTCTACATTTAATGTTTGCCTGATTACGCAGGCGCATCATAAACTTGATGTTATCAGTTATCCATGGATATGACCTTTCTTTAATAATTTTAATCATGCGTGGGGCGTGTTTATCGAAAAGCGTGGTAATATTATAGTTAAGTTGATCCACCATAACATTTACGTCACCTGACGCAGCTACCGCAAGCCAGTCCACTGAGACCAGGTCCTCCTTAAACTTGTCCAATGCAATTTTTTTTAAATTTCTACGAGTTACAGCAATTGGCGGTGTCTTCTCCTTTTTAAAATGAAAAACAGCTGTAATTAAAGCATGCGCACCAAGCGCACTGATCCAGTCCACCTCAATGTCGCGCGCCCTAGCATCCGTACACACGAGATCTATAAGAGTCTCGCTAGAGGAAGTAAAATGAGTAGCAGATTGCACTAGTTGACTTAGGTCGAGACTTTGAAGAAAAACATTCAATTTGTTCGTTCTAGTGTCTGTTTGATTAAGACAGTTAATATTAAAGTCGCCCAAGAGAATAGTGTGTGTGCAAGAAGTTAGAGAATTTATAGTACTAGTAAGCGCGTCCAGAAACAAATCAACATCCATCCATGGGGGTCTATACGCAGTGCCGATTGCAATTTTGACACCATTTGTGCTCAGAACTAGCCACATTTGTTCAACTGACTCGTGAAGAGGGTCAACCGGGTGCGTATGTGAACGCACCTTGATCCCGCGCTTGATGTAAAACCCAACGCCCCCGCCGCGACCGCCGCGCACGCTCACCGGGCGCGGCACGTGCCGCAGCCGGTACCCGGGCACGACGGGCGCGCGCCCCTCCTCACCCGTTCTAAGCCAGGTCTCGTTTATTGCCATTATACTGACATCATGATGCTCCATTGCAGCAACAAAATCATCATGGTTAGTGCCTAATGAGCCAGGGTTGAGAAATCCAATTTTAAAATACTTTGCACTCATTACAGTATATCAGTATTACCAATCAACACAGTGCCACACAGAAAACAGTTTCGTGCAATGAGGTAACTATTATTTAATGGATTTTCGAAATAATTACAACAACTTAATATTAATGTAACGTTGTGAGAAATACAAAACAATGTCAAAATAGGCAGACCCGCGACTAAAATGTATAGTGTGTCAACTTGAAGTGTAACTGTCGGAATATAAAATGTGGAAAATGGGGTAAATACTTGTGATAAATAAATAATTTTATATGTGAGAGAATATAATATCAACTCGTAACGATGAAAGGTAGGTACCATGAAACTTGCGACACCACGGAAAATGCCAACGAAAATAAAGCACCCTTTAGGCTGGGCCAGCTGAAGCCAGAAAAATACACAACAAGTAAAAACAAAAAATACAACAACAGACACAAAAAAAGGTAAAAAACAAACGTAGTTACATGTGAAACAACAAATATGTAATTTAAAATATTTTTTTGAACTAAATAATATGCCTATCAAACTGAACCATTTCCAAAAATTCGATGCAAATCAATCTCCGACCGAATACGATGTGGAGCTACCCCATCCTCTTTCCTTACATAAATGCGGCCGTCTTTGGTCCACACGTACTTAAATTTATGCTTCTGTCCAGCCTCACGCGCATTAAAAAACAATTTACCATTTATCGGCGTTAGCCGTTCGTTAACATAAAACCGACTCGCAGGCCCGCGCAAGTCGAGGTCCGCCGTGGTGAGGCCGCGGCGCACGCGCGCCGCTCGCAACAGTTGATCGCGGGCAGCGCGGCGCGACAGTCGCACAGCGAGCGCGCGCGGCCGCGCCTGCGCCGCCTCATCCGCACTGCTGGTCGCGGTAAAGTTGCGGCGCACCATACCGATGCGCTCTGCGTTAACAATTTCGCGCTCGTCGATGCCTACTCCCAGCTTCAATGACACCAAATGTAACGGGTTCTCATCCTTGGTTTCTGGTATACCTGTTATTATGACGTCATTGAGCATAAGATCTTGATCGCGTTCATTTAACTGCAGTTTCAGCTCCGCAATAGTCTCTTCAAGGTGGTCGAAAGATGATGGCTCCTTTTCCTCAAAACGTCTCTCGAGATGGGAAACTCTGTCTTCAACCACATTCATGCGTTCCCTGCACAGCCCAACATCAGCTTTTAAACTCGCCATTTCGTCCCGGAACTGTCGTAACTCCACTCTCATAGCACTAAGTTCCTCACGAAAGCAGCGAATCTCATAGGCAACGTTTAGCTCCCTATCGCCTGTTGTTATTGGGGAGGGGGGTTGAATAGGTTGATTGATGGTGATGCGCTCAGCCGCTGCACTCTGGTCAACTGCTGGTGACTGAGTTTTAGGACAAGGCTGGATTACATTCGACTGGCTGTTTAGTATTGCACCGTCAGATGGGCCTTTGACGGGCGTAGCTGAGTTGTCCTTTCTGGGAACCTTCACCTTACAATCAGGGCACAACCAATTCAGCGAGACCTTAGTTGACGTAACGCCAATGCAAGTGGGATGATACGACCCTGGACACTTAGTGCAACGAATACACTCAGCCCTGGCCACAAATTGACCGCAGCCACCACACTTCGCCATAATCGTGGACTGACTTTTTGAAGTTTACGATCACTATTTAATGTAAACAAAGCGGGAACAGATAAGTACCACCAGCGAGTAACAATGGCGTTAAGAATCAGTATTGATTTTATGGCAAACTGTTTACTTTTAGATCCTGTATATTTCAGTGAGACTGTTTATCAACACAACCCAACTTGCACTTTACACTGTTGCACTTTTATGTATGTTTTTATTGTTTTAGTATTAAGTTTTTATTTGTATAAAGTTTCGGGTAGGCGGTTTGCACTTTCGGTTTATTTTGTTTTGATTTTCTAGATTTTAGTAATGTTTTGTTATTCACTGTCACTCCACTACAATATATGTGAATAATTGTATCTAGTTCAATGTTCTTATCAATAAATATTTTTAAAAGAACGTTGTGTTTATTTTTATGAATTATAAAGTATAGAAAGCTCCATCCTTTATAACAAGCCTAAGTACTCATAAACTGGAGACCTCACGGACACTGATAGTAGTAACAGTATGAGCATAAACAAACCAACTACTGATATGTGCAGATATACTAAAAATGTTGAGTGGCAAAGTGTCCCTGTACCAAGACAGCACAAACGAAGAAGAACTTCGCGCACTCCATCCCCAACAAACAAGCCTAACTCCGAATTTCCACTTAGTAACAAATATGACACCCTTAACCTAGATGTTTTTGATGTTGAGACTGTGATAAAAACGACCAAACAACAACCAAGTAAACCCCCACCTATAATGCTCTATGGTATAGAAGATATCACAAAACTCTCAAACCTCGTTAAAAGTGAACTTAATGATACCGAGTTCACAATGAAAATCATAACACGCAAGCAACTAAGACTCAACTGTTCAACCATTGATGCCTATAAAAGACTCATGAACATTGTTAGGGAAAATAACCTGATTGGTCATACATTCACTAGCAGAGACACCAGACCATATCGCATAGTTATAAAAAACTTTCATCCCACAACTCCATTCGAAGCTATTAAAGAAGCAGTAGAGAATACTGGGAATACTGTAAAAGGAGAAATAATAAATGCAAGGTATGGTCCTGATTAAATCCCCCTATCAACATTCTTTGTAAACCTAGAACCGCACCCAAACAACCATCTAGTTAAAAAGATAACTCACATTTTTCATACCCGAGTATTAATCGAAGACCCGCTAAACAAGAAAACTGTGCCACAATGCAAACGATGTCAACAATATGGGCACACTAAAAACAACCGCCTAAGACCCTACAGATGTGTTAAGAATGCTGAGAATCACAACACTGCTGACTGCCCAAAGATAGATAGGAACACACCAGCTAAGTGCACCCTATGCCTCGGTAGTCATCCAGCAAACTATAAGGCTGTGAAGTATTCCAAGAAATTAATAAAAAAAAATAACATTACCAAAATAAAAAGCGTGACTAAGAATAGCGATAGCAATCCAAGAACAAATGACTTGATAAAATATGACAATGACAATTCGAAAAAAATTTACAGTGGCAATTTGATAAAAAATGTCAATGGCAACTCACCAGCAACAACTAATGATAGAGCATACCAAAATAGATGTTATGATAGAACCACAACGCCGAACACTAGAAGCCCTGGTAAAACATACGCAGAAGTAGCAAAAGGATTGTACAATCATACAACAGAAGAATCAAAACTAGAAATCTTACTTTTAAAACAAGCTGAAAAGCTAGATAAGCTTATTGAACAAATGGGCAACCTGATGACATTACTCACAACCGTTATTAGTAAACTCGTACGATAAATGGCTACCTTAAAGATTGCAACGTGGAATGTTAACGGTCTCCTGCACCACAGACAAGATGTTCAAACAACTATTAAATTACACAATATTGATGTGCTATTAGTCTCCGAAACACATCTTACTACAAACCAAAACTTTGTTATGGATAATTACTGTACATACTCGACTTGCCATCCAGATGGAACAGCGCACGCAGGGACTAGTATTAAGCATGATCTTATTGAAGAAAACAAAACCCCTGAGTTACAAGCAACATCATTGTTAGTGCATGATAAAAAGGGATCAATAACTTTATCAGCTATATATTGCCCACCTAGACATGCACTGAAAGAGCAAGACTTCACACAATATTTCAAAACACTAGGACAGAGGTTTGTAGCCGGAGGTGACTGGAATGCAAAAAATGTTCATTGGGGGTCTCGCCTGACCGTCACTAGAGGTAGAGAACTAAAATTAAGCTTAGATAAAAACAAGTTGCAAATACTAAGCACAGGACAATCAACATACTGGCCTACTGACCCAAAAAAAAATGCCAGACCTCTTAGATTTCTTTATATTTAAGGGTCTTTCGCACTTATATCTAAACGTAGAAACCTGGCTAGATAGTAGTTCTGACTATACACCTGTAATAGGAACGATTAGCACAACAATAATAACGAAACCAAAAAGGGAAACTATATAATAAACAGACAGGCTGGGATGCTTTCAGAGCATATATTGAGTTACAGCTCAATATAAAGGTGCCACTCCTCTGATGATATTGATTTGGCTACTGAATACATTACTAACCTAATACAGCAGGCAGCATGGAAGTGTACACCGGAGGCGAATCCTAAAACCAGGTGTAAAGATATACCCAAAGAAATCAAGGAAAAGGTACTGGAAAAGAGGCGACTCAGAAGGATATGGCACAGCAGTCAGCATCCCTTGGACAAAAAGGCACTCATCGCAATGGCCGCAGAATTAAAACACTTCTTAAAGAATATCGAAGCTGAAACTCTGAAGAATAAATTAGAAAATTTGTCAGCCTCTGCCAAGAATGAATATTCCCTTTGGAGGGGGGTCAAAACAAGCAAAACCGTACCATTGCCAGCACAGCACCCCTTAAAGTTAAATGACAACACCTGTGCCAAAAAAGATAAGGAAAGAGCTCGAACCTTCGGAATATTTCTTAGCAAAGTTTTTACACCTAACGACGGTACCGTAGACGCTGAAAACAAAATTAACAACTTTCTAAAATCTGATCTTCAGCTAAGCCCGCCCCTAAAGAGTTGCTCTCCTAAAGAAATATACCACGAGATAAGGCAACTAGACCGAAAAAAGGCTCCAGGATTTTGCTTGATTACTGCTTTTTTTACTATTGATAGGCACGCGTTTGACCACTATCTCACCTGATGGTAAGTGATGATGTGGTCGAAGATGGAGCACGCTTGCCTAGAAGTAACCTATTCACTCTTGACTTAAAGACTCCCAGGTTGTAGCTATCAGGAAACACAGACTCCGGCAGGGAATTCCACTCCTTAGCTGTACGCACTATGAATGTGTTCCCAAAAAGTTTTGTGCGCGTGGGTGGGATGTCCACCATGTACCGATAGCGCATCGCCGTTCGTCTTGTGGTCCAATGATGGAACGGGCTTGGTGGAATTAAATTATGCAATTCCTTCGCACATTCCCCAAAATGCAATCGGTAGAAAACCGACAGGCTAGCGACTCGTCATCGATGCTTAAGACTTTGGAGCTTCGTAGCGACGAGCCTATCATTGCCGATGATCCTCTTGGCTCGTTTCTCAATTGACTCAAGGGCATCAAGCTGGTATCTGGCAGATCCGTCCCAAAGATGAGAGCAGTACTCCATGCATGATAGAACTTGCGCTTGGAAGAGTTTAAGCAGCTGTTCCGGCGTGAAGTACCGTCTCACCTTTGCTAGAATTCCCAACTTCTTTGCAGCCACTTGAGCTTTTGCCTCTATGAAAGGGCCAAAATTGAGGGTAGATGTTAATGTAACCCCAAGAAGCTCAAGTTGGTCGGTTATCGGCACGGTTGCACCTCGGAAAGATGGAGCTGGGTGGAATTGACTCCTTTTAGCGGAAAACAGACACGCTTGGGTCTTAGCAGCATTGAACTTGACCAGATTGGCATCGCCCCATTCTGAGACAGCCTGTAAGGACACGTTCAAGCGCTCAACCATAGCCTCCCGAAGAGACCGGATCTGCGACCCACCAGCTCGTGCGTCGAACACGTATCTCTCAGCAACAGTGCTGTCATCTGCATACCCAAAGGTACCGGGTTTAAGCAGATCATTAATATGCAGCAAAAACAGTGTTGCCGAAAGTACCGACCCCTGAGGAACCCCAGCATTAATATCCAGCAGTCCAGACGAGCAGCCATCTATGACCACTCGGATAGACCGATCCCTCAGGAAATCTGCGATCCAATGACACAATCCGGCAGGCAGGCCGAAGGAAAGAAGCTTACTAATAAGGCTTTCGTGCCAGACCCTGCCGAAGGCCTTCGAGATGTCAAGGGAGACCGCTTGTGCCTCCCCGTGCTTCTCTATGGCCTCACTCCAGATGTGAATGGCATACGCAAGAAGATCCCCAGTTGACCGATTTCGGCGGAACCCGTATTGTCGATCACTAAGGAGATCACTCGCTTCTAGGTATGCCAGGAGTTTATGATTCAGCACGCGTTCCATACTCTTACAGAGTATGGACGTTACTGAGATAGATCTATAATTCGACGGGTCAGCTCGACTACCTTTCTTGGGCACGGGCTGCACGTTAGCTTGCTTCCAAGCCTTCGGCACTTTTCCAGTCTCAAACGAAAGGCGAAATAGTCGTGTCAAGATCGGAGACAACTCAGGCGCACAAGTCCTCACAACAATTGCCGGTATCCCGTCGGGGCCACTAGCCTTGTTCACATCTAGGTTACGCCGTACCCGAAGAACGTCCCTCTGATGAATTCGAATGTTCGACATACTCGACTCGCGCCACCAGGATCCAGACGTGAAGATTCCGTAAACAAAGAAGCAAACAAGTTCGCTTTCTCCTCAGCGGAGTGGGCCAGCGTCCCGTTGGGTCTCAGCAGTGGTGGTGGTGAGGGGCTGCAGAAGTTCGATTCGACCGACTTAGCCAGGGACCAAAAAGCCTTACTACCTGCTGGGTATGAAGCAAGTTTGTTCCCTATTCGGCTAATGTGGTCAAACCGAGCCCTCCGCAACACCTTCTTGCAGGACTTGGCAGCCCTGTTGAAGGCTCTCTTCTTCTGACTCACGTCATTTGTTTTGCGCGTACGAGCGTCGACCCATGCTAGGTATGCCGCGTGCTTAAGCGTATCAGCGCGATTGCACTCGGCACCAAACCATGGACGAGCTTCGCCAGACAATGTTATGTCAGAGAACGGAATGTAGTACTCCATTCCCCTCCGCAACACACCCGTCACGGCGCATTATGGGAAAGCCCCATACAAGGCCGTCTCAAAACCGTTTCACGTGAAAGTCGTTGTTATGGAGTAAAACTAATTAATTAATTTAGTCTTATAAATAAGCTTTCTTTTCTATATTTTTTTAATTATTTTTTGCAAACTATAATGTATATAAAAAGGCATCAAAACTAACTCATGTTCAATGATGTGATTTTGGCACAATACATTACTACAATTCAACGCCACATTACTCGAAAGTTTTTGATATAAATGTATAAGCATTATACATTTATGAAATGCTTATAATCTCCTCATAACGTTTCTTAATAATATTATGTATAATAAATAAATAAATTAAAATTATCCAATATAGTTTAAGATGGTATAATTTTCGTGTTACTTTTTTTTTAACGAGACTGTTACCCGTTGCCGCTGTTTTCCGATGTCGAGGTATTTGTTGTATTACGATCTTTATACATTAGTTTACACAAGGAGAAAAAAAAAGTTGCCCATACTTGCGCCTTTTCTGACACGGTGCCAAAACATATCGCGAGATATTTTTTTTTATTTTTTTCCAATATCTTTTTACTTCTCACATAATCATCTGTTATCTATTAAGGTCAAATTGATAAAATGGTCATTACAGTGATGAGTATTATTAATAGTTATTTGTGGTTTTGATAAAGTTTTGACTACCTTATGTGATAAAATATGGTCACTTTATCTATTAGGGTCAAATTAAAAACAGGTTGGTTATGGGAAGAGTGCAAATATTAGTTTCTCTTTTTGCACATAGCACTATATCATTGGTCTATAAAAGAAAGGCGAACCCTGAAATATCCACAGTTGTTCGTCAGAAATTCAGTTGCCTAAAAAAGCAGTTAATACCTATTTTCAAATATTCACAGAAGTTATCTATTTGAAAATAATGGGTGAATTTGTTTGTAGTAAACGAGAGTTGTGCAATTTGTTAATAAATGGGAATAATATAGAAGACTACTTGCAAGAAAATTTCAATATGTCACCAGAGGATATGGCTACTGTCTCCTACATTCAAAGAAACTTGGTATCTAAATGTAGCGAACGCTGGAGAAATGCATCCCGGAAAAAAGAACGCTTTGAAAGTAAGAACGTCGACTGGATAAATGGTGAATTTCGTATTCCACTGGAGTGTCGAGTCACAGTTAATGACCCTAATACTTCTGGAAGCAGTGCAGGTGGCAGACCATCGAAACCATACGAAGCATCTTCAGAAAAAACAAAGAAACGAAAAAACATGGAATTAATACAAGAGTACGGATTGGACTGTGTGCTCAATGCATATGCTCAGGAGTTGCGGTCTATGGGTGAGACGGAGGAGGCCACAATTTTTAATATTATACGAACTGCGTCAAAAAATGATAAGAAAAAGTTTCTTGAATTCATAACTGAGAACCCTGAAGACGTTACACCTTTTGCAAAGGAAGAAGCACTACGGGCTTGCTGTGAGTGAGGGTTTTAATTATATTTTTTCATAATTTTAAAATAAATGGCTTTGAAGTTATCCAAGAAATTAGACGAAAAATGACCCTTATCTCCGAAAACATTGAGCCAAAAAATTAAAAAATAATGGAGATAATAGATCTTAATAGATTTATAGATTACAGGAAGACCTATAAGAAGTCTATAGTATTAAAATAACATGTTAAAAATGAAATTAGTTGGGAACCCTTTGCACGCGAGTCCGACTCGCACTTGGTCAGTGCACTATAATAATGAGCTCCTTTTTGGGAAAGACAGAGAAAATTGGTTAAAAAAAAAGTTATTTCATGGGGTGGAAACGGCTTTCAAAATTTAAAGTTAAATATTTTTGAGTAACTAGACGACATTTGACTATTTCCCGTCAGTTTCGAAAGTACGAAAGTCTCAAAATTTCAACGATAAGAGGTCTATTTTTTTAAACTAACATGTTAAAAACTATTATACCCTTTGCGCACTAGTCCGCCTTGCACTTGGCTGGTTTTGCAATTGTAGGAAATACAAAACTATTAAGTGTGTGTCATATTTGTCAGACCAATGTCCATTAAAACATTCGTCCTTGAGTGAGGAACTTGAATAAACAAACCTAGTACAGCACTTCCCAGCTAAATGAACCCAACACGAAAGGAACGAGTAGACTGACTAACTAAGACTAATGATCTGGCATTTTTGGGAATAAGCCTATCTCCATTATTACGACTGCAATAGGTATTTCACTGAAAAAATCGAATTAGTCCATCAGATGAATTTGTAAATGAAGACGATACAGAGCGTTGAAAACACGCATGACGTCACGCCGCTGATAAAAATGTACCATCGTAGTGACGTCATGCGTGTTTTCAACGCGCTGTGTTGTCTTAATTTTTTCAAAAACAACTAAGCACGTGTCTAATATTTTTTGAAAATCTATCTGACGGTCTATTTTTTTATTATTTATTTGTGATGAGTTCACTCTTGGCTCTAGTCTAGGTCAGAAAAGACTGAGACTAAGTCTACGATGGAGCGAGCTTACCCAGAAGGAGCCTGTTCACTCTAACTTCGAAGAGATTAGGGTTGTAAGCGTAATAACGAATTAGATTTTTAGAGTAAAAAACCCCAGTTGCCGAATGACAAAATACATTTTTGACCTATATATAAACTTACTGATCCAGACCAAATAAAAAACATCCTTTTAACTTATTTAATATGAAAACAAACAATGACTCAACAATGCAAAAAAATCTAAAACGTCCATTCCGTTAAACGACAGTCCAGTCCTTAATTTTCTAATACGTGAACGTACGGTTGCCTTAGTGAACTGGACATGAAAACACCGTTCAACATAAACCCTATTACGAATAATTTCTTGGACAGAAGATTCCAGAATTTGCTGTTTCCTATACGCTGTTTACAGCATATTCTGTTCATATTAACTTTCTCCAAACTGGCTGTGACAGATGGACAGACAGACAGACAGACACCCGAGTGATCCTATAAGGATTCCGTTTTTTGTTCGGAAGCCTAAACATTATTTATTTACGTTATTCGCATGTATTGCTTTATCTTTTAAGACGTGAGTTCCGGACCTTTTGTAAAATCCGTAATCGTTTTCACAAATCTGTAAAAGATTTGATAGAAAATTAAAAGTCTTTATTATTATTGACCGTTTCCTCTTGATCCTTTTATTCATTGTTTCCGTTCATTCATGACAATATAACAAACTGCAGTAGTACAAGAATATACTCCACCATCAGCCCATTAAACTTCTGAAGTAGAGTTCCATCGATGGTCAAAATTCGACATGCTGTCATCTTGTGCAATGCTGCTCGGTTCAGGCGCTGCACATTCTTACAAAATTTTTTAGCTTCATCTGTAACAGAAACAAAATGGCTGGTTGTAGTACTGCTTTGTTATTGGTTTGTGCGCTACTAGCGCCACTTTGACAGATGTCGGACCCATTGGCGGTCGCGTCGGCCCCAACTAGTAGCTAAGCGAACGTTCAAAGTTCCTACATACTAACACTATTCTATTCCACACACTTTGTTCCTTATTTAACAAGAACTTTCGCCCTCTCGCACAAAGTGCACCTCTCTAACATACGAGGTCTGCACTCAAATCTCGCCGCAGTCCATCACCATCTAATATGACATTTCGCACTCAGCGCATACAGACGTGCTCGTCAATTCATAATTATTAAATATAATAAATTAACGTTTGCATAAATAGTGACCTACTTTTTTGCGTAAAAAAAATAAAAAGTGGAAGGCAGCCCCTTTAACCGGAGTGGGTTGATGCGACGCAGCCCTCCACCAACAGAACTACGTTATGGAGATGAACCGGACCATTAAGGAGTCCTGTGCAAGGCTGGAAAGAGGAACAACATCGTTTGCAGATATGGTGAAGAAGGGGTCTAACAGCTTTGTTCGTCCTAATTCTTTTAGCTCCGTGGCCATATTTCCTAGTGATCATTCAAAGACCAGTAAAGAAACCAAGAACATAGTCCAAAAAATCATATGCCCCGGTGATATGAAACTGAAGGTCAGAGGTGTACGCAAAATAGGTAAAAGAGGACTTATAATTAGCACGGAGACTAAGGAAGACCTGGATAAGCTCAAGCAAACAGTACAACTCGCTTCGGCAGCTCTCACCGTCGATGAACCTCGAAAGCGCAAACCACGCATAATAGTTATAGGTGTCCCTGCATCTATGGCTGAAAATGAGGTTTATAAATGCATCTATGACCAAAACTTGGCCAAAAAGCTACCGAATATCTCCAGAGATACATTTTTGACCTCAATAAAACTAAGCCACAAATCTGGCAGAAAAGATGCGGAGAACTGTAACTACATTGTAGAAGTTCCAGCTCATATCCGGAAGGCTCTCATCACACAGGACCGATTATTTGTAAATTGGACATCCTGCCCAGTTCGAGACTTCACACTGGTGGCAAGATGTTACAAGTGCCAGCAGTACGGTCATGCAGCCAAGACGTGCAAAGTAGCTACCTCTACATGTGGACACTGCGGTGAAGAAGGGCACACTATTCAAGACTGCACAAAGAAACCCGCTGCGCCAAGATGTGCAACATATTTGGCCTTCAAAAAACCGGCCAACATATTATAGTCAATTGATTTGATTCGTTGTTAGTTTATTATTTAAAGATAAAATGTATGTATAAGCACTTACTAGCCTGGAGCACAGGTCCATCCTAGTTCAGGTAAATTAGCAACTGTGTTCTAAAAAGTTTATGATTTATTTTATTGTAAATGTGCCCCTTTTTAATTAAATAAACGATTTATTTTATATTTATTATCTAGAGACTGAGAAACCAGCGCTCTTGTTGAAACCAGCGATCGGATGTCCGTCAGACGTGTCGTATCTTACATACCCAGGGTTTACCCTGGAGTACCACTTCAGACCACGCGTGGGCGTATGTTTGTACGCCCGAGACGACATCTGCTATCGGCGTCTCCGCAATCTTGAGAACTCCAGGTTCTCAACGCTGTGAGCTTTAGTGGACACTGGCCTGGATAAAATTATTAGAACTGTCATGAATCAAAGTCATAAAGCTCTATGACTTTAATTCATGACAGTTCTTGACCAGTGACGAACCGGAGTAACGTCATCGTCCGTTTTCGCGCGAAAATTTAAACTGTCAGTTTAAAAACGCAATTTTGGCAATAAATTAAAGTATTTTCATTTTTTAAGGGTCCAAACAAAACACGGAACCCTTATAAAATTACTCGGGTGTCTGTCTGTCTGTCCGTCTGTCACAGCCAGTTTTTTCCGGATCCACTGGACCTAATCTGTTGAAATTTGGTACACGTATGGATTTTTGTGACACAAACACGGAAGCATTCGTAAATTACTAAATTTTTAGTATGGGGTCACTTTTGGGGTTCAACCTAGAATATTTCAAAAATAAAGTTTTTTGAACAATATCGTGTGACATATCAAATGAAAGAGCTAACTGTGAGGGTTTTAATAAATTATTTTTTTTGGTTTTGAAGGTATTCAAGAAATAAGACAAAAAATGACCATTCCCCTTATCTCCGAAACTACTGAGCCTAAAATTTTGAAAAAAATTGGAAATAATAGGTCTTTACAAAACGTCTATAGTTAAAAAAAAAACATGTTAAAAAAATGAAATTTGTTCGGAACCCTTTGCATGCGAGTTCGACTCGAACTTGGCCAGTTTTTATTTAAGTGGTGGTCTATTTTAGACGAAAATCTTTAAAATAAAAGCAAGAAAAGAAATATCGCATGTTCTCTATTCAAATGTGTCCTTAAATAGTTTAATTGGAATAAACGCTTTGAGTTTAAGTATAAATCCTTACCATGTATGTGTTACAGTTGAAGCTAAGAGGCTTTGCAAAAACGTGCAGCCTTCCAAAAGATGTGGTATCTTCACGATCGATAGACGACTGCCACATGTGTGTAATAGTTTGGTAGTGGAGTATACTGTGATTATTCTGCAGTTTGCTATCATGGCATTTATACGGAAGTTAATTCGTCAGGCACCGAGCACGCAAGACAGTTGAAAGGCAATACCATTTGCTCCAATAGGGCGGTACTTGACGGTACTTGACTGGAGAACTTAAAAAAAAACTGTAAAATATATAAACATAAAGCATATAAATATATTATAAATATAAGTTTTAAGATGTAACAAGTATTTTTTAACTATGTAGAGTAAAGTTTCTTCTTTTGAAGCAGATTGTTTGCAATCAAAATATGAAGTCGTAGTATGTATTGTATGTATTCATATTATCCCAAACTTATCATTATTTTCTTGCCGTAATCCTAACTAGTACTGACGACCAAACAAAATGCGCTCCGGAATCAATAACTATTTTTAAATTCATAATAACTTGTTAAATAGTTGTTGACGACAGTGAAACGGCCCGCTCGTCAGCTACCTAAAAACCTAAAACTAAAAAAACTATTTAATTGTTTGTGTTAAATTGTACACTTAAAAATAGGATAAATAGAAATTAAAATCCATACTTAACCAGTGTCACTGCAAAGAAAAACCTGTAAGGAATAGAAAATTAGTAATATGTTAAACTAAATACGTCTAAGAAATTAGCTTAAAACATTATTTAACTTACCTTTGTATTACTGTTGTAATCACCTGTGTTTTCTTTAATAATAAAAGAAAGTAGATATACGATTTCGTGCGTACAAGCGTAACCCTAATTTGGCAAACGCGCATCACTATTAAAAATCTAATTTTTTTTTTGCTTATCCTAGCGTTCATTAAAAGGATGAACACTATTTTTGTTACAATCTAGCCATTTAACAATCTAATGAAAGTTGTCGTTCGCCGATCAAAAACGATACACGCGCGTGCGGCGCCTCGCGCACGAATTCGAATCTGCTTCGGTTTTTCACCAACCTCGGAGTTTTATTCTAGCAGCACACCCATCGCCTACAATAGTATTTTCGAGCTCTTAAAAATATTTATAAAGTACAAGTTGAATAAAAAGGGAAAGGGAAGAACTTATAAGGCATCGAAAAATTCGTTCACATTGCTGTCAACGGGAAAAGTGCCCAGGACACTAGCCGCATTGCCACGTTGAATAGCAAAACCGATTCGTTGGCCAAAAAAAAGTCCAGCCCTCTAGTCATGTCAAAAGTCGACTAACTGCTTGTAGATTTCACAAAAACTCGATAAGACCCCATGGCATTGAGGTTGAGACACTAGATTGTTTCAGTCCCAAACGGCTCAAATACACAATTCAATTTCTATTGCCGCTATAACATCAATTAATAAAAATTAAGGTTTATGGTACGGAACCCTTCGTGTGCGAGTCCGAATCGCTCTTGTTTTTATTCTTTTTTATTTATCAATTTATTTGGTAAGAAACACTACCAGTTGCTTAGCTTATGTGTTTCAAATACATGTCCTAATTTACCGTCATCCCAACAGTCATGTTCTTTCTAGACGTATCATTTTTCGCACAGACCAACTATTTCATCGTTACTTAGACCTTTCCCTGGAGAATAGGATTGCAATCCACATTCATACTAAAAACTTACATGACATTTTCCATATCAACCATCTTGAATTATTTGGGGTTTTCGCAGCATTTACTTCTTCTTTCTTTTCTGGCAACAGTCACGTTATCTATCACATCTTTTCTTTCATGCCATTGCTCATGCAGATCATCATCTACATCTATTGTTTGACCTTCGTGTCTGTTTCACTCTATGAATATTTTTATTCATTACTCTGTTAATCACACGCCTGTGTGTTGTCATATTATTCCAACACCAGGCAATAAATCATTTACTTAGTACCGTTAGCGTAAGTACTTTCATCACTCTCACAAATGAAAGCAATAACGAAATCAAGTATAAAACAAACATGAAGGCTGTCAGCCCTTTCATCCAATTGTATTATTTCCTTGGAAATACACAATCTTATACTGCTTTAATAAAACTCATCATGGAGATTTTGAAGAGAAACATAAACAATGTTTGTAAAATCGAAGTAAACCACAAAACTATTTTGAGTAACGAAATCGATAAAGACGTTAGACGAATTTTCTTGCCTCTGAATTTGATGCAAACTCTCACTCTCAATCCCAAATATCACATCAGGAGCAATTTTATAAACCCAAATAACAGTTTCAATAATTTTATATTATTGAGTGGTTTAGTAATGTTCCTGATTACGTATGCCTATCGTATCTTGGAAATAATGCTAGATGACGATTTCAAACGATACATTTCAATAGATTTCATGCTTTTTGCATCAATCTTTGACTTTATTTTGCAATTTATGGCTTTTGCCATGAATTTTACTATCAACTTCACTCAAACTAAGAATAGCGTCTTGTTTGTTTTGTGTTTTCAAGAAGTGCACAGATTTCTTAATAATAAAACTTGTCTCAAAAGTTGCATCATAAGAAGTTGGATGAGTGTCGCTGCACTCTTTGGATATTATATTTTTGCTCTTATTTATGTCTACATACTATTCCTCAAGCCTCCGTGGAATGTTATGTTTTATATACTAATCGTGGTAACTCTGGACGCAAATTTTATTTACACAATTAGATCAGTTAAGCTACTGACAGATAAAGTTGAACTATGGAATATTCAATTATTACTTATACAAAAAAATGGATGCAGTAAACAACAGAGTATGAGAATGTTCCAAGCTTTTGAAAATATATTAATGTGCTACAAAATTATCAAAAATATTTATAAAGTGCCCGTAAGTCAAGATTATTTTTAATACAGTATAATTGTGCATGAATTGATAAACATAGCATGAACGTGAAAAATTACTACCGCTTTTAGGTCCTGTATCAAACAACGGTGGCCTTATTTCAAGCTTTGGTTGATGTTCAACTTGTGATAGAGTTTTTCAAATACACGATGCAGTTGGAGGAGGTGAGTTAACTATTTAAAGGAAAAAATATTTTACAAAGAGATAGAAATGTACCCTGCGTAGAAAAGACACAAAATGATGTTTCGAGACTTTCAAATTATGCAGTTAAGTTTGTAGTACCTATCCTAATTTATATGTGTATACGAATACAAATATTTTCAAACAAACAAAACAAATACATTTTTACCTTCTAGCGTGGCATTCCAACCGCGACGATTTTTCTTTCCTTCTGGATAATGAAGAACTTGGTCATACATATCTCACTCAGTCTGCAGTTCGACGCATTCTATGAAGCTGTAAAGTGTGCAAAAAATTCATGTGAATTCGTTTTGGCATCTGATTCGGCAGGTAACTTTCGGAATCATTTATTTAAAAACATTTTTTTTTTCTAAAAAACTATCTTCTCTATAATAGCTTTTCATTTTTTCAGATATTGATCAAAAAAAGTTATGTAAAAATGTCATAAGGGTGCAACGAGCGTCATTCCGCAAGATGAGTGTCTTGGGCTTTTTCTTCATAGATGTTTGTCAACTATTACGACTGCTGGCGCTTCTAACTCACTATACTGTGGTGCTCTTACAGTTTGCTTTCCTTCAACCCTGATGTATTTTCTACTAACAATAAATTGCTTGAATCCTACGACTCACTTTGCTTATATAATCTTTACTGCTCTAATTCATTATCATAAAATTACAATCATTTCAGCTGAATGACGTCCACTGATGGATACAGGCTTCTCCAAACCGTTGCTACATCAATTGGCCCTGTGCTACTCACACCCTTGGTTCACCTTGTCGGCTTCCTTCCAACGCTCCGTCATCCGAAACGCGGTGGCCTCGTAGTATTACAACCTGTCATCCTAATTTCTTCCACTGCTTAGTAATATTTCGCTCAGAGAAATGATTTTTATCTGAAAGACTATGCAACCCAAAAAAATAAAATTTTAATTATGTAAAAATATTAATAATTACTACATCATTTAATTAATTACGTAAATAATTAAATTAATAATGAAAGAACAGAACTTGACTCGATAAGAAATCTAATGATGGATTAACCTTTTGCAGAAAAGCGATTATGGTAAAACTATTACTTAGATTTTAATTTCTGCTAATTTAATATGTATTTCCAGAGAAGTTTTCATGAGTTATTAAAGTAATAATACTGTAACGGGTCTAAAAAAAAATTATTACCTGTTCAAGAAAATAACTTACCCGAACGACAGCAAAAGTCATCACGTCAAAATTTTATCGAATCACTAGCTGACCCGGCAAACGTTGTTTTGCCATATTAATAGCCATTAAAATTGGTCAAGCCATTTCGGAGGAGTTCGATAACAAACACTGTGATCAAATATTTTTATACATTAGAAGATTAGAAAAAGATAGCTGTTACCCGTGAGTTCGTTAACACAACATATTATTATGTTGTATAGTAAAACGATGTCGCTAGAGAAGGTCGCTAAGATAATATATACGAATAGTCAACACAAGTTGACTAATGACTATTCACAGGGGTCAAGCAATGCTAGAAAGCATGCCTTGACCCCCTTAGAATGCAAGGCATTGGCTGTCTCACCTGTTTTATTCAAAACGTCAACCAGCCCTAGTAATTTTTCGTAATGAGAAACGATTTAACGATTACGCTTTTCTATACACGACGTTGAAGAAAGTTGCTAAGGTTGTTAACACGCGATAGAGCTACGAAAGAGAGTAGAGTTGAGATTCCATCATATCCGCACTTAAACTCCCAGTGGTATATATTGAAGTAAAACTAAAAAAGAATTGATGTAATTCTCATGCTGACGTTAGTACTATTTGGGTCAATAGATGGCATTACGGGTATCTGCATAACGTAATAAGTTGATTTCATGTACATTGCCACAAATCATATCCGGTGTAAAGTTATCTACATTGGTTTTGTACTGTTGAACGTGATGCGAATAAAAAAGAATACAGAAAAAAACAGGTTCTGTTAATTATTTAACGCCCTGAACATAATATTTTGGCACAGATGAATGCAAAAATATACAACAATAACATATGATTAATGTATGAAAATAACACATGAAAATCATGTAGGTTAACGTCTGAGGTGGCCTTTTGAGGAAAGCACCACGCAGGTTTGAGTGGGCTTGTCCAGACAGTGCAAGCATTTGTCAGTTATCGTGCAGCTCAACTCAGCACTTTGAGGAGGTCAACGAACCGACGAACAATACCAAAGTAAGGACATTTGGGTAAGCCGCATAATATACTCAAACTGCCAGACAGTCATGTAATCAATCCTCAAAATAACAACCTACATAGTCCTCACACTTACAATACATCATTTTTTTAAGAACCATGCAGATTAGTATCTGAGATGGTCTTTAGAAGAAAGAACCACACAGATTTGAGTGAACCTGTCCAGTCAGTGCAAGCATTTGTCAGTAGTCGTGTAGCTCAACTCAAATCCACTTAGGAGCTCCACAACTCGACGAACAATACCAAAGAAAGGACATTTGTGTTGGCCGTACAAAGCACTCAAACTGCCAGACAAACATTAAAATTACTCAATGAAATAAAAAATAATCCACATAGTCCCCATTCATAATACAAATAATGATAATACTTTACAGAGTCAAACGAATTATGTCAAATTGTATATGAAAAATTAAATAAAAATGTCAAATTGTATTTATAATAAAAAGAAAATTGTCAAATTGTAAATAATAAAAAAAAAATGTCAAAAGTAAAACTAAATAATTCATAAAAAATGTCAATGTATAAACCAAGCAAAAATTCAAAAATCATGACTGTTTGGATTCGTGGACCGATGGTCTGTGGCTATTGTTGACACTTGATTGAAATAGCCGATCTTATTTATGTCATGGTTTTTCGCTGCTCAGTTCCTTGAAAGTATAGCGTGATTATAAACATTGCTAACGTTAGACGCATAACTTTATGCAATACTGTAATATGTTGTGGCTTCTTATAACAATTCCTCAATTTTGTTTTAAGTACTTAAAAACCCATTTTATTATTTTTTTTGACACATTATGGTCTAAAAATGCAGTTTAAAATATAAAAAGTAATAACTGTCGGTGGGGAACGAACCATGTGCAAAACAGACATTTTTGAATATTGCTCGTCCTCCAAAGTACATATCGTGATAATAAAAACCACACCACTTATTCTCATATCTACCAAATACACACACAAAATTTAATAAAAATCGGTCAAGCCATTTTGGAGGAGTTCGATAATAATAATAATAATCACGAGCACGAGCTACATCTTGGGGGCTGATGATAATTGCCCCCATTTCTGTTATCGGATCGCACGCGCGCTCGACCCCCAGAGTCCAATCACCCTCGGTGTGACTGACAGGCACCGACCAGATGCTGCGCCAGAATGAACATATGGCGTCATTATCCGGTAGGCGCGTATCAGTCACACCTTGGTCCGGTCGCTCCCAAGCCCTATAAACCCACCTCTCATTAGTTTGGAATGTGCGATTCTGAGTGTATCGCTCCACTCGCCGCTTGTACCTACGAATACGGTTTGCCCATGCATACACCTTCTGCTTCAGGAAGTCGATGCGCTCTGTGACACGGGATATACAATCTCGGGGATTGACATCAGTCCCCGAAAACGCCCGTCTCACAAAGCGCATCACTCTAGGGCGAGTGTTGCCCTCCCTGAAGCAGATAAGTTTGCCGATGAGTGCTCTAGCCTCACCGATATGACGCTCGATCCTGCACTGCCAAGCTGGTACAGCTGGTCGTGTAACTCTGTCACTGTTTGGAAATTTGACATGAGCTACACGACATGCCGCTGCAGCCGCACAGTACAAGATCGAGTGGGTATCGGCGAGGTCTTCGCTGCTATCAAAATAACTTGCTAGCTGCGAATCTAGAGCACACACAAGCGCCCTATTTTTATTGTGCATGGGCAAACGAGGTAGCCGAGGCCTAAACTCTGGCGGTGTGGAGCGATACTCTCGGAAAGCATCCTCCAAAGCGCTCCTCAATCGCTCATTGCATTGGGTACTCACGGATGTAGCCCCGTCATCATCATCTTCACCGACGTAGTCGGGTCGCGGTGAAACACTGGGTTGTATCTGCACCGCGGCCGGTGGCGAAGTACGTGAGACGCGGCTGCTCCGTGACTCCAGACGCAGTCTATCAAGTACGACGTCATCCAACATACGGTTACGCTGGATGACCCGCACCTGATTCGATAGTCGTTGGGCTGAAACGTTGACAGCTGGTTCAAGTACCTGAAACAGAGTGAGCATCCGACCACGGTACGCAGTCAGGTTAGTTCCCCCCTCTGTAGCCCCAAAGTATGAGCGCATGACGTTTTCGTTTATAGATTGCGTCCATCGCATGCGCTGCACACTTCCACCGGCAGCGGGGACCCTATCAGAGGCCGGCGGGCCTCGAGGTCCTAAGCAGGCCGGTGGTCGGCCTCGTCCGCGCCGACGCGCAGGTGGTGGTGTCGTCGGCGGCGAGAAGTATTTGTCGCTCGAGCTCGACGCAACTGCAGTTACCGGAATCCCTGGACTCGCGGCTGGCGCAGGTCCCGGCGGCTGCGAGGCGGAGCTGAGCGACGAACCCGAAGATGTTTGTTGTGCGGCTAGAAATTGTACCCGGCTTCTTGTCAGCATTTCATTTTTATTCTTGAATTATATTTGCATGTTTTATTGGGGTTGTGATTCGTTTTATTTCGTGTTTATTGTTTTTTCCTTGTTGAATCCAGAATAATTAACATTTTATTGATTGGTTTTGAACTAAATTATATAAAAAATACGGAATGAAAAAATTTTATGTTATTCACGTTGACAGCCGGGCCACAGATTTTTTATTATCTGTTTCTCAGAATGGATGTAGAAACGGGTCCCGTGGTACTAAGGAGCCGCTCCTCATCGACATAGCCATCAGCCAACAGGTTCGACGTTCCCGAAGAGATCTGTCGACATGCTGGATAGATTATAAGAAGGCCTATGACTCGGTGCCCCATACATGGCTCATGAGGGTGCTGGAGCTGTACAAAGTTGATGCAGTTCTACGCACCTTTCTGAGGTCGTGTATGGGGCAGTGGAGGACGGTCCTTCACTATCCAGGGTGTCGACAGACCCAGGCGAACAGCGAACCGATAAGGATTGAGCGTGGAATATTTCAGGGTGACAGTCTGAGTCCACTGTGGTTTTGTCTGGCCCTCAACCCTCTCAGTACATTGCTGGAGGGTTCGGGCCGAAGCTACCGGTTGAGAAGAGGTGGTCAGGTCATATCGCACCTCCTTTACATGGATGACTGGAAACTCTTTGCTCCTAACAATTTGCAACTGATGAAGCTACTGAAGGTAACTGAAACCTTCAGTAGCGCCATCAGGATGGAATTTGGTTTGGACAAATGTGCGGTCATGCATGTAAAGCGAGGGGAGATTATGGAATCCGTGGGAACCCAACTCTCGGATTCCATATTCCTTAGGTCCCTCTCCTCAACCGAAACTTACAAGTATTTGGGTATGTCGGAAGCGTTAGGCATCAATGCTGTTGTTGTGAAACTATCGTTGAAGGAGCGCTTCTTTGGCCGCCTGAACAAAGTACTTAACAGTCTTTTATCAGGCGGTAACAAGGTGCGCGCCTTCAACGGTTGGGTCATGCCGGTATTGATGTACTCTTTCGGCATACTCAAATGGACTCAGACAGAACTTGACGCCCTGGATAGAAGGGTACGCTCACTGCTCACCGCAAATCGGATGCATCACCCACGGTCATCGGTGATGAGGCTGTATATCCCGCGGAAGTGCGGGGGTCGTGGCTTCTTAAGTGCTAAGACCCTGCACAACCGCGAGGTGTGCAGCCTTAGGGAGTACTTCCTAGAGGCCGACGTGGGTATGCATCGAGATGTAGTAGCGGTGGACAAAGGCCTTACCGCGCTCTCCTTGGCTAACGAGAACTAGCGCAAACCTGTAGTATTATATACTAATGACCGCAGGGAGGTATGGCAGAGCAAGAAGCTTCACGGACGCTTTTATCGGGTCCTACATCGGCCCGATGTAGACTTTTTAGCGTCCGTAGCCTGGCTGCGTTTTGGTGACCTATTCGGGGAAACCGAAGGTTTTGTCTATGCGATTATGGACGAAGTTATGATGACGAACAACTACCGGAAATACATTGTAAAGGACGGTACGGTTGACATATGTCGGGCATGTCACAGGCCCGGAGAATCAATCCGCCACATTATTTCCGGTTGTTCTAGTCTAGCTAACGGAGACTATTTGCATAGGCACAACCTTGTAGCCAGGGTTATCCACCAGCAACTTGCTCTTAAATACAATCTTGTGGAATCTGAAGTACCGTACTATAGGTATGTGCCCGACCCAGTTCTCGAAAATGGCAATTGCACATTGTATTGGGATCGGTCTATCATCACTGACAGGACTATTGTTGCCAATAAGCCTGATATAGTGGTGATAGACCGATTAGAGCGTCGCGCAATGATTTTTGATATAGCAGTCCCTCATGACGAGAACCTCGTGAAGTCTGAGAAAGATAAACAAACAAAGTATCTTGACTTGGCTCGCGAGGTTGTCGACATGTGGGATGTGAACACAGCAGTCATTGTGCCGATAGTCGTGACGGCCAATGGCATAATTGCCAAGAGCCTCGACCAACATCTCAAGAGGCTCTCGTTGGGCAGCTGGATCAAGGGCTTGATCCAGAAAGCAGTACTCCTGGACACGGCGCGTATAGTGAGGAGGTTCCTCTCTCGGGAGCCCTGACTACAGGTAGCTTGAACCCTGTTCCCGATACCAGTGGGCTACTATTTTTTATATTTTTAAATGTTTATTTTATTTTTATAGAAATATTTTAAAATATAACAAATATGTATATAAAATGAATAAATGGAATAATAATAAAAAAACTATATAGAACTAAAAATATTACAACAAAACATGTGAAGCCCCTGACTCCCGTGCTAGGCGAACCTGTGTTACAGGAATTAGTGTCCTCCGCCATATATCAATACACATTTAATTTTTTATGTAAAAAATACAAAGAATAACTAACACTAGTGCGTATTGAAACAGAAAATAAAACAATAAAGTGGAGCAAAGCGAACGTGCAAGTGTGTGATTATGTGAGTAATGGTGTGTGGATGTTTGTGTATGTGTGATGGTGAGCGAACGCATGTGTGTATGCATGAGTGTGTGTGAGTGAGTATCTAATGTATCTTTCATTTATGGTACTGATAAAATTAACTTTTCAGTGTCGTCATAGCTTAAGGATTGCAGCCATGGTCTTAAAATTTGTTTTACCTTATGTAACGTAAGCCTATAAATTGAGATAGATTTACTAACCCGGTTGTAGATCTTTGAACTTAACGCACAAAAGTGTCTAGACGCGAGTGCCGTGCGACATTTGGTAACCTTGCAGACTGGAAAACCAGTTCGTCTACTTATTACATCTAAGCTCATTGGTAACATAGTGTATCTACGTAAGACAGTACGAAGGATATATAATTGTCGAACTGTAAGGACTTTAGCTTCGGAGTACAACTGTCTAGTGGGATACATTCGTTTTTTGAAAGTCATTACTTTAAGTACTGCCCGTTGTGGCCGTTCCGCTCTAAGCATAACAGTTTTAAAAGTCCCTCCCCATACTGGAATGCAATAGGTTATTATAGATTCACATAATGAGCGGTAGACCATAGTTGCTGTCTCCTTGTCTGCAGAATGTCGTAGATCTTTAAACAAATAAATAAGCTTACGAAGCCTGGAACATAAAGTGTCTATGTGTGTTCGCCAGTCAAGCTTTTCATCTATAAATACACCAAGATATTTGATGTGAGGTACCAAAGTGAGGCTCATACATTTACATTTTGTACGATCGGTGCATACATGTGGTATTATATCTGCAGTAGTTGGAGGCTTAGGGCAGTTTGTGGAAGAGAATTGTATGACTTTTGTTTTTGCAATGTTGTTGCTTAGCCAGTTCATTATACTACGCATTGAGAAATTTCATTTATATTCGTCATTTTTAGTAATGTGCAAAGATCTGGAGATCGTGTCACAGTCAGAGTTGAGAATGTTATATATAGTCATTTTACAATTTATAAGGTCACACAAACGAAAAGCGTAGCATAAATGAGGGGATTTTATTTTTTTAATTGTGTAGTAGTAAGACCACATGAGAAGTATATTGGGATTTAAGTATTTTGTTTTATATAGTTTTATGTACGTTAATTTTGCTGTGTGCGAGCTATGTAGAATGTATGTATGATGGAATGATAGGTAGAAGAAAATGCAGTGTAGGTGAGTGTTGGACGGATCGATTGTGAGTGTGTTATGAGTGGTTGGTTTTAATTTTGTGAAAAAGTATTGATTAAAGAATAGAGTACAAATTATGGCTAAAAAACTAGGTATTTTAAAAGTAATATGAAAGAGAAGTAGTCATTGCTCTACGGTTTCAGATGGTTTCAATTTGTTGAGACAGAGTTCCGACTCCACCAGTATATGTTTAGAACCTTGTTCCTTCCGCAGGAATAGTTTTCCATTTGAGTACCAGCAGAATGTGTATTTATGGTTTTTGCAAACTCTCGTGCCATCAAGAAGGTTTTTCTAGCAGATGGTGCCATATACTCTGCTACATAAATGGGCTGGCGCGCTCCAGGTAGACCTAAAGATTCCGTATTCAGTTTATTTTCTTTAGTACGGTTTTTGTTGAAATTGCGAGTAGCTGCTAGCAGATCATTTTTCATGTAAACTGTGGAGAATTCCGCAACAATAGTTTTATTTGTTTTAGGCTTACCAGGAAGTCGGTATACGTCTCTTATGTCTTTGGAGCTGAAATCAAACTGGACCGCCTTACCAACCTTAGTAATTAGGTTCGACAAATCGGCCACTGACTCCCTTTCCCGAGCTGGAACATTTCTTAATTCAATACAGGAGGTGCGTGAAGAAAACTGCATATCTTGTATTTTTTTCTCAAGCCTAGTAATGGAATTTAGGAAGTCTTGGCGGTCATTTTCCAGAACTTTTATTTTATTTCTCATTTCTTCGTAGTCCTTATTTATGAAATTTATTGATTTTTCAATTTCAAGGTTTGACTCCCGTATTTGTTGATTTTGTACTTTTAATTCACCCACATCACGGACTAACTTTTTTAAGATCGCCTCCTGGTCTGATTTCCAAGATTCTAACATGGTTTTTAGTTATTCGAATTGGTTGTCAGGACACAGGTCATCGGATCTCATTCGTTTACGAGTCGTTATGTTTACTAAATCGTGATCACTTACTCTCATTGACGATAAATCCGGTTCAGAATGCACATTACTTATGGCACTGGCAGCCGCAGATGGAGGTGTTCTTGGTGTGCGTGGCATAGCTGTCTTCCAGTAGTTACCGCAGTTATTAAAAATGTAATAAAAACCCTGTAGAAATAATCCACACAGTTCATGCGTTCAAGTACACTTGTAGTAGCCGATGCGCGATAGTGACGTAGCGCGCGCTCCGTAGCAAAGTAGTGCACTGTCGCTGAGTGCGTCGTCTCGTCGCTTGCTGTCCCAAGTTCGAATCTCAGCAAGCACAGTCGTCTTTTCGAGATTTATAGAAATCTTGATCTTGACTCACCAGAAGCCAACAGCGAAGGCCCGAAGACTCCGCGTTCACTCGTGAGTAAGTGAGACTTCCGACACCAACCAATATGTCCGCCGCGGCTTGTGGACATTTCCCCAAGAAGAAAGAGGAGGGTCCGAGTTTCGGTATAATTTAACTTATCAATTTAAAAATATGTTAAAAGATATTTCAATATTTAATAAAATTACGCAGAACACACGTCCGTTCTGATCGGGCGCTGAGCGGGGAAGTCTCGATAACAGACACTGTGGTCTTTATACATAAGACGATTAGAAAAGGTAGATGCTGTTGCCCGCGACTTCGTTTGCGTGTATGTTGTATAGTAAAATGATGTCGCTAGGTAAGATTGCTAAGATCTTCTTCTTACTGTGTGGGCAGTAAGGTCTAACGACCCCACACACCCTAGTGTCAGAGTTTCTAAACCGCTTCAATGGCCTCTAACATGGTTTATTTGCCAACCGCCGTTTGGCGGCCGGCACCAACGGCTTATATCGCTAAGATAAGATATACGAGCAGTCAACCTCTAGCATTGCTTGACACCCTTAGAATGCAACGCATTGGGTGTATCACCTCTTCTATTGAAAACGTCGACCAGCCCTAGTAATTTTTCGTAATGAGAAACGTTTTGATGATTACGCTTTTCTATACACAATGTTGAAGAAAGTTGCTAGGGTTGTTAACACGCGATAGAGCTACATAAAGTTGAAATGGGAAACTCTATCCTGAAGAAAAGACTACCCCAGCAACGGAGAGAGTAGAGTTGAGATTCAGTTATCCACTCCCATTCGCTGCGTTGTACGTAGGAGTCCTGGCTGGGTTAGCCAGCGTAGCTGTGCACATAGGTTTCGCGGAGCGATTTCATCGTTCTGAGGATTTTTTCACGTCGGGTAGCGAAGGCCTCATTTCCAGAATGAAGTCGGCGACTGATTTCTTGGTGTCGAAGCGATCTCTGCTCATTGAACAATCTATGGCGCATATCATCAGCATCATCATTTCAGCCAATTGCCATCTACTGCTGAAAGTAAGCGCCAACCATCCCGGTCTTATGTAGTCCGCATTCATCCGCTGCCAGCCACCTTCTTTAAATCATCGATCCATCTTGCCGCAGCGCCTATGTTGAAAAGATATTTTTAGGGGGCAATGACGCGTTACCCATTATTATTCGCAGGGTATTTCTACTTAGGTTGGGAAGTCGTTTAGTTAGTCGCGTGTATAGGCTTGACATTGCCAGTTTTGACTGCCTGTAATTTGTAGCCTGTGACCATTTGTTGTCTTGAAGTTCAGTTGATCTCTGGCAAATTCATGTACGAATCTGTGAGTAAGGTAGGAAGAGAAGTGGGTACGGGTCCAGCAGTACCGTCTCGGAAAATCTCTTTGCGAGTTCGTCTCTGGTGACATTGCCTGGGAATCTACAATTCCCCATGATCCACTGGAGGGTGAAGCCCGCAACGGATAATTTCTGGCCCTGAGGTGGTCATGATAGTTTTTAGCCATGCCGGAGTAATCAGCCGAAATCTTATTTCAGCTAGTATGCCAGTTTGTTAGATATGTGTGACTTTCAACCGAAAGCCTTTGCATTAATTAATCGGATGGGATTTATAATTTTCTTCCACGGAAATATTTTCCACATTTTTCACAAAAACATTTGTCAATATTAATTGTATTGATGATCTGCTTTGTCGGTGGGTTCCCCGTTCACAGAAGTAATGAATTAATGCTGAAGCAACAGGACAACACAAGGTGTCTTCTAGAATAACGTAACTATCTTCTTGATTGTGGTGTGTGCCATCAGCATTCATCATCATTTAACTATGCAGCTAGCAGCGAACTACTTCGTCGAAATCCGGCATCGCGCAATCAGAGTTTACCGTGCGATTTGAACATGTACATCAGCCCGTATATCAATTATTGGGGCAGTTGCCTACCAGGCACAACAACCGCCAGGTCGGAGGTTCCTCCCTTTTCAATGAGGGTTTGCGGGACTTTACTGTCTGTTCCGCAAACCCTCCAAAAGAACACAGTTACATATCCAATTAACCAATCTAATTCAACTCTTATCGCGACTCATCTATCATGGAACTTCGCCAACTACTCGCGGGTTTTATGACGTGACCCCTTTTTTTTTTTTACGGGGGGAAATCCTCATGGATGTCCTCCGCCCTGGGGCGGGCGGAGGGGTCTGTCAGACTCTTACTGACTAAAACCACCCCGGTGTTCTACCTCTCACATACGCCAGGGATCGCGGGAAACTTATGAGACTTCCGTGATTCCCGGATGGTGCCGGCCCGCCTCTGCGGGCCACCTCGGGTCAGCGGGGAGAGTGAGGCGTTTGACTCCCCCCGCGACGTCAAAGAGGGGCGCACGGGAATACCACGCGCCGCCACCTCGGGTCCGGAAGAATGGGGGGCGACGGACATCCCCAAGTCCGCCGCCTCTGGACCCAGTTAGGGGGGCCGGAAGAGGGCAGCGTATGCTCCTCCGACGCCCGGTGCGTCTGCTGCGGGCCGGGTAGGAGGTAGAGATCTCCCTCTCCCTTTCCGAAGCCTCCTTCTGCGCGATAACTACTTCGCAGAAGGAGACCACCGCGTCCCAGGACTCCTCGCCGTCGACCATAGCACGAACTACGGCCGGCAGCGAGAGGTCACTGCCTAACACAGAGATGAGGGCACAGCGCGGCTCCTCCCAAGCGGCACACTCTGCCAGCGTATGCCATGCCGTGTCCTCCCGACAATCGACGCAGTGGTGACACCGAGCGTCCGGCTCCCTGCCTATGCGACACAGGAACCTCCCGAAGCACCCATGCCCCGAGAGAACCTGCGTCACACGAAACGACAAGGAGCCGTGCCTTCTCCCGAGCCACAGATCGAGTACTGGCCGGATGGCCTCGATAGTGACGAGGCCGGCGGAAGGCCCTGGCCCAGGTTTAACTCAAGTTAAGCTTAGCAAATGTAAGCACGTGCTTGTCGACGAATATTCTAATCTTAACACCGCGATTCAAAAATGAAATCAAATGCGTAACGCCATCTATTGAATATGTATTTGAACTGTCAAAATATTAGTTTGGAGTTTGTTTTATTTTTATTATTAGTAATTCATCCAAAATGACATTTTAAAAGTATTAAAAGAATCACTTTTTTTTAAGACGTTTCAAAAGTACCACTAACAACTAAAACAAAATTTGATGAAATTCTCATGTTGAAGTAAGTACTATTTGGGTCAATAGATGGCATTACAGGTATCTGCATTACGTTATTAGTTGATTTCATGTACATTTCACCACAATTCCTATCCGATGTATGTGTATAAGTTATCTACATTGGTTTTGTACTTTTAAAAATAATACAGAAGAAAATAGGATCTGTTAATTGTCCTTTCCATAATATTCCCTGGCTATAATATTTTGGCACAGATGAATGCAAAAAAATACAACAATAACAAATTATTAATGTATGAAAATATTAGTAAGAATTAAAACAGATGTCGTTCAAAACAGACATATTTGAATATTGCTCGTCCTTCAAATTATATAGCGTGATAATATATAGCCTACCACCTATTATCACACCTACCGAATATACACACAAAATTTCATGAAAATCGGTCAAGCCGTTTCGGAGGAGTTCGGTAATGTTGTGTATGTGTGCAATCGACTTGCGAGTTTTATTGACGCGCATACCTCCCGGTCATTTCCGTAGGTACATAACACGTGGCGACGAGCAAACTCATATTACGGTGAAAATGTCTACGGGAACGACTTATGGCGTTCTTTCTACTTTTGATCACCAATCACAAGAGTGGAATAGTTTCAAGTTGCGATTAAATCAGTGGTTTGTCCGACAAAGCAACGAACAAACGGAGGGCGATATTATTAACGCCATTATGCGAATCGACATTCAAACTTGCATGCGACCGGTGAAAGTTATAATTAATAATTTTCTTCATGATTTCAAATAGGGAGCAGCCAGGCATACAATATTTGATAATTGAGTGCCCTGGATAATTCATATTTCACCAAGTGACCCAGACCCTTTCCAATCTCATCACAAAAAATATTATTTCATTATTTACTAATGGTTTATAAATGTGTGTTATCTGCAGAAAATAGTCACTTTAAGGTATAAAATATGTATCACCGAATTACGTCAATTACCTCAACAAATCAATTAAAAGTTCGAAGCAGTTATCTACTAGAAAATAAAACCCAGAGATTTTTATCCTCTACACATTTGTTTTTACTGTTGTCAAATCCCAAATTCAATATTCAAAGTAAATATGTTACCCCCAAATGGGATGAAGCGTACTGCAATCAAAGTGCAAATTCTACTAAATTTAAAGTAACGTTTGCATTTGCATCTCAGTTGCAAGCCACCGACTGGGCACAGAATATTTAAGGGTAACCATGGACTCGAAAAGAAGAAGATTGAAAAAGATTAGTATTTCATGATTGTTACATATTGTTGGAATCAGTTTACAGTACAGATATCCATTTTCAGCCATGTCGGCTGTCATACCATCCATCCATCGCTATGTTTTGGGCGTATAATTCCAATTATTCTAATTTAAAATATGCGTTTACGGTATTATTTTCTCCCATAACCTGAACCACAATATTATTTGTCAATTTCTGTAATGAATATTCTTTGTCATACCGTTGCTATTTATGAAAGCAATAATACAATTAAATTACGCGTGTTGAAGTACTTTAACTATGAAGTATTTTTCCACGTATTATTTTCATTTTTGTTTTATCACTTGATTACACAAAATCGTTATACGATGGCGTCTATAAGCACCAATAGTCGCGAAATTGAATCACATCTTGTTCATGATAACTCTTTGACTAACAAAATTGATCAAGACGTGCAATCTTTGCTTTTTCCTTTAAATCTGATGCAAATACTGGTGTTAAATCCAAAATATCGCATCAAGAATAATTTCATAAGTCCGAATAATTGTTTTAATAAGTCAATATTATTATGCGCAACCCTAGCATTTTTGTCAGCTTACGTGTACCGAGTCTTGGAAATATCACTTGATTCGAATTTAAGACGATATAGCACAATTAGTTTTCTGTACTTCGCTTCTTACTTCGACTTTATCTTCTACTGTACGGGATTCATCATGAACTTTATCATCAACTTGAGTAAGACTAAGGAGATGGTCACATTAATTTTGACCTTTCAAGAAGTGCATAGATTGATTAATAATGAAAACTGTTTTAAGTGGTCTGTCCGAAAAACTTGGATTCATGTCACGTTAATCTTCGTATTTTATATCATAACTTTTCTTTTCATGTGTTTTGCTCCATGGCATATTGTTTTCAATTTAGTGGCCTTGATAAGTCTTGACAGTAATCTGATTTATTCCATTATAATTATTAAAGTATTGACTGAGAAAGCTAAACTTTGGAATGTAGAAATAGTGAATTTACCGAAAAATTACTACAACGATATGCACAGCAAAGGCTTGTTTGAAGTTTATGTGGGTATTTTAAAATGCTACAAGATATTTAAAAATGTTTTCCAGCAGCCGGTAAGTCTTTTAAGCATTTATTTATTTCAATCAACTTTGGATTATAAAATTAAACTAAATTAAAAACTATTAATCAAATTAAAGAATTCATTGAAAGTTTACATTAATTTTTATAAAAAGAAGAATTTATATTAGACAAACATTATCAATCTTTACATATAAAATGCTTTGTCCTGAATGACTGACGGATCAACGCACAGCCTAAACCGCTGATTGTAGAAACTTGAAACTTATAGGGTGTGTTCTTTGTACGACGTAGGCATAAGATAGGATTTTTTGAAATTCTACTCCTAAGGGGTAAAATAGGGGTTAGAAGTTTGTATGAAAAACCTTATTCCTAGAGCCAATTTTCTTGAAGTTTAGTACAAATGTTGACGAAGGTAAATAATAAAGATTGTCATCATTAGTTTTTCACAACTACCCCCAATAGGCGATAGATATCAAGTCATGTCTGAGCAAGATGGCCGGTATATTGGAAGCAATATAATAAAGAGAAACTGAAGAGTTTCTCTAAGAAATCGTGACTTTAACTCTGTTCGACTGCAACAGCGGCTCCGTGAGGTTTGAGGATTGGTTATGAGCGATTCTACCATTAGAAGAAGATTCTTTGTCAATCTTCTGCTATTGACAAAGCATGGCCTGAAACCTCATAATCCAGCTACTGGCTCAAAATTGATAGTAGACCACCGAAGAGGGCGTCATACCTTTGCACGTGAGCACTTAAATCATACCTCCAATGGGACAAAGTTCTCTTTCCTAACGAGAGTAAGATGACACAGTATGGTAACAACGGGAGAAAGATGGTGTATCGAAAAGAGGGAGAGCGTTTTGCACAGTTAGTTACGGTGGCGGTTCTTGGACGATTGGGTAGGCGTAAGCACCGATGGAAAAAACAAACTTGCTTTTATATCTGGACCTTGTTAACCGTCATTAAATAGGTCACGTTACATTGAAGAGTGTGGTTTTATGCAGGATAATGCCAGGGCTTATAACGCAGGCATTGTGAATGAGTAACTGAGCGGAGTCGGTATTACGGTTATAGGCTAGCCAGCCCATAGAACACCTGTGGTATAAGTTGATGAGACTAAGCAGAGCGAGAGATCCATTTTACAGATTCTTCTTAAAGGGTTAAAAATTACCTGTTGAACATGATAAGATAGCTAAAGAAATCAAATTTTTAGGGTTCCGTACCCAAAAGGTAACCAACGGAACCCTATAACTAAGCCTCCGCTGTCCATCCGTGCGTTCGTCCGTCCGTCTGTCCGTCGGGCCATCTGTCCGTCCGTCTGAGATACCGTAATTAGTTGACATTATACTTTTTAACTTAATGTAAAAAAAAACATAAGTCACACTTAACCAAACCTCAGAGGTGTTTTGATTTGTTTGCTGAACCAAGTATTCTAAATACAAATGAATAATACAATATTTTTTAATATTTAAATCAGATTTAGAATCCTAAATTCCACTTTGTCCTCTTTTATTTGTGAATATTGGCAATTGTTCTGTATAATTGATAAGCTTTTAAATCTAACGCCGGATACAAGTAAGGAATTTTGACTGAATTTGCCCGTAAATAATAATGAAACTGATATCCCCCCCATTTGGGGGAGGCCTATGTCCAGCAGTGGACGTCTTTCGGGTGTTTGATGATGATGATGATGATCATATCGAAGAGGCGTGATAGTTCGTTTTTAAATAATTAATTGAAAAACTTAAGAAGTTTGATAGATCTTTTTAATGTTAAGTACGTCCGAATAATTACTGATTGATCGCCGTATTTGCCATAGACATGAATAATTAATAAGCTGTGATTAAGATACCTTAAACGTTCGAAATAAGGAAAGAAGATTAGTTGAAGTTGATACATGTTTGTTATTAATATTCATAGATTTTGTAAAGAATTTATAATTATATTGTTACTAGATTTGATTAGTTCAATGTAACTGGTGATAGTTATAAGTCCTTGTCGACACAGGTAATTATATATTTATCTTAAATATTTAAATTGTTTTGTCAAAGTTAAGAAGTGTAGCACTTCGCCCGCGGCTTCGTCTGCGTAGACTTAAGAGGTGGTGCGCAACTGGTAATTCTAACTTTGGAAATACCTCGACATGTTTCTGGTTTCCTGATACTTTTGAATCCTAACTGCTCACATTTCCAGTTTCGGAAATATTTCAACATGTTTCTGGTCTCCTGGTTTATGATACATCTTTAGCGCTCATAATTCCAGCCTGGAAAAATCTCCGAAATTTTGCTGTTCAACTGGTACTTTTGAATCCTAACCGCTCATAATTCCAGCCTGGAAAAATCTCCGAAATTTTGCTGTTCAACTGGTACTTTTGAATCCTAACCGCTCATAATTCCAGTGCCGGCGATATTTCGTCATGTTTCTGGTCTCCTGGTACTTGTGAATCTTTAGTGCTCACAATTTCAGCCAGAGAAATACTTCGACATGTTTCTGTTCTCCTGTTACTTGTGAATCTGTAGCGTTTGTTTTCCAGCCCGAAAAAAACTTCATCATACCTATTTCTATTCAACTATTAAAAAAAAACAAAGAAAATTCTAGCCCAAAAATACTTTGCGTTCAACATCGTTATGTTCTTCTGGTACATAATGAATTCTAACCGCTCACAATTCCAGCGCCGGAAATATTTCGACATGTTTCTGAACTCCTGGTACTTTTGAATCCTAACCATTCACAATTCCAGCTCTGGAAACATGAAATGTTACTGATCTCTTGGTATGGATTAACTTCCGAATCTGCGATTGATGTAGCTATGAGCAGAGCAGTGAACTTGCAGTAGGCGTGCGCATGTCTATGTCCGTCGCCCCCCATTCATCTGGACCCGAGGTGGCGGCGCGTGGTATTCCCGTGCGCCCCTCTCTGACGTCGCGGGGGGAGTCAAACACCTCACTCCCCCCGCTGACACGAGGTGGCCCGCAGAGGCGGGCCTGCACTAGCCGGGGATTACGGAAGTCGTAAGCCCCCGCAATCTCCGGCGCAGGTGAGAGGTGGAACACCGGGGTGGTTTTAGTCAGTAAGAGTCTGACAGACCCCTCCGCCCGCCCCAGGGCGGAGGACATCCATGAGGATTTCCCCCCGTTAAAAAAAAAAAAGGCGTGCACATGTCTCCAAAAGTAGTCACTTGTGGAAGCAAAAAGTAATTTTATATCTCGCAATGTGCGAAAAAGAACGTCGCATAGCTGGAACTACGCATCTTCTTCACACAGCTACCTTACGGCAGTACATTTTCAAAGCACATTTTACTTCACTCCGCTACATAGCTTAGCATCAATCAAAACGGTCACATAGTTTCGTAGCTTAGCTTTTACACCCTAGCCGCATAGCTGCATAGCACATCTCTGGTAGAAAGGCACCACCTTAAAACACATATGAAAGTATGTAGCCCATAGATAAGAGATTTATGGTACGATAAAAATTAAGTTTAAGAAGGTAGGGCAACAACAATAAAATAAAAATAGCCTTTATTTCTTACTACTACAGGAATCTAACATAACATTAATCTATTTAATAATATTGTATTATAAGTACTTATGGTTACTTAAAATTACGTATAGATAAATTAACTTAAATGCCAGTACTAATCGCCTCTGCGGCGTAGGCCTCTCCTAAAACTTTCCACAAATTTCTTTCTCGTGCCCATCCTTAAGGGTCCACATCTTTCGTTGAAGATGTCCCTCCATCTTTTATTTGGTCTCCCTTTTTCCCTTTTCCTGTCTCTTGATATCCATTCCGTTAAACGTTTTGTCCATTTGTCATTGTTCATCCTACATTTATGTGCCCTGCCCAGTGCCACTTGAGTAATCGTGTTCTTTTCCTTACCTCTATTATTTTTGTTTCCTTTCTGATGTTAGTGTTCCTTTTTTTTTAAGAATGGGAAATCATCAAATGACTCCTCCCGCTCTGGGTGAAGCAGAAGGGAGTGTCAGACTCTTACTGACTAAAACCCATCCATGTTCCTCCTAATGCCCTTTGCAGGCATTGGCCCTAGCGGGCCCCGTCTTTAATGCTGATTTGAGGCGCGCGTGGAACACAGCGCGCCGTCGACCCGGGCCTGGTTCTGATCAGACGGCGAGCCACCCAATGCTCGCCGTCCGCAGGCCCGCGCCTACGGTGGCCGAGAATCGCCCTGCGACTCCCGACGCCCGGGGCGTCTTCTTCTGTTGCGGCGGCTGGGGCGTGAAGTTTCCCTCTCTGACGGACTTCTCCTGGACTGGTCTCCTGGTACATTATCAATCTTTAACGCTCATAATTCCAGCCCGGAATAAAGTTCGACATTTTGATTTTTTCCTTAGTACTTTTGAAACCTAACCGCTCACAATTCCAGCTCCGGAAATATTTCGACATGTTTCTGATCTCTTGTTATTTGTGAATCTACAGCGTTCGTTTTACAGCCCGTAAAAACTTCCACATACATATTTCTGTTCGACTATAAAGAAAAAACTTGTGAATCTTTAGTGCTCCCAATTTCAGCCCCGGAAATACTACGACATGTTTCTGTTCTCCTAGTACTTGTCAATCTGAAGTGTGTTATGAATTTGATTGTTTCATTAGATTGCAGACGCGTCGTTTATAATCGGATAATATGAAATATAATTAAATAGTTGCGACTAATGTATGTATAGTTATCTGCGGCGTCAGTTATTTAAGTAAAGTGTGTCGCGAGTGATTAGTAGGTGAGTCATTGTGAAAGATAAACTAAATTTATAGACAAATAGTGTTTGTGTTAGTTATGTCTAACCCAGGATCTAGTCCTTTTGGTCGGAGCCAATTAATATGGCTAAGTCCTTCACCGACGTCAATCGAATAATTCCGTCCTAAAAAACCAAATCCTCCAGCATCCACGGAGAAGAATGGATTACCGAGTGAAGTTATCTCTACGCCAAAGATCCAGAAATGGATGGTATCTATAGATACCATTCTGAACGAAGTATGCGCTATTGTCACGGAGGGAAAAATTAACTTGGATCAGAAGCTCTGTGTCACTACTCTTTGCCGGAAGGTCTCAAGTGAAACTCAGATAGCCATCTTGTACCAATTGCCTGGATGCAGTAGGCAGACAGCACTATCCAGCACTTACAGGTAAACCAGAACGTTTCGAAATCCCTTCAACAGTTCAAAGAGGTTGCCAAAACTAAACCCAAACCTGAAAATTGCTCATATGCCAATATGGTAAAAAAAGGTTTTGACAACTTTATTTGCCCTACAAACCTGAGTACTATTGCAATCTATCCCTCTGATAAGACCAAGACTAGTGACGACACGAAGTCCCTTGTATAGAAAATAATCTCGCCAGAAGAACTAAAACTGCATGTCCATGGCCTGAGAAAAGTCAGAAACGGAGGTGTCATCATTTGCACCGATAGTAAAGGCGACATTGATAAGCTTAAAAAATCTGAAAATCTAGTTTCATCGGGCCTTAAACTCGAAAAAGCATTCAAACACCGCCCTAGGATTGCTTTCATTGGTGTCCCGTAGCCCTCACTGAGAAGGAAGTATTTGATTGCATTTACGAGCAAAACATTTCTGATAAGTTGCTGAATACTACTCGTGAGTCCTTTCAAGTAACCATCAAATTGAGCCATAAATCGGGTAAGAAAATTCTTCCTATCTGTAACTATATATTGGACCCGCTAGCACCAAGAAAATCCTAATAAACCAAGGTCGAATCTTCTAAAACTGGTCATCGTGCCCCGTAAAAGATTTCACGATTCACCAGATGCTTCAATTGCCAGCAGTTTGGACACGCAGAAAATAAATCTTCTCCCTCCCAATGCGCGACTTGTAAATACTTCAAAAAGAAATGTGACCATCCAACAGGTGATGTAAGTTGCCCCGCACGCAAATATGCAGAAGACAACTACATCAATTTAATTGATTATGAAGGCGCCTAAGAGCGCCATCGATCATATTATTTAGTAAGCACTTAGTCAGTAGTTTACCTTTATTTGTTAGTTTGTAATTAGAATGACAGATCATCTAATCTGTGATCTAGATAGTTTTTCTGTGTCTGAAGCTAAAATCTATAATGTTGAGTACTGTAAGAATCTGATACCTGTTGGAGGAAAAACGTTAATCCTACTAACACAAAATATCCGCAGCCTAAACCGGAACATCAACGGTGTTGAAGTGTTGCTACAGAACTTTGACGTTAGCTGTGATATTATCCTCCTAACAGAATGTTGGCTGTAAAACAAACAGTTTCACCGTCTCTTGACGGATATTATTCACAAAGAACTGATATAACCATCAACCAAAAAGATGGTTTGGTAGTATACATAAAAAATAATTTAAAAACAGAGGTAGAAGAGCCGGTATTCCAGCTCAGTCATTGCTTATTAATTAAAATTATTCCTGATACAGCAGTAATGGCCATTTACAGGCCTTCATCTCAAAACATTGACAGTTTTTTAGACTCACTCAACACGAATTTAAAAAAAAAATATTTTAAAAATATAATCCTTGTAGGTATAATATACATAAACATTAACATTGCTTCCAGGAAAACCAATAGCCATGCTCACAACTACCAACCATTACCAACCCACGCACCAGTCCGGCTCATGCTTAGATTTTAAATGAAATTTCATTATAAAATCAAATAAACCAACCCAAACATTTGTTACTAACTTATCGCTTACCGATCATCAATTTGTTTTACTAACATTGCAAATTTCTTTACCTAAAAAACACTGCATGCATAGCGATACTAAAGTAAATTTGAACTAACCTTGAAAATGACATACTCGGTATTAATTTTGACCCAGTTTTTAATTCAAACGATGCAAATATTTCTTTAGAGTATTTCATACATTCGCCATAATATGCAATTAAGAAAAACACATTCGTTAAAATAATGCCTAGGAAATATAAAAACATTAAACCGCGGATCACACCCGGTTTCGTTCGATGTATAAGACATAGGGACAAACTTCACCGGAAATCAAAACTTGCTCCTGATGATGAGTCACTTTCCGTTACATAAAAAGATATAGACATTTTTGTAATAATCTTTTGAAAAAAATTAAAAATCAGTACAATATAAATGAACCACAAAAGGCAGGAAAAATCAAAATTATATTACTCGATATTATGACAGAATACTTTTAGATTATTATGTTAAACAAAATGTCGGGATTTTGAACATTATGGTCACTGAGGTTTATAGCAAACGTGTTATGGATAATGATTTTCCAACAAACAATTTTAGGATAAAAAAGGGAGTACCATGGTTTAAATTATAAAAAAATGTAGTACAACGCTTGCGGAATATTTATCGAAACTCAACTACATTGACACAGAAAAACTGCTAGAAATTTTAGTATGATGATTATTATTTCATATTTCGTCGTATTATTTATTTTTGTAAATTGTTTAGAATAGTATTATCTTTGTAAAGTTTGCTTATTTTTTATACTCGATTAAGATTTATTATTACATTGATCTAGTTAACATATATAACTGACCAATTTCAACTGCGATGAAGTGATGGCCTGTAACACAGGTTTAAATAAACCTAGATCGGGCAGGTCGCTACATACGTTTTAAGTTCCTAGTTAAATATCTTGTTAGTGTAATTAATTTTAGCTATAAACTAGTTTTAAGTTAGGCAGTAATTACCTTTATATAAGATTTTTACTATAAATTATCTTTCTGTGCTATTTATACACATTTTATTGCAATTTTTTAATGAATAAATTGATTTGATTGAAGTACTAAGGCAGCAGCGGCTCTGGGTTTCCACTTCCTCCTCAGTCTCCATTAAGCCATGCCTTTTACCGGGATAAAAAGTAGCCTATGTTTTATTCCGGGATGTGAACTATATGTGTGCCAGATTTCCACTAAACGGCACTTTTGAACGTCATCATTACATTTAAAATTACATATAAAAAAAAAACAAAGTGACTCTACTGTCCATCCCGAAAGGCAGATTCTGATGGAACGTACAAGAAACTCCATAGTTACAGTAGTTACATAGTCTTTTCAAATAAATAGTGTGCAATATTTGATGTACAACGTTAATTAAATATACGTGAGGACCATGCACCTATGGAATATACTACTCATAGGAAAAAAGTATTTCCAGCAGAGGTAATCTTATTCACTTTGAAAACAAGTACATATTACTCACATAAATTCACAAACATTGGAACTGTATCTTAGTTATTAAAATTACCACAAACCTCCCTTCGTAACTGACATTTAACCAAGAACTGTATACTTAGGTAACTATTATCATACACGAAATTAAAAGTAATAATTTATATTATTGAATAAAAGCCCTTATGGAAAACTAAAAAAAAATACGCTGCGTAGTGTCGACCATACAAAATCAATAAGAAAACTAATAATGATATAAAGTTCAGTCTGAGATCAATATATTTTTTTAATGGAACAATTGTTATTGCTATCACAATAAATTACACTATCATATTCATCACTGACTTTCTAAAAAATACACAACTGTCAGTAAATTCATTATTAATAAACTATTTAACATAGTAAATAAACCAAATAACACTCTTACAAAATAACAGCACGATTTAATTATTAATATCGTTGTAATTTCTATAATAATACTTATATCATTTTATGTTAGTTATGAAAGAAAATTTATGAAATGTTATAAAATAAATATATACAGGTAAATATATCTAAGCTCTAATATTCTTTCACTTTATTTTAGGTTAATTTATACAAACGACACTATTACAAAATGTAAACACCACAAAAATACATAACCACATAAATTACAAATGCTTTGTGTAGGTAAAATCTACTAAATGGTTTCAAAGGGAAATTTCATAATAAGTAAAAATACGTAAATACAAATAAATGAAAAAGTCAAAACATGAAAAACCGACTAAGTTCATATTACTCACATATAACTAATATGAACTGCTCGATATTTTAAAAATCACTTTTTTTGGTTGTTTAGTAAGCAGAAAATGTATTTTTGAACGAAATCACACAATATCCAAGCGACAATAAAACTAGTTGTAGAACCATGAGAACTAGACCAAACGACGCACAAAAATCTGGCGGTTTGAATGGCACATTAATAACTGAATATATATAACTTATTTTACGGATTTATGTCGGTAAGTCAGGATTGCCTTTCAAGCGTTGAAACATAGCACACAAGTAATTAAATGAAGTTAACTCAATAAATCGACCAGTTTGATTTTTTCTACACCTTTGATTGTCCTATGGAGCAGGACCAGCAAGTTTCCAAGCATTCTTATCCTGAATGTTATCTTTTATTTTATAATATGCTTGTTTACTGTAACAGCCAGCGTGTGTAATACTTGTAATACTGGGTTTAGTCAAGAAGACCCTGCCAAGCAGAAATAGTTTTATTTTTGTTGTAAAATAGTTGTATTAAACTTATAGAAAATAGGATAGTTCTTACGAAACAATACATATTCAGCTGGACATGTAACTCAAAACATTTTTGCAAAACTTCAAAATCATACCTATAAAAACACAATAAAAAATTAAAGTAAACATTTTTAGGCGCCATTTATTCGAAGCTACTAATAACCTTCTTAGTGCACTTCTAACTAGCACGGCAGAATATTATATTTCTCAAAACTGCCAGGTTAGATTTTGATGCCCCTTTCACAAAGGAATAGTTGAGGTATCCCCACAGAAATACCACAACAGTATCGCTATTGGTTCATAGACCACTTTTTATCAGTCTCCTTTCCAATAAATTACCATCGAGTCGAAATCCGAACAGGTGGCGTAAAGTTTTTTTTTATTCTCAAGATCTCCCCATTCCCAGTAATTTTCTGTTTTGTTTCAAACCAGTTCAATTACTAGTGAGCTTATACGATACGTCATGACTTATGACCAGCCCTGGGACTGCAGGCGGACCGAGGTTCTGTCCCCACGTGTGTGCGGATGCAGGGGGAGTCCGTGGTGGACATCTCGTTTGCCAGCCCTGCTCTGTCTCCGCGTGTCATTGACTGGCGCGTATTAGAGGAGGTGGAGACCTATCCCGATCACCGGTATATCCGGTTTGACGTCTCCGCCCAGAGGTCTGGGCGGAAACGTCAAACCGGATATACCGGTACTCACCGGACACGGTTGTTTCGGGAGGTACCTGTTTCGAATACGGCGGGAGGATACGCCCGGATGTCAACACTGCGAGGATCGCCCGGAGGACACGGTGGAGCATACGGTGGAGGTTCGCCCTGCTTGGGCGGAGCACCGCCGTGTCCTCGTCGAGGCGATCGGCGGCGGCGACCTGTGGCGGTCGGCCCTGTTTCAAGCCATGGTCCGGAGCGAGGAGACTTGGGAAGCGGTCACTTCCTTCTGCGAAGCAGTAATGCTAGTGAAGGAGGAAGCCGAACGCGTGAGAGAGAAGACGCTCCGAGCGTCGGGAGTCGCAGGGCAATTCTCGGCCACCGTAGGCGTGCGCCTGCGGACGGCGAGCATTGGGTGGCTTGCCGTCTGATCAGAACCAGGCCCGAGTCAACGGCGCGTTGTGTTCCACGCGCGCCTCAAAGAGCTGTCAGCATTAAAGACGGGGCCCGCTAGGGCCAATGCCTGCCGGGGTTGCGGGATTTATTCGAAAGAATCACCGCGGCCCTGGAACGCAAAGGGCATTAGGAGGAACATGGATGGGTTTTAGTCAGTAAGAGTCTGACACTCCCTTCTGCTTCACCCAGAGCGGGAGGAGTCATTTGATGATTTCCCATCCTTAAAAAAAAAGGGACTGCAGGCGGGCGTTGCGGGGGTAGACTTCTCTTCACGAGGTTTTTCCCGTGGCCAACTTTATTTAAATGTGTTAACAACCCTAACCACTTTTTAGTGCACGCTCCAGGTGACTCTGCCACTAACTGGTCGGCATTTTAAACTAAAGAGGTAAAACAGCCAGTGTATTGCATAGTAATCCCCTGACCGAACTCCGATCATAATGGCCAATGTCAACGGAAATTAGCCAAGTACCTAGCAGGACATAGTATAGTGTACAAGTGTGTGAGCAAACACAGGTGCTCTCTTTGCTCCGTCACTCTCACAGCCTAATAGGATAGCAAATCACCACGGCCGGTGGGAGATCAGACACAGGACCGATAGCTTTATGTGCTTTCTGAGGTATGGGGGTGTCACACTGTTACTGCGAAATTCCTAATGGAAAACCTCAAATACACTTTTCCCCGACCTTGGATTCGAACCCAGGACCCCACGCAGACCAAGTGGTATTTCCAGAATGCAGTTCAGAGTGTGCCTACAATCTTCCAACTTCCTAATTCTATCAGCGGTTAGGCATTCCTGCAAATTGAATGTTCGTATATCTTTTTTTAGCGATCTTATTAAGCGACATCATTTTCTTTTCCGACTCACACGCGAACAAAGTCGCGGGCAACAGTTAGTATTCATTAGAAGGTGAGGTCGTAAAAAGCTGAAACTTGGCATATAGGAGAGTAGTTCCTTGGGGAGTGAAAGGAAGCACTAAGAGAGGGTTTTCCGATATTCCTACGGGAACGGGAAAAAACGCGGGCGAAAGCTAGTTAAAAAAATTAAATAATATCAACATTAGTGCGTACGTTAACCATACAACAGTGGTTCACGTACTGACAGTCAAAACGTTCAGCTAAAGCGCTCAGGACACTGTTGCGGCTGCCCCGCACCCTACGCACCAGGGATATGCACTGCTGGCACATGATTGTGTGGAAACAATTCACACGCGGCTCGGCAAATATCCCTGACGCGCTACAGAAGCGAGCCAGCCCCAAGAGCACCCTAAACGCGTTGTTGTATTGGACACGTAGAGCGCTGTACTGTTTCTGCGTGTAATCCATCCACAGACTGCCAATATGAAGGACCTCTAGATATTTTTTGAAACTGATACAACATTACTTTGTTTATTTATAGGTTCTTTATCAAACTATCGAAACGTTTTTCCGTTGCTTAGTCAACGTTCAAGTTATGATTGAATTCCGAAATATATTTTTGGTAAGTATTTTGTGCATTTTAATGAGTTGTCCGATATAAGGTATTTATTCCTTCGATGTTTATCTGTGAATGATTTTTTAAACACATTTTTGCATTTCTAGCGCAAAACTCCATACGTATCACTGTTCCTGTACTCCGGTATGATAAAAACCTTGACAATTCAGCTCGCACTAAGCGTGCAAGTTGAAGCATTTTACGATACTATCAAGCATGGAACGGAGTATAGCGCACACCTTTCGGCATCAGAATGTACAGGTGATTAATGAATATATTTAAAAATTCTTCCGTTACTGAGTGACTGAGTGACTGACAGACCACACACAACTAAAACTACTAAAGCTAAAATTTGGCATGAAGGTTCCTTGAAGAGCGTAGGGGAGCACTAAGAGAGGATTTTTCGAAATTCTTACGGGAACGTGAAAAAAACGGGATATGCACTTACGAAGTCGCAGGACAAAGCTCATATCATGACTGAAATAGGTGAATATATATACAACGTGTTACAGAATAAACGCATTACGTCTTCAGGGGTGATTTTACTCATAATTATGAACAACTTTTACTATGGGACCAACTTTGTCTCTGTCATCTCTGATCTAGACTAGAGTCAAGAGCAAACCCATCGCAAATAAAAAAAAGATGAACTCGTGAAAAAAGATATCGACTGCTCCAAACATTTATGTGCGCATAACTAGACAAAATGTCTCGGCTAACGTATAGTACATTTTGTCGAGTTATATAATAGTCAGCCAAATGATAGTGGGGCTGAGTGAATATTCGAGGTTTTAGATATCACATCTACAAAATACTTTCGTTTGTTTCCAGATGATCAAAAAAAGTTGTATAAAAATGTCCTGCGTGTGCACCGTGCCTGCTTCAGCAAGATGAGTACATGTGGCTTGTTCTACGTAAATATTGGTCTACTTTTACGTCTGATGGAACTTCTTACTAATTACACTGTTGTGCTGTTGCAGTTTGCGTTTCTGTAATCCTAGTACCACCAATAAATAATTTCGTTGCTGTGAATATTGTTTCAATTAATCATCTCTTCCTATTATAGTCCTGTGCTTGACATATGTAGGTGAGCTGATACTTTCCAGATTAGATTTGCATAAAAGGGGTTCGAAGTTTTTCTATGGGAACTGGTATAGCCCTCCGACGCCGTTTTTTTCAAACCAGGTTATTTGTTATTTTTATTAATATTTCTATTAATGAAATTAACACAAACTCCGAATTAGTATTTTGACATTGTATTTTTTTGTTTTTCATACAATTGGCATTTCTACTGTATAAATGCAGTCCCTGAGCGGGTACTAGTCATTTTCCGGCAGTTTTTTTGTTAAGTCTTTCGGAGACTTGTTCATTACACAGAAATAGATGCGGGTATTTTTTTACAAATAGAGAAACTTTAAAAGTATAGAGACATGGGAGTGGGAGAATTTTTAATACTTTAAATAATGCCCGCAATGGTCAAGATATTCTGCTCCACTAATGGCTCTGATACATTTTTTTGCACCTTGAATGCTCTTTCCACATCTACTGAATTACCCCATATCATTAGGCCGTAACGCAATACTGATGAAACATACCCATGATAAGCATTTAGGACGGTTTTTTTACTAGATACTTGACTTAACTTGCGAAGAGCATATAAACTTATCAAGCTTACTACAAACTCTTTCTACACGTTCCCTCCAGTTCAATTGGTGTCAACAAGAAGCACAAAGAAATATAAAAAATATATCATTTTGTTCAGATGGCTGCGCCGGGCAGAACAAAAATAGATTTATTTTTGCCATGTTTATTTACGCAGTAAAAACTTACGGACTAGAAAGTATAACACACCGTTTCTTTGAGACTGGACATAGCCAGAGTGAAGGTGATAGTATGTATTGTTGTGTTGAACGCGCAATGAAGAATGAGGATAATATAATAATACTTTACACCTGACTAAGTCTATAGTGTTATATTAAATGCAACAGTAAAGGGTCAGAAATATAAGTTGAAAGAAATGAAGCAAAGTGTCTTCTATGATTTAAACTGTCTCATCTCTGGAAAAACTGGCTAAAAGATACACAAGGCAAAAACATTTCATGGTCAAAGATTATGGAAGTAAAAGTATCTCATTTAAAACCTCATGTGTTGCAATTTAAATATGATTTTGGGGAAGAATATTTTGACTTGGACACTGATCAGAGTACTAGAAGAGAATAGCGTGGACGACGACCAAAAAATCCTGTGGAACCTGTAGTCGACGAGAGCCTAAACCAGGTATACCATCAACCTATTCCTATACCTAAACCTCTTTATGATGATTTACAGAGGTTGTGCGCCAGCGGAGCTATACCCAAACATTACCATGGTTTTTACAGATCTCTTGCAAGCTGTGGAAACCTAGAACCGCAAAACTTAGATGAGTTTGACGAATCCGATCAAACAGATGACGAGAGGTATTCCGTGAAGCCCACCCAAACGAAGCACACCCAGACGAAGCGCACCTAAAGTATTCCACTTAGCACACCCGTAGGTGGGCTTCAAATAAAAAAAATAAATTGATTAATTTCCTATTCCACGAAGCACACCTACGAATGTCACTCGCATAGTGCGGGGGACTAAGAAAAAAAAATGTCGATAGAAGAAAATATTGTAATTATGAAACAATCTGTGATTTTATTAAGAGCACAAAAAAGGAAAATAATAGAAAAATAGTTAAAAAATAATTATTTTTTTGGAAAGATAATTATGAAACAATCTGTGATTTTAAAGTAAGATTACAAAAAAGACAAATATTGTGTCACATTATTATAATGTAACTGAATGATGTTAGAAATTTAAGTTAGTGTTTTAAATAATAAAAATTTTCTTCTATCGACATTTTTATTTCTTAGACTCCGCACTAAGCGAGTGGGAGTGATATTCGTAGGTGTGCTTCGTGGAATAGGAAATTAATTATTTTAAATTTTTATTTGAAGCCCACCTACGGGTGTGCTAAGTGGAATGCTTTAGGTGTGCTTCGTCTGGGTGTGCTTCGTTAGGGTGTGCTTCATGGAATACCTCGATGACGAAATATGAGAATTGAATGTTGTGTATGTGCTAATAATAACAATTATGTAAGTTTCAATGTTATGCCTGCTTTTTTTTTTTTTTTTTTTAAGGATGGGAAATCATCAAATGACTCCTCCCGCTCTGGGTGAAGCAGGAGGGAGTGTCAGACTCTTACTGACTAAAACCCATCCGTGTTCCTCCCGATGCCCTTTGCGTTCCAGGGCCGCGGTGTCTCTTTCAAACAGTTTCCACAACCCCGGCAGGCACTGGCCCTAGCGGGCCCCATCTTCTATGCTGACAGCTCTTTGAGGCGCGCGTGGAACACAGCGCGCCGTCGACCCAGGACTGGTTCTGATCGGACGGCGAACCACCCAATGCTCGCCGTCCACAGACCCGCGCCTACGGTGGCCGAGAATCGCCCTGCGACTCCCGACGCCCGGGGCGTCTTCTTCTGTTGCGGCGGCTGGGGCGTGAGGTTTCCCTCTCTCTCACGCGTTCGGCCTCCTCCTTTGCTAGCATTACTGCTTCGCAGAAGGAGGTGACCGCTTCCCATGCCTCCTCGCTCCGGACCATGGATTGGACCAGGGCCGGACGCGAGAGGTCGCCGCCGCCGATCGCCTCGACGAGGACACGACGGTGCTCCACCCAAGCAGGGCAGACCTCCACCGTATGCTCCACCGTGTCCTCCGGCCGATCATCGCAATGTTGACACCCAGGCGTGTCCTCCCGCCGAATCCGAAACAGGTATCTCCCGAAACATCCATGTCCGGTGAGTACCTGCGTCAGGCGGAAGGTGAGGACGCCGTGGCGCCGCTCTAGCCACTCCTCAAAGAGGGGACTTATCGCCGCAATTGTGGCGTGCCCAGCGCTGGGTTGCGACAGTCGTTGTCTCCATACTGCCATGAGATCCTGCCGGAGCTCCGTCCGCCGTGCTACGATTTGCCGCGGCAGAGGAGTCTCGCCCCGGCGTAGCGCCTCCACGCGCCATTCGTAAATGAGCGCGAGGGCTCTCGCCTCCAGATCCCATGGCGGCAGTCCGGCAAGGAGGCTCGCCGCCTCGCCAGAGACCGTGCGGTATCCCCGGGCCAGCCGGATGGCCATGACCCTTTGGGACGCGTTGAGGTAACGGGCAGGACGCTTCCTCAAAGTAGGCGCCCACACCGGCGCCCCGTAAAGGGCCATGGACCGCACGACCCCCGCGTAGAGCCTCCGGCAGGAGGCGTTTGGGCCCCCTAGATTGGGCAGAAGCCGCTTGAAGGCAGCCCCGGCCCGCCCCAGTCTGGGAGCCAAACGTCGGAAATGCTCGACGAAGTTCCAACGGCTGTCGAGGACGAGACCCAGGTACGTCATCGTCGACCCGACGCCGATGTGAACCCCTCCCACCGTTATTTGGGATCCCGATGGTGGCCTGTTCCGAGATCCATGAAAGCACATGGCTTCGGACTTGTGTAAGGCCACCTCAAGACCCAACTGCCGGATCCTTTCAACGACTATCGCAACCCCGCGTGTCATAGCGTCAACTGCCGCCTGGTGCGACCCCCCCTGCGCCAGGACCAGCGTGTCGTCAGCATAGCAGACTACGCTGACGCCATTAGGGAGGTCGGCGCGCAGCACCCAGTCGTAGCCGATGTCCCACAGGAGCGGTCCCAAAACCGAGCCCTGTGGAACACCGCACGACATCTCTCGCCGGTTCCACTCTCCCAGGTGACCGGGGTAGATGACGGCTCTGTCCGTCAAGTAAGCCTCGACTATGCGACGGAGGTAGGTTGGCATCCGGTGATACCGAAGTGCCTCCCTGATGCAACTCCAGGGCAGGGTGTTGAAAGCATTGGCGATGTCTAGAGACACCGCCAAGACGACCCCGCCCCGGGAAACCGCGTCCCCCGTCGAGAGGGCTCTCACGCGCATGATGGCGTCCACCGTTGAGCGGCCCGTGCGGAAACCAAACTGGTTCTCCGCTAGATCCGGCCCCACCCTCACTAGGTGCTCGACGAGGCGGTTGGCAATTACTCTTTCAAAGAGCTTGCCCACCTCATCGAGCAGCACGATGGGCCGGTATGCGGACGGAGAGTCCGCAGGGCGCCCCGGCTTCTTAATGAGGACCAGTTTCCCCGTCTTCCAACGAAGTGGGAACTGGCCCCTCTCCAAGCATGCGCTTAGGAACCCTCTTAGTCGAGGCCCGAGAGCCTCCGAGGCCAGGACCCAGGCTTTCCCTGGTAAGCCGTCGGGTCCTGGGGCGGTATTTTTGGTCTTCAGCCTGTTAACCGCCACTCTCAGGTCTACCTCAGTCACCTCAGGAGCGTCGTCATCGTCGTCGTCGGTGTAGTCCGCGTCGGGCACCGCAGGTGGCGGAGCCATGGGTGGGGGAGTATGCTCCCCTCGCGAGGGGAACAGAGCGCTCACCACGTCCTCCACCAGCTGGGGCCGGAGACTCTGCGTCAACGGGGGAGCCCAGGTGCGGAGCTTATTCCGCACCATTTTATAGGGTCTTCCCCACGGGTCCCCGTTCAGAGACTCCAGCATCTCCTTGCGAGCCAGATCCTTGGCCCGCAGGATCCCCGCTCGGAGGGCGGCCTTCGCCGCTCTGTACTGCTCGTACAGCTCCGCCTCTCTAGCCAGCGCATCCGGAGGGCGGATGCGACGCCTGCGGTGCCTGGTGTACTGGCGCCGTGCGGCAACGCACGCATAACGCAGCGTCGCCAGCTCTTGTGACCACCAGTACACCTGGCGGCGGGCGCGTCCTGGCTTAACCCGGGGCATTGCCACGTCACAAATATCGGACATGGCCTCCCGGAACCACTGCGCCTCGTCGTTGATGTCAGCAGGCCTGTCCGGTGGTGACACCCAGGCCTGCACGATCGAGGCTTCCAGGAGGAGCTCCCGGTCCAGCTGTTTCAGCGCCCACCGCGGACCACTCGGGGCCTGTCGGACTGGTGCGGTTGAGGTCTGGGCGGAGACGTCAAACCGGATATACCGGTGATCGGAATAGGTCTCCACCTCCTCTAATACGCGCCAGTCAATGACACGCGGTGACAGAGCAGGGCTGGCGAATGAGATGTCCACCACGGACTCTCCCTGCATCCGCACACACGTGGGGACAGAACCCCGGTTTAGGACGACCAGGCCTGACTCTAGGGCCCAGTTCTCCACCATCCTGCCCCGCGTGTCCGTATAACGGGAACCCCAAGCCAAGTGCTTGGCATTGAAGTCCCCGAGAACGAGCACGGGGAGAGATCGATACCCGGCGACGACGACGCCCAACTCCATAAGGGAGTTTTGGAACTCGGCGAGAGTTCGGTTCGGGGAGAAGTAAACTCCTACCACGACAACCTCCCCGAACCGTGCTGCTACGCACCCCTGTCCTCTCCTGACGCTCTCGAGGGTTGGGGTACCGGCAGCGGCCAACGAAATTAGGGCCACCGAGCCGTTCAGGTCCTCCACCCAGTCATCCCTGGGCGGGACAAAGTACGGCTCAGCGACCACGGCGATGTTAATCAACCACTGCGCCATGCTCTGGACCAACAGGTCCTGAGCGGCGGCACAGTGGTTGATGTTCGCCTGGAGGAAGCGTAATGGAGCCGTTATTGGCATTCCATTTCAGCCTCCTCCTGAGTCCCCTGCGAGGGCTCTCTCACGGCAGCGGCGGCGGCAGCGACGGTGGTTGAGGCGGCAGCGGCAGCAATAGTGGCAGCGGCGGCGGCAGGGACGGCGGTGGTGGAGGGCTTCTTTTTGCCCCCGGTCTTGGCGGGTGGAGCGCAGGCTTTGCCCCCAGCCCAGTGCTCGGCCGGCTTGCCAGCTGCCGCACATACAACGCAGTGCGGCGTGGCGTTACACGTGCCGGCCTTGTGACCGGGCTGACCACAGCGGAAGCAAAGGCCGCTGCGGTCCACCTCCGAGGTGCACTGAACTCCCACGTGGTTGCCCACTTGGCAGCGGAAGCACCTCAGAGGTCTGGGTTCCAGCAGTTTGACCTGCGCAGATACCCAGCCCACCAGGAGTCTTCGGCCCTCCGATAATTTCTTGGCCGCCATGACGGGGCAGCTCACCACAACGGTTCGCATGCCCGTGCGGTCAGGACGTAGAGTGCCTGCCTTCACCTGCTCGGCAGAGCACCCCCCAGTCCTGACGATGGCGGCCACCACCTCCTCTTCCGTGACGGAGTCGTCCAGGCCCAGGATGCGCACGTCCACGCACTTGGTCGGCCTGGACACTCGGGCCTCGTCCGCATTTAAGGACGCTCTGAGCCTTTCGGCCAGAGCGTCAGCGGTCGGGCCACTGGCTGCACCGGGGATCTCCAGCATCCGGGCCCCAGTCATGGTCAACCTGAGCCGGAGGCCCCCCGTGATACCGAGCTCGTGGAGGTTCACCGCCTCCCTTGCCTTAGCGAGGACATCGCGGTAAGTCACGCCCCTCTTCTCCGCGTCCGGCTGTAGTGTCACCACTACAGCTGCGGTCTTCGGGGCGCGGAGCCTAGCCGCGACGCTTTCCGCTTTGCGCTGCCGCTTCCTCTGCCGTTTCTTGGCCGCCCTGGCTGCCTTGCCCGCCTTCTTCTTATCCCCGGCCACTTGCCATCCGGCTTCGGCCGCAGGAGAGTTTGAAGGCGGGGGCGCCTGTTGTACCGCTGGCGCTCGCGCTGGAGCCTTCACCACCTGTGCAGCCGCCCCACCTTTCTTCTGTTTAGCCAGTGCCGGATTTCCCGGTACTGGTTTCGCTGGTGTCGACCCGGCCCCTCGTTTGGCTTGGCTGGACGGCCCCGGTTTGACAGCCACGGCGGCTGCATACGATGACGCCTTCGCCTGGCCCGCCACCTTTTGGCTCGCCGCTAGCGGGGGGCGCAGGACGATGCCCTCCAAAACCGAGAACCGTGCCGCGAAAGCGGCCATCTCATGCCGCACCAGGTTCAGGACCTGCTCCTCAACAGGCGCGGCCTGGCTTTGCCCATGCTTGCGCTCCGCTTGAGGCACCTCTTTTGGGCCGGCTCCTCGGAGCCCGGCCAGGTCTATTCGGAGCTTATGGTTCTCCTTTTGGAGAAGCTCTGTGGCGGCCGCCAGGCGGGCGACCTCCGCCCGCAGCTTAGACATTTCGTCCGACGGAGGCCCGCAATAGTTGGTCTCCGCTGCCGCCAAAATGGAAGCCGCCGCCGCGCTTATGGCCTTGTTTTTAGAGGCTTGTGATCTCTTCAAAGCCACATCGCGGACCGCAGACTCCACGACCTTCACGAATCTGGCCTTGCGCTCCTGTATGGAGCCGCCAGCGGCGTCTGGTTCACTGCCGGAAGACAATGAGCGAGTTACCCTGCAACTCCTCACTCCGGGTTGTCGCTCCTCCTCGGCAAGCTTCGCGGCTCGTTGTGCAGCCTCTTGGGAGGCGAGCCCCCTTCTCTTGCCTCCTTCTCGTCCCTTACCCCGCCTGCTGGTGGGGATCTTTCTGGCTGAGGCCTTCTCTTCATCGGAGGATGACCCCTCGTCATCCGCCGGTCTGGGCCGCTTGCGAAAGAACTCGGAGTTCCCCACAGCAGCTCCCGCTCCCTCGCGTCCAGAGCCCGCTGAGCTGCCGCCAGAAGCAGAGTCAGAGCCTGGCCTCGCATCTCCTTGACGCACGAGCGAGCCCTTCCTCCAATATTTGGAGGGAGCATGCGCATCACCACGCTCGCCCGACACCTTGTCAGACGTGTTTAAATATTTAGAACCGATCATGTCCTCAAGGGACTCTACGGATCGGGAGCCTCCTCGGCTCTTGTTGCCACTGGCAAGTGGAAGACATCCGTTGCCCCCCCCAGAATACGAGGGGCATGACGCCTCCAAAGGAGACGTGGCGGATTCTCCAGCTGCTGAGCAGCTGGTACCGCCCTGGGGTAGTACTTTTCCGTCTGTCTTTTTCATGATTTTTTGTTCCTTTTAAAGGGTGTGGTCCCTATCTCCTCCCTTCTCCCTTCTCCCTCCTCCTTTCTCTCCTCTCTTCTTGCTTGCTCACTGCCCTCAAAGTCACGTCTGATGAGCAGACGCGTACCAGAGAACAGCGAGCAAGATTCCTTCCTATGAAAAGAGCACCGTCCGAAAACCCGAGCACTGCAGCTCAGATTTTCGGACGGTGCACCCCTCTCGTGTCCCTCTTTGTCTGGTCTCTCACTTGAACCTTTCCGGCATGAGTAACTCTACCGGCAGAGCTCCAAGATCATTGAGACACACAAGCCCCACCACGACGGCAACGTGGGGACACCCTCGGTGGGGAATGTTATGCCTGCTTAAGTTGATTAAACGCATTTTTAAACCTTGCCTAAAATGTTTTATTTAACAATTCCAGTAATTATTACGTAATGTTTGCAATACGATACAAACGGCAACAGATTTTTACAATAGCGACACGTGTCCCATTTGCTATGGAATATTAACGTTACTCAATTTACTGTTAGCACAGTAAATTGTTTTGAGCAATGAATAATATGGTAATAATAAGTTACCGTTACAATCAACCTCACTACTTACCAGTCAAGACGATCGCAATTGTCTATTGTACTATAGATCATTTTCAACAATTTACTCGACTAAAATCGTATTGTTGCATTACGGTTAAAAATTAGTTTTAAATTCTGGTAATCAAAGTTTTTGGTTAAAACTTTATGGAAGTAAAACTATTATTTTTTTAAATTACATCTTGTTACTTAAAAAAATAGCTATCTATAGGTTTATCAACGATCTTGCTACAAAAAAACTGTTATAAGTTATAACCAAAAAACGGTTTTTATTTTTCCTGTAAAAAATTTTTTTTTTTGATTATGATGTTATTCGTTGGGGACGGCGATATGAGCAAAGCATTCAATTTTTGTTTCACACTAACGACTACTCTACAAGCTAGATAAATATGGCATAAGAGGAAAAGCGCATGATTGGCTTAAAAGCTATTTATCTAATCGCCAACAAATAACTGCACATACATATTGCTCAGAACTAAAAATCAGTAGCTCTGGGGTCCCGCAAGGAAGTATACTGGGTCCGCCATTATTTATATTAAATATTAATGACCTCAAAAATGTTTGAAATATGATCGTATTAAATTTGCTGACGATACTAACCATAAAATGCTTCAACAAAACTGACAGAAAATGATACAAACAATGAATTAATTAAAGTGATAAAATGGCTGGGTGACAATAATCTTCATGTTTATATTGAAAAAAGCAAAATAATTTAATTTCAAACCTAACAATTTTCTGATTTCAGCAACAGTACACAAGAACTATAAATATCTTTGTATTTGATTTCTGTGTAAAATCTTTCACATTGTACGCTCAAACATAGAAATAGGAATATGTTTTAAATATAAAAAACTGAGTTAACTGTTTGCATCAATACCTGAAAAAAATCTTAGAACGATCTCAAAATATTTTGGTTTTAGAAGAAAAACAAACCTATAAATATCGATTAATTATCGATCTCAGTTCTTTCGTCACCTTTTCAAGCATTACTTGTTTCAAAGCTGTAGCACCAAACCTGGACTTGGGAGGGGGGGGGAGGGACTGGACTGGACATTGTGATGTTTTTTTTTCTATGGTGCGACGGTTTCAAGCCTTTTGTCAAAAACATCTCCAATAAATGATACTCGTAATACGAGGCTACTCGTATCTTTTACTAGCTCTTCGCCCGTGTAGCCCAGTAGAAATCGACGACTGATAGACCGATTATTTATATGTCGACGATCTATAAACTTCTTACATCCATCCTGAGAGTGAAAAAAGAGAGTGACAAATGAGCACATTGAAAGGGACTCAAGTATGGTCTCTCAGAATGGACCCTTCCTACGATTGGGTCCCGCAGCACTAAGGAGCTACTCCTCATATACATGGCCATAAGCGAACAGGTTTGTAGATCCCGCAAGGATCTGTCGACATATTAGAAGGCCTATGATTCTGTGCCACATACAGGGCTCATGAAGGTGTTGGAGTTGTACAAAATAGATGCAACTCTACGCACCTACCTTGAGTCATATATGAGGCAATGGAAAACAGTCCTTCGCTATCCAGGATGTCTACCATTTCAGGGGAATGATGAGCCTGTTTGGATTAAACGGGGAATATTTCAGGGCGACAGTTTGAGTCCACTTTGGTTCTGCTTAGCTTTGAATCCTCTAAGCGCATTGCTGGAGGATTCAGGCCTAGGTTATCGATTGACAAGAGGGGTCAGGCCATATCTCACCTTCTTTAAATAGATGATTTGAAACTCTTTGCCCTCAACAATTCGCGACTGATGGAGAACTGAAACCTTCAGTAATGCCATTAAAATGGAATTTGGTGTCGACAAATGTGCAGTCATGTTGTAAGCTTTTGGAAACACAGACGCAGGCACAGAGTTCCACTCCTTTGCTGTGAGCATTATAAAAGACGTTTGGAAACGCTTAGTGCGAGTTGGTGGAATAGCAACAAGGTAGGATGGTAGGATGCAGTGCGTCTGGATGTCCGATGGTAGAAGGGGGCCGGTTGGATGAGGTCGTGGAGTTCTTGGGCACACTCACTGAAGTACAATCTGTAGAAGACCGACAAGCAGGCAACCTTACGGCGATGAGCCAAGCTATGCAGCTTGACATCCACCAGTTTTACGTCACCGATGAGCCTCTTAGCTCTGCGTTCCACCGAGTCAAGCGCGGCAAGCTGATACTTAGCTGAGCCATCCCAAAGGTGGCTACAATACTCCATGCAGGATCGGACTTGCGCTTTATATAGGGTTAAAAGATGTCCAGGCCTGAAGTATCGCTTCACCCTATTTAGGATGCCCAGCTTTTTGGCCGCTGGTGTGGTGGCGCCAAAGTTGAGACTGGATGTCAACTCCATGCCTAGGAGCTCGAGCCGATCAGTCACAGGAACAGATGCACCCCGAAAAGTAGGAGTTTGGTCAAAACGACTCCTTTTTGCGGTAAAAAGATACGCCTGTGTTTTGGTGGCGTTAAAAGTGACCACATTGTCATCACCCCACTGGGAGACAAGGCTTAAGGTCAAATTTGTCCGCTCTACCATGGCCTCTCTCAGGGAACAAAACTTCATCCCCGCTGGTTGTTGCGCTGGACAAGTATCTCTCTGAAACCGTACTGTCATCTGCGTACCCAACAAGACCAAGCTGAAGTAGGTCATTGATGTGCAGCAGGAAAAGACTTGCAGAGAGAACAGACCCCTGAAGAACTCCGGCATCAATAGCCATGAGGTCAGAGGAGCAGCCGTCAACGACTACTCGGATCGACCGTTCACTCAGGAAGTCTGATATCCAGCTACAAAAACCAGCTGGGATGCCATAAGCAGGAAGTTTGCTGAGTAGACCTGCGTGCCAGACCCTGTCAAAGGCCTTCGAGATATCAAGCGTCATGGCAAGTGCTTCGCCGCGTCTCCCGATGGCCTCGCCCCAGCAGTGCGTGACATACACAAGAAGATCGCCAGCTGACCATCCCCGGTGAAAGCCATATTGACGGTCACTGAGGAGATCATTGTTTTCAGGGTAGGTCAGCAGCTTACTGTTAAGAACCCTTTCCATAACCTTGCATAGGATGGAAGTAATGGCGATTGGACGGTAATGTGCAGGGTCAGCACGGTCTCCCTTTTTGGGCACCAGTTGCACATTTGCAAGCTTCCATGATTTTGGCACCGTTCTTTTTTCAAGAGAGAGGCGGTACAGGCGTTTCAACCGCTTTCGGCAGGGACCAAAACTGCTTACTACCTAGAGGGTGCAATGCTAGTTTGGCCCCGATTTGTCCTACATGGTCAAAACGTGCCCTACGTAAAACTCGATTGCAAAACTTAGCGGCAGAATTAAAGGCTCTTTTCCTCGCGCGAACCCTACGTGCTTTAACCTTTCGGTCGCGAGGCTTGATCCACGCTTGGTATGCAGACTCTTTACGGGCCTCAGCGTGAGCGCATTCTGCATTATACCAAGGCTGGGATTTGTGACCGAGCGGGATGTCGGAGAATGGAATAAAATACTCCATCCCCTGCCGAATCACGTCCGCAATCATGTCAGCACAGCACGAGGGGTCGAAACACACTTGCCGCTATGGATAAGATGCAAAAAAGTGCCGCATCTCACTCATCCCAATCTGCTGACTCGTATCGCCATACTCGTATCGTGCCTCTAGGACTCTTATCTGGAAGATTCACCAGGCAGTTGTCAGACGTTCCCAGCAGGGCTGAAACCGATACTGAATGACAGCCCGGATCAGTTGTCAGCAGAAGTTCCAAGCAATTGGTTGTATGGGCATCAAAATCCGGTACCCGCGTTGTCACATTCACCAGCTGGGTTAGATCTAGCGTTAAAGCAAACTTGCGCGCCTCTAACCCGGCATGGTCAGTTTTCTGGTACGGGAACAGCCACTCTTTATGGTGGGCGGTAAAGTCCCCCAGAAAAATGAGCTTCACTGTTGGGTACCGTTGCTGGGCTACGTCAGTCGACTCCACGAGGGAATTAAACAGCGCTGTTGTCTCCTGGTCACCGCTGTGAGATCGGTACTGTTGTACCCCGTTTTAACGGGGTGAATAGATAGGTCTTCGAACTTCGGCAACGTTTTTCTTAATGTTGCAGAATTGATATCCATTTTTCTAAGCATGTATTTATTGAGTCTTAGGCCAAACTATTGAAATATATTTGTTTCTATTCGGATATGTTTGCAGTTAATAAAAAAAAGCACAAAATATACGTGATTTCTATTTACCTCCCATCAGGGAACAATAGATACACCTGAGGGGTGATTAGAGAAATTTCGTAGGGCTGCCTCATTGTAGTTTCCCTGAATATTTTTTAAGATAAAGGTAACCAAATGAAACTCGAGAAGGTATATATAAAAATCATATTTAGTTTAAAAGTTAAGTTAATTAATTTCAAATATAAATGATCAATTACAAAAATTAACAAAAAAGAAACAAATTTAGAGTGTAACTCGAAAACAAAACTAAAAAAAAGAATTCTTTATTGATTTGTATTTTTCATTTATGAATGGCGCCTGAATGAATTAAAAAATAATAAAGAAAATAAAAAACGCTTTACGTATGTAACTTTCTTTTCTTTTTCTTTTTTCTTTTTTTTTTTAAAAACGTTGCCCCACACTAGAAATTTCTCCTGTATCGTGGGTGCTTTTACAGACATATAATCTCACATACATAAACAGCCAGACCCGGAACAACTATCTGTAGGCCATACAAATATTTGTTCCGTGCGGGAATCGAACCCGCGACACGCAGCGCAGCAGTCAATCGCTCAACCACTGCTCCAACCGTGTCGTCACTAAAAGTGATATGTGAACTGTGGATAATTACTACCAACGGTGCTTTAAGCTTTGTGGCAGCCCTAACATAATCATGGCTAATCACCCCTCTTTCGTAACTAATCACCCCTTTGCTGTGTCTATTAACCATATTCGCGTGGCCATTAACCCCTTTGGCGTATCTATTCACCCCTTTCGCGTGTCTAATCACCTCAAAAAATTAAAGAAATCTAGGCTTACGAAATAAGAACGATTTTACATAATAATGCATATTATTACCTCAATAATTAAAACACAATATATTTATAATTGCACTGACCGTAATTTGAAGATAATTTTAAACGATTATGACCAAAATTCACCGAAATACGGAGGTTCAAACTCCCGCGTTCATAACGACTTGTTTTGTTGTCAACTTTGACATTCAGTTTTGACATTTTTAGCGATGTTGCCGCAAATCAAACGGTGCCAGACTAAGAAAAATAATATCAACAAATTACTACAGTTACGGGTTTTTTTCTGAGGTCACCGAGTTTGCCATAAAAAACGTTTGAAATTATCCCAAGATTTTTCTCTGTTCGCCAGTGTCCACAAGTAGTCATATTGCAGAAAAACCCGATTTCTCAAAGCAACGGAGACGACGACAACAAATGTCATCGCGGACGTACACACAGACCCCAGCCTGCTTCTTGAACCCATCCCTAACTTGTTACATTCCACCAATTTGCACTAAGCGTTTCCAAACGTCTTTTATAATGCGCACAACAAAGGAGTGGAACTCTCTGCCTGCGTCTGTGTTTCCAAACGCTTACAACCCGAATCTCTTCAAAGTTAGAGTGAACAGGCTCCTTCTGGGTAAGCTCGCTCCATCGTAGACTTTGTCTCTGTCATCTCTGACCTAGACTAGAGTCAAGAGCAAACCCATCACAAATAAAAATAAAAAAAAAGAACTTGTGTTCCAGAGAGTAGCCCGGGTAGTTGAGGTACGCCACGTCCGACGGGGTTGTTATCTTCGTCTCCGTTAGGAAAAATAGGTGCGGCTTCTCGATCTTAAGATGGTGATGGACCGGATCGAGATTGGAGTGCAACCCCCTGATATTAGTGAGGTGCACTTTTAGCGGGAGGAAGTGCAGCCGTTGTTTCACCTTATTTTTCTTCACTTTATTAATTTTTTGGAGAGTAGTTGGGGAAAAAAGTCGAACTGTCGAGGCGCTGCTCAGTGAACCTAGTAGAACACTAAAGCTAAACTAACCTATGGGGAACCCATTTGGAGACTGCGGGGACGCCCGAACCCCCCCGGATATGGCCACCGGGTCCTCCCAACCCGTCGCCGGCTGGCACGGTGGAGCGTATCGTGATTTTTCGCTAGTTGGCGGGGCAGCCTTTGGCTAGCGTGCTACTTGAGCCCCCAACTAACTGCGGTCGGCCAACGGCTGGCACCGTGCTTCGGATCCCGCTATCCTCCAAAATGAGTTACCCGGAAAGCCTAGTCCAGCAACCAAGACCGGTTCTGAGCAAAGCAACTGACAATCTCCTTATGCCTCAAAGGCACTGGCACTCCCGCACACCGACGGAACACAGCAAGCTGCTTGGCGCCGGACTTCGGTGGGATGGTGGTAGCGAGCCAGGCGGCTCCTTGCGGAGCCTACTACCGCTTTTAGTGGGATCGTTCTGCCGTACCACAGACAAGCGTGTGGTGCCGTTGCCCGGGGTGGACCGCGAAGAGGTAGATCCCAAACCACCCCACAAAAGGTCAGGTCTGGTAGGCCACGCTCACTCCAATCTCGATCCGGTCCATCATTACCTAGAGACCAAGAAACCGCACCTGTATTTCCTAATGGAGACGAAAATATTAACCCCGTCGGACGTGACGTACCGTAACTACCCGGGTTACTTTCTTGAACACAAGTTCGAGAAGCAATCTGGGGTCTGTGTGTACATCCGCGATTACATCGTGTTGTCGTGGTCTCTGTTGTTTTGAGAAATCGGGTTTTTCTGTCATATGGCTACTTGTGGACACTGGCGTGGAGAAATCTCTTTATATTGGCGTCTGCCGATCGCACAGTGGTGACCAGGAAACAACAGCGCTATTTAATTTCCTCGTGGAGTCGACTGACTTTTCTGCGGGACTTCAACGCCCACTGGTTGTTCCCGTACCAGAAAACTGACCATGCCGGGTTAGTGACACGCAAGTTTGCATTTACGCTAGATTTAAGCCAGTTGATGAATGTGGCAACGCAGGTACCGGATGTTGACGCTTATATCCTATACACCCAAATGCTTGGATCTTCTGCTGACAACTGATCCGGGCAGTCATTCAGTGTCGGTCTCAATCCCACTGGGAACGTCTGACCACTGCCTGGTGAAATGTGTATCGACCTGCTCTCCTCTGGATGGGAGACGTGTACGGCGATACGAGTCAGCAGATTGGAATGAGATGCGGCACTTTTTTGCGTCTTATCCATGGCGGCCAGTGTGCTTCTCTTCGGGTGACCCCTCGTGCTGTACTGACGTGTTTGCGGACGTGATTTAGCAGGGGATGAAGTACTTTATTCCACTGTCCGACATTCCGCTCGGTCACAAATCCCAGCCTTGGTGCAATGTAATGTAGATGCGCCCACGCTGAGACCCAAAAAGAGTCTGCCTACCAAGATTGGATCAAGGCCCGCGATCGAAAGATTGCACACAGGCATGCAGGGTGCACGTGAAAAAAAGAGCTTTTAATTGTGCCGCCAAGTTCTGTAAGCCGTTTCTACGTAGGGCACGTTTTAACCATATCAGACGTATTGGGGCCTAACTAGCATCACACTCTCCGGGTATTAAGCAGTTCTGGTCCATGTCGAAAGCGGTTGAAACGAATTTCTGTCGACCCATTTGAAACCGGATGGGTTGCTGGCTCACTCTGCAATTGAGAAAACAAATTTATTTGCATCTGTCTTTGCAAGCAAATCATGTCTGGCTCCAAGCAACCACCAACTGTACCTCGTTGTGACTCTTCGATGCTGGAGATCGCAGTTCACATCAAAGAGGTCCAAAGAATACTGTGCAGTCTAGACGTGAATAAAGACAGGGGGCCTGGCGGCATTCCAGCGAGAGTGTTGACGTATGAATAAGAATAATAATATATCATTTAATTCAGGTAACAAAGACCCATAACATGTATACCTTACAGACTATCCTAAACTGTCTCCTGTGTTGAGATGCCGGTTCCACCTCTCCATTGAAAAAAGAACGGTGGCAAAATCCTGGAAACTTGCAAATGTGCAACCGTTGCCCAAAAATAGTGACCGTGCAGACCCTGCCCATTACCGTCCGATCGCCCTTAAATCCATCCTATAAACAGTAAGACAGCAAGTTAACAACAACAACAGTAACAGTAACAGTAAGTTGCTGACTTGACTGACTAACTTGAAGAAAACGATCGTCTGAGTGAGCATCAATATGGCTTTCAGCTGATCTGAGTAGTCGTTGATGGGTGCTCGTCTGACCTCATGGCTATTGATGCCAGAGTTCCTCAGGGCTCTGTTCTCTCTGCAACTCTTTTTCTGCTGCACATTAATGACTTTCTTCAGCTTGGTCTTATTGGGTACGCAGATAACAGTACGGTTTCAGGGAGATACTTGTCGAGCGCAACAACCAGCGGGGATGATGAATATAGCCTATGAAAATCACAAATAACATCTACTCTTTTCACGTGAGTTGGAACTTAAAATAAAAGAGTTTCAAATTTAAATGTTTAGAAAACGGTAATTATAATAATTGCTTTTACTATTAATTTGAAATAGTAGTGCCAGTCGATTTTACTTTATGTAGGCAACGATGATTACATTAAACATTACATTTGCTGATGAAAATTTTATTATTAATACAACGTTTCAAACACGCAGCAATCACTAATATCAATAAGCAATCAACTTTACAGGAAAGCAAACTGCAACAGCACAACAGTGTAGTGAGTTAGAAGAGCCACCAGATTTAATGGATGGTTAATGTCGATACAGAACAGGCCACACACACTCATCTTGCTGAATGAAGCACGGTGTACCCGCAGGATATTTTTGCATAGCTTTTTTTGATCATCTGTAAATAAATAACTAGTTGGTTAGAAGGAGTATAGTTATCTTACACTACACTTTGTTTATAACAGTTAATGAGACTTTTGATTCAATATGCCCAAGTTAACATTAAAGAACTCTATAAAAATTTACACAAGCAGTATTGCAGTATATCATCTATCCACCTGTGGCACGAAATCGTGCCCCTGCATGCCATACCAAATCACGTGGTTTAAATATACCACGGGTGGCGTTATAAGGAACAACATTAAAAGTCGTCACTCAACTTAACACCTCGTTCATGAGGTCACGGGTTCTCTCACAGATGACTAGGATATTGATAGGGAGCGTAGAGCGTTGGCAGCCCGATGCAATATGCTCGCCCGCAGGTTTGCGCGATGCACTGACGAGGTAAAACTGACGCTCTTCAGAGCCTACTGCCAGTCGTTTTACTCGTGCAGCTTGTGGGTTAGGTATACGCAGAAGGCTTACAACACTCTGCGCGTCCAGTACAATAATGCGCTAAGGATATTGTTGGGGCTGCCTCGGTTTTGCAGTGCATCGGGCATGTTTGCGGTAGCGCGAGTAGATGACTTTCATGCTATCATGCGCAAACGGTATGCATCGATGTTGCGGCGATTCAGGGGCAGCCCTAACAGTATTTTGGCTACACTGCCGGACTAGATTCATGGACTGTTTATCAGGCTTTGGGCTGGCAGGCATGTGCGTGCAGATGTGCATGTAGCCAATTAATGTTTTTTTTTTTTTGTATATTTTTATTATTTTGTTTTTACTAACATAGGCTAAGTTCACACTAACACAATATGGAACTATTGGTTTGAAATAAAATTTTTGAATTTGAATTTAAACCTCTTTAATTAAAAAACTATTTTATGGCCCCCGAGTGTGTCAACAATCTCGGGGATGACATTTTCTTTCAATAAAACTATTCAATTGTTGTTGCGTCGCGACGGCTATTGCGCCCGGTTCCTGACCGGGTATATTAAAATTCACCGGTATTGTTTTTGACATTCTCTTTTTCGTTCACAAAGAGTAGAACTGTGTTCAAGGAGGTAATCATCTGCCTAGCCTTTTCCCAACTATATTGGGGTCTTACAGTCAAACCAAATTCAGCTGAATACCAGTATTTTACGTAGAGTGGCGCCTGCCAGACCTCCACAACCCATTATATGGGTAGCACGGTACTTCTTGGCGAGACTGAAGTCAGTTTACTGGCTTCTGACAATCCGTAACGACTGCCAAAGATCTACAAATGACAGCCGGGACCAACGGCTTAACATGCTTTCTGAGGCACGGAGGAATCTTGGTATGTTAAGATGGTCACCCATCCACAGATTGGCAAGTGTTGCTTAACCTTGAAGATCAACTCGTGCGGCTGTTATTCTTTAGCCATGAGCTCCACTGTATGTTCAAGAAGGTATTGCTACATTATAACTTAGTGACATTTTCTCTCTGCGTTGAATGCAGGGCCGTCTTTGCCTATTGAAGGTCCTGGGTACAGGAAAATACCCTGCCCTGAGACTTTGGCAGAAGGCTATTTTAAAAACGGACAAAATAAGTTTTATGTCTATTCAAATCTTTATAAAGTCACATTAAATGAAAAGGTAATAATTATAATAATTATCCGAAACAGAAACTTTTTTAGCATTGACAAGTGGCTGGTTAAAACTCTATTATGTATAGTGAAACTAATATTTAAACGATTGATTTTCTTAAAATGAACATATTTATCAGCCTACGGTAGGTGATCTGGCAGAAACCAGGGGGCGTATCGATCGCGGTGCCCTGAGTGCTCGGTGGTAAAGAGGCACCTGTTTTTCAGGCCGACGCAGTTCTATGGCCCGTGTATGAGCCTATCAATCGTTCGGATTTTAAAGAAAAACTTAGAACCGTTCAAAAATACCATGTTGATGAATCAACTGTCGCTATACTATAAATAATTAAATCAATATATTTTAGAACTATTACAAAAGGCGCATATTACTATAAATCGAAATTTGGTCATAGGTTTCAAAACGATAGTAAATGCATTCACCTGTACAATTTGTAGTCAAAATAAATTCACATGAATTTCGCACAAACTGCACGGCTTCATAGAATGCCTCGAGCTGTAGGCTGAGTGAGACTTGAGCGGCCAAATTTTTTATAATCCAAAAAGAAAAAATAAATAACGACGCGATAGGATAACGACTCTGTAAGAAATAAACACATCATATTAATAAGATACACTTATGAATCTTCTATAAATATGTAGAAAAGTATATCTTTTCTACATATTTATATATTTATATTTTTTATCTTTTCACGATAGCGAAGTAGCGCTATATGTTATAACATATAGCGCTACTTCGCTATCGTGATGTTAGAAAGAAAAAAGAAAAGAAAGAAAAAAAAGCGTTTATTTGCGCCAAGCATGACGCATACCAAAAAATAATAATTAAATAAAACAAAATTAAAATTTTATAACAATTGTGAAGATATGCATCACATTCGCGCAAAACGGCCATCGCTCAGCAATAATGCTAGGACTCTTGTGCGAAACAGAGCCACAGCGCTGGTTTTTAGCGACAGCCGGCGTTGAGTATGACGTCGATCGGAGAAGCATAAAAGTAATTAAAACGGGACAAATAAACAAAAAAATAAATCCATAAGGGTAAAAATATATTAAAAAAGACGGTGAGGAGATAGCAACAGACTGTTGTGCAGACGGTGGATAACATACCTCCCCATACTTAAACTTATATTTGAAGAATTCTATCAGCAGTTTTATTTGTACCAAACCTTGACTAAAGGCTTCAGTAGCTAAATAAAGGATCTGAAAATTACAAAAAACACGAGATCCGAGACTGTAGCACAAAAAAAAATACCGGTCAAGTGCGAGTCGAACTCACGTGCATAGGGTTCCGAAAGAATTTTTTTTTTTAATATATTACTTTAAAATCATAGATTGTTTATAGGTTTTCTGTAATCTTTAGGTAAAGACCTATTATAATATTTTTGTCAAAATTTTAGGCTCTTGGTTTCGAAAAAAAAGGGGACATTAATAACTCCGGAATGGAATATTTTATAATAGCCCTTTGATTTGCTATGTCACACGGTAAAGTTGAAAAATGTATTTTTTTCAAGTATCTAATGTTCCCCCAAAAAGTAACCCCATTTTCAAAAATTATATATTTTCGTTACGAGTACTGTTGCGAGTATTGATGTTGTATTTGGGTCACAAAAGGTGATGTATGTATCAAATTCAACTGAATCAGTCTAGTAGATTCGGAGAAAATCAGCAGTGACAGACGAGCAAATAGACAGACAACCGAGTGATCCTATAAGGGTTCGGTTATTTCTTAAAATGGTTCGGAATCCTAAAAAGGTAGACAAAAAATGCGACTCACTCGTAATTGGTAAATTTTTACGATAAAATTGTAACACTTTAATATTTGGACATAAACTTTGAGCATTCTAGCAATTTCTTGTTTAGTGCAGCCATTTTTACGTATCAGAAGTAATTTAATGTTCCACAGTACAACTTTATCAGTTAGTAACTTGATTAACCTTATAGCGTAAATAAAATTTGAATCAAGAGTCGCCATGATCAGTATATAAAACATAACATTCCATGGAGGTCTTAGGAATATAACGTAGAGATAAGTTAAAATAATAATATAAAATCCAAAAAGTGCAGCGACGCCCATCCAACTTCGCGTGATGAAACCTTTGAGACAAGTTTTGTTATGAATATATCTGTGGACTTCTTGAAAGTACAAAACAAATTGAACTTCAGTCTTTGTTTGACTAAAGTTAATCACCAAATTCATGGAGAATCCCATACACCGATAAAAGAAGTCAAAAATTGACGCAAACATCAGGAAATCAATTGTACTGTATCGTCTGAAATTGTCATCTAGAATGATTTCCATGATACGATAGATATAGGTTATCAAGAACGTTACCGCACCACCTATTAGTATGAACTTATTTAGACAATTATTTGGATTTATAAAGTTTTTCTTGATATGGTATTTTGGATTGAGCAGTAGAATTTGCATTAAATTTAGAGGCCGTAACATTTGAAATACTTCTTTATCGAGTTGATTTTTTGAATTCTCCATTTTAGCTGGAATTTATAGTAACATTTGGAAGGTTGTGCCTCTTGAACGAAAATAAACGCCGTAAATTAATAAAGCGACGACGGAACGTAAAGAGAAAATATTTGTTTTAAAATTAATTACGTTAACTATTTCATTAGTAAGAGTAATGAAGAATTGGTCAAAATTTAATGGATTTCATCATTCAATGAAAACTAATAATATTGTATTCCTACCTAACCATATTTGTACTAAAGGCGTGCTTACATGAACAATATTTTTTTTTTTTTTTTCAGACTACAATGATCCATAGAAAGTTGATCAATTATAAGCTCTCCTTACTCGCCTTAAAACAAAATAATGGCTACTCAGTCTATTAAGATAAAAACTTACCTGGAAAAGCGGTTGTATGACTGTTCTGGGGCCTATTTAATAAAACTTACAGGTGAAAAGTGTCATTTAACGGGTTACAATGTATGTCCGACAAGTTTCTGTTTAATAAAGCAAAATTCCCGAAGAAAATCCAGACAAATTGTAGATTACGCCATATTTGTCTATGGTACATGTTTTTTTTTTCAGCTTCCAACATTGTAAAATGTCAGGACAAATCTACATGTGAATTACTTCGTGTCAACGTGTTACACATTACAAAAAATAATGAAAAACATTAATTATTTAGCTAAAGATCAGTGCAAACAGACTAGAAAAGTGCTCGAGCATACTCTAAAACATTTTTTGCAGTCCAGTCTTGAGTCAAAATATTCATGACGACTCTCCAAAACACCTCACAGAGAAACATCTACAGCACGCATTTTTTAACAGTTTTGTGCCATAATTCACTTCATTATCAATTTTTCCACGCAAAAACCGGTAAAGTTCGAGTTTGTATCACTAAAACTTTATTAGTCATTTTTATTGTTTCTCAAGAGCCCATAGTTACATATATTATGAGAAAATTGTAACAGGCTACCTAGTACAATGTGATAGTATTAAATTTTTATAGGCTGAAAATAATATTACACAGACTTGTAATATTGTGATACAACCTCCTTGGATGGCTCACCCTCCGGGAACCTCCGTCAATTTAATAATTAAAAAAGCTTTAGAAGAATTAGGATTTTAGAATAGGTTTAAATATTGACATAAAATGATTGATTTGTTTTGATGACAGTTCTGTAAAAGTTTTTCTTGAGAGCACCTGCTCAATATAATAATCTCTTAAATCGCTTAAAGGCTGTTCTATTGAATCGATTCCGGGGGCGTTCCAGAAGCCCTAGTTGGAACGCCCACATGTGGTGGAGGCGCCGGGTACTTAATAAATAGAAAAGTATGTTTTTCGCATATACAGGGCGTACATTGTATAAAGATAATTTCGCGTATGCACTGCGTAAAAAAGTGCATGAAGACCCCCATTTTATAGTGAGGCTCAGGCGAAATTTCTACGCCTGGATAAGTATAAAGATAAGTGGTTTTTATTAAATAAATATAATTTAGCAAGATGGCGAAAGTAGTATCCTTCACGGGTACGGGTTCCACCTGCTCGTTCGACGATTTCCTTACACAGTTTCGCCAAATCGCAGCCATTAATAGATGGCCGGAGAGTGATTTAGCCCTCATTATGGGTGCTTATTTGGACGGCCCGGCCCTAGCTTTTTTCAAATTTACATATAAAGAAGGGGTGTCATTTAAGGTGATTTGCGACAGCCTGAAGTCTGAATTCCCATCAGGAATAGATTTTGTTGAGAAATTCTACAATGCAGAAAGCTTAGTAATGCTGATGTAAATATGGAACTTGATGTTAATTTAGGTTTAAGCTCAGAGAAAAGAAACAGACTGAGAACCCTTCTTACCTTATACAGAGAAAACTTCGCTTTTAAGGCCTCTGAACTAGGTAGTTGTAGCATAGAAGAAATCACTATTAGAACTGTAGATGATATACCAGTTCATCACCCACCATATGAGGTTTCACCCAAGCAGCGAGACATAATAAATACACAAGTCAAGGAAATGTTGGCTAATAAAGTTATTCGGGAATCCAGAAGTGCATATGCATCCCCGGTAGTACTGGTGCAGAAGCCAGACCAGTCGTGGAGATTTTGTGTAGACTATAGGAAGTTAAATAAAAAGGTGATAACAGATAGCTATCCATTACCGATCATTGAGGATATTATGATTTACAACATAGATTGTGTGAAGGAGATAAGCATAAAACTGCATTTATTACTTCTTCAGGTTTATATGAATTCAATGTTTTACCTTTTGGACTTAAAACAAGTCAAGCTGTTTTCCAAAGAGTCATGGACAAAGTACTGGCTGGAATAAAATATAAAAAGGCCATTTGTTATGTGGATAATATTTTGGTTTGGGGAAATAGTTTTGATGAATTTATTGAATCGTTAGAAGAGATTATGTTACGTTTAAAGAAAGCAAATCTTACCTTAAAACCAAGCAAGTGTAGTTTTGGGTATAGTAAAATTACAGTCTTGGGACATGAGATCTCAGGAGATGGTGTCAGACCCGATAATAAGAAATTACAATCTTTAAAAACTTTGAAAACACCAAAAAACGCAAAGCAAGTTAAATCCGTCTTAAGGTTGTTTTCATACTAAAGAAAGTTTATTAGTGATTTTGCACAGATTGTATTACCACTAGCAAAGCTTTTAAAAAAAAATAAAGCGTTTGTTTGGGGTAGTAAGGAAGAAGAAGCATTTCGAAAGATTATAAAGATTATGGAATCACCACCTATTCTGCATTTTTATTCAACTGATAAAAACATGGTCACTAGGTTGTATGTAGATGCCAGTGATGACGCAGTTGGTTGTTGTCTCATGCAAGGTGAAGAGGTAATGTTTCCTATTTCATATGCATCAAGGAAGCTAAGCGATGGGGAAAAGAAATATTCAATCACGGAGAAAGAATGTCTTGTGAATGAATGAATGAACGCATTGCAATCATAATGCAAAGTAGTTACAATAACTGTGAACCTGTCGTAAGTCAAGAACTGAAGCGAGACACTGTGACCACCGCCAGTGCTCAGACATGTGTTGCCACAGACGGGAATAATATCCCCAAATGGAAGATATTTATCTTTGGTACTCAGCGTTGCGTCGGACTAGCAGCAGCCATCTCACACTCGAGGACTAATACGCAGTATGAAAAATACAAACTCGTTGCTGTAACAAAGCCAAATGCGCCTAGCAACGAAATTATAGCAAACTGCAGAAATACTAAATTGACTACTGAAGACAAACTTGTGATATGCTTAGGTGAAAATGACAACAACTCTAACCTGTTGTTGTCTCAATTGCGAATTGTATTAAATACATTTATAAATAACACTATTATTGTGTTAAATGTTGTCAATAACATGTACCTCAGTGTCCGTAAGTTAAACTACTCTATAAAAAATGTTTGTAATAGTTATAAAAATTGTCACTTCGTAAATCAAACATCCGCGAATCTGTCCGATGTGTGTAAATCGATAAATTATCTTATAGATTGTTGTGATTATAGTGATAAGTATTTGAATCCGAGCGAAATACGGAAAATAATAGCGAGTAACAAATCAAGTTCCAAACGAAACGTTCCTACAGATAAACCCAAAAAAGGGACAATCCCTTACTACTTTGGTCGTATTGAGAAAACAACGCCCCACGAACATAGTTCCTCTTTGCAACACAACTCAAAAGTTCAAATAGGGACTATACCTTATTACTTTCCTGTGATAAATAAGCGTGACTGTTTTTTTCGTATCTCAAAGTAATAAAACACACCAGTTTAGAATACTCCATCAAAATATAGCGAGTTTATTATCTAAACAAGAACTACTAGAAATTACTATTCAGGAGTTAAAAGAAGCGAATAATGATCCAGATGTTATATGTCTATCTGAAACCTTTGTAAAAAAAGGTTATGAAAATTATGTGAAAATCTGCAACTATCAGTTGGCTACCAGCTACTGTAGAGAAAAGCAAAGAGGTGGCACATGCATATTAGTGAAAACGGGTTTACTTTACAAAGAGCTATCATTTGTGAAAAACAACGCAACTCAAAACACGTTTGAAGCTTGTGGCATAGAAATTATAAATATTAAATTAATAGTAATGTGTGTTTATAGAACACCACAATCTGATCCAAATCTGTTTTTGACAAAATTACACAATTTTTTGCACGATTTGTCAAATAAATATAAGTCAAAAATTAATATAATTTTGGCCGGTGATATCAATATAAATACTCTTAAAAAGGTAACATCACAAATGCATTGCAAGATTTATCTAACAATCATAATTTAAAAATCCACATCACGGTACCAACTCGCAAATTGACTTGTATTGACCATATTTTAAGCAACATTGCCAACGCAACTGCCACTGTACTGCCCCTGTATCTGTCTGATCACGACACAGCACAAATGTTAAGCTTTCCAATTAAAAAGAAACCACAGAAATCAACAATATACTATATTTATAAAAGAGACTATAACGTAAACAACATCCGAAAATTTAAAGAATATCTGGAAAATCTTTCTTGGTCCGATATTTATCTCAAAACTGACACTAACTGTGCATTCAATGATTTTCATGAGCTATTGTGTCTGTTGTATGGTCTCTGTTTTCCTAAAGTAAGAGTTAGAATCAATAGTAATAAGGAAAACAAACAAAAGTGGATAAGTAAAGGTGTGAGACAAAGTTGTAAAACTAAACGGAAGCTACGGTATGGATATTATAAAAATAAAAAATTAATTAATAAAACTAAATATAAAAACTACTCCAGTCTGCTAAATAAATGCATTTATAATTCAAAAAAGAATGCAAATATAAAATATATTCATAATCATGACAATAAGTGTAAAGCTACATGGAATGTCATTAAAACCGAAATAAACAGTAACACTCACAAAGACAACATAGAAAGTATTAAATTCAATGGAACAATAACTACAGACCCTGTACAAATGGCTACTATATTTAATAACAATTATGTTAAATTAACGCATGTACAAGGGGAAAAAAGGACAAATCAAAACCGCTTCAAAAGTACGTGTGTCAACTCTATGTTTCTTAGACCAATGGAGGTTAACGAGGTAAGACAGGAAATAATGTCTCTATCCAACACTAGGTCGGAAGGCTATGATGAGATCAATACAAAAATCGTCAAAGCATGCTGCAACGAACTGACTGGTATTCTGACGCATTTAATAAACATGTCATTTTCACAAGGCAAGTTTCCTGAAAAATTAAAACTGTCTTTAATAAAGCCCTTATTCAAGAAGGGAGATAAATGTGACATCAACTATTACCGACCTATAACTCTTATACCCATATTGTCTAAAATTTTTGAAAAATGTATGTTTAAAAGGTTAACTGACTTTTGCAATAAATTTCATATTATAAGTGACCAGCAGTTTGGATTCCAAAAGAACAAGTCCACATCATCAGCTATTTTTTCCCTCATGCAAGCTATACTTTCAAATATTAATAATAATTATATAACTACAGGCCTCTTTTTTGATCTATCGAAAGCCTTCGATCTGGTGTCACATGAAATATTGCTACAAAAACTGGAAGCTGTTGGTATTAGAGGACCGGCACTCCAGTGGCTGTCGTCCTATTTAAGCAATAGAAAACAATGTGTCATCATCAATAAAAAAAATGAAAATAATGTAATAATATCCTATTCATCGGAATATAAACACAATAAATATGGCATTCCACAGGGAAGTGTGCTAGGCCCAATATTATTCCTCATTTATATAACTGACATCATAAACATAACTAACCATAAATGCGTATTATTTGCTGACGATATTTCTATTATAGTGGCATCTAATAAAAAACTAAATACCATTTCAGAACATGAACTTGACATTAATAATACAATTGACAAATTATTGCATTGGCTTGACACTAACCATTTGATGATAAATTTAGACAAATCCGTTTACATCCAATTTAATCGATCAAATAATTCCAAAAATGACATTAAACTCAATATTAATAAAATCAATGAAGTGACACGTACCAGATTTTTAGGTGTAATAATAGATAAAGACATTATCTGGAAAGACCACATAGACAATGTTAGCACTAAAATTAATAAATTTGTTTATGCATTAAAACAAGTAAAAAATGTTACTAATATAAAAACTGCTGTAATTTCATACCACGCGTACGTCGAGTCGTTGTTGCGTTATGGTCTAATAATGTGGGGTAACAGCACTGACTTCCAAAGAGCATTCATCGCTCAAAAAAAGTGCATGAGAGCAATTTGTGGTCTTAAGCCCGACGACTCATGTCGACCAATATTTAATAAACTTGGTTTGTTACCGTTACCGTCGCTTTACATTTACGAAATATGTGTATTTGTTATAAAAAATAAGCAACTATTTAAGACTGCAAATGATGTCAATCCTCGGAACCGACGAGATCCATATAGACTGGTGTTAAATGATTTGCCTAGACTGTCTAAATACAATAGGAACTGCTTGGCAATGTGTGTGTGCATTTATAATAAAATACCAAGGCATTTCAAGGCTTTAAATACAAAATTATTTAAAATTAAATTCCATAAGTGGTTACTCGAGTGTAGTTTTTATAGTTTAAAAGAATTTATAGATAAAAAATGTTGATGTTTTATGAATGATTGTTGTTGTTTAACTTGTCTTCAAAATTTTGCATGCTATGTCTTATCCTAGCTAAACATGCTTGTGCCTCAATTTGTATTTAACATCCTTGTATACCATGTTTTACGCAAATAAATATTCTATTCTATTCTATTCTATTCTTGCTTTGGTATGGGCATTGAATTATTTCAAACATTTTCTATGGGGTTTGACTTTTCAGGTGATGACTGACCACAAAGCCCTATGTTGGTTAAGGAGCAGAAAGGATATGAATGGAAGGTTGGCTAGGTGGTCGCTGTGTATCCAGGCATATGATTCCAACATAGTGCATTGTGCAGGGAAGGACAACGTCATAGCAGATTTTTTGAGTAGGAATCCCTTAGCCGAGGAAAAGGAGGAGGAGTCAAAGTTGTCTGAGAAAAAGTTAGAGGACGGCATGCAGTTGTATAGGATAGAGGTTGTGAGGATGCGAGAAGAGCAGCTGCGAGATGAGTTTTGTAGAGGTTGGTTTGATAAACTGGCAGCTAGTAGTGGAAGTACACTCAAAGGTTTTAGTGTCATAGATGGTGTATTATGTAAACAAGCAAGGAGATTGAATAGGGTTCGAGAGTTGATAGTGATCCCAAGTTGTTTGCTGAAGGAGATATTAAGGGAATTGCATGATGATCCATGGTCAGGTGGTCACTTAGGTCTAGCCAAGACGTTAGGTAAATTTCGAGCAGGATATTACATAAAGGATGCTGAGAGGGAGATAGATAAATATGTGAGGAGTTGTCTGTTATGTCAGGAGCGCAAGAGATGTAAGCAGTTGGCACAGTTACAGCCAGTCCAGGTGAACCATTTGATGGACAAAGTAGGCATTGATGTTCTAGGGCCTTTTAGGAAGTCGATGAAAGGTAATCGGTATATTATCGTTAGTGTAGAATATGCTACAAGATATGCAGTCTGCAAGGCGGTTCCTAGAGCAACGGCACAGAGAATTAGTGAGTTCCTGATTGAAGAAATCTTCTGTAGGTATGGTGGTGTAAAAGAAATAGTGTCGGATAGGGGGTCGGTTTTTACGTCACACTTGGTGAAGGACACTGTTGAATTCTTCGAGGCGAAGTCACGCTTCACCACAGCATTTCACCCCGCATCGAACGGTCTGGTCGAACGTTTTAACCAGACTTTAACCCAAATGTTGTCCATGTATGTTGCTACGGATCAGAGAAATTGGTGTAGTTATGTTCCTCTCGTGTGTTTCGCGTATATTACCAGTAAGCAGTCAAGCACCAAGATTTCACCTTACGTATTATTATATGCTAAGGAACCATCGTTTCTTACAGATTTAACGATAAATATTGGGGAACAGAATCAGTCATTAGATTTTGTAGGACGTCATAGTCTGAAAAGTCAGCTGTCACGTTGTGCCATAGATAATATAAAAAAGGCGCAGGTCCGACAGAAAGCTATTTATGATAAGAAGGCGAAAGTCAGGAATTTTGTAGTAAATCAATTGGTAATGGTTTATACTCCTAGGCGACATATAGGTAGAAGCACGAAACTTTGTAGGTTGTATAAAGGACCATACAAAATTGTTAGGCGGGTTTCAGAAGTAAATTATGTGATAAGTAAACCTAACAACAGGAGATTCAGAGATATTGTCCATGTGAATAGGTTGAAACCATTTTACGTTAGACTTTAAAAAAAAAAACGGATATGGTAGGAAAATATGATGTCAAATCAAATTTCAATACTATAATCATTTTATGTAAACAAAACATTATTTTAGTTTGGTATGTTGAATAGTTTATTAATCGGTTTTTCTTTTTCATGTGATGTTGGAATACGGATGATGATGGACTACTTCGATGATGCTGCCGGGTGGAGAAGAGAAGGTTGCGATTAATATCGATATTTAGCTAGGCTGAAGTTATTCCAGTTTTATATTTCTATTAAGGTTTCAGCGTCCAATGTAACGCAATTGAAGGACTCCATGGGCGGTGATTCCAACTTTGCATACGGGGCATAGCCTTCGCAAGGGGTGGCAGGTTGTCACCATTGGTTGAGCTGTTCGATGGAGGCAAATAATTTCAGTTCAATTTTTTTTTAACAGATTTTGATTACTGGAGTGAGTTCGATGTTAGGAGTTAATTCTTTGACAGAATAGACCTTCGCTTCTTAACCGTCTGGCTGCCGCGTAGACTAGTTAGGGTAGCTTTCGTGAAGTCAATCCCTTCTGGATAGATGTGAATTTTCACATCATTTTGTTTACGTCCGGCAATGTGATGCGGCTTTTCGGAAGGTTTTGCTGCAGCAGGGCTTCAGCATGGCTGCGTTATTATCCAGCGCAAATGGCGCGTAAGAATTTTAAAAATAATGCTTATCGCAGCACACGACTGAAGCTGCTTCTCCAGAAGCATATGCCCCCATGTCAGCAAAGATTCCTTCCAGAGGTAGGGACTCCTGGTTAGGGATAGGTAGGTGCTTAACTCTTCCAAAGCTTTGAATAAAAGATTACAGGAAGACTTTCCTGGTATCTTCTATTCGTGAGGGCGTAGCTCATGTGATACAACCTCCTTGGATGGCTCACCCTCCGGGAACCTCCGTCAATTTAATAATTAAAAAAGCTTTAGAAGAATTAGGATTTTAGAATAGGTTTAAATATTGACATAAAATGATTGATTTGTTTTGATGACAGTTCTGTAAAAGTTTTTCTTGAGAGCACCTGCTCAATATAATAATCTCTTAAATCGCTTAAAGGCTGTTTTATTGAATCGATTCTGGGGGCGTTCCAGAAGCCCTAGTTGGAACGCCCACAATATATAGATAGAAATACTGTGTGGGCTTTTATGTATAGAATTCTGCTTTTATCTATTTGGTACGGAACCACAAAATCAAATAATCACGTTGCCTAAAAATGCAAAAAATTATGTATATTTTATCGGTAAACAAAAAGTAAGTGTATTAGTAACAACTTATAATTTAATAAAATTATAAAATTAACTATTGACTGATAGGTACGTATGGAGCGAGTTTAAGAAACTGTTCAGCTTTATAGAGCGTCGACCCATGATATGAAATGTTTTGTGTGCGATGGATATTTTAAAACTTAAAACCTCTTTTATTGTATTTGAATATTTTTAACCTTAAACCTCTTTTCATTTCACATATTTTTTTTTATTTATTAAAGAGGGTTTAATCTAAACAGATTATGCCACCCTCATCGTTACAAATCAATTTTATAAACTAACAATAACTAAATTAAATAACTCATTATGCTTAATTACCCCTGCATTTAATCCCAATAACAATGAGTCTGTACATCATCCTGGCTGCTTTCGAAGTAGGAGCAGCAAGGATGCTGCATACCCCAGTCTTGTTCATATTATTAAATACCATCATCAAATCTTGTCTTTCCGGCTCGTTCCGCATACATTCCATCATGATATGATACACATCTTCAATTACGTTGCATTCTACACAATTTGGAGATTCAACTTTACGCATTAAAAAAGCGAATTTATTTAAGGGTATGTGTCCGGAGCGAAGCCGGAGGGCTGTTGTGATCGTTTGCCTTCGCATGTTGGCACTGTCAAACCACGTATTCTTAGGAACGCTTGGCTGTATAGTGGCATACCATATCCCTTTGCTACGACTTCTTTCATCAAAATATTCTTGCCACTCGTCATAACAACGGTTTTTTAGTCCAAAGTAACGTTCTGTATAGTAAGGCAAACAGGAATACTGTTCACCGTCTGTTTTAGCCCCTTTAGCCAACTGGTCCTCGATCTCATTACCTACAATGCCAACATGAGAGGGCACCCATTGTATTACAATATTTACAATATTTTTATTCTTACTTTTAAGTTTACAGATCAAGTCCAATACATGATAGGCAATTGGAATCCCACGTTTCGGCGCCGTGCATCGAATTAATAACTGTAACGCACTACGACAATCGCTTATGATTAAAAAATTAGAACAAGCAATTGAGTCAACATATGACAATGCTTCTAAAATTGCTATCAATTCTGCATGCATTATTGAGATCACAGAATCAATTTTAAATTTCATAGATGCATCTGCAGAAAATCAAAAAATGCAACCCCGACTTCATTGTTAGAAATGGACGCATCAGTATAAATTTTATAATGATAGGCGTAATTTATTTGTATAAATCTGTCACAAACAACTTTTAATTAGCTAGCTTTATAATCTTTCTTAGCTTTGTCAACACCATTAATAGTTAAAATTATATTGCTGTCTAGATCCACGTTGCTGACCCAAGTGGGTAAACTAAACATACTTAAGTTGTCACAACAGTCAATACGTTCGTGTTTAAGTGAGTCATGGGTCGCAACCAAAACAGGTTTTTGTTTACTCCTCCAGTAGCGGTGCGAACACACTTGCGCGGACAGCTGTTCGAGTACATCAACTGTGACATTGTTTATCAGAGATTTGCATTTTAGCTAAAACTTACCACCTAGAAATTGCCGCCGGATATGCAAAGGCGCAATACACAATTCATTTTCCATAATATGTATGGGTGTACTCTTTATGAAACCACCTATTGTACGTTAGCATATATTTTGAATTCTTTCTAATTTCAATCAGTGTGTACGACTGGCATTACCGTAAAGAATACTCCCATAATCTATTCGGCTTCTTATTGTGGCGATATATACGCGTCTAAGGTGTGTAGGGTGCACTTCCCAACCAGAACCAGCTAACATTCTAAAAATATTTACGAATTTAAGGAGTTTTTCTCTTAATTCATTGACTTGCTTCCTCCAATTTAATCTAAAATCAAACCATAGTCCCAAATATTTAATATTACCCACAACTTGTAATGGCAAACCATTGACATATAAGCTGACATTTTCTCTTTTATATCCTCTTTTAAACACGCATACCTTACTTTTCGAGGGGGATATGTCAAGACCTAAACCAGCAATGATATTGTTATTTCACATATTTTTTAAGTTTATTTGACAGAATCCTGACGTATTTATGTCTGAATCTATGGTCTAAACATTGAACCAATATGAACATGTTTCGAAGTTATATTTTAATTAATAGTGAGTTTGTTTACGAATAAACGTAACCATTGTGGAAGTCATATTGATCGACGAGCACGAAGAATTGCCTATCTAATACTTGTATAAGTTATGTAATTTTCAAACCAAGGAATTCTCATGGTGTTGGACAAAGCTGAGCAATACATATCTAATTATAATGCACTGCATGAGTCAAAAAGCTTAAATAAAAGAAAGAAGGCTGCCTGATTTGGCTTGAGTGTCTGAGACACGGATTAGGTGGATTATTAAAGAGAATTGACTCACATGAAGTTGGTATAAAATAGTGAAAAGAACACACGTTATATTTAAAGTTTCTAGTCTTAATTGAAAATGTGCCTTATCATTGTAATCGAATAAAATAAATACTTCCTAAAAATCACTTTATTGTTTATTTTTACTTGATAAGTTTGCAATAATGAAAATTTGCATTTGATTTCCACTCAGATTCGTATCACTAAATGTTACGAGTTACATACATATAAAAAGCCTTAAAATATAGCTCTCTTTTAGATGGATCATACATTTCTTGAAAACCTACAATCGTTCAAAGATTTTGGTTAAATTATGTAGAGAGTGCATCCATTTTAATTTAACATTGACAGAAAAAGATTTAAATCGCTAGATATGCCATACGTTATACACTCACAAAATAATTTACAAAAATACTTCGTTCTAACATATCGACAATCGCGCGAATGTGGAATTTTCGCGCTCATTAAATTTTCCTCAGACCCCGTAGGTTTTCAATAGGGTTGTGGTCAGGAGATCGTGCTGGCTATGGAATAACTTTTATCTCCTGGTGTTCATTAAACCACTCACGCACAGTACTCGCACGATGAATTGGACAATTGTCCTGAACAAAAGTTATCTACTTAAGCTCATCAGCAGGGTAAACGTTGCGCACAGTGGGTAACATGACATCACTTAATACTTCGACGTAAGTCGAACTGTTGGCGCGCGGCGGAATATATCTTGTCGGTATGAAACCACTCGTTTCATATTCGCTGACCATGTCGTTGCGCCGCTTGTATGAGCTGGGCTCTTCCACCTCGCTTTCGACTGGCAAGGCTACCCTCTTCCTCATGTCTTTTGACCCACCGACTCACAGTATTTCTCTAAAATAAAAAAGGAGTACTGTTAGGCTACTAAGCAAAATAATAGGTAATATAATTTACCTATTGTTTAGAAACAAAATTATACTGAAAATAGAACAGTCAGAGTCACATTCATAATGATGTTTTCCTCATTCAATAATCTAGGAAAATAAATTTACTTTGAAATTAAGTATATTTTTTCTTTTATTTAGTTTAGATCTACTGAAAATATAAAACGTTTCAAAAATCGCTACCAGGATCAGCAGTACACTATGATTGATTATAGTATAGTACACTATAATAAGATAAATGTTTGATAAATAATTAAATTATAATACTCACACTCAGTCCGGTTTGATCAGATATTTAGTTATAATAAGTCCGCTTTTACACAGCGCAATAATATTCGCTTTCATTTCAATATTTAAATTTGCTTGCATTTCAAAATGGACTATTACACCGATATTAGATTTAACACACGCCACTAACCCACAATAACAACCAACCAACAACGTTCTATTTTGTTGCGGTGAATGAGTTGCATCTACCTTCATAATTTATCAATTCAGTTTTCTGAGGGTATTTTCATAAAATTTTACTAGTTTAGTGAACGAGACGAACGTATCAAGGAACTATTCAATAGCTTGATTATTCAAGCAATTAACATTAAACATTAAAAAAACATAAAATATTAAAAAAAAACCATCACCTGCGTGAGATTTGAACCCGCCGCGGCTCAATGCGCATGATCGTGCTTACTAATCTACTGTAACCGCTAGGCTATTGGTTTGGGTTTGGTATAGGTTGAATTTATGAAATACAATCATTTGCAAAGAAATGTAAGTGTGTGTTGAAGGTACTTATTAAAAGAAGGTCGTAAGTTAAACCGAAGTGTCAATCTATTGCCTTGTGAGATTGCTAGTCCGCTTTTGGAAGCTACTGTACAATAAAGCATATATAAATAAAATAAATAAGTACAAGCCCTTCAAAGAGAATTAAATTGCTTGAAGGATAAAAAAGACAATAAAGAACCCTTACAAAAACAGGAAAGCGAGAGAGCAATATTTGCCCAGCGTACTAAAAGTGACGCTGAATACTGTACGAACGAGGATGAACTTGCTAAAGAGACTGAGTGGATTAGGGCCAAGAGCAGGAAGAAGAGGAAGCTTAACACCTCCCTCTCTTCAAAACAACAACCTGGAACAAGCGCCAACAAGAAAAAAAACAACAAAAAAATATGAAAGAAACTTCCGTCAAAAAAGCGCCTCTACCACCGCCAATCATAATAGACGGAGTTAAGAACTACCAAACTTTCTACAACTCCTTAACTGAAACAATACCAGCTGAATCATTTACCAAAAAAAATGATGAATGGAGATTGTGTGAAGATTAACGCCAAAACAGAAGACTCTTATAGAGTAACTGCCAGGTTTTTGACTGAAAAACATACATACGAGCCGAGCATAGAAACGTACATTCGTACGAGAATAAGCAAGCAAGACCAATTAAAGTTGTTGTGAAGAACTTACATTCTTCTTGCCAACCTGATCGAATCAAAGACGATCTAACAACACAAGGATTAAAAATAGAAAAATTGACTACAAATTGACCTGGAAGAGTAAAGAACCACTCAACATGTACGTTTTATCATTTAATAATGACGAAGATTTCAACAAAATCTATCGTATAAAATACATTTTGAGATGCCAATGCAAGAGATGCCAGGCGTATAGGCATACTCATAAATACTGCAGTAAAGAGCCAAGGCGTGTAAAATGCACTGGCAAGCATCTTACAGCCAACTATACTAATCTCCGCAAGAGACGCCAAAATATGTTCACTATGATCTACCTCTCCCTGTCAACTATAGAGGGTGTGAAGTAGCTAAACAGATACAAATTATGAAAAATAAAAATATTGAAAAGAAAGTTGTGGTAAACTACACAACAGTCTCTTCCCTCACCAAAACTGAAAAACAGGTACAGAAAGCCAGTGCCCAGTCAACTGCAAAACCCATGCAAGTAATGACCTATGCGGAATCTAGAGGATAAAATTAATCAGATCCCAAAGTGTATTACCTCATTTGACAAGAAACTAGAAGATAACTAGAAGGGTGTTCTTCGGTCTCGGTTCTTCGGTTCTTCACAGTAGTGGACGTCTTTCGGCTGTTGATGTTGATGATTATGATGACATAATTATATAAACTCACACCTTTTCCCGTGGGGGTAGGCTACAAGCTACAACTAGAAAATTTCACCTGCTACAGTCTTTACGTATCCATTCTTTGGCTTTGTTTACGTTCACACACCTGGACACGTACGCTGGTTATGGGCACTACGCACCTGATTTATCTGAATAACATTACCAATAAAATCCATGTATGTCCTCCCAGGGAATTCCTTCCTGGCGTTTCTACTAAGGCTTTCCTTGTCATTTAGTCGTCTTTACTTTATCCTCACAACATCAAGGATCCATCTAAGCATACTCTTTTATTTATATGTCACTACGTCTCCTTTTAAAGCACAACGTTACCTTATCAGACCTCTAAATCTAATCTTGTCTTTAAAATACGATACGATAAGCTTATTTTATTTGAAAGTGGCCTGAAAAACGGCAACTTCACAGGTAAGGGCCTAATATAATATGTGTAGGGTGTGTGGGGTCGTTAGACCTTACTGCCCACACGATAAGAAGAAGAAGAATATAATAAAATGCCAGAGTATTCCATAGTTGAACTGGTGATTTAAAAAGTCGTATAACTTAAAGTGAGGTCTAAGTTACAAGATGGAAAGTCTCACAAACCGTACTGGTCGGTTATTGTCTGACTGTTGTAAAACATATTCAAAACACGAGGAGAAGTTTGGTTACGCGGCCTAGGATTTTGTGTGACGTCAGGACTTTTTGTTGTTTGCATTTTTTTTGTGACAATTGATAGGCACGGGTTTGACCACTATCTCATCTGATGGTAAGCAATGATGTGGTCGAAGATGGAGCACGCTTGTCTAGAAGTAACCCGTTCACTCTTGACTTAAAGACTCACAGATTGTAGCTATCAGGACACACAGACTCGTATATGGTGGTATAGATGTACACTTACTGCTATTCCCATTTTCATTCCAAAAATCATTAAGTCTAACTAACATAGAATACGATAAAATGCGCCAAATGTGTATAATGCCTGTGAACAAAAAACGTGGTTAGGTACAATATTCTTCTAGCTTAAGTTATTATCGTGAAGAAAATGTTAACTTTAGTTAGGTTAGTTAATAAAAGGCTTTTGCAGACGTGATATTCAATAAATATAAATTTTGTTACTGTCATTTTTATCTTTTACCTTTTTCATTTTCCATTGTTATTTTTATATTGTAACTTTTCTACTGTGTTTATAATATGCTTGTTTCATAGTCCAAATATTTTCTGGGTTTTAGTTATCGATCAAAAACATGATTTATGCAAATATAAACGTTAAGAAAATAAATCTAAAAGTGTACTGAACCTGTAATGATAGAAAAGGTAAAGAAGTAAAAAAATGTACATAAGTCAATTAATATCAAAATAATAATTGTAGCTTCCCTTTCCAGTTATTTTGATTCTTCGCCTGACCCCATTTGATTGGTAGTAAGTACGTAGGTACCACAATGCCTACATAATAATTATTACGTCCATTTTTTACCTTGTCGGCGTGTGGCCTGTTTCACGTCGATGCAACGCTACCATTATGTTTGAGTGGAGTTGTCACACATTACGTCATTGTACTATTGCAAATGAATTATCTATGAAATATTTTTCTCGACCCATCTTGCTTGATTAGAAGGCGGGTCATAGGAACACAAAACGATTCAAACTCGAACTCAAACTCAAATCGTATATTTCAAATAAACCATTTACAGGCACTTTTGAATTGTCAGGGTCGGTCGGTCCAAAAAGATGAAGCTATTTGCACGTTCTAAAGCGTAGATCTCTATGGAGAAGAATGTGCAAGAAACTCCACGGACACTCTTTTAAACCATGTGATGTATTACAAAATCCTGTTAACATTATCTATGATTGCTTCTATATGTGAGGACAATGCAAATAACAAGAAAATTAATAAACAATTCAAAATGTAGGTACAGATAAAAACAAGCCAGTGGCTGGTAAGAGAGGACCAGTCTCAACTGACGGCGCCCGTTCACGAACATGATGCGTGCATCAGCACCATCTAACTCAACCATTTTGATATGATGCGTGCATCAGCACCTTGTCATGCTCACACAAAGGTTTTGCTGATGGTGGCGCGTGTTTTGGATCAGTTGGTTCAACTGATCCAAAACACGCGCCACCATCAGCAAAACCTTTGTGTGAGCATGACAAGCTCTAAACTGCCACGCTCGTTTATGTCAAACTAATTTAATAACGAAATCTATAACTAATTACATATGTAAATGGCTCCATAGTGCTCACATTTACAAAAAATTGAAAACATGCTTCTACATTATACAAAACTACGGTTTTCAACTAAGAGATGAAAAAAAATAAGGCTGCTTTATTGTGTATGCCTACTTTTCTAATAACAATATTGCAAAGAAATAATAAATAAATTATAGTATAGGAGAAAAAAAAAGGGTAAACAATTCTTCCAATTATCAACCTAACTAGTGTACCCATGCGGCTGTGGCTGTGGAGCAGGACCAGCATTTAGCCAAGTATTTTTATCAAGGACATAATCTTCCAGTTTATAATATGCTTGTCTACATAGTGTGCGTTTAATACATGTTTTAATTTCCTATCACTATTTTTACTACAAAGATGAAGATTTTTCCGAACATACATAATGTTTTCATAAATATATTGACAAGGTACCGTCATGATGTTAATATCCTTAAACAGTTCCCTTAGGGAATTGTGCCGGCGCAGATTGTTAATGGCTCTGGTAGCTCTTTTTTGCAGAATAAATATAGACTCGATGTCTGCTGCACGCCCCCATAATAAGATACCGTAAGACATGATACTATGAAAATTACTAAAATAGACCAGCCTCGCGGTATCCATATCAGTAAATTGACGGATTTTTCTGACAGCATATGCTGCTAAACTCAGCCGTCCCGCAAGAGATGTTAACTGAGGACCCCATTGTAGCCTAGAGTCAAGCGTGATCCCCAAGAAAACTGTGTCTTCGACGAATTCAAGTTTCTCTTGGTTTAATACTACGTCGCAATTATTACTTTTAACTTTCGGTAAAGCAAATCTGATACACTTAGTTTTTTTCCCATTTAAAACTAAATTGTTAGCAGTAAACCAATTTTGGACCCGCTGAAGGGCGTTATTTACATCGCCAAGACTTGTGGCACGCCTATCTATCTTAAAAATTAAGGACGTATCGTCAGCAAATAACACCATTTGAGTTTGATTTTTTTTTAAAAGATGGGGAAGATCATAAATGTATACTAGAAAGAGGAACGGACCCAATATTGAGCCTTGTGGTACCCCCATTTTAACTCTCAGACCCCGGGAATTGACAACATTTATTTGAACTTGCTGCTGTCTGTCATTTAAATAAGACCTCACTAAACTGAGTGCAAGTTTACCCAGTCCGTAATGTTCTAGTTTAAGGAGCAAGGTTTCGTGATTTACACAATCAAATACCTTGGAGAGGTCACAAAAGATTCCTATGACATCTTGCGATTTTTCTCACGCTGTATATATGTGTTTTAACAAGGTGACTCCAGCGTCAGTCGTACAACGACCGTTGTTCGTGTAAGATTTGATTGGTGTTAAAATGATTGAGCATTTGATTGAGCATTACTTTTTCAAACACTTTGCTGAAAACCTGGTTACCTGGAAAAGATCGCGGAATGCGATAAGGCCGCCCATTGTATGTGTTTTAGTTTTAAGTTTCCTTTTGTATTTAATTTTTAGTGTACAATAAAGAATATAATAAATAAATAATAATAAGTAAATAAAAACCAGCAATACGGATACAGGACTATAATTATTAGTGTCTTTATTATCTCTAGATTTAAAAAGTGGTATCACCTTACTATCAAAATCAAAATCAAAATCAAAAGTCGTTTATTCAAATTAGGCTGAGAGCCAGCACTTTTTGAACGTCAAGTTTTACAAAAGACAGTCCCCCAAAACGCCCGCCCGTCACCACTTCCTAGTGTTTTAGCTGTGGAGAAGAAGTGGCCAACAAACTCCCCAGCAACACATCTGTCTGTTACGTTTTAAGAAATTGAATCTATATAAAAGTATGCTAAGTAATTAATACATGACACAAAACTTATAACTTGTTAGCTAGCACACTATGATATTGATAAACATAGAAATGCATGTAAAAAAACCAACGAATTGACTTACATAGTCAGATATATAAAAAAATAATAATAATAATAAATAAAAAAACAAAAAAAAAACAATATTATATGAATACATATAACCTGTCATAAGCTAATTACTTAAAGAGAAAGAACATGATAATTATGACATTGTCTTGCGTTTAACACAGCGACCAACTATTCTTATCGTCTAAATAATCATTAATAGAATAGTATGCCTTCGAACAAAGGTTAGATTTAACTTTAACTTTAAATGAGTTAAAAGGCAGGTCAAGAAAAGAAAGTGGAAGTTTATTGTATAAACGGATACCGAGCCCCACAAATGAGTCGTGGACCTTACGAAGTCGGTGGGAAGGAGCATGTAGCTTGTGCTTGTTTCTGGTGTTAAAGCTGTGGATGTCGCTCGTTTTACTGTATAAATATATATTTTGCCTAATATATAAAATGTTTGCAAAAATGAATTGAGATGCTACCGTGAGAATTCCAATCTCTTTGAAAATTTCTCTTAAAGAAACTCTTGACCCTAGCTGATATATTGCACGCACGGCACGTTTTTGTAAGACAAATATATTTTGTATATCAGCAGCTTTTCCCCACAATAGAATACCGTAGGACATAACGCTATGGAAATAACTAAAATAGACTAACCGAGCTGTGTCAACATCAGTAAATTGTCTTACTTTCCTGACGGCGTATGCGGCAGAGCTGAGCCTTCCCGATAGGCTTGATATATGTGGGCCCCATTGTAGTTTGGAATCAACAGTTATGCCCAAAAATACTGCCGTGTCTACAGTTTCAAGCACCTCGTCACTTAAGATTACATTGGGTCCTAAATTTCTAACATTAGGCAAGGCAAATTTTATACATTTCGTTTTATTGGCATTTAGAACTAAATTATTTGTCGTAAACCAATCCGTAACCATTGAAAGAGCGTTGTTTGCGTTATCGAAATCTTGTCTATTCCTATCTACTTTAAAGATAAGAGAGGTATCATCCGCAAACAATACTACGTCACAGATACCCTTTAAGAAGAATGGTAGATCGTTTATGTACACCAGAAACAAGAAGGGACCCAGTATTGAGCCTTGAGGCACACCTAGATACACTGGTAGCCCGGAAGATTTCACACCATTGACATCAACACATTGGAACCTATTATGTAAATATGAATCAATTACGTTAAGAGCTTCGCTTTGGAGACCGTAGTGACGTAGTTTACGCAAAAGCGTGTCATGGTGTACGCAATCAAAGGCTTTGGAGAGATCACAGAAAACTCCAATTGCATTTTGCGAGTTCTCCCATGCGTTAAATATATGTTTTAGGAGAGCGACACCCGCATCTGTAGTCGAACGACCTTTTGTAAAGCCGTACTGTTCATTATGGAGTAGTCTATTTAAATTAAAATGTATTAACAACTGCTTGAGTATTAACTTTTCAAATATTTTGCTAAATGCAGGTAAGATGGAGATAGGCCGGAAGTTGCCTATGTCATTTTTATTACCTGACTTAAATAAAGGCATGACTTTACTACTCTTCATAAGATCAGGAAAAGTTCCTAAATCCACACATTTATTAAACGTTACAGCCAGGTAGGGAGCTATATTTCATTATATCCGGAAAGACCCCTTGGTCTACACATAAATTAAATATTAGAGCCAAGTATGGTGCTATGGTCTTAATTATGGACGTGCACACTTTGATAGACATTCCCCATATGTCTTCAGTCAATTTAATTTTGATTTGCCGGAAGGCTTTAACAACTGTCATAGAGTTGATATGTTTGAATTGGAATTCAACCGTACAACCTGGAATGTTTGCTCTTAATAAATCAAATGAGACCTCGGGTGAAGAATTTAGCTTCAGTCGTTTTTGATGGTATATCGGTAAAATTTCACGAATTCTTGAGCTACTTACCTAGCTACCGCTGTAGCAACGAACGCAAGTAACTTTCAACTTTTGCATATTAAATTTACTACTTAAAATGAGTGTGGTGCGATCGCCTAACGAAAAACCGAACACACCAATGGCGGTAGCTACAACTACATCGTCATCGTACCCAGACTTGCGTAAATTGGAGGAGAATAACGAGTTACAATCAATTACCTTACGCAAAAGAAAAAGACCTGAGCTTGACCATGAATTTAAAGAAGAGATTACCAAAATTCATACGGAAATAAATACCATGAATACTCAATTTACGGAAATAATATCCAACTTTCGAAAGGATATCTTTGCTTCCTTAGACAAATTCACAAAAACTCAGTCCGACAGCATGTCACAAATACGGCAAGACTTGAGGGACCTTAAAACGGACTTATCGAGCATTAATCAACGTGCGGATAAGCTAACGGCTGAGCAACAAATATTAAAATCCGATTTATCGCAGCTAGCATGTAAAACTGATATAACTGAGCAAAAGCTACAACAAATCGAATCCCAAATGTCTTCCCTAAAAACAGAACCAACATCCACGTTTAAACAAGAAGAACTACTGCACGAAATGCGCGAACGACAAGACCGACAAAAAAATATAATCATAGCGGGAGTTTTGGAATTAGAGGAAACAAACAAAACAAATCAAGAGTTTCTCGAAAAACAACAAATACAAAAATTATTGAAACCTCTTTACGGCGACAGTAACTACCCCAACATCACCAAATGCCTGCGCCTCGGAAAATATAATGCCAGTAAAAACAGGCTCATAAAAATAAGCCTAGAATCCCATGAAATAGCTCAACACATGCTACGTAACAAAGACAAGCTCACCAAATCAAATATAAAAATATTCTCAGACCAAACACCCAACCAACAAAAATACCTAAATGAATTAAGAACAGAACTACAACGCCGTCATGAAAACGGACACACTAACTTAATCATAAAATATGTTAAAGGGCTCCCTAAAATTGTGAACAGTATACCCTCAAAAAACTAATATCCACTACAACCCAAACTAGTTGTGCAAACCCAAACAAAGCAACGTATCAAGCAATACACAATTACTCTCAACTTACTACCGATGCGGAAGCCCTTAAATTCTTATATATCAACATACGAAGTTTATTAAAACAAGGGAAATTGGATGAACTTCAATGCATTTTGAAAAGCATACCCCACGTAATTCACCTGATTTTATTAAGCGAAACATGGATTAGATCCCACTCCGAAGGCTCTTCACTGTACATACCAAACTATACTCATCACTACAATTATCGCAGTGATCGGCGTGGCGGAGGAGTATATATATATATTTTCGTCCATAATGACCTTGAATACAAAGAGATTCAACAAAACTACATTGATGGGAACAATTATCTTTGGATTTTCCTGGAAAAGTATGCGCTGGACGTCGGCATTATCTACAAACCACCAGATACAAACAACAAAAACTTTACAGAATACTATTCTTCACAACTTCAACAAAAACGACGATGCATTGCTTTTGGCGACTTCAACCTTGACTTACTCAAACCGGACCGGACTACGACAACCTATACAAATATGATCAAAGAGGCTGGATACAAAATACTAAACAAAACAAACCAAAAATATTCAACTCGGACCACCAGTACCACCAATACAATATTAGATCACGTCTGCACAAACCTTTCGAAAGACGACTTTCATATGGCTGTCATTGAATCGTCCTTATCTGACCACAACCATATTTACCTGGAATTAAAGAAATTCAAACGACCACCAAAAAAAATACATCACTACACAGCCATTGACTACGCAAATCTATACAAAGACGTCTCGAATACCAACTATATAACAACAAACGACGCCTACCGTGATCTAGAGAGTTTCATAAAAGATAAAGTAAAAGCAAATACGAAAAAGAAATCAAAAATCCTAAACCTACCCAGAGACGATTGGATTAACTCGGCGAGCATGATCCAGGGTATCTCATACCCTGTTAAAATTTAAAAGTACTGTACATTTTAAAATCCTCGTCTGGCGACACTAGATCGGTCAGTAGCTGAAGGTAGGGGCGTGCGGGACGGAGTAGTGGCGTGATCGCAGTGTGGCACGAGGCATCAGCGAAGTTATACGTGCACAAACTTGTCTCGGGTATGTTTTACCCTGCCTCATTTTTGACGTATTTATTTTACGTAATGATTTATTAATGAATTTTAACTGTTTTATTAGTTTTTTTTTTTCAATTAATTTCAGATTTTGTTGCTCTTTGTTTGTTGTTTTTAGATTTTTGTTATTTCTTTATTATTTTACTATATGAATTTATTATTCGTTCATTTATTGAACATCTTTTTTATTTTATTTTTTTAGTTTTTGACCAAAATGGATATTGAAAGTCAAGAGGAACAGATTCGTGCTATGTTGGAAGAGGCAGCAACTGATTCTTCTGGAGAATCCAGTTCAGAACAAGAAACTGATCATTGTAGTGAACACGAAGTGAATTCTGATACGGAGCAAGAAGGTGACGATTCAGTTGATGTTTCATCCAACTCCAGGGAGGAAGAAGCTGTAGTATTTACTACAGCTCAATCAGGTTACGACCCCGAGGACGATTTACCATTGTCACTACTAAGCCAGAGAGTATCAGCTTCTAGGCAAATAAGTGGACCTTTTTATAAGTCTAAAGATGGTACCAAGTGGTATAAAAATTGTCAGCGTCCAAACGTGAGACTACGTTCTGAAAACATCGTAACCGAGCATGCTCGAGTAAAGGACATTGGAAAAGATGCTTCTACAGAGTTTGAATGCTGGAATGTGTTTGTGACCCCAGAAATGCTTCAAGAAATCTTGATCCACACTAATTCGAAAATTCGCCAAAGACAAATTAAAAGTGCAGCAAATAATTCTAATAGTAATGCTTCTTCTTACATGCAAGAAACCACTTTAGGTGAGTTGAAAGCATTTATTGGCTTACTGTACTTAGCTGGCCTCACCAAATCTAATCGTCAAAATTTGAAAGATCTTTGGCGAACTGATGGAACTGGCGTTGATATATTTCGTACCACCATGTCACTGCAGAGATTCCAGTTTCTTCAAAATGCTGTACGTTTCGATGACAAAGCCACAAGAGAGCAGCGTAAACAAATTGATAATATGGCAGCCTTCCGAAGCATTTTTGATCAGTTCGTTCACCGCTGTCAAAATGCGTACTCTCCAAGTGAGTTTCTGACTATCGACGAGATGTTACTAGCATTTAGAGGTCGATGCCTGTTCCGCGTCTACATTCCAAACAAGCCAGCTAAATATGGCTTAAAAATTTTAGCTTTAGTCGATGCAAAAAGCTTTTATGTTTTGAATTTGGAAGTGTACGCAGGCAAACAACCGTCGGGACCATATGCAGTCAGTAATAAACCCTTTGAGGTAGTGGAGAGACTCATTCAACTAGTTTCTGGTTCACACCGAAACATAACATTTGATAATTGGTTCACTGGATATGAGCTAATGATCCATCTACTAAAGGAGCATCGCCTTACGTCGGTTGGAACTGTAAGAAAGAACAAGAGACAGATTCCTGAATCTTTCATTAGAACTAACAGGCAACCTAACAGCTCACTCTTTGGATTTCAGAAAGATATTACACTTGTTTCCTATGCGCCAAAGAAAAACAAGGTGGTTCTTGTTATGTCCACTATGCATCATGATAATTCAATAGATGAATCTACAGGTGAGAAACAAAAACCGGAAATGATAACATTTTATAATTCAACCAAAGCTGGGGTTGACGTGGTTGACGAGTTGAGCGCTAATTACAACGTTAGTCGCAACAGTAAACGATGGCCTATGACTTTGTTCTATGGTATTTTGAACATGGCAGCTATAAATGCTTGCATTATATATCGAGCAAACAAACACGTTACGACCAAAAGAACAGAATTCATTCGTAATTTGGGCTTATCAATGATTTACGAACACCTACATTCACGAAAAACTAAAAAAAATATTCCAAGGTACATCCACCAGCGAATCGAAGAGCAGCTCGGTGAACCCTCACCTAGACCTACAATTGCACCCGGACGATATGTCAGATGCCAGGATTGTCCATATAAGAAGGACAGAAAAACTAAACATTCCTGCAATGCTTGTGGCAAGCCCATATGTTTGGAACATGCAAAATTTATTTGCGAAAATTGTGCTGATCTCAACAGTGCTGATTAATCCTATTTTAATAAAAAAAAAATACTTAATTAGTTTTTTTACGAGGTGGATCTCATTATCTTTTAGTTTTAAGTTGATTTCAATTCCAAAGAATAATAATTTTGTTGAATTCTTAATTTTTGTAAAACCTTATACTTTGTTCCTAAAATTACATAGTATAAAATAAATATGAATAAATAAAACATTATTATTTAAAAAGAACTTCTTTCATTTAACTCCATTAAATAATTCATTATTTTACAAAATAAAATCAACAAAATAAAAATAATAATAAAAATAACTATATTACGGTACATTAAGATAAGGGTATGTCACACCCTGCCACATTCTTGAAGTAACTTTTTTTCACCTCATGCTCGCCGGGTTAACAGAAAAATCACGAGGGAAATTGACAAAAGAAATATGCTATGGAGGAAATCTAAAAGTGATCCAAACAACAACGAATTTAAAACCAATTTTATAACAAAGAGAAATGAAGTGCAACACCTTATGAAGAAAGAAAAACGACAATATTTTTATAATAAATTCTCCAACTGCAAATCAAATCCAAAAAAGATGTGGTCCTTAATTAACTATTTATCTAATAATAATCCGGTCATCGCCTGCAGCATACCTAAGCTAAATGTAAACAACAAAACCATCAACGACCCTATCGAGGTATGCGAAACTTTCAATAACTTTTTTGCGTCCGTGAGGAAGCGCCTAACCACTCAAATACCACACAAATTTCACAATAACTTAACATCCACTACACTAAACAATAACCCTAACACAAATCAATTAGATACCCTCACTCCATGTACTAGTACCGAAATCATAAAAATAATCGATAATTTAGACCAGTGTTGTAGCTCAGGAATTGATGGCATCACTACTAAAACTATTAAATGCATAAAAAAGCTAATAGCGGCCAACCTAACAAATTGTATCAATAACTGTTTCAAAAATGGCACATTCACAGATACCCTCAAAATTGCTAAAGTCAACCCTATATACAAATCCGGCACAAAGTCAGATCCCGGGAATTATCGACCCATATCGGTACTACCGGTACTATCAAAAATTTTTGAACGATTAATTTACATAAGACTAGAAAAATACCTAAACGACATCAATTATATTTATGATCGACAGTTCGGTTTCCGACCCAAATCCAACACCTTGTGCGCCACAATCGATTTAGTCACCACCATTAAAACAAACATTGACAACAAAAACATTGCACTCGGGATTTTTATTGACCTAAAAAAGGCTTTCGACACAGTTTCTCATAAAATCCTATTATTAAAGCTAAAAAGCATTGGTATCACCGGAGAAATGTATAATATCCTTTCCTCGTACCTAGACAACAGGAAACAAATAGTTAAAATAGGAAACGCGATGAGTGGAGAATCTCCCATAGAATTTGGTGTTCCCCAAGGATCTCTGCTATCCCCCCTCTTATTTGCTATTTATATAAATAACATTAAAGATTTAGGCTTAATTGGACAACTGAATTTGTATGCCGATGATACTTGCCTATTTTACTTCGGAAACAACATAAATACCATTGTAGCTGACGCTCAAAAAGACTTGGACATATTATATAACTGGTTCAGCTTCAATTTACTTACTATAAACGCATCAAAAACATCGTACATGATATTCTCAGCAAAAAATAAAAAAATCTCTGACCACCCAGCCTTACACATAAACAACACTAAAATCAACAAAAGTTATTGTGAAAAATACCTCGGACTTAGATTAGACTACAAACTCACTTGGCAAGCGCACATTGATTACATAAGATCGAAAATAACATCGCTAATGGGATCAATGCGCGGGTACATTAATAACATTCCAAAAAAAATTCGCTTCAACATTTACAACTCATTGATTCGCTCACACATAAATTATCTTATCGAAATCTGGGGATGTGCTCCGAAATCTGCAATTAAAGATCTACAAATAGCACAAAATAAAATAATTAAACTTCTATTCAACTACGATTATCATACACCTACATCTGAACTATACAAAAACACCAAACTAATGAGCATTCATCAACTTTACACATTCAATTCCTGCATTCTCATTAGAAAAATTCTTAACAAAACCATACACACACAGTTATTTCAACACGAAAACATCCAAATACAGCCAAAGAAACCCTAATCAAATACAGACGCGTCCCCCGCGAACGCAATGTGGCAGGAAAAACATAAAGTACGAAGGCGTCCAGCTGTATAATAATCTACCAGCAGATATTAGGAACACATCCTCTTTTAATGTATTCAAAGCTAAACTCAAGCAGTACGTCAGTAACAACATAAAACTTCTAAGTTAATAATATCAATGTCGACGTCGTACCTACCTACATTAAGAAAACAAAACTGTTAGCTACTGGACTACACTAACCTTAGTTATGTATTTATTCGCTAAGTGAACAATGTATGTTCTTTTAGAGTAAATAAAGAATCTTTAAACCCACTTCTTAATTAGATCTTATGGCACCATGCGCAGTCTCTAGAAAAAAGTCAGTGTTTCGTACTTTGTTTCTGTTAGTTTCATTATTGATAACTTTCCAAACTGTCTTTATTTTATTATCTGCCAATTTGATCTTGTTGCTAATGTACAGGGCTTTAGTTACTTTGCAAGTATTTCTGAAAACCTTAGTTATTTGTTTACATACTTGTAAAAGGATTCAGTTTTAATGAAAGGCTTAAGGCCGTATAGATCATATAGTCTTTCCCTACTTATTTTAATGTCTTTAGTCGCCCAATCACTAAATATAAACTTAGGGAAAGTATCTTTGGGTTACCACATTGCTAACAAGTGTGTGGTTTTAATTGACCTTCCTTAATCATGACATCTTAAAAAGATCTCATATTTGTCAGGTTCTTACTCTCAGGTTCTCACTTTAGTGAAATAAAATATTAGCAATTCAATGTTTTTTTTTATTTTTATCTACATACTATACATACGTACTTAAAAACCCAGGCAGGTGTGAGTCGGACTCGCACACGGTTGGTTCCTTATCATAAACATTTTCAAGTCTCCTATTCTGGTTCATGATATAAAGCCCGCTGACAGACAGTCGGACAGATGGATAAAAAGCGGAGGCTTAGTAATAGAGTACCGTCGGGCATACTTCGGGTACGAAACTCTAAGAAACATACAAATATTAAGAAAAAGTTCCTTAAGACTATGCATAATATTTTTTATCTGGTTTTTAAGATCTTCTGTGCTTGGCTGTGGCTGGCAATATACAGATATATATTTCAGCTGGGTCTGGGGTTCAAAAAAGTCTTTACAATTTAATAGTACGTGATTTATTTACACTTTGCAAGCGCCTTCTGCCATGTGTTAGCCAAAAATTATCTCTGGGGAATGTACGGCCGTATACCAGTAGGTATTCTATGTCGTCATTCATTTTTTATCCAGTCTCGATTAATTAATGAATGTAAAAATATTTAGACATTAACATATTAGTCGGAAATAGACAGATTACCCATAAAATGCTGTCAAACTAAATAAAAATGTTTCATAAATACGATTAAGTACTCAGTAATGTGTATGACATATTTTTGGATAAAATGAACATCTATTTGAAGACACTTAGGAAGATTAGTTGTGTCCATTAAATTAATACGACCGGACCAAACACATTATTAGAAATATACTAATACAATTCAAGTGTTTTGAACAGTAATAAAACAAATAATAAATACATCAGCAGAAAATTGGTTTGCACGATTGTGTAAATCGATACTAACAAAAATGCCTCAAGAACCTAAATTCGCTTCAGAAATTCGTGTGTTGCTCAATAATCATCTGGAAAAAGACGTGCAGAGATTAGTATTTTCCTTCAATTGTGCACTAAAATTATTTATGGCTTCAAAATATTATGTCAAAAATCATCATATTTATCCTAGAGGAAGAAAATATCAAATATGTGCATTCTGCTTTATGTTATTCATGGATGTCTTATGTATCTACAGGATATTTACATTCGACATACGAAGTGAGAAAATGCCAGAAGTAAAAGGAAACATCTTGACTTTCATTTCTATTCTCTTCTTTTTCACCTTTGCTATCAGCTTTTCTATCATGTTCATTGTGGACGAAATGCATAAGGTCAACAACGTCATACTCATTTTGAAGATCCAAGATATAAACATAAGTATTGATTTTAGTAAGAGTATATTCAGCAATTTTATCATTTGGAATTGGATCTCAATAACTACTATCATCTGTACCGACATTTCATTACATGCTATTATTTATTCAGCAAATTATTATCGTTTTCTTTTTGACTTTATTTGCGATATTATTTGCGACATGTTTTATATCGCGTCAGATATTAATTTAGTAATAGCTATCCGAATTATAACATTGTTAAGAAAATACGTCGAAACCTGGACGAAACATATCCTGAGTATGAGGAATGAGCAGGAATATGATGAACAGTGTTTCAACTTGTTCGAAATATATCTGAAAATTATGAAATTATATAATCTGTTTATGAAAATTTTCCAAGTTTTGGTAAGTTATTGATGATCTAATATTTCTTTCTTTGAATCTGTCTACAAATGGTTACTAAACTCCTCATTTTATATGACGCATTAAGTAGTTTAATGTCAGAATTTATAAATTGTTTCGTCATATCATGACAATAATTATGCCAAACAACGTTATTGATCGACCTCAGATACATGCGTTTGTTGGTCATAGCACAATCCCCAAAGTAGCTTTGGTTTATGAGATTTAAACCTCACCAGTTGGCATTGCATCGTAGAAAGCCTCATTCTAATTGCATGTTTTAATAGGTTCTCTGTCACACATTTGGCGTATTTTACCGTATGCTGTGTTACGTAGACCTTATGTTCTTTGCAATGCGAAAAGGAATCGAAGTAAGTGTATTTCATTTAAAAATATTTTCGATGGATTAAAAATCTCTGATTAAGTGTTCATGAATTTATTGTTTACTTAATCTTGGCGTACATAATGGGTTTACAGACGCATTTAAAGCAACCAGGCATTTCTACCAGTTAAACGTTGAATTAATCGTTGTGGCTAGGTTCCACACCAATACAATAGTATTTGTCCATTGCTAAATGCTAACTATTGGGCAATAACTAAATATCAGAAGAGTTGAGTCAAAATAGTTGTTCCAATGCAGGCAGACCGACCAGGCTTGCACTGACATGGGCGTATCGGGAGACTAGTCGCGGACTAGTCCCCTAATGGTGTGTATTAGCAGCATGGAACCTCATTTCACTTCCTTCTCCTCAACCTCCTTCACTCAAAAAATGAACAGGATCAAAAAGAGAAAAGCTGTACAGTGGCAGCACTCCCTCTCACACAAAGTGCACCTCTCTAATATACGAGGTCTGCACTCAAATCTCACCGCAGTCCATCACCACCTTGGAACTGAGAAACCAGCGCTCTTATTCCTGTCGGAGACGCAGATCGGTTGTCCTTCAGACGTGTCATACCTGTCTTACCCAGGGTTAACCCTGGAGGACCACTTTAGACAACGCGCGGGCGTATGTAGGTACGCCCGGGACGACATCGGCGTCTCCGCTATCTTGAAGACTCCAGGTTCTCTATGCTACGGGTTATAGTGGACACAGGCCTGGATAAAATTGTCTACGCCTGTGTCTACCGTTCGCACTGCGGTGATTTGGAGACAACTGGGCTCACACAGCACCTGAGTGAGGCGGTGGATGCGGCTCAGCAGCGGTACCCTTCTGCACAATTGGTGTTCCTAGGGGACTTCAACGCCCACCATCAGAAGTGGCTCTTCCCATACCAGTGCACAGACCATGCTAGACGTGAGACGCGAAAGCTAGCGCTAGCGTTAAATCTTACCAAGCTGGTCCAGGGGGCAACGAGGGTGCCAATTGGCTGTGTGTGCTGTTGATTCACACACAGCCAATTGCTTGGACCTTCTGCTGACAACAGATCCAGACCACTACTCGGTGTCGAATTCTTCTCCACTGTGTAGTGCCGACCACTGTCTGGTGAAGTCTGCGTTCGTTTATTCCCCGCCTGATTATAGACCCAGAGGCACCCGGCGGGTATGGCGAAACAGGTCAGCAGATTGGGATAGCATGCGATCATTCTGCGCATGCCATCCCAACCTACTTGCCTCACCTTGGTAGCCCACTTGCTTTTCTTCAACTGATGCTTCGTCGTGCGCGGACGCTCGCTGTGACGGATGTGTTGCGGAGGGAAATGGAGTACTACATGCCGCTCTCTGACATAATAATGTCTGGAGAAACTCGTCCATGGTTTGGTGCCGATTGCAATCGCGCTGATAAGCTTAAGCACGTGGCGTACCTAGCATGGGTCGACCCTCGTACGCGCAAAACAAATGACGTGAGTCAGAAGAAAAGAGCCTTTAACAGGGCTGCCAAGTCTTGCAAGAAGGTGTTGCGGAGGGCTCGGTTTGACCACATTAGCCACACGCACATAACGTTTTGGGAACACATTCATAGTGCGTACAGCTAAGGAGTTGAATGCCCTGGTGGAGTATGTGTTTCTCGATAGTTACAACCTGGGAGTCTTAAGTCAAGAATGAATGGGTTGCTTCTAAGCAAGCGTGCTCCATCTTTGACCACATCATTGCTTACCAACAGGTGAGATATCGGTCAAACGCGTGCCTATCAACAGTAAAAATATCAAGGACAATATAATGCGTGAACGTGGAAATTGTCAATCACTTAGTTTATTAAAATAATTACTTTTTTTATTTTCCAGAATATACGTCTTGCTTGTTCGATAACGTTTTTTCTATCAAAGAATATAACTACTGTTATTCTAGCCAGTGCCCATTGCGAGAAGTTTTATAAAAGTATTGAGGAAGTTGAGATGACGTGTATACAGCTTATAAAGAATAGGAACCTTCCAAGTAAGAGATTCCTCTAAATTGTCTTTTCTCTGATCTGTGAGGCCCCAAATACACATGCCTGTAGCAAACACATAAGTATGCAGTAGATTGCATGCCATGGTGGCATTCACTAATCAGAACTCTTCAAGGATTTAGTACCATCCAGGATTTCACCACATAACACTGTATTTGAGAAATAATAGGGCAATATATGGTGAAATCCTAGATGATAACAGTTTGGTTTCTGTTATTCGAAGTTGGGATGGAAACCATTTTCTCAATGAAGACCACCTGTGCCTTGGAAGATTTCTTTAGACAGTATAAGGCATTCTTCCCAATATTTTGTATTAAATTTGCTTTACTTCTTTACAGAAAACCAAAAACGTCTCTGCAAGAACGTGATGCGTGCAAATAAGACGTTCAGTAAGATGACCGCGTGTGGCCTGTTCTATCTAGATGCTACGCTACCAACCTGTTTGATTGGAGTTATCACTCCTTACGTTGTTGTACTATTGCAAATGAATTTACTGTAAATAGTACACCTAAGCCTACCTACAGTACTGTCATGCATCTTCTTGGTTGCATTGGCCAGTCGATAAAGCTTTGCAGGATTTGATAAAAAATATAGATTATAATTTAAAATAGAAAAGAACGACGTAAAAATTTGTTTTAGGATGACAGAATTGTATTAGCTTTGATTTGAGCAGGTGCTCGAATATAATTATACCTTGAATCCAATCGGTGTTTGATTTTATATGTAGTTTCCAGTGATGCTGCATCGGCAGTAACTTGCAGCATCACAGAACTGTCTTTTCTCTTTCTCTTTAAAATCCATCCAAAGGTTGTCTTGAAAAGATCGCTTTTAGCGGTAAGGCCGCCCATTGTGTCACCCTATAGCGCTTATTAGACTACATGGTAATCAGGGCCCGGTGGCAAGGGTGGGCGTGGCCCCTAACTAGGGAGCCACTTATTACACTAGCCGGTTGATTCGGCCCTAGCTCAGTTGTGAAGTGACCAGCGTTGCCAACGTGTGGGGAAATCCCCAAACTGCGGGAAATCTCAAGTTGATTGGGGATTTATTGTGTTAGCGTCTGTATTTTATATCATACTTTTTTATTATCTGGCAACATTTCATTTTCGCAACTTGTCAGAATTCACTTTTTATTAACTGGCAACACCGAACCGCTCTTATTGGTGCGTGGTTTCAATTGGCGCATATCGAAACAATCAGAGCGAGCCATGCGTTATGACGGGGGTTTTAGTTGTTAGGGGAATAATGTCTGGGATACGGCGGCATTCTATCGTCGAGCGGCCTCCAGTGAACATCAAAAGAAATTGTGTACGTGTTTACTTGGTGATAATTTAAGGTAATAATGTTTTTATCCTTATATGCTGTTTTGACTGAGGAGTGTTTAATATTGTAAAGTGTTTTGATATCATGAAGTAAATATGTTTTCTGAACTGTTTATGGAGTCTTTCTTTTACATTTCAGAAGTGGGATTAGCGGATTTCAACTCGTAAAAAAATAAAAATTTGAAATACGTGAAGTTTAAACCCATCCGTTAATCCCGCCCACGTTTATTAGTTTTTTTTCTTCTCCTTTTGTTCACACCTTTAGCATACATAAAAGAAAAGCTCCATAAAGTGTGTTAATGTGATAAAATTCGACGACAGTCACGTAAGTACAATTTTATTCTTTTGGTAATTCAAAGGACTTTGACAAGACACTCCATCATGTTTACGATACCTAATTCAAGAAATTGCTATGCTGTGTTTTACTTACAAAGTTGATAAATACCCTGTAAAAGCATACATCCCATTTTGCCGGGGCGACACTCCGGAAATGAGATGTAAACATTTTCAATTGTTAGGTTATGTTTAAAATCGTCATGTGGTGGTTTGTTACATTTTGCCGGGGCATACCTACGGATATGCAACGGATCATTTTGAGAATGTATTCCATATTGCCAGGGCAACTCTCTGGATATGAGAAGCATACTTAGTGATACTTACCACCTAATAAATCTTGTATAACGGTTTGTTACATTTTGCCGGGGCATACCTACGGATATGTAACGGATCATTTTGAGCATGTATTCCATATTGCCAGGGCAACTCTCTGGATATGCGGTACATACTTTTCTTATACACACAATACAATTATTGATTTGATTTTATTTCGTTGGGCATATTATATATTGCCAGGATACTCCCGTGGATATATAATGTGTTTTAGAACATGTATTTCATTTTGCCAGGGCTACACTCTGGAAATGCGATGCTTGTTTGGCGCAATGAATATTTTACTTTGATTAATATACTTACGAGTACCACCCAAAGAATTGCATTTAACTGAAGTTAAATACATTAATTAATACTAAGTAAACTTAATCACAATTACAGATGATGGATTCATCGCCCGCGGGCAGTGGTAATGGACGATGTCCAATAACGAGGATGAGCCGATAAGTTTGGACCGTAACGAGGGCCCACGGCGGACTCCGCAGCGATGCCAAGTTCATCAAAGCGAGGGAGTCTGGATATCAGGCAAGTCCGCAAACGCTTAATAAGTTATTCTGGGAATGAGAGTGAGGGAGCGGAAGGGAGTCTGGTCAGAGACAGGCAAAGCCACAAGCACCTTCTTTTAAAGCCAAACTATAATAAAAACGTTAATAACCGGCGATCAAGAAGCGACAGCAGCGAACGCAATTGTAGCAGGGACCAACCTTATAACCGTCGTAGAAGGGACCGATATCGCGAAGATTCTATTGATAAAGGTCGTGATAAAACTCGACTTCGTGTTGATTCTAGTGATTATTATCGTAGTAGGAAACGATTTCGTGACATCTCATCTGATGATGAAATCCGGGTCACGAGGGTAGGACGACGTCGTCATCGCAGCAGTAGCAGTGATAGCTATGACACTCCTATTAAACGCAAAAACTAAAACGAACTCGTTCTCCCTCACTTCGTACAAAACGTGAATTGACAGAAGTTGAGATGCCTGATGCGACTCATAGCATCTTAAATAAATTCCTGAATGTCCTCAACAATGTGAAAGGGCAATCGACCTCTAAGCTTTCTTTAACAAACGTGATTCCAGAATTCGATCCTTTGTCTACCGAACAAACCATAGTAACGTGGTTAACTAAAGTCGAAGAAGCCGCGGAGATTTATAATTGGGATGAACGCGAAACAATTCATTTTGCTCTACCGAAACTCGTTGGACTTGCTCAGACATGGTATAAAGGCCTGAGCACGATGCTTTATTCGTGGACAGAATGGAAAAGGAAGCTTACTGAGTCTTTCCCTTGTAGGTACGACTATGCGGAACTACTAACCCAGATGTTGGCCAAGCGTGTGCGTTACGGCAAATCCCTTGAACAATATTACTACGCAAATATAAATCTTCTGAACCGATGTGGTATCATAGGTCGAAAAGCAGTCGATTGCTTACTACACGGCGTAGATGATAAGGCGGTACGTATAGGAGCACAAGCGGCTAGGTTTCGAGTACCTGAAGATGTGCTTAGATATTTTAAAACTGTTAAGCTAGGCACTAGTAGGGAAACCGCGGATAGGTCCGGGCAAAATAAAAGGAACTCTTTGTCAAATAACAGTCGGAACAAATCTGACGCGAATAAGAGGTCCACTTTTGTCATTAAATGTCACAATAGTAATGAAGAAGGACACAAGAGTTTTAAATGTAATAAGCCCCTAACGAAATGCACTCTGTGTAACCGCGAAGGCCATTTAGATTTGTATTGTAGATCTAAGCGGCCGCCTAACCAAAACACTGAACGTCCTAGTAGTGAAGTTAAGGGTGAAAAGCAGGTTGCTCTAGTAGACTATTCAGATGATACTAATCAGAAGTATGTCCTCGAGATATTTGTAAATGGTCAGCCGATCAATTGTCAAGTAGACTTAGGGAGCCAGTGTACCTTGGTTAGGTAATCGGAAGCGAAGCGTTTGAAGCTAAATACAAGCTTGGACAGATTACCAGTCTTGCGAGGTATAGGTGGCTTTCACATAGAACCACTGGGAAAATGTAATGCCGATGTAACTGTCCAGGGGATAAAAGAGAATATAGAGATTCTCATTGTTGAAGACTCCGCTTTGAAACACCCAGCCCTCTTGGGTCATACCTTCACAGAAAACCTGGTATTACTATTATAAAGACCCCTAACGAAGTAGTATTCCAACAGGATTCCCATCAGAAGATATCCCTCATAACTCAGGGTGACGTAGTAATTGCTCAAAATCAATTAACTATGATACCTGTGAAGTCACGAACTAGTCTTACTGGCTTCGTGTATGTGAACGGCTCCGTTAGGGGTACCACAGGTAAAGAACACTATTTACTCTCGGGCGGGTATAAATTACATGGTAGTTTTGGTAACTTGCTGCTACTAAACGTCTCCGGTAGTTTTGTCTGTCTAAAACAGGGGTTTTTACTGACGCGTGCTATCCCCATCATGAACGAACAAAATGTATACTCAGTGAACTTCGATGATAAATCTCTGGATGAGTCTGTACAGTATGGTAACACCATCACTTCAGAGCAGAAACTCGAGCTCCAAAGGTTATTATCGAAATTCAAAGAGTGTTTCTCCTCTGGTCTTAAAGATCTTGGCTTCACGACTGCAACAGAGATGGTCATAGAGCTTAATGACGCAGAACCAGTGGTATACAGGCCATATCGCATGTCCTACGGCGAAAGAGCGCTGGTAAGAGATATGGTTCAGGAGATGATGGATGCGGGCATTGTAACAGAATCCACTTCGCCATATGCGAGTCCGATTGTGCTGGTCAAGAAAAAAACCGGAGAAAAACGCTTGTGCGTAGATTATAATTATAAGCCTTAAATAAACGCACAAAGAAGGATCATTATCCCTTACCTCTAATAGACGACCAGCTCGATCGGCTTGCAGGTAATAAACTGTTCATACCATTAGATCTAGGTTCCGGTTATTACCAAATTCAAATAGAAAAGAATTCGCAATATAAAACCGCATTTGTGACGCCCGATGGCCAGTTTCAGTATACACGAATGCCTTTTGGACTGGTAAATGCACCATCTGTTTTCCAAAGAACGATCAATAAGATCCTCTCTGAAGCGAAAATTAAGTACGCTCTCGTCTATATGGATGCTATTTTGATCCCAGCACGGTCTTTTGACGAAGGTCTTTGTAGGCTTGAAGAAGTACTTTTCCTTTTAAAACGCGGTGGTCTTACTCTCAAGCTATCCAAATGCAACTTTTTCATGGATAGCATCGAATTTTTTTGGTTTCCAAATTAATGCTTATGATATTAAACCCGCCGAAAGGAAAACTGAAGCCGTTTCAAAGTTTCGTACACCCAAAAGCCAACGTGAACTACAGCTATTCATCGGCTTGGAAAGCTTCTTTAGAAGATTTGTTAAGGGATTTGCTACAATCGCAAAGCCTTTAACAGACCTTCTTCAAAAGAATAGCACCTGGAAGTGGGGGCCTGAACAAGTGAATGCGTTTGAAACAATTAAGTCAACCCTGGTACAGAGGCCCTTACTCGTTCTTTATGACCCAACACGCGAAACCGAGTTACATACGGATGCTAGTAAACACGGGTTAGGAGGAATTTTATTGCAGAAAGATGATGCTGGTCATTTGAGGCCAATCTCATATTTCAGCAGGAAAACTACTCCCGATGAAAAAAGCTCCACTCATTTGAGTTGGAGACGCTGGCTGTTGTATCCTCACTCAACAGATTCCGTGTCTATCTGATAGGTGTTCCATTTAAAATACTGACAGATTGTTATGCGCTGCGAACGACTCTATCAAAAAGAGACCTTATACCTCGCATAGCGCATTGGTGGGTTCAATTTCAAGAATTTAACTGCGAGATCGAATATCGCCCTGGGTGTCGTATGTCCCATGCGGATGCACTAAGTAGGAATCCGGTAGGGGAAGCTAAGGACGATTTGCATGTCTTAGAAGTACTAACAGTAGGTACGGATGATTGGATAGCTACGGTACAAAGTAATGATGACAAAATAGCACGTATTAGAGACATTTTGAACGACCCTAAATCGGACCAGGTGCTAGATGTTATAAAAAACTATAAACTGAAAAACGGCAAAGTTTATCGAATTGTAGGCAAGGAAGAAAATGATTTAAGGTGGGTGGTACCGAAGGGTGTAAGGTGGCAGATAGCCAAAATAAACCACGATGACATAGGCCACTTCGGCTTTGACAAGACCTTTGCGCGAATTCAGAAAATCTATTGGTTCCCCAAAATGCGCCGGTTTTTAAAAAAATATATCAAGGCTTGTTTAGAGTGTGCACGGAGCAAGGACCATACAGGGAAAGTTCATGGCGAACTACATCCGATTCCTAAAATTGAAGCTCCATTTCATACAATTCACGCGGACCATCTAGGACCATTTGTGAAGAGCAAAAAGGGAAACTGCTACCTATTGGTAATTGTGGATGGGTTCACGAAATACATAAATATAAAGCCAGTCAGAAATACTAAAAGTTCTACCTTAATAAAAGCCCTTAAAGAGCATATTAGTTACTTTGGGGCACCGTCTAGACTGATAACCGATAGAGGGACTTCATTTACCAGTAACGGTTTTCGCTCATTTGTCCAATCCATGGGTATCAAGCACATACTAAATGCTGTGGCCACACCTCGAGCAAATGGACAATGCGAACGATACAATCGGACAATCTTAAGTGCACTCACCTCTAAAATGGAAAATAAAGACGATAAGAACTGGGATGATTATATTCTGGATATACAGATCGGTTTGAACACTACTTTCCACAAGACGACTGGCAAAAGCCCTTCGGAACTACTTCTTGGTTTTAACATACGTAGTTGCTCCGAAAATGCTCTAAGCGATATTATAGACGATGTTAGAGAATCCTCCACGGATGATTTGGACCAGGTACGATCCAAAACAGGTACACGCATTGCCGAGCAACAAAATCCGATATGATATTAGACATAAGCGCGCTTACAAATATAACTCGGGAGATTTAGTTAGCATAAAGCGAGAGGTACCAAGTGATGGCAAATCGAAAAAACTAGCGGCAAAGTTTCAGTGTCCATACCGAATTTTGAAAGTACTGCCTAACGATAAGTTTTTAATAGAAGATACGCCGTTAACTCGCAATCATGGCCAACGTCGATATGAAAATGTAATAGCGATAGATAGAATTAAACCGTGGCTCGGTTTCGATAGGAATTATAACTCTACAGAGTCTAAGTCTGAAGATAATGCTAATCAGGACTGTAATAAACTAACCAATTAGTTCCATACACTAACGAGAGCACATCTAGATTGGAATAGATTGATTTATGAAATATAGTAAATAATGTAATATTTAATAAAGTATGTACAACGCTAAATGTAATGTTTATGATAATATTATTTGAATTAATATCACGTTAATACTGTGTTACGTTTATATAATAATAAATCTAACTTAGCTATAATAAGCTTACCATGAAAATAACTGTTCGTTAATTTCATAGTTTGATTTGAGATGAATTCCCGGTGGTTAAATATGTTGCTGTCAACTAGGTTATAAAATTAAAATTGTTTTTAGATTATGTAGTTAAATCTGATGGATCTTACATTTATATTAATTGTTACGAAATAAATAAATAAAAATAAAATTAAGATTACAATATTAGTACTAATTATTATTGTAAGATGTTACCATAATTTATGATTGTAAAACTTTATAGATTTCAAGGTTAATAGGGAATATGCATGCGATTTTTTTATTTGCAAAATGAAATACTTATTAACTCTAATAAACATTTATGAAATTATTTTTTAAATACCTTCATCAGCGATGAAGTTATAAAGCTTCAAAGTTTACAATTAGAAAGAGAAGTCCGATATGAATTGTGACGTCAAAGTTTTTGGAGCCTATACAGCTGCCATAGAAAACAGCGTTTTCGCGAGAGGGACACATATATTTGTTTAAAATAAATATATCTCGTTTGTTTTTCGAGCAATTTTGATTCTATCTTAACTGTTAGTATTATATTTGTGTATATTTCTAGATAAACTGTATAGATAATAAATATTTTTTTGTGCATATTGCCTATTATGTATACTCATGTACTAGAATTTGTCGTACAGACTTTAATAATAACTTAACTTGTAACTTAAAATAGAATTTTGCATGTTAATGTTACTTTTATTTTTTTTTGGTGTCGCGAAGGGTGCTTTTCGCAGGATGGCCGAGCTGTTAGCGTTTGTATTTTATATCATACTTTTTATTATCTGTCAACATGTCATTTTCGCAACTTGTCAGAATTCACTTTTTATTAACTGGCAACACCGAACCGCTCTTATTGGTGCGTGGTTTCAATTGGCGCATATCGAACCAATCAGAGCGAGCCACGCGTTATGGCGGGGGTTTTAGTTGTTAAGGGAATAATGTCTGGGATACGGCGGCCTTCTATCATCGAGCGGCCTCCAGTGAACATCAAAAGAAATTGTGTACGTGTTTACTTGGTGATAATTTAAGGTAATAATGTTTTTATCCTTATATGCTGTTTTTACTGAGGAGTGTTTAATATTGTAAAGTGTTTTGATATCATGAAGTAAATATGTTTTCTGAACTGTTTATGGAGTCTTTCTTTTACAATTGGGGACGGGCAAGATGTGGGGAAAATGTGGGGATTCCAAATATCGATACTTCGTAACTTTTCTGTAACTTATATGGTATAAATAATCAATACGATTCTATTTACTGTAAAATAATGTTTTGCTTGTGTCTAAAAACCGCCGCACGGTTCAATCTTTGAGGTTAAGCAGCGCTTGACAAGGTCGGTTCACGGATGCGTGACCTATCTGTAACATATCACCTTCCTTGCAGGAAGCTGCCACAGTTGATGACAAAGTGAGCGTCTTCAATAATATTGTCATCAGTCTATACGACAAACATGCTCCTGTCAGGAAAATTAAAATGAAACGACCCCCTGCGCCCTGGATGAATGAGGGAATTGGAATGGCAATGCGACGGAGGGACCGCGCGTTTCGGAAATTTAAAAGGGATCGCTCTGAGGACAATTGGACCTTCTTCAAGACTGCCAGGAATCGGTGTAACCCGATGATACGCAACGCTAAACGCCGCCATATTCTTAGTTACATCACTTCTTCTTATTTTATTTTATTTTATTTTATTTAATAGGGACAAAAAAACAGTTACATGTTAAGGCGATACAATAAGATTGTTAATATAAATTGTTAAACATATAACCCACACTATTGTCCACGGATTAATCAAATGAATGAAAACCAGTAGCCGATTCTAAGAATATTGTTTCAAACTTATTGAATTAAGTGCTAATTTAAAATTTTGATGCTAATGAAGTTATTACGAGATTTTTAAATTTTTTATTGGAAAAAAAGAAAATGTCTGTGTCCATAAAGTGTGCATTATAAGTCTCCACAAGGCGTCGGATAGGTACTCGTGCCCCAGCATTGGTCTTACATGAATTCACGTGGAATAGGCGGGGCACACGAGTCCCACGTCTGATTACATTCCTAGGTACTGTATAACATACTTTATTTGTAACTTCAGTGCAGTCAAATCTATTGTGGCACAAACCATGCAGCATCATTACATCCAAAAGTAATCGTCTAGATTGAAGACTTAGAATGTTGTACTTTCGTAATAAATGTGTGTAGGGAACCTTCGAATGATAACATTTGTAGTTCATGCCACGCAAGAATTTTTTTTGTATCATTTCCAATTTGCTATTGTATTTAAGGTAATATGGATTCCAAATCGGTACAGCATATTCCAACTGCGAGCGTATTAAAGACCTATACAACATCAAAAAAGTAGAAGGTCGCACAAAGTCTTTCGAGGATCTCATGACGAAGCCATACATTTGAAAAGCCTTATTTATTATACTGTCAATGTGCAGGTTGAAATGCAAACACGAGTCCATAATAACACCTAAGTCGCGAACAGAATCTACCACATTTAAATTTTGATTATTGAGGGAGTAAATAAAATTAATTTTATTCTTATTCTTTGTAAATGATATACTATGACACTTAGGAAGACTAAGAAAGAGCTTGTTGTCTTTGCAATATTGATTAAGTCTGGTAAGATCGGCTTGGAGGAGTCGGCAGTCTTGGATATTTTTGCATGATTTATATATTTTTATATCGTCTGCATACATTAAGAAACGAGCATTAACGAAACATGCCTCAATGTCATTTACGTATATTATGAAAAGAAAAGGTCCTAAAATGGATCCTTGGGGAACTCCAGAATTTACGGTAACGGTTTCAGATTCGTAGCCATTGATAACAACTTTTTGAGTCCTGTTAAAAATATATGAGACGAACCAACGCAGCAAATTCCCACGAATTCCGTTAAAGGCCAGCTTTTCCAAAAGAAGCGTGTGATCCACCTTGTCAAAAGCCTTCTGAAAATCAGTGTACACGGCGTCAACTTGAACACGGTGATCCATGCTTTCAAATAGGAAGTTGGTAAATATCATAAGATTAGTAGTTGTAGAACGCCGTTTAACAAACCCATGTTGTTCGGGTATAATCAGTCGATGAAATTGAGGATATAAGACACCGTGCACAAGTTTCTCAAAAAGCTTTGACAAGGTTGAGAGAATAGAAATGGGGCGATAATTTTCGACATTTTCTTTGTCTCCATTTTTATAAATAGGTGTGATAAACGCTCGTTTCCATGTAGCCGGGAATACCCCCTCACCTAAACATTTATTAAAAATTAAATACAGAATACCGTGAATGCTATCAGCAGTATTGATGAAAAAGGCGGGTGGCAATCCGTCTGGGCCAGCCCCTTTAGAAGGATCAAGAGATTTCAGTGTTCTAAGTATAACATCCTTAGAGAGATAAATATCACATATACAAGATGAGTTATCGCCACAGTTGTTCGAAGGTTGCCATTTCTCAGGGTCAAAAGAAGATGGTTCGTAAACAGAGGCGAAGAAGGTCGAAAACAAGTTACATATGTCCGTAGGGTTATCGGAAGAGGTGTTTTTGAGGTGCATGTTGGCTGGGAATCTGGCTTTGCTCTTCCTATTCGATACGTAACTCCAGAAATACTTAACATTTTTTGGGAAACTATCTTCAACCGATTTAATGTAATTGCCGAAACAGGTGTCACACTCTTTTCGAAATAATTTGCGATAGTTAGAGAAATGTTCATAGTCATATAGGTTATTATATTTTTTCCAATTAATCCATGCGCGTTCTTTGTTTTTAAAAATACGGATTAAGGATGGTGAGAACCAGACAGGAAATTTTGAAGTTTTAACTCGAGTCAATGGAACATTTAGTCTGATTATCCCGTATAAAGTATCGTAGAACGTGTTGACGGCCTGTTCAGCGGGCACACCGGAAAGTTCCTTCTCCCAGTCTACTTTATCAATTTGCTCATTAATTTCAGTATAGTTAGCCTTATGATAGTTATACCTAGGAATTGAGCGGAATTTCATAGGGACAAATTGCATATTGAGAATAGTCATTATGGAAAAAACAGGATGATAGGTGTCCGGCTGCAGTAACGAGCTACATGGTATAGTCTGGCAGTCAGCGTTGGATATAAACAAATCAAGTGTTCGCCCAAGATTGTTTTTACACTTGTTATATTGTAAACCGTTAATGGAAGACATAAAGTTTAAAAGAAGCTGGGCACTAGAAGTAGCAGAATTCACCACTGAGTGATTACCCTGGTCCGACCAATTGATATCGGGTAAGTTAAAATCTCCCGCAATGTAGAATGACTCGATAGCAGAATCATTAGCAATGCACTGTAGCATGTCTAGGTAATGCTCGTATATTTCATCAGGAGTTCGCGGTGGAATGTATGCTACACTGATGATATGGCGCTTATTTGACTGAGATGCTGGTAACTGAACCACGGCCTGCTCAATGTAAGCGTGGGTAAATTGTGTCGACATCCTAGTGGGACGCAACTCGCGACGTACCGCCACTAAAACGCCTCCACCTTCACGCTTATTTGTTGCCGATCGGTCGCGATCGCACCTAAATACTGTATAGCGGTCGTCAATAAACTCACTATCGTGAATACTCGGAATGAGCCAGGTTTCAGTAAGTATGATGACGTCATAAGAACACGACATAATGTTCATGTACAGTGTATGCAGCTTTGTACGAATTCCTCTACAATTTTGATAATACAGCACAATATTGCTAGTAGCCATAGGTAAATTTGCAACCACAAATTAGTATAGTAAAATGATTCGTTCTAATACATGAAATTGACAAGCTTAGTAAATAAAAGCTTCCTATTGTACAATTATAATAGCATATACTCAATATAATACCTATTGCAATCGGAATTGACCGTTTATTTAGTTTAAATGTAGGATGGATAAACAATAATATTAGTGGATATCTTTGACATTCTCGAATAAAACGCCCCAATCGCAACCGCTGACTTAATATCACACAAACATCACTGTCTTCCAAAAGTAATGGCATGCAAACATAGACAGATAACACATTCAAAAATAGTAAAAACACGCAAACATGGTGTCTAGATGACAAAGAGATTAAATTATAATATTTAGTTGAGAAACAAGAAAGTGGCTTAGACACTATTTTTCTCAGTTGCAGTGATCTTTTTGAGATCGTTTTCGGAACGTATAACAAAGGCCGAGGCTCCATCTCTTTCACGAACAAGTATCGTGCCATTCTTAACCCAAACATATTTAAACCCATGTTTTCCGGCGATTTCTTTACACTTACGAAATAAAGTTTTATTTTTGAGTGTGAGATGCTCATTGATGAATACTGAATATGTAGTGCCTGAAATTCCTAGTTCATCCGACTTGATGCTCTTCTTTTTACGATAGGCGCTAAGGAAGTTGTCACGAATTATCCGAGATCTTAATTTAACTATTATGTTCTTTGGTTTTTTGTCTTGTTGCAGCGCATGTGGAACTCTGTGTATAGACAGTATGTCATTCTGAGACACAGGATAGCTGATAGTTGCGCCAATTGATTCCATAATAGTCATCAGGTTTTCATTCCGCTTGTCTGGCAAATTGCATATTTCAATATTGCACTGGCGCGCTTGCTGCTCCATTGTGTCGATTTTGGCTTCTAACGCAGCCATAGTCGGCACACTGCTCCGAGTTGCCAAGTCACAAAGACGCTCCTCAAACCCCTTTTGTTCCCGTTCCAAGGTATCAAGCCGGGTTCTTATGTCCTCGTAGACTGCGTTAATGAACTGAATCGATTTTTCTATATCTGTGTTAGACTTTTGAATATTGCGATTCTGTTGTTTCAGTTCAGCAACCTCTGCCATTAATTTATTGAGGATCACATTCTGATCATCCCTCCAAGACAGTAGCATATTCTTCAACTCCTCAAATTTATCCTGCTCTTCGTAACTTTCATTGCCCCGAAAACGTTTGCCAGGTCTTGCTGTAATGTTAGCTGACTGGTCCATGGTTACTAGTGAAGTTGGTGCGTTAGTAGAAAGATCGGGTTCAGATTGCGTATCCAGAGTGGGCTCAGTATACGCAGATCTGATTGGAGGTGAACGCACTGTGCGAGGCATCGTTGACCAGTGATCAGAAAAGCAAAAAAAATAAATAATAATAATAAGCCAAAAGCGGAGACACTGTTCACAGTTGATGCGGAACAACAAATTCGCACCGCGCGGCAGTCGGTCGCTTGGCGGAGTGCGTAAGCGCGCAGCCTTGTGACGCCCGTAGCCTGCGCGTCGTAGGTTCGAACCCGAGCAAAGGTCAAAAATCTGTTTAAAAGTTGTAAAAGATTTTAGACACCGCTTGAAGTGTGGACTCACAAAAACTTGCTATCCTGCTCCGACTCCTCCCACTGGGCGTGAACCACCGGTAGAAATAGTTCAAGTGCGACAAGGAATTGAAAAATTGACCGGTCGCCAATCACGGTACTAGAATTCAAAAACTGGCAAAAATTCACAGCGCGATAAGTAACACGTCTGTCCGCTTCGACAAGCAAAAACTGACTTCTTCTGCTGATATCTGGAAATTCCTTGGAACTCTAGGTATCGGCAAATCGCGGCATTCAGACCTTCCGAATACAATTGGCTTGGACGATCTAAATCGCTTTTTCGCCACTGTGCCTATGTTGGATAGTCTAACTAAATGTCAAACTATTGACTACCTTGCTGGTCTGACGCGTCCTAATATGGCCCCCTTTATTTTCACCTCAGTCGATCCGGGAGAGATCAAAAAGATAATCCGGTCCATTAAATCCAAAGCCGTGGGCTGTGATAACATCAGTCGTCATATGATCGTTTCGGCTTTTGATCAACTTCTTCCTGCCATAACCCACATCGTTAACTTTTCCCTTTACTCTGACACTTTTCCTTCCCTGTGGCGTAAAGCTCATGTCTGGCCCCTGCCTAAGATTCCCAATCCCACTCTTTCCAATCACTTTCGTCCCATTTCCATCCTTCCGTTTCTGTCCAAGGTGCTCGAGGCCTGTGTTCATAAGCAGTTTTCCAATCATATTTTTCACAACTCCCTCATCAGCCCGTTTCAATCCGGTTTCAGGCCTGGGCACAGTACCGTGACTACTCTCCTTAAAGTGACTGACGATATTAGGCGGGGAATGGAAGACACTAAAGTTACTGTTTTGGTGTTGATCGACTTCTCCAACGCGTTTAATACCGTCAGTCACGAAGTCCTCTTGTCTATCCTTTCATATCTTCTGGTCTCTCCCGAAGCGCTTGAATGGTTTTCCTCTAATCTTCGGGGGCGTCAGCAGTCGGTTCGTGCCGGAGACTCTTCATCCGGGTGGTATGATCTCGCTGCTGGCGTCCCTCAAGGCGGTATGTTATCTCTTCTTTTGTTTTCCGTCTTTATTAATCTTATAACTACTGAGCTTCAGTGTGCGTATCATCTCTATGCTGTCGACCTTCAGCTGTATTGCCAGCCAGGTGTTGACAAATTATCGGATGCGATCGAGAAGCTCAACCAAGATTTAAAGTCGATTAAGAGCTGGTCAGACCGATTTGGGGTGGCAGTTAACCCATTAAAGTGTCAGGCCATCATAATTGGGAGTCCCTATAGCTTGAGAAAGCTGAATGGCTTGACTGTACCACCCGTTATCTTTGACAACACAGTCATTCCCTTTGGTTCCGACGTTAAGGATCTTGGTCTGCATGTCGACACCTGACTTGACTGGCGAAAGCAGGTCACGAGTGTCAGTCATAAAGTTGAACGTTGCGGTCGCTTTATCGATTGAAAAATCTTCTCCCAGCTCACATAAAGGTAATGCTTGTACAGTCCCTTATTTTTCCCATGATTGACTATGGTGATGTGTGCTATTACGACCTGAATGCAGATCTCCTCAATAAAAGTATGATCATGTGTCCGCGCATCGTTCATTATTAAAATGGTTACCCATGCGTCAGCGCAGATCGCTGAGGGCCTTGACTAGTCTGTTTACCTTTCTTAATAATCCTTCTTCTCCCTCTTATCTAACTTCACAAATTCAATTCCTCTGCTCTGCGCACAGTAAAAATCTTCGCTCTACTAATAATCTCCTTCTACGCTGTCCCACACACCGCTCTGTGTTTATCCACTCCTCTTTCTTTGTCCAAGCAATTTTCCTTTGAAATGCGCTCCCTCTAAACATCAGGACGGCAACCAGTCGGTTGTCCTTTAAGGCCCTACCTCTGCTTCAGAGCCGTCAAAAGGCTACTTTCTAAAGGATATTCCCCATTAACGGCTGATTTTTTTCCAATCTTCAAAAGATTGGAAAAAAATATATGTATATGGATCTGATGACATTACGTTCAGCTAGAACATTGTTATGGACACAATAAAACAATTAATTCACTGTAGATCGCAAGGAAAATAATACCTCGCGTGGGTATCAAATATCTATGTGAATTAATGCATTAAAAACATTATTATTATTGATTATTATAAAGCTGAATGTGTTCCTAAGCCAACTAAAGTTGTATTAAAGTATCAACAAGTACGGAAATGAAGTGCGGAATGCTGTTTTTGCCGTCCTAATATTCAAAGGCTTTCAACAAGCGCTAGACAAAAAAAGAAGAGATAAATTAAAAACAGAACAAATTTTGAGAATAATTATGGACTACCTATGAATGACAGGCGGGACCAACGACTCAGCAAGCGTTGCTTAGCCTTAAAGATCGATCCGTATAGCTGTTTTAATTGCTCGAGCTACTTATAGAAACAATCTCCTCAACATCATATTTTGATCCACGAAGCAACGTCGCATCCCTACCAGGTTGCTGGCCGAATATATTGTCGTGCGAGCGCGGGGCGCCGCAAGCCCCGAAGGCGATTGCGCCGTATTTTGACAGTGTCATTTTTGATTTTTGGCGTTGTGTTGGGACTTGGGATAATTGTGGTGTTTTTGATAATTTTATTGTTTAAATTGTACATATTATGTAGGTGTATTGTGATTTTCTTTTTTTTATCAAGTGTTTTAGTGCTTTCTTTATTACGTAAGTGAAATCAACTTTTTTATGTTAAATCCCGGCTGTAGCGATGCCGGAACCTGTAGCAGTCAACCTGCCACATCCCTCGACTCACAGCTGGTGAGATGCCCTCATTGCTCCCAGGCACGCTTTTTTAAAGGCGAACGGGGACTGAGGATACACTATGGTAAGGTCCACAAACCACATAGTGTACCTTCGTGCCCTCCAGCTACATCCCCACCTTTCGAACAGACCCTTTGGAAAACATTGTCAAAATTTAAAAATTCTACACCCGTTTTAAAAAGAGTTCCTCGGGGCGCGAGACGGTCCGTTGCGCTTAATTTGGCGCAATGCATCCGTCTTGCACTCCAAGAGAACTCAGAAAGCGCCTGGGAGCAACTGCTCAGCTTTCCCTACAGGATTCTACACGTTCAAAAAGATTTGGCAACTAAAAAAACTTTGACAAATCAAATTAAAGATAACTGCAACAATTCGACCTTTATTTTAGAACCGAAATTACCACCGTTTAAAAACCTTTCACAGAAAGGCGTTTGTTCGCACGTAGAGTCTAAACTCAGTGAAGGCGATATTAGGGGAGCGGCCAGGCTGTTGTTCAGCAGTGATGTGGTGGCGCCTTACTCTCCAGAAACCATTACAGCCTTGGAGAGTAAACATCCAGCGCCTGCGGATGATCTCACCTTCCCCGACCCCCCCGACGCCACCGATTCCTCACTTTTCAATATTTCAGCCCCACAATTGATTGCTGCCGTGAGCTCCTTTCGAAGTGGTTCCACCGGCGGCCTCGACGGCCTGACTCCGCAACACTTAAAGGACCTTTTAAGTTCAGGCGCCGGGGAAGCTGGTGAGTCACTTTTGAAAGAGCTTGCGGCTTTAGTAAAACTAATGCTCTCCGGCGGCGTGAACGATGCCGTCGTCGATGTCTTGTACGGAGCAAATCTTTGTGCTCTACGCAAGAAGGACGGCGGCATTCGTCCCATCGCTGTCGGGTGCACCTATAGGCGTATGGCAGCCAAAATTTGTTGTAACCTTTTCGGTCAGAGGTTAACAAACAAATTCCAGCCCCTACAGCTTGGTTTTGGCTCTAGAGGGGGCTGTGAGGCTGCCGTACATGCACTTTCTACTTTTATAAATTCTGGCAAGGGTGAGGTCATCCTCAAGGTTGACGTCAAGAACGCTTTCAATTCTGTTAACAGGGACACCTTGTTGGCGGAGGTAAAAAAGGAACTACCTGAAATTTTTGGTTTTATGTGGCAATGTTACAGACACCCCTCTAAATTATTATATAAAGAAAAACTTTTGAAATCTGCAGTTGGATGTCAACAAGGTGACCCTCTCGGGCCAGTCATTTTCAGTTTGGCTATTCATCCAATCATTCAACAACTAAATTCAAAATTTAACGTCTGGTACTTGGAAGATGGTACACTAGGAGGTGACGTAGACACTGTTTTGAAAGATTTCCTATTCCTGAAAAGACAGTTTCTATCTATTGGTCTTGACCTCAACCATTCCAAATGTGAAATTTTTCTTGATGACAATACCGACAGACAAACGACTCTACAGAAATTCAACGCAATAGCCCCAGATATCAAAATTTTAGACAAGAGTTCACTTCACCTCCTAGGTTCACCAATATTGGAAGACAGTTTTTCTCCATTCATTGACGACAAAATTAATCGTTTTAACGATATTTCGGAAAGACTTAGCAAAATTAATTTACATTCGGCTTTCACCCTCATTAGATATTGTTGTTTTGGGCCAAATTTTATGTATTTTCTCCGCTCTTCCCCTTTATGGAAGCAGTCAAATCTTTTGGACAAAATTGATCAAATCATTCAAGATACACTCGGCTCTGGATGACCGAGCGTGGCTGCAAGCCACACTACCCATTCGCTTTGGTGGGCTCGGCATCCGCAAAATTTCTAGTATAAGCCTACCAGCGTTCCTGTCTTCGGTCAACAGCACTGAAAAGTTAACCAAAAGTTTATTAACTCCATCATTGGTTAACTGTGAAGTTCCTTACTTGAGCGATGCAGTGAACGCCTGGAAAGTGGCTTGCCCGAATACGGCGTTGCCCGATAACCCTTTTTCCCAAAGACAATGGGACGAGCCGCTCTGTAGGTTGGTACGGAATAACCTCTTAAATACGACCACCAATACTGCGGAGCGTGCCCGCCTGCTGGCTGTGGGTGAATGGGAGTCGGGTCTTTGGCTACAGGCATTACCATCACCCAACATAGGTACTATGCTGAGTGACAGTACTTTCCGGATCGCTACGTGTCTGCGTCTGGGTGCTCCTAGCGGAGCTCCACATCGGTGTCAATGCGGTGAAGCAGTCGACCGCCTCGGACACCATGGCCTGTCCTGCAGTAGGAGCGCTGGACGGTTAGCACGGCACGCTAGCATTAATGACATCATCCGCCGGGCTCTTGTCACCGCCGGGGTGCCAGCTGTTTTAGAACCTAACGGCTTGGCACGCGACGATGAGAAGAGGCCAGATGGGATGACTATAATGCCTTGGAAGGTGGGTAGGCCTTTGGTGTGGGATGAAACATGTGTCGACACCCTTGCGCCATCCCATCTTTTTAGCACGGCGGGCTGCGCTGGGGCGGCTGCTGCAGGTGCAGAAAACCTCAAACGGCGCAAATAATTATAACAACTTAATTGGGAGTTACATATTTGAGCCGTTTGGCGTTGAAACATTAGGTCCATGGGGTCCGACTGCGCATCGAGTCTTTCGGGACATCAGTAAACAACTTGTCGACTGTTCACGTGACCAGAGGGCTGGACTATTCTTCGGCCAAAGAATCAGCATTGCCATTCAACGCGGCAATGCTGCCAGTGTTCTGGGCACTTTTGCCATTGACAGCGATGTGGATTATTTTTTTGATGCCCAATGATTAATTTTGTTTTTATACGCGTTTGTACATAATTTCTTGATATTTAGTGTAGTTGTTTAAGTCTTCATTTATATATTAATAGCTAACTAATGCATGTTGTCTGTATATGGTAGATTCACAAACAACAATATGAACAATTGTTGTTTTCGTATGACATATAGTTTTGCTGTAAAAAAATATTTAATAACACGCTATGTTTTGGATATTTCTTCCAAACGGCTTCGAAGTTTAAAAATATTTTTACATGGAAAAATTGCTGGTAAAGTGTACTACAAAGTGAACATTGCTGATGTAAATCAATCAATATTTTGCAAAGAAAATGTTCAATATTGAGTCTCCCATATTTTTAAAGCTCTGTTTGGGCGAAGGTGGCAGTCGTGCGTTAGCACTGAGACGGGGAGGCTGTGTCGCTCATTGCTCCGCTCGCGCTATCGACCGACTATGCGAATATGAATGTGTTAGTGCAAATATTTACGAACTTTTGTATTAGTGTGCGTTCATAGACTAGCTCTTTGCAGAGGAGCCAGCTTGATTGAGCGCGTGGGCCCATTATACAGTTTCATACAGCAACTTTTATCAAAATACAAAAAAGTAAGTGAATTAAAAGTATGATTTATTTGATAAAACTGATACCAAGGTGCGAATAACGCGGTCTTCTTTGGTCTGTCATGTCGTATCTATTAATTTTTAAATAAAAAAGTGACATACAATAATAGTTGGGCATTTGGTATCACTGCCTTTTCTGTTTGTAGATATTGATGTGTCCTCTAAAATTCGAGTTTATTATTTCATTATATCATCAATCATTTTAATGTAATTTGCAGGGTTCCGTAGTTAAATAAGGATTTACAGCGGTAATTCTTTTCAGAGACATTTCTCCAGTGTGTCTTCACTGTCACTTGGTCGGGTTTTTTCAACAATCATCGTCGTATCTCCAGTTTACAAAATAAACCGATATATAAACGTTATCAATTAAACACCTAAAACTTTCACAGGAATCACAGATTCTGAAGTTTTTGAGTTAATGAAATTGCTACAAAATTATTTAGCAGAGCTGAACTATGAAATAGGCTTAAAATTTATTTATTTCATTTACTTTACTTAATTTTAGAATGTACTTTTTTATTTGAAATCTTTTTACGAGACTATAAAGTAGTATAGGCAGAAACAAAAAGTAGTAGGTACACTGCATACTCAAAACTCAAGGTCAAACTGTTTCCTCGAGATTCCTCGAGTTTCGAGTATCTTTATATAGATCGTAAGCAGAAAAGAGGAAACTGCTTCACAAAACTGTTTTTATCTGACCTATATTGTTTTACTTCTGTTTAACCACATTCGTATAAAAAATGAGACCAGTGAGTTAAAAATATGCTTAACGTATGTATCTATCTAAACTAAAAATCAGCCGTGCAATCGCCATACTCTTGTGTAGTCGTAGGTAAAAAAGCCGGCTTGGCACGCAAGTCTGCGTCCTCGCGTAATCTTTGATAATAGTTTTGAAGTAGCGCGTGCGCTACGGAAATGTTTGTATGTGCGGCGCAGATATGAATGTGTGGCCCAGATGCTCAAGGTTATTGAGCCTACTATACACCTTAAAGTCAAGGCACGTGAGCACATTCGCAAGAAGTTGGTAGAATCATCACAGCGTTAATTCGTTGAATCCGTTTTCTAAACGTCGTTATTTTTTTATGTGTATGTATGTATCTATGTATTTATGATTGTATTTCTTTCCCTCCTCTCTGTTTGTCTTTCCTTTAAGTTGCACTTGCCATGTTGTCTCTGCACCATCCTAAGGTCGACTGGTAGAAAATGCCTAAGGCATTAAGTCCGCCTTTGTACAGTGTTATTACTAGTGCATCAAGTTTTAATAAAATAAATAAAAATAAATATCGAGTCTCCTTCGTCGAACGAAGCAAATTAAGCTATTTTTATTTATTTATTGTCAAACATAGGTAGGTACACTCTTTGTTTTTTAATAATTTTACTAGCCAAACTTATTAGTTTGATGGCGAGAAGCGCTTGTTTAATAAACATATTCTTATGAAAAACCAACCTTAATACTACGCACTATTTTGCTCAAGGATTAGTCACACCGGCACTAGTAGATCGCGGATGAGCCGCGGACACTGGACACTGACAGACTGCAAGTACCTACACATAGCCAGACATCAAGCCAACATCCCCAGCATAGGCCAACCTCGCATCGTATAGGATTTCCGTACAAAAAGAGGCCAGCCCATACCGAAAACGCATAGCATCATATTACGTAGCCGCGAGCACACCATATGTGTGCTCGCGGCTACGTAGTGTACTCTGGAGGTGTCCGCGCCCGGAGCCGCGCCCGTAACCCGCCCGCGCCGGTCCGACCAAACCAAATCACAGATTACCTACTTATTAATTAATGATATTTATTTATTTATGCGGTGTGAGCTTGTTCCTCGGCAAAGTCAGAATCGTCGTTATCGAGCAACAAACTCCTTAATTTTGATTGGTCCCGGTTATTATTTGTAGGCCTTTGACTGTCGTTACGCATACTGAGAAGCCTCACAATCTGACACATATTTTGCCAAGGGTACCGTATTACCCACTTACCTACTGGCTTGTGGAGGTCAGAGGTTTCTAGGTCACCCTGTGCAAAATACGGCCACCTACTCAGCTGCTTCAAGTTAGTTCCGGAAGCCAGCTCCAACAAAGTTGGGAAAAGGCTAGGCATATTGAGTGATTTTAAATGCCTTTGTTAGTAATTCCTTTCTCAGTTTGTTATTACTTCCTGTTAGCTGTAAAATAAATGTTAAATGTATGCAAACGTGATGTCCTCCGGTGTATATCTCCCGCCTACACTACACCACTAAGACTAAAGAAATCGTGGAATACGTGCGCCAGAGGATCAAGTATACGCCGAGAGTACAGCTGCTGGAATCGCGCTGCAATGTCAACTTCAAGGCGTTTGTGGTGCATGTACCAACATGTTTTCTGCACCTCGTCATGGAGGAGGACTTTTGGCTGCAGAACGCGGTATTCCATCGCTTCCGCGGATAAATGCCACTAGAAAGGACTATAAAACAGTCCTAAGTAAAGTGTTTACTTGTACAGGCTTAAGACTGTATGGACTAACACTAACTGTATGATTGTAATATTTATGTTAGCCTTTGAGGTATATATTTATGGGCCAAAGTAGCCTGAAATAAAGAGACTATTAATGTATCATCTCAAGACTTGTGCGCCTGAGTTGTCTCCGATCTTGACACGCCTATTTCGCTTTTCGTTTTGAGACTGGAAAAGTGCCGAAGGCTTGGAAGCAAGCTAAAGCCTGTGCCCAAAAAGGGTAGTCGAGCTGACCCGTCGAATTATAGACCTATCTCGGCAATGTCTATACTCTGAAAGACTATGGACCGTGCTGAATTATAAGCTCCTGGCATACCTAGAAGTGAATGATGTCCTTAGTGACCGACAATACGGGTTCCGCCGAAGAGAGAAGCACGGGGAGGCACTAGCGGTCTCCCTTGACACCTCGAGGGCCTTCGACGGGGTCTGGGGGGCTACTCTCCAACGAAATCCGTAGTTTCGGGCTTAGTTGCGGGCGTTCGTATTCTACTCCGTATCACCTACAGACTTACGATTAGTCCCGAACCCGAACTGAGAATAAATGACAACACGATATCACAGTAACTGTTACATCGTGTTATCATTAGATCTCAGTGGTTAGGTGATACGAAGTAGGAAATGCCCGCCCGAAACTACGGATTTCGTTAGAGAGTAGCCCCCCAGGCACGATAGCCTTATTAGTAAGCTTCCTTCCTTCGGTTTGCCCGCCGGTTTGTGTGATTAGATCACAACTCCTGAGGGATCGGTCTATCCGAGTGGTCAAAGATGGCTGCTCGTCTGAACTGCTGGATATGAATGCCAGGGTTCCTCAGGGGTCGGTGCTTTTGGCAACATTATTTTTGCTGCATATTAATGATCTGCTTAAACCCGGTACCTTTGGGTATGCAGACGACAGCACTGTTGCTGAGAGAGATTTGTCCGACGCACGAGCATAAAAAATGGATCATTTAGGGAATCACCACCATAGGGATCATTAGACGGCACGGTTGGCGCAGTGGTTGAGCGATTGACTGCTGCGCTGCGTGTCGCGGGTTCGATTCCCGCACGGAACAAATATTTGTATGGCCTACAGATAGTTGTTCCGGGTCTGGCTGTTTGTGTATGTGTATTTATATGTTTGTTAACGCATCCACGATACAGGAGAAATTCCTAGTGTGGGGAACCGTTTTTTTTTTAAGAAAAATATGTTGTGCTAAAATAATACTGGCAAAATAATACATTGTTAAAATAACAAAGATTTTATTTCCAATTACTATTTCACGATACCATCTTGTGTCTATCCAAAAATGTTCGTGTAGCCGAACCATTATCGAAAATTAATTTTAACAAAGCAATAATGTATTAAGTCGAAGTTCTCTCTCGTTATTATGATATATTCATTTGTTCATCCAACCATGGCCAAGCAAAAGTTGAAAATTAAAAAAAACTGTTCGAAAAACAAAATAACGATCCAGACATGTCTTTTAGAGTGCTAAACAACAATCGACCAGAAAACGATGTTCAAAGAATAGTGCTCTCCTTCAACTTAGTGCTCAGTCTGTTTTTAAATTCAAATTTTGTAAGAAATAGCCATATCTATCCAAATGGAAAAATAAGTCATATTTTTTCATTCTGTTGTATGATTTTCACTAATGCGTCTTGTGTCTATCGAATAGACATCTTAGGTATCAAAGATATAAAAAAATATGTCAAGTTTAGAAAAAGACTTCTTGTCACTGTTTTCTTCTCAATTTTTGGTCACCTATAAGGTCAGTTTTACAATAATGTTCATTCTAGATATAGTGCATAAAGACAACAACGTCTTTCTTATTTTTAACATCCAAACCATACACAAGAGCATCGATTTCAGTAAAAATACTCAGACGTTTGTTTTTTGGAATTGTATTTCAGTAGTAACTACCATCTTTGTCGGTATTTTCATTCAGACTATGTATTTTATAACAAGTTACTATCCCAATATCATTGACTTAATTTTGGACTATATAACGAACATACTGTTCATAGCATTGGAAATAAATTCAGTCATAGCCACCCTAATAATAATACGAGAAAGTATCTGGACTTGTGGATTGGAGTTATATTAATATTGAAAGATGAACAGGAGAACGATGAACAGTGCGAGAAACTATTCAAAACATACCGCCGTATCCTCAAAGCTTACAATAAGAGAATTTTCGAAGTGTTGGTAAGTCAATGAATATTTTGTTTAAACCTTCTCTTACTATTACTATCATCTATATCTACCTGTATACTAATATATAAAGGGTATAAATATGATTACCACCATAAACTTTGTGACCAGAACCTCTGTTACCTAACATTTAAAAAATAGTTTATAATCTGAAAATACCGTAACAGTAGCGGCATGAACTTAGATGTTAAAAAAGTGCCAGTGGGTTAGGTTCAAATAACGTATATTTCTTTCTTCTTTTTTTCACTTGCACTTTGGGTATTTTGATAATATACACAGTTTTTTTTGTTTCACTATTAAGTACTATTAGTTCATTTTGTTGTCCTCAATTGCTATGCAATATAATAAAGAAAATGTTTTGGTCACAGTTCACAGTTTTCAGTTCGACAATTGCCCTTTATTAAATAGTGTTTCTCCAAGATCACAATTGCTGTTACATTGTTATTTACTCTAAATATATTAGGCAAATAGCAGTTACACAAACATTTGTCGTTTTAAACTGTACTTTGACACTATTTTACAATCAAATTACGCGCACAATTAATTTATAGTAATTTTTAAACACGGAGCCTAGTTTATGTACTGGCAGCGCCATCTGAAACCTCTTACCCTTCGTTGTATTACACGTTTGGTACATTTTACCGTAACCTTATTTATTTGCACTCAATATTCTCGGACCTAAGATAATATTCAGCATAGAAAAACAATGTAATTAAAACTGTCAAAAGTTTAATTGCAAACGATCTGAGCAAGTGTCTGAATAAACTACTGGATGACGGGAACTTTCCTAATTCACTAAAAATAGCTAAAGTAACGCCAATCTATAAATCAGGCCCTACCACAGATCCAGGAAATTATCGACCGATCTCATTGTTGCCAGTAATGTCAAAAATACTAGAAAAAAATATACACAACCGATTAGAAAAGTATCTTAGTTCTATTAACTTCATCACCGATCGACAATATGGATTTAGACCAAAAAGTAATACTACTACAGCTACTATTGATCTCATCACTAAAATTAAACAAAATACTGACAGAAAAAACATAGCCCTGGGCATTTTTATTGATTTAAAAAAAGCGTTTGACACAGTTAACCACAAACTACTCCTAAAAAACTGGAATCAATTAATATCACTGGAAAAGCTCTAAAAATGTTCGAATCTTACTTAACAAAAAATTTTGGGCAATGCTGTAAAAACAAAACTGTCAGAACTCCAAGTCACCCAAAATAAACTCATTAAAATACTTTTCGGCTATCCATATCTAACATCAACAAGTAAAATTTATCAAGACACAAAAATAATGAATATTAAATAACTATATATTTTCATCAGAAACATTCTTAACAAAAGCGTTCACTCAAACTTAACACTTACCCAATATAAACAAGTTAGTCAACGCAGCACACGGCGAGCAAGTTTGCTAGTTTTACCCAAAACAAGAACTAACTATGGCAAAAAATGCAAACTTTTGAACGAGCACAACTCTATAATAAGTGACCGTCCTGTTTAAGAAACCTACACTCTTTCAATGCATTCAAATCTCAACTTAGCCAGCACATAATTGCGGATCAAACACTTCTAGAGAAATTATTGCATTGGATGGGTATTAACATGTAATACTAACTGATGACGAACCTTTTGTAAAACATTTATGTATGTCTTTTTAGTATTGTTCTCGAGTAAGTGACTAATGCCTTTATTGAGAATAAAGTTTCTTAAACCGAATGTAAGTACAAAAGAATTGTTGGTGTCTTGTGTTCCGAAATGAAAACCATGATTTTTTTCATAACACTTAATTATGTAGTTTTTATCAAATCCACTGTTGAAGTGGCATTTTACTAAAATTTCTTAGCCATACCTTAGATAAATTTATGTCACTGAGTTTACTTCCTTCCGAGCCAAGTCGATCTTCGCACAATAATTATCTTTCACTTTTACCAATTCCTATACTTTACCTTTAGAAGTATAGATAGAGTAACTTTAATAATTTGGTAACTCGAAAATAAAAATATTATTTTATAATTTACAGACAATTTCACACATATTTTCGATATTTTTATGGTTAACAAAGAACACGATTCTGCTATTTATACATAGCATTCACTGTGAAAAATTCTATGCAACTATTGAACAAGTAGAGACGGCGTGTATACGGCTTATAATGAACAAGCATTGTCCAGTTATGTAACCATAGGGTAACCAATGGAGCCCTATCACTAAGCCTCTGCTGTCCGTCCGTCCGTGCGTCTGTCTGCCAGCGGGCTGTATCTCAAGAACCATAATTAGTAGACAGTTGAAATTTTTAGAGGGTATATTTCTATTGCTGCTATAGCAACAAATAATAAAAATTAAGTGAGAGTCCGACTCGCACTTGGCCGGATTTTATTTACTAATACATCGTTAGTTATTTGACGTCTATCAGTCAAAATTCTAAGACATGTGATAGCGTAAGCCGCAATAGGCCTGCGTGGTGTATAACAGACCACTCCTAGAGAGAAGGCCTGTGTATCGAAGTTATGGCCATTAAAAGCTCATAAGAAATCTTTTTACAGAGAAAATCCATTGTCACAAAACCCACTACGGTAGACGTCGGATACCCGTGCAATGACGGTCTTTCGGACCCACATATATTTATAGACTTTTTTTGTATCAAAAACAGAAATAATGACATAAAGTTGTCCCGAATCGACTTCTATCGTGATCCTTTACGTTCTCTAGTAATGAAAAACGGTTCAGCATTCATTGTTCGAGTATCTACGAAGGGATATTATGGAAAGGTGTATTTTATTGCACGTTTATCTGGCGCCCACCATAGGCGTATAAAGTTTAGATTTTTTTTGTAATCTTTTTTTGAAAATATCTTTACAGAATGTTAAAAAGAACTTTGCGAGAACTTTATTCAGATAAATCAAACGTTCAGTAAAATGACCGCGTGCGGCCTGTTCTACATCGATGCCACGTTATCAATATTTTTCTTGAAAGTTACCACTAATTATGTTATTTTTCCACCACAATGTAATTTTCTGTAAAAATGTATGCTAAATATCACTTCATTATAAAACAATTTGTTATTTTTCTGTGCCAATGAAAATATTATTATTTTATTAATAATATTTGTAGCCATTAAATTATTAAGCTTTCTGAAAGTAAATCGTAGCTTTCCTACTCAATTCACAGAAATTATTCAAGAATCAAGAGCTTGATACCTGATCGCGACGGTAAAAATCTTAGCAATAATCTTAATAAATTGGACAGCGAACTCGGCACCGTAATCACTGAACTATCCAGTGATTACGGTCCCAAGTTACGAGTTGGAATTCATGGCTTTGACGTCAAACAATATAGATTGCTCTGGTGACACAGCGCCAATAATAAAATAATAATGCGGTCTGCAGTTTTATCCCCAAATCTAGGTCCAGCAAAAAATCGATCCAATGGCATTGACCTCGATTCCTTATGGATATTTCATAGTTTGACATCCAGACTATTGAGTCTGGAAACCTAAAGTCCTAAACAGATGTATTGATGAATCATTGGATTAGATACATCCATTTAGGACTTTATGGTCCATAATTGAACATTAATAATCTTCCTGACCTTGACCCATGCTACCCACTGGGGGTCGGCGCAACAAGTTTTCTAAATTCAATTCCTTCCTGTTAATCGTTCGGACATCACTCTCTTCTTTCCCAAATGATTCTTCACACAATGCATCAATCTATTCATTTTAAGCGTTGCCACAAAAATATAAGGAACATCATTTATATTTTGTACATATCCTGGACTCGTCTTCTAGATTCAAAACTTCTGGACTGAACTTAATGATCATAATGGTTGAACATTAAAGACACATTAAAGCTAACACTTATGTGATAGGATCATTAGGAAAATTAATTAGACAAAAGCTAAGGTTCCTAGTAATCTTGAATTGATATCAAAAGAAGTATGACGCATTTATAAAGGAAACGCCAAGTGTTGTCTTAGTTTTTTGTTAGCAATATATAAATGGACAATGAATTTGAAAAAAAAAGATGTCACATAAACAAGAAAACGTTTCAAATCTGTCGTATGAAGTGTCACTCAATAAGCGACTTGAAAAAGAAGTACAACAAGTATTTAGTCCTTATAATGTTGTACTAAGCCTGTTTTTGGCTTCAAATTATTATGTGCAGAATAACTATATTTATCCTAGAGGAAAAAAATATCAAATATTGGCGTTCATTTTTATGATCGTTACAAATGCAATGTGTGTCTATAGAATAATTACAGCAGATACTGGAGAAGATAAAAATAGAACAGTCCTGGAAAATAAATTCTTGAAATGGTCTGCTATTTTGTTTTTCATATTTTATTTGATCGGGTTCATCATGGTTTTCATTATAGACTTCATACACAAGAGAAAATATGTGTTATTCGTTTTGAAAATCCAAACCATTCATAGAAGTTTCGACTTTAGCAAAAGTATCAAGAATTTCATTATTTGGAACTGGATGTCTATAGCATTTTACATCTTTTACTACATTATTTTACATGTTATGTATTATGCAACAAAATTTTACCCCTATCTCGTTGATTTTATTGTTGACAATATTTTCGGCATAATTTGCATTGTTTTGGATATTCGTTTTGTTATATCCATACGAAAAATAATATTGTTAAGGAAGTATCTGGATGAGTGGATTAAACAAGTATTTATGTTGAATCATGAACAAGAGAATGAGGAACGATGTCTCAAATTGACTGTGCTGTACCAAAATATTTTGGAAGTTTACGATCTCTATAAGACAATGTTCCAAGGATTGGTGAGTTTGAGACTTTTACTGAAACTTTTGTAGTGAAAGAATGAATAAGTAAGCGCAAATTAGAAGTTTTTCTTTCCTCAGGCTTTGTATTTTACATCACGTGGGTTTTACCGCAATCTATTTTATTTCCACGTTACGCTTGCTGCGCTGAGAAAATCTACTGGTTCGGAAAACGAAGTAAGTGTATTATTTTAGAACGGTTATTATTATCTTTATATTCTTTCCTACACCATACCTTCGAGAAATATAGGCGTGAATTTATCAGATAATAATATGTGTTTTTTTAAATAACTGTCGTTTTGACAAGAATAAAATTGAACGACTGCTTTTGGAAAGTGAGAATAAAACAAATGTAATCGATCTTGGAAAAAAATGTTAGTTTGATAAAAAGATTTTTCTATATATTTATATTTTTTTTTATGTTTTTTGATAGCGGAGGTTGCACAAATAAAAAAACTACTTTCCAAGCGCTACTTTCCAAGTTGATTCAATAGTATTCAAGCAGTACAAAACGCAAACGTAATATGTAAAAAAACTTTTAAAAACTAAGCGACATCCAAATAAAAAATCGTTGTCTGTAAAGTCGGTTTACGGACGATAATTTTACGTGTTAACGTCACAAGAAAACAATTGGATTCTTAACAAACAAGCCGAAGGCTTAGGCCGATCGTGCCACTCTATTGCTTGTATCGCGCTCTCGCTTGCGGAACGTGACACTTTTTTGTGCGCGTACCCGGCATTAATCGATTTATAAGACGTTATCACGTCTAAAACACTACATAGTATAAAATAACTTTAACACCGACTTCCGAAATTAAAGTTTTTTTATTTCTCACTTTTTAGTGGTACCCCATACCTAACAACACTACTGTAAAGTCACAGGAAAGCAAAATACATTTACTTGGATGACCACTAAATAAGCCATCCAAGTAAACGAATTCCAACTATTTTGATTTATAAGTCAAACTACTGAACCGAGAAATAAACCTCTTTCGAACAAAAACAAAAATTGCAACTCTGTCTGTATTGTAATGCACCTCTTTGGTTGCATTGACCAGTTGAGAAAGCCTTGAGCGATTTAAAAAAAAAGATAATTTAGAAAGAAAGAAATAAATTTTATTTGCTCAAACACGTGTTTACATACAAAATTAAAATAATACAGGCATTCAAGATCTTAAATAAGTGTGGCTCACGACATGTTTGCCATTTCTCATGGCGTGCAAATATCTGGGGGGAAAAAAATTATTATTAATTCATTGATTTTTAAATATTACGCTTATACATTACACAAATATTATTAAATCATTGATTTTTAAATATTACGCTTTTACATTAATTAATATCAGTTAAACAAATTTCTTATATTCAATCATTTACATTATCCAATTATTCATTATATATTTTCCTAGTCCAATAATATAGATTACAATAAAATAATACTATGAAGATTTACATCACTTTAATAGGCATTCAATTAAATTACATTTATAATGGCATATTTAAGTTCTCCACTACTACATGACCATAATTACTATTTTATTTATTTATAATAATCACCATGAGTCGTTTAAAAATTCTGCAATGCTATAATATGCTTTTTGTGCCAAAAACAATTTCATTGTTTGTTTAAGTTTAAGTATTGTTAGCTTTCTCCAACTTTTGAGCAATTTGTTGTAGACAATTGGTGCCATGCAAAAAACACTCTTGCGCATAAGTGCAGTTTTCGATGTATGTCCACATAGTTTACTATCATCACGTCTATTTCTTGGGAATTTGTCTGCCATACGAGGAAACAACTGTGGATTTGCTTTTACGAACATTGCTATTTCTAATATATAAAGTGAGGGTAATGTTAATATATGATATTTAATGAAATATGTTTTGCAGCTATCAGTAGTTTTTAGATTAAATACAGATCTCAAGCAGCACTTTTGACTTTTAAAGATGATATCCCTGTCGGTTGAGTTACCCCAGAAGATAACCCCATATCTGATGACGGATTCAATTAAACCATAGTAGGCCGTTAATAGCGCTTCTATATTTAGAGTGCGTGATAATTTATGTAACGCATATGCACCACTACTTATTCTTTTGGCTAAAGCTTCAATATGCGCTTTCCAATTTAAGTTTCTGTCAATTGTTGTAGTATTGGCTGTCTGTATTTTATTATTATTATATTCAATGTCAAGATTAGAGAAAGATAATGATCGTTGGCTAAAGTGCATAATCAAAGTTTTATTTTTATTAATTTTTAAATTATTATTATTAAGCCACATTAACACTTCAATTAATGTATTTTTTATGGCCGTTTCATATGTATTCTTATTATGGCATGGTATAGTTATCGTGCTGTCATCCGCAAACAGTGTCATGGGATGTTTAATTGATTTTGGGAAGTCGTTAATATAGACTGTAAACAAGGGTGGTCCAAGCACACTGCCCTGCGGAACTCCATGAGGGACGGTACGCTCGCATGACGTAAAAATCTGTTCACGTTTGGAGTTCATATTTATTTTACTAATTTGCGTTACTTGTTTTCTGTCTTGTAGGTATGATTTTATAAGATTAAATATGTTTCCTCGTATACCATATGCGGCAAGCTTATTCAGTAATATATTAAGTTGAACATAATCGAACGCCTGTGTCATGTCACAGAAAATGACACAGATTGGTGTATTTTTATTCATGTTTGTCATGACAGTATGCAAGAAGTCGTATATGGCCAAGTTAATTGTTTTTTTCTCCCTAAATCCCTTCTGTTCATCACACAGTATATGGTTTCTTTCAAAATAGGCATTAAGTTCCCTGTAAATATATTTTTCGATCTTTTTTGAAATTATTGGTATTAATGATATTGGCCTATAAAATTCCATTAGCTCCCTGTCCTGTTTCTTAAATAGTGGTTTTACAATAGACTTTTTTAGCGCATTGGGAAATATACCTTCACTGATACTTAGATTAATTCTTCTTCTTCTTCTTTTCGAGTCGATGGTTAACTTCTTAGATTTTTTGAGCCCAGTAGGTGGCTACGTTAATTGCAGCGTCGGTGGCATTCATTAAATCCCCCAAAGTACAGGTGTATGGGCACTTGGGGCACTCCAACGTGTGGCTCATGGTCTGAACAGGAGCACCGCACTCACATTGAGTATCCGACGGGTCCATGAATCCCCATTTCGCCAGATTGTGTCTGCAGCGGCCTACCTGAGTACGCAAACGGTTCAGTGCCTTCCAAATAGGCCACTGCAGATCACGTCCTGGAGGCAGATTTTCCTGGGGCTGCAAGTAGTCAGGTGGTGGGGGATGATGTTCTTCCCACAGCCTAGTTCTCGCATTAGGTGGACGGTCTTGGATGGCCTCTGTCCGACGAAGAAAACTCTTCCGGCTCTTAAGCCTACCCGGGACTATTGTATGATCGTAAAGAGGATGTCGGGAATCGGATTCTTGGTCCTTTTTTTCAAGCGCGCATGCGACATCCCTACGTACTACTGGTGGTGAAATACCAGCCAACGGGTAGAGTTTATTGAGCGGAGTCGGTTTAAGGCAACCCGATATAATTCGACACGTTTCGTTCAGGGCAATGTCGACTTGCGTGTCCTACGTCAGTTCCCCGCCACGTGATGTTTAGTTTCCTATTTGAGAAACGATTACGGTGATGGAAAGCGCAAGATTGAGTTTTAGACGGATTCGGGCGAAGAGCATTACTGTCATAGTACCCACCAAGTGACTCGAGTGCCTGTGTCAATGTATTTTCAACCTCCGTGAAAGATGATGATTGCGCCGCCAAAGCTAAGTCATCCGCATATAGGAAGCGTTCAGTGTGCGGCGTAGCAGGCTGGTCGTTGGTGTAGATGTTAAACAACGTGGGAGCCAGCACACTGCCTTGATGGAGACCGTTTTTTTTGGCGGCGCCATCTGCTCCTCTCTGATTGGAAACACACCTGAAAGCGACGGTTGTGCAATAATTCGTTCAAAATATTGACAAACCCCTGGTCGTTAGTTAAGGAGCCGACTTTTCGGAGAAAATTCCTAATGTTTATAGTGTCGTATGCCGCTGACAGGTCTACAAATACGACACCTGTCACTTTTTGAGCTTCATACCCATCCTCTATATGTTGGGTAAGTCGGAGGACTTGACCAGAGCAAGACTTACCGGGTCTGAAGCCCGCTTGCTCGGGGATAAGCTTTGGCTCAACGGCTTCCGTAAGGCGATTCAGTAACAACCTTTCAAATAGTTTATAGGTATGGCATAGCAGCGATATTGGTCGGTAGCTTTTGGGGTCATTAAGAGGCTTCCCCGGTTTCGGCAATGCTATGATTTTAGTCCGTCTCCACAGTTTGGGAATTTTCGTGGTTTCCAGACATGTATTGAAGAAAGCGAGGAGCCATGACACAGCTACAGGACCCAGATGTTTTAATTGTTCCACTGTCAGATCATCGACTCCAGCAGCCTTACCGTTCTTTAATGCCTTTATGGCCAAGATTACGTCAGTGAGGGTGAAAGGCTTACTGATATTTGCGGAATCGTCGGTGTTTGTCGTTCTCCGTGGTTTTGGAAGCCTATGTGGTGGTTTGCCATTGAGTAGCAACTGGTGGGCAATTTGATTTGCTGTGACTGGACCTTGGTTGACGGGCTCCGGTGGGTCTCCAGTCAGTCTTCGGATAGTAGACCAGGCTTTTTTGCTGTTGTGGGTCATGTTGATACTTGTAACTGTTGTAACCCATTTTTGTTTTCGATTATTACCAACCATTAATAACAATTCTTCCCCTGCTGCTATTGTGTCTTCTGAGAAGGGGTCATTGTCATAAAGATCTTCATACTTTTTAAGGTGTTTCACGGCCTCTGGATCTAAACCAGGTATATATGAAGTTCGACATCCTCTAGGTATGCATTGACGTGAAGCAGTCCATATAGCATCAACAAATGTGTCGTATGTATGTCGTATGTATGTTTTAATTTTATGTATATTTTGTGCGCGTTGAGTTAAATACATTATTTTTTTAAGCAATTTCGAATAACTCTTAAATTTATTTTTATTAATTTCGGTAAGTTTTTGTCTATATTGCCATAATAATTGACGTTTCTTTTTTCTGCATATCTTAATACCATGAGAATTTAGAATAGTTTCAAATGAAGTAAGAATAGAAATTTTATTGTTTTATAAGTGGTATCATCTGCTACCACTGGTAGATCGTAGTAAAATTGCTGACTGTTAATTTCTGTTGAAAATCGTCAATAACATTATTCATAACCCTGAGTTATTGTCAAAATTTTATTTTAACGTGCCAAGTAAAACATTCCGGTTTCATCCACCCATACGTGTACCTCATACATCTTCAAATTATAGGCGGTACAATTATATTGTGCGCGCAAGCAGTAATTTCAATGACATTTGCTAGGAATATGATTTGGATCCATTACACAATCAATGTGAATTCAGCGAAAAGGTGCTTAAGCCTCAAACTCTTTAAATAGCAAGTATTTATGTAACTAAATAAATCTAAGTTTAATTTAAGCGGTGTGTTTTTTATATTGTGTTCACACCATAATTTACATTATGTTTCTATACGTGAGGATTTGTTATTGGCTTGCTGGTGACTACGGTTTCCTATTTTGTTTGTCTTTATTAGCTGTAAGTCCTCCATGTACTAAATAAATAATAAATAAATAATGACAGAACTGTAAAAGCTTTTATCTGAGCAGGTGCTCAATATAGTTATCCTTTGAATCCAATCAGTTTTTCATTTTATGCTCAATTTCTAGTGGTACTGCTAAAGATCTAACCGGCAGTACCACGCTATAAGCCGTTGTTATGCTCAAACATCCATAAAAAATATATAAACATCCGAATTGGAAACCTCCTCCTTTTTTGTGTCGGTTTAAAAAAGAAATTTATAATTCATTCTTCTATTTACAGACTTGGCTTCATATTTTTACGTTATTTATATCGCTAACGAAGAATATATTCTTAGTATACATGTATTGTATATACTGCGAAAAGTTCTATATGTCTGTTGAAGGCGCAGAAACGGCGTGTTTAAAGCTAATGAAAAACAGAAACTGTCCAAGTAAGTATATTTTAAACCTAAGCTAACCTAAGTAAGTAGCTTTTACCCGCAACTTCTTGCGCGCATATGGTTTTTTCCCGTTTCCGTATATCCTATGGCCTTCCTCATGAATGTGGCTATCATATCCACAAAGAATTTTCTAAAACTGACTGGCAGCTCCAGAGATTACTGCGTTCAAAAAAAAAATCTCTTCAGCTTTATTACATTACTAGCTGACAGTGCAAATTCGTCTGCGTCACATTTTTCATTAATTCTCTGCTCTTTTTGGTCGTAGCGTGATGTTATATGAATCTTCCTCGATACAAGGGCTATCAATCATTTTATATAAAATTCTTAAGTTACTAAGTGATTGAGTGACTGACGAACAACGCACAGCCGAAACTGCTGGTCGTAGAAAGCTGAAATTTGGCGTGTATATTCCTTGGGAAGTTTGAAGGAGAACTAAGATAGGGTTTTCTGAAATTTCTATGCGCGTACGAAGTCATGGGCAAAAGCTACTATAACTATAGAAAAGTGTTTCAATTCGAGTCAGTAGTTCCAGAGATTAGTGCATTCAAACAAAAAAATTGTCAGCTTTATTATATTAACTATATAGATTCGAATAGTCAATTGATTGGATTCAATTTCCCGGTTGGGTGAAGTGTTTTTGGGCTTGTCAACTAGGAATTTATTAGAAACAGCCCGGGGCGTTTGAAAGTGCAAAGAGACCAAGTACACTGCCGTGCCTCGGAAAGCAAGCGTTTGGTTCTGCATCTGATCTCTCTCCATTTGCATAAGATTCATCGAGTTGGACTCGTTCTTTGCCGGTTTCCATATTAATGAGCGCGTATTATCTTACAGAGAGTCAAAAACTACTTTGCAAGAGCGTCCTACGTGAAAATCAATCTTTTAGTAAGATGACCGCGTGTGGCCTGTTCTATGTCGACGCTTCGCTACCTTTACGATTGATGGGACTTATAGCTAACTATGTAATTTTATTGCTGCAATTTAATTTTGTTTCAATTAAATAATAACATATTGAAATGAAAACAATTGCAGTCTTTCAAAATCCGAAAGTCCTTGTACATTTTAAAAGACACCGGAAGAGAAACGCAGGAGCATGTTTTACTGACGCAAGTTAATAAAAAAAATCGTTTATTTCAGGCTATTATAAACCCATAGAAATCAATCAATACCTACAACATTTTGTCCTTTCTCAATTTACAAAACATGTCATGAAATTAAAAAAAAAAAAAAAATTATCACATTAAATTGAATTTTTGCACATATTATTTTAATGATTCTTTGTAGTATCTTATTATACCACTTATTGGCCACCATTAATGCTGGGTGATATCGAGACAGACCAAATAAAGGTGGAGAGGTGAATTAGACTATTACCGGAAGAACTGGCTTGCAGTGGCAGACAACAGACGAGTGTGGAAAGGGGTGCAAGAGGTTTTGGAAATTAGAGGGACACAACGGGCTCATTACATAGAAATAATTGATAGTAAATGATAGCTTACTATCAATAATGACGACGACTGATGTAAAGGCTTGTTTAGAGTGTATTGTCAGTCATTTTATACATGCAGTCTGTGGGTCAAGTTTACGCAGAGGGCATACAACGCTCTGCGAGTCCAATATAATAATGCGTTTAGGGTGTTGATGGGGTTGCCGCGCTACTGTGGTGCATCCGGCATGTTCGCGGAGGCGGAGATTGATGGTTTTCACGCAATCATGCGCAAGCGATGCGCTGCCACCATGCGCCGGGTACGCGCCAGCCCCAATAGCATCCTGAGAGCTATAGCGGACAGGTGGGACAGCCCCGTACTGGGGCATTGGATAGGCCTACATGTGACTGTGGGTGTAGGTAGGTAATTATGATAGTTATGTTAAAATAAGATTTTTGAATACTAACCAAAAAATGGACTCCGTCTGAAATATAAGTTTTTATTTATAATGTCTATCTATAAGGGAACTTTTCAACATACAGGCTGGCAGTTACTTTTGGGACTGAATACGAACACTTAAGCAAAGAGGATGACGATGATGACGCGAAATGGCTTCGGATAATAAGTCGTAAAACTTCATGAAGCTTGAAGAGTGCATCATCAAAAAAGATATCAGCAATTGAGAGAAGTGTAAGAAGCGACGGAAAATAAATCAGTTTCTATCGTATTCTTAAATTTTTCCCAGTATTACTCGTATCCTTGACGAAAACGTTAGAGAATGTTCCTCCACACAGCTTGATAATTTAAATAAAGTCCACTGTTGCCTGAAATAAAGGAATAATAAAATAAATAAATATAGTCCATTTCAGAACTGCAGTGCAATTCTGTAAACATATCGAAGTGAAAGTTTGGGTGAAGTGACCACGAAGTGTTGTGCTGTCTTTCCATCTTGATTACATGGCTAGAGGTAGTAGGTACACAGAGAGTTAAATATATTTTTTTAATGTATGATGAGTCGTTGCTCATTTGTACCACGAAGGTACTTGGTTTATAATTTAGTGTATAAGATCTACAAAGGCTATTTATTATTTCTGAAAATTAATTATTTTTGGGTAGTGTTTAAACGCAAATCAAAAAATATCCTTTTTCTATGCAATAAGATTCCGAATTCCCATCAAAATTACTGATTGCATAGCAAAATATTCAACTCAAAATATCACTACACACACTACAATTTATTTTCGCAGCGTACAGCAATTTTTCCTAAAACAAAATTTTTCATCAATGCACAGTTAATAATCTTAATGCACGACAAAACTGTACTGCGACTCACCATAGTTTCGGGGTGGTTTTTAAAAAAAAAATAACCACGAAGGCTAGCCTTCTAACCTAACCTATCCGAGTCGGGGTAGTCTGAGTCGGGGTGTTGTCCATAAATATGGAAAATTTGCTGTGCAGTCAGTATTTATGCTATGTATGTAGTATTTTTGTACAAAAATAAATTTAACTGTATTGCATTATGAGGAAAAAAGTAATGTCATATTGATGTATGATTTCGAATTATCTGCAGTTTGAGTTTTGTTAAACATTTACCTTATTTGTAGTGAAGTAAGTTATTTGATGCAAAAAAGAATATAAATGATGAGTATGTATTGATAGACGATTATTTATTTGATATGCAATTTATAATATCCTATTATTTTTATACAAACATAAATAAATTATACTTGGCCGTGCACATTGATAACATATTGAGTTGGCAAAAGCATATCAGTTTGACAGTTACGCGTGTTCATAAACTAATGTTTCCTATGAAAAAACTGGCCAAGTGCGAGTCGGACTCGCGTGCAAAGGGTTCCGAAACAATTTCATTTTTAACATGTTATTTTAACACTACAGACTTCTTATAGATTTTCCTGTAATTTTTAGGTATAGAACTATTACTTGCATTTTTTTTTAATTTTAATCTCGAGAGGTTTCAGAGATAAGGAGGAAATGGTCATTTTTGGTCTAATTTCTTGAATAACTTCAAAACTATTAATTTTAAAATTATAAAAAAAAATATTATTAAAATTCTTACAGTAAGCCCTTTCATTTAATAAATTTTAATGTATTTGATAAAATCACACGATACAGTTTAAAAACTTTTTTTTATATTTCTAGTTTGACCCGCAAAAGTGAACCCCATACTAAAAAAATATTTATTAACGAAACGCTTCCGTGTTTGAATCACAGAAGTTTATTTTATACCAAATGTCAACAGAATCGTTCCTGTAGATCCGGAGAAAACTGGTTGTGACAGACGAACAAACAGACACACAGACACCCTAGTGATCCTATAAGGGTTCCGGTTTTTACGGATGTTTAGAACTCTAAAAACTAATAACAGTTGTTGCCTACCGATACTTAAAAAATATATATTTTGCCGTAACTCAGTCACTCATTTCCTATTGTATATCTGTCTGGGGTGGTACACTTTTTTTTATATCTTTATTTATTTAGAGGCTTTTGGTTATCACACATAACCATGTCAGCCCCATCATAACTCATAACAAAAATATAATTTTACGAACTAAGAGACAAGAGACGCTCTATTAGCTAAATAGTTGCATACAAAACTATAAATTTTCTTAGCCTCCTCACAACAAGGTTTAGACAAAAAACATTGAACAGCACCTAAATCTAGCTTACTAATTTTTAACTCTGCCAATAAGGCATCTCTTTCTCTGCGATTACCGACACATTCCACCAACAAGTGATGCACATCCTCCACGGACTCGCAGTATTGTCAATTTGGACTACTCACTTTGCCTGGAGAGGGCACAAAGAGCTGTCTTGAAAGTTATGCTTTACAAAGCTTACCGATACCCGACAACCCAGCTTTATAAAAACATATCTGTACTCACTGTCCGATAACTCTGTGCACTTAACATCACTTTACGTGTACACTCATCATTGACCTATGACCCAAAGTTACTAGAGCAAAATAAACGACTTAAGAATCCTGTATGCAACCTGTCACTACGAAAACTGCTCTGGCGAGGCCAAGCCGTATGGTGTCGTGAAAGAATAATACCATCCCATCACTTCCTGTGGGTGTCGTAAGAGGCGACTAAGGGACTCACCAGAGAATGGGCAGCAGCGTTCTTTGTAAAACGCAACACCATACACCGCGATCGCCAACTCGCCTGCCAAGCGTGGCGATTATGGCAAACCCTCCCTTTGGGGGAGGCCTATATCCAGCAGTGGACGTCTTTCGGCTGTTATGATGTCTTAGCAGCCACTTGGGTCCATATTTATATACCATAATCAGCCAATCCATCGAAGTACGAAGTTTAAATAATAGAGAGCTCAAAAATAAACTATTTGAATACATAGATAAACTTAACTATGATGAAACTGAACAATTACTTATTGTACCTCGGTAGTTTAATACTCACCCTCGTGTAGGAGGGTGAGTATTAAATTTACCGAGGTACATACACATACTGCCACTCCACACACATACACACCTTTCTACACTTTATAACATTAAATTATTTGTTTTGCGATATTTATTTGTCTTGTATACAATGTAATATATAACATTTAAGGGAGCGCTGCTGCCTAAAATACAGATATTTAGTGATCTAGTTCAGACACAACGTTCACAGAATTGTATTTGTTCATAAGCTGTATCTGAAAATGGTTGTATCCTAGTAACTAAGATATTTATTGCTTGCTTGAAAATAAACTTATTATTATTATATAAATATCAAAATGAATATCAACATCATGATGGAATATCTAAAGGTAAAGTCAACATGTTAAAACAATGAAAATCATCAATATAAACTTATTATGCGCATATTTGCAGTAGATTATATTTTATTAACAGTTCTTAGCTTGATTTAACTATTTACATAAATTAAACACTATTAAATTGAGAAGTTCAAAATAAAGTGGTATTTACGTTTTCATATTTTTACTTTCTTCCCATAAATGATTAAATTGGGTACGTATTTGAATATCAAAGATTAAAATACCTACGCTTTAAATACCAACGTTCAAAACATCGAAAATTTTAATATCAATTGTATCGAAGTATCGAAAATTGTTATACCTACACTTAAAACGCCGAAGTTTGAAATGCCGAGTGATTAAAATATCGAATGATATAAAATATCGAATGAAATTACATTAAGTTCAAAATATCAACATTTAATACATCTAAGTTTATAATATCTACGTTAAAAATACCTACTAGTTGAAATACCGAAGACATTTTTATACAGGCTGTATGACTGTATTCATAAATTTATTTATTTATTTATTTAACACTTCAGCACACAAATGTACATAGGCGGACTTAATGCCATAGGCATTCTCTACCAGTCAACCTTTGGGTGATGCAGAGAATAGTGGTAGGTGCAATATGAAATTATTCAAATACAGTTAAAACGAACAATAATATACATATACAAACTATACATACACTATTAATGTATGTATATTAAACACTCAAATTAACAAGATAAATAAGTAAACGAAATACTTAAACAATTAATACGAATAGGTAATTGGAAAATATTAGCGCTGTGATGATACAACAGCCAACTACTTACGAATGTGTTCACGAACTTCAACTTTAAAGGTTAATCGCGCATTCCATAGAGAAATAGACTGTACGAAGAAAGAAGAGTGAATAAAGTCAGTACGGTGAGTGGGAAATTGAAGGAGACGGTTGTTTGATAAGCGTAAATTTAGATTATATATTTGGCTGGCGCAAATGTATTGAAAGTGAGGGGCTAGATAACTGGGAGAGTTGGGAAAGATAAGAAATGAAAACAAGGTAGTAAGAGACCTAAGCTCTCTGTGCTCGCGTATGGACAACCACTTTAAAAGCGACCGATGCGCAGAGACATGATCATATTTACGCAGATTGAAAACAAATCGAATGCAGTAATTCAGAAGACGGTCGAGTTTGTTGAGGAGCTCTGCATTCAGGTCATAGTAGCGCACATCGCCATAATCGATGATAGGAAAAATTAAGGCCTGCACGAGCGTTGTCTTCGTGTTTGATGGTAAAAAGTTTTTCAAACGATACAGGGCCCCCAACGTTCCCGTAACCTTATGACTGACACTAGCGACTTGAGTACGTCCTTCACATCAGTGCTAAATGAGACAATCGTACCATCGAGCAGAACATTTGTCAAAGTTGTTTCATCCACTTTAGCGATGCTTCGAGAACTCCCTATGATGATCGCCTGACACTTCTCAGGGTTTACAGCAACACCAAATTTATCAGACCATGTTTTATGCCTATCAAGTCTGTGTTTAATTTGTTAATGGCATTAGGTAATTCGTCGACCCTCCCTTGATAGTACAACTGCAGGTCATCTGCATACAGATGATATGCACATTGAAGTTCAGAAGTTATAACATTAATAACAATAGAAAACAAAAGAGGAGAAATAATGCCACCTTGAGGAATGCCAGTTTCGAAATCACGCCAGCAAGATGAGGAATCCCCAACGCGAACCAACTGCTGACGTCCCTGAAGATAAGAGGTAAACCACTCCAGTGCCTCGGGAGAGACCATAACATGGGAGAGAATGGCTAACAGTATGTCGTGACTGAAGGTAGTGAAGGCATTTGAGAAATCGACCAACAGTAGTACAACTGTACTAGTGTTGGTCGGTTTCTGACCTTGGTGTCTTCCAGTCCTGCCCTTATATCGCCAGTCACTTTAAGGAGAGCGGAAACAGTACTGTGCCCGGGCCTCAACCCAGATTGTAGAGGGCTTATGAGAGAGTTACAATGTACAAAGTGCGAGAGCTGTTTGTGTACGCAGGCCTCAAGCACTTTGGATAGGAATAGAAGTATAGAAATTGGGCGGAAGTGGGTTGGAAGTGTGGGATTGGAAACTTTTGGTAGAGGACTAACATAGGCTTTACGCCATAAAGACCGGAATACTCCGGAGAAAAGGGAAAAATTAACAATGTGGGTGATGGCAGGTAAGAGGTGATCTAGAATAGTAATGATCATGCAACGAGTGACATTATCACAGCCTACCGCTTTGGACATTATGGATAGAATGATTTTTCTGATCTCTCCCGATTCAACTGGAACGAAACGAAAAAAAATAATTTGAAAACGCGTTAGACCACAGATTAGAAACGCTAAACGATCCATAGTTGGTACAGTAGAAAAATTACAGTTAAGATCGTCTAAGTCAATAGCATTTGGAAAGTCTATGTGTCGCGGTTTGCCGATACCAAGAGTTCCTAGGAATTTCCAAATATCGGCAGAAGAAGAAGAAGAAATATTTTCGAGAATATGGCGGTGTTTAGTGTTGCGTATCATCTGCTTGCATCTATTCCTTGAAACCTCATACAATGCCCAGTTCTCGTCAGTACGATCCCTCTTATGCTTACGGAACGCACGGTCCCTGTGTCGCATGGCCATCCGTATTCCTCTTGTCATCCAGAATGCAACAGGACGTTTCAGTTTTACTTTTTTGATGGGAGCGTAGTTGTTATAAAGTTGGATAATAATATCATTGAAGATCGCAACCTTATCGTCAACTGAAGTGGCCTTAGTCATATGCACCCAGTCGACAACAGACGCATCATTCTTAAGTTTCTCAACGTCCTTCCTCGCAAAACAACGCCTGTACAGAATCCTGGCCGGGGGTTTAGCAGGTTTAAGGACATAGGAAATAAAAATCATGTCGTGATGAGAGAAACCGGGAGCGTCATGTGGAACATGGGAGGACACAGGATTCGAGGTGAGGATAACGTCAAGCCAGGTGTCATCGCTCAGTGTTGTGATGAGTGGGTCTAAACGGTAACACGTGCAGACTAGCTGACTCTATAAGATTAGGAAGCTTACGGGATCTAGGAGAATTTAGAGCAAGGAGGTTTGTGTTAAAATCACCCATAATTATGTGGTGTGCATACTCAGAACCCAAAGATTCAAGAACTGATTCGAATTCAGTGAAATAATCGACAGTGGGGAGACAGTAGACAACACCAATAATGGTTTTGGCTCCTTTGACGCAAACTTCAAGAAAGATATACTCAGCACAGGCGAAATAGTTAGAAGAAGAAGAAGCAAGGTATACCGAACACTTCATAATGCTTGGTCACGAAAAAGTATTCATCATCATCATCATCATATCAGCCGAAAGACGTCCACTGCTGGACATAGACCTCCCCCAAGCGTCGCCACAACGACCGGTCCTGTGCGTCTCGCATCCATCGGCTACCCGCGACCTTCACCAGGTCATCGGTCCACCTTGTGGGAGGCCTTGCAACGTTACGTCTTCCGGTACGCGGTCGCCACTCCAGAACTTTTCGGCCCAATCGACCATCTGTTCTGCGAGCAATGTACCCTGCCCACTGCCACTTTAGTTTGGCGATCCTTCGGCCTATGTCGGTAACCTTGGTTCTCTTACGGATATCATCATTACTGATTCGATCGAAGGAAACTCCAAGCATTGCTCTCTCCATTGCCCTTTGAGTGACTTTGAGCCTTCTGATGAGGCCCATTGTAAGCGACCACGTTTCAGTTCCGTATGTCATCACTGGCAACACGCACTGATCATAGACTTTCGTCTTGAGACACTGTGGTATGTGGGTCGAGAAGATACCGCGCAACTTCCCGAACGCTGCCCAGCCGAGTCGGATTCGACGATTGACCTCTTTCTCGAAGTAGGCCCTACCTAGCTGGACCGGTTGTCCTAGGTAGACGTACTCGTCTACAACTTCGAGTGTAGAGTTTCCGATCTTGATGGGAGTGGGTGCTACATGGGTATTTACCATGATCTTGGTTTTGTCCATGTTCATTTTGAGACCCACCCTTTCGGAAGCTCTACTGAGGTCATCGAGCATTGTACTGAGGTCCGCCGTAGTCTCAGCCATGACGACTATATCGTCGGCAAATCGAAGGTGACTGATGTACTCGCCATTGACATTAATGCCTAGCCTTCTCCAGTCCAAAACCTTGAAGACATCCTCCATTGCGGCTGTAAACAGTTTCGGAGAAATGACGTCTCCCTGCCTCACACCCCGCTGCAGAAGGATAGGTTTCAAGGTCTGATCCTGAAGTCGGACTGATATGATGGCGTTTTTGTACAAACCTTTCAGCACTTCGATGTACCGATTGTCGATCTGGAACCGTTGGAGAGACTGCAGCACAGCCCAAGTCTCGATCGAATCAAAGGCTTGCTCGTAGTCCACAAACGCTAAGCAGAGGGGCAGATTATACTCTTCGGTCTTCTGTATAACCTGACGGAGCATATGTATGTGGTCTACGGTGCTAAAGCCTTTTCGGAATCCGGCTTGTTCGGGAGGCTGGAAGTCGTCAAACCTGCATGCGAGACGGTTCGTGATGACTCTGGAAAACAGCTTGTAGACATGGCTCAGAAGTGAGATGGGCCTATAGTTCTTAAGCAGGGCATTGTCGCCCTTCTTAAAGAAGAGTACCACCACACCTCTACTCTATGCCTGTGGCGTTTTCCCTTCAAGTATGACGGAATTAAACAGTTCCTGAAGGGCCTTAGGGACCGGTCTTCCACCCGCCTTCTGGAGTAAACCCGTAAGTAAGGAGTTCGGCCGTAATTCCGTCCTCACCCGACGACCTGTTGTTTTTGAGCTGCTTCAGAGCCATCCCAATCTCATACAGGCTGAGGTCCGGGATGTCCTCGGCATAGTGCCGGGTCAATCTAGCTCTTGGGTTGTTAGCTAGATTCGTATCGGGTTTAGTCAGTGACGTGTATAACTGTCCGTAGAACATCTCGATCTCTCTCAGAAGCTCCGATTTGGCGGATATGGTTCTGCCATCAGCGGACATTAGTTTCGTGAGCTGGCTTTGCCCAATAGACAGATCTCTGGCAAAGACCCTGGAGCCCTTGTTCCGCTCTATCGCGTCTTTAATCTTTTCAGTATTAAGCAGCGGAGTCTCTAGGACAAGGACTTTGAGATCCGCCTATTGAGCTGCCGGTATCTGCACGCATCTTCTGCAGAATGATATCCCGCCTCTCCTTCATGAGCTTCGAAGTAGGATCAGTGACCCTCTTGTTCCTATTTGTTCGGCGAGTCTTGATAAACTTAGAACCGACCGTATGGACAGTTTCTACGAACCCATCGTTGCATTCGTCCACGGAGGTCCCTAGGTACTCGAAACGGTTCTGAAAATCGAGCTGAAAGCTCTCGGAGTTTTGGTTCCGAATCTGTGCTGGACAGAGCGTAGACCTCATCAGTTGAGATCTTTCAAGCTTGATATTGAGATTCAATGTGCCTCTTACCATGCGGTGATCACTTCCGGTTTTCACCGCGTTAATCACAGAGACATCATTGAATATTTGCTTCTTCGTCGACATGATGAAGTCAATCTCATTTTTGGTTACACCGTCTGGGCTCTGCCAGGTCCACTTCCTGTGCTCACGCTTTCTGAAGAAGGAGTTCATCATATAGAGGCCCTCCTTCTCCATAAAACTAGTCAGTAAGTGTCCCCGGTGGTTCCGACGTCCAAATCCAAATTGCCCCACTCGCAGCTTGTCACCGTCTCGTTTGCCCGGTCTCGCGTTGATGTCCCCCATGACCACGGTGAAGTGAGTTTTATGACCATGTATGGCTCTGGATATATCCTCATACATGGTCTCTATTTCGTCGTCGGGGTGTGTCGAGGTTGGGGCGTAAACCTGTACGACCTTCAACGAATATCTTGACGATATTCTAAGTATCAGGTACGCCACCCTGGTCGACACACTTTCGATGCTCACCACATTGGACACAAGGGACCTGTGAACGATGAACCCGACACCACCCTGGGACTTCTGATCACCCTCCCGGAAATAGAGCAGTTTGCCGGATTTGAGAATTATCGTGTCCTCCCCCTCTCTTTGGACTTCAGACAATCCTACAATACTCCATCGCAACCTTCTCAATTCCTCTTCAAGTTCGGTGATCTTCTCGTCGGTCCGGAGTGTTCTCGTGTTCAGTGTTGCCAGGTCCAGTCGTCGGTGTTTGTTATGGTAGCCGAGTCCACTCCGGGGATTCTTCGCACCCCTTGCCTCGCCGTGACCTTGACCGCTACCGGAGTCAAGGGTAGACGGGCTGCCGGGCACTAGGGGCCATTTTTTGGTTGTGCTTGCCATTGGGGGGGTTTGCCATAATCGCCACGCTTGGCAGGCGGGTTGGCGATCGCAGTGTATGGTGTTGAGTTTTACAGAGAACGCTGCTACCCATTATCTGGCCCAAGTCCCTTAGTCGCCTCTTATGACACCCACGGGATGTGATGGGATGGTATTATTCTTTTACGGCACCATACGGCACCGGCCGATACCATACGGCGAAAAAGTATTAAACCTTCCGAATTATAAACAAGCTTCATGTTATGCAAGACAATCAAAAAAGCGTGGTGGAGCTTTTATTTATTTATTTTTATCAAAGAAGATTTAGAATATAAAGAACTTACGAACATCTCACGACAGTCAAGAACCAACGCATTCGAATGTTCTGGAATAGAACTAGTCAAACAAAGATGAATTATTATCTGTATTTATAGACCACCATAACTAAATAATCTAACTGTATTTTATGAAAACTTGGACAAGGTCTTGAAAACGGTGTGTTTAAAAACAAATAAAAAAATTACTGTATGTGGGGACTTCAACATAGATATCATAAAAAGAAACAACGTTACCAAAGACTTTGAATGCTGTCTATTAGGGTACAATCTGAATTTACAACTAACAGTTGCCTTGATAATTTTGCTTGTAGTTCTCAACTAAAATGTAAATGTGAAATAATAAATTTTGCTTTGTCTGATCACACTGCACAGACACTGGAAGTAAAATTAAATAGAACCTGTAGTATTAGTTCCTGGCGCATAAACAAACGTGATCTCTCTACCGAAAACTTAGTTAGGTTCAAAAAATATCTCCAATGCCTTTCTTTCTCGGATGTATATGTCGGCGTAGGATCGCCGTCGTTGTCGAATTCACACATAATTTTCAGCAATATATCCACACAAACAGTAAAATGCAATAGTTCAAGGTTATAAGTAGCAACAAAGAAATACTTTACATGAGTCCAAGGTGTTTATTTCACGAACGGCCAAAGAATTAAGAATGATCTTAAATTCGCAATACATCGGTTTTTATACACGGAAAATGACATCATGAAGTTGGCAGTGGATGTTAAAATTACACAAAAAAGGCGGGAAACATTAAAGAGGAAGGTAACAGAATAAATCTTTATAATTTTAACTCAGACAGAAGTAAAACGGAAATTGTCAAGTAACTTCTTATTTAAATATAACTGGATGCTAAATGAAATAAAAAGAAGCTACCTATCAAATTAAAGCCTTATTAAAATCCAACAGAACTTACAATATTTCTTTAAAGAATAACAGAATATTGCAATAATTAAAATAAATAAAAAGGATGTTAACAAGTTAAATACTTATAGAAACTAAACAGGATGTTACAATATTTTTTAAATAAGAAGGAATCGCTAACATTAATCCAATTCAACATGAAAGTCAAATTAAATACAAGATAATCATTAAAACAAGCAAAACCATCCCAAATAATGGTTTGGCGCCCATATATACATAACAGAGGCAAAAGAAGCATATGATTACTTTTTGGAACACTTTCAAATGCTGTACGATCTTTGTTTTCCATTCAAGTTAGTAATCATCAAATCAAATCCAACTAAGAAATGGGTTTCACGTGGTATACGTGTGTGCAGTAAGAGGCAGAGACACTTGTTGTGGAAATACAGACGTGAGGCTTCAGTCGAAAACAAATATAAATTCAAAAACTACTCCTTAAGATTCAGAAAAATAATTAAACTTACCCAAAGAGCACAAAAAAGTCACTTTATAAACACTTCCAGCAATAAATCAAAAGCGTTATGGCGTATTATAAATTACAAATCACGCAATGTTGAGCCAATATGTAAAATCAAAATTCAAGATACCGTCATTAGTAACTCATCAGAAATTGCAAATGCATTTAACAATTTCTTCATTGATCAAATACGATGTAATACTCCACCAACACGTGTACATACGGGTTTAATAAGCAACACGCATTCAATTTTCATGTCTCTAGTACTACCACAAGACGTAATAAGGGTAATACAGGCACTAAAATTACTAACAGCGTTGGGTATGATGGTATACATACAAAAATCATAAAATTCGTGTCTAATAATATTGCCTTACACATAAGCCACATTAGAAATTTATGCATTAGCTCGGGAGTATTCTCAAACGGTCTAAAAACAGTTATTGTAAAACCACTTTACAAAAAAAAACGATAAAGAGTGTTTAGTTAATTATAGACCCATTGCCCTAATCCCCATATTTTCAAAAGTCATTGAGATAATCATTTATGAATCAATAAATAAGTTTCTATGTAAATATAATATTTTGTGTGATGAACAAAAAGGATTCAGAAAAAACAAAGGTATAAATATTGCTATCTACGACTTGCTAAGAGTTATAATGGGGAATGTTGATAAAAAACAACCAATCTGCGCAATTCTTACAAATATGACAAAAGCCTTTGATTGTGTCCATCACGGAACCCTTCTTAATAAGCTTAACATGTACGGAATAAGGGAGGTGGAGGGGTTGCCATTTATCTCCGTGGTGATATCACTTACAGGGTTGTCGACCAGTCACCGAGTGTCTACTCAAAGTCTGCTGAACACCTGTTTGTTGAAATAGACTTTCAGGATACAAAGCTACTTTTGGGAGTCTATTATTGTCCCTCCTGTCAAATTGAATACTTTTCCTCCTTTGAAACGAAATTAGTAAACCTTACCCCCTATATGACCACACGCTAATTCTTGGAGACTTTAATACTTGTCTGCTAAAGGGAGACTCGCGCAGCTGTAAACTGCAATCACTTGTCTCTTCTGTCAATATGCACGTACTTTCTCTCAATGCTACTCACAGGGCTCCTCACTGTACTCCTTCTCTCTTAGATCTCATTTTAGTATCTGATCCTAACAAAGTAGCCACACATGGACAGCTTCCTGCCCCTTTTTCCTATCATGACCTCATTTACTTTTCTTATAAGATTCGACCTCCTAAACGCAAGGCCAAATTTCTCTTTCTTCGTTGTTTTAAAAACATTGACTTGAAGCGTTTAAGAGCTGATGCTGATGGCATTGACTGGTCTTCTGTGTACAGCTACGAGGATGTAGATACTATGGTGTCAATCTTCAGCAGGACTATGTTGGAGTTGTATGAGGTACATGCTCCCTTAAAAAAGGTAAGAGTGAAGCACCTTCCTGCGCCATGGCTATCCCCAGCAATAAAAAACCAGATGGCTAAGCGTGACAAGGCCAAGCGTTTATAAAGTTTTATAAAGCTCCTAGTTTTCCTCAGTGCGACGCTTCCTCGTCGCACTGAGAAAAACTGGGAGCTTTATAAAACTTTGCGAAATCGCTGCAGTCGTTTGTGTAGGAATGCAAAAAGGCGCCACATTCACAATCCCATAGAAAACTTCAACCAAACACAAGTATGGCAATTTTTGAAGTCTCTTGGTATTGGTAAAACAACTAGCAAGAGTTCTTCTGATAAGTTGGACCTCAATGCACTTAATGCACACTTTTCTAAGTCTACGATTATACTCGACAACTGTACGGTGCACGTACATGATTCTTAAAAATGTTTAGTAAGTGATGAGTTGTGCAATAAGTAGGCTCGCATGAGCATCTTTGCACTTACACGCGCGACCTACATTAGTAAAAGATGACGATCATGCAGCAGCAGCATGCAGAGCATGGCTGGTGCAGTTTTATATCTAAATTTAATTTAGTGTTCCAATAGACGTGGTTTGAGTCGGACAACTTGCATTTTTATTTCTGGATTCAAGCCCCTTGGCACTCATTGCATTCTACATTTCACTGACATTTGCATTGACAATAATTATTATAAATGTTAAGGTGTATTTGCATTTGCACCCTACAACAACCTTGTTAAATCGTCAACTCTCCGTCTCCTTTCAAGTCTTCTTTTGCCTGAAAATACTTCTTTCTCTTTCCAACCAATTACTGAATTGGTTATTAGGGAATGTCTCCTATCCATATCGACTAAAGCGGTAGGTGACGATGACCTTCAACTCCAAATGTTTCTACCCATTATAAATAAAATTATTTCGGTCATAACTCATATCATCAATTTTTCTCTACTCCTTTCCTTCAGCGTGGAAGAAGGCTTACGTTCTACCGCTTACTAATGTTTCAAATCCCTCTTCACCATCCCAGTTCCGTCCAATATCCATCCTCCCAGTCCTCTCCAAAGTCCTCGAGAGTATTGTACAGAAGCAACTGTCTTATTATCTTTCCTCTAATAGCCTGTTGAGTCCATACCAATCTGGCTTCAAAACTGGTCATAGCACTGTGACAACTCTAGTCAAAATAAATGATGACATAAGGCTGGCTATGGAGAACAAATGTCTAACAATATTGGTACTACTCGACTTCAGCCGTGCTTTTAATTCAGTTGACTTTGACATTCTCTTGGGAATCCTTTCTTCTCTTAATGTCTCTGCATCGGTAATTGAGTGGTTCAAATCCTATCTTCAGGGCCGCTCGCAGTCTGTCCGATCTGACGAGGTTTCCTCTGAATGGTGTGATTTGGCTGCAGGCGTTCCACAAGGTGGCGTCTTCTCTCCTCTTCTCTTCTCAGTTTTTATAAACGGTATCACAAAGGTCCTTACTTCGAACTATTATCTCTATGCAGACGACTTGCAGCTATATCGTCATTTTAAAGTGAGTGAACTGGATGAGGCTGTTGCTGCCATCAATAATGACCTTGCAAGTATCAACACGTGGGCTAAATCCTATGGACTCTTGCTGAACCCAACTAAATCACAAGCGCTCATTGTTGGTGGCAGATACATGCTCAGCCAATTAGGTTACCGGTCTCTGCCACCAGTAGTGTATGACTCAGTGCCTATAGAATATTCTAAAAGTGCTAAGAACCTCGGCGTCCATATGGACACGAATCTCTCTTGGGAGGTTCATGTTGCTCATGTTAGCAAGTAGTTAGTAAGTATTCTAAACTTTCCAGTCTCTTAAACGTCTTCAAATATTCCTTCCATTTCACACTAAGGTCAGTCTTGCTCAATCTCTTCTCCTACCACTTATAGACTATGCTGATGTCTGTTTTCTAGATGCAACGGAGGTGCTCCTAAATAAACTCGAGCGACTGCAGAATTTGTGCATACGCTTTATTTTTGGCCTCCGGAAGTACGACCACGTGTCGGAGTTCCGGATCAGATTGGGGTGGCTGCCGATTCGGCATCGACGAGATACTAACATCCTATCCCTTCTCTATACTATCCTGCACAACCCTAATTCTTCTCAATACCTCCGAGAACGCTTTGAGTACCTCATCCCGAGGGGTAAACCATGTCGTACTGCCACATTTCTTCTCCTTCGTAGTCCGCGTCACACTTCCAGCCGCTATGGTGGCTCCTTCTCTGTTACTGCAGTGCGTCTCTGGAACTCTCTCCCACATTCCCTACGTGACAGTCCTTCTCTTGACGTCTTCAAGAGAAAAGTTAAAGAGCACTTCCTTTCTCTATGACATAATATTCGTAGATATATATGGATGTATATATATATATATGTCAGCGATGGTACAACTCTCCAGGTTACACCAGCCAGGATATTGAAACTACAGTGGGCGTACTTTGGTAAGTGTTGGTTATTGCACAATAGAAACACCGGTTGCTTTTAAATCAAATTATTATTCACACTCAAAAGTCTCACTTACAATATTCTCACACAATAGGTACACTGAACAAATATTCGGAACACGCGGCGGTTTCTAGACAGAGGCACGTCTGCACTGCTCGACCGCCACTAGTAGACTGAGCTCAGCCTCTGTCGAGCACACCGTCCTAGACTCCGTCGAACGCCACTAGATGGGGTTGGTAACCCGATCGTTCTATTGACTGACTTATTTCCGACGTATGTGTGTATTTATGTACGTAGGTATATTTATGTATGATAAAATATGTATTTTTGTAAAATGTGCACTGGATCCATCCTCTACTGTGATCTCTCTCTATCACTCAAAGGTTTGCTGGTAGAAAACTCAATTTTGAGTTAAGCTTGCCTTTGTACATGAACATTTTTAATCACTGTAAATTATTGTAAGTTTTTATGGTGTACAATAAAGAATTAAAGAGACACCGATTTCTACCGGGCTACGACTACGTTATGGCTCTGGTGCGGTCGGACGGTCAAAAGAGAAGTCTACTTACGTGTTCCCCGCCTCGGCATGCTCATTATCACTGTGAGCATCTTTAACTTTTACCATCTACTTCGACTGGTACATGACCCTATGGTCTCCCTCTCTTTTTTTTACCCTATCGAGAGCCTATTTCTAATTACACTTTGGGGTTCAACCTTCAACGTGTAGCAATTATCATCCAAAACCTCTGCTACCATTAATGGACCTTTTAACTTCCCATCTAACCCAGTCTGACTTCGCTCTTCATTTTCTTATGAAACGAAATCGTTAACAAAAATGTTATTCACAGTCATCAAAAAAACATTAATCAAAACAACAGGTATCTTATTCACAGTCAACAGCTATCTCATAGCTCCGTAAAACACAATTTCTACACTCGCACTTCCCCACGGGAATGCCGAGTCAACTCTCTTGACAACACTACCTAGAGCTATCGCAACGATACCCTGATCCAGACTCTCCCGTCTATACCATCCAGGGCTACCGTTCGATACTCTGGTACAGTCACCGACCCACTGAACTCAGAACCTGTTCACAAAAACTAAATTGATGTTAACGCATCATCTGCTTCATTACTTCACAACGTCAATTGGTACTTGGCCTCGGGCAACTTCCCGACAAAGAGATTTCAAAACATATCCACCGGTCAGTTATGATCATCGGAGCTTACAAAAAGAAAATCAACTGGGCCAGACCATTTTTCTGTCTATCGTTCATGAAAAGGAACTACGTTTATGAATTACTCTACGTTAATCTACGAACATAACGGTCGTTGCTACACTGCACAATTTGAATGAATTGATCTTATTTTAATCTCATCCGTATTCACTCGCATACTTAGTAGGCAACACGGTAGTGAAAAATGGAAAAACTATTTGGGAAAAGTTGTGATAGCTCTGAATTCTCTGTAGCTTTAAAACTTTAATCCTAACTGTCGTTATGTAAGGAAATCTGTTACCGTCACGGTAATACAAAAGCTTAGGTCCAAGTTTTCATTAAAAACGTCTAAGTAGGAACATGACCTTGTGGCAACCTTGCCAGGCAATATCTCACTCTAAAGTTTGCACTGAATAAAATGTTGAAACTGTTACCGCCAATGAGAAACTCTTTAAGTACTCGCTTTGTACTAAGTATGTCAAAATTACCTAGCACTATCAATCCAACCACCGAATTGGTATCAACCCCTTTAAAGCTTTGTTTGCTATTCAAATAAAACTTGGGTGACTCACCATGTATTCCAGTCAGCCTTGAACGCTCTTACACAGATGTTGACATGATACTTGGCTACTGCAGCCTGCCAACTGCTTGCCGACCTTCGATCTGTCAAGCTCAGAACCACTCAGAAGTTGCAGCTGCTCAGCAGTTGCAGCTGCTTAGCAGTTGTTGCAGCTGCTCAGAAGTTATAGCAGCATGCCAACCGCTAGCATCCTGCTGGCTTCATACACCATGATACGATATCTGAAACTGAAAAATACTACGAGAGTACAAGTCCAATAAAAGCTGTGGTGGGTGGGACTAAAGGTTTCAGGTTAGCATAGTAGTCACAGTATCAAAGTTAATAAAAATCTGAATCTAATCAAATCATTGGCACAAAAAAGCGGCCTACGCCCAGCAGTGGGCAGTCAGGTTATGGAAGGTGATAAGTCACAACATTGCTTTTTCAATTATCACAATTTCCGGAATCAAGTGTAAGGTAGGGTATGGTGGTGATGTTGATATTGTGACCATATCTCTTTAGTGTCCCAATAACAATAGCACTAAGCGCTTCGATCTATTTCTCTACCAGCGATAGCAGAATAATATCGCTCCATCAGCATTATTGGGCACGTCTGCACTGCTCGACCGCCACTAGTAGACTGAGCTCAGCCTCTGTCGAGCACACCGTCCTAGACTCCGTCGAACGCCACTAGATGGCGTTGGTAACCCGATCGTTCTATTGACTGACTTATTTCCGACATATGTGTGTATTTATGTATGTAGGTATATTTATGTATGATAAAATATGTATTATTGTAAAATGTGCAGAGAGAGATCACAATAGAGGGTGGATCCATCCACCCTCTATTGTGATCTCTCTCTGTCACTCAAAGGTTTTCTGGTAGAAAACTCAATTTTGAGTAAAGCTCGCCTTTGTACATGAACGTTTTTATTCACTGTAAATTATTATAAGTTGTTATGTTGTTATGGTGTACAATAAAGAATTAAGGAATAAGAGGAAATGTACTAGACCTTATTAAGTCATATCTAAGTGATCGTAAACAATATACGGAAATTTCTAAAATTTGCATAAGCACTAAGCGTGAGAAAAAATTTAAATCCGAAGCAAGAGCTATAACATATGGCGTACCTGAAGGTGGACTTCTTAGCTCACTATTATTCTTGCTACACATAAATGACCTACCTCATCGCATTAAGCACCCCATGGTCTTATTCGCTGAAGACAGCACCGCAATAATTCAAGGTACAGACATAAATAAATACGAGCATGACATAAATATTACACTTAAGGACATTGTGAATTGGCTTGACGAAAATAATTTAGTAATTAACATGCAAAAAACGAACGTAATGCACTTTTATCAGCGCACATCACTACCGAATGTAATATAGAATATAATAACTTTAATATAGATAGACCAAGTAACAGTTGCGAAATTTCTAGGTATACTGATAGATAGCCAGTTGACTTGGAAACCTCAAGCAGAAGAAGTTTATAAAAAACTGAGCGTATCTGCGTATGTCCTACATAATCTGGCAAAAAAGGTCCACATCAACACCAGAATAGTTGCATACCATGGTCTAGTCGCGTCCATTTTAAGATATGGAATAATCTTTTGAGGAAACTGTACTCTACGAGAACAGGTGTTCAAAGCCCAGAAACGTTGCATAAGGGCAATACTTTACATGAAAGTGACAGTTGCGTTCCTGTGTTTAAGTTCCTAAAACTCTTAACTTTCCCGTGTATGTATATTTTGGAAATCGCACTCTTTGTAAAATGTAACATGAACCTTTTCACGTCAGTATCGGAAACTAGAAAGATACCTATAAGAACTCAGTATAAACACTTACTACATGTTGACATATGTAATACGGCCTTGCTCAGAAAAAGTGTTATTACAATGGGCCCAATCATTTTCAATAAAGTACCCGACATCATTAAAAATGACACAAATCGAAATTTAAAAAAAAGATTGACATTACTATTGACTGAAAAATGTTATCATTCAGTAAATGATAATGACTTTAGGTGTATAGTAGGCTCAATAACCTTGAGCATCTGGGCCATACATTCATATCTGCGCCGCACACACAAACATTTTCGTAGCGCACTCGCTACCTCAAAACTATTACCAAAGATTACGCGAGGACGCAGACATGCGCGCCAAGGCGGCTTTTTCTTCTGTTGCGGCAGCCGGGTCGTGAGGTTCCCCTCTCTCTCACGCGTTCGGCCTCCTCCTTCGCTAGCATTACTGCTCCGCAGAAGGAGGTAACTAAGAATATAACCTACAATGTGAAAACCTTGGCAGTGATACCACAAACTTTTGCAAAGCTGCCACTGCAAGATGTTGTAAAGCCTCGTTAACTTAAGCTGTAGCAGATTTAAAAAACCACCAAAGACTTCTACTTTGCCACAACAAAAATTGGCGATTGTTATTGATTCCAATAATCAAATGGTTCGATACTACTAATATTAACACTCGAATACAAAAACAATCGATCGCTAGTTCGCAAATTCGAATGTTAGCTAGTTCATTTATTCACTTTGCCATACAAAATAGAGCTTTTTTCTCGTGAAATAAAGATTACTTTTAGTTGATAACAGTAATTAGTCCAATACAAACTAGTAATGTTCGTTAAGCTCGATGGTTTCAATTTCCTACAAAATTGGGTTTTTTATCTCAGCACATAGAGTTTACTTTTAGATGAGGTTACGGGTATTCGAATATAAACTAGTAACAGTGAAATGAGAATCGGAAGGAATGCGACGCCGCAATACATTCTTATTTACTCCTTGCTTATTTCAAATTCGAATGAGTTATAAGGCTATTCGAATATTTTGAATGACTTCAACAATCGAATGATTCGAATAATGTCATTCACAATCATCCATTCCCATCTTTAGCCACTAGTACCATTAACAGTTCTATTCATACTTCCCGCCCTGGTCATTCATTTATAGCTATTTCTTTTAACTATTCTAATTCTCTGCCAAGAGTGAAACGACAAAGAAAAAGATAATGACACCGTTTAACATAATTTGAAGATCTTAATTATATGATAACGGAATTGAAGTACTTGTATCGGTTTTTTCCATGAAGGAAACTTGTTTAGCAGGAACACGTTTCTTTAAACGGTCAAACGATATGTTTATGAAAAAGATGTTTATGAAGAAAAAAGTATATTCGAAGAAGAATCGCGTTAAAATTATATTGAATACTGCTATTGATAAAGAACTGCAGTCGATGCTTTTTCCTCTGAACCTTATGCAAAAACTGCTATTTTTACCAAAATATTCGATCAAAAATAACTATTTGTTTGCTAATAGCCTGATCACTAACGCTCTATCATTATTTTGGACCATCTTATGTGTGTCTCAATTCATAACTCGTGCTATGGTTGCGATAGTATACAAACCTGACATTTTCTTGCACTTCCTCATTTTCTGTGACCTCTTTCTATACGGTGTTGCATTCGCTGTAATTTATATCCTCAACATCATCCATTCGAAATATAACATTGCTTGTATCCTGACTTTTCAAGATGTTCATAGATTCTTTGACAGTTATACCACTTTTCATATATTTTCTAAGGGGAATTGGATTGGATTTTTTCTTATTTTTGGCTATCATGTTGGTTTTTTTTTAGCCAACTACTTTTTTGATATGCCTTGGTCTATTCTTCTATGTGGTGTGTTTCTGCTTTGTTTTGACGCAAGCATGGTATATACAATCAGATTTATTACTTGGTTAGAAACTTATGTTGTTTTGTGGAGTGACCTATTGCTAAAACCGACGAATGGAAATAAAAGGATTGCGGATTTGAAGCAATGGTTACATGCTTATGATAAAATATTGGAATGTTATTGGATTTTCAGAAAATCTTTTCAGCCCTTGGTAAGTGTATCTACCTATTTTGTTGATTTGTTCCATTTTCGCCGCATTTTCATCCACTTTTGAATAAAACAAAAGAAAAATTCCTTTTTCGCCTCATTTTAAGCAAAATCCGTTTTCGCCCACTTTTCATTTGTTTATTAAGGTACAGTCAGTCAAACATGTGTTTTAAAAACTTATCACAGTCTAGTCATTGCAGGACTGCTCAAAGGAACATTGACTGACTGACATTCAACGCATAGCCGAAACTACCGGGACTAGTCAACAAATTTTGCACGAAGCTTTCTTTTATGGTGATGGTGTACACAATAAGGGCATCACACAGATTTGAGTGGACTTTTGTTAATATACGACTTATTTCGTATATTTCACCAAACAATAATAACATTTAAGAATACTTGAAACATTTTGGAATTATTTCACCATCGAACTAAATTTTGCTTATATACAGAGCCCAGGGATTCGTTTATACTCGCCGGCCATACTCAACCTTTTTTCCTCTTGGGCCACATAACGCTTCTACTTTTGTCATGACGGGCCGCAATAACCTACAGTAAAATATCACTCTACATATAACAGTCCCTACATGAATGGAATTTTAGAATATGTATAAATTGGTCGGTTTTCAATAAAATTGCTATATGCGAACGTTTTCGTTAGTAATACGAAAAACTTAGTGGGTGAATAGTCTCAGCACCATCGTCAATAAGTGAATCAGAAAGCTGAAATCCGTTAAGTATAAAGAAATTCTCGCAGTTTAGTACTCAATTAATACTACCGAGACAATGAGTAAACATAGCACCAATAATATAATTCATGATAGGCTATTGGGCCACACAGAAAAATATGGCGGGCCACATATGGCTCGCAGGCCGCAGGTTTGCGCTTGACTCGAATGATATCACACATTCCGCTATATATTCTAATAACTACTTACACTTGCGTATCACTCGTCCCTTCTATAACTAGATATTCAAATTCAACTTTGAATTATCCTTTCAGATACTGTATCACTCATTGGAGACATGTATTCATGGGTTGATTGATCTCAAAATATGTTTAGAAGTAATGTTTGACGGAACCGTAAGTATTTATTTCATGGTCTCATCCCATCTATCACATAGGTAAATGCAATACAATTACGTAAATGTGCGCATGCTCGTTGTACACAACTTTTGCTTCTGTGGCCGTTCAATTTTGACAATCTGTTTGATATATTTCGTCGTCCATTACTGTAACACATTCTTTGTCAAATAATACTAAACTTCCTTTGTTACATACAAATTATGTTTCAGAACATACCCGCGAGTGTTTTAGTCAATATGTTATGGATCTTCAAGAATCTCTTATTGCAAGCACTATTTAGTATACGTTGCGAGATGTTTTACACAGCCATGACGAAATGTCAACAGTCGTGTTATATTATTTTGAAGACGAATTGTTCTTGCAGTATGTATACATAATGTTTTTCCTTTTGGAGGGTTTCGTATGTCCTAATAAAAAACGGATCACTAGCATATGGCACATGTGGTGGATCGATTCAGCTGAAAATGTGGTGTATAATTTAGATTAGATTAATTTTGAATATGGGGTCATTTATCCACTCAAGCGTCCAGCCGCGCGAGCGACTGTCGCCCCACCTGTCCGCTCATTAAAAGTCACTTTATTTTAACGAGCGCGCGATTTTCTTTTAACAAAATCGATTACTACTAAAAAACTACTATAGCTACATTCGAATAAAAAATACTCACATAAAACTAAAAAGATCCAGAATTTAATTTAGTTAAAGTAAAGGTCATTGGGCACCTTAGTATGGAAACCATACCCATGGCGGACACAAATGAAATTAGTAGAGTGTAATGATATAAGGCTCTGATTTACTATGGCATTAGTCACATTAATGTGAGCCACGGGAATCTTGAAAAATTCAAGTGTTATAAACTGATATGAGGAATATGAATAAAATGCTAGTTCATAAAAATGTTTTTATTCAATTTGATCCAAATCAAGCATAAGATCATTTAAGAAGGCAGCAGGTGCGTCTGTTGCTTCCTGATGTCTGGCCCAAGACAGATAACAAACTATGCTAGCGATATGGGCGCAGCTCCCGACAGTTCGGCGGCCGTGTATACATGAGCAGTAGTACTCTGCTATACTTTGTCGTCCGTGTTGTGTTGGGTTTAACAAAATATATGTATAGTACTGTTTCGATCGGATATGACGTGACTGGATTCGCCCTCTGATCAAAATCTTATTATCAATTAAATGTTGATGTCGATACATTTCTATTAAATAATCCCCGTTTGGTCTTATGTGCTCGTGACAATAAGACCTTGCGAATCTCAAATGGTATGAGCCCAACGTGAATAAGATCAAATCTTCATAGGTCAGCTGTGGAAAATCTTCAAAGTCTGGACTGTTTCCATCTAGAGGCACGAATGCTACTCTTTGTCTGTTCAAGTTATTTGTTGATACGTATTCTGCTAACTCATTTTCTGTATTTATATTTTGATTTATAATATCGACAAACTGATCGGCGTATATATTATCTTCATATGGCCGTCGAGAAGCGTTGATGACTGCCGCGGTTATTTTGAAATCGGTCTTCATATTTCGCATCGCAACATTAAAATATGTAAGTCGAAATATTTTAAAATCTTTCTTAAATAGTCCATTAATTGTTTCGATTACCCAACGGCACATTTTAATTAATCGAGATTCGTTAGCGTCAATTGTTGATAACTCTTCTCCTCTTCCTCTAGTTGGCGGCATGTGGGGATTATATCCACGTTCTTCAAATCCAGGGATCGAATCCCGAAAGCCACGGTCCAATAGAAACACGTCGTTAGGTCTAAGATACCAATGCCAAGCTGAATCTTCTTGCATCAGGCTGCGCATAATAGTTGCATCCGAAGTAGTCGCTGAATATGGTCCTACTTCTATTATATAACCGTGTGTACATACGATCAGAAAAGGCTTTACCAGGTTGCGGAATTTGTGTAGGCTGTAGGTTTTTCTTTGGAAAAGGAAATTCGCACTCTTCTGAAGGTAAATATATGTTCCGTCGAACACAAGAATAGCTGCCGGTTCAGTTTGGCTACCACCAAAAATATGAGTTGGGATACGAAGATTTCGTGCCACCACTTCTTCTCTAGTTATATGATTTAAACCCAGGTAACGTGGAACAAAATCTTCAGTTAAGCATTCTCTCGCTGTTTTTAACTTCCTCTCTAATGTTCTTCTAGATATTTGGAATTTCGTAGCTAAGCGCTCTAGTCAAATACATTCCTAAAGTGGTAGCAGGACGATCAGACCTGTTACGAAGAGACGGTGTTTGGTCTAAAATAGTCATGAACTGATTTTTAGTTAAAGCCGTCCAAAAATGGAAGTGGTTGTCATCAATTGTATCAATATTTTCAAAATCCATTTCAGACCTGCTTTCTAATCCCCATTTATACAAATTGATTATGAAAAGTACATGAACATTATTAAAGCTTTCATGTATTGTCGGGGCATTCACAAGTTTTTCCCAATCATTTTTAACTAAATGCGGGTGGCAAACTCGTGCAAGTTCCGGTATGTATAAATTGTGATTGTGCAACAGATAGAACTTGGCGTAGGTTGGCACGCGATGTGTAGTCATACCTCTGCAGTTTAGAAAAATACAGCGTCTCGCTGTATTTGATACACGTCTATATCCAGTAACAGTAATAAAACCAGGACCTTGTTGATCCCCGACTTCTATTTGTTGGACCGCCTCTTCAACTTCTCCTTGATTTGCGCCTTCTTGTATTGGCTCGGGTGGCACATTATCTAATTGCTGGTTTTGCAATGCTCGATCATATCTCTGCCAGCAAGGGTGGCAAATAGATCTTGTACCGTCAAACGAAATCTGCAACAAGATAAAACATTCTGCACATATATATAAAAACTAAACACCTAACAACGAGATTGTTAGAAAGTAGTTTCGAAAAGTCATTTTTATTGCACTGAATTCCTTAATTGCTGTTCTTAATGCATAAACTATAAGTTCTCGAAATTTTGTAAGGTTAACTGGTATAGGTAAAATAATTAGCATTACGTTTGCTTCTGTACAATAATAGTTAAGATTGTGTAAAACAAAGCATAAATAAATAAATAATAAATCGGTCGATAAAGACTCGCTTCCTACCGCTCTGCTCCTGCCTGTTTTCTTAGTAAATAGATAGATAGACGGTGTACTGACAGAGTACTTACCTCACGTGGTATGATTTCTTGTAATAACAACACTACAAGATCCCGGTACCTTTCGAGAAACACTCCATTAAGACTGTGTTTCCTTCGACGTAACACAGATCGATTGCACGACACACTACTGTTTTGTCTTTCCATATCAACGAAAATCCAATCCAAAAGCAAGTAACCAGAGTCCATAAAACACGCTAACGTAGTCGATAAAACAATAAACAAAACAAATCAGATAAACGTACAGGTCACAACGATAGCTAACGAAGGACTGCGCAGAGGGCGGTGAGTCAGTGCGCGAGCGCAACAAAACTAGTTTGGCCTAACTAATGTGCGAAAGAGACAGCGTATACATGCCTCTCGGCTCATCAGTGCACCATGCTGTATGCTATCGAAATTCTTTTATGCCTTTAATGATGGAATAAAATCCTCTGAAACCGTTTGTTTTTTATTTTTTTAAACGATCCTGTACATTTTTCTCCATCGATTTTTAAATAAATAACTATATACAATGAAAGGTCATATTATTCCCCTTAGTTTAAAACTATTTTGATTAATGTTCGCCACTCTTCGCAAAGCGGGTCAGATACGCCCAGTGACCTTTCTCAAATTAATAATATAGTATGAAAATAAAGCTTGCAAAAAAAAACATCGTTTTTATTTTTTGTTTCGACTTTTACAAGAAAAGTATAATAGTTACCGGGAATAATTTTTGTATACTATAATAGTACATAATATACCCTTTAAAATCATACCAATATTTTAATATTAATAGTTAGCTTTCAGTGATAAAAAATATAAACACAGCCACGGGGACTGCATTCCTGAACACTCAAATGATGGATAAAGAGTTGCGTTTTAATCATTTCTAGACACATTTCAACATACTTTGTTTTTAAATGGCAATTAACGTGATCATAGTGAAGTATTCTCTTATATTTAGCATTAATATAACAAAAATAACCGATAAGAATACATTTTAAACAACGGATCATATAACTATATAACTTTCGCATCTCAATTATTATATATAAACGTTCTGGAATTGTTGTAATGATACAAATTTCGTAAAGTATATGTCTTCAAAATTAATTTGACATGCAACAACATTAGAAATAACGTATAAGAACAGAAAACTTATCACATTTGTGTTCCATCTCCACACACTTTAACAGTTTACGAATAAAAATGGCGAACTGTCATTTCCGCATTTTTTTTCTGAATATTTTATTGCCATTGCACGGATAAAATTCACTCTCACGGATGACAAACTTCATATAGCGCCATCTAAAAAAATTCTACTGCATTATTAAGAGCTAAATTTAGCGCTGTACACGTTTAAATTGAACGATGTCGTTTGGTGATTGTAGTCACCATGGACAGTATAGGCAAGAATTTTTGTGGTGACTACACTCACCGTGGACGCTTGAGTGGTTATGAATTTTGAGGGATATATTAGAAAACTAAAAATAGGAACAAGTTTTCAAAATATATCGTCAGACTTGTCAAACCAAAGATCTTATTGTACGGCTCTCAAATAGTGTGCAATTGTTTTTTGTTTTCCAAAAAAGTTAATCTTACATTTATTTTACAGATGTTGAAAAACGGATTTGTAGAAATATTCAACGCTTGCATGATGCCTATTTCAGCAAGATAAGCTTATGTGGAGTGGCCTACGTTGATGCTCTTCTGCCACCAGCTTTACTTGGATTACTCACGAAGTACACTGTTGTACTTCTGCAGTCTGCGCTTCTGCGATCTTAATACCACGTACTACTGCCACTTGAGATTTAACGTTTTAATCGGAGACAGAACCGAGTACTTAAAATTTAAAAAATAATAATATGTAAATATAGGGATAGTAAACAATAATTACCATCATTTCAGCTGGAAGACATCAACAGCCGGTCGTACTCTTCCCCCAAGAGCGTCGTCTTTTTCAACAGTTCCTGCGGGTCTAAAAAGGCCACTTTAACAGATTCAGCCAGCATATCAAGCTACCCGAAACTGTCAACAAATTTTCCCAATCAACCTTGAACCTAAATACTTTAGCGATAAAGATGATAATGGAGGTTGACAGATTGTTGTATGATTAATATTATGATCTATTCTACTAAAGTGACCTTTTTAGACCCGCTGTGTTTCTCGTCTCTCGTGACTTGCGCATAATTAATTTCAATCTTAATTGCGAAACACAGTACATAATTAAACATTCCAGCTGTTAGGTGAATGCGCAATTCACTGTATTTTACCAATTTAGGCATGCAAAATTATTATTTAAATAATATATATGTTAGCTTGCTTCAAATTCATGTTTTAATTTCAAATAAATATTGCTCATTTTTAGATATATTTGCTTCATTCATTTAAAATAAGTTATGAATTCTACTAAAACTCGTTGATTATTCCGTAATAAGTAAATACATTTTATCAAAGTTGAATCCAAACTTCCGTAAGTTTGGATTCAACTTTGATAAAATGTATTTTAATACCAAAGTATAATTAATATCCACTGTGGCAACACTGTCAAAGAAAATATGAATGAATATTGTAATAAAATTTTAAATGTATTTTGGTCATGGCAATTTAATGCTTTATGTTTACTTTGGCAACACTTCGAAATGACGGTTTGAACACGAGTCATTTCCGGGTGGGGCGAAAGTCATTTTTATAAATTGTAAAGGGAGTGCACGGCCAGTGATCACGGAGCCACGAAGCAAGTTGGTTGACATTGTAGTCAGGATTCCGTGTGTATAATAAAGTTATTTTATACTAAAAACGGTGTTTGAATTATTAAAAATAGAAGTGTTCAACAAATCAGAAGCAGGGATAACACCAAGGAACTCTGGTGTAGCTATTGCTACCACCCTGGTGTGATCATACGTCCACAGTAAGGTGTGTTTTAGTTGATTGATTAATGATTATTTTCAATATGATTTTTGTTTGTGTAATTTTACTTAAAGTGTAGTAACATAGTAGAAATCTATTCATACATTAGGTACTTTGAATATCCTATGGAAGGATACTAGTTGTCGTGATAATGCCAAATAGTACTTAATAATCATTTGTGGGTAGTGTTTGTGAAGAGTTCGGTAAATCATATACTTATTTATAATGAATAGCAAAGCATATTTGACGTATATCCATTAAAACTGTCTTACGTGATACCCTCTCCAAAGGATAGTTTGAAATCAAATTAATTCCACGCATTGGTTAAGTAACGAATTTTATATTTTTCACGGTCGTGAAATGCGAATGTTCGTTACGTCACTAATAGGTATAGAACAAATATGAGTAGATGTGTATGACAGATATTTATTGAAAATAATTAATTTGATAAAATATAGGAGACAAATAATTCTTTCAACTATCACATTAATTACCTATTTTTAATTTAATAACATGTTTAAATTCAATGAAATAGGTACTCGTTGTTTTTATTTTTTTCAGACTATTGGACAGTGAGATGTCCAGTGACCGGTCAGAGAAGTCAACCGGGAGTCATCACAGTATTGTGCTGGGAGGGGCCTCGCGACGCAGCCGAAATCGGCGTGCTGGAGACTTGAAACAAAGTCGTCGATCGTCAGCAGCGCCCAGGCGAAGTCGTCGCTCGTCAGTAGCGCCCAGGCAAAGTCGTCGCTCACCAGCATCGCCCCGCAATGATGGTCGTAGCTCCGAGTGGCGCAGATCCAGAAAATCACCTCTAAGGGTTGAGCCGCAGGCAAGAAGTCGAAGCAGGTCAGTCGTGATATCTCCATTGCGGCATCGCACATCAAGTACACCATCAACGGACTCGCAGATAAGTGAACCGACAAATAGACATATAGACCGTAGTCGTAATAGGCAGAGGCGTCACAGATTGCAAACTCCTCATAGACAAAGCGTGAATCGATCTCGAAGTCCAGTCCAATCTAGTATAAATAAAAAGATTGACGTCTGTTACGCCGCAGCCTTCATCTATCAATGTTAATAATGAATTGCTAAAATGCATTAAAGAGTCCTTACAATCCATCTTAGCCGTAGATCATCAGAGTAAAGAAAGATTTGCTAATAATAATTTAGTTCCAGAATTGATCCTAAATCGAAAAACCAATCAATTGTTCCTTGGCTGAATAAAGTCAAAGAATGCTCTGAGATCTATGGCTGGGATAGTCAACAGACCGCTCACTATGCTCTTCCGAAGTTAGAAGGTACTGCAAAAAGTGGTACGAAGGACAGTCATCAGTATTGATCTCATGGGACGAATGGGTCGAAAAACTTAAATCTGCTTTTCCGTCACATGAAAATTATGGTAACATGCTGACGGAAATGTTAGCTATAAGGGCAAAGTTTGGAGATGATTTAGAAGAGTACTATTATGAAAAGTTAATAGCCTTAAATCGGTGTAATATAATGGGTAGGAATGCTGTTGACTGCATTGTCTATGGAATAGATGATAGATCGGTTCGGTTCGGAGCAGAGGCAGTAGGTTTTAAGGATTCTGATAAGCTACTGGGTTATCTGAGGGGTGTCAAACATGAGCGATTAGATAGGTTTAATAAGAAACCGGCACGTTCTGCCAACGAAACGCGTAAACCTGTAAAACATAATTTGGTTAGAGTCTCGACATGTTATAACTGTCATGAAACGGGCCATTACGTATCGGGATGTAAAAAACCTATTGTTAAGTGCCAAAAGTGTAAACGCATTGGTCATGATGATCCTAAATGAAATAAGAGCGTTTGGGTAGATAAAGCCGAAGTTAAGACATTATGACTAGACAATAGTATTGGCATAGGAGTAGACACAAAATTTGTTAAGGGAGTTAACGTTAATAATGTGCAGTTGACAGGGTACGTAGATTTTGGAAGTCAATGTACTTTGATAAAAGAATCCATCATTGAAGTAATTGTACCACGTCAAAAATGGCAAGTGAATAATTTGCCATCTCTAAAAGGTGAAACTAAGATTTCTTTAATGATTGACAACGCTAAAATGTATTTTGAGGCCGTTATCGTTCCTGATAGTTATTTAAAATATGATCTACTTATTGGTCAGACTGCTACGGAGCAACCCCACATATGGGTATTTAAATCTGATAAAGAGTTGATGATTACGGATAAACGATTGAAAAATGCAACACGACTGACTTTAAAATCTGTCAAAACTGCCAGAGCTGAAGGTTGTATTTCTATTAAGGTGTGTACCGATACAAATTTTTGCGGGAATGTTTTCGTTGAAAATGATTATCGTTTAAACTACAGGGTAGAAATTGGTACTTATCATATAAAAAACGGTATCGGTTCAATTTAAAGAGGGCCAAGTCTTGGCCCGTGCTATTCAAATTAATAATAATTTTAAAGTTATTAGTATGATACAAAAGGTTCAAAACCACGGCGGTAAACCTCCATTTACATTGGAAGACCTCAATATTGATGAAAATTTGGACAACGATCAGAAACTTCAATTATTCAGTACTTTGAACCAGTATCACGATTGTTTTGCCAAAGACTTGTCTGAACTAGGTAAGACCGCGGTTGCGGAGATGGATATTTTGTTAGAAGATACAGAGCCAGTCGTATATAGACCATACAAGTTGAGTCATTCAGAACGGGAAGAAGTTAGAATTATGGTTGAAGAACTCTTAAAATATGACATCATAAGAGAGTCTCAATCTCCATACGCGAGTCCTGTTTTGTTAGTAAAAAAAAAAAAAACTGGTGATAAACGCCTCTGTGTGGACTATCGCGCCTTGAATAGGAAAACGATTAAACAACATTACCCTTTGCCTCGTATTGAGGACCAGATTGATCGTTTGGCAGGGAATAAGTATTTTTGTGCTTTAGACTTGGCCTCTGGCTATTATCAGATTTCATTGACTGAAGAGAGTAGGAGTAAAAGCTCGTTCGTAACACCCGATGGTCAGTTTGAGTTTAATAGAATGCCTTTTGGGCTGGCTAACGCACCAGCTGTGTTTCAGCGTACTATCAATTTGGTCTTTAAGAAGGTATTAAAAATTTAGGAACTGTACTTCAAAGGTTCAGGGAGGCGGGATTAACGTTAAAACCACAAAAATGTTACTTCTTTCAAAATCACGTTGACTACCTAGGTTTTGAAATTTCCAAAGAAGGTGTAAGACCGGGTATTAAGAAAATTGAATGTGTCAAAAACTTTCCTAAGCCTAAAGACGTACACAATGTCCGACAGTTTATTGGCTTGGCTAGTTTTTTTCGACGTTTTATCAGAGGTTTCGGTGAAATAGCTCGACCTCTTACGAAATTATTAAAGAAAAACTCTGTTTGGGTTTGGTCTCAAGCTCAAGATGATGCTTTTGATAAATTGAAAATTGCTCTTGTTTCAAGGCCCGTATTAGCGTTGTACAACCCCAAACTTGAAACACAAATACATACAGATGCAAGCAAACACGGCATAGGTAGCGTTTTACTTCAAAACAAATCGATGGAGTTTTCAAACCGGTAGCTTACTACAGTAGACAGACTTCCCCTGAGGAGTCTCATTTTTCGTCGTATGAGTTAGAAACTCTTGCAGTAATTGCAGCGCTAGTCAAGTTCAGAACGTACGTACTTGGGTTAAACTTCACTATTGTAACAGACTGTAACTCGCTCAGGGCAACGTTTTTAAAACGAGACATGATACCAAGAGTTGCGCGCTGGTGGAGTTTGATTCAGGAGTATGACTGTAACGTATTATATAAATCTGGCAAGGGCATGATTCACGTTGACGCGTTGAGTAGGAATCCAACGACGGAAAATGCAGGGATAATTCAGGCTATTGACACTTTCGACATTATGACGATAAACGATGATTGGTTAACGACAGTACAGTTAGATGACTCTAAGATACAACGCATTAAGAAAATCCTTTCTGATAAAGAATTTGATGACTTAGTAGAGATACGTAAAAATTTCATCCTTAAACGCGAGAGAGTGTATAAAGTAACTAAGGACGGGTTAAGATGGGTAGTGCCGAAGGGCTGTAGGTGGCAAATACTCCAAAAAAACCACGATGAAATAGGCCACTTTGCATTTGATAAAACATTGGATAAAATAAAACAACATTATTGGTTTCCTCGTATGCGTAAGTTTATCAAAAAGTATGTGAATGCCTGTTTAGAATGTGCTCATAATAAATTTCCAGCGGGAAAGAAGCAGGGTTTCTTGCATCCTATACCTAAGGAAATTGCGCCTTTTCACACCATTCATGTTGATCATGTTGGTCCATTTGTAAAGTCGAAGAGGAAAAATTGTTACATTTTGGTGATTGTAGAATCGCTCACAAAATTCATTGTTTTGAAGGCTGTTGAAAATACAAAGTCCACTTCCACCATCACGGTTCTTAGGGACTATTTTGGGACGTTCGGTTTGCCTAAACGGCTAATTAGCGATAGAGGGACGTTATTTACCAGTTCTACATTTAAAAATTTTCTTAATGAAGTAGGAGTTCATCACATAAAGAATGCAGTTGCTTCACCTAGAGCAAATGGACAGGTGGAGTGCTATAATAGAACAATTTTGGACTCTTTAGCTTCGCAAAATCATGGGAAAGACGAAAGACAATGGGATGACCGACTATTACAGGTGCAATGGGGATTAAACAATACTGTAAACAAAAGCACAGGAAAAACCCCTCCTGAGGTTTTGTTTGGGTTAAGGCTTACTGGGATCAGTGAAGGAAGTTTAGTTTCGGAAATAGATAATGACATAGTAGAAAATACACCTAACGAAAATGAAATTAGCACCGGTTATGAGGGATTACGTAAGATTAGGGATGAAGTAGATGAACATACGAAAAAGTCGCAGGAAAAACAGAAGAATAGATATGATAAAAAAGAAAAAACCATTAGAGTTCAAAGTTGGGGACTTGGTAAGAGTAGAAAGAGCAGCACATACTGTAGGTAAAAGTAAAAAATTATTATAGAAATGTTCAGGGCCATACAAAGTAACAAAAGTGTTACGATCACGATAGGTATGAGGTATAAGATACTCCTTGAGATGGTAGTGAATCATCTACTAGCGAGAGTACAGATGGTTAATAAAATGTTATATTATATTGTTATTTATATAAATTAATATAAATATGAATATTTATTGTGATTAGTAATTAGTTTAATAATGAAGTTACTTGTTACGAATTATAGAATATACTTGTAAAGCGAAAACGTGTAAAAAAAAATGTATGAGAAATGATTTGAGATTATTAGAAAACCATATCTTGTTTAAAAAAATGATTGAGTTTACATACTTTTCCTAAATTAAAAGTGCGAAGTACGCATGTTGTACACTATCACTGCTATGTGCGTGAGTATATTCAAATGTGAATATTTATTGTGTGTAGTAATATATAAAAAGTATAATAATGAACTTCCTTGTTCTGAAGGATAAAAAATATATTTTTTAAGTAAAGATGTAATGAAACTACGTGTGAGAAATGATTTGAGCTTATTCGATATATTTTGTTTAGAACAATTATTGAGTTTATATGATTTCCCTTAGGACCCTACCTACACTGCTATGTGCGAGAGTGTAGAGACAGAACTACTTGTAGTGCTATGTGCACGTAGTCATGCTGATTTATACACTGCTATGTGCGAGAGTGTAGAGACAGAACTACATGTAGTGCTATGTGCACGTAGTCATGCTAATTTATGCACTGCTATGTGCAAGAGTGTAGAGACAAAACTACTTGTAGTGCTATGTGCACGTAGTCATGCTAATTTATACACTGCTATGTGCGTTAGTGTAGAGAGAATTCTTTTAGAGTGTAAAAGGCACAATAGCTGAAATAGCTTCATGTAAATTAAGAATAGTAAAATAATATTTCTATGAAATGCGATATGTATTATGTTTGTGTAATTTTTGCTTAATTGTGTCGTTCGCGGTGACGCGAAATTTATCAGGATGGACGAATTGTTAGCTTGCTTCAAATTCATGTTTTAATTTCAAATAAATATTGCTCATTTTTTAGATATATTTGCTTCATTCATTTAAAATAAGTTATGAATTCTACTAAAACTCGTTGATTATTACGGAAGTTTGGATTCAACTTCTTTCCGTGAACGCCGCATATCGCCCTAACACACCTTTTTTGCACTCTAAACACCGTCTCCATGTTCGTGGAGTTACTCCAATATAATGATCCCGTAGCGTAACGTAGATGTAACATAAGCATGATACGCTGTAACTAAATTTTTTTGGTGTACCTCTTTTACGAGATTGCGTAAAGCATATGAATGCTGGCTCAGGCGATTGCATACACTGTCAGTGTGAGTTTTCCACGACATTTCCCTATCCAGTTCCAGTCCTGAGAATTTTGTAGTTGCCGTTTCTGAAATTGTATTGTCTCGAAATTGTATATCAAGTTTTTATGATTGGTCCTTTGTTCAAAAGTCATTATTTTAGTTTTGTATATATCGGAAACAAGTCAGTCAATTGAACAATCGAGACGCCAACGCCATCTAGTGGCGTTTGACAGAGTCTAGGACGTTGTGCTCGACAGAAGCTGAGCTCAGTCTACGGGTGGCGGTCGAGCAGTGCAGACGTGCACAAGTCTAGAAACTGCCGCGTGTTTCGAATACTTGTTCGGTGTACCTATAGTGTGAGAATATTGTAATTGAGACTTTCGAGTGTGAATAATAATTTGATTTAAAAGCAAACGGTGTTTCTATTGCGTAATAACCAACACTTCCCATGGTACGCCCACTGAAGTTCCAATGTCCTGGCTGATGTAACCTGGAGAGTTGTGCCTTCGCTGTCATATATATTAATTTTTAAAATACTCGCGTTCATCCAAATCAAATCAAATCATCTTTATTGTGGATCATAGGTACATAATACAGATGGTGTTATTTAAATATTTAGGACCAGCTATGTCCTACCCTTAGGGCGTACAATAGAATGTAGGTAAGTACCTATCTAGTGAGTTTACTCGTACATGCATGTCAACAATAATGTAATAGGATTGCAAATTATTAGATTCTTGAATCTTCGTTAATTATTATTATTATATTGTATGATTATCTACACAGAACGCATCATGACTCAGGCAGATTGTATTTTAATAGAGATTTGTCATCAAAAAAGTATTTCATAGTGTAATAGCATTTGTTCACTAATAGTTCATGGAGTTTCTTTTTAAATGCTTTTATTTCAGTAATTGCTCTTAAAGGCCTTGTAATATTATTAAATATACGTGGAGCAGATCAGAAAATACTTTTGCGCAAGAAATGAGTCTTACTAGGCACTATGTCTAGTTTGTCCTGATGCCGTATACGCGTTCGATATTTAAATAAATCATTCTTATTTTTTACAAAAACTGCGACCTCAAAAATATATAGACACGGTAATGTTAATACATTATTTTTTTTAAATATGGTTCACACGAATCAGTTTACGTAAATTGAAAATTGCTCTGACACACCGTTTCTGTGCAATGAACGCGCGATCTTTATCAACACTATTACCCCAAAATATCAAGCCGTATCAAAGGTTACAGCTGACGTGTCCATGGTATGCCGTTATTAGTGTTGGTAGATTTGCAATCTTCTTTAGTCTGTAAAGGGCATATGAGAACTTGCTTAACTTTTTACAGACATAGTCAACTTGTTTTTTCCAATTTATTTTGTCATCTACGTATAACCCTAGAAATTTTGTTGTTTCGGTTTCTTCAATGTCTTTGTCTTGATACTTGATATTTAAAGCGCCCGTACGTCAAGTTCTTATTTTAAAATTCATTATTTTGGTCTTGTCAATATTAATCATTAATTTATTTGAATTAAGCCAGTCATTTACTAATATTAAAGATTTGTTAATGTCAGATTCTAAATTAATTTTAATGTTATTAGTGAATAGTACAGTGCTATCGTCAGCGAATAATGTCATGTCATGATTTACTACCGAAGGCATGTTGTTTATATACACAAGGAAGAGAGGGGCGGATAAGATACCCCCTTGTGGAACCCCAAGTTCTACTGTTCTGGAATTAGACGCATAGATTTCTTCTGTTTTTGTGGCCATGTTCACTTCCATTCTGTTAATACTTGGAGACAGTGGTTTATCTCTCCCTCAAGTGTCGTCGCCTCATTGTTATTATTAAAAACGACTGTGCTATCATCAGCAAATAAAACCATAGGGTGATGTGTTTGCCTGGGCATGTCATTATTGTAAATTATAAATAATAAACATTCTAAAATTCCACCTCGGGGTACACCATAGTTATTTGCTCTCTGACTCGATACATACGTACGCTTAGTTTTTGAAATAATGCAAACCTATCTGTATCTTTCCAACTTCTTAAAAAGTATTTTTCTATCCAGAAAAATCAAAAGCCTTGCTCATATCCATGAATAGAGTGGCCACTAGACTTCTGTTATCAATGCCAGTTTTAATTTTTTCAAAGAGATTGAAAATTGCCATGTTTATGTTTTTTTCCTTCTGCCAAACATACTGTTCATCAACAAAAAGATTTTTACGTTAAAAAAGTGTTTAAACTGTTGTATATGACTTTTTCCAGAATTTTAGAGATTAAGGGTAAAAAACATTGTAGTAAAGCAATAGGCCGATAGTCGGCTGGATCATGTTTGCTACCTTTCTAATGTATTGGTTTTATAACAGCTAATTTCAACCTATCCGGAAAGACACCCGATTCTAAGCACATATTTATTTTTTATTTATGTACATATTATAATACTTAAAAAGAAAATTTTGTACAGAGAAAAGAGCACAAAGGTACTGCTTATTTCAACAGAAATTTCTTCCAGCATAGACCTGCGACAGAGAATTTGATATGAAAGGTAGACACAGTGTGTAAAGAGACAAAGAAGGAAACTTAAAATAAACTATTCTAACTTAACTAAAACATTATTATCTTATAATAAATACAAATCTAATGACAATAAACATACAAACAAATATACACAAATATATTTACAATAAATTAATACATACCCATAATATATACCAACAGGATGACATTATTGACAGATAATGGTCTTTGATTTTTCTTTTATTTTTGTGGGAGTGATTTACTGAGCTATTTACTGACTATGGAACTAGGTACTTGTGCTTTAATAGTTGAAATAACTATTTGTGTTGTTTAATGTATTGATTACTTTTATAATGTCAGAGGGAACAGTCGGTATTAAACATAAATAGTCAAGATGCATGTCAAATAAATTTTGATTATAATATTAATGTCAGATACTAATTCAATTTCGTCAATAAAGTAGTCATTAAAAGTTTGGGAGACAAATTTTGGGTGTGTAGTGTTTTCGTCATTTATTCTCAGTCTTGCTATCCCGTCAACCAGTGTATTATTCTTGCTGTTATTTATTACTAGCTTCAGCCAGCGACTTCGCTAACATGGCCCCTAGGGAAAATACTCCTGGGATAAAAAGTAGCTTATGTCCTTTCTCAGGCTCTAGAATACCAAATTTCATTTAAGGCCGCTCTCTCGAAAAAAGCTTAAAAATAGCGCGCAGATGAAGCAGTTTTTCATCGGAAGTTACTGAGAAATTACATCTGAAAAATAGGTAGTAACTTGGTTTTTTTTCTTTAATACCTCTATGACACGGTTTCCCGTCGTGGTATTTAAAAATAACTTCTTTTTGATCTTCTTCAAATTCTGTCAAATTTATAACTCTTTCTGTACATTCTGTTAGCTTAATAGAATCCTTTTTAAATAACTTTATTGCCATGTTTGAAAAAGTTTTTCTAAAAGATGGGTGTTCAAAGTATATAAAGTACTTATGTTTAACTAATTTATCGTTATTTGCCGGCAAGTGAACTTCAAGAATTTTTTGTTTCTTATTAGAAATATCTTTTACGGCTAAGTTATTTTTAAACCATGAATGAACTAAAATCTGTCTTGGTTTAGTATCGACAGCTTCGTTTAAAATAGGAATGCCTTCTTGTTCTCTATTTGAAACTGAATTGGCAGTGACCCCATCATCAGAATCCGAAAGTTCTATCGTTTCTATTGGAGCTTCGAGGTCTTGCAATTCGTTATCTATTATTTTTTGTATTCGTTCTTGCCTATCCCCTACATTTACGAATATTGAATCTAAATCATCATCAATTGCATTAATCTTAATCCTAGATAAAGCATCTGCATTCGTGTTTTGAGAGCCTTTCTTATATTTTATTTCGAAATCGTACTCTTCTAACCTTAACCGCCATCGCGTGAGTTTACTATTGGGCTCTTTCAATGAATACAGCCATGCTAATGGTCTATGGTCTGTAAATATGGTAAATTTGTTACCATACAGATACGGTCGAAAGTGCTTAACTGCCCATATTATGGCTAATAGTTCTTTCTCGATAGTGCTATATTTTACTTCAGTGTCGCTCAAAGTTCTACTAGCATATGCTACAGGCTTATCTAAGCCTATTGTTCCTTGTGATAATACAGCCCCGATTGCAAAATTGGATGCATCAGTGGTTAGGATAAAAGTTTTGCTAAAGTCTGGAAACTGTAACAAAGGTGCATTTGTTAAAAGCTTTTTACAAGTCTCAAAGCATTCTTTATATTCTTCATTAATATTAATTTTGCGACCTTTCTTTAAACAAGCTGTTAATGGTCTAGTTATTTTGGCAAAATCTTTGATGAATTTCCTATAATATGCGATAAGTCCTAAAAAGCTTTTAATCTATGTAACCGTTTCTGGTATGGGATACCCAAGAACAGCATCTATTTTATCATTATTTGGCTTCAAACCTTCACTCGTAATAGTATGCCCTAAGTAAAGTACTTCCTTTCTAAGAAAATGTGACTTATCTAATTGAACTTTCAAATTTGTTTGACGGAAGCGGTAAAAAACTGCTCTAAGTTTTTCTACGTGTTCAGGCAAACTTTTTGAAAAAATGTTGACGTCATCGAGGTATACTAGGCAATGTAAGCCTTGAAGGCCTCGTAGGACGTTATCCATCGCTCGCTGAAAGGTTGCAGGTGCTGTCTTTAACCCAAACGGCATTCTGTTAAATTCGTAATGACCTGAAGGTGTGCTAAATGCGGTTTTAGCTCTATCCTGTTCCTGGACCTCTAATTGATAGTACCCGCTAGCTAAATCGAGGGTTGTAAAGAAGGTACTTTTACCTAGCATGTCAAATAAATCGTTAATGTTGGGCAAGGGATATTTGTCATCGATTGTAATTTCAATGAGCCGCCTATAGTCAACTACCATCCTCCATTTTTGTTGGCCTGATGCGACTAACTTTTTCGGCACCAAATGCACGGGAGCACTCCAGGGAGAATGCGATTTCTAGATAATGTTATCCCTTAACATTTTCTCAACTTGATTCTTGATTACTTTTGTTTGAATAGGGGGTAATCTATGTGCCTTAATGTTTATTGGGTCTTCATTTTTCGTTCTTATTCTATGTTTAACCTGATTTGTGAAGGTTAATGGAATATTTTACAATAAAATATATCTTTGTATTCTTTACAAAGTCCCTCAATAACCCTACGTTCTTCTGAGTTCATATGATCTAACTGTAATTTTTCTAAATTATTTGTTAGCAATCTGTCCACTTCTATATTATTATCCATGAAAATAACACTAGCAGATGGGTTCTGTATGTGTGGATCTACTTGAAAAGGTCCCGTAACTACAAAAATTCTATTTTGATGACTGTAATTCTGAATCACAGTTGTTGCATATCCTTCAACACACGTAACTAATGCGGCGGGCATTCGAATCCCTTCCGTAAACTGTTTAAAATCTAGCACAGCTTCCCCGTCCAATAAATTAACCGGGAGTCTTACTCTAAGTTCACTACGAGATGGTAGATTATATACCTCTCGCATAGGTGGTGGATATACGATGGGAATCTCAGTATTTTTTAAATGTAATATCTGACTTTCCATATTAATCTTTGCCTGTAATTGCTTCAGCAAATTGCTACCTATTAATCCGTCATATCTATCGTCAACGCTGTAGACATAAAACTTATGGAACTCTTTACTTCCAAAGGTAACCGGTAATGGAATAACTGCTGTGATAAATGAATAATTCCTGTGGGACACGGGTTACGTTTTCCATTGTGAAAAATCTATGAAAGTAACAAAGGAAAAGATAAAAAAATTACACTAATGTGCTACTAAAATATCACTACTCTAAAATATTAATACAACTAAAATCTATGTAAATATTATTACGGCGTTGTCCAATCCCTACTAATACAACACGTAACTAATGCCCGCCGCATTAGTTACGTGTGTTGAAGGCTATGCAACAACTGTGATTCAGAATTACAGTCATCAAAATAGAATTTTTGTAGTTACGGGACCTTTTCAAGTAGATCCACACATACAGAACCCATCTGCTAGTGTTATTTTCATGGATAATAATATAGAAGTGGACAGATTGCTAACAAATAATTTAGAAAAATTACAGTTAGATCATATGAACTCAGAAGAACGTAGGGTTATTGAGGGACTTTGTAAAGAATACAAAGATATATTTTATTGTAAAATATTCCATTAACCTTCACAAATCAGGTTAAACATAGAATAAGAACGAAAAATGAAGACCCAATAAACATTAAGGCACATAGATTACCCCCTATTCAAACAAAAGTAATCAAGAATCAAGTTGAGAAAATGTTAAGGGATAACATTATCTAGAAATCGCATTCTCCCTGGAGTGCTCCCGTGCATTTGGTGCCGAAAAAGTTAGTCGCATCAGGCCAACAAAAATGGAGGATGGTAGTTGACTATAGGCGGCTCATTGAAATTACAATCGATGACAAATATCCCTTGCCCAACATTAACGATTTATTTGACATGCTAGGTAAAAGTACCTTCTTTACAACCCTCGATTTAGCTAGCGGGTACTATCAATTAGAGGTCCAGGAACAGGATAGAGCTAAAACCGCATTTAGCACACCTTCAGGTCATTACGAATTTAACAGAATGCCGTTTGGGTTAAAGACAGCACCTGCAACCTTTCAGCGAGCGATGGATAACGTCCTACGAGGCCTTCAAGGCTTACATTGCCTAGTATACCTCGATGACGTCAACATTTTTTCAAAAAGTTTGCCTGAACACGTAGAAAAACTTAGAGCAGTTTTTTACCGCTTCCGTCAAACAAATTTGAAAGTTCAATTAGATAAGTCACATTTTCTTAGAAAGGAAGTACTTTACTTAGGGCATACTATTACGAGTGAAGGTTTGAAGCCAAATAATGATAAAATAGATGCTGTTCTTGGGTATCCCATACCAGAAACGGTTACATAGATTAAAAGCTTTTTAGGACTTATCGCATATTATAGGAAATTCATCAAAGATTTTGCCAAAATAACTAGACCATTAACAGCTTGTTTAAAGAAAGGTCGCAAAATTAATATTAATGAAGAATATAAAGAATGCTTTGAGACTTGTAAAAAGCTTTTAACAAATGCACCTTTGTTACAGTTTCCAGACTTTAGCAAAACTTTTATCCTAACCACTGATGCATCCAATTTTGCAATCGGGGCTGTATTATCACAAGGAACAATAGGCTTAGATAAGCCTGTAGCATATGCTAGTAGAACTTTGAGCGACACTGAAGTAAAATATAGCACTATCGAGAAAGAACTATTAGCCATAATATGGGCAGTTAAGCACTTTCGACCGTATCTGTATGGTAACAAATTTACCATATTTACAGACCATAGACCATTAGCATGGCTGTATTCATTGAAAGAGCCCAATAGTAAACTCACGCGATGGCGGTTAAGGTTAGAAGAGTACGATTTCGAAATAAAATATAAGAAAGGCTCTCAAAACACGAATGCAGATGCTTTATCTAGGATTAAGATTAATGCAATTGATGATGATTTAGATTCAATATTCGTAAATGTAGGGGATAGGCAAGAACGAATACAAAAAATAATAGATAACGAATTGCAAGACCTCGAAGCTCCAATAGAAACGATAGAACTTTCGGATTCTGATGATGGGGTCACTGCCAATTCAGTTTCAAATAGAGAACAAGAAGGCATTCCTATTTTAAACGAAGCTGTCGATACTAAACCAAGACAGATTTTAGTTCATTCATGGTTTAAAAATAACTTAGCCGTAAAAGATATTTCTAATAAGAAACAAAAAATTCTTGAAGTTCACTTGCCGGCAAATAACGATAAATTAGTTAAACATAAGTACTTTATATACTTTGAACACCCATCTTTTAGAAAAACTTTTTCAAACATGGCAATAAAGTTATTTAAAAAGGATTCTATTAAGCTAACAGAATGTACAGAAAGAGTTATAAATTTGACAGAATTTGAAGAAGATCAAAAAGAAGTTATTTTTAAATACCACGACGGGAAACCGTGTCATAGAGGTATTAAAGAAACTTTAACCAAACTTAAAAGACATTATTGGTGGGCAAACATGGAAAAGACAGTTACGGCAATCATAAACGCTTGCGATACATGTAAACGCATGAAATACGACAGAAAGCCGATCAAACCTCACATTCAATTAACACAAACGCAGGATGGCCCTTTTCAGGAAGCTTTTATGGATTTATATATCGAGGGGAAATATTATTTAACTATAGTAGATGCATTTAGTAAGATAGCACAAGTCATAGAGGTACCAAATAGGAGTACACCAGAGATAGTTAGGGCATTGATAAAGTACTTTAGCATGTATGGCCTACCTTGGAAAATTAGTTGTGATTCCGGTACAGAATTTAATAACGCTTTGGTTAAGGAAATGTTAAGCTTGTACAAAATTGAACTTCATATCGGGACTCCAAACAAACCCAGTTCAATGGCAATAGTAGAAAGGTTTCATTCTACTATTATAGAGATTTACCGTATAGCAAAATACGATAAAAGCGATTTAGATGCAGCATCTGTTATGACTTACGCCATCATGGCCTATAACAACACCATTCACTCAGCAACAGACCTTACGCCTTTTGAATTAGTATTTGGTCACATTTATTCAGATAATGTATTGAACGTGGATAGAGAAAAGAATTTAACTCAGAAACTATTGTTAGATCATAGAAAATGCCTTAAAATACTTTAGGAATTCATAACAGAAAAATTAGAATCCGACAAAATTAAATTTTTTGATAAATAAAAAATGTGGTGAAACGACACCGGTACTTGAGCCAGACTATAGTATTTATATGAAAGATACTAGGATTAGAAAAGCTAGAGAAAAACCGCGATATGAAAAAGCTAAAGTAATTGGTGAAGTTGAAAGAAATGTAGTACCAGTAGAAGTAAAGAAAAGGAAAACTAGAGTAACGTTAAAAAATATAAAACGTCCTCCAAAGATCGTGCCCGGTACTTCTGGTACTAGTGGTGTCAACATTCACGCTGGACCTTCAAAACCTCGGTCAGAACCCGGGGATAGCAGCGATCAAGCGGGGAGTAGCAGTGAAGAGGAATAGTTATTGGACAATATATAAAACTGTAGATTTAGAGTCAATAGGCTTGCAAATAGATAATAATATTCGGGATTTTCGTCATTTAAAAATAAAAATTAAGGAAAGTAGAGTTAGTAACGAAACCGTAGGAATAGAAAGTCAAATCGAATATCTAATTAAACTAACTAAGAGTATGAAAAGGCTCACTTGTAAAAGCTATTTCGGGAAATTTAGATAAAGACGATGCAATTAAATATGATAGAGAAATTCAAATGATACAGAACAAAGAGCATGTAGTCCAACGTAAAGTATCATCAATGCAAAAGGCTTTTGATAAATTAGTAAATGACTCTGAAATAATAAATTCAAATATAAAAAACTTGGGTTTACATACCAATGAAATGGAAAAATTGGTTGAACATGAGTTCAGGTTTAACAAACTTTTCCAAATATTGAATACTATGTATCAAATTTTAAATAACTTTCGAACTTGTTACGAAACCATACAAGAGATTGAGACGGCAATAGCCTCTAGCAAATTAAATACATTGCACCAATCCATTATAAATAGTACAGAATTATATTATACGTTAGAAGTCATTTCTAAACATGCTAGAATAATATATCCAGTAAGCAAACGTAATTTAATAAAATTAGAACGTAATATCATACTTAAATCATACATAAGTAACAACAAGTTAGTTTTTGTTTTAGAAGTCCCCCTAATAGATAACGAAACATATAATTATTACAAGGTTATACCCATTCCTATACTCCATTCTCCAAATACCTTTACTATTATACCCAAATACCCTTACCTGATGGTGAATAGGTTGAAATACATGCCCGTGGTAAGCCCATGTGCTGAGATTGAAAAGGATAAATTTCTATGCGCTGAAACTAACTTAGCCCAGTATCCAACTGTGACCTGCATTGAACAAATAATGTTGATGAAGAATAACTACAAAAACTGCATACAGAACGATATTGAAATAGAGAAAACTAAGATACAAAAAGCAACCGACAGCCAATGGTTGGTTTACTCAGAAGAAAATCTCATCATCACCGAGAATTGCAATACAGAAATTCTGAAATACACTGTTCTTGGGACCTACATCGTGACTCCAGGCCAACAATGCGAGACACAAATAGGCGAAGTCATCGTTGCCGCTACCACAAACACTACAGTCTTCAGCTACCATTGGATCCAGATGCCAGAGCTACAACAGGACATCCAGAGAAGGACAAAGAAAGTGGATCTGAGAAATGTGGAAACCGAAAACGAAACCGTCTGCGACACCTTCGGATAAATTCTCTCTTGGGGAGGGAGGAGTTAAGGAACCCCAATCTACCAATATTAGCTTTGTCAGCCATTAAGTATTTATTAGAAATGTTATTTCCAAATATTCCATCGCTTGATCAGCACTCAGAATAATCTAGGACGTGCGTCATCTCTGATCACGTTATGCATGTACGTTAGCAATAAAGTTAGTATATAAGATCAATATTTTGTTAGATAAAATTAATTACTGTTTAGCTGTAACTCTGTCGGAATAAAGTTATTTTTTAAATACTTCCGTTGTCGCTTACTTAATTCACGCTTCAAAGCTTCATAGAATGCTTCGAATTCAGAATGAGTGAAATCTGTATGATAAAGGAGACCGAAACGATTACATGCAATTTTGGGCCAAAATGTAACGAGATAAAAATGGTGTAAATTAATAGATTCAGACTTCTCAATCTCTCACTGAAAATTCTGTAAGTTTTGACAATCTGAGAGCAGAGTAAGGGAGTACTCACACTTTTTCAGCTCTATTCAGCTTATGCCCATAGAAAACAATGATTTTGTATGGAGATGCGTCCGCATCCATTCAGCTTTCCGCGTCTTTTCAGCTTTCGCGGCAAACAAGTATAAAATGAGGACAAATGTGTTTTTATCACGCGAGTGCTATGTATGGAGTTCAGCGCTGTTCTGCCGCATTCAGCGTCGTACGCGGCCTTACGCAGCGGAACAGCGCGGTACACGGATGGTTCTCGACTCCTTGTGTGACTGACACTAACATGGTCACCATCAGGGATTTTAATTTTTATAATAAAAATAAAAATGTCGAACACTAGTTCAAAGGTTATAAGGGTTTATAGGTGGCCGATCTGAGGTGCGCCTACCCCAGCTTGGTCTATTTGAATCTCAAAAGCTAGGCCACCTAGGGAAGATCTGTTTTCTCTCTTAATAGTCGCTAAATAGTGGCAAGTTTTCGTCAAGTCACAGATTTAATCGGGTCTTAGTTTAAAAGATATAATGGGTTCAATTTCTAAGGTAGGTATAGTCCAAGAGCTAGATCGAAGGGTAATCTCTTCGAAGAAATTGCCAAGAAAAATTATTTCTATTAATATGTGAATTATACTTCTAGTTTTATCGGTCTAAAGTCCGTAGAGTTGTCAGAGAGAAATAAACTCTCAATCCTTCGATCTAGTTCTTGGACTGTACCTGTACTGGGTCGATCCACTGTCGTTGCGTTTTAATTTTGTACGTTTAATTTTATCTATTTCTTTTGAAAGAAGCCAAACGATAAAAATATCGCACAAGAAATGTCCATTTTCAGAGTACAATACTAAATGAGCAATGAGCGTGACTACCGCTAGACCACCTTTAAAGTCGATTTTCTCGAATACTACGAAAGTACCAATTTTTTTTGTTCGAGTACGAATAATTAGTACTAATTGAATACTAGTTATTTGCCAAATATGGAAGCGATTGGCGGCGGTGGTCCTGCGGTAGTCACATATTCAACACCTTTCTCATTCTTACGACGCTGTACACGGCTGATAGAAGCAGAGCTGTGTAAGTGTGACCAGAATCGTTCAGCGAAACGCGAATGGAGCTGAATAAATGTGAGTAGTCCCTTATTAGAGGTTTAGTAAAAGTGAGGTCCGGTTCCGGCTGTCATACAGTGAGGACGTTGTTCAGTGCTCCCCAAAAGAAATAATTACAAACTCAGTGCAAAAGAGGAAAAACAACCAAAAAGTGGAATATACTAATCAAGAACACACTGCAGGCAAGATAAGTTATACATTGTGTGATTAATACAAGGATTATTTTGTGATTATTACAAGATAAGTGAAACACGCAGTAAACATAACCTTATCGAACAAGTGTCAAATACCAGCAAGTCATAGATAACTTTACACAGTACCAACTTAACGGAAGAACGCAGTGTTACCATAGCAAAATATAAACCATACGGCCTGTCATCCACTTTCACGAGTGACATATCTGAAGGGCAGCCAACATAAAAAGTTGCATTCCAATTCAAGCAGTTGCGAAACGTTTCGTTATTGCACCGTAAAAATAGACTGCATAACGATGACTGAAGAAATGTCAATATCCACACTCTACAATATGATGAAACTAGAAATGGATAAACAAGCTACGCTGATAAAGGATAATACAGAAAAATTTATGGTGACAATAGACGATAAAATCAAACCATTAATTCAAGAAAATAAGATCCTAAAATTGGAAATCGAAGTACTTAATAAGAAAATAAACTCCCTAGAAAATGCAACCAAAAGGAACAACATTATAATTCATGGATTTAACGAGACAGAAAAAAAATATACGGAATTATATAGCAACTCTATAGGATTATTTGAAAACTTGGGAATAAAAATTGATAATTACGATATAAACAAATTACACAGAATTGGAAGACAAACGAATGGAAAAACAAGGCCTGTATTAATTACCCTCACAACATACAACATAAAAATCGAGATTCTAAAAAATAAAAAGAAAATGTCACAACCAACATACATTACAGAGGATTTTTCTAAAGAAACTTTGCAGAAACGCAAATAATTACAACAAGAACTTCACCGAGAAAAAGAAAAGGGAAATGATGTGTACATTAAAAACAACAAAGTTGTAATAAAATCAAAAGAGAATGAAAAAAGAAAAAGGGAGGCATCACTATCACCCACACAACAACATCAACAAGTGTCAGGAGATAATAACAAAAATATAGTAGCCCCTGCAAAACTGCAAAGAACTGACCCATTCGCATACATGAGGTCTAGATCACATTCTTTGACTGAAACAACAAAACCAAAAGCATAGGAATCTCGAGACATCGGTAACCGGACAAAAACAACAATCACAAGCACAGAACATTTGGAAAAGGAAAATCGCCCCAACCCGGCTGGTCACTGTGGGGCAAGAGACCAATACCCCCTAGGATTGCCCCCTCCCAAAAAACACAACATACAGAAACAAGACAATACACACGAAAACAACAGAAAAGAAATAAATGTCATAAAAGATAAGAGAAATAGTATTTACATAGCAACGCTTAACACCAGGACTCTAAGAACAGACGAATCTTTACAAGAACTGGAATATGCCTTAGGTTTTATAAAGTGGGACATTATTAGCCTAAGCGAAGTGAGGAGAATGGGAGAAAAGATTGAACAACATGAAAACTACATATTATACCATACAGGAACCACACCAGGCCTACACGGTGTCGGTTTCCTTATTAAAAAATGCTACAGTCAATACATACAGTCCTTCATTGGAATATCAGAACGAATTGCACAACTAAATATCAACTTGCCTGGGTATGCAACTGTGTCAATAATTCAAGTATATGCACCGACAGAGCTGGCACCAAAAGACATAAAGGATAATTTCTACGAAGACCTGGACAGGACTCTGGCAGATGCACACAAGACAGTCATACTGATGGGAGATTTCAATGGCCAGATTGGTAAAAGATTAACAAACGAAAATAACATACTAGGTCAATTCAGCACAGGAAAAAGAAATGATAACGGACAAAGACTAGTACACCTGGCACAGGCACATAACCTTAGGATATTAAATAGTTTATATAAGAAAAACAAAAATAAAAAATGGACCTGGATTTCTCCAGATGGGAACGTGAAAAATGAGATTGATTTCATATTGTCAAATAAACCTAAATTCTTCGAGGATATAACCACAATTAATAAGTTCAACTTTAACACAAATCATCGTATGGTAAGAGGAGCCATTTACCTAAATGAGATAAAAAAGAGGAGATAGTACACTAAGAAAGGAATTACACCAAGTCAAATCCCTCTCACCGTCCCAGAAAACTTGTTGACAACATTGAAAGATAATTTACTGAATAACAACAAGAGTGAAAATATTCAAGAAAAATATAATATAATAGAAAAAGCGCTGAAAGAAATATCCAGAAAATTATATACCCTAAAAAACAAGAGAGATAAAATAGGAGACGAAGCCAGACATCTACTTGAGACCAGGAAAACTTTATTAAGAAATAAGAAACAAAATAGAACACAAATAACCCAGCTAAGTAAACAAATAAATGAAAAAATTAGGACTCATAGGAAACAAATTAGAAACAGAACTATCCAATTCCACATTGAAAAATCTGGAGGCATAAAGAAAGCTCTGAAAGAACTGAGAGAGAATACCTGTTGGATTCCATCCATCAAAAGCAAGACATCTAATAAGAAAGCAACAAAACGACCCGAAATTATGGAAATAGCAACAACATTTTATAGTAAATTATATGATGATCCAGACTACACAAATACTCAATACCCACAGGAAGAAGACGAAGAAGCTACCCTCCCAATATTAGAATCCGAAGTAAGAACCGCAATACTGTCCCAGAAAAACTACAAAGCCCCCGGAGAGGACGGAATAACAAACGAAATTTTGAAGGAATGCCTAGACTACATAATAAGTGATATTACCAATATATACAACGATATTCTGACTAAAGAAACAATACCGCAACAATGGACATCGTCAACCATCATATTGCTCCATAAGAAAGGCGACAGGGCAGAAATAAACAACTACAGACCGATCAGCCTGATCTCCAATCTATATAAGATATTTGCAAAGGTAATATTGAACAGAATTAGCTCAAAATTGGACGAAAATCAGCCGAGAGAACAGGCTGGATTCCGAAGCGACTTCTCAACAATGGATCACATTCATGTCGTCAAACAAATTATCCAAAAGAGCAATGAATACAGAAAGACATACTACTTGGCATTCGTAGATTACAGTAAGGCATTCGACTCTTTGAAACATTCACACATTTGGGACGGTCTACACTCACAAGGAGTGCAACGAAAATATATCAGGATAATAAAAAACATATACAAAGAATCAACGGCAAAAATTCAGACTGAAAGGAAAGGAGAGGCCTTTAAAATAAAAAAGGGAGTACGGCAAGGTGACCCCCTCTCACCAAAACTATTCGCATCTGTACTAGAACACATATTTCGTAAAATTAACTAGGATGAGTATGGGATAAATGTAAATGGCAAAAAGCTCAACCACCTTAGGTTCGCAGACGACCTGATTCTGCTTAGCGAAAACCAAGAGGGCTTAAAAACAATGTTAACGCAATTAGACAGAGAGAGCAGAAAGGTGGGTCTGACTATGAATCTAGACAAAACAAAACTAATGACAAACAACATAAAAACACCTATACTGTTAGACTCAAATCAAATAGAATATGTCGATGAATATACATATTTAGGACAGATCATTGCACCGGAAAATCAAATGCAAAAAGAAATTAACATCAGAATAAATAAAGCTTGGAAAAGATTCTGGTCTCTAAAGGAAGTTATGAAGAATCCACATATGCCCCTTAAAGATAAGACTACAGTGTTCAACTCTTGCATACTACCAAGTTTAACCTATGGAGCACAAACCTGGGCCCTCACTAGCAAACAGAGTGGAGCACTCAGAGTGTGCCAAAACAAAATGGAGAGGAGCATCCTAAACCTCAAGCTAAGAGACAAAAGTTATGGATGTCACTTACACAGTGAAAAAGCTTAAATGGAACTGGGTAGGCCATATGATAAGAAACAATAAGGGAAAATGGACAAAAGATGTTACTGAATGGTATCCTCGGGATGGGAAAAGAAAGAAAGGAAGGCAAAAAACAAGATGGGAGGATGATATTAGGAAGGTAGCTGGAACAACATGGCAAAGAGAAGCCACAAATAGAGATAGATGGAAAAGCCTAGGGGAGGCCTATGCCAAAAGGCAAACTGATAATAAAGTTACCGATGTCGAAAATTAAAATGAATCTAATTTATATTTATATTATTTAATCAAATATTATTATTAATGATTAAAAGTGCATGTAATCTTATCATAATTGAAATAAAAATGAAATTGCTAAATGTGCATGAAACTGATTGTATTAAAATAAATATGAAAGGCATTGTAATATATTGAAAATTATTTTTTACAAGAGAGATAGAACTATAATGTAATGTAATGTAATGATGTTATCAGTAATAAAGGCTATTTTGATTTTGATTTTGAAAAGTGAGGTTATGGTACAATCTTTAACTAACAGCTGATTCCTGAAGTGCAAAAGATGCTTACTAATATTTATTATACTTATTTAGTGAAAAACGATTGAAGTCATATGAATTAACCTGCTGTGATGGTAGCTTATTAGATGAAGTTATACTTACAGACTGAGGTGCAAACCATTGTCGAATAACTGACAGAATAACAGAATTGTTTCGTCGTGTAAGGATCGTCGGCCTAGTGTATTACAGAGACTAGTTGCTATTCCAAAATTCACACAGCGATACATTTGCAACAATATCCAATCCAAAATCTGGTGTTAAAATCCCAAACAACAATACCAAGTCAAACGTGTACGCGATCTTCGGTGTCCAGAGTGAAAACAAGGGTCGTAAAAGGTAAGCAGAGTCAGAATCCGTAAAAACAAAGCAGTGGTCGTTGAATAAGAAAAGCACTCAAATCGCATCGGAAAATACGAAATAAGTAAGCTATTCTATTCTATTCTATATTTTCATATGGCAAGTAAAGCCGATGTCGACTATTCTGCCAATGTCTAAAGTGGATTGAGAAAGCAAGTGTGTATGGAATGATGAACGGTGGATACGAGACTATATACTTCGATTAGTCGGTACAGTTGAACACCTGCTGGATTAGTATGGGACTGAAACAAACACAAATTAGGAATACATAAATATTGATATAATATTGTGAAAACATTAAAATTATTTCATAATACCACATGCACATATACAGTGATTTAGAATTGCTTATGACTCATAGTTTGATGTTATTGTGACGGATGAAGATCATCAGCGCCACAAGCAGTTCTGGAGAGGAATATGTTAAAAGGCAAGGGAAGTTAATAGGAAGAGGAATTTTAAATTTGGGGACACGGCCATATAAATCGAGTGAGGGGACGTTTCTAGAACATTCAAAGAATATGTGGTCTAAAGTACCCTCTCCCATACCGCACTCGCACATGGAGGAATCGCGTATACGTAATTTATGCAGGAAAACGGGGGTACAGCAGAAACCTAAACGGATTCTACAAATAACTGATATAATAGTTTTGGAAGCCTTTCTAAAATCAAAAAACCATGGTTTTGGTTTTATTATTGGTTGGACAGCATAAAAGAATCTGCCTTTCTTTTTGCTGGACATATTCCACTGTTCCTGCCATGAACGCTGGAGATCAAATTTTGGAAGGGACAGCAGATCGTAGCTCAGATAGGTGTTGTGTGAGAGGTCCACCGTCACAGATGAGCAGGCATCTCTAGCCAAGGCGTCGACACGTTCATTGCCCTTGATGCCACAATGACTGGGTATCCAAACTAGTTAAACCTCCCTTTGACTGTTAGCGCAGGATAGTAAGGAGTTATTGATTTTTAAAATAAGGGGGCTATGAAGTTTACTTTTAAAAGGACTTTGTTTTAAAGCTTGGAGGCAACTAAGGGAGTCCGTAAAAATTACTGCTTTTCCAATGTTAGTGTGTGACTCTACAAAAGAACAAGCTTCTAATATAGCCACACACTTGCCAGTGAATACAGAATAATCCTTAGGGCATTTGTACTGAAGTATAATACTGGAGCTTTGGTAATACACCGCAGCTCCGGTGTTGTTATCATTATTTAATTTAGAAGCATTAGTGAAGAATAGTTGAAAACCATTCCAACGTTCCCCCACCACCGCATTAAAGGCCGAATTCACCGATGGAGATTTTTTGGAAATACCAATATCGAAGAGTATTTTGGGGATAAAACATGAGGTTTCGTAAGAAAAGTTGAATAGAGGTAGTCTCGGATACTGGAAAATCGGACACGCTAAATTTTGTACTTTGCTTTAGTTTTTTCGAAAGAAATTCCTTTAGTCCTTCTATAGGAATTTCTTTATTTTTCCGATAATTAGAGCTTCTGCATAAGGCGTCTAACTCGCTTAATCTAGAAACTAATCTAGACAGAAAACGAGAGGCCAAGAATTGCCGTCTTAGGGCCAGAGGTGGTTCAGCACATTCGACCTGCAACGCGTTAACGGGGGAAGACTTCATGCAACCAGAAATGATCCGAAGGCACTTCGACTGTACTCTATCCAGTCCCGCCAGAGCGCCTTTATTGCAAGGAATTAGGTGGTATGTACCGTAGTCCAGAACGCTAAGGACTAAAGCGTTGTAGATGAGTCTCATGGTATAGGGGTGAGCACCCCACCAAACACCCGCAAGAACTTTTAGACTAGAGATAGTTCTTTCACATTTTTGGATCAGAAAATTTATGCGAGACTTGCCAGTTAATTTTGAATCTAAAAGAACGCCTAAAAATTTGGCTTTACTAACAATGGGAATACTATGGTCTGAAATGCTCACTGTGATTTGGGGTATCTGTCTTTTCTGAGAGAAAATTACTGCCGAGCTTATTGGTGCAAAGAGTGATAAATGGCTTAAAAGCCATTGGTTCAAAGAGTCCAAAGAGAGGCATAGAGAAGCAGCAGCATCAACAATGGAAGGATCTGTCACGTATAGAGCAATGTCATCAGCGTATTGTAAGATCTGACAATTGTTATTTAAGCAGGACCCAATATTAGCCGTGTATAAATTATACAACAGTGGACTGAGGATAAAGCCTTGAGGGAGGCCCTTCCACGTCCGCCTTTCATCAAATTCCTCTCCCTGGTCTCTCAGAACCATAGAACGAGAAGAAAGGAGACCACATATGCATTGTATCATCTTAGCCGGGAGACTCAGCTGATGCAATTTTTGCCTGAGTACGGGAAGAAGTACGTTGTCGCATGCGGAGGAGATGTCGAGGAAAGCAGCAACGACAGATTGGTTTTTGGAGAAGGCTATATGTATATCCGTAACTAGAACACCAACACTATCCATTGTACTAAGCCCTTTCCTAAAACCAAATTGGTAGTTCGGCAGTAAATCTCTCGACTCTACAATCCATTCGAGACGGTTCTTGATTAGATGTTCTAGTAGTTTAGAAAGGACTGAAGATAAAGCAATAGGCCTAAGGCCATTCGGATCATCTGCATGTTTACCAGGTTTCAATAAAGGAATGATAATCTGTATCTTCCACTGATCTGGAACCCAACCATGACTATAACAATAATTTATAAAATTAAGATAGTATGTTTTAGTCTTAATGCTACAATAGGAAATAAAAGAGTATGGCACACCATCAATACCAGGGGCTGAGTCCCGGACATGTTGTAGTACCACATTCAGTTCGTCCAAAGTAAAAGGAGCATCAAAAGGATCTTCTTGTGTATTGGTCAGAGGCACATTTACACATTCAGATAGGGCTGGGACAGACAATTGAGATTAGAGTAGAGGGGGATAAGGAGGTGCAGAATTTCACCCAAACCGCGCGTTTCTTTTTACGAAGAAGGCGTTTGGCTTTGGCGTTACTCTGAAGGTATGAAAAGAGGTTTGTGGTGCCCATATCTATGTTGTAGCGCTTCTCGGACTCATTTCGTTCTCTAACTGCCGCAGTGCATTCTGGATCCCACCATGGGGATAAAGGGATTTTATTTCTGGCACTGTTTCTTATTGGGAAAGTAGAATCAGCACTTGAGGTAACGGCTGTAATAAAGCCTTCATAGCAACTTTTGGCATGGCAGTGACCAGAAGGGTCTGGCAAACATGAATTTAAATTTGGAAGATCATCTATTTTATCCTCCGATAATGACGCAAACTTGACCCAATCAGGTTTGGACAAGTTATATTTCAGAAGTGGAGGAGAAGTTTTTTCTAAATAGGATTTGTTAATAAAAGATGTGATTATAGGGTAATGGTCACTACCATGCGATAAAGATGTACATTCCCACAGGGCAGATGCTGCTAATTCGACTGAACAGAATGTAAGATCTACACAGCTTTTTGCTGTCCGGGAGGAGATCTACGAGTTGGGCAGCCGTTGTTCAGGATACAGAGATCTAAGTCATCAAGGATGTCTACTAGAGCTACACCAAAGGCATCACAGTGTTCCGACCCCCATCTGTAATGGTGGCAGTTAAAATCGCCCATAACTAACATGGGTTCTTGAGTGTTGGTAAAAATGTCTTTTAAAATATTTAGAAAGTTAGGGTGAGGGTGTGCGATATAAACGGAAAACACTGTAATGCCTTCAACCCTTCCTGCTGCAATACTCAAATTACCGTCAAGAGAGGGAAAGGACACAGGGGAAAGTGGGACCCAATTGTTTACGAAGAGAGCTGCCCCTCTGTACCCATCGGATCTATCACATCTGAGGATGTTGAAATGTGGCATACGAAAGCTAAGATTGGGGGTGAGCCAAGTCTCAGCTATGGAGCAAGCCAATGGCTTGTACTTATTTAAGAGGAATATGAGGTAGTGCTTCTTATGCCACACGCTCCTCACGTTCCACTGTAGGAATACTAGGCGGGACGCCATTTTTGATTTCTAAAAGAAGAGAAATAAGTTGGTTGGCAACGTTGGACGGTGATTGGGAAATATTGGAAGATGCGGAAAAGATTGTGGGTAAAAGTTTTATCAAAAGTTCAATAAGGGAAATTATATTTTTGGAGGGGATGTTGTTATTATATAGAGCACAACCATTAGGCTGTAATGGTTGGGGAGTGCTAATTATTTGCTGGTGAGCAGCTTTGTCGTAAGATGGGGAAAGATGGGTCTTGGGTGGGACGGTAACAGTTTTCTTATAGGAAATTGGAGTTTTAGTTGCATTAGCATAATTCCTAGATACTACTGGAACTACTTTGCTAGCAACAGCGTAAGAAATGTTTTTCTCTGCCATGACAGTTTTAATGGCTTTTTGCCTGCCATGTTCGGGGCATGACCTGCTGTTAGCAAAGTGATTCCCCGAACAAAGCACACAAAAGGCCTCGCCCTCAGAGATGTTGCAACCATCACCGGGATGATCATGGCCACATCTACTGCCGCGTGGTTTGGATCGACATACATTAGCAACATGTCCGAATCTACAACATTTCCGGCATTGTATTGTTGGAGAAATGTATTGTTCAACAGGAAGGGATCTGTAGAAACAAAAGATCCTTTTTGGTAATACTTGACCATCGAATGTAATGACGCAGGTTTCAGTGGGTTTCCACTCCGTTGTTCCTTCCTTATGTACTTTTCTATTGATTCGACGAACTTTAAGTTTTTGCCCACATCCTGAAGGCACAGACAAATAAGTGATTGCCTCTTCTTCCGTAATATCTGATGGAACACCGGTGACAACACCCATCTTTGTGATGTTATATGTTGGGATTGATGCTATATATCCGTGTTTTGACAGCAAACTGTTAATCAAAAATGAGTTAGCATCCTGAGGGAATGTGAACTCAACAGATACGCGATTCCTTCCTACTGTATGAACGCCATCGCGAATCACGTTCGCAATGTTGTTGACCCAGAGGAATTTACCAAAATTTACGGGGTGCAATGCGGTGCCTGAGTTTTCCTGGGTTTCTATGCGAGAAACGTGAACTAAAAATGGAGCCTTATCTGTAGCTGAGTACCTAATTCGGCCTATTTGGCTCTTTGGTTGTTTACTCGGTGTTGGGGTAGAACTTACTTCATGTCCAGGGCGTTTCGTATATTTTGTGAAGAGGGTGAAATATCCATCTCTGTGACGCTGCATACTACGTCCGCAAACTGAGATAGTGGGTTGGGAGTCGGAGGGAAAGGGTTTATCGAAGTTGGGATGTCGGGAGGGTCCGGGTCAGGGGTTTGTTCCTGTCCATGTTGGAGGGAACGACTTAAAAATAAAAACTACCAACCTGGTGACGAACACAAGGACAACACAATAAAACAATAAGTTCAAAACGTAACAACAATCGTACGGGATTAGCTAAAAAAAAAAACTCGGAACACACGTGCTTGCCAAAACACCTGTGGCCAGATCAATAAGTAAGCTGTCATTCCAGTGACATAGACTAAAAATAAAATACTGATTTAAATCGATTTCAAATCGAGATGGTTTTATCATGTTCTAAGATAATAAAATATGACTAATTTTTTAGATCATATCTCATCTTAATACATCTGGGCCCACCGTTTTCCATCTTCTTTTTACCATCTAAAAAAAAATATCAAAACGGTGTGCTTGTCATGATAGAAAAAAAAACAGATAAGTACGTAACGTATGTACAAAAATAATCATCAAAACATCCACAAAAGTTTAAGTTTCCGTTTATTCCCTCGTATACCTTTTGTGTATTTGAGTCACAAAAGTTCATATAATTTGTACCAAACAACTGAATCGGTCCTATACATTCGGAGGGATTTGGCTGTGATAGACGTGTCTGTACACACGAGTGATCTGCTCTTTTACACGGACGTTCGGGTTCCTAAAATATATACCGAGCCAGAGCAGTCATTTCTTGCATGCTTATAGAAAAACTTGAACTATTAAAAAAAAAATATATTGATCTTATGGAAAAATAAGTGCCTTTAATAGTTAAAAGATTACAAAAATGCAAACTGTAGTAACACAACAGTGTAATTAGTTAGAAGACTCATCAAACTCAATTGCAACGCAGCGTCTACGTAAAACAGGCCACACACTCGTATCTTGCTGAATGATGCTCGATGTAAGCGCAGTACGTTCTTACAGAGTTTTTTCGCGTTAACTGTAAAATTTTCCAAAAATTTGTTTAAATATACGGAAATCAGATTTCGAAAGCATAAACAAAAAAAAAAGCCTTACTATCAGACTTTGTTGAAATAATAGTTTCATTGTTTTAGGATATTTTTTTCAATGAAATTTGGGCACGTGTTTAAAAAAAAAGAACAATACTTACCGGAGACATTTGAATTTAATATTAATGCGCAAGTATCTTGAACACTTTTAATAGTTGTATAAAATTTCTCGCATTGCTTGCAAAGCATTGTCAGCCACATAAAATCCTTTATCAACCAACACAATATGAGCAATGACCCTAAAAGTGATGCATACTGTAACAAAATAAATACCCAGTTAAAACTGCGATCATACACTTATCAAACCATATTAATTAAAACACAGTTAATGAGGGTATTTTAACGTAGTCTGAGAAGATGCCAGTATGCCAGGAAAATCTCACTCTGAGAGGTATCTGAACCTGTAAGAGTGGAAAGTCATCAAGACGTCTTCAGTTTAAGATTAACGTGCGCCAAATAAAAACACTACAAAGGATAAAATAACTTTAATTTCAGAATTCGATTGTATTTTTTGGTAATTTGTTTTTTTTTTTCACTTCGCGATGTCACATAGAAATCACATCACACGAGTAAGCAAAAATGCTCATAAAATAATCTACTCTTAAAATAAACTACTGAGCCAAACCGAATAATTTTTTTATTGAACTAAAAAAGAATCACACAAATCTGATCAGAAAATTCGGATTAATCGATGTGTGTACATACATAAAAAAAATATACCAACCGAATTGAGAAACTCCTCGTTTTTTGGAAGTCGGTTAAAAATGTGCTGTTTCGATTATTCAACGACTGTAAAGGTAAAATTTCTAAAATTCTTACCGGAGCATTATTAACTGTAAATGTAGTTTTTTTCATCTCAATGATCACTTGAATGTAAACTAGAGAATGAATAAATATTTCTATGATGTAGAAGAGTATCTGAAAGACAGTGAAAATGGTAAGATCTGGTTCCCATAAAATAATCTGAGAAGAAAAGTAAGAACGCGCGCTCTTCATAATGCTCTCTTGCTCTTCAAAACAAATATGAATGATTATTTTTCCGACCCAAATATCGACCAATAGAATTGCACCATTCGACGTCACGTGGTACAACCTACATGGTATTATACTGATAATTTTTTGAAAATTTTCTGGTTGTACCACGTGACGTGACAAATTTTCTCTGGTAGTTGCTATATATAAAAAACAAAACATGATCCAGTTTTGAAAACAAAACATGATTTCGTCTCATGGTGCAATTCTATTGGCCGACATTTGGGACGGAAAATTTTTTTAACCTGAAAAACTTGACTCCTTCATTTGTTTGCAACGAACCTATCGGGATAATACCCGATAATTTTGAAGCTCTTGTGGTATTATAAGTGAGTATATTTTTAAATATCTTCTTTAGCGACGAGATTATTCTAAAGGCTAGGTCTAAGTTGGATAGGCAGCTCAAGCCTTCACTAGATCGGGTAGGTAGAGATGAGTTTAAGAAAACCAATTTTAGTTTTATAAAATACTAGTGGACGTCACGCGGTTTCACCCGCGTAGTTCCCGTTCCCGTGGGAGTACGGGAATAAAATATAGCCTATGTTACTCCCTGATAATGTAGCTATCCATTGCTGAAAGAATTTTTCAAATCGGTCCAATAGTTTCGGAGCCTATTCATTTCTAACAAACAAACAAACTAACAAACAAACAAATCTTTCCTCTTTATAATATTAGTGTAGATTAGATCTAGGTCGTGGATTCTCACGGATTGCTCTTAGCATTCACGTAGGTAGGTATTAGATATATAGCAAGTGGGGACCTCCCAGCTCTAAACAAAATGCCATTTTTTTTGCGATGGCAATAGGAAATGAAAAAAAATATTTTTAATCTAAACAGTTTATCTAAAAATATGCAAATATAATACTAACAATGAAAATAGAATGAAAATTGCCCGAAAACTAAATGAGATATAATTATTTGAAACAAATATATATATGTCCCTCTCGCGAAAACGCTGTTTTCTATGGTAGCTGTATATAGGCGTTATGGACTTTGACGTCTAAGTTCCTTTCGCAATTTTCTTTCTGGTTGTAATCTTTGAAGCTTTAAAAAATCGCATTCCCTAAATTGTTCACGCATCATTCCGACAGCGTTTGTCAATCCCATACATTTTTGACGTTTTGACGCAGGTACTCACCCGACACGGTTGTTTCGGGAGGTACCTGTTTCGAATACGGCGGGAGGATACGCCCGGATGTCAACACTGCGAGGATCGCCCGGAGGACACGGTGGAGCATACGGTGGAGGTCTGCCCTGCTTGGGCGGAGCACCGCCGTGTCCTTGTCGAGGCGATCGGCGGCGGCGACCTGTCGCGGTCGGCCCTGTTTCAAGCCATGGTCCGGAGCGAGGAGACTTGGGAAGCGGTCACCTCCTTCTGCGAAGCAGTAATGCTTACGAAGGAGGAAGCCGAACGCGTGAGGGAGAGGGAAGCCTCACGTCCCAGCCGCCGCAACAGAAGATGACTCCCCGGGCGTCGGGAGTCGCAGGGCGATTCTCGGCCACCGTAGGCGCGGGCCTGCGGACGGCGAGCATTGGGTGACTCGCCGTCTGGTCATAACCGGGCCCGGGTCGACGGCGCGCTGTGTTCCACGCGCACCTCAAAGAGCTGTCAGCATTAAAAACGGGGCCCGCTAGGGCCCAATGCCTGCCGGGGTTGCGGGATTTATTCGAAAGAGTCACCGCGGCCCTGGAACGCAAAGGGCATTAGGAGGAACACGGATGGGTTTTAGTCAGTAAGAGTCTGACACTCCCTTCTACTTCACCCAGAGCGGAAGGAGTCATTTGATGATTTCCCATCCTTAAAAAAAAAAAAAAAAAAACCGCTGACAAAATGTCACTTATTTAGAGTAGAGTAAGTCCACGAGGTGGAGAGGCGGCCAGCGAGTACGAACAGGAGGGCACGTGGAATCGTGCAACCAGCAGGCGATAAACTACTGTGCCAATTTTCGCGGCGTCTTGGGTAGCACCTTTTGGGGCGACGTTCTCAGACCGTGTCTTAAACTGTAGCGTAGAACTTTCTCCTTTTATGCATATTCCCTTTTCCGTAAACGTAAAATAATTATTTATCACAAATTCAACGAATCCGCATAAACGCGTGACTCCTTCGGCTTTAGACAACATTATATTCTATCAGCAATAACTACCGGCACAAGTCTACTGTTTTGTGTTGCTCACATAAAATTTCAGTAGCACATTGTTATCGCTGTTAAAATTTTAAGTCTTAACCATTTTGGCTTATCTTATCAAAACAGATATTTGCATTACTTACAAATTGCTGAAAACAATCTTTGTGAATTTTATAGCAATCCAATATGCCAGCATAAGCCTCAAACTTTTCTTTGCAATAACTGTCCTCGTGTGAATCACCAATGTTATGTATATTTAAAGCATGAATATTCCACTGAACAATATTAATTTCCAACAATTTAAACAAACGAACTGCATAAATGATATTAAAATCAAAAATCATCACTAAGTAGTTGACGAAAATGTAAAAGAAAGGTGATTTCAGCAGAAAGCAAATAGAAGTGATGACAATGACATAACTACTGATGGAAAAAATTATAATAATCCAATTCCAATGTATAAAATTCCTGGTTCTTCTTTCATTGTTCAAAATTCTGTGCACTTTTTGATAGATTAGAACAAACTTGACAGCATTTCTGCTACGTATGATTCCGATCATGGAATTCATAACAGATCCGAGAGAATATACAATGCAGTCGAAATAAGCGACAAAGTTAATATAACTAGTAAATCCAACATTATTTTTGTAAAAGCGCAGCAAATAGAGGCGGTATACGTAAAAAAATATAAAAACTAGTGTTCCAATAATTGACAAAAAAGTCGAGTTGAAACTATTTGGATTAATACAATTGTTTTTGATCTGGTATTTAGGACAAAAGGAAAAATACTGCATCAGATTTAAAGGTATAATATATAAATATACTTGATACAGTAACTAATCGAACACTTCGGCTTATTCATATCTTTAAGTCTCTTCGAGAATCTGCCGGTTTCGACACCCTCAAAATGGTGTACTTCGCGTTATGCCAATCGATCATTGCATATTGCATAACTGCATGGGGTGGAGCATCGAAGACTTGTTTTCTGAGAGCAGAGAGGGCACAGAGGGCGGTACTTAAGGTCATGACAAGGAAACCATATAGATACTCAACAACGCAACTTTACACTGACTGCAAAGTATTAACAGTTCGGCAGCTCTTTGTTCTTCATTCTGTTCTCAGAATACATGGCTGCTTACCACCGTCTGACCCTAAGAAGCGAACATATGTTCCTGCAGGTATACAACACAATACGTCGTTTGCAAGACGCCAATACTATGTTCTAAGCATCCACGTATATAAAAAACTACAGAAGGAACTAAACATAATTGACCTAAATAAATTTAAAGTTAAATCAAAAACTACGGATTGGCTCATGCAGCAGGACTATATTAAAACAGAATCCTTACTAGCATACATCACTTGACATTTTCCTAACAAACATTCACAAACTATTCTTATTATTATATCCACATACTTTCACTTCACCCTCTATCGAACAACACGCACGAGCACAAAATCACACCACACACACGCACACACACACGCACACACACACACACACACACACACACACACAAACACATGCCTATCTACCTTAGATCACCATCACCTCCTTGCGCTAACACAGACCCCAGCTTCACATTAAATTGTTAATTTACATTTGTATTGGTAGATTGATACACTTTCATTCTTATGAGAACAACTTCATGAACTGTTTGGCCAAACACTGTCTCTTAAGATACAGGTCTCCTAGTTTAAGAGACAGGGTTTATAATTTTTGGTTATATAGATATACCTTGTCACCAAAAAAAAAAAAAAAAAAAATATTGTTGATAAAGCATTTGTTTTTAACAAACTTTTGTGATTAATCGGTGTCTATGTATTACTTTTGGATGAATAAACAATTATTATTATTATTATTTATTTATTATAAGCATCGACTGCACATCTTTGTCTACAAATACATTTAGAACAAAGTTCACAGGAAAATTTTGTATTGAATTTAAAAACTTCTTCATTTTTATAAAAGATCATTAACAGACACTTCCTACTTCGCGAGTGAACATCAATCGATAGTAAACATATTTATCCAAGAACATTTATTAATTATGGAAATGAGCCAATAATTACTTTTTCACTTTAACTTATTTGACATAGAGGGTCTAGGGGGTGCAAGCACTACAGCTAAGCACGAGGTCATGGGTTAGATATCTGGGTCAAGCAAAGTAATATTGGGTTTTCTCATCTGGTCATTCTCTGTATTCAGGTTTGTGCCAGGCTGTTGGCGATAGGCTCGCCCCCAGCTTAAACATAACAACTAGCATTTCGGCGTTCTATTTGTCAACCTCTACCGCCTTCTACCTTCACCCTTCGAAAAATTCAGGCGTGAAAGTATATTTGTTTGACTTAAATCTTTTGCTATTTTATTGTCTTTTTATGAGCATGCAGAGAAATAGTTATTTTATGCTAAACCTGCTTGAGGCGGTAGGAATCCGCTGGATGCGAGAAGCACTAAACCAGTATATGTGACGATGATGGCGGAGGCCTACGCCTAGCAGTGGACGTCTTTTGGCCGTTATGTTGATGATAATATCCACTATAACCGGTGTGGAATGGAATAAGGAATGTAATAAAAAGTGTAATTTACATCAATTAATTTAATAATTAAATAGATAACTGTACTTGAAAACTTTTCCTTAATTACAAAAACGCTATCTGTAACAATACAATAGTGTAGCTTGTAAAACTACCCATCAGACTTAGTTGTAACCCAGCGTCTACGTAGAACAGGCCACAAGCACTTATCTTGCTGAATGCTGTTTGATGCAAGCGCAGAATGTTCTTGCATAGTTGTTTCTCATTATCTGTCGAAAATTACAATTTTACACACCCTTAATTCGACGCCGTGCAGTATACTTCCCGTTTAATGAAAACAAAAACTAAATAGAAATAGACCGTATATCTAGAGACCTAGGTGCTATAATTGCACCCTGAACTATCCAACTACGTTGTCAAAAATCAGCACCGCGTCAACATCGACGGGACGCGAGCAGTCGCCGGCGAGATGGCGGGGAGGAAAGACTCGCTGCGCGGGCTTTCGGTAAGTTGCATTTTATCCATTGTTTTACGGCTTATTTCCTTGTAATTTCATTGAAAATTAAAGATAACATACACGGAAAGCTACTTATAATGTTTTGATTGCCTTACTGAGTTTTTTTTAGATTTACGACGCCCACAGTTTGTATGTCCAGTATACTTCCCGTCGTCGAATTACTAGTAAAGTAACTGCTAAATACTATGTCCAGTATTCTTCCATTTGTCAAAGTAGTAGAAAACAAAATACAAAATCTTATGTCTAGTATTCTTCCCGTGGTCGTATTATTAGAAAATTAACTTTTGTTGTTTCTCGTTATAACATTTTTAAGGATCCGCAGAAAAAATGTTTTACACCTTACTAATTTTCGTTTTTCAGAGCTTTAGATCTAGAGTACATCGGTTGATAGCATTGGTGCCGCCTGAAAATGCTCCTTTGGATGTAGATAGTGATTCTGAACCTTAGCAGGAAGTGAAAATTGAAAACTTTTCAGTTCTATGAACTGAAGAGTTGTCCACCTCACCTTGCCCTTCCACTGATTCATAATGCACAAGACAACAATACTTTAATCGACAGTGACGAGACCAACATTGATGCTGATACTTTTGTGGAGACAGGAAACAAACTTCAAACAGAGAACCATCCTAGCGTCAGTGGCAGTGAGAACCACCCTGTTTTAGAAGACGAAGACAACTTGAACCATGAGCGACCTCCGTTGACTCCTATTATTAACAACGTGCATCCCCCGACTGGTGAAGTAAATTATAATGCTTTACCAAGTTTGGCTTCATTATTGTCGATTCCATCATCAAATACTTCGTTTATTGCTAGTCGTTTATCAAGAACAACCAGACGTAAGAGGAAACTACCTGTACGAACTTTGCCAAATGTCCGGGCAAAAAAAACCTAGAAAACACTCATTGTGAGCGTAAGCGGAAGAAAGGATATTTCAGACACAAGGCTGACATTCCAACAAACGACGTCGGGTTGGTTTACCGGATACTAACTCTCCATTGGACTATTTTCATCGGTTCTTCTCCACAGATATACTCGTCGATATCGTCGTTGGTACATGAACATCTTTGGCCAAACGTTAGATATAGCTGTTAACAATGCTTGGCTCTTCGTGTTGCATTTTCTCTTAAAGAGTAAGAGAAAATGCAACACGAAGAGCCTGAATAACATAAGCCTAAAAAAGGTTCAGATAGAGGTTGGCAGTCGAATTTAGGCAAAAGGGAAGATCAGTTGAGACGGAACAACCAAGCCCTGTACCGAAAAAAGCGCTGATCCAAAATCCAAGTGCACAGAGGCCCCAGTTTCTGTACATTATGACGACTACAACCACAGGCCTGAATATACGACACATGGACGTTGTAGATTCTGCTAGAACAATAAAACGTACATACATTGTTCCAAATGCAAGCAGAGGTTGTGCTTAGTGGCCAAAAGAAATTGCTGTTATAATTTCCACAATAAGTAAATGATTAGGCAGGTGACTAAAAAGCAAGTGACAGATGTACATTAATTTATATATTTTTAAGAACTAGAATGCTGATTGTTTTTGAATAAGCTAAATGTTGAATTTTATGAAAATTTTATACTTAATTATTATGTCCATAACCTTCTACGTACTTATAAGTTTTCGAGTATTCCTATTAGTATTCTAAGCGTAAGCAAATGTAACTATGAGACTAATTTTATAAAATAATATAATATTTTCCTACGAAATCACTTGTTTCTTTTATTCTTTCTCTTTGACAGTGGGAAGTATACTGTACATGTTTGGAGTGCATCAGTTTCTTATGAGCTTGATAATGTCCAGTATAATGGACGTAGGTTTTTCAGGAAACTCAAATAGGTAAATTTTTAGGTATTTTTTCTAGGGTACAAGCTAAAAACCAAAATCTATAACGATTTTACAAATTTGATTAAAAAAATTCCGTCGAATTAAGGTTTAATCATATAATTATATTTCAGTTGAAAAATGTGCATTTTTAGACATAGGCCTCCACGAGCATCGCTACAACGATCAGTCTTATGCTTCTAATATCCACTGGTCTCCTACGGCCAATACTAGCTCATCGATCTGCCGTGGGAAGCCTTTCAACACTGTATCTTCCAGTACGTGGTTGCCACTCGAAAACCATTCGGTTTCGTGGGGCATCCATTCTGCGTGCGTACCCTATCCACCACTTGGCATTTTTTCGGGCAATATCATATAACTTGGTTGGTTCTCCTGCGGCTTTCTAAACTCACTGGATTATTCGCACTAGATCATTATTTGTTTTTAATACCTGATGAATTGGTTTCCAAAATAAGTACGCAAGTATCTTGGACATTTTGAACAGCCTTATAGAATTTTTCGCATTGCAGACTCAACATTGCCTGCCAAGATAAATCTTTTATCATCCAACAGTATATGGAAAGGGACGCAACAGATGCTGCATTCTGTAATAAAAATGTTTGGCTAACTGGTCTATTTATTAAGGGTTGCCTACATAGGCAAGTTTCACTTTGCAATTATCTGAATAGCCACAACATCATCATCAACCATGTTCCACAAAATCCATGCATCGTTGTTTTCAACATTCCTCACGACTTTTAACTCATTTCATTTGCCATACATGCCGATTTCTACATGCCGTTTCTATAATTGCTACTTTACTCCATTGCAACAACGACATAGTGTGATTGCGAGTTATTATTATTTCTAGGAAAATAATCATAACCTTATTTCGGATGGTATAGATAGATACACCTTAACCATAACTTCGAAACGGCTAGTTGACGCTTCCCGTGACCCAAGAGCTGGCATGCCATTCAACGTGACTATGCCGCCAGTCTCTTGGGCACATTACCAGCCGATAGCGTTGTGGACGAATTTTGTCGAGGCTATGTTTTAGTTTGTTGTAAGTTTTGTGCATTTGCTCATTTTAGTTACTATTTAATATATTTTTTTATTAGCCATGACTCTCCTCACCTACACAAGACATAACCCACTGATTTTGAAAAGAGGCAGTCGAAACATACAGCTATTGCGTTCAGAATGCCCAATAAAACAACATGCAGAAATAAATGAACTACTTGCAAATTGGTTCGTTTCAACTTAATATAAAATTAGAGCAACTCACTAAGTCATCAATCAAAGCGCCTCTTTTCAATATTTCAATTGTGACTTGAATATAAATCAGAGTATGAATGAATGCTTCAACGACGTAATATAAAATCTGAAAAAGAAAAATCTTTGTTAAATTATCAGGTCATTTTAACTTCTATGGGTTTACAAACTGCATTAATTTCTGTTTTAGAAAAGGTTTTTGAATGTTACTATCCTTTTTACCCGACTGCGCCAGAAGGAGGGTTACTCAGGCCGGGGGTGTATCTTTGGTGTATCCCGAGCCCCTGACTGGAACTGTGGGATTTTCATAACATAACATAACACTCCATCTTCCGCGACACACCCACACGGAGTGTTATATCGGAAACGATGTAGATTTCCTTTTCATTTAGAAAAATAGAGCTTGGAGTATGCACATAATAAATTATCCTCAAAATTTTACTGAAAATTAAAAAGACCTTTGGCGCCATTCTGGATTTTCATTTAGACCCTATTTTTGTTACGACTTACGTCAAAAACCAAAAAATGGGCAACTGTAATGAAAAAAGCCGGACAAGTGCGAATCATATACTCACACGAAGGGTTCCGTATCATAAACTGAAAAAAACATGTTTCTTATGGGAGGCCCCTTTAATATTAATTTAAACTGTCTACCTATTACGGTTCTTGAGACACAACCCGCAGATAGACAGATGTATGAATGAACGGACGGACAACGGAGACTTAGTAACAGGGTTCTGTTAGTTTCCCTTTGAAAACGGAACCCTAAAAACTGCGGCGCTTTTCATTGTCAGCCAATATTTGTTGAATACCATGCCGTAACTGTCTCTGTAAGTGCAAGTCTCGGACTCGCATCTACCATCCCATTCGTCTCCTTCACTGACTGCATAAACAAAATTACTTACGAAATGTTCATTGCAAACTTGTTGTATGTCATAACACTCCATTATATCAACGTAAGTTTGAAACATTCTTTTAACATATTTTTCTTTGCATACTCGTATACCTTCTACTTCATGAGTATTTGACGCTTGAATATTCCATAGAATTATTTTGTGTTCCAACAATTTCATGATTCGTATGGCATAAATCATATTGAAATCGAAAAATATGAAGAAGTATGTGACTAATATATGATAAAATGGTGTGCTTATTAGTACGCAAAATAAGGTAAAAACAGTGATATAAGCACACATGGAAAAAATTACAGTTATCCAATTCCAGATTATGAAGTTTTTAGTACTAGCTTCGTGGTTCAGAAACCTGTGTACTTTTTGGAAAATTAAAACAAACTTAACATAATTTTTAGTTCGTAGCAATCCGACCACGAAATTCATACCAAATCCAGCACTGTAGAAGAAGCAGTCAAAATAAGAGATGAAATACGTAAAAGTGGTATTATCCATAAAATCTTTAAAAAAGTATAACATATAATTGCGATATAAAAATAAAAATATAAATATTAGTGTGGCGAGCATTGAAACAAAACATGAGATAAAATTGTTTGGAGTTATAAGATCATTTTTTATGCGGTATTTAGGACAGAACATCATATATTGCATCAGATTCAAAGGCATCAGCATCGATTGCACATCTTCGTCCAACATGTTTTTTAAAACAAAATTCACAAAATAATTTCGATCAATATTTGGCACTTTCTTCATATTTTAAGTATCATTACCAGTAGCTGTCTTACCAATAAGTGATACAATAATCGATGGTCAATGTATTAACTACGCCCATCAAACTTATTACGATAATATGGAGAGAACTACTTACGATTGGACGATACTTATGATGATTTCGTTAGAAGTTAAGTTATAAAAAAAACGGTCAAGAGCGAGTCGGCCTCGCACACCGAGAGTTCCTTACCACCATATAAGTCCCTATTAGGTGTATAAAAATCAAGGTCCTGAGATTTTCGCGAAAACTTGTAAGTACCAAAATTTACCTTAACTTACAACTTTTTTATTTTTTTGCAATTTTTCCTTTATTGTGCTGTAAGACCTTGCTTTTTGCCAAGTTTCGTGATATAAACCTATAGGGTACTTCCGGTTGACCTAGAATTGTAAAAAACACAATACCATGTTACACATCGATAGTGACAATGTTCTTCCTAGCGCACACAACACTGCATTATCAGCTAGTCAATCGTTTACATCTCGAATAATTTTACTTTCCACAGCGCTCGTGGGAGTGATCGACGCTGACGGTAACCACCATACAGCACGAGTCTTGCTGGACAGTGGAAGTACAACAAATTTCGTTTCAGAGGACTTTACTCGTAAGCTACATATATCTATATTACAAAGTCCAAGGTAAGGTATTAATTTTCAAACTTCTAGTTGTAATCAGGGATGCTCAGTGTCATTAAAATCAATTGATGACAATGAGTACGAACTGAACATTGACTGCTTCGTATTGCCGAAAGTATCAGCATTAGTTCCTCATACTTATGTTGATACTAGCAACATACGTATACCTACGAACGTCCGTCTTGCCGACCCCACTTATTACTTTCCGTCTTCGCCATTCTTGTCGTTGCGAAAGTCTTTTGGGGTATCATAGGCACAGGTCGAATCGCATTAAGTTCTCATAAGCCCATGTTACTTGAGTCAAAATTAGATTGGCTCATTTCGGGTGCAGATCATCAGTCGGATTCCTCTTCACATGTTTATATGCATACTAATAACTTACAAGTAGATTTAGATCGGTTCTGGGAGTTAGATTCTGTATAGTCCATAAATAAACATTCTGGTGAAGAGAGATCCTGTGAAAAAAAATTCTATCTCTTGACCGTCGTTTGGGTAGAGATCCTTGCCTTAAAAGCCTATACATTGACATAAAAATTAATGAGTATATAGAGCTGGGACAAATGTCTGAATCAACCAGGCGCTCACTCGACATGTTCATGGGATGAGCTTGTTCTCACGCATAATCAGAATGCTTGGAATGACTTTCAAAATAACCCTTTAAACGAGTTCAAGATATCTTGGTGGGTGTTGTGTGAATCAGCGTCCTGTCTACAGCTGCATATATTCACTGTAGCTTATGGGGCATGTGTTTATGTTCGCAGTGTTTCGAGACACGGCGAGTTTACTATGCATCTTCTTACCGCTAAAAGCAAGGTAGCTCCAATCAAATCCACAACCACACCGCGGCTTGAGCTGTGTGGTGCATTGTTGGGTTCCGGTTGTACTCAAAGGTTCGTCAGTCACTTACTTTGCATTTTGATGAAATCCATTGGTGGTGTGATTCCACCATCTTAGGATGGTTATCTACTTCACCAAATCAATTAAAGACATTCGTTCGTCATAGAGTGACTGAAATTCAGAAAACAGTAGTAGGAGAGGCTTGGCACTATGTTCCGTCAGCTCAAAACCCCGCAGACCTCGCTTCACGTGGTCTCAGTACTGACAGGCTGTTGTCTTCATTGTGGTGGTCAGGACCACTATTTATTTATTTATTTATTCACAAGGCAATTACAACAGGTTACAATCATAATAAAATAATAACAAATTCACATCATAGGTCTTGACCTGATTATGACCCAAAGCGTAATCGCACAACATCGCAAACAACAACAAAATTATAATAATAAGTACAAGAAATGGCAAGTACAATATTTACCATTAACCAGAACGCAGCGCGTCTGGCCTCCGACATAGTCCCAGCTTATAGGGGATGTGCAGGGGACCACACACGACTGACATTATTAATGTAAGCAGCAAAAACGTTAGTAACAGAATCAATTTTTAACGCTAACAGAGAGAAAGAGCACAAACAAGTCTCTTAAAAGTAACGGCACGAGCGTCGAAGATGCCTATATTATTATTGAAGTCTTTTGATATTTCATTGCAAAGGCGACACATTCTAAAGATATAACGAATTTCTTAGCAAATATATATCTTCATGGCCTCAGTTACCTGAATCACATCGTAATCATTCTGGGTTACCGGAAACAGTCGATTCTTGTCATGTTTCTAATCACATTATTGAAATTTTACACACACACATCACATTATTGTTATTTTCAAACTTTAACAAGTTACAACGTGTGACTTGTATGTCATGCGATTCATACATAAATGCAATAAAAATCACTTGATTCTGGTTCACTAACTTCCACTGAACTTAACAATTCTTTAAACTTATTATTAAGACTTAGTCAAATGGAACTTTTGCCGGAAGAGTACCAATTACTTAAGTAAACAATTATCAGCAAAGAACAAATTATTATCTTTGTCTCCCTTTTTTGATACTCATTCTAATTTTATTCGTGTTGGAGGAAGACTAAATAACTCATTTTACCACTATAACATTAAGCATCCAATTTTGTTATCAAGTTCTCATTCAATTTTCATTCTATTGTTCAACATGTTCCATTTACGTTTCTAACATAAATTAATTCACAGCTTTAATTCGCCGCTGTTCGCAATCAATACTATCCCATTGGAGGTAGAAACCTGGCTAAAAATTTCGCACATCAATGCATAAAATGTTGCAGGATCAAGGCCAACACCATTCAACCTGTCATTGGTAAACTTCCAGAGCAGGACACAGACACAGGGGTAGACTATGTCGGTCCCATCATGATAGCTGACCGAAAAGGTAGGGGGTGCAGGCTCATCAAATGCTTCATTTGTGTGTTTGTGTGAGCGGCTACTAGAGCGGTCCACTTCGAGCTTGTGTCGGATCTTACAAAAGAGGCTTTCTTAGCTGCACTAAATCGCTTTACTGCTCGAAGGGGAAAACCCCGTAACATCTTTTCCCACAACGGCACAACCTTTGTCGGTGCTTTCAATGAGTTGGCCAGTCTGCTTTCGCAAGATTTAAACCTAAACAACATAATCGGTCCTGGCATAAACTTTTCCCTCATACCTGCGTATACGCCACACTTCGGAGGCTTATGGGAGTCTGTAGTTAAATCCACTAAACACCATCTAAGACGCATTCTGGGTTTAACAAAGCTGACTTTCGAGGAAATGGCTACTTGTTTATTTCAAGTTGAGGCTACCTTGAATTCAAGGCCCTTAACTCCAATACCCGATGACCCTTCTGACCTCGTTCCTTTAACTCCAGTACACTTCCTTATTGGTCGTTCTCTAATCATGCTGCCTCATCAACAGATCCAGAACGCCAACGTCAAAAGCTTGAAACGATTTCGCCGCATCGAATGTCTGAAGCAACATTTCTGGGCTCGATTCTCACACGATTACGTCCTGTGGCTACAGGAGAAAACCAAATGGTGCCGGTCGTCTGGCGAGCTCAAGGAAGGCACATTGGTCGTCATAAAGGATTAAAACTTACCTCCTCATAAGTGTCTTCTAGTACGCATCACCCATGTTGTCCCAGTCAGAGATGGCATCGCGAGGGTCGCCGACATCCGCACAAGAAAGGGTGTCATCCGGCGCGTTTTCAACACCATCTGCCCGCTGCCAGTAACCACAGTTGAAGACGCTTCAACGGGGGGAGCATGTTGAGGCCAAAGACCTCAATACAGCCGCGCGCCGGCGGCAGTGAAGGAGGGGTGTGGGGATAGCGGCTCACCAACCGGCCAGCGGCCGAACGCAGACCCCGCGCCGCACCAGTCAGCTATTGCGCATCTCCGAGCACGGCTGCGCTCTCGCATATTATATTTTCATCTTTATTATTTACGTAAACCAACCGTACCGTTGTAATTTCATAGCTCCTTATTACACTCTTGTTAAACAGTCCACTCTTCCTTTCCTTTAATTTACCACCACCTAACGTCGCCATCAGCTACTATAACAGTTTGTTGGATATGTGTAACTTTCAGCCGAGTGTCTTTGCAAAATTTAATTGAAATTTAAAATATATTTATTTAGATATGAACTAGGTACAGCATTAAAGTTCTAAATATATACACTTAAAATAAAATATCCTAACTAAGATAAGGCGTCAAAAAATTCGTCCGCATCGCTGTCCACCGGAAGTGAGCCCAAAAGACTGGCGGCATTGCCACGTTGTATGGCAATGCTTATCCTCTGTCCGAGGTAAAAGCCAGCCCTTGGGTCACGCGAAGTGTCAACAAGCGTTTAGAAAGATCTTTAAATAAGGCATGAGCACTCGGACCCCACGGTCCAAGAGTTTGAACCCCAAACGGCTCAAAAATATAATTGCCAACAAGGTTATTATATTTCCGCCGCTTGAGGTTCTCAGCAGCTGCAGCGGCAGTACCAGCACAGCACGACGAGCTAGAAAGATGGGATGGCGCAAGAGTATCGACACAAGTAGCGTCCCACACTAAAGGCCTACCCATCTTCCATGGAAACAAAGATATACCCTCCGGTCGCTTGCCGTCGTCGCGTGCCAGGCCATTGGGTTCTAGTACGGCTGGAACGCCGACGGCGACAAGAGCGCGTCGGCTAATGTCGTTGATGTTTGCGTGCCGTGCAAAGCGACCCGCACTTCGACTGCATGAGAGACCGTGGTGCCCGAGGCTGTTGACAGCTTCGCCACTGTGACAACGATGAGGAGAACAACACAATGCGCCTAAGCGAAGGGAAGCAGCGAGGCGGAAAGTTGTATCGTCGAACAAGGTGCCTAAGTTCGACGACGGTAGTGCGTGAAGCCAGAGGCCCGACTCCCACTCACCCACAGCCAGCAGGCGCGCAAGCTCCGCAGTAGAAGTAGAAGTGGCTATAAGGTTCCTCTGAACTTCTTTGCAGACCGGCTCATCCCACTGTCTCTGGTATGATGGGTTGTCGGGTAGATTTACATTCGGGCAAGCGAGTTTCCAGGCATTCACAGCCTCGGTGAAGCACGGCACATCAAAATCAATCAGTGTGGAAGCTAGGATATTCCTGATTAATTTATCAGGGCCATGAACCGAAGATATAAAAGCCGGTAAACTAATACTGGTAATTTTGCGGACGCCGAGGCCTCCCATACGAATGGGAAGAGTAGCTTGAGCCCAAGCTCGGATCGTCCATGGCCACATTTAAAATTGAAGATAGTGTTTGCTTGATAATTTGGTCCATTTTTTCTAAAAGGTGAGGGTGCTTCCACATTTGGGAAGCACGAAGGAAATATGTCAATTTAGGACCGAAACAGCAGTAACGAATTATGTTGATAGCCGAATGCATGTTAATTTTTAACAGTCTTTCCGAAACGTCTTTGAAATTTTGAATTTTTTCATCGACAAAATTGGGAAAGGAATTCTCAAAGATTGGTGACCCAAGGAGGTGAAGAGAGCTTTTGTCCATAATTTTGATTCCAGGGGCTGTTGCGTTGAATTTTGAAAGTGTGAATTGTCGGTCAGTATTGTCAGACAAAAATAATTCGCATTTGGAAAAGTTCAGATCAAGTCCAATGGAATGAAGTCGATTTTTTAAAAATTGTAGATCATTTAATACCAAATTTACATCGCCTCCAAGAGTACCATCATCGAGATACCAAACATTAAATTTAGAATTTAGCTGTCGAATAATAGGGTAAATAGCTAAACTAAAGATCACTGGCCCGAGGGGATCACCTTGTTGACAGCCAACAGCGGATTCCAAAAGGTTGTCCCGATAAATTAATTTAGATGGTTGTCTATAACATTGCCAGAGAAAACTGAAAATTTGAGGTATTTCTTTTTTAGATTCTGCCAACAAGGTGTCCCTATTTACCGAATTAAATGCATTTTTGATGTCAACCTTCAGGATGACCTCTCCTTTGCCAGAATTTGCGTAGGTCGACAGTGCCTGTACGGCATCCTCACAACCCCCTTTGGAGCCGTAACCCAACTGCAGGGGCTGAAATTTTTCCGAAACTACCTCACCATAAAATTTACAACAAATCTTGGCTGCCATACGACGGTAAGTAGTTCCGACGGCAATGAGACGAATACCGCCATCTCTCTTGCGTAGGGCACTTAAGTTGGCCCCGTACAAGACGTCGATGATGGCCTCGTTTACCTTGCCGGAGAGCATGAGGTTAATCAGAGCCGTGAGCTCCTTCAAAAGCAACTCACCAGCTTTCCCGGCGCCTGAACAGGTAAGATCCTTTAGATGTTGCGGACTAAGGGCGTCGAGGCCGCCAGCAGAGCCACTCCGGAAGGAGCAAATGGCTGCGATCACCTCTCGACCTGTAATGGTGAGGGTGTGAATATCCGAATCAGGGTCGGGAAAAGAAAGACCATCCGCTGGAGGAGGATGTTTGCTCTCCAGAGCTGAGAGAGTATCTGGAGAACACGGAGCCATCACATCACTACTGAAAAGAATCCTGGCTGCTCCGCTAATGTCACCTTCCCCTAATTAAGATTCGACCAGATGGGAAATACCTCTTAAGGAGGTAAACCTCTGTGTCGACAATTTAAATTCCAAATTTAGAGCTGAAACGTTACAGTTTACTTTAATTTGTGTTGTTAAAGTCTTTTTGGCTGCCAAATTTTTATTAACATGTAAAATTCTGTAGGGAAAAGTGAGAAGATAATCCCAGGCACTTTGCGAGTTCTCCTGGACGGCACGGCGACCGAGTCCTGCCAAGTGTTGCGCTACTAGAGGTCTAGCGCCGCGGGGAACTCGCTTTAAAACAGGTACAGAGTTTTTGAATTTTGCAAGAGTTTTCCAAAATAGGTCAAAGGATGTAGCTGGTGTAGAAGGCACAGAAGATGAAATAACAGGGTCTGAAGTGAGTGCATTCTGAGATTTATGCACCTTTCCAATATGAACATTCAGACCCCGCTTACCTTTAAAAAATCGTGCCTGGGTGCAGAGAGGACACCTCTTCAGGATGTCTAGTGATGTAAATGTATGTAAAGAAAAATCATAAAATTTAATCGGATGATGTGTACGTTTTCTTCCATGGCCATTTTCATAGAAATATTTTCTTTATTTTCCCAAAAACATTTGTCAATATTATGCATATTGATGGTTGCTGCTTGGTCGGTGGGTTCTCCGTACCCCAGAAGTAATGAATTAATGCTGAAGAAATGTGACCAGACAGCCTATCTTCTAAAACAACCTAACCAGCTTCTTGATTGTGGTGTGTGTCGTCTTCAATTTTTAACAATATTCGTATAATTATGCGCATTTGAGTGGCCTTCTTCGGCTTCGTCGTTCCCTTACTACTGAGGATCGCATCCACAATCCACATACGTCGCATCTCTAAGCCACTCGGTTTTCTGCAGTGTGGATCGCTCTGTAATGCTACCTCCAACAGCCTTCTCTATGACATCGGACCATAAAGAAGACCATATGTTTGCATATTTGAACTTTGACGTGTTGATATTATATTGCGCTAAATGAATGTTGCTTTTCTTCAAACTACGAAGTTAAGAAACTACTTTATTTACTTCGCATCAGGAACGTACCTAAATCATAACGATGTTAAGTTTGTAGAACACAGTTAGACAGCCGATTAACCGAGCTAATTCAACTGTTTTTGCGACTCCTCTATCATGTGACTTCACCACCTGCTCGCGGGTGGTATGACATGACCCCTGGCTTCGGACCTGTAAAGATTAATTGTTCTTCTTCTTTTCCAGTTCATGGTTTATTATTTATACTATTTTGGCCCAGTAGGTGGCTACGTTAATTGCAACATCGGCGGCGTTCATTAAATCCTCCAAAGTACACGTGTTATTGAGCAGCTTTAGCTTAGCAAATGTAAGCGCGCGCCTGTTGACATATTGTAATCTTAAGAGGAAACGCTGGCGGCGAGACTTTGTATGTAAAACTTTGTCTGTCCGTCTGTCACAGCCAGTTTTCTCCGGATCCACTGGACTGATTCTGTTGAAATTTGGTACACATATGGACTTCTATGACCCAAACACGGTCGCGTTACGTAAATCATTAAACTTTTAGAATTGGGTTCACTTTTGGGGGTCAAACTAGAAAATTAAAAAAAAAGTTTTTTGAACAATATCGGTAACATTTCAAATGAAAGAGCTTACTGTCGGGGTTTTAATTATATTTTTTTCATAATTTTAAAATAAATGGTAAAGAAGTTTTTCAAGAAATTCGACGAAAAATGACCATTATCTCCGAAACTACTGAGCATAAAATTTAAAAAAAAATGGAGATAATAGATCTTTACCTAAAAGTTACAGGAAAACTCATTAGAAGTCTGTAGTCCTAAAATAACATGTTACAAAAAATAAATTCGTTCGGAACCCTTTGCACGCGAGTCCGTTCGCATTTGGCCAGTTTTATTTATTAATAGTTGCCAAATTTGTACACTAGGGCTCTGTTGACAGCGATTTATCGGTAAATTTTAAGTATTTTGTGAGAGTTCTAGTGCTAATACGGTTAATAAATCATCAAAAAGGAAAACATAGTATATTATATCCTTTTTATTCAGTTTGTGAACAATCTCTTAAATCAGTTCAATATTTGAGGAGAAAACAGTCGAGAGCCAAACCTCGAATTATGACTTTTAATATACAAAGTCTAGCCGTATGGTGTCGGCCGGTGCCGTATGGTGCAGTAAAAGAATAATACCATCCCATCACATCCCGTGGGTATCGTATGAGGCAGCAGCGTTCTCTGTCAAACTCAACACCATACACTGCGATCGCCAACCCGCCTACCAAGCGTGGCTATTATGGCTAAACTCCCCAATTACAAGCACAACCAAAAAATGGCCCCTAGTGCACGGCAGCCCGTCTACCCTTGACTCCGGTAGCGGTCAAGGTCACGGCAAGGCAAGGGGTGCGAAGAATCCCCGGAGTGGAACCGGCTACCATGATAAACACCGATGACTGGACCTGGCAACACTGAACACGAGAACACTCCGGACCGACGAGAAGATCACTGAACTTGAGGAGGAATTGAGTAGGTTGCGATGGACTATTATGGGATTGTCTGAAGTCCGAAGGGGGAGGACACGATAATTCTCAAATCCGGCAATCTGCTCTATTTCCGGGAGGGTGACTAGAAGTCCCAGGGTGGTGTCGTGTTCATCGTTCACAGGTCCCTTGTGTCCAATGTGGTGAGCATCGAGAGTGTGTCGACCAGATGGATATATCCAGAGCCATACATGGTCATAAAACTCACTTCACCGTGGTCATGGGGGACATCAACGCGAAACTGGGCAAACGAGACGGTGACGAGCTGCGAGTGGGGCAGTTTGGATTTGGACATCGGAACCACCGGAGACACTTACTGGCTAGTTTTATGGAGAAGGAGGGCCTCTATATGAAGAACTCCTTCTTCAGAAAGCGTGACCACAGGAAGTGGACCTGGCAGAGCTCAGACGGTGTAACTAAAAATGAGATTGACTTCATCATGTCGACCAAGAAGCAAATATTCAATGATGTCTCGACGATTAACGCGGTGAAAACCGGAAGCGATCACCGCATGGTAAGAGGCACTTTGAATATAAATATCAAGCTAGAAAGGTCTCGACTGATGAGGTCTACGCTCCGTCCAGCACAGATCCAGATCCAAAACTCCGAGAACTTTCAGCTCGAACTTCAGAACCGTTTCGAGTGCCTAGGGAGCTCCGTGGACGATTGCAACGATAGGTTCGTGGAAACTGTCCATACGGTCGGGTCTAAGTTTTTCAAGACTCGCCGTACAGATAGGAACAAGAGGGTCTCTGATCCTACTTTGAAGCTCATGAAGGAGTGGCGGGAGATGATTCTGCAGTCTTCAGAAGATGCGTGCAGATATCGGCGGCTCAATAGACGGATATCCAAGTCCTTGAGGAGCGACCTCCGCCGCTTTAATATTGAAAAGATTAAAGACGCGATAGAGCGGAATAAGGGCTCCAGGGTCTTTGCTAGAGATCTGTCTATTGGGCAGAGCCAGCTCACGAAACTAAAGACCGCTGATGGCAGAACCATTTCCGCCAAACTTGAGCTTCTGAGAGAGATCGAGACGTTCTACGGACAGTTATACACGTCAGTGACTAAACCCGATACGAATCTAGCTAACGACCCAAGAGCTAAATTGACCCGGCACTATACCGAGGACATCCCAGACGTCAGCCTGTATGAGATTAGGATGGCTCTGAAGCAGCTTAAAAACAACAGGGCGTCGGGTGAGGACGGAATTACGGCCGAACTCCTGAAGGCGGGTGGAAGTCCGGTCCTTAAGGCCCTTCAGGAACTGTTCAATTCCGCCATACTTGAAGGGAAAACGCCACAGGCATGGAGTAAAGGTGTGGTGGTACTCTTTTTTAAGAAGGGCGACAATGCCCTGCTTTAGAACTTTAGGCCCATCTCACTTCTAAGCCATGTCTACAAGCTGTTTTCCAGAGTCATCACGAACCGTCTCGCACGCAAGTTTGACGACTTCCAGCCTCCCGAACAAGCCGGATTCCAAAAAGGCTTCAGCACCGTAGACCACATACATACGCTCCGGCGGGTTATATAGAAGACCGAAGAGTATAATCTGCCCCTCTGCTTAGCGTTTGTGGACTACGAGAAAGCCTATGATTCGATCGAGACTTGGGCTTTGCTGCAGTCTCTCCAACGGTGCCAGATCGACTATCGGTACATCGAGGTGCTGAAATCGTTGTACAAAAACGCCACCATGTCAGTCCGACTTCAGGATCAGACCTCGAAACCTATCCTCCTGCAGCGGGGTGTGAGGCAGGGCGACGACATTTCTCCGAAACTGTTCACAGCCGCAATGGAGGTTGTCTTCAAGGTTTTGGACTGGAGAAGGCTAGGCATTTATGTCAATGGCGAATACATCAGTCCGTACCGGAAGGAGTAACGTTGGAAGGCCTCCCACAAGGTGGACCGATGACCTGGTGAAGGTCGCGGGTAGCCGATGGATGCGTGACGCACAGAACCGGTCGTTGTAGCGACGCTTGGGGGAGGCCTATGTCCAGCAGTGGACGTCTTTCGGCTGATATGATGATGATGATGACATACAAAGTCTCGCCGCCAGCATTTCCTCTTAACACCGCCAAAATGAGATCAAATACATAATAGTAGTCCTCTAATATTATGCATTTGATCTCATTTTGGCGGTGTTTGATTTAGCATCAATGCCTTCCGGCATTGATGCGGATGCGGAATACGGCTTTTTATGGGTCATTGCCCCCTAAAAAACCAGCCTAAGCGCTAGACACAGCCTAATTTGTAGAGCTTGCTTCGAATCGAGGTATCAGTTGCCCACGTCATTCAAAAAGAAATGCGACGTGAACAAATTCTCGGAACGGTGAGGTCACTCCGCCAAACCTGTGAAGCACTCAAGAGGAGTCTGTGCATTAGGGCGGAGCTAAGCTGGCTAACTTAGCCGGGACAGACTGAGAACAGGATTGTAACATGGTTCGTTCAATATTACAATCTGTCTACCAAGTCTACCCCTGCAACGAAGAGAGTAGAATACTCCGTTGCAGGAGTAGACTTCTCTTCTGGTTGGTTTTCCCACAACCAACTTTATGTAGCTCTATTGCACGTTAACAATCCTTTTTACTATTTTTTTAAGGATGGGAAATTATCAAATGACTCCTCCCGTTCTAAGCGAAGCATAAGGGAGTGTCAGACTCTTACTGACTAAAACCCATCCGTGTTCCTCCTAATGCCCTTTGTGTTGCAGGGCCGCGATAACTCTCGAACAAATTCCGCTACGTGTTAACAACACTAGGAACTTCTTTAAGGCTTGTATACATGCCAATGAACTTGTGCATATAAACGGAGCTAACTACTCCTCTACGCGCCACTCCTCTACGCGCCACTCCGCTACCCGCATTTTTAATAATGTATAATAAAAATAACACATGTTTTTAAAAAGTAACACAACTAAATTATTTACATTTGTATATCAAAGCAGTAAGTATATATTTTAAACTCTTTTGATAAAAAAATAAGGAGTAAAATGGTTTCATCTCAATGATTTGGAGGTGATTTGGTAGTTTTTAGGATTCCGTAGCCAAATCACAAAAAACGGAACCCTTATGGATTCGTCATGTCTGACTATCCGTCCGTGTCACAGCCGCTTTTTTCCGAAACTATAAGAACTATACTGTTGAAACTTGGTAAGTCTGTGAACCGCATTAAGATTTTCACACAAAAATAGAAAACAAAATAATAAATTTTGGGGTTGCCCATACTTAGAACTGAAACTCAAAAAAATTTTTTTTTCATCATACCCATACATACGTGTGGGGTGTCTTCAAAAATTATATTGATGTTTCTTTTACCATTTTTTTTCTAAACTGAATAGTTTGCGCGAGAGACACTTCCAAAGTGGTAAAATGTGTCAACCCCCCTGTAACTTCTAAAATAAGAGAATGATAAAATAAAAAAAAATATGTAACAATAAACAATATTTATTTGTTCAAGACTTAAACCTAATTACAATTAATTGTACCTTAAAGTGGACTTAATCAGTTAATGGCAAGATACAAATCATGTGCAACTGGGCTTAAACTAGGAGGACTCCTGTGCTATAAGCACCAGTTACTTCCGTCACCACCGTAGTTGAGCTGCCTTTACAAGTGTGATGCGGTGCAAAGTATTACAAATTACAATTTATTAATTACTTAATTACTTACGTGTGTGTGTATGAACATTTATATGATGTACATTACCATGCAAACTTCCACCGAAAGTTGGTTTGAACGAGATCTAGTAAGTAGTTTTTTTTTAATACGTCATAAATCGTAAACCGCAATTTACCTTTCATTGAATCAACTCAAATATAAAAAAAAAACATTTAATTTCATAAATATAAACCTTATGCATAAACTGTGAACCATTATTTTCTAATAATAAATCTGTAATAGGTGCCTAAGTAAATAATAATTATAAAGTTACAACGAACTACAAGAACTTTTATATTATGTTACTTGCTGCTACGGAACCCTTCATGAGCGAGTCCGACTCGCACTTGGCCGCTTGTTTTTTCTTATTATGTGATACCGATAGATTAATTCTGACTCAACCAAATTAAGACTACTAACAATTTTTTTCAGATGTTATCTCTCTGTCAATGCCGACGAAAGTTGCTTCATCTGCACGCTGTTTTAAGCATTTCGCGAGAGAGCAGCCTTAACATCACGCATAGAGAAGCGTTTCTCATGACGAAAAATTACAAGCAAAGCTAGATATTGACTTTTCGTATAATCTTATCTTAGAGCACATTGTACTTTCCGACTTACTTGCGGAAAGTCGCAGGCAACAGCTAGTGTCATAAATACAAACAGAAAATTTTGAACAAAAAGCTATGTTTAGGTTATTCCCTGATTTCGAACGCTAACATTGATGAATGCCGATCTACCTTAATGACCATGAGACCAACTCATCACTTATAACGGGTTCTCTACTTGATTTCGAAAGTTGATGATTTAATTTGTATTATATCGAACACGGTGTGTCGATAATTAAGTTGTACGATGTTTTATTCCATCGATGTTTTATTGGTGCGATGTAACGTGTGCAAAAGATTCTGTTGCGAAAAACCCTACAGCGATTACTCATTAGTTCGGTAATTTATTAGTTCGATAGTATCTCGGTTCGAAACGCCTATTGTTGTCCGTGACATTTATTGAATTCGATGAATGAGTAATAAAATATTGTCACAAACATTGTAATACAGATTAGTCTGTATTACAATGTTTGTGACAATATTTTATTTTTATTAATTCTTTCAGCCTTAGGGCTGAAAGAATTAATAATCTTATTTTGTATTATAGACGATAAGGAAATACATACCTTCACGTTTATTTCCTTAAAATGAAGAGGACAGGTGACAAATTCACCACGTTTAGCTGTGGCACGAGCCAAAAATAACGTAGACAATATCAGTGATCAGTTGCTAGCCTATCGCCTGATACCCCCAAAATACGTCATGTTTTTGCTTCCGTACTGGGCGAGGATTAAAAAAAACGCAAAGTGCCCCAGTTGCTTTCTTTTCCGAGCATATCGAAATAGACGATTGAATTATGACAGTTTTGGCTTTTGAGGGCAGGCGATTGGATGCGAGACGCACAGGACCGATCGTCGACGCTTGGGGGAGGCTTATGTCCAGCAGTGGACGTCTTTCGGCTGATATGATGATGATGATTGACTAGCAACCGGTCACTGATATTGCTAGTCTCTATATGTTATATTTGGCCAAATTTTCAACATGGTTCCTAAGTAGGCCTCGAAAATGCGCCTGACTTTAAAGTAGTACTTTAATAATACTTTGGCTAAAATCGGCTTCAAGAGCCAGTGGGCTGGAAAATTCTTAAAATTAGCAACCTTATTAAAAAAAAATGTTTAAAAATGATAAGAATACTGGAAACTTACCAGAAAACAGCTTCAGAGGTTGGGTAAGAAAAGTTTTAAGTAAGAAGTGGTTTTGTTAATAAAACACACATGATAATGGTAAAAAAGTAATTTATTTTTAATATTTAAAAAAGGTTTAGGCTTTTAAAAAACTCTTTCTCTACGTCAAATCAGTCAAATGCATTATTTAATTTTCTTTATAAAATTTCCGTCCTATAGAAAGATCAATGATAAAACCCTTTCCACTTGATTGAATTCAGCCGCTAGACTATAACTAGTTTTTCTATATAATCAACTAGCTGCCTGTTATTATTCAAATAAAAGAACTGCTTAGGTTTACGACTTGTCTTACGCGATGAAATTACGAAGTGAATTAAAAATGACGATAAAAACTCCCTTCACTAACAATTTCTTGGACAGGAGATTGCAAAACTTGTTGTTGCCTTTCCGGTGTATGCAGCACATGATGTTCAAGTAAAACTTCTCCATTAAGTGCAATTGTATTAGAACTCATTGTATATCTTACTACGCGTTGTCGCTTTTAGGTACCTTTGGATTCTTAATGTACTATTATAACATGATAAAGTGGCTTAAAAAGGTGAATTGTGAAAGGTACCAATGCAGTTTGCTGACAGATACATTTTCTGAGTTCAATAGTGTGTTGTGGTCTGGTTTTTTTATTGTATTCTACATTATGAATATTTGCTTAAGAAACGACAACGTTCAAATGGTTTGGAAGATTCAGAAATCTTTTAATGTTATCAATTACAAACACTACGAGATGTCTACTTTTTGGAACTGGATCAGCATTTTGTGGCATGTTTTATTTGTCATTGTCGTATTAATAACTTGCAAGTGGCAAATAGCCCTTTGGTTGTACACTTTGATTTATTTTGAAGTGGAAACAACGCATGGTATAAATATTTTATCTTTGATAAGAGAAGGTATGATCGCATGGATCAGTGAGGTAGAGTTCTATGGTACAACCTTCTTAGAACTAGACGAAGAAACAGATGGAGAAGGCTTGAAAAGGCTATCTCAAGCATACGCGGATCTAATGGAAGCGTTTGTTGTTTTCAAGAGAATTTGTAAATTTTCGGTAAGAGTTGAAAGGCTTTTCAATTTATCTCAAAATCTTTCGTCGTTCTTGGGCTACACAGACACTTACAGCCGACAGCTTATTCAACATTTAGAACAATTTAAAGCAGTTAATTTTCTGTTTGCTATTTTCAGATGTTGTTTGAAGTGGTAGACGTATTTATTCATATTTTACAATTCTTTCAAATTACAACAGAATTAGAGAAATATTATATTACTCATACGGAATCCGTAAGTTCAATAACTATAATTAAAAGTTATTTGTGAAACATAGGTATTAACATAAAGGTCTCCGGTTCGATCTTCCTGCTCATTTTCATTTCATTTCCTTTCTTTAATTTACAGTTCGAAATCATAACATTTCAAAAAGCCACCACTCTTTGGGTATTCAAGAAATTTGTGTTAATTATGATGTTCAGTACTAACTGTGAGAAGTTCTACATGACTGTTTGTGACGCAGACGCTGCCTGCAGTCAGTTGTTGCGGACCACTCAGAAGACTGGTGAGACCAAATAGATTCTTACAAAATCTCTATCTCCTTTTCTTTTCTCTTATTTTCGTAGCCTCGACTCCTTGGCGTACAAAATTCCCTGTTTATTGAAATAATTTTTTTGAGCTTTTTGAGATACGCCGTTAACCAATCCTAAAATATAAAATTCTTCCGTTACTGAGTGACTGAAAGACAACGCAAAGCCGAAACTGCTTGTCGTAGAAAGCCAAAATTTGGCATGTAGCTTCCTTGGCTAGTGTAGAGGAGCGCTAAGAGTGAAGTTTCCGAACTTCCTACGGAAACGGGACAAAACGGGACATGCGCGTGCGAAATCGCAGGCAACAGCTAAAAGTTAAAAGTATACCTCTACCCGATTGAGTTGTGCACATGTTTTTGTTTGTAACAATTGTCTTAGCGTTTTTTAGCAAAGCAGTTCAACGAACAAGTTTTACTTTTGAGTGTTTTAAAAATGAATAACTTTGTCACTGTTGCAGTGGAAACAAAGAGGCTTTGCAAGAACGTGCAGCGGCTGAACCGTGCAGCATTCCACAAGATGACTGCTTGTCGAATGTTCGTGATTGATGGGCGTCTACCTCAGAAGTTTGCTTGTTTGTTATTTGAGTATCTTATTGTTATATTACAATTTGCCTTCTTGTAAGAAGAAATAAAAAGTACTTACTGTCACAGAACCAACATGCACACAAATGATAAACTTTCATTAAAATTCCTTAACGATAGTAAATGTTACTAGTACTAAAATTGTGTTTGTAAAGACAAATTTTTCGCAATTTCTTGCTTATAAGTCAAATTTAGACACATAAACTAGATAGATGCATGTCGTGCCTGTATTAATTCAGCATGATTCTATGTCTGTAATATGTGAGGCACCTATTATTTAGTTTATAGAACTAAAGCACCGTTATGATATTTAAATGAATAGTAGGTAGTTAATATGAAAAGAACATCCACAAAATAGATTTACTGAGACAAGAATAACAAACAATGAAACGATATTAGTACAATGGTGTAGTTGGTAAAAAAACTTAACATATATTATTGTAAGCCAGCGTCCAAGTAAAACAGACCACATACACGTATTTTGCTGAATGATGCTCGATGTAAACGTGGAAAATTCTTCCATAGCTTTTTTTCGTCAACTGCAACAGAAAAATTAACAAAAAAAAACAATCAACTTAGCCAGCTATGAAAAATCGTCATTCGTCGCCCATTCACGCTAACCTCTGAAAGCGTTGCAAAATTTTGCAGACTGATCCTTGTGGTTATTGTTATTCAGCTACACCATCCATCTGTCTAGCCTTTTCCCAACTATATTGGGGTCGGCTTCCAGTCAATCCGGATTCAGCTGACCACCAGTATTCTGGCTTCTGAGTATCCGTAACGACTGCCAAAGATCTACAAATGACATCCGGGGCCAACAGCTTAACGTGCGCACTGAGGCACGGAGGAGTCTCGGTATGTTAAGATGGTTACCTTGGCAAGCACACTTCATCACAAAGAATATTATACAGAAATAAAAGAAAATTACTTTTTAAATATTCTTTCAAATCTGCCATGACTAGTTTTAATGTACCTATACTTCTAAAGTTCTGGATTAATCTACAACAATCGATAAAAAGGTAAAATAGAAACATATTACCTGAGCAACTCGATTTCAGTATGAGCACACAAGAATCTTGAATACTCTGTACAGCCAAGTAAAATTTTTGGCATTGTTGGCTCAGTAGTGTTAGCCAAATAAAATCCTTCGTTATCCAGAATATCATGGCCAGTGTCTTCGTGATTGCTATACATATACTGTTGCAAAATAAGCTCTATGTAATTATGTTTTACACCACTAACATATTATGACGCAAAGCAATCTCGACTTGTTATTTATTTATTAAGGCTTCTCAACAATGAGTATACATCACTTACAGAGAAGCACAGCATGCACTACATTATGCGCAGATAATATCATAATTAATTAGAACAAGTAATACATAGTTTAAAAGAGAAAAAAAAAACAATTAAAAGCTTTTGCAATGAATTTAAATTAGATAACACAGAACAGAATAAATTAAATTAGAATAGAATAAAATTAATTTGAATAGAATAAAGGGTATAGAATCATTGTGGCATAGCCTTCCCGCCGCCACTTTGTTTTTTTTTTTTCAAAGTTACGACACACTATCTTACATGCTTATATGTGTTGAGGACACTTCAACAAATAAAAAATGTTAGGAACATGGTGCCCTAAAGTGTCACGTTACAGAGATATTTCGAGGTAAATTCACCATGTGACATTATGCCTATCATTAAAAAGTGATAAAAAATGACTTAATTATGTGCTTATATGCATTAGATTAAATTCAAATAATATTTCCCAGCTTGATTTAATATTTTTTTTGGAAAATAGTAAAACAAGAACACGTGAAAGCCACTTTATTAAGAACTTCAAAAAATAATAGTGTTAAATTTATATAAATGTGTAAATTAAGCCTAGAAATATTATTAGAATACAATCTACTGAATATAAGCGCGTGATAAGTTCATTTTCAATGATTTTCATTGTTCTCATTGTTTTCATTGTTCTGTTTTGGTTGTTTGTTGTTGTGCCTTTACCTTCAAATATCTCGGCAACGTGACACTTTAGGGCACCACGTTGCTATCGTTTTTGCTTGTTCAAGTGTCCTCTACTCATATACGCATGTTAGACCGTGCGCCGCAACTTTGAAAAAAAAAAAACTTAAAATGGCGGCGGGGGTGCTATGCCAGCTCCCATAGAAAAAACTTCGAACCCCTTTAAAAAAAATTAATTAAAAAAAAAATATTATATTTGATTTAATTTAAATTATATGTTGTGATTAAAGACAGAAAACATTGAGAGAGATAAAGAAACCATGCGGCTTTAATACAGTATAGTTCTGTTTTCATAGGCTAGAAATTTAATTGAGCCATGACACAGGATTGTAGGAGCGAATGTGTCCAGCACTAAGACATAGAGCATATGAAAAGAAGAGTTTTTAACCGCAAAGTCACTTTGCCTCATTTTTCATAGCATGGGATATTGCTCAGTTTTAAATCTTTTTGACAAAAATCTTCTATTCATTCACACAATGCACAGCCAAGCCCGCTGGGTTGAAGAAGTATTAGATTTTGCAAACGAGTTCATTTTGAGGTTTTTATTATCATTCATAAGCTCGCGTTTGACCATCATCTCATCTGATAGATTTGGTAGCAAAGATAAGCATTAAAAATATTAAAATAGCAGATTAAAAATGATCACGTAGTTTTTTCTTTTGGCTTCAATTGCAAAAAAAGGAACCGTATATATTTGTGGGTTTCTAATATAAAAAATCCATCCTTGTTTTCCTCAAAATTATAACAGTACTAGAGGTATTTAGATAAATGCACTAGGAGAATGTATGGCAATATTTTATAACCAATCTTGTCTACTACCTGTTATGTAGGTACTTGTAAAAGTACCTATGGTAAAGATAAGTGGGTATTTGCCTGCAGCTAGGTTAAGTTTACGACTGCTGCGCCAGTCCAATATACGAGCTTGCACGTATCGGTTGTTTAATTCCCTACCCACGCCCTACGATAACAGTTATCGACGAGGACAAAGTTCAAGTACGCGTGTATTTCAAAAATGGCAAAAGTAACGGTGGGCACTATAAAGGTTGATCCACACATAGACGGGACGTGGCCGTGCAGTGTCAGTGCCGTGTCAGGGCAGTGACCGTGCATCCGTGTCCCGTCAGGGAAGCTACTGGGCCGTGGCCGGGCTGTGCACGTGCCGCTCATTCATCAGTTTGTTTTCGTTGCCACGCGCACAAAAAGACACGCCTTGGAGAAAAGCGATGTCACAAATGGAGAGATTATTCGTTTGATTAAACTTGGGCAGTTCAAAAAGACACTGTTTTTTATTTGGCCAACTAACCATTTATTTGCAAATCCTACTAATATTATAAATGTGAAAGTTTGTATGTTTGCATGTTTGTATGTTTGTACGTTTGTGCCTCAATCAGGCAAAAATGGCTGAAGGGATTTGGATGAAATTTGGCACATTGGCAAATTTGGAATATAGTTCACATACTGGAATCAAACATAGGCTACTTTTTATCCCGGTAAAAGGCATGGCCTAATGGAGATTGAGGAGGAAGTGGAAACCTAGCGCTTCTGCTGCCTTAGTACTTCAAATTCACAAGTACCAGGAGAACGGAACGATGTTAAAGTATTTTTGGTCTCGAATATTTTTTGATTTTTTTTTAACCGTCGTACAGAAATATGTATGTTAAATTTTTTTTCGGGTTGGAATTGTAATACCTATAGATTCACATCTGACAGAAAACCAGATCCATGTCGAAGTATTTCTTTGGCTGAAATAGTGAGCGCTAAAGATTCACAAGTACCATAAACATGTCGAAATATTTCTGGCGCTGGAATTGTGACCGGTTAGAATTCAAAAGTACCAGGAAAACAGAAACATGTCGAAGTATTTTCGGGGCTAGGATTGTGAATGCTAAACATTCATCAGTATCAGGAGGCCAGAAACATGTAGAAATATTTCCGGTGCTTGTATTATGAGCGATATGGATTAAAAAGTACCAGGAAATCCGAAAAATGTGGACGTTTTTCCCGGGCAGGAATTATAAGTGTTAAAGATTCATTATGTACCAGGAGACCAGAAACATGTCGTTGTGTTCCCGGGGCTGAAATTAGGAGCGCTAAAGATTCACAGGTACCAGGAGAACAGAACGATGTTAAAGTATTTTTGGGCTCGAATATTTTTTTGTTTTTTTTTAACCGTCGATCAGAAATATCTGTGTTGAATTTTTTTCCGGGTTAGAATTGTAAACGCTATAGATTCACATGTGACAGTAGACCAGAACCATGTCGAAGTATTTCTTTGACTGAAATAATGAGCGCTAAAGATTCACAAGTACCAGGAGACCATAAACATGTCGAAATATTTCCGGCGCTTGAATTTTGACCGGTTAGAATTCAAAAGTACCAGGAGATCAGAAACATGTCGAAGTATTTCCAGGGTTGGAATTGTGAGCGATTAGGATTGAACAACAGAACAGTGTGGAGGTTTTTCCGGGCAGCACTTATGAGCGTTAAAGATTCAGTATGTACTAGGAGACTAGAAACATGTCGAAGTATTTTCAGGGTTCGAATTGTGAGCGGTTAGGATTTAAAAGTACCAGGAGATTAGAAATATGTCTAAGTATTTTCGGGGCTGTAATTATGAGCGCTACAGATACAAAAGTAGATACCAGGAGACCAGAAACATGTTTTAATGATTCCGGCGCCAGAATTTTGAGTTAGGATTCAAAAGTACCAGGAGAACAAAAACATATAGCGGTTTTTTCCGGGCCGTAATTATGAGCGTTAAAGATTCACAAGTACCAGGATACCAGAAACATGTTGAAGTATTTCCAAAGCTTGAATTATGAGTGGTTTCCATTTAAAAATACCAGGCAAACCGAAACGTATCGAATATATATCGAAGTCTCTTCTGGGCAGGAGTATTGAGCGCTAAAGATTCACAAGCACCAGAATACCAGATACATGTCAAAGTAGTTCCGGGGCTGAAAGTACGAACAGTAAATACTCACAAACTATCAGAATAAAGAATCATGAAGATGAATTTCCGAGAGTGAGAATATGGGATAAAGAAGTTGCGCGCCACCTCTAAAGTCTACGCAGACGAAGTCGCGGGCGAAGTGCTAGTTAAGTATAAATGCTCCAGTAGGTCAATTTTATAAATTTCCACATATTGTTGTAATTCTAAAGACTGTGTACCTATTTTATAATACACGACGTATAGATTTCAGAATTATCTGGTTGGTAATTTGACCACTTCATGTGCCATGGCGACATACATTGGTATTTTTCATTTTCATCGGATCGTTGAATACATATGGGCACTATTAAACAGGTCCACTAAAATCTGTGATTTGTCATGATACCTCAAACATTATCCTTCATGGCAGTCATCGGACATTCAGACGCACTGCATCTTACCATCCCTACCTTGTTACTATTCCACCAATTCGCACTAAGCGTTTCCAAACGTCTTTTATAATGCGCACAGCAAAGGAGTGGAACTCTCTGCCTGCGTCTGTGTTTCCAAACGCTTACAACCCTAATTTCTTCAAAGTTAGAGTGAAAAGGCTCCTTCTGGGTAAGCTCGCTCCATCGTAGACTTTATCTCTGTCATCTCTGACCTTGACTAGAGTCAAGAGCAAACCCACCACAAATAAAAAAAGAAATGATCTGACCATTTCAATATAATTGTATGGTCTTCGATAAGTCGATTTTCCTTCTCAAAATAGCTGGCTACGAAAAACCGACCTCATAGAGTTTAAACACTAGAGAAAAAAAAACAACTCACAAAATAAATACTTCGACATGTTTCTGGTACTCTATTACTTGTGAATCTTTAGCGCTCATAACTCCAACCCAGAAAAAAATTTCGAAATATTTCGGTTCTCCTGGTATTTTTAAATGTTAGCCACTCACAATTCCAGCTTCGGAAATACTTCGACATGTTTCTGGTATCCTGGTACTTGTGAATCTTTTACGCTCATAAAAACAGCCCGGTAATAACCGCTATATGTTTTGTTCTCGTGGTAGTTTTGAATCCTTACCACTCAAATTTCCAGCGCCTGAAAGATTAAAACATGTTTCTGGTCTCCTAGTACTTGTGCATCTTTAGCGCTTACAATTCCTGCCGAAAATATAATTTGACATGTTTTTGATCTCCTGCTATCTACGTGTGAATCTGTAGTGCTCATAATAACAGCCCCGAAAATACTTAGACATATTTTTAATCTCTTGGTACTTTTGAATCCTAACTGCTTCCCACTTATAGTTACACACACATATAGTTCACATCCTGGAATCAAACATAGGCTATTTTTGATTCCATTCCAATTTTTATCCCGGTAAAAGGCAATGCTTAACGAAGACTGAGGAGGAAGTGGAAACACAGCGCTTCTGCTGCCTTAGTACTTCAGATTTAAAAGTACCAGGAAAACAGAAACATGTCGTTGTATTTCCGGGGCTGAAATTGGGAGTGCTAAAGATTCACAAGTACCAGGAGAACAGAACGATGTCAAAGTATTTTTGGGCAAGAATATATATATGTCGTATATGGGGTAAACTTGGTACCACGCTGCTTGCTCCGGCGTGTTCATCTTATGTGTCAGGATACAGTAAGTAGGCGAAGGAATACACACAAGTGATGCGAAAGGTGTTATAATTACTTTAGAGTCAATACCATACAATTAAGAAGGTAACTACACAGGAAGGCACTTGGAGTGATTATAACGGCAGCGAGTTCGCGGGGTTGTTGGGGACACACCGATACCTCAACACCATATTCACAATCAGCAACCGACTCGCTTAGCTGTTCCCAATGATCTGCCCATGCCACATCGGCCATAGGTTTTAGACAAGTATCCTCCCCTCACCCCGCGTACGAGCTTGATACACAAAAATGTACCTCCGTTACAAACAATAAGTGCCATTTCTCCTAAATGGCCTACAAACCAATTGACAAAACTATCGTTTTCAAGAAAGGGCCATAAACATTCTAAATTTACGAGCACGGGCGCCACGACCCATGCTTGCGTTACATTATTTTTTACAGTAATTAAGATTAGAACTAGAAACAGATTGTTGGGTCACAAAGTTAAGATTTACGATGTTATTTTCTCCGAAACAACCATCACTTAACAAAAACAAGTAATTCTTAAAACTAAGATTTCTACATCTGTATAGGCTTCAGCGACCACGCTCCGACACGGCGATCCTGACTGGTCACGCGCCCTCGCGTGCCACGGTGCCACCTCACCTGAAAATTACAAAGTTTCGCACAGTTTACACCGTTCGGCTATCCTACTAACCTAACGTACACATTATTAAAAAAAAACCCGAGAGAAATAAAACTACATGATTTGAAGACAGAGAGAGATAGAGAGATAGAGAGAGAGCATTAGACTGCCTGAACTTTTAATAATATCATTTTAAACTGTAATCGCTATAATCGTTAACATCGTCCTTACTCAGCGAAAGCTGTTCTTAATCAGATCTCAACAAGATCTCTTGGGGAGATAACATAAATCATATGTCACGTAATTACCATTATGTAAGGAACGTCAGAAAGTACGGGTCGCCATTCTAGTTCCTTAGCCAACACCAAAACGCCAGATGAACTCTCAGTTCGTTCAATCAATGCTAAGTCGACCATGCGACATACAAATGATCTATCACCAAGATAAATCAATCACTGGTCAACCATATGACCCTCCAGATGAACTCTCAGTTCAATCAATCAATCCTAAGTCGACCATGCGACATGCAAATGATCTATCACCGAGATCAATCAATCACTGGTCAACCATGTGACCCTCCAGATGAACTCTCAGTTCAATCAATCCTAAGTCGACCATGCGACATGCAAATGATCTATCACCGAGATCAATCAATCACTGGTCAACCATGTGACCTCATTTGTTTCTCAGACAAACATCACATCTACACCTGACTGCGTCAGACCTCGAGGGTAAGAGCCGTCAGAAAATTAAATCCTAAACACACCTGTTAATACTTAACTGCGTCAGACCTCTAGGGTAAGTGCCGTCAAATAGTTAACTCTTTCACACACCTGTTGATATTTAACTGCGTCAGACCTCTAGGGTAAGAGCCGTTAGACATCAAACATACACGTACACCTGACTGCGTCAGACCTCTGGGGTAAGAGCCGTCAAACAATTAACTCCTATAAATGTACCTCCGTTACAAACAATAAGTGCCATTTCTCCTAAATGGCCTACAAACCAATTGACAAAACTATCGTTTTCAAGAAAGGGCCATAAACATTCTAAATTTACGAGCACGGGCGCCACGACCCATGCTTGCGTTACATTATTTTTTACAGTAATTAAGATTAGAACTAGAAACAGATTGTTGGGTCACAAAGTTAAGATTTACGATGTTATTTTCTCCGAAACAACCATCACTTAACAAAAACAAGTAATTCTTAAAACTAAGATTTCTACATCTGTATAGGCTTCAGCGACCACGCTCCGACATATATATATTTTTTTTTACCGTCGAACAGATATGTATGTTGCAGTTTTTTCCGGGCTGGAATTGTAAACGCTATAGATTCACATGTGGCAGGTGAACAGAAATATGTTGAAGTATTTCATTGGCTGAAATTATGAGCGCTAAAGATTCACAAGTACCAGGAGATCATAAACATGTCGAAATTTTTCCAGCGCTGGAATTGTGACCGGTTAGAATTCAAAAGTACCAGGAAATAAGAAACATGTCGAAGTATTTTCGGGGCTAGGATTGTGAATGCTAAAGATTCATTAGTACCAGGAGGCCAGAAATTTGTCGAAATGTTTCCGCACTAGAAATATGAGCGGTAAGGATTCAAAAGTATCAAAACAACATAAAAATGTGGATATTTTTCCGGGCAGGAATTATGAGCGCTAAAGATTCATTATGTACCAGGAAACCAGAAATATGTCGAAGTATTTCCAGGGATCGAATTGTGAGCAGTTAGGATTCAAAAGCATCAGGAGATCAGATACATGTGGAAGTATTTTCGGGGCTGGAATAATGAGCGCTACAGATTAACAAGTACCAGGAGAACAGAACGATCTAAAAGTATTTTTGAGCTAGAATATTTTTTGTTTTTATATTTTGGCAGGAATTGTAAGCGCTAAAGATTCACAAGTACTAGGAGACCAGAAACATGTTTAAATGTTTCAGGTGCTGGAATTTTGAGTGGTAAGGATTCAAAAGTACCACGAGAACAGAAACATATAGCTTTATATTCCGAGCTGTAATTATGAGCGTAAAAGATTCATAAGTACCAGGATACTAGAAACATGTCGAAGTATTTCCGAAGCTGAAAGTACGGACAGTAAAGACTCGCAAACTAGCAGAAAAGAATCATGAAGGTGAAAATCCGATAATGAGAATATGGGACAAAGAAGTTGCGCGCCACCTCTATAGTCTACGCAGACGAAGTCGCGGGCGAAATGCTAGTTTATAATAAAACAATGCGGAAAAATTTATCATTATTATTCAAATCTATTTCTCAAAAATTTTGTTTGTTTGTTTTAAATAAAACTCTTATTTATTATCATTGAAATACCTCAAGTTAATGCCGTTCTTAGTTTTAATTAATACAGCAAATCAGTCACATGTTATAAGGGTCTAATCCAAAGCCATCCATCACATGGAACAATATTATTCCTAGGTCAGAATTATTACTTTTCTTAGGTGTCCAATGGATGGTCTACATGGTTTTATGTAAATACTAGCACTTCGCCCGCGACTTCGTCTGCGTAGAATTTAGAGGTGGCGCGAAACTTATTTGTCCCATATTCTCATTCTCGGATATTCACCTTCATGATTCTTTTCTGCTAGTTTGTGAGTCTTTACTGTCCGTACTTTCAGCTGCAGAACTACTTCGACATGTTTCTGGTATTCTGGTACTTGTGAATCTTTAGCGCCAGCCTAGAAAAAAACTTCGATATGTTTCGGTTCTCCTGGTATTTTTAAATGTTAACCACTCACAATTCCAGCTTCGGAAATACTTCGACATGTTTCTAGTGTTCCTGGTACTTGTGAATCTTTTACGCTCATAATTACAGGCCGGAAAAAAAACACTATATGTTTCTGTTCTCGTGGTACTTTTGAATACTTACTACTCAAAATTCCAGCGCCTGAAACATTAAAACATGTTTCTGGTCTCCTAGTACTTGTGTGAATCTGTAGCGCTCATAATTACAGCCCCGAAAATACTTCAACATATTTCTAATCTCTTTGTACTTTTGAATCCTAACTGCTCCCAATTCCAACCCTGGAAATATTTCGACATGTATCTGGTCTCCTGGTACATAATGAATCTTTTACACTCATAATTCCTGCCCGGAAAAAACCTCCACATTTTTCTGTTTTTCTGGTACTTTTGAATCCTTACCGCTCACAATTTTTGCTTCGGTAATATTTCGAGATGTTTCTGGTCTCCTGGTCTTTTTGAATTTTTTGCATTCACAATCTTAGCCACGAAACTACTTCGACATGTTTCTGGTCTCCTGGTACTTGTGAATATTTAGCGCTCATAATTTCAGCCAAAGAAATACTTCAACATGTTTCTGTTCACCTGTCATATGTGAATCTATAGCGTTTTCAATTCCAGCCCGGAAAAAACTTCAACATACATATCTGTTCGACGGTAAAAAAAAAATATTCTTGCACATAAATACTTTAACATCGTTCTGTTCTCCTGGTACTTGTGAATCTTTAGCGCTCCCAATTTCAGCCCCATGCATACTACGAAATGTTTCTGTTCTCCTAGTACTTTTGAATCTGAAGTACTAAGGCAGCAGAAGCGCTGTGTTTCCACTTCCTCCTCAGTCTTCATTAAGCGTTGCCTTTTACCGGGATAAAAAGTAGCCTATGTTTGATTCCAGGATGTGAACTATATGTGTGCCAAATTTCATCCAAATCCCTTCAGCCATTTTTTCCTGATTGAGGCACAAACATACAAACATACAAACATACAAACATACAAACATACAAACATACAAACATACAAACATACAAACATACAAACATACAAACATACAAACTTTCACATTTATAATATTAGTAGGATTCCTATTTATTTAAGTTCATATTTAAGCAATACCTACTCACCTAATTGCAGTATCCACTTGGATTTATGGGATCAACAAAGTGAATTTGCTTAATGGTTTTCAACAGCTGGTGAGCTCATTATCTGAAAATCAAAACACTTAATAAGATCACATGGCAAAATACATTATCTTATGCTGTAAGAAAGTCATGATGTCAAATAGTGTGCACCTTGCGTGCGTACCTCTAATCTAGATAAGCGTATGCATAGTTACAATATTATTCCATTCGAGTATTTGGCACAGGAAATAGAACACTTTAGTACAAACGTTGATATCTTGGAAATTACTGTCGGCTCGACTCAGTTCAAAACATATTTGCGATCATTACACATTTAATGATTATCACTTATAATCACTCACATTCGGAATTTGTAGTAGGTACTAAATTGTTTGCTTTCATTTGTTTTTATTTAAGTTTTTAACATTGTATGTGCCGGACATTTTATTTTGAAACTTTTCGATTCGAATTATCGAATCAGCGATGAGCAGACTTTTTTTTTAAAGATTTTGCTGTCTTGGCCACTAAGGCCTTTAAGAAAATCAATTTTTTTCGCTTGTTTTTTCAACACTTACAATACACTTATTGGGTAAAGATTTATGAATGGATAATATTAAAGGGCGCCACCATCATTTACATAGTATCCCTATAAATATCGACTTAAAGTGGTAGTGGTGAAAAACATTCCTCTTTCAGCTGATTTCCATTCAAATTACATTCTAATAGTTAGGTATTCTATAGTTTGTTTGTGATGTTAATTTCCTGATTTTACATAATTTTGTAAATTAGAATATGATACAATTATGTGTGTGTAATAAGAATATTTATTTTGACCAAACCTTGTTTTCGTCTTTTACTATCATTTATCTACAACAAAGTTCGATGGTTCGCCTCTCTGCGCTGCAGCGCTGCCGTCTCAACATGACGCTGGTAGAATATCTATATCAGCTTAATTGAGCTGATATCAATATTCTAACTAAACAAAAAAAAAAAATTAGATATTTCTTTATTAGTCTCAATCCAAATAATCACTGTCGAGGTATTCAACCCCCGAAATGTTGCCTGAAACTCCTACATAATTAAATTCACCCTCTTCTGACTCTTCAGATTCACTCGAACTATCATCACTAACTGAGATGACAAATCTGGCTATATCATTATAGAAAGTTAATCCACGGGCAAAACATTCATTTTCAATTCGATGACATGGTCAACACAATTTTTCCATTCTTGTGGAGTTACTGAATTAAATGCTTCTTCAGCCAACTTCGCAACATTTTGACCACAATTTTTTTTGTGCAATTCGCCTTTTTATCCACAAACACCTGAAATCAATAAAGACATGTTAAATAACAAATACCTTCATCTCTTTATAAGTAACACAAAAGGATCAACATCGTTAAATGGTAGTACAAAAAATAGTAAATATGATCATAACCTCAACGAAATATAAACAATGCGCAATGCAAACGCACCTGGATGGGACAAAATTACTTCGGAAATTTTGAAACAGAATATTGTTTCTCTTACACCGCCCATCACATACATGTGCAACCTTAGTCTAGCAACTTGTACATTTCCATCTATATTAAAAAAAGCTGTTGTTTGTCCTATATTTAAATCTGGTAACAAAAATGAGCCAAGTAACTATCGCCCTATCTCTCTTCTATCAACGTGATCAAAGATTCTAGAAAAACTTGTTAACAAAAGAGTTATGAAATATCTAGAGAAGAACAAACTGCTTAGTGACTTTCAAAACAAAAAGGGTTTAGAGAAAGAAAATCAACCGAAGATGCAGTTTTGGCACTAACTTCAACTCTGGTATCTTATATGGATGGGGGGGACAAGTGTTTGGGGGTCTTTTTAGACCTCCAAAAGGCGTTCGATACCGTATCCGTTAAGATACTAATAACACGTTTGGAGGGCGTTGGTATAAGAGGGGTGGCTCTGGACTGGTTTAAAGATTACTTGACTGATTGGTCTCAACGAGTTAGAGTTGCCGGCTATGAAAGTTCTGACTCAATATGCAAATACGGCGATTCCCAGGGTAGCACGCTAAGACCCACATTATTCCTCATTTATATTAATAATCTATGCAAGATAACTGCTACCCTGCCATACTTGGATCTTCTAATATTCGCTGATGACACGGTGCTGATCTTCCATGCTGAAACCTGGGACATGGTATTTAAACTGGCTGAGACAGGTTTCGCAAAGGTGACCTCCTGGCTGGAAAACAGTCTCCTGTCATTAAACACCAGTAAGACGAAATATGTATGCTTCAGCAAAACATCTATAGGAATTATTGCTTTAGAGCCGTCAAAAGGCTACTTTCTAAAGGATATTCCCCATTAAAGGCTGGGTCAAAAGATTGGATAAAAATATATGTGTATGGTAGATTTATAAACAACAATATAAACAATTGTGGTTTTCGTATGACATATAGTTTTGCTGTAAAAAAATATTTAACAACACGCTATTTTTTGGATATTTCTTCCAAACGGCTTGGAAGTTTAAAAATATTTTTACATGGAAAAATTGTTAGTAAAGTGTACTACAAAGTGAATCAATATTTTGCAAAGAAAATGTTCAATATTGAGTCTCCCATATTTCTAAAGCTCTGTTTGGGCGAAGGCGGCAGTCGTGCGTTAGCACTGAGACGGGGAGGCTGTGTCGCTCGTTGCTCCGCTCGCGTTATCGACCGACTACTCGTATATGAATGTGTTAGTGCAAATATTTACGAACTTTTGTATTAGTGTGCGTTCATAGACCAGCTCTTTGCAGAGGAGCCAGCTTGATTGAGCGCGTGGGCGCATTGTACCGTTTGGCTAAATTGTATTGTTTTGATAAAATTTTCATATCTTTTGAATGTACGATTTGAGTAATTCAAAAAAATAAGTGAATTAAATTACGATTTATTTTGATAAACACTGATACCAAGGAGCGAATGAAGTTGTCTGCTTTGTCGTATATATTAATTTTTAAATAAAAAAAGTGACATACAATAATAGTTGAGCATTTGGTATCACTGTTCTGTTTGTAGATATTGATGGGTTCTCTAAAATCCGAGTTTATTATTTTATTATATCGTCAATCGTTTTTGTAGCGCACGCAAAGGGAGGTAATTTGCAGGGTTCCGTAGTTAAATAAGGATTTACAGCGGTAATTCTTTTCAGATACATGTCTCCAGTGTGTCTTCACTGTCACTTGGTCGGTTTTTTTTCAACTATTATCGTCGTATTTCCAGTTTACAAAATAAACCGATATTAAAACGTTATCAATTAAACACCTAAAACTTTCACAAGAATCACAGAATTTGAGTTAATGAAATTGCTACAAAATTATTTAGCAGAGCTGAACTATGAAATAGGCTTAAAATTTATTTCATTTAGTTTACTTTACTTTAGAATGTACTTTTTTATTTGAAATATTTTTATGAGACTATAAAGTAGTATAGGCAGAAACAAAAAGTTGTAGAGTACACTGCATACTCGAAACTCAAGGTCAAACTGTTACCAGTGCATTGATACCAGTGCACTGCTAACAGTTTGACCTCGAGTTTCGAGTATCTTTATATAGATCATAAGCAGAAAAGACGAAACTGCTTTACAAAATTGTTTTATCTGAACTATGTTGTTTTACTTCTGTTTAACCACATTCGTATAAAAATGAGACCAGTGAATAAAAATATGCGTAACGTATGTATCTATCTAAACTAAAAATCAGCCGTGCAATCGCCATACTATTGTGTAGTCGTAGGCAAAAAAGCCGGAACAATGATGAAGTCAACATAAGAGATAATGTACATGACAGTAGTGAATCCAAGAAAAACATCACCAAAAACAGCATATGGTTGCGGCATGCGAAGGCAAATATCAATACAAGTGTTCTAATGGACGAGATAAAATTATAAATGAGACTATTCGGAGTTATAACATTATTCTTGATTCGATATTTAGGACAGAACGTCATATATTGCATCATATTCAAAGGCAGGAACATAGACTGCACATCCTTGTCCACCGTATTACTTATGACAAAATTTACTGGATAGTTAGGTTCGGTATGAAAGAATTTCTTTATTCGTAAATACATTATTAACAGTAACTTCATAGTACACTAGTAATGCAACAAAAGATAAAACGTAACTTAAGTAGATTACATTAAGATAATGGGGATAGTATTAATAGTTGATTAATTGTTTTTATAAACTTGGTGGAAGATAAACGTAATAGAATGTAAAAGGAGGTTATTCGTACATATGTACGAATAACCTCCTGTTTTGAAGACGGTTAAAACAACTACGTAGGAGAACGTAGTAAGGAAGACTTAGCTATAATATATTATATTTCATGCTTAAAATTCTATTTTAAAGTTTTTCAATCAATCACGCATGAACGGCTGAACGGATATCGATGAAATATAGCACTCTGGTAAACCATAACCTGAATAAGGATAGCTGCAACAGTCCTGTCAGTGATGAACCGATCGCAGTACAATGTGATTCGAGTTGGGGATCCTAGCAAAGGTGAGACAGTACTTCAGGCTGGAACAAACTCTATCAAGCGCAAGTTCGATCGTGTATGGAGTGGATGTTTCTTGTTTTTTTAAAAAACGTTCCCTCATCCTACGAATTTCTCCTGTATCGTACCCGCGATACAGGCGTTCACAAACATACAAACTAACATACACAAACAGCCAGACCCGGAACAACTATCTGTAGGCCATACAAATATTTGTCCCGTGCGGGAATAGAATCCGCGACACGCAACACAACAGTCAATCGCTCGACCACTGCGACAACCGTGTCGTCGAGCACTGCTCTCATCTTTGTGACGGATCTGCCAGATACCAGCTTGATGCCCTTGAGTCAATTGAGAAACGAGCCAAAAGGATCATCGGCAATGATAGGCTCGTTTACCTTGGTTGACTGGTACAGAATGCCCAAGCCATTAAGTCCGGTATTGTACCTTTGTGCATGAAGTTTCAATCAATAAATAAACGTATAAGTTATGTATGTATGTGTATTCTGCCCGTCCTAACCTACGGTGCTCAGACCTGATCGCTCACCGAGTCGCAAAAGTTCCGCCTTGGAGTATGCCCAAGGGCAATGGAGCGCAGTGTTCTCGATTTAAAAAGAATTGATAGAGTACGGAACACCACGCTGCATCCAAAACAGGTATCATTGACGTGGGCAAAAAAGCTGCCAGGCTGAAATGGGTCTGAGCACCCGCCCAGCACCGCCGGCACACCAGTAGCATGCATAGTGACCGTTGGGCTCAAGTCAAGTGGCACCCATTGCGTGCAATGGGTGCCAGAGGATGGACGGCGTCGCTGAAGCCTGCCCAGAAAGCAGGGGCGAGATGATCTGGACGCACACTGCGAAGGCTGGCTCGAAGTGGCGCAAGAAAAGAGTATCTGGAAGGATATGGGGGAGGCCTTTGCCCAGTAGTGGGACACCATAGGCTATCAAAAAAATAAGTTGTCGTCCTTATAACTTCGCCTATAATTTATTGCTTGGTTTCTACAAAGAGGTCACCCCAATACAGCTAGGCTATAGCTCGAAAAAGCGTACATTATACAATTAGTATTGATATTGGTGTAAATATAAAATTATATTTAACCAATAATATTTTTCTCATTATAATAATGACGTGACAGTGCGGCTATTAATCATAAGCCGACACACGTAAGTTGTTACCTGATACAATGTCCCAAACACGAAAAATATTATTACAAAATAACAAACTGGAAAAAGATGTAGAAAGAATAGCGTTTTCCTTAAATTTTCCTCTTAATCTTTTTTTTACTTCAAAATTTTATTTACGAAAGAGTCATATTGAACCAAATGGACTGATGTATCGTATTTTTGCATTGTTTTTATTGATATGCACTAATTCTTTATATTTCTTTAGAGTTTTTAGTGTGAATGTTGCGAAAGTGAATAAGACGCAATTTAAATATGACCTCTATTCGCCATCTATTATTATTAATTACATGACTTGTTCAATTGGATTCACGACAATTTTCATTCTGGATGTCGTGCATAAGGATAACATCATGTTACTTATTTTGAAAATACAAACTATACATAGGAGCATCGACATCAGTAAGAGTGTCTGGAGTTACATTATTTGGAACTGGATTTCAACTTCAACAATAATTAGTATTCATATTATTTTAAGTTCAACAAACTACGACCCTTCTTTTTCTTTTGACATTTTTTTCATTAGTGACGAAGTATTAGACATAATGTGCATCGGATTTGATATCAATTTTGTAATAGCCATCCGATTTATAATACTGTTAAGGAAATATCTAGAAAAGTGGATTGAAGATGTCCTGATGATAAAAGACGAACATGAGAACGATGAAAGATGTCTTCAACTGCTTGGGACATACAAAAAAATTCTGGAAGCTTACAATCTGTACAAGAAAATTTTCCAAGTGTTGGTAAGTGCGAAATATTTCAGCTATAAGCTTAGGTACTGACCGAAAATCCGTAAGAAACGGAAACCATATAGGATCACTCGGGTGTCTGTCTGTCCGTCTGTCACAGACAGTTTTCTTCGGATCCAGTAAACCGTTTCTGTTGAATTTTGGTACTCATAAGGACTTTTGTGACTTAAACACGGACATGTTACGTAAATGACTAAATTTTGAGTATGAGTGTCACTTTTGAGGGTCAAACTAGAAAAAAAAAATTTCAAACTGTATCGTGTGATATCAAATGAAAGAGCTTGCTGTAAGGGTTTTAACTATGTTTTTCATAATTTTAAAACAAATATTTTTAAAGCTATTAGCCCCCCCCCCTTATCTCCGAAACTACTGAGCCTAAAATTTCGAAAAAAAAATAAGTTAATAGTTTTTTACCGACAAATTACAGGAAAACCTATAAGTAAAACAATGACACCGTTGTTTCCTGTAACCTGTTGAACAAGAACATGTTACAAAATTAAATTAGTTCGGAAGCTTTGCACACGAGTTCGACTCGCACTTGATCAGTTTTTTTATAAGTTATTGTCGGATTTTGATTCGTTTCATTGTAGAAGTAATATTAACAATTTATAAAAAAGTTTGAATCTCTCAAGGTATTTTTACAATCTTACAGAGTTTGCGACAATTCGGTCTCATAGACATGTTTTAAACCCTAAGTGCTCGTTTACGCCCGGCGTCGAGCGTAACGTGCGGCGACGCCGCCCGCACTGAATTCAAACATATGGCGTTGTATGAGAAAGATTACGTAGAAGCAATTTTACACGCGTTTGCTTGAAATGCAGGCGGAGCCCGCGGCGGGATCTGCGGAGTCGCATGCAGCGTCGCACGCGGCGGCGCACGCAATCAGCTCTTCCTGCAATTCTCCGTTCACGGTAAAACGTAGCGACTCCCGCGGGTAAGCCCGCGGCGTCGTACGCCTGACGCCCCGCGTCTCCGTAAACGAGCACTAACCAGGCTTTTTAATAATAATAATATCCATCAGCAACTTGCTTTGAAACACAAACTTGTGGATTCTGACGTGCCGTATTACAAGTGCCCGTATATGTGCCCGACCCATTTCTCGAAAACGACCATGTCACATTGAACTGGGATCGGTCTATCATCACTGATAGGACTTTTGTTTCCAATAAGCCTGATATAGTGGTGATATACCGATTAGCGCACCGCACAATGATAATTCATGTTACCATCCCGCATGTCGAGAACCTCGTGAAGGCTGAGAAAGAGAAACAAATCCAGTATCTCAACTTAGCAAACCAGGTTGTTGACATGTGGACTCAGCTGTCATTGTGCCTGTGACGATATGTCGCTCCTAATAATACAAAATATTTCGAAACGTTTCACATGTTGTGAGACACTTAGAAAAATCATAAATTGTCTCTTGAATAGCCAGGCGTTAACCAAATAAGAGTTTTCTGAAAGCGCTCTCACTCATCTGTTTGCGATAAATCACGATAGAAAAAACTCAAGCGAATTCTTTAAACAATTAAGAAATTACACAAAAAAGGGGTCCGACTATGAGTCGCCTAACATATTGGGGTTCCATGCTCGTCGAGTGAAGCGCGTAGCCTGTCACTGGACCTCGGCCGTCCGTCAAGGTACAAATTGAAGTTTATGGTGCGGAACCCATCGTGTGCGGGATCGACTCACGCTCGGTCGAGGTCTTACCACGAGGCCACATCTGTTGGAAAACGGCGAGGCTCGACACGAAGGCGTTCGCGTCACTTGGTGTTAGGTCTCGGGAGTGTACGGATCTAGTTAACCGAGTTAGGTTTGAATTAGGCAGGAGGCTATGTCTCGGATATGGCTTTACGCCATAAGCTATAGGCTGGTGTTAGATAAACTAGCAAACTTGTGGTCCGTTGTAACCCTTAGGATAGCCATTATTATTTATTAAGTTAAATATAAGTTAGACTAATTTAGTGTTAATATGTGTGTGTGTGTGTTGGTGAACTAATGGGTAAGTGTTGTGTGTATTATCCTACCTTATTATCTTCTCTGACTTAAACCAGGTAACCGACACCTATGTTAAGGTTCTAGGGATTTGGAAAAAGCCTTCCTATAGAGTGTGCTTTAGACATAGCAACAGACTGAATACAACAATGACTCTAATCTGACTTTAGACAAACCTTACCAAGACACTGCACTAAGACACTGCGGAAGGCTGAACCGAATAATACTCGCTACAAGTTAGGGCCTGTTTAAACTATAATATTTCCTTGCAATTTCTAAGGCTTTGTCGTATCAACCAAACATTAGTAGAGCTTACCTCTCCCAATGGACCGACTGACCGCATAATACTTTACATTGTTTTGATGTACGCGCATTTCCCGGGAGCGGGGGTAGGCTTCACCAAGTACCCTAAACTGGATTTATAGCCGTTCTGAGGAACGTTAGTAAATGTGTCTCGTCAAATCAAACTTGGTTTTCGGGCCTCTCATTGATACAAAAAAATAATATTTGGCGAAACACGTAATTTGGATGCCCAGTCGAAACGCCCCGATGCCTGACAAGAATGTCCGCACGGCTGCCGATTACACTACAAGCTTCCTCTAAATGGGGTTCCAAAACCCACTTCGGCGCGCAGCAAGACTTTTGTAGAGAATTCTGCCACCGTCTGACGACGCGGTACGCTTGAGCTAAGTTATATAATGTGTTAGTAATGGGTTTATAGGCCGATGTAAGGGACTAATTTATATAGCGCGCGTCCAGTATTTCTGGAAACATGTCTCGCTCAATGACAGAGGCACTTCGCAGTCCTCTGCCTTAGAATTGTGTAAGACATGCTTGAGTGTAGGGAACGTGTACTGTTGTGACCGCAGCAGGTTCTCTCTAGGCCTATGCACCTAGGACTCTCGACGGCACACGTACGATGTACAAGCAGTTGTAAGACGGCCGTACATCACTGGGGTGGGTCTCTAGATTATTGTAAATAAATTCACTATCGCGTTTTGAAATTAACTGTTTTCACACAACGTTACGTGTCATTTTCCCTATTGCAGTCCTCTTGTCTTCTTATCTTCATACACTGTAATCTCGTTATTGTTCCATAATCATTTATTGTTTTACGTATGTGTACTAATCGTGAATTCCCAATATTAACTTCACCTTGCATCCCCTCCTTGTCCCTAGCCTCAAAGGTCGGACAAGGCAGTAGTTTTGGGAATTCATTTCGTACTATCGGTGGAAGAGTGTCCAGTCTGGAGGCGAGCTCTACAGGGCCAGGCGGAAGGTCAAGGAGCCTGGCCCTCCCGACCTTCGGGTGGGACCGAAATTAGCAATTAGGATAATTCTAGGAAAAACGAAAATTTTATCGGCCTAGGGTAACTTAGGAACAGTCACATGCCAATTGTCGTTATGGCCAATGGTCTGATGGCCAAAAGCTTCAACAACCATCTGTCGAAGCTGGCGTTACGTGGTTGGATCAAGGGCCTGATACAGAAGGCAGTACTACTAACTCCTAAGGGCGCTCGACTATTTTTCCTAGCCCGTGATTTGGCTAAAACTAAGCAATATAAATTTTGCTGGGCAGCATTTGGTCGTATTTTGGTGAAAAGAGATGAAAATTCTCGAGTAATTGTCATCAAAAGTGAGGCGCAAGTACATGAGCTGATGCAGGAAGCATGACTAGTATATACTATCACTATTAGTAAATTACTCTTAGTTACTTTGCCTCTTTCTACTAACTTAAATAATGTTATGTTTAACTTTGTTCAATACAGATTTATTTTAAACGATTTTAACCATCATTGTTAGCATGCTCAGCTCGATACTACACACTCAAACTCTATGTTTCGTACACTCCTTATTATAACACAAAAACAAATAACTCACTTAATACACACACACTCACTCTACACAGTGCTTAATATTGCAAAACTTGATTTCCTGCCTAACACGCATTTAATTGAATACAAATATACAGAAGTAGTCGTCAGATTACTGCTCAATTATGGCTCAAACTGCAAGAACCACCGGGTTTACTCTAATTAATAATGGATAGTACATTATGCAATTTACAGGAATTGGATACTGCTGAGATAGCTAAGTCTGCTATTCTTGATGTTGCACACCTACGTATATACCTACAACGAGACGCTAACAATTTGACTGTCCTGACTGAAAATATAAGGAGCATATACAGTAACTTTGACGATTTTCAAATAACTTTGTCTCAAATTGGAGTTGAGATAGATGTGCTAATTCTAACAGAGTGCAGATTAAACGCCAATAAACCACTACCTGTGTTAAATGAATATACTTTGTTTAAGACATTTAGGCAACTAAACCAAAATGATGGCGTAGTAGCCTATATAAAAAACTGCCACTTACCCCAGGCAACTGAAATTAATTTAACACATGCATCTGCTTTGCAAATAAGTATCTCAAATTTCACCATTATTGGTATCTATCGGTCTCCGTCGAATGTATCCACAGATAGTTTTATTAACTCACTTGATCAATATCTGCAAAGTATTCACACACACAGAAACATTATTATTACTGGAGACATATATTACTGGAAAGCCGACAGAATCAGCACAAACAAGAACTAGTAGATTAACCTATTTGAACATGACGGCTCTACATGGTTTCCTCCCAGGACATTGTTTACCTACTAGGGAAGAGAACTGCCTCGATCACATGCTCCTTAAGCTAGACAAATTAAACAACTCGGCTTTCGTGGCAGTCCTAAACACATCTGTTACGGATCATGCAATGGTTTTATTAAATATATCTCACACATACCACAGCAAGACTTGTGTCAAATATAAAACTACAACAAACTGGGAGAATGCCCGTAAGCACCTTGTAGACACAGATATATCTTTTCTTAGCGCACATAGAGACCCGAACATTCTAGCTAACGCGATGATAGACGTGATTAAGAAATCTCTCCTCCAAAATACTAAAGTTATCCCAGTGTCCAGCTCCAAGCGAACCTTAAAGCCCTGGATATCTATGGGCGCCCTAAGATGTATTTAGGTATAGAAATAAATTACAGCTAAAAAAGAGGAAAGACCCTTTTAACATCATTTTAATCATAACTTACAGGCGTTTTCGCACATATTGTTCTAATCTTATTAAGAAACTCAAACGACAATATCATAAAAAATAGATAACAAATTCTTTAAAAAATCCTAAACTACTCTGGCAAAATATTAATGACATTACCCATTATAAAAAACCTAAAGAATCAAGTACTCACCTGCTGCATATCACACCGCGTCCTCGACTCGTTAAACCGTGTAAACCAATTCTTCGTAACTATTGGAAAAACACTAGCGGAAGACATAGTAACCCTAACTGGACAAGCATCTAGACCTGTCACTTACTTAAGTTCACTATCTCAAATGAATTCGTTCGTGTTGCTGGAGACAGATCCGGCAGAAGTTGATAGCGTACTTCAGTCGCTTGACTCAGGGAGTGCTTCGGGGTCAGATCGCATACCTATGAGTTTCCTTAAATTATCTCGAGATCTTGTTGTTCCTCTTATTAGTCAGTTGACTAATCTGTGTTTCGAAACGGGCATATTTCCTGACGCGCTAAAACGGGCCATGATTACGCCTGTGCACAAGGATGGGACCAAGAGCGATGTCAATAATTATCGGCCGATATCTGTCTTATCATCCCTTTAGTAGAAAAATTTTATAGTAGAAAAAATATTAAATAAAAGACTAGTAAGTTATTTAAATAAATACAAAATTATTTCCGATTCCCAATACGGTTTTAGACAGGGGCGGTCAACTCAGGATGCAGTCATTGCGTTAACATCTGAAATCATTGATAGGGTTGATAAGGGTTACAAATGCGTTACGGTATTTCTAGACCTGAAAAAGGCTTTTGACACCGTATCTGTCCACATCCTTGTGCAGAGACTTGAGGCTATAGGGATAAGAGGTAAAGCTCTCTCCCTCTTTGATAGTTACCTCTGAGGTAGGAGACAGCAAGTTAAAATAGGTAATTCACATAGTGAGGAGGAAATCATCGTTTTCGGTGTCCCGCAAGGGTCTGTCCTCGGCCCACCACTGTTTCTAGTGTATATTAATGAACTCTGTAACCTACAAAACAGTGGGGGGAAAATCTTCTCTTACGCGGACGACAAAGCCATTGTTTACTTTGGGGACACATGGGAAGCCGTTAGCAATAATGCCGAACAAGGATTGGCTGCTATAGATAGATGGCTCAAAGCCAATCTACTAACCCTTAGTGTTCCTAAAACCAACTAAATTTGTTTTTCTCCTAGCAGAAGGTCCAAACCAAGCCTCAATTTTAGAATTCAAATCCACACGTGTACGAACCGCAGGGACCAAAATTGTAACTGTCAAGCCATTAAACATGTAACGTCCACAAAATACTTGGGAGTTATAGTTGACGAGTGTTTATCTTGGCATTCGCATATTGAGATTGTTACGTCACGGATGCGAAAATTTATATGGATTTTTTAAAATCTAAGAGATGTAATGCCCCAGAATACATTAAATAGCATTTATATTGCGCTCACGCAATCAGTTATTACATACTGTTTACCAGTCTGGGGAGGAGCCACTTAAACTAAATTCCTTGAGTTAGAAAGAGCCCAAAGGTCACTCATAAAAGTAATGAACTATAAACCATATAGATACCCCACAGTCGATCTATACAGAATCAGTGGCTTACTTACAGTAAGAAAACTATATTTTTTAATTACGAATCTGTACTTACATAAATCTATTCCATTTAACCAAGAAAGACAGGAGAAAAGACGAAAGGATATAGTGGCTTACTCCCCGGGGGTCCGAACTTACGTCCGGGGGTTTCTTAGTATAAAAGTGCCCTCTATTCTGAATTCATTTATTTACCTAACATGTCCGTGTACGGGACACAGATATGCATGTTGTGAGACATGTATAGCTGTGTATCAAAACTTCGACTCGATCGCTCCAGTAGATTAAAAGTTAATTGGCTGTGACAGACTCACTTCTCAAACGAGTGATCATCACATAAGGTGTCCTTTGTTTTGTCATCCAAACGTACATACGATAAAAATAACGCTGAAAAGTCGAAGCACAAATGGTATTTTCCTGTGATAGGACGGCTAAATGTAATCATAAAAAATAAAAGTGAAATTAAAAAAAAAGTTATTTTTTAGGTTCTTCATCGTGCAATTTGCACATTTCAACGCTGTCTATGCTATGTTAATATGGGAATTTATGACACGACTATATCAGCTGAAATGAGTAATGAAGTAAGAATTCTTATGATATTATCGATACAATTGATTAATTTTTGTGAACTTGCACAAAACTTGAACTTGCTTGGTGCAAGTTTTTAAGTTGAATTTATTTTACTTTTATTGTTTTGATAAATTAATTAAGTTTATTCGTGAACGTCGTATTCGTTAGATACTACGTGTGATATTTTTTATTTTACAGGTTTTTTTCTTTTTTGTTGGGCTTATTTCATTTCTTACAAAAGATATAGTACTAGAAACATTACATAGTATATATTGTGAGAAGTTCTATATAACTGTTGAGGAAGCCGAGACGGCGTGTTTAGAGCTTATGAAGAACAAAAACAATCCAAGTAAGTCTATCCAGACTCCTGGTGCTTTATGATCAATTTTTCACCAAGTTTTCACGAAAAAATCACAAAGTATAAATTCACAAGCTATTCTTCGTAGTTTTCCTTCATAGGCCATCTAGATAGCCAAATCCGAAACTATGAAGAATAGCGAAAGACACTTAAAGTAATCTCGAGCCCGATTTTGACGAAAACTAAAACTGCATCATTAGATTTTTGAAAAACTGGCCAAGTGCTAGTCGGACTCGCGTGCAAAGGGTTCCGAACGAATTTCATTTTTTAACATGTTATTTTAACACTACATACTTCTTATAAGTTTTCCTGTAATCTTTAGGTGATCTCCATTTTTTTTTGAGAAATATGGAGTTTCGGAGGTATTGGGGGGAATGGTCATTTTTCGTCTAATTTCTTGAATAGCTCCAAAACCATTTATGTGCTCGTTTACGGCCGGCGTCGAGCGTAACGTGCAGCGACGCGGCCCGCACTGAATTCAAACATATGGCATTGTATGAGACCGATTATGGAGAAGCAATTTTACACGCGTTTGCTTGAAATGCAGGCGGAGCCTGCGGCGAAACCTGCGGAGTCGCATGCGGCGTCGCACGCGGCGACGCACGCTGTGTTGCAAACAGCTCTTCCTGCAATTCTCCGTTCAGGGTAAAACGTAGCGACACCTGCGAAGGAGCCCGCGGCGTCCCACGCCTGATACCTCGCGCAACGCCCCGCGTCTCCGTAAACGAGCACTAACAAGGCTTTTTAATAATAATAATATCCATCAGCAACTTGCTTATAAATACAAACTTGTGGATTCTGAGGTACCGTATTACAAGTGCCCATATATGTGCCCGACCTAGTTCTCGAAAATGACCATGTCACGTTGCAGGTACTGGGATCGGTCCATCATCACTGATAGGACTATTGTTGCCAATAAGCCTGATATAGTGGTGATATACCGATTAACGCGCTGCCCACAGATTCAGGCGTGCCTCTAAGGAGGTCAAGCGCACTATATTTAGTGCTTACTGCACGTCTTTTTACTCGTGCAGTCTGTGGGCTCTCTATACTCAGAAATCATACAGCGCCCTTCGAGTCCAGTACAATGACGCTTTCAGGGTGCTGATGGGGTTTCCCCGATACTGCAGTGCGTCGGGGATGTTTGCTGAAGCTCATGTTGACTGCTGTCATACTGTGATGCGGAAGCGGTGCGCATCCCTGGTCCCTGGAAGGGTGCGGGGCAGCGCCAACAGCATCCTGTCCATGTTAGCAAGTAGTCTAGATTGTGCGTTTGTGAACCACTGCTGCAGGGTTTCAGCTGGGCCTGTCACCTTGCAGCAGAGATGTCGCAAGCTGCTTTGGTTTTTGTGTTGTTTTGTTTTGTTTTGTGTTCTACTAACATAGTTTTTAAGTACATTGTTACTAACACTATGAGTCTTGTTACTTATAATAAATGTTAATTATTATTATAATGATAATTGATGCTACCCGCATGTCGAGAACCTCGTGAAGGCAGAGAAAGAGAAACAAATCCAGTATCTCGACTTAGCACACGAGGTTGTTGATATGTGGAATGTGGACTCAGCTGTAATTGTGCCGATAGTCGTTACGGCCATTGGTCTGATGGCCAGCTTCGACGACCATCTGTCGAAGCTTTTGGCCCAATCCGAATACCGAGTTTCCTGGCTAATACGAATACCAATTTTTAGGGTTCCGAACCAGAAACGGAACCCTTATAGGATCACTTGGTTGTCTTTTTGTCTGTCCGTCTGTCACAGAGAGTTTTCTCCGGATCCACTAAACCGATTCGGTTGAAATTTGGTACAAACATGGACTTCTGTAACCCAATCATGGATGTGTTACGTAAATTATTATTTTTTTAGTATGGGTGTCACTTTTGGGCGTCAAACTAAATGGAATACTGTGAAAATTTTTACTATATTTTTTTTTAATTTTAAAATAAATGGTTTTGAAGTTATTCAAGAAATTAGACGAAAAATGGCCATTCCACCCCTTATCTCCGAAATTACGGACCCTAAAATAAAAAAAAAATGGAAATAATAGATCTGTAGGTATCGAAAACAGGGAAAACTATAACAAGTCTATAGTGTTAAAATAGGTTCTCTATTATGTTACGAAACTTTTTTATCCATAATTTAAAGTGCCATAACTTTTTTTGTCCTAATCATCATTTGTCCGAATGCTAATTTACCCGAACTTAATATCACATAATATCACATGCCATAAAATTGAAATCCCTAAATCTAATATGTCCTAAATCCGTTTGTCATAAATATTACAATAAATAATATACAAAAGATATAAAACCATTTCAATAAAAGTTAAAATTCCTAAATTCAAATTACATAATGTTTTTACAAATTCTTAGAACAAATTTGTATAACAAAGCTTTTACTATGAACTTCTCTCAGGCGTTACGTAGATACGAACGGGCAATATTTTTTCTCCTACCGACTTGTTTTGAGATAGTTCACTTGTTATGTAGTTCTGTTTAGTAGCAAGATAAATACGTTTTTGTTTTATAATATACTCGTATCAAAAATAAATTATTGAAAATGCAGCAATTACGGGATTTTGAATATTATGGTTACAGAAGTTCATAGCAAACGTGTTATGGATAATGATTTTCGGACAAACAATTTTAGGAGAAGAAAGGGAGTACCGTTAAAATAACATAATAAAAAAAAATATTCGGAACTCTTTGCACGCGAGTCCGACTCGCTCTTGACCGGTTTTTTAACTTTGCTTCTCACTAGGAATTTCTCCAGTATAGTAAGTACGTTTACAAACATATAAACTCACATACACAAACACCCGGAACCACTAGGAGTACAGCTCGTCTATTCTGTAAACAACTATTTCGATATCGAGCTTCACCTGAGTGACAAAACTCACAAAATGAGCTTTATTGCACCCAACATAAAGGTCTTAATTTGAAACTCAACTCAGATTCCACTGTCGAGATACGAAAATGTTGTTACAGAATAGCACTACAGTTAGAAGTTTTGCGAGAATGGATACTTGACAGTAGCACAAATGATACTAGTGCAAATCTGCTTGCGCAAGAAACACTTTCACGAATCCTTCCACTTATACGCAAACTCTCAGCCTGCGCCTGACTTTAGCATTAGAATACATTCTTGTCGAACCCCAACCCAATCTACCTGTAGTTGCCCTGTTATTCATAAACTAAATTCCGTCAAGTACCTAGGCATTGTAGTAGATCAAAGGTTAAGCTGGTACCCACACCTCGAACTAACTATAGGGAGGGTAAGAAAACTCATATGGGTTTTCAAATCATTAAGACATGTTATGAATGCAGAACTACAGAACAAAATCTATATCGCACTGGCCCAGTCTGTAATCATATACTGTATCTCGGTATGGGGTGGAGCAGCTAAGTCGTATTTTATTGATCTAGAGAGGGCACAGAGATCCTTGATTAAGGTCATGTACTGTAAGCCCTACAGGTTCCCTACTGAAACTCTATACGCAAGTTCTAAGCTGCTCTCCGTTAGAAAACTGCACATACTACACATGGTACTAAGATATCACAAAATTCTACCCTTTAGCCATGCCAAACTTAAAAAAAGACGGTGTGATATAGTAGCTCCTACATATTCAGCACGTTCAAAATTTGCTAGTCGCCAAAATGTAACTCAAGCCCCGCGCGTTTATAATAAAGTAAATCGCATACTAAACATTTACCCCATGCAGCTGTATGAGTGTAAGAAGACATTGACAGAATGGCTCTTCACACTTAATTATGATGCCGTGGAAGATATTTTGGCGACTCTGGGTTGAACGTCATGCATATAGACACACACACACACACACACACACATACACACACTCCAACACACCCCCATTCATACACACACACACTCCAACACACCTCCACACTCATTCACACATACACACAAAATATAAATTTACACATTCATAAACACACGTATAAACACACATTTATACAAAACACACTAGTTTACACACACTGCCATGAACATGATTTTCATTTTTCTTTTTATTAGTTTTATAAAAATGTGTAACTTCTACCTAATTAGCACAACGATACAATTGTTAACTAATCGAGGAAGAGCGAGGTTTATCCCATCACAAGTATCTTCGGATTACTTTCTGGGAAGCCCCGGCAACTTAATTGTAAAGATTTAAGATAATAAACACATTTTTTTTTTTTATTTTTTTTATTTAATCCTTTCCAAGCGAATTTTAGCATAAATGTCAACTGGAAATGCAAACGTTCGTTATATAACCAAGAAAAAAGTACCCATGATGAATTTTTTCCCATTTTTCGTACATCGTCCATCCAACTTGGAGTTTGAGTTCCATGCAATTATTGGTTGAAAACCATGCCATAACTAGTTTAAGGAATTGCGTAAGTGGGTTCATGCAAATTTCTATTTCCAAGCAAAACAGGACGCTCTATTTCACTACTTTCTTTTTTTTGAAGTCCGTTAAAAGAATGACCGACAGACATACATGAAAACTTAGTAACAGGCCTTTTTCTTAAATATACCGTACCATGCTTTTGCTTTTTCAGAGTGTCATAGAAGGCTCTGCAAGAACGTGAAACTGGCTAATCGATCGTTTAATAAGATGACCGCGTGTGGCCTGTTCTATATCGATGCTACGCTGCCTATGTACTTGATGGGAATTACCGTTCATTATATAATAATACATTTGCAATTCTATTTCCTCTAAATACAAACTGCCTAATATTTATTTCGGACGACGAAGCATTCGATGAAGATATTTTTTTCAGAATCAGAAATCTGAAATCATTTATTTGCACAGAATGTAGGTAACAAAACATAGTTGTGATGGAAAAATAAAACATGTGGATCCAGTACATTCTACCGTATGGCATGCAATATTAAGCACTATTATAATAATGATAAGTATTTGAAATCTATTTTAATATTTGTCAGGTAATCAGTTTATGATGTCATTATCTTAAAAGTCAAATTTACTGGATAAACAATAGTCAGGTAATCAGTTTTTAATGTAAAAACAATAGTTATGCATGTATAAAAAATAAGAATTATCATAGCAAATTTAATAAATTGAAATGTTATTTAGCATTTTTGTCATAGGGTGTTATCATTTAAAATATAACTGACAGCGTAATAGCATTTTTCAACTAGTAGTTTCGTTAACTAGTTTCTTTTTGAAAAAAATGAGTTTTATCGTTTTTAATGTCGTTAGGTATTTTATTGTAAATAACTGGTCTCATATGTATAATATTCTTTCTTAGTAATGCAGTTTTGAAACTTCCTGTATGTAATCAACCTTTGTATTAGGATCTCAGTAATGCCGGTCTTGAAGAATGATTTATCATTGTTTCAAAAAGATTTAGGTTAGTTTTAACAAATAATGCTATATGTAAATTGATGGAAAGGTTAATAATTTTAGGGACTTAAATATAGGAATAGCTGTCTGTTGAATTAGAGCCAGTCATTGATCTAATGCAATATTTTTGGGCTCTAAATACCCTTTCTCTTTCACTGCGATTCCCACAAAATACTACTCTATATCTTAAGACAGAGGCAACCAGACCATGGTAAGCTATAATGATGGTGTCAATGTTAACTTTTTTGACAAGTTGTATAGAATATAAGCACCTCTACTTAACTTTTTGCAGACTTCTTCTGCTTGCCGTTTCCAAGATAATTGGCTGTCAATTACTATACCTAAGAATTAAGCAAGATTTGTCTTGTCAATATTTTGTCCGTTGTATTCAATTTTTAGAGGATCTGGGTGTAAACGTTGAAAGAAATGCAATATTTTTGGTTTTTAAAATTCTCTTGAAGAGAACTGATGATGACGTCACGCAGAAGTAGTTGCACGAAGGCTGCGCTGACGTTCAATGTCGAGGGTCACCAGTTTGGAGGTATGCGGTACAGAGAGTAAAGTCCCGCAAACCTCAATGAAAAGGGAGGATCCTCCTACCAGACAATTGTTGTATCTGGCGGGCAACTGCCCGGAAGTTGATATTCGGGCTGATGTATATATTCAAATCGCACGGTAAACTCTGCTTGCGCGATGCAGGATTTAAACCTAGTAGTTCGCTGCTAGTTGGATAGACGGCGTCGCGGTTCTTTTTTTGTTGCGATGTAAATTTGCTCCGTTGGTTTTTCTTGTGGCGGCACTGATGCCGCTACAAGATCATTGATATACATCAGAAATAATGGAGCCGCGATGACGCTCCCCTCTGGCACTCTGAATTGGACTTCTCTACTATTAAATAAAATATTTAAATTCTAATTTACGACTAGAACATACTCGAGAGATTTCTGCATGTTGCTTGCGATTACTGAGGTAATATAATTTCAAAAATAACATGTTCCTGGATGAGGAACGGTTTCTTCTTTAGAAGAAGAAGTGCAACTTATGTTGTGTAGCCGATATTCCAGGTAGACTGAGAAAGATAAAAACCGTATTGCTTCAATATTTTGTGGACAGAGCATAGTCAGTAGCGGATTCTTGTATGGATTATTTTGTCTTCAGCAAGCGACATCTCTCTTTACTTATCACTCTCTGCTTGGTCGTTGATGTTGTTCGTTATTATTAATATAGCTTTACCCACTTTTGCAGAAATGTGTTTAACAACAGAAGTGTTGGAGTGAGTATTTTATTATGTTAATATAGCGTTGCATTATGTATTTAGTTTGGAATATGTGTGATACTCTTTACAAAAGCCAGTTATAGTAAAAACACATTACGCGGAACAAAAGAAGATCACCCTGTGCGTCTCTTAGTGCTCGTTTACGGAGACGCGGGGCGTCGAGCGTCACGTGCGGTGACGCGGCCCTTACTAAATTCTACATAATTATGGCGTTGTGTGAGAGCTTTTACGGAGATGCTTTACATAAATAATAAATAATAATAAATAAATAATGATTTATTTCTCTCAAAAGGTACCGGCATTGGTTCGTGACATATTATTTCAATCAAATTTGTAACTTTTGTGAGAGCTGGAGTCTGTAGTGGGTTCAGGACCTGTATGACAGATCTCCAGGCTCTCACCCCCTTAAAACAATACTATAAAGCACTAATTTGTAAACATCCAAGCCTTCACGTACAGAGAGGAATATTTAAAAACTAAAATAGGAAAAATGTTAAAACTAAAAAAGGTGTGAGTGTGTAGTGTATTGTGCGTGTTGTGTGTGTGTGAAAGTATATTTGTTAGAGTGAGTGTAGGTGTGTGTATTAAAATGAGATCTACAAATTTACCATCTAATTTATTTTAAAACAGCTAAAATATTTTCTGTCTCAGAATAATACAAGTCGAGAAGCCAAATTGTTATTTTTGCTTAACATTTGGATTTGCACAAGGGGTACATGTTTAAAAATTTTTTTAGTCTTATTGTACACATGACTGCTAAGGAAGCGGAAGAAGCGTTGGGTCGAAGCACAATTTGTACGAATCGAGGGACAGACCGAATGCTTACGTCGTTGGGAGATCAAAGAAGGATCGTAGGGAGTGTGGCCGTGAGTTGTCATTAAAAGATTTAATATATATAATTTACGAACAGTTAGAACCTTACAAGTTTTGTAAAGGTCTGTGGTAGGAAAGCGATAGGGTAACAGCCAACCAACTTTCAACAGTGCCCTTTGGGCGCGTTCTACTTTCAACATGTGGGAACTTCCTGAACCACCCCAAGTAACTATACAGTATTGGATGAGGGATTGGCAGAGTGCTAGATACACAAGTATAATCACCTTTGAGTCAGCAAAGTAACGGAGGTTCTTAAAAACATAGATTAACCTGCGCAACCGTGAAGTAAGTGTTTCAATGTGAGAACTAAAGGTTAAACAGTCGTCAATCTACACTCCTAGATACTTAATGTAACTTACCCGATTTAGGTGGGGGCATACGCACCCCATATGGTCAATTAAAATACAGGAGTGAGCGATTAACGCAAAAGAAGAGGAAGGAGGCTTTCCAGCGGCTGAAAGTGAGAAGATGAGGTAATTTGTTTTATCAACGTTCAGAGTGAGCAGGTTCTGTGCCAACCAGCTGGTCACAACGCCAAGTCCAGACTGTGCATATTGAAACACCAGATCCCATGTACTCCAGAAAAAAATTAGAGCAGTATCATCGGCATATGTAAAGATTGAAGCATTAGGAAGCTTTAGCTGGCAAAGGTCATTTATATAAATGAGAAAAAGAGTGGGACCGATAATACTGCCCTGGGGAACTCCATATGTTATTGGGAGTTTATCACTGGTCCAATCTCCTATCTTGAGACATTGTCTTCTGCCAGTGAGGTAACTACTGAGAAGGGATATTTGAGTGCCTCTTATACCAATTTTTTCCAGCTTGGCAATGAGGGTAGGGACAGAAATAGTGTCGAAGGCTTTCGCTAAATCCAGGAAAACGCCTACGACCTTCTGTTTTTCATCAAGTTTGGTGACAATAGTATTTGTTAGGTCTAATACAGCATTATTAGTAGAAATTCCGGAGCGAAAACCATATTGAGAAGATGAGAGTATGTGATTTTGATTTAAGTATTTGACTAATCTATTATTCATAAGCCTCTCTAGTAATTTCGATAGTGTAGGCAAAATTGAGATAGGTCTGTAATTGTTCAAACGATCTCTATCCCCTCCTTTATTAATTGGGTGTACTACTGCCAGCTTGAAAGCGTTTGGAAAAGTGCCTGAACTAAAAGCAAGGTTACATATGTAGGTTAAGTGAGGAATGAGTATATTTTTGTTATTTTTAAGAAGAGCGGTTGATATAAATATCATCGGAACCTATCGCACAATCGCTCCTGAGAGACATAATTAAATTTTCCAATTCAGCTTCATCTGTATCTAGAAGGACAAAGAAATTATTGTACGCTTGGAGAACATCGGATTGAGGAGGTATGGTTGCAACGCAAGTCTACATGCGTTTGCTTGAAATGCAGGCGGAGCACGCGGATGGCATCGCCGTGCGCACGCGACGTTTAATGCGGCGGCGCACGCAGCGTTGCACGCGGCTATACAAATATACGCCGCGCCTGCCGCAGTGATTCGTCTTTATAAATAACATCGTACATTGACATATGTTTGTGGTTGCGCGTTTGATGATGAGGGCCGCTGCACGCGCCGCCTATCCGTAAACGGAAAAAACGTCCGACGCGCCGCGTAACGCTACGCCGCACGCGACGCTCGACGCCCCGCGACTCCGTAAACGAGCACTTATTATTTAACCTTTTCTTATAAAATTACTTACACGAATTATCTATACATATAATAAAATAGTAAATCTTTAGGTGTATGTTTCAAATGGGCGCGAATACTACTGAACAGATTTTGTTCAAATTTTGCATAAATAATCCTTAAAGGTACGGTCAGGTTAAAGGGTATATTTTATCACGCTATGTGCTTTGGAGGATGAGCAATTTTCAAAAATGTCTGTTTTGAACGAGAATTAATCCATGGTTCAAACCTCGGTAACAGATATTACTTTTGTATTTATTTTCTCTTTTGAACTATATTTTAACACCATAATATTGTCAAATTAAAAATGTTTTTTTTTTGTACTTAAAATAACATTTAAATTTTGTTCCACATTTTTTCCAACTGTTAAGTGAGAAGTTGTTATAAGAAGCCACAAAAGATTGAATATTGCTGATACTTATGGGTCTAACCAAAGCAATGCTTGTCATCACGCTATACTTTCAAGGAGCTGAGCAGCGAAAACACAAATAAGATCAGCTATTTCAATCAATCGTTAACAGTAGTTATAGAACATATCGGTTTAAAGACTGCCTGCCGAAAGAGTTGGTGTGGGTTGAGGGGGGGCTACTCTCTAACGAAATCCGTAGTTTCGGGCTTAGTTGCGGGCGGGCTTATTCTACTCCGTATCACCTACAGACTTACGATTAGTCCCGAACCCGAACTGAGAATGAATGACAACACGATTTCACAGTAACTATCAAATCGTGTTATCATTAGTTCTCAGTGGTTAGGTGATACGAAGTAGAAAACGCCCGCCCGCAACTAAGCCCGAAATTACGGATTTCATTAGAGAGTAGCCCCCCAGATCTCAATAGCCGTAATTATTTTTTTGGATTTTTCAATTATTCATTACATGTTATTGTTGTATTTCGGATACTTTTTATCATTTATCCAAGTATGCCAGACTGTTAAAGTATGATTAACAGAACCTATTTTCTCTTTATGGAAGAAGGCTGCCAGGCTCAAGTGGGATTGGGTGGGTCACGTAAGCCACATGCACAGTGACCGTTGGGCAAAAAGCCCTACATCTTCTTAAAAAAGATCTACTTATTAGTAGGGCATATCTTCGAGAGTTGATCTCCTCAGCTGCTTGAGAAATGCGTTCACGCAGGTCGGCTACGGGGTTGTATTGAGGTTGATGGTAAACAATTTGAATGTTTATTGTAATAAAAAATGTTATTTCTCTCTTGTTTTTTCTCTCTTGATGGTAAACAATTTGAACGTTTATTGTAATAAAAAATGTTATTTCTATCTGACTTTTATTCCAACAAACCTAAATTAAACTAGGTCAAGATTTTTCATTATTTTACTAATTTCACTAACTTTTTTTCACTTTGGTAAAAGTGGCGTCACTATCTGTCTCGCTCACTCATGGCAAACATACCCACTATCCATCTCTCTCATCATTTTTCCTTAAAATTAAGAACCTACCTAGAGCTTGTGCGAATCAAAAACATTTTAACTGAGATAGCAAAAATCGGGTTACTTGAGGTTTTAATTTTTTTACTCTTCTTTATTGTATGGAACTAACAAGTATTGTACTATTTTAGAATTCCGAATCTTGAAAATTTTAAATTCGTAGTTTAACAAATAGTCTCAATTCTCGGAAACTTGAGGCAATTGTGTCATTATTTTTTATTGAGATTCTAGAAAATTTTATTTAGTATTACGTTTCCAAAGTTCAAATGAACAAAAAGAATAACCACAATGACCGAAAAATGGTACAGTTTGATCAAATTTCTAGGTTTTTCTTAAAATGCCCATAATTTTCAAACTGCATGGGATAGATTTTTTTTCAGATTTTTCTCGTGATTGTTATGATCAATCCTGTCACTCCGTTTCGGCTTGACGTTGAGTTCTGGGACAACCTGTATTAAAAAAAAACTCTTTATCTGTATTCTGTTTTATTCGTATCACGTTAATAAAAGTACAAAACCAATGTAGATAACTTTACACATAAACCTGATAGAAATTGTGGCAATTTTCTAGAAGAAATCAACGTATTATTCTACGTAATGGAGATACACGCAGTGCCATCTATTGATCTACATATTAGACAGCTTGGGCATTACACTAGAAAATATTTATTTATTTATTAATTTTACAACGTCTTAAAAAAGTATTTTTTTTTAAATAGGTACCTTAAAAAAATATCGTTCTGAATGCACATAATATTCCCATTAATAAAAATTAAAACAAACTCTGAACTTATGTTTTAACAGTTCAACTACATATTCCATAGATGGCGTTATGCATTTGATCTAATTTTTTGAATCGCGTTATTAATATTAGTCAACAGGCGCGCGCAAGCTTATATTTGCTAAGGTTAGCTAAAGTCGCCCAATACTGGGCCTATATGGGCTTGGAGCCAGGGGCACGTAATATCATCCACGAGCAGTTGGCGAAGTCCCATGGTAGAGGAGTAGAAAAAATTGCATTAGCTCCGCTGAAATTGGGTCTCTGTGTTTTAAAAATATAAAATTGTTTTGATTCGCGTTCCTGGTTCGGAATTAATAAAAAATCAACTTGATTCATCAAATAGTTTCAAGAAGATTGTTCGGTTATTTTAGAAGATAGCCTGTGCTATCCCGTTGCTTCACAGCATGAATTCATTTATTCTGTCATGTGTACGGGGAATCCACCGACCAAGCATCAACCATCAATACGCATAATATTGACAAATGTTTCTGGAGAATATAAGGAATGTATTTCCATGAAATCGGCCATGGAAGAGAATCCATTCGATTAAGTTTTATGATTTCTCTTTAGGTATTAAATTTCTATAAAACTTTGCAAAGTCACATACATCCAACAAACTGTTTTCTGTTTAGTTTCAAAACAGTTCAATTCCCAGTGAGCCTATGAAACGTCATGACCATAAATTATCTGTTGCGAGCTTTACTGTCCAGTGGAACAAGGGGAACTGTAGATCCCTAGGCAATGACGTCACAGACGAACTCGCGAATAGAAGTTCTGAGGTGGTAGTGCTGGACCCGTACCCACTCCCCTCTTACCTTTACCATAGTTTCTTACTTGAATTTGCCAGAAATCAA